>JAHUUD020000025.1:0-1245000 GCA_020010945.3 Muscidifurax raptorellus
GAGAGAGAGAGAGAGAGAGAGAGAATCAGGAGCGATTCTGTAACTTGAGTCTCTCCCACAGCTGTATAGCTGTATAGCTGTGCGTGTGCAAAGAACTTACAAAATTATTTATGTAAGTGACAAAACGTCACTTAACAAAATTGGAGGTCCCACCGAGATACACGCGTGATTGTCAAACTGTAGCTATTTTTCTTTCCCTTTACTGCATGCCTGTAGTAATTATAGTTACCTAAAAAGAAAAAAAATATATGTTAAAAATAAAATAAAATCTAGAGGGATATAATAAAGAGTGCGCGAATAAATAACGACACGAAAAAAGTTAATAAATATTTAAGGGAATAATAAACATAAAAGATTTAGAAAAAGTATCATATTACCTAGCCGCGTGCTATCGGCAACAGCAGACATGTGTAGAAGTATAGCGTGGCGTCGTGCGGTGACGTCACAACCACACTTTGAGACAAAGGCGCAGGACTGAATACCTAAAAAAAGCACGAAGAGAGTTTAAATAGTTTTTAAAGTTTGAAATTAGATGATTGGTCATCATATTAATTTTATAATTATAATTATGAATTATAAATCTAAACTAAATTTTGCTGCACGATTCAGTGCAAGTATAATGAACATTGTCTTTAATGAAAAAGGTCCAGATTATTCTAAATATTGGTTGTTTCAAAATGACAAGTCAAGCAATAAATTAAGCAAAGTTTATCCCTGCAACATTTTGTATACGTCCAAGAATGATAATATAAGTAATATGCACCCCTTTCAAAAATTTAAAGGAATTGTGAATAACTGTGAAGTAAAATTAAAAGGGAAGGGCCCATTTAGAATAAAAATATCACAATATTTTCACACATGCAAGGTGTGAATATTAAAATTTATACGCACTCAAAAATACTCAACAACATACTCGCAACAAAAATCATAGGCCCCGGAGAGCGTACTTGATCCTCTGCGCCTATACATAAATATTCTAATAAACGTTTTTTTTAATATATAATAAAATTTTGTTAAATGGCCGACAACAAAAAGGTAAAGCCATTCAACGTTTCCCATGTTACAAGCGCACATATTTTGAAGAAACAAACTTGCACTCACACCTATTCAAAAGGAGAAGGGAGCCCTTCTCCATTAACAGGATACGAGTATGTGCATTAACAACACATACATATCAGGGCACTTGATACTGAGCCACTTGACGACTTGATAAGTCAAGTATCCCATTAGGCTCCTGCCAAGATTCGAAATTCTCGACGTTTGGAGTTGGGTGACGAGACTGAAGGAGACGAACCCAGCATTTACCTACAATAATAAAAATAATCCAAGATTTACACAAAACTATTTGCTCTTTTGACATGCAAGCAGAATTTGAATAAAACATATAAAAAAATGTACTCATCTGAATAGTAGTAACAAGTTGTACTACTTAAAGTTGAATTGTCCTGGGACCTGAAGTTCATTGACTCGTACCTTCTGTTTCGATGAACGGAGAGTTCCAAAGTACACACAAACGGATAGAGAACGCACTCGCGAATCTGCAGATTACGGGGTTCAGCAACAAATAACGCGTTTTACACAAAATACTTCAATAGAAAATACGTGACGCGACACGCGAGGAGGTTAAACACGCTAACATACAGCGTGTAGCAGCCGACGCCACGTGTTTGTTCAGAGCAAGCACCAGTGCAGGCGTGTGGAACTAGACGCGACTTTAGGGACACTTTAGTAGTGTAGGCCTAGTTACTTCTTCTTCTTCTTCTTCTTCTTCGGTAATGGCCGTGGGTTGCTGTCGTAGGACTACAACGCCGATGCGCCAGGCCTAGTTACTTGGCACCACTACGGCGTCCATTTTTGAAGAACAGAGAGCGCGCGTGAGAATCAAATAACAATTTATGCAAACTTGACATGTAGATAATGTTTAATAATAAAAATTAACTAATTATTATAAATAAATTACAAGAGGACCAATATAGATAAATAAACAAATTTTTTTTACAATAAAATTTTTTCTTGGGAAGATATATATTGAGAATAAAACATTACTGGTTTTATTTTCTTATAAATAAGATTTATCACATATTATTAAAATAAAGATCAGTGTTGTGAATAATTAGAGTGGTATTTAGATACCATAAAGTTTTTTTTTTTGTTAACTAAGCGTGTGAGCATCTAAATCTGGCTTTTTTATATATACATTGAGCATTCTTGCGAATATCATTTCCGTTTAAGGCAATACTCTAATGCGTAAATAATTAAATATTATAGATTAATAATTATTCCAAAATTTAGACAATAAATTCGTTCTTTTTGTCATTTTCACTTAATTGAATTATTTCAAATTTACGGTGCAAATTTTTATTTATTTCAAAACAAGAGCCTAAAACATTGATTTTCATCGACATTTTTTGAGCATTTATCAAAGCAATCTTAGATAAATCTTAAACACTTCATTTTATTTTTGAGAATTTTTTCACTGGCTGACGAATTGTGTACCTTTTCCTTTAGTTTGCTTATACAAAAAGCGACTATTCATCATAAACTTCATAAGTCTGCTTGACAGCGGGTTTCCCTGGATCTACTCTGAAACGGACCAGGTAGATCCGCGGAAGAATCGCGAGATCGCGTTCGTATCGAGACTCGGAGCGTGGAATAGATTAGGGTAGGATGCACTTGACGTAACCTCGGATCCGCGATCACCCGCACTGATGGAAGGTGAGCGCTGATCGTCAACTCGGAGGTAGGGGGTATCTTAGCGTAGTGTGGAGATGCAATAGCTCGACGCCACGTAGAATGCCCCGGGATATGACTCAGTTAAATGAAAGAATTAGTGTATATAGAAATATATATATGTATTGCAGATTTTATTAGAATAAGGTTAAGTACAATGGATGGGGTGTCTCGTCACACGCAGACACACGTATGTGAGAGCCCCTGACAATGATAGTCTGTTCAGTCCGGAGAGCTGAACAGAATAGCATTCGCGACAAATCTGAGTCTCTTGGTGCTGTGCGTGCTGGCCTTATATAGTCGGCGCCGTCCCATATGTTGTTGTTTACGTTGGTTCTCCAGCGTCGGTTGTTTGGGTGCGCCGCTCCTTGTTGCCGCTCCAGCGTCGGTTGTTTGGGTGCGCGCGAGGTCTCTTTGTTGTGCTGCCGTTTCAACTCAATAGCGGTCATTGTATATCCTAAGGTTTGCTCAATTGCAACCTGATCCTTTGGTCTGCTTAGTAGCGGCTACTCTTGTGCATCCCGAGTCGGCTGAGCAGCGGCTCTTCTCGGACCAGCTCAATAGCGGTCACTGTATCCAATAGAACCACAACCCATGAAGGAAGAAAATGGCTCAGCCAGAGAAAAATTGTTTATGAAAAAGAGATCGGGAAAGAGATATTTGTTGCAAAAATTATTATTCGAAAAGAAAGCATTAGAAGAAAGACTCAAGGAAATAAATGATCAATTGTGCAGTTATTATCGGGAGGACAATAGTATAAACGCCAAACAGTAGTCTCTGAAGATAATTTAAATTTTCAATCTGAAGTAAGCAAAAGGTTTAATGAACTTTTGGAGTTTGCTTTAAGGGAAACGAATAAATGCTAGGCAGATTAATTTTTTTTGACACAAAAATCCACACTCATTCACCCCTCAAACCAGTTAGAAGTATTTCCTGGTGACCTTGCGCCTCACGCTTTAGCGACCTATAGCCCGACTGAATGAACAGTGGAAGAACTGATAACACATCTGAATCAGAGATTTGGACCAGGGAGAAACTTTAGTTATGTCAACAATAAAATTCAAAATTTTCGAATAAGAGAGCATGATATTGTAGGTGATTTCTCAGATGAAATGAGCGTCTTGCTTGGCAGTGCAAAAACAGCACTCCAAGAAGAAAAGGGAAACAGTTACAAGAAAGAGATGATGGACCCATTGAAGTCGCTCGCATTCGATATATTCATAAAAGGTTTACCTGCCAATCTAGCTGAAAGAGTGGACTATAGCAAACCAGCAACACTGCGTAAAGCCTATAATGAAGCTGTACGTTTAGAAACGAGAATGGAAGCTAAAATAATTCCAGACTCCAAACCATATCGTGGCAGGAATCATGGCTACAATAATCCAAGACTATATAGTGAACCACGAACTTGAATGAGTTATATAAATAATAGAAGATATGATGACGAAGATCAATATAGAAATGCTCAACATAGAGAGCCTCACTACATAGGTTATATGAAGGAACGGTATGAATATGAAGAACGTGAATACATAGCCTACGTGCAAGATCGATCCCAAAATGGACCACACGATGGATATACTGGTAATCGTCGCCAAACAAATGGTTAGCAACAAAACCATTACCAAGAGAACAATTACAGGAATCCAAACTATACAAATCGTTACAATAACACAAATTATAAGTTAAACTACCAACAGGCTCGTCACGAACCCAATATGACGAGCCAAAACCAGAATTATCCAAGACAAAGCGACCAGCAGATATCAAGGAATATGGACCAAACAAGTTATGCACAAGTTCAACCGGAATCGAACTTCGAATCAAAGAAGCCTACACGAAAATCAAGCAAAAGCCCCAGTCATGGCTATACTAACAAGGCCCGAAAGATCGCAAGGATGAAATTGGATAGATGGAGAGGTAACGGCTGTAAGAATAAGGATACTCGAAGGAACACAACGACCGTACTTAGATTTCATGATAGATAATGGTGCAACCGTGAATCTGATGAAAATCGGAGCTTTGCACGATGACTGAACAATATGCATCGAAGATACCAGAGAATTAGGAGGCATAACGGACCAAACCGTGTGGACGGCAGGATCAGTGTACCTCGACATAAGAGGACCGCCGTGAAATTTCAGATAATACAAGACGATTTTCCCATAAAGCAAGATGGCATGCTGGGAAGGAGTTACCTAATGAGGGAAGATGCTTTAATCTCTTACCATAAGAATGCTCTCATGGTGAGTGGTGATGTCATGCACCCCATACCATTCATAGAACATGAAGAAGAGCATAATCCTAGAAACCTAAAGAAGGGATATATATGTAAATAAGCAAATGAAGTGCTAAAAGTAGAAGCAAAGAATGATGACAAAATTAACTCAACGGAACAAAATACTATGAGCAAAGAAAATGCTACACCGGATAAGGTGAAATACGTGATAAAAGCTAGAACTAGACAAGTAGTTCAGATTAACTTAATCAAAAGTGACTTAAAGAAGGCTACATTAATACCTGTTAAATGATGGCCATAAATACAAGCGAACAAGATGTAATGATAGAAGTAGATCCAAAAGAATACCTTTCGACACCAGACCAGACTTTCAGCAAGAAACAGACAGTGATTTTGGTGGTGATGCAATTGTTTATCAAATCAAAAGACTAGAATGAGTGAAGGCATCAATTAGAGGAAATCATTTGAATAGAGAAGAATTAGAAATTGTGGACCACATAGTTGAAGACTTTTTGGATCGATTGCTATTACCAGGAGACATGCTCCCCTGCACCGACATGATCGAGCATCATATCCACTTGGAAAATAATGTACCTATAAATACTAAGCAATACAGACATCCTCCTTAACAGAAACAAGTTGTAAGAGAAAGCGTAGCTAAAAAGCTTAAAGACAAAATCATAAGAGAATCTAAATACATCAGAAGAGAATCCAATTCTCCCTGCAATTCACCAATCTGGATAGTACCCAAGATATCAGATAGCCATGGCAATCCAAGATGGCGCATGGGGATCGAATTTAGAGGACTAAATAAGAAAACCATCAGAGATTCATATCCATTATCAAACATTGCGGATATAATGGATCAGTTGGGAGGAGCAATCTACTTTTCGATATTTGACTTGGCCAGTGGTTTCCAGCAAATACCGATGGCTCCTGAAGATTGCTATAAGACAGCATTCACAACAATAAATGGACACTATGAGTACACAAGAATGGCTGAAGGATTAAAGAACGCCACCGCCACATTTCAGCGCGTCATGGAGAAGGTCCTTAGAGGACTCCAGAATATTGAAATGTTAGTATACCTGGATAATATGATAGTATACAGTAAAAACTTAAAGGACCATGAAAGAAGAATCCGAAATCTTATGGAGAGGTTGAGAGAAGTAAAGTTAGTCTTACAACCCGGTAAGATTGAATTCTTTAGAAAAGAAGTCGGATTCCTAGGACATATAATTAGCGCAAAGGGAGTCGAATCTAACCCAGAGAAAGTTTCAGCAATAGCCAAACTAGCCACACCCAAGAGTGCCAAGAATATAAGGGAAGTACTAGGAATGTTTGGATATTATAAAAATTATATCAAAGACTTTGCTAAAATAGCGAAACCATTGAATGACCTACAAAAAGTGAACTTCGAATGGACTCCTCAATGCGACGAAAGTTTTCAAAAACTCAAGCAATGCCTAATGGAAGAACCCATCTTACAATTCCTGGGCTTCGATAAGGAATTCATTTTAACCACAGATGCATCAGACTATGCGATTGGAGCAGTTCTGAGTCAGGAGAAGGATGGATTTGATCATCCAGTCCAATACTTGTTTAGAGCTTTAAATAAAGCTGAAAGGAATTACTCCACCACTGAAAAGGAGAGCTTGGCGGTACTATATGCTCTACATTAGTTTAGACTATATTTACTGTACCGCAAGTTCACACTAGTGTCTGACAATGAACAATGCAATTGGATACATAGCAGGAAAGATCCTGGACAAAGACTAATGAGATGGATGTTTAGGTTCACAGGCTACGAATATACCTTCAAAAACAAACCAGGAAAACTGATCACAAACGCTGATGCTACTTCAAAAAACCTTCCTGAAACAACCCAAGAGGAGATAAATAAAAACTCACTAAGGATCAAAGTAATGATAATTGAAGTAAAGGCAAAACAAGAACAAGAAAAGGCCAAGACTAAAGCACCATCACAGAAGACTAGTTTCCGCAACAGAGCACACTCAGCATCGAAGAAAACCAAAGTATCCAGAGGCAGTGGTAGACCTATAGGAGCGAAAACAAAGTGGCACCCAAACTGGAACATAGTGTGATAGCGCAGAGGACAAGAGCAAAACGTGCTCAAGTAGAGAGCCCAGTAGGACAATATATCGAGCAAGGAAGACCAAGCAAGGCGTCCAAACCCAGGGGTGCAAAGAAGACCTCACAAACCGAGACACCAATAAAAACTGAGACACCAGTCACAGAAGCAACTTCCATCAACCCAAGAGAAATGCCAGGAAGTTCATCTGATATAGATTCGGACATTTCAATGACAGTCAATTCATCCAGAAGATCATGGCTGTCGTCAACGGTTAATGAGGACAGCGACTTAGATAAACCACCATTAACCCAGATATAGCGGATTACGCCAACCAGACTCAGAAACCACAGAAGATGAAGCCCAAGAAATATCAGAAGACGAAAAATCTTCTTCAGCCAGATCAAACCCATAAGCAACATTGCAATAGACATGAGCGCAGTAGAAGACTCCCAAACTGAAGAAAATGCGGATGAAGAATCAATAGAAAATTTATCAGTCAGAACAACCCTAACAAAACAAGAAGTAGAAGAAGCTAGCAGGAAATTTGAGGAAAGCATGAGAAAATATGAAATAGACAAACAAGCTGATACCAATGAGTCAACAACTGAAATAGCTACACAACTGGATTTACCCTCACACTTCTCTGACGACGACAATGTACCCGACGATGTGCGTGAAGCAATCTACACATCGGATCCACGGTTTGAAAAAGAAACTGACGTAGACAAAGTCTGGAGGAAAAGTGTTCAGACTCTCATAAAAGGAGCGCGACAGAAGCTACAAGAAGCATCTGATCAAGAAGACACAGGAAATGAGTCAGACGTCCAAAGTGTAACTGACATCATATTGCCACCAGTGAGAGAAACATTATCGGTCACACCCACAATAAAAAGTGACAGTCCTATGGCCAACATTACGCCGAGAAACAAGTCGAAGTACTACAAGAAATTAGGAATATTGAGCGAAATAGAAGCCCAAGTAGGATCCATCATAGATATAAGGTTTACAAAGCCACCAGAACCCACAATACCTTTTCTACTGCCGATACCACCAGGTTTAGAACCACTGAATAAAGGTGTGACATACAACAAGACTCGTACCACTGCAGAAACCATGCGAGTTCCCCACAACCTAATCACCGTGAGGGAATGTCTCACACACAAGTGAAACAATATTGGTCACTTCTTTCAAGAAGCACCAAGTATTCACTGTAATAGTGAAAGATAAATACTTCAATACAATTAAAATGGAGAATGTGCACAAAGGACCCAAGAACCTTAAAGAAATACTCTTTAACTGAAATATCAAGAACTACAGAGTAGCACGAAAAGCTACCATCATAGAAATACTTTATGAATGTTTTTACTAAAGTGGAATAAGAGTAACCATGTGTTACGAAAAAGCAGAAGTACCCGTTGAAAATCACAGAAAAGAAATAATTGAACACCTTCATGACAATTTGATAGGAGGGCATAAAGGGATCAATCAGACATATCAGAAACTAAGGGAACTGTACTACTGCACGGCCAGGAATGAGAAACGACGTTCAAAACTACGTCAGACCATGTGCAAACTGCCAAGAACAAAAAATAGAACGATTCAAAACGAGAGAACCAATGATCATCACGGATGCACCCATAGAAGCTTTAGACAAGGTGTCAATTGACACAGTAGGAAAACTGAGGATAAAACCAAGAGGAAACTGCCATCTCTAAACGATGCAGTGTAACTGAACTAAATGTCTAATAGCAATACCCGGCGTAAGTAAGATGGCTGGCGAGAGCGGAGGCTCGTTCCATCGTCCAAAGCAAATCGTTTACAAAGGCCATCCAGAGCAAGAAGTTAAGACTATAGTGTGTCTAATATGTGAAAGTGTATATCATACTAGCGAATTCGAAAACAACAAAGGTGTAAAATTAAGTGCAGTTCTTGGAATCTGTGGGGAACACGAGGATCTAGACCTAACCTCAAAAGTGAACAGTAGAACGCTGAGTAATGAAGCAAAGCTTATAATTGCTCGAGTCAAGTCTGCTGAGAGAAAAGATATAAGAAGCCAAATATTTAAAAAATTTGACAAACAACTCAACGAGAATGAAGATGAAATTCTAGATAACAGCTTGCTACGTGAAAATACGATACTAAGAGAATCAAATAAAGAACTTAAAGAAAAAAATAAGCTTTTAAAGGATCTATTGGAGAAACAAAAAAACGACACACCAGCTGTTAACATTAAAACTTTTTCGGAAGTTATCTCTAGTACAAAAAATTATAATAAACCAAAACGTGTACCTAAAATTATAATAAATAAAATAGCTGAAGATCAAACCATTGAAAAAGTGAATCAAATGGTGTCGCACTATTTGATCAAAGACAAAACAATTCAAACAAAAAGAGTTATCAAGAAGAAAAATGAAATAATTATAAACTGTTTAAACGAGGAAAGTGTCGGTAAAGTGCATAACATGTTAAAGTTAAAACTAGCAGATACATGTGAAGTAAACAAAGAGCAAGTAATGAATCCCAAAGTAAAAGTAGTGGGAATAGATAATTTTGAAAAGGACATCAATGAGAGGAATTTCAGCAGTTTTAAAAAGAAATGCGTCTTTTTGCACTCCTACAAGAATAGCAAGACTCAACTGCAGACGGTGATATTAGAGATGCCTGCTGACGTATACGAACACGTCAGAGAGAATAATAACAGAATCTTCGTGGGATATCAAAATTGAAAGGTGTATGATTACTGTAATGTCAGACCATGTTTCAATTGTGGCAGGTTTGGCCACAATGGTACTAAATGTAAAAACAACTCTATCTGTTTAAAGTGTGCCGGAGAACATAAAACAAGAGAATGTCAAGTTAATAAAATGAATTGCACAAATTGTGCTTTTAGTAATAGCAGATATAAAACAAAGTTTAACATAGAACATGTGGCGACAGATAGCCACGAATGCGGAATTCTCCAGGCCAAGATAAGGAAGTATATCGACCTTACCGATTATACCGTACAACCAATATTACCAAGATATGTCGGTACAGTAGAAAAAACATCAGACAAAGGATTACTAAAGAAAGCATCTGGATTATCTGCAGGTTCACTGAACTCCATCAACACACTGTGGAGAGTCAATAAGAATCTCTGCAATGTACAGGTGCCATGATATACCAAAGTCGGAATTTGTAAATAGTGTAAGAAAGTTTTTGTCTAAGCATAGAAATAATAAAAACCACTGTATTTTTGGAGATTTTAATATTGACATATTAGAAAAAAATGTAGTGAAAAATGAATTTAGTGAAAAAACAATTAGTCAAGAATTTATAAATAATTATCTTGAACATAAATATGTACCATACTTTAGAGGAATTACACGCCCCTCCCTAGACTTGGAGAAGGGTACATGTATTGATAATTGTTTTGCGAAAACTAGAAATATTCAAATCGAGTCAATTAAATTAAATATTCCTTTTAATGACCATTATCCATTGTTCATAAACATGGACCAGCTTAGATTGCAGAAAGTTAGTGAAAATGTTATAGCATACTTAAACTATAGTAAATTAAAAAATATAGCTAAAAAGCTTGAATGGCAGTCATTGCTGGCAATACAAGACTCCAATGAAGCTTTAAACAAACTAGTAAAAATGATACAAAACTGTGTCGAGAGAGCCACGTGTGATAAAAAATTAAATAGAAAGAATAATAATTCATTGCTAAGAAAAAATTGGATAACTAGAGCAATACAAGTGTCTTGTAATACTAAAGAAAATTTGTATAAACTGTGGAAAGATAACCCAACTAATTCAGCACTGAAAAACGAATACAAAAATTACGAAAAAATTTTAAATAGTGTTATAAAAGACGCGAAATACAAATTGGAAAATAATGAAATAAAACGAAATATTGACAATCCAAGACAACTTTGGAATATCATCAATACTAAGCTAGGCAAAAATAACCAAAAAAGCAAGGCACTTGACTATCTAGTTGTAAACAACCAAAAAATTGATGACAAACTAACTATAGCGAACACAATAACTGATTATTTTTGTAAAGTGGGCATTGATCTAAGTAACCAAATTCCAAATTTGGATAATGATCAACTAAAACTTCCAGAAAGAAATAATAAATCTATTTTTATCTACCCATCTAATAGTTTTGAAATTCTAAAAATCATAGATTCCTTGAAAAAAAAAACTGGAGGTGTTGATAATATCAATGCAAAAACGATCAAAATAATAGCAACTTATATAGCGAAACCGCTAGAACACATTTTTAATCTGTGTATCCAACAATCCACGTGGCCTAATGCACTAAAAAATGCTGACATAGTTGACGGAGTGTGAAATTATATCTGACAAACAATATGGGTTTGTAAGGAATAGAGGAACTATGGACGCGTTAAACTATATTTCGAACATTATTTATAAAAATTTAGGCAAAAGTAAACCTATTATCACTACCTTCCTGGACTTAGCAAAAGCCTTCGACACTGTGAACCATAAAATACTATTAGATAAATTGGAAAGATACGGAATAAGATGCAGCGCCCTAAATTTAGTAACTAGCTATCTCTCAGATAGAAAACAATGTGTTAAAATACAAGAGTGTAAAAGCGAATACAAAGAAATATCCATTGGTGTACCACAAGGGACCATTTTAGGACCTTTATTTTTCATTCTTTATGTGAACGATCTACTGAGAGATATGCAAAACGACACTATTATGTCTTATGCTGATGACACTGTTATAGTAGCAAGCGATAACACGTGGTCATCTGCACAGGACAAGATGAATAAGTATGTAAGTATAGTCGCGAAGTTGCTTACTTTAAACAAATTGTCATTAAATGTTAGCAAAACAGTTTACATAGCTTATGGCAGCTACTGTGACAGCGTTCCGGATAATTTACAAATTGAAATAGGCAATAATATAATAAAAAGAGTAAAAAGCCACAAATATCTAGGATTAATTTTCGACTTCAATATAAAATGGGATAAACATACTGATTATATTGTAAAAAAAAACTTGGTATTTAATTTTCATTTTTGCTAAAATTATGGATCGCAAAACATTATTGATGATATATTATGCATTTTTTCAGAGTTTAGTTAACTATGGTATAATTGCCTGGGGAGGAGCATACAATAACTGTTTAAATTCAATTCAAAGAATTCAAAAGAAAGTACTAAAAATTATAAATAAAAATCACTTTTCAACACTAGACCTACCTCTTACAGTCAGCCAGTTATTCCATTTAGAAGGTATTTCTTTCCATTATGATACTTTAAGAAAAATATATACATCTAGCACTAGCAATACTAGAAATAAGAGTATACAATTGCCAAGAATAGGTAAGACTGTAAGTAAAAAAAACAGCTATTTCGTAGCCGTTAATATATGCAATAAATTGACAAATGATCTCAAAAAGTTAGTATACAGCAAATCTGCAATAAAGAAAGACTAAAAAATTTTATAAGAGAAAAATATGTATTATAAAGAAGAAACGTTGTTATCACACTGTTACTTAATCTTTGGATGGACCTCCTTAAAGGTTGTAAAGAAAATTTTATTTTTAGACATTATTTAGTTTTAAGTTAGTTGTAAGTTTTGTACCATCCCTATGTACAGGCAACTTTGTTTGCCTCTATAGGATGCCTTTTTTTTAGGCATATGTAATGGTGATAATAAATAAATAAATAAATAAATAAATACCCATCAAAAACCTCAATGCAATGACGATAGCTGGCGCACAGGCAAAGTAGCTTATCTGCCAATTTGGAGCCCCGAGAGCCATAATCTCAGACAGAGGGACCAGTTTCTTGTCAGGCATAGTTGAATGGCTATTGAAATTATTCAACATAAACCATTTGACAACCTCAGGCTATAGACCTCAAACAAATGGGTCATCGGAAAGAAGTCATGCTCCACCCATAGAGGTATCCCGAATATTCTCTGAGAGATATGACGATTGGGATCACCTAACGCCCTTTGCAACCTTCACATATAAAACTAGTGTACAGGCGACCACAAACTTTACACCCTTTAAATTGGTTTATGGGAAGATAGTGCGTTTCCCTTTGAGAATCTCTTCCGATAAAAAATTGAAAACGTATAATTTCTACATGCTGGACCTAGTACTAAATTAAATAAAGTAAATAATCAAAGGTACAATATCATTTATGCATGTAAACTAATTACTATATATTTACAGGATGAGACACCCGAATATAAACATTTCAATAATTTTAAAGTATAGTTATGAAGATCCAATGTGGACCCCTGTACCTTTTGGACCCTATAATAAAAAAAAATAATAATAAAAATAGTACCCACACCATAAAATATTAATAAAGATAAAAGGGAATCATCAACATGAGATTCGGAGTGCATACCATAACCGACACGAAGCACAAGGACCCTAAACTGTTTATCATACCCCAGTAAATGTTACAAGACCATCAATGATAAACATTAAGTATCATATCGTATTTGAATTGAACCCTGAACCAAAATTAATTTAAAGCAACTTTAATCGTTCCAGCAAAATGAACCACACCAACATAATGATACTAGACATCACTGAGATAGATGAGGTAAGCATATTAGCAAAAGCTCAGGCCGACCAACAGGTCATAAATCACCTCTTCAAAAATTATGGACCTTAGAACATCACATGTACGACCACGACAACACCAAATTTATAGTTACTGATGGTCATATACGAAAGTGAACATCAGAAAAGTGGAGCCCTGAATACAAGAGAAAATGCGTGAAATTCAGGGATGCTTAAAACTTACAGAGAAAACTGGTTTGTCAATACCCTAGAGAATGATGATGAGGAGAGGATACCAACGCGGAAAAGGGTTGGGAAGAAACCTGCAAGGCATGGTCGAAGCCCCGGTCCTAACACCATGCACGAACAGACAAGGTTTAGCTTTAACCGTCGAAAATCAATTCACACAGGAAATACAAATAAAATTCATAGAACAACGTACAAACCCAGAAGAACATAGTATAGAAAACATGACGCCATGAGTCACACATGTCAAAAAACTGAATGACAAATCAATGACAATTACAATAATAGGACCTACGCATGATCTATTGGCATACCTGAAGGAGTTAGGACCTGTATGGATAGAGCTGCTTTACACCAACAAAGAAGAAAAGATCAAGATATTAGCCACCTACGAAGATGCTGAAGATAAGGAGAGCGCTATACATTTTATAACCGGAACCCTAGCCATGGACCGTGAAGAGTTTGTAAGAGTATTTGCAACATTTGGATTAGTGGACCACATTAGATTTTTGTTACAGTAAAATCAAAATGAGGATAGGCCTCATAAGAAATATTTAGACTTCGTGCAGTATTTTAATCACAGTGATGCGAAGAAAGCTATGGACCATTGTAACCACCCGTACACACAAATCTGGGCCGCCCCGAAACATGTTGTGACTGTCAACAACCATATAGAAGGGTGCATCCGGCCTGTCATCGATTGGCTGATACGAGGATGAAAAAGGAACATCAAATGGTCTGTAAAATCCAAAATGGAAATGCATAATTGCTGCACAAAGCATGAGGACAATTAATAATATATAAAAGCTGGGACCAATACCTAAAGGAATGCAATAGCCGTATCCCAAACAATACAAACAAATCACAGAAGCAAATAGCGACCACGCCAAATACATACCATCGGCATACGTACCAGAACCAGGGCCATCGAGAAGAGTTCAAACAGAGTCGAAATCAGCTCAACCGAGACGACGCGAGAGGAGGAATGATTAATCTATCCAACACCATTACTGGACCAAAGTATTGACGGTGATCTGATGCTCGATGAACCATTGATACCAACAAGAGAAGACAGAGTGGACGCTGAGGATGAAGACCTACTGGACCGCTTTGAGACACTAAGCCTCATCAGTCATGGGGCTCTGTCCCAATAACTCGTCCTGGATGATCTACTCTTGAACAACCCATCTTCTTTATCGTCAACAGGGACCAATGTATTTATAAGATCTAATGATACAATAGAAAAAAAAAATTTTTGTAATTTTATAATATACCCGGATTATTTAACTCTAGACCCCGCCAACAATACCACAAAATAAAAAAGTATATTGTCAAATTTTAGGCTAAGATATAACATCCCTAGAAGTAAGTACTAACAAATGAAAATACTTAAAAATTTCAATATATATACAATTTACAAAATACAAAATAAGTAATACATTAAGTAAAGGAAACTAACAATACTAATAAAATAGGAACTAAGATAGATTGTAAAGGACTCTGGACCACGGACCAAATAATTCGACAACAAGTAAATAGCGACTACCAAAATCGATTTCAATGATTTTTCTTTATTTTAGTTTTATTCAACACTAAAAAACAGCTCAAATCAAAGACATGAAAGAGCTGACCCGCCCAATAAACCCATCCTATGGTGCAAACAAGAGAATGAAATTCATTCAAAAGGACACATCAACTCGAGCGAGAGACAAATAAACGTAAAACACATATATAAACATAAAAAAAAGAGACACATATGACGGCACATTCCGCAAACAAGACAAAAGATAGGTTGAACCATCACGCCTACGTGTCATAAAAACAAACTTGCTCCATACTTGCAGTAACTAAAATGCACTTTAACAAATTATTTCCTTTAACATACTCTCCCTTGTTCTTGATTTGAGGCTTTTAATTTTTCTCTTCATTAAGTGATATATTACCATCATTAAACCTTACTCGTTATGGACCACCAACTGGACCGTACCACCCGCAGGACCCGCTAAGTTTGTCGAGGACGATAAACGTTTTCAAGGGGGGGAGGATGTTATGTGACAACTTCCTCATGATTATAATCAAGAAAATATATCGAATATGAACTCGGGAAAGTTCCACACATAAAAGGTGCAGCGAGAGTCAAGGCCACAAAAGTATCAGGTAGCCAAGAATCTCGCTGATCCAAACAATTTCCCCTTCGCTGCTCGAGACTGCGCGTGCAAAGCCACGCTGCAGTTTAGACGCTTATGCAGTTGCTTGTCCCCATAAGACCTAATGAGTAAAACAAGTGTCGAATCAGTGACGTAGCTAAGGGGAGAAAAATCTCACGAAAGCGTGGGAGGTTCGGAAATACTTCCGAGCGTCCCCAAGCCATGCTACCTCACGGCACTCCGACTCGACCCAAGCTGCCGAGCGGACACACATTTTTAATTCTATTTTTCTAATTTGATTTTCTGTTTTTATTTCACCTGGTAGTCTATCAATTGTAAAATCTAATTTATTTTTATTGTATTTAATTGAATTATTAATAAACAAAGTTCTCACGTTAGAATATTTAAGTGCTTTTAAATTTGGTTCAAATACATTCTACGGTTAAATAATTCTACAGTTCCAAACGAGTCCAAAAGGGACCCTGAGCAGAGAACAAGAGGGACATTTGCGAGAGAAAAGGAGTCACCTTTTTTCATCTATTACTACGACAAGGTAAGGAAGATCTTTATTTTTTTATGTTACAAAAGGAGAAAGAGAATTAGAGAGCATTGTCATGTCATTGCTAGCAGGATAATTTTTTTTTTTTAATTGCATCTTACATTATATTGTTTTGAGAACAAAATATCAGAAAGATCATCCGGCCATGTTTAAGGTCGTCTGTATGGTCATAAGGACCGAATCTCTGTAACTAACTAAAAAAATTCGTTAAAAAATAGCATATATATATATATATGGGCTATTTCACCTCAACCCGTGGAAAAATTTTTCAAATTTCGGCCAAAATTTATTTCCTAGTTCAGTATACCCCCGAAAGAACGTACAAAAATTTTAGCCCTCTAGGTGCCTTCATTGTGCTTTTATCGCAAACTTAAATGATTTTTTAAGGTATGAAAGAAGCATTTTAGGTATAAAAACATGTATCACGTAAAAGTGCTCGGCCCATCATCGGACTAGGCTCATTTTAAAGGTCACCGTTAGGTGCATCTTTTTAAACCCTACAACTTTTGTCTGATAATTATTATTGAATAGGCGTTCCGTGAAAGGTATTAGGTCACAGTGCAAGTTAGTGTTGAAAACAATCATATGACCTTTGGGGTCACTCTGACCCTGCAACATAGGAGTATATTTGAACGTAGAATTTTATGCTCTTTCTAATTCCGCTGTCAAAAAATAGGGTTTCCATTTAAAAAAACTAAGATGACCTTCAAATGACCTTGAAATTCGGCCTCAAGGTCAAACGCAAGGTGACCGTGAGGTGCGTCTTTTTAAACCCTATAACTTTTATTTGAAGCATTTTTTTTGTAAAAAACGTTTTTTTGGAGTTACGAAGGTGTCCCGGTCTTTTTGAATCACCCTGTATATATATATATATATGGGGATTTCCACAGAAGTTTTAATGTTAGTCAAAATAAGTTTTTTTTTTTAATTTGCGAGCACATTATTATCCTTCGGTACATATGTTCATGTACCTACAAACAATGCTAATCCAGCCGCGTAATTCATTTATAGTCAACGGCGCAAAGGTGAGAGGGTTAACAATAAAAGACCTTTGCGCGTTCCGCGTAAATACCTATAGATGAAGGACACGCTGTGTTGACTGTCGAACGGTGTGCGCACATGTGCCTGTATTGTTGTATGATATCTGATACCTATACTTTTCGTAAGCTGTTGTTTTTGAAATAATCTTACGAATGTATCTCAATGAATTTGGAGTAAGAATTTGTTTATTTTAAGTAAATAGTCATTATACTCCCGCAGTTTACGAACTCGATGTTTTGTTTATAATTTTGCTCAGTATACTTAGAATTGATATATTTGTGATCTTCATAAAATTTGAAATTTATATTCTTGAACACATTTTTAGTGCTCTCAGATATTTATTTATCATTTTCTAAATCGCTAGAAAATTTCATTTTTTTTTTTGTATTTTTTGCTTTTTTTCATTTTTTGTTTTGTATTTTTTAGTATTATTAATAAATCAAGAAATGTCTAACTATTTTTGAATTCGAAATAGGTTTTCGTAAAATAGTAGAAGGTACATTGTAAGTGCCATCTTAATCTGTTGCCGTTCACGAAAAATTATTAATTAACAAAAATTGTGACATATCAATCTATTCTATGAATATATTATTACATAAATATATTATAATTGGGCTATTTAATATTGATGAGACTAAATCAATGCATCATCCAAGTTTCAGATTGATCGCGTAAGTCAGTCTTGAGATATTGCTGGAAAACCCTTTAATTCTATTAATAGCAAAAAATACACTTTGAATTTCGAATGAAGTTAAGGCTCTAAAACTTAAAATATAGATTCCTTATTAACGCGAATATATTTTTCGTAAGTTAAAACAGCCAAGAAAACGATTACAACCATAATTAGACCTCCAAGTATGATATTGTTCGTGTGCTACTTAAAAAACTGTTTTTTTTACACGAGTTACGTTTCAAAAATTAATCTTTCAATTGCTCCCATATCAAGGGTATTTATAGCACATTAATCTACCTTCGGTACAAATGTTCATTTTGATATGAACCATGAACCTACCGAGTTATTTTAAGATTTAAAAAGATGGCGCGCATTTTTATAAGATAACTTTTTGAAAATAAAAAAAACGCAAAAATGCACTTACACACATACAGCGCTAGACCATTTTTTTTTCAAGAATCGCACACGAATTTCCTTTTAGGTGAAGTTGTATAATAATAAAAGCTCACTATTTAACGTGAAAGAAAATCGATATCTGTCACGGCGTCCGAGAAAACCTGTTAAAAATAGACAAGTTTACTCAACTTACACAACAAATGTACAGATTTCAGTCTATTTAGCTATTGAGAATCACTTTAAATTAGCCCCTACGAGGTAGCAACTTTATAGACATCTATATTTCATACTATTACATGAACTTAAGGTTTATTCGACGTAATATTGTAATTGTAAATAAGATTTTTATCCACTTACACTGTAGTTTAAAAGTTCTGTGGAAATCCCCATATACGGAACCATGGTATAAGATCCAATCTAAAATCAGCTTATTGGGTTCCGAAAAAAATCTTACAGTATTCTACAGACAAATTGCAACAAAAAATATATGCATATTTGTATACCTAAAATGCTTCTATCGTGCCTTAAAAAATCATTTAAGTTTGCGATAAAAGCACAAAAATCTTAAAAAATCTTAAATCTCAAATTTTGATATTGCTATAACCTTGCAACGAAGGCACCTAGAGGCCTAAAATTTTTTTACGTTCTTTCGAGGGTATACTGAACTAGGAAATAAATTTTGGCCGAAATTTGAAAAAATTTTCCACGAGTTGTTCGATATATTTATATAAATCTATATATAGAATATCTAAATATTCTATACATTGTAACGGTGAACCCAGCGTATGGTAACGCTGGGTTTTTGTCCAATCGCGTTACCGGTGAAATCCTCCGTCTCCTACTATCGCTCCAATACATACGAGGCGGCGGGACCTAGGTGCCAGGCACCGGAGTGCTGGGGATCCTGCGATCACCTTACCTTGAGACGCCGCCTCGTGTCAAAACATCACTTCGTCCACCTGCTCGACTAGCCAGTATACGAATTATTGCACAGAAAAAATGAGACAATCACAAAAGGTCGTGGATATCAGTACGGAATGAATGATCAATGTTAACTTTGACTAATTCTGTATTTCACTTAACAATCTTTCTTCGTAATTCATTTACATTCTGGCGATCTCCAATCGCGCACCTTACTAAACTACGACATTCCCGTCGATCGCACACATACTCACTCTGTGACTCGCATGTCACCACGCCGATGTTCGAGCGAGGAAATACCAACGCACGCCCTGAGAGCGTATCCGGTCGTCTCGAAATCCTGTTCACTGATCCGACGCCGAACTCGCTCCTGCCCGCCGGTGTAACCTCCTAGCCGCGGCGTGTTCGTCAAAACGCCGCCGGACGGCTTACCCGACGCGGACGGTGCAGCTGCCTCGCCCTTCCGATCGTCTACCGGTACCGACGATCGTAGCATCCATCGCAGCCTGCCCTCACGAGATCATGAATCCATGCCCCGACGATAACCATTCTCTCCCGACGTACGCAAGTCCCCAGGCGTACCCGCCGTTGCCGCGCCGGTGACTTCGCCCGAACCTCGACGCGAACGTTCACTCACTTCATACCCTTATGTTTAACTTAACGGGACCGCTGTCCCAACTACCATATACTTATTTTACAATCGGTTTAATTTAATCTAATACTAAATCTTAATCTAATGCGAGTTAACGCGCGGGCTAGAACTAGCGATAGTCGTGATAATTGTAGTCATAGTGTAAGCGATAGCGTCAGTACAATAATTGTAGTCATAGTATAAACGATAGCGTCAGTACAACAATTGTAGTCATAGTGTGAACGCTAGCGTCAGTACAATAATTGTAGTCATAGTGTAAACGATAGCGTCAGCATAATAATTGTCATGTCAGTCATGTGTGCAGTAGTTATAGTATGCTGTAAATCAGTAGAAACGTAATGTTCGCTTAATACGCCGAACGACTCAACGCTGTTAAGTCGACGAAGCATGCTATAGCCGCACTCATGCTTCGCCGTACTCATGCCGTCATATTGGCCACGTGGAGTGTTAAATATCGCGAGTTCGCGCTACTCCGCAATCGGCACACTGTTTCTCGCAAGCATCACTTAATACAATATTCACTCTACTCACGGTTACGCAGCAATCCGTCGCACAGCACTCCTTTATTATAACAAAACGCCGCTCAGATGTTCCGATGCTCAACAAAGGTCAGTGGTCAAAGGCGTACCTGTCGCAACGGCAGTCAGAACGAAAAAAGGAAGAAATGATGAACAGCGCACGCATCGACCCCTCTCGCCGTCGACGTTAGGTTGGGTCGCTCACCTACCTACTCTTGCTCTCGCGCGCTCGGGCCTAGCCGATGCCGGCCGAGGCTCCGCGAATACGGCCGAACGCGCGCTCGCCGACTCGTGCCGTGGCGCTGCCGTGCTCCGCGCGGCCGCTTGTAACTGGCAGTGAACTGCCATGTTACAATATATATATATATACAGGGTGTCCCATTTTAATTTACCACCCCCTAAAACTGGTTAATAATTTGCTCTGAAAAAAAAATGTTTCAAATAAAATTTGTTGGGTTCGAAGGGGGGCATCTTTTGGCTATTTTAGCTGCGACCTTGAACATGACCTTCAAGGTCATTTGAAAGTCAAGACCAAATTTTCATATGAAATGTGCATATTTTTATGGCGGATTCGGATTCTACTAAAAAAGAGAAACACTTTTTGTTCGAATCATTTTTTGAAAAAATCCCAAATTTTTGTTGTAAACGGCTTTAAAAAAGTTGAAAAAATCACTAGATATCTCTTATTGCCCCACCCTTTAAAAGAAGTTAAAAATTTTACATTTTATCCGAGGAATTAGAAACGTACACAATTTTACAAATTTAAGTCCAAGTATGACCTTAGCCATGAACTTGTTCTTAACCAACAAGGTCATTCGAAGGTCAGTCAATTTATTTAACGGTAATCCTCGATTTTTATTCCGGCAATTGAAGCTTGGCTATGACCTTGACCTCGAACCTTAAATTCATTTTAAGAAAGAACCATCACTTTAATGGAAAATACTCTCTTTTTCAAAGAAATGAAATTACCAAAAAATTTATCAACAGAACCAAAGTTCATTAGAACGCTAATCTGATTCATTTTTTATCACATGGGGGAAGTTTGCAATCTTCGGGGTATGTTTGACATTCTCTGGGGCAAGTTTTACGTCATCTGCGGAAAATTTGACATCATCTGGGGCAAGTTTACGGTCACAACTAGGACAAGTTTGACATCATCTGGGGCAAGTTTGAGCAGTAAGGGGCATGTTTTCAACTGAGAATCAAAATCAAGCTTAGTTTTTTTAATGAAAATTTTACATATTTTAAATCATATTCAGATTCTCTGATAAAGTAAAATTGTACATATTTTAAATCATATTCAGATTCTCTGATAAAGTACGCATCTTTTTAAGAAAAATTTTTCTCGTAAATGCTTTATTTCTCGCTAGAAGACATTTTTTTGCTTCGTTATCGTTCTATTGGTAAAGCTTGTAAATTCTTACAGCTCCTCAAAGCTTCTCATCATTAGATTTTCATTGACTTTCTGAATTTCAGAGCAGAAAAATACTTATAATAAATTATTTCTAGTAAGATTAAATATTCCCTAAAAAATCTACCTACAACAGATAATGGCTGACTACACGCCAGTAGAGATAGTCAACATGATCAAGATTCTGGGAGAATGTCACGACAATTACAAGGCTGCATGGAGGCTGTACGCTGAAAGGTATCCGGACGCTCGTCATCCTAGTGGGAGGAATATTAAACTTCTAACGATAAGAGCTCAAAGAGGTAACTTAAGAAAGAAGAGGCGACGGACGGGCCCAAGAGAGCATATTGCGCTTGGGGTTCGTGCTGTAATTGCCGAGGATCCTCATATTTCGACGCGACAAGTTCAGCGAATGCATGGAGTACCCAGATCAACAGTTTCCCGTGTATTGCGTCATTTTAGATTTCATCCATATCACTTGCACCTTACACATGCCATTGAGCCTGGTGATCCTGCCAGGCGACTTAGATTCTGTCAATGGGCGGAAACACGAATGCGCATAGATCCATTTTTCTTTGATCGGACTCTCTTTACAGACGAGGCAAAGTTCGACAATATGGGAGGAGTTAATCTTCATAACGCGCATTATTATGCAGAAGAAAATCCACATTGGCACCGAGATCACCGTACACAAAGACGGTGGTCAATTAATGTTTGGGCGGGCATAGTTGGGGAATACGTTGTGGGTCCAATTTTTTATCACCGTAATTTAAACGGCGAGCTTTATTTAGATATTCTCGAGAACCAAATTCCACCTCTTCTAGAAAACAGTCCGCTAGAAATAAGGCGAGACATGTGGTTCCAGCAAGATGGTGCTCCCGCTCATCGTAGACTTCTTGTCAGGAGATTTCTGAACGCGACATACCCAAATAGTTGGATTGGAATTGGTAGTCCAATCTGTGAATTCCCTGCGCGATCGCCAGATTTGACCCCATTGGAGTTCTTTCTGTGGGGGGCCGTGAAGCAGAGAGTTTACGCGGAAGCCCCGACGACGGCACAAAATATGATGGAGAGAATTGTTGCAGCATTCCGGGCGTTCACCCCACAAACATTAATAGATGTCCAAAGAAGTTTTCGGCAGAGAATACAAATGTGCATTCAACAAAATGGGCAATTGATAGAGCACTTGAGACGTTGAAATTTCCGTGACTAGCTGAACGAAGGGGTCTTGGCTTGGCTGGACGTGAAGGTCTTGCCTTAAGTGGCTGGATAGGGTCTTGCCTTAAGTGGTTGGACGGGGTCTTGCCTTAAGTGGCTGGACGTTAAGGTGTTGCCTTAAGTGGCTGGATAGGGTCTTGCCTTAAGTGGCTGGATAGGGTCTTGCCTTAAGTGGTTGGACGGGGTCTTGCCTTAAGTGTCTGGACGGGGTCTTGCCTTCAGTGGCTGGACGTGAAGGTCTTGCTTTAAGTGATCCAAAGGATACCTCTGTCTTTGTTTGAAGCTAGTAACATTCATCTAAAACAGCTTATTTCTAGAACAAATTCTCTTTTCAGTTAAAGGGAGAGCTACCTATTGATGATCAAAAAATGGTTAAGACAAAAAGTGTTATTTTTTTAGTAGAACCCGAATCTGTGATAAATCTTATTCAAATGACCTTGAAGGTCATGTTCAAGGTCACAGCTGGAATAGCCAAAAGATGCCCCCCTTCTAACCCAACAAATTTTATTTGAAACATTTTTTTCTCTGAGCAAATTTTTAACTTCTTTTAAAGGGTGGGGCAATAAGAGATATTAGTAATTTTTTCAACTTTTTAAAAGCCGTTTACAACAAAAATTTAGGATTTTTTCAAAAAATGATTCGGACAAAAAGTGTTTCTCTTTTTTAGTAGAATCCGAATCCGCCATAAAAATATGCACATTTCATATGAAAATTTGGTCTTGACTTTCATATGACCTTGAAGGTCATGTTCAAGGTCGCAGCTAAAATAGCCAAAAGATGCCCCCCTTCGAACCCAACAAATTTTATTTGAAACATTTTTTTCTCAGAGCAAATGATTAACCAGTTTTAGGGGGTGGTAAATTAAAATGGGACACCCTGTATATATATATAGTAGTTGTGGTGAGAATAACTAACGCCGGGTTGCTATTATCGGCGGACCTTCTGCGAGCTACTACACGTCGAGAATGTACCAAGTCCAGGTCTGTGTCTCGTGACTAAATATTAGCTTAAGTGGACGATGTCGCACTGTTCTACTAACCGTTCAGGACGATCACTGCGTCCAAACTCTGGAGACACACGGCGTGGGTAGTGCACGTAGAGGATACGTAAAAAGGCGCGACGCGGAGCCTCACCGTGGCTTATAAAGGCCCCGGGAAGCGTCGCGTGGCTAAGGTGGTGATCGTGGGGGCAGCCACCAGCTAATAGCAGATCTCCACCCGGCGATGAGCAAGGCGCGATTTCGCGTTAGTATTGCTGACGCGCAGGTCAACGCATTCGTATGTTGGTTTCGAAATGCGGTCGGTTGATGTTCGCTTTTAATATTATACACACACGCATGCACACTCACTCGCTTACATACATGTGTGCTCTATATGGGCGCGGGACGTTACACCTCCCCTCTTAAGAATATTGTCGCCTCCGACAATGGAAGGCCGGTCAAAAAAAAAGAAAAAAAGAAAACGTCACGGTTCCATTTACATTTGGTCACGGTGTTCGCTGGATGGATGCGGGACGCTGTACCTTCCTTATGGAAATTTGCTGCCTACATGTACGTAGTGGTGCAAAAATAGAACGCTCCGTATTCATTAACAAATGTTTGAATTGTCTTAATATAGTAGCAATACATAGTGAAAGAATGAGAAAGGAGAAAAAAATTCGGTTACATACAAAAAATTGTTTACATTACGTTCGTTTTGCCCGATTTGGCTCGCTTTCTTCTGCATTTTCTGCACTCGTATGGAACCCGGTTGATGCACTCCACGTTCGCCCACTTGTTCGCACACACAACACATTTAAGCCAAGTTGACTCGCCATCTGCCGGATAGTAGCACGTTGTTTGTTTGCACTCCGTGCAGGTGGTGAACAAGTCGGGTTGTTGTAAGTGCTGGTTGCTTACCGGTTCCGGTTGTAGTCTTTCTAGGACTACTTTCGCTCTGTTCATCTTTGGGGGCTGACTGTTACCCCTTTCTTCGTTCTTCGATTCATTTTCATGTCAGACTCGGTTGCACTCGTCGCTTCCGGTGCGGTCGCGTCCGGCATGGGGATGGTTGGCTCCGTGGCATCTGTGGGCGCTGTCACGTCCAGTCCTGAGTTGTCTATGGTTGTTGTGTCTGGTCCAATCTCATCCCTGGTTGTCGCGTCTGGCTCGGTCGCGTCCAGGATTGTCCTTGGCGAGGACGGCTCTAATGACTTGCATGTACTCGATCCCTTCCGGCACTGTCGCATCCGGCACGGTCGTGTCCTGCACGGTGAAACGCGTTTTAGTTCGTAGTACTTGTTTCTTACTGGCTTTCGCACCTCTTACTGTTTTCCAATAGTTACGTTGAGCGGCGCTGACTTGGTGTTGGGCTGCGTCGACTTGTTTTTGGGCCCTATCCAGTTGTTTTAGGGCCTTCTTAAGCACCAGCTTTGCGAACAGAGCGGTAGCCATGTCGATGATGCGATGTATAAGAGTGCGTAGCTGATTTTATACTGGTATAAGAGTCGAGTTCGAAAATGCTTGATGCGTTTTTCTGCTGGTAGTTGCATTTCGGGGTTCGATGCACTTGTCGCTCTGCCTCGAGCCAATTGTTCGTCGAACTTCACTTGTGCTGACTACGCCGGTCGATGACCGCTCGGTTGGATGTCTCTACACGGTATTAGTGCAAATGCACCTGAGAGTAGACTCGTAGGCGACGTAGTATCTTTGTATGGGGTCTAAGGCTTTACTATGGGGTTCTATTTACCGATTCGGTGGTGTACACGCTCGGTTTGTCCCGCACAACGACCTTTACGTGTGTCAGAAATCCTGATGTTGACGAAATGCATATGGTGCTGTCGCCTCCGAACTGATGGTCCGCCAGTATAGTTTCAGTAGCCGAAGTGAGTGTTGGTTATTCCACGGACTTCGTTGTATCACTAACATTTGTGTGCAAGATGGAGCGTGAACTGTTCTGAGGTTTTGAGGTGGATGGTGCGAACGAGCAATCTGGTGTAAGTGTTTTTGCTGTCACACTAAGGACGTGATGGTGTGCTCCTCCACTAATATTATTGACTTACGGGACCGATTGGACGACGAGGGCTTCGTTGATGAGGGTGTATCACGTCCCGTTAATGCGCTTAGCGTTTATCCTTGTCACGGGACGCCTGGATCGAGCATTTACTTAAACGGAAGGTGTAACTATTGCCATGAGCTTCCAACGTCTTCTTCGTACATATCTGTGTATCGGGCACGAGGTTCCCTCTGTCTCGCGTATCGCTTGTACTGCTCCTTCTTTGACGTCTCTGCGGGTCTTGTGTGGACACTCCTCTTGCGTTGATGCGTCTACCGGGACATCCGTGGATCGAAGTGCTGAATGTCCGCTACGAATGACCGTGTACGCGTCGTTTCTCGAGAGCGATCTTGGGCTCCGACTGTTAGAACGAGTGACTGATTATATCTGAGTTATTAAGTTTTAATATATCGTTATTGTATTACAACAGTGTATTCCCCCTTTTTTTTGCGAACCCACGCTTTCGCTTCCTCTGTGTTTTATAGCATTGATATCCCTTGAACCGGCAGGGGTTGATATTTTCTCGGCTGGCTGCTGAGGGATTCGACGCTGGACATTCTGCTTTTGAGTGCCAATTCGACATCCGTGTCCGAGAGAGGTTCTTGGCTCCTATAGACGGTCAGCTCTCTGCAACTGGATGGGTTGGGTATGACCTCGACAGTTGCTTCCGCCAGGTGATATTGGACAATTCGTTTGCTGGGTTTCTTGTCATAGCTGTCGTGCCTACTGCTGATTGGACTTTTCTCTACTGTTGTTACTTCTGGGGCGGCTACTGTTATTACCTTTTCTCGTGTGATTTTCCTGCTCCTTTTCTTCTTAAGGTGTATTCGGTTGGCCACGGGGCAGCAGCATTTGTATATCAGTATTACTAGGACTAGTAGGGCTATCGAACTTGTTACTGCTGTCGGTAGGTAGGTGGAGTATAGTATATTATCCCTTCGTTGAGTCGCTAACTCGGCGAACTTATCCTCTATTTGCTGAAGAGTCACGGCGTCTTCGCTTTCTATCCATCTCTTGACTCGCTGCTGGTGCTCGTCCGTCGTGCTGGACACTTGTAGCAAGCTGCTGCGAGGTGGAATCTTGTTGTTAAAGGACAGTGTGAACTTCAGGTCTAATTCCGGGTTGTACATGAAGGTTTAGTTAGTTTGCACGGTAGTAACCCCGTACAGTATATGTTTGCTCGTGTGTCCGTAGCACTGGCCACGTAGCGTGAATATTCCGACACCCATTAACGTAAGTTCCGCCTTCCTTTCGTCTTGACACATGATTCGTATTGGCGTTGGTTCCGACACCGAAACAGCCATTCGTCTGTGCTGCTTAACTTACTCTAATAGGCCGAAGTATCAGACTTGATAGATACTCTGCTGCTTTTCAACGTGTCCGTCTTCGGACGGGCAAGAAGGCCGAATTCGCACGGGTTATCCGCGCTGTCTACGTTGAATGGAAGCGTCGATGGACAGATGAAGATGTCCAAATACTTTGTGCAGGTGTCGACGTAATCTTTATTGGTGTTCGGGTTAGGTATGGTTGGCTAGGAAGATTTGAATTTCGCGCCGTAGCGCGTCGTTCGCTGACTGTGGCGATAGTGAGCGAGCGCATGCGCGCACCACCAGGGGGTCTTTTGTCTTTGCGCGGGATTGAGGCTCGCGAGCACGTGCGAGTTAGTTCTGAAAGCTCCTCTCGAGAGTTCAGTTGATTTTGCGGATTTCTAGCGTCTTGCGCATTACTATTGTATAACTGCGTGCGTAAAGAGTCGTTATAAACGTCCTTTTCAGGACGATCGACTCCCCCTTGTGTATCTCGGTACGTTGCAGAGTGAATATCTTGTTTGCGATCGGCGTGCTGTTTTGTGTGAGTGTGTTCTTCGAGTGTTGGGAGGTGGGCCACGAGCGAGCTTCCTCGACGTGCCAATCTCCACCCGGCGGTCGAAACCTACGCGGCAGGGCTGAAAGGGTCTGCCCGTGGTCCAGGATTGGTTTCCTTGAGACGTCGAGGCGCCCGGCGACCAAGGAAGTTTCATCCCACCTTCGTGCGGCCAGGGCTTTACGTCGTGCCGTCCACGTGCGTTCTTCGACAAGGTAGGAGAGCTCTCCAGCGTGCGAAAAAGGTACCTCACGGCGTTTGCGGAAATTGTATTTACGTTTCTTTCTCTCCTTTGTTCAATCTATCTTAGAGTCTCTTTTCTTTGTATAATTTCTCTTATCTCATTGAAATAAATTCATTCGCTTGCCCCGGCTTTTCTATCTACTCCGTGAGAGTTGTTGTGCCGAGGCAAGTCGTCTTTTTCTTTCGCGAAATAAATTGTGTTTGTGTCTGATTTGTTAACCCGACCTTCCCTCACTCATTTCACCATTTAATTAACAGAAATATATATCGAACTCATCAGTTTGTTCGATTGACGAGTAATATAGTTTTGCATATCGTGTGGCGCGATTATGTACGAGTATTGCGGTACCAGACTCACGTATGAAGATTAGTTAGCAATAATTTCTTTAAGGATGGGAAGTGAGTGTATCATGTACTTTGAAAACCGCGCTTTGTCAGACAGCGGGAATTCCAACAGTACTATAAGTTTTCCGTTATTGGTATTTACCGTCACTTCGGACATCGCATGCAGCATTTCCACGGTACAGTACTGTGTTCCCAAGGTAGGCTATGTTCGTGTTAACCAAGGTCTTGTATAAATTATCGAGTGTTCCAGGGACTAGTAGAATTGGTATACCCATCTGGCCAGTGTCTGTATGGTGGAGGTTTTATTAACTAGGTCGTTATAGTACTCGGACCTGTTAGCTAAGTACAAAAACTGCTAGTGTTGCTCATTGATCCTTCTCTGCTCGGATTCTAAATTGTCGTAGATCTTTTCCAGGTTAGACTTCACAATGTGTGTTTGTTTGGCCGCTAGAGTGGACATATTAGCAGCGATATCGTACAGTTTATCGATGTCGTTGTTAAGAGTTTCTCTGTCCCCTGAATCCATCGTTCCGAAAAGGTAACGACTGGTCCATCCTACGATTCTTAACGGTACCCACCGCTTGACAAGTGCGTGGCTGTATGGGTCATACGGTTCTTCTTTAGTATGTGGCGGTGACAGGAAAAACATATGCAGGTCCGTTTGGAGTGATTTGAGCAGTTTCAGATCGGCAAGAAACTTATCGTTGGGGATGATGTTGTCGCATTCCGATTTCCCTAACCTTGTTTCGCACAATGTTTTGGTTTTAAATATCTGTTTTTCTCTCCAGGTGACAGCTACTCGCCATCTGGTCTTTTCAATCTTCACTTCGCCTATCTACTCATAGTAGATTCCTGGGTTGTTCTTGATCGGGGTGATGTTATAGAATGTGGGGGCTTCTGATGCCTTGTAGCAATGAATCGATATCAGCATGAGCAGGGCCACCTTCGTCGACGGAAACGTCATGATCTATAAGCAGAAAAGCGAATGGACCTGCCTTTAGCGGTAGAATTTTTCTAACTTATCGTTATGTTTTAGAATTCGTTTCCCGTTGGATGACTCTATTACTACGTTGTTATTATCTCTAACTTGCTTGACTATAAACCTTCCGTTATAGTATTTGTCGTATTTTCCATCGCGGGGCTTCTTCAGCACCCTTACTTCTTCTCCGATCTCTATGTTTAGAGGTTTTGCTTTTCGGTCGTAATATTCTTTATTTTTATACTTTGACTGGACTAAATTTTTACGAGCGGTATCCTGTATCTTGTATGTACGTATTGTATGTTTCTAATTCGAACTCATCTGGTAGTCTATTTGGTGTCCGAGCAGATTTCCCAAACACAAGTTCGAATGGTGTAAAATTGGTAGACGTGTGTACTGAGGTGTTGTACTCATGCATTGCGTACGGTACTACCTTATCCCAGTCCTGTTTACTTGAAGCCTTGTTCCTTAAGAAGTCTGCTAACACTATGTGACTGCGTTCCAGAGAGCCATTGGACTGCGAGTGGTAGGCGGTCGTGGTATTTAATTGAAACTGGTAAATGCTTGATAATTCCGCCAGAAGCTTTTTTTGAAAGCTTCGACCTCGGTCACTCAATATGATTTTAGGCACACCAAACTGCGCAAAAAGATGTTTAGACAGCGCGTCCGCAATCGTTACTGCTTTTATGTTGGGTATGGGGACGGCGATACAAAACTTAGAGAATTGGCATTGCATTGTGAGGATGTGCGCATTCCCGGCTGTGCTCTTGCAGAGGGGTCCGACCGTGTCGATCGTCACTTTATAAAAAACCTCGCTAGGCGTATCTGTAATCACCATGGGTTCTCTGGTTTTTACGCGTACCAACTTTTGTTCTTGACATACTTCACATTTTCTGACGCACTCGTTGATGTCATCTTTCATTCCCGTCCAATAATACCTTTCTCTGATCCTTCGGTATGTCTTGCCAATTCCGCGGTGTCCGCCAAACAGACTGTTATGCGACGGAGAAGCGATGTTCTGGTGGTATTGGTTTGCATTCGCCGTAGCAGACCGTAATTACCATCCTTTGGTCTTCGAAAGTGTCCCTAATGCTTTTCACAAGTGCTCACTTAGGTAGGGAGTCTATTAGCTCACCATAATGGGCTATTCTGAACGAGCGCAACTCCTTTTCTTTTACCAGGGTTTTCAACTTGTGCAGACAATCTGCCAGAGCGCTCGGTCGAATTTGATCCTTAGCCTTATTGGTGATGACTAAACTCAATATGTACCTTTTACGGTTTATGGTTTACGAGGCAGATGGCCTCTATATCCTTTAGGAGCTTGTTGGTTCCGCTTGTCATATCGAGATCTTGTAATATGAAGTGCACAATGTTGTCCTTCAAGAAGGTAACACATTCTCTCGTGCTGGCCAACTTGAGTTTATTATTTAGGTTTTCTGCTTCCTCAAAGCTTTGCAGTCGGGCTGTTGCTGGGGCATTTGACTGGGGTGGCGTTCCGGTTGCTAATTGTAGTGGCCGTACTCCCGTCGCTACTGCTATTCCGCTAACATTTAGAAGTTGGTTTAGGCGGTTGGGTCCCGTTGTCGAGTCACTTTTCGATGGTGATTGGGCTATTCCTCTGGTCACGATCGTGGCTTCTCTTAAGGTGACGTGCTCGTCATCAACATCTGATTCTTCTTCACTATCCTCTTGTTCAACAGTTGACAAGTTGTGCCAGTTCGTGGACTCTGTTGCCTTTTCATTCTGTAAGGTGGAGCTGGCACGGGGTGTTTTTATTGGTGATTTAGCTCTTATAGGGTGAGCATTTTCTTCAGCATACTCTATCATCCATTCTCGTAACGTACTGCTCGGTACTTGCTCGTTTGCTTTAGAACAGGTGGGTGTCGGGGACTCGGACTTAGCTCGCCTTTCGGCTATCCAGCTGCTCGCGTTGGTTATATCTAATTCATCGTCGTCTTGGCTATCCTTATAGTCTTCCCTGTAGGTAGTTTCAGAGTATCTGTCCATGTAATTATCCCAACAGAGCGACTGCTTGTGTTCCGCTTGTGTGCGATCGATAGTAGGATCTACCACGGTGGCGTTTTCGATAGTAGATAGTTCGTGGTACTCCTCCCTCATCGGTTGTCCCGGCGTTGACCTCCTCATAGTGGAATGTAGAGGTGGGTTAAGTACTTCCCCTTCGTTGCTCGAAGAGGAGGAAACCCTCCTTGTCGATCTTATTGAAGATCGCGTTGGCGGGGTGGCGGTCGGTTCTTTATTCCTCGATGGCGGGGGCTCGCTGTTTTTCACTTCATCCAGTTCACTTTCGCCCGGGTGTTCGTCGGGAGAGTCCTCGGGAGTTTTGGCCTCCGGGCTTGGGCCTTGTGACAGTGAATCAGTCGGGATTAAATTGGGTAGTATCGATCGGTTGGATAAAGGTATGGGTGGCGCGTCAGATGGGACGTCATCCTGCTCCTCCGTTATCGTCAGCTCAGTTGAGTCGTCGTTCGGTTCGGGCTCTTGTCCTCCGCTGCTTTTGGGCTCGGGATGTCTTGTCCGGGCAGTATCCTCTGCCTCTACCTTCCGTTGTCGCAATCTTTTCGTTATCGTGCTTGCGTCGAGACTACCTTGTCCACCTTCCATACTTGGTGGAACTGCTGCCAGAGCGTTCTTGGATCCTTTCTTACGTCCTGGCCTCTTCTTCCCAGCGTCCGGTTTCACCTGACGTTTCGCTTCTTGAGCCAGACTAAGATTTTTTCTTGCCAATGATGTCTTAGTTGGTTTTGGAAGTAACAACAGAAGCGCTCTCGCCTCCCCTAGTAGTAGTTCCTCAGCTTCAATCTCCAACGATTTAGCCTACTAATTGGATCTTTCAAGGTATCGATCCAAGATAGGGGTTCGTGATTTCCATAGATGGTGAAGGTTTTACCATACAGGCAGTGGCTGAAATGCTCTACCGCCTTTATGACAGCTAGGAACTCTTTTTCCGTGGTGGAGTAGTTCCTTTCGGCTTTGGTAAGCGCTCGTGACATATATGCCACCGGGTGATCTTCGCCTGGCTCACCTTGGCTAAGGACGGTTCCCATCGCACCATCACTAGCGTCGGTGGTTAGTATAAACGGTTTGTCTGGGTCGACGGTTGCTAGGACCGGCGCTTCGCATAGTGCTCTCTTCAGTACCTCGAAACTGTCCTGTTGTTCAGCAGTCCATTCCCATTTGCTATTCTTAGCTAGCAAGGCGTTCATTGGTTTAGACTTTTCTGCGAACTCTTTTATAAACCGTCTATAATAGCCCGCTAGTCCCAAACATTGTCTTACGTTAGTCTGTTTTTCGGCGTAGGAAACTTCATTAATGCATCCAGCTTGGTTGGATCTGGGCGTACTCCTGTACAGTCTATTATATGCCCAAGGTAGTTTGTTTCCGGCGCCAAGAACTGGCACTTGTCTAGTTGCAATCTCAGTCCGGCAGCGGCCAATCTGTCAAACATCTGTCAAACAACTTTTCCATCTTCGCCTCGTGTTCCTCTAGAGTGTTCGAATACAACACTATGTCGTCCAAGAACACGTAGAGCTCTACCCCTTGCAGTCCGGACAGCACGTGATCCATTAGCCGTTGGAACGTCGGGGGCGCGTTGGTTAATCCGAACGGCATACAGACGTACTCATAGAGTCCATATTTGGTGTTGAACGCCGTTTTTTTCGACATCAGACGGCTCGATCTCGATTTGGAGGAATCCCATGGCTAAGTCGAAGACCGAGAAGTATTTTGCGCTGCCAATCTGTTCTAAGATTTCGAGGATATTCGGCAGTGGATAGACATCTTTAATGGTTTTGTCGTTTAGCTTGCGGTAATCGATGACCAATCTGTACTTCTTTTTCCCGTCTGGTCCGGGCTTCTCAGGTACGATTCGGATGGGGCTACAAAGAGAGATTTTAGATCGTCTAATCACTCCGGCTTCGAGCAGTTTTTTCAGCTGGCTGGACATTTCTTCGTCCATACCTTATGGTCCTCGTTTATATTTTACTCGAATCGGATCGTCGCCCATGGTGCGTATCTTATGTCTGACTACTGATGTCCTGGGAGGTGGGTCTCCGGGCAAGTAGAACAAATGGGCGTACTTTTTCACCAGTTGTTATTTGCTTGAATTCTGCTCGGTTGTGGTGCTGTTTCACTACTTTACTCAGAATAAACTGTACTCGCTCGTTGTCGTTCTTTGGGAATTCACCCTCCAGAGGAAAATCTAAGTAATCGTCATCGTCGCTAAACTCAAAAGGTTCTAGTTCTTAAGGGCAATCTCGATTTGCACAGGTTCGTTTTGGGTGTTGGTAGCCATCGCGTAGCATTTTCCTTCTTTGTTGGTGACAATAGCGTCCCCTAGCGATACGTCAGGGATCGTGGTAATGCTGCGTAAATAAGCATCCCCTTTGACTGAAGACGGAGTGACTGGTATTCTCACTTGGACGCTTGTCTGATGAGCTCCATTCCAGTTTAAAGCTCCCTTGTTTCCGTGGGCAGGGGAGTGAGACCTAGCTCCACCATGTTGATTGGTCGCAGGAGGTGGTGTTCCATGCTGAAGATACCGTTGGTATCCGTAGTCAGGCGCCGGATACTGAACTTGTCCTGGCATGGGTGGATATGGAGGATATTGAGGATATTTCGGATATTGGTTAGGATATGGATACCCATATGGAACACCTGCTGGAGACCCGTAGTTATAAGGATACTGTGGAGGATAGGAGTAGCTCATCATTGGTGGTTGTACTGGGTAGCCATACTCCTGGACACCCTGTTGTTCCGCTGTTGGACGTGGACCGGGGGACGAAGTGCGTCCGTGGGTCTCATTCTGTGGCCGCTTCAATATGCTCGTTGGATTTGGCGGTGCGGCCGGCGGAGTGCAGCTTAGTTGCGGTGGAGCCAAAATTCGTCCGTTTTCAACTATCGTTTTCGGGAAATATGTGTCGTTAGGATCGTACACATAAGGGACTTTATCCCTTTCATTTGTGACTTCGTGGAAGTTTACTCTCTTTAGCTGGTTGCCCACGGCCGGATCCACAGCGCGTACTCGTACCGATATACCTGGTCCCGGTGTTGAACTCGCTTCTGTTGGACGCTGGTCTGGACTGCAGTATACATATTGTACTCGCGGGTTGGGTTGAGTACTACCCCATGCCCGTTGCCTGGCCCTCTCGAAGACCAGCGCTTTGGTGTATGCTGCGGCCAGTGTTTGGGGAGCGGAATCTATTAGCGGCAAACGCCATCCGTCCGGGATGCCGTTCGCGAATGCTTCTAGAGCTAAAACTTCTTAGTGGTCTCTGTTTTGTAGGGCTATTGCTTTGGTGACGCTGCCTTTTAGTGCGGCGATAGCCGAGTTGATCAAGGAGTTTAATCATCCGTAGTAATGTCAGACGGTTTCTACTTGCTTCATAGTCGCTGATTGTAACTTTAGTAGATACTGGCATACGTTTTATATGGCACGAAGCATTCCTTTAGATGATCTAGTAACTCCTTAACGTTTTGGAAAGTGTTCCTCTCCAATGCCTGTCGGGCCTTGCCTTTAAGACGGGCGATGACAGCACGAAGATATTCCAGCTGTAGATCTTCTGTGACCAGGGTTAATCCGTTTTCCACGTCTTAAATGAGCTCCTTCAATGGTGTTGTACCGTCAAATTCGCCTATATGCAGAGTAGCTCTTGTGAGGTTTTGTATGTGTGTCGACTCCTGGATGCTTCTAGATACAGTCAGTAGATCTTGATCCCGTTCCGCTGTCTCAACATCGTGAAACTTGACTAAGGCTTGCAGCCGCGCATCAATGTCCGGGATTTGTAGGATCTGCGCTTTAGTACTGTTCATGCTAGCATCCATGATTATCGCTAAACACCAGCGCATAAAGCTTCTAAATTTGGCAAAATTACTGCTTCTAACTTCTTAACGTAGTACTCGGGGCTCTTATCAATTTTTGGACGAGCTTACTTGATACTCTGTAACAATGGACTTAGTTCCCCACAAGGGATGCCATTTGTAAGGTTCGGATTAATACGGGCCGAGTTGTGAGTGTCTAAGGGAACTAGCTTTGGCTCAAGAGCCTTCAGCTACAGAGTATGGATAGGACACGAAGGTGAAAGAGTGCGCAGACGGGAGTGGATGGAGCGATACGGACAGTAACTGAAATACACAGGAATTAAGTACAATTTGTTATCTTTTTATTTGGTCCAAGCCGTCGGAACACCAGAGTGCATCTAATCGTTGGTTGATACGTCTTTATTATTTTTATTGCTGTTTAATATAATTTGTATACAGGTTTCGATTTATTACTTACGATTTAACTTACTCTATATCTCGGTTGGAGATGTGCGTCTAAACCTACACGAACTATTGTCGTGGCATGGTTGGTTTTTCTAAGTAGCTGATGTGGCGATCACTAACGCCGGGTTGCTATTATCGGCGAGCCTTCTGCGAGCTACTACACGTCGAGAATGTACTGAGTCCAGGTCTGTGTCTCGTGACTGAATGTTAGCTTAAGTGGACGTTTTCGCACTGTTCTACTAACCGTTCAGGACAATCACTTCGTCCAAACTCTGGAGACACACGGCGTGGGTAGTGCACGTAGAGGATATGTAAAAAGGCGCGACGCGGAGCCTCACCGTGGCTTATAAAGGCCCCGGGAAGCGTCCCGTGGCTAAGATGGTGATCGTGGGGGCAGCCACCAGCCAATTGCAGATATCCACCCGGCGATGAGCAAGGCGTGATTTCGCGTTATGTATTGCTGACGCGCAGGTCAATGCACTCGTATGTTGGTTTCGAAATGCGGTCGGTTGATGTTCGCTTTTAATATTATACACACACGCATGCACACCCACTCGCTTACATATGTGGAGGCTCTATCAAGCCGCCAACCTCATCGCCGCAAGCAGCGCCTAGTCCCTAGGGTTGTTTTCTCCACGACGCCAGCCGGCGACGTTCAAACTCCTCCGAATCCGACTCCGGATCATCACCCGCCGGTGGCGCTACATATGTGGTCGGAGCACGGTTGAACGCGCGTTCACCCGAACATGCACTCTCGCCCGAGCGACCGAAATGAACGCACGAGCATTCAGTTATAACTGTTAAAGGTGTTAAATAAATTGTTTCTCTAACATTTCGTCTCCAATCATTCTCCGAGCTCGTCCATTCCTACTGAGGCGAAGCCTAGGGACGCCCCTGGGACTGTCGCTAAAGTGGTGACCCCGACGTGATCTTCAACCAGTGGACGACCATCATCGAAACCGGCTTCATGGATGCTACCTGTCTCGACGCAACGCTGAGTGCCCAGCCAGGACCCTCTCGTCTAGGAGTCAACGCTCCAATGTCTCCCCGACAGCCGACTCGTCAGCTACGAGGCAAGAACGGCCCAGCCTCGAGCCTCAGCTTCATCGGGACTCGCCGCAGCGATCGACCTCGTCTACGCGGTCTCATCGGTGTCGGTATCGACGACTGCGGGTATCCAGGTACGTCAGTGCGCAACAATAGCTCCCGAGGCGTCTCTCGACCCGGAGCTCGACTACAAAGACTGTGAGAAAAGTAGCGTGAAGAAACCGCAAAAAGACTGCGATCGCCGTCGCCCCTTATCAGTTGTCGAGAAACTCGCTAGGTGGCCTACCTTGTCCACGAGCTACACCGAACGACGCACCGGCCTGACGCACGACCACATCGCATGGACTCTCGAGCACAGTCCTCAACGTAATAACAAATCCGATCCAGATATGATAAGCCAAGGGCAAGGCCAAGTAAGCCAATGGCCTATCCCCAACGATAAAACGCAGCCGCCAGCCCCTGGCCAGGAGTCAGGCAGACAATCTGTCAAAGCCGCGTCGCGCTGCGTGCTTCCAGCTTACTGGGGCTTCAACCCCCGCTTATGGTTCGCTCAAGTCGAAGCTGCCTTCAACTCGAGTCGCGTGTGTTCCGATGCCTCGCGCTACGACCAGCTCGTGGCGCATCTACCGCCCGAAGTGGCTCAAGTCGCCGATGTGATTCTCGCGCCGCCAGAGACGAATCGGTACGAGTCGTTGAAGTCGACCGTCCTCCAACGCCTCACCACTTCGTTGGACCATCTACTACACCAACTTCTCAACGAGCTACAACTGGAAGACCGGACGCCCTCTCAACTCCTCCGTCGCATGAAAGGCCTCGCCGGCGCAGCTATGACCGACGATGCATTACGCGTCAAGTGGCTAGACTTGCTGCCGCCGTACGCAAGTAGGATGTGTCGCGTGTTAAAGGCTACTTCTCTCGACGAGTTGGCAACGCTCGCCGACGAACTCGTGGTCGGTACGCCGTCGGTGTCAGCGGTCGAGCATTCGCGCTCCCGCTCAGGCAAGCCGCCGCGCACCGTTTCCGCTGATCCTTCATAGCCCCAGCTCACGCAGGAGATGGCGGACGTCAAAACGACACTAATGCAACTTTTAACTCTATCGCAGCAGCAGCAGAGGACCTTGCAAACGATCGCCGCTGGACTATCCAACAACGCCAATACTCAGAACGCCACGAACCGCTCCCGCAGCCGATCGAACCAGCGAGCCGCTTCACCCGCACCGCCTGCCGACGCAGATCCAGCGGGGTGCTGGTATCTTCGCAGTTTCGGCGCAGCCGCAACCCACTGCAGACCCCCATGCACTCACGTCCACAGCAACCAGGGAAACCGTTAGCGTCGCCGTCCCCGCAGGCAGCGGCAGTCCACCAAATTTCAGTTCCTGGTAGACACGGGCTCCTCGGTATCTCTCCTACCGCGCTCGTACTTCAAGCACAACCTGCCCACAAAATCATTAACGCTCACCGCAGCTAATGGCACGACAATCGCCACGTTTGGAGAACATCGCTTGCAGCTGGACCTCTACCTTCGCAAGCCATTACCTTGGCACTTCATTATCGCCGACGTAAAGAGCCCGATCATCGGAGCGGATTTTCTGGCCTTCTACGACCTAGCCGTCGACCTACACCGTAGGCGCCTAGTCGACACTGACACGGTGCTACACACCAACGAAGACGTCCTCGCCGCCGCCGTTCACTCGGTCGACATCCCGTCCGAGGTTGTGGACCCCGCGTTTGCCGGACTGCTGAGGGAGTATCCTGAGCTCGCCGCACCAGGCAGCACGTCGATTACGCTCACAGACCTCCTCGTAGAGCATCATATACTCACGACTGGTCCGCCAGCAGCAGCAAGCCCTCGTCGCCTTCTCGGCTCGAAGCTCGAAGCCGCACAGGCCTTGTTCAAGTGGCTACTCGAACAAGGCATTGCTCGTCCATCCGACAGCTCGTGGTCCAGCCCAATTCGCCTGGTCCTGAAACTCGACGGCACCTACCGAGTCACCGGGGACTATAGGCAGCTCAATGCCCGCACGGTCCCGGATCGCTACCCACTGCCGATAATCGAAGACCTGCTCATGGGTCTGAAGGGCAACTTCTTCTCTGTCGTGGACCTGAAGTCAGCCTTCTACCAGCTTCCCATCGCCCTCGAAAATCAGCACAAGAGAGCCATTTGTACGCTGTTTGGCCTTTTTGAAATTACCCGATCATCACTCGGCCTCCGCAACGCCGCACAATCGCTTCAACGCGCTATGGACCACCTCCTATGAGACCTGCCGTTCGCTCGAGCATATCTAGATGATATCATCGTCGCATCAGAAGACCTTGACGAGCACCCTGAGCACCTCCGGAAACTCTTCGATGCCCTACGCACGGCAAACATGCGGATCAACGTAGATAAATGCAGACTCGCCAAACGCTCGGTAATCTACCTCGGCTTCGAAGTATCAGCAGCAGGCTTTAAACCACCCGCATCTCGCTTAGAAGCCATCACTACCTTCTTCAAACCCGACGACGCGGCCAAGCTTAGACGGTTCCTCGGTCTACTTAATTATTACCGGCGCTGTATTCCCAGAGCAGTACACACCTTCGCACCACTCAACGATCTTCTTAAGGACGTCCCTCCGAAGAAGAAGACCGCTCCAATCTCCTGGAACGAAGCAGCCGATACAGCATTCACCGCAGTCAAGCAAGCGATCGTCGACGCTGTCCAGACGACCTTCCTGCGACACGACGCTGCTCTCCTTCTCCACTCAGACGCCTCGGACTACGCAATTGGCGCGGTTTTGGAGCAACTCTCCCCAGAGAGTCATTGGCAACCCCTGGGCTTTTTCTCACGAAAGCTCTCGCCTGCCGAACGCCGCTATAGCCCGTATGATCGGGAGCTGCTGGCCGCCTTCGGCGAGCTCCCGCGAGCGTGCTCGAGGGACGACCCTTCATCCTCCTTACAGATCACAAACCGCTATCTTTCGTGGCCGCCCAATCTCCGGAGAAAACCTCCCTCCGCCAATCGCGTCAACTCGACTACCTGCTGCAGTTCCACGTCACTCTGGCATATACCAAGGGTAAAGATAACGTTGTAGCAGACGCCTTATCTCGCGTGGACGCTATTGAGATGCCAACCACCCTCACCGCGGACGTCATCGTAGCTGCGCAACGCAAAGACCCGCAGCTGCCTAACCTGGACGGCGCGCCTCTCAACCTACAACTCGTCGACATCCAAGGCTCACTGATGTACGGAAACATCCACAACTCGGTATTCCGACCTTACATCCCGGAGGTACTCCGCAAGAAAGCCTTCGATGTGGTGCATGGCCTTTCTCACCCCAGTCGTCGCGCGACGGCCCGGATGCTCGCCGAACAATTCTGCTGGCCTGGTATGAACAAAGACGCAGCACGCTGGGTACGGGGATGCCAACTTTGCCAGCTCTCAAGATTTCTCGCCACAACCGAACAGCGCTCACCAACTTCAACGAGCCGGACGCAAGATTCTGCTACATCCACTTGGACCTTGTGAAGATGCCACTCTGCTCCGGTTTCCAGTATTGTCTAACGATTATAGATCGTTTCTCAAGGTGGCCGACTGCCATCCCAATACCGGATCAACAGGCAGCCACGGTAGCACGAGCTTTTTTCGACGGGTGGATCGCCCTCTTCGGCACCCCCCTTACAATGACTACAGACCAGGGCTCCCAATTCGAGGGAAGCGCTCTTCACCGTCCTCGCAGCCCTCATCGGTGCCGAGCGTATCCGCACAACCCCCTACCATCCGCAATCGAATGGTATGGTGGAAAGGTTCCACCGAACCCTCAAATCGGCGCTCATGTGTAAATCGCCGACACCCTGGCCACAAGCTCTACCTGCTGTTCTGCTTGGACTCAGGACCAGCTATAAAGAGGACCTCAAAGCTTCGCCGGCAGAAATGCTTTTTGGGACCACGTTGAGGATTCCCGGAGAGTTTTTCGTTTCAGCCACGCACGCAGACATCAACGCTCCTGCCTTCATCGCAGAGCTTCGAAAGACGATGCAGAGCTTACGCGCGGTCCCCGGCACCCGTCACATACCACCGACCCAACCGTTCTTCTACCAAGATCTCCTCACATCGCCTTTCGTGTTTAGGAGAGTCGACACCATCAGGAAGACGCTCCAGCCTCCTTACACCGGGCCTCATAAGGTCCTACAGCGTTTAAGCAACGCCTTCTTCAAGATTGATATCGACGGATCGCCCCGAGTCATCTCTACTTCCTCGATCAAGCCAGCATTCATAGAAACAGCCGACGCCGATGCAGAGAACTCGCTTGCGATCCCGCAACGACACGCATTCGACCCAGCTGAGACTCCGCAGCTTCCTTTCGACGAGCCTGAGGACATCCCTTCGACCCGCAGCTCCGATGCTCCGAAAGCCCCAACTCCAGCTGAAGAAACTACGCAACCGCAAGTGCCGACGACGAGAAGCTCCAAGCCTTCAGTGACGTTTCGCCTGCCGCCCGCAGTCGACACTGGAGGGGGAGCTAATATGGAGGCTCTGTCAAGCCGCCAACCTCATCGCCGCAAGCAGCGCCTAGTCCCTAGGGTTGTTTTTTCCACGACGCTAGCCCGCGATGTTCAAACTCCTCCGAATCGTCACCCGCCGGTGGCGCCACATATGTGGTCGGAACACGGTTGAACGCGCGTCCGCCCGAACATGCACTCCCGCCCGAGCGACCGACCTGAACGCACGAGCATTCAGTTATAATTGTTAAAGGTGTTAAATAAATTGTTTCTCCAACATTTCGTCTCCGAACATTCTCCGAGCTCGTCCACTCCTTCTGAGGCGAAGCCTAGGGACGCCCCTGGGACTGTCGCTAAACATACATGTGTGCTCTATATGTGCGCGGGACGTTACATATATACATATATAGCATAAAAAATAGAAAAAAAGTTTTATTCTACTAGCACTTTTCTAACCTGTATTTTGCTATTTTTTAACGAATTTTTTTAGCAAGTTACAGAGATATGGCCCTTATGGCCATACAGACGACCTTGAACCACCTTAAATATGATCCAACGATCTCTTTAATAATTTTCCTCTAATTTGTATGATTCAAACTTGTATTCTGTAAAGTTTCAATCGGCTAGCTCATTTCTAGTTAGAGACGTTGCATTTTGAAACGATTTTTCTATAATCTCCCACTGTGCGCCGCGCCGCATTGTTACACGGAGGAAAGGTTCCTACGATATGCGGCACGTGGCGGTCGGCTATCGCGAATACAATCATTGCTGGAATGGAGGATAATTTTCACTGGAAAGGCAAAACTGTTCCGGTTATAGGTGTTACAGTTATAAGGTTACAAACCTCGGATACTGTATCAAACCGAATTTAATTTTAAAAGCTGCGGGAAAACTTCTTATGCCATACTGATTTTATCCATGTGGCAAATTGCTCGATAAACTCGATTCGAGGTGTTGGTGGAATCGTACGGATATTTTCCAATAAATTTCTAGAAAATCATACTTACTGTGTTTCTGTAGCATCCAGGGCAAATTTCTCTAGCTATACTAATTTTATCCATGTGGCAAATCGCTCGGTAGGTTCGATTCGAGGTGCTCGTCGCAACAGCATCGTGCTCGTGTCAAATATCTTGCGTAGCTCTTCGAATTATTTTGTGCGGTATACTTTCAGAGTGCTTCCAAATTGGTTTGCCAAATTTGCTTCCGTCTCTCAAGTACCATTGTGATATATGGTCTCCTTTGAATGACTCCAGAAATAATAATCCAGAGGATTCATTTCTGGAGATTGTGCTGGCGAGGATATTGGACCACCTCGACCAATCCACCGTTCATGGAGAAATTTGATTTAAATGGTCCCGAACATCAAGGGAAAAGTGAGCAGGGGCTCCATCATGCATAAAAAGCAAATTATCTTGTTGGTCGCGAGTCAGAACACCATCCAGCAGGTCTGACAGAGTTTCTTGGAGAACATGCAAATAATTCTCTCCATCTAATATCTCCCTAATCTGCCAAGGCCCAATTAATCGGTCTCCAATAAGACCCGCCCACATGTTGATTGAGAATCTATTTTGGAAACAATCTGTAAAGCAAAATATAGCAACGCATTAGAATTATGCATAAGAGTAAATACAATTCACCACGCCGAACATTCTGAACGTTTAAAATTCTATGTGTGACTGTGTATGTATGCATGTGCATGCGGGTGTGTACTTCTGTGAATGTGTGTGTGTATATGCAGTGTATGCGATTGTGTACTTCTGTGAATGTGCATGTTTGCGGGTGTATGAGTTTTTGTATATGTGCGGACCAGGGTGCGGTGCTTAGCCCTAATGAACTGCTCTTCTAACTGAGCTTGGTATCAATATTATAAAAATTACGATATTCTAACCTTCTCTTGCAAGATGTGGATATTCATGATCCCAATAATGCTCATCATGAGAGTTAAATAGCCCAGTACATCCATACGTAGCTTCGTCTATCCATAATATCCGGTCTAAGAAATTATTGTCAGCCAGTGTACTTCCACTATATATAGAAAAATGTATCACATCATTATCTGCATAAAATTTAAATTACATTTGTGACTGATATGTAATGGGTACTTTTTTTTTAAAATCATGGAAACTGCGAATCAAGTATGTTTAAATAAATCCCTTTCATATAAAAATGACAACAAATGCTACAACATTTATCTGAAACTATGATCCGCACAATAGATAATTTTATAAGTCTGATTTTTAGATGTTGTGCTCGGTCTAACAATAAATTCAATAGTTAAAATCGCAGTGGGTTATGCACAAGTCTTTCGTTGTCATAGATAAAATATACTTACTTATTTCATGAATACGACGATATTTATAGGCGTGCTGTCCATCTTCCTTCATGACCCTCTGACATTTCGAATACGACGTATCCACGTGTTTCGCTGTTCGTCGCAAGCTCGTCGTGGGGTCTTTCGAGAAGCAGTCCAAGATCGCCTCGTCGTGCTCCGCTCGCGTTTCTTGATGACGACCACCGTAAGGATTATACACCTGCACACTTCCAGTCTTAGCTGGTACACTCGCGTGAACGTATCGTAGGTAATATTCTGCCGCTGCTCTACGGGAGACCATATTGTAAGCACCGTATACGATTAGCATGTCAGCGTACTCCTGATTTGTATAAATGGGGTTTCGCGCAGCCATGGTGTCAAGATATTTGCGTGACGAGTACGAGAGATACGCCGAATGCTCATATATGCAATGTATATAAACATTAACAAAAAAGACGATCGCAGACTGGCGAACATACAGCTAGGTACTTGCAAATATTCAACTCAAAAAGAAAGACTATTGCTCTTCTACTGACGAATCGGCGCGATTGTGTTTCGACGAGGACTTCGTCACAGCCTTGATGTAGACATTTTCGCGATACGACATTTATTAGCCGGTCGGTAGAACTTTTCAACTGCAGATTCGAAATCGCAGCTCGTGCACTTTTATGACTATTTGCACGACATTAAGCTTGTGTTTCGGCAAGGGGTCGTCTCAAGCACATAGGGCATTTGATGATAGAAAAATGTTAACTCTGCCGTCAGAACTTTAAAGTTGCTGCAACCAAATCGAAGCTCCTGTTTTTCCGGTTTCTTAATAGAAAAAGAAATGTATTCATGGGAACTTCATATCGAGCTTCTCAAGGGCTTCGCCATAGGGACAAACTCATTTTTTACTGGAAAATAACATTGTATTTTCAAGCAGACATTGAATTTCTGAAGCGATTCGCGATAGAGAGAAAATCAGTTTGGCTAAAGAACTTTGCACGTTGTGGGTCGAAACTTTTTTTATAGCTAAACACGATTGTGGCTTCAATTTTTTTTAAACTCAGTATACTTTAATTTCACTTGTCTTTTAAACAGAGACTACGTATGCGCTCTTAGAGTTTCGCGCGCGCGTCTGCAATTCAAAACACAGCTAGAATCAGAAATTTATATTTATTTATAAACAATTATTATAAAACCAATCACATCTTTTTAAACGAAGTACTTTTTTTCGTACGAGCTCCAACACAACGATAGTGATACCATAGGAAGCAAGCATTACATTGTATGTCCCCGCTTTTTTGGCCTTATCGCTCTGGCAAACTGAAAGATAGCATCGACACTCTCCGTATTTCTAATGATAAGAGTTTTATATGAAGAAAATTCGAAAAACGGCAAGAGCTAAAATTCGGCGCATCGTCTGCGATTGTCCCCGCTTTTCTTGCATCGTCACTGTGGCGAAATATACGAGGGAATCGACGCGCTCCTACTCTCGGAACATAAGTCTTTCTTTCTACAAAAATCGGAAAATCGCGAGAGTTAACAATTCGGAGCATCGGCTGTATTTTGCTCGAGCTTTTCTGGCCTCGTCACTGTGACGAACATACACGAGGGGCTCGACTCACGCCTGCTCTTTTGTTAGTACTCTTTGAAAAACTCTAGGGGGATTAATTAATCCAAACGGTAGTACTTTGAATTCAAAACGCCCTAGTGGACGTATGCTAAATGCTGTTTCACGTATATCTGACTCTTTCATTTTTATTTGGTAAAGACCTGACACCATATCGATTGTTGTAAAAAATTTGCTTTTTCCCATAGAATCGAATATCTCTGTTATATTCGGCAATAAATACGCATCTGGTATTGTTTTAACATTTAACTTCCGATAGTCAATTACTAGTCTCCATTTCTTTTTTCCGTCTTTTGTTAAACCTATCTTTGGTACAACCTATGCTCAATCGTTAAAAGCACTCGTTGAAGATCTAATTCATTTATTATTAATTTTTTGTTTCACTGATAGCTATTTGTTTCAATGTATACGGTAATGGGAATTGCTTTAAATTAAATTAAATTTATCTCATTTAAAAAATTAAATATATCTCATGCTGTTCGACGTTACATATCTTCATTACATCCCTACTGAAAAAAATCAGCTGATTATCAGCTGATAATCAGCTGATAATCATTTGGATATTTTCATACAATAAAAGATTAGATGATATAATCTATTCAAAATTAGATGAGATAGATTTTAAAATGAGATTTGAAAATTTATTTAAGGAGGTTGTAACGGGGCGTTTATGCCGATGCGACGGCTCCAACGCTGCGCCGGAGGCTCGAATCCGGCGTGAAGATTCTCTTCTTCCCGTTCAACGGAGAGATACTCTCCTTGATGCGACGGCGATTACCTGCGCCGTTGCTCGTGCAGCCTACCGCTGCCGTGCCGCCGTGGCACTCTGCTCGACTAGTCAGTTCCTGCAAATCGCGAAACACGCGATTTACCCGCGTAGGCTGTCGGGGTACTCGGGAATATAAGGACGTTAGGAGCAACGAAATGTAAACACTCTAGTACAAGCGAATGTTTGTTTATTCCAAGTTCAAATTACACGAGCTAATAACCGTTATATACGCGCGACGCGAGAAGGCAGATTACGCACGCCGATAATAACTCGCTCGCGGCGAGTTCGATCGCAATAATAATTGAAGCGCGACAAAAGATGATTGTACTTACAATCTCGCAAAACGCCGCTCCTGCGTGGTGCGGCGCGCGAAAAATGGCGGGAGCGTCCTTCCTCAGGTACACTGCGTGGTCTGCGAGTCGGTGGCGTACCGACTGGTTCGTCGCTGGCTCGCTGGATTACTCCGCGCGCGTATTCGCCTTCGCTCGCTGCTCCACGGATACACTCGCGCACGGTGGAGGCACAGTAGGTCGCGTTCGCGCGGTATCACAAAGGTCTTTTTCTAAAGCACGTGTTGCTTCTCTCGTGGCCGGAATCTCTCTCCCGATCGCGCTCGCGTCGCGTCGCGAGCACCGCGCGCAGCGCCTGCGCGCCGAACCGCGGCGACCCTGCGCATGACCTGCGCGCGCGATTCAAACCGCTGGATCGCTTACAACCCCTCCCTAGAATCGGCTAATCGTCCCGATGTCGATTCTACACACGGCGTCGACGCGTATCGTTCGTGGGGATGGGTGTGGGCTTCGGGTCTCGTATTGAATACGCGTAGGTATTCTTCTTTATCTTTTTTTTACCAAAAATAAACTATCTCCAAAAGGTAACAAAAAAAAAACGGCTACTTCTTGTAGCGCCAGTGTTCTTGAGCGCGAGGGCACTTGTTCGATCTGGAGACCCCCGGCAGTCCGCAGAGGAAACAGCTCCTCTGCGACTCGCCGTGCGGGCTGTGGGGGTTCTCCTGCCCCTTCTTGATCGCGCCGGTGGCAGTGCGCGGGCGTGACGCGCTTCTCGCGCGGGATGGCCTAGCTGTCTCGCCGGGGATTGCGCCGCGCATCCGTGCGCGCGCCTTGGCGCGCTCGAGCGCCTCCTGCGCCCGGCGTACCTCCAGGAGGGCCTCCTCCTTCTTTCTTTCTTCTTCGGCGGCCTTTTGTTCGGCGCGCTGCCGCCGGGTCCTCTCGTCCTGGCACGCGCGCTCTGCCGCGCGGTGTGCTGCGCGCTCCTCCGAGAGCAGTCGCTCCCATTCTCCCGCGCGCCGGCGGTACTCTTCGCCATGCGCTTTGATACCGGCGCTGTAGGGCTTACACGCCTCGCGCACGGCGCTTGTCGCGTGGAGTGATATCTCGGTCGCATCCATGATGAAGGCGCGATCTCGCTTCCACGCGGTGTCAGCCACCTCTTCAGGCGTCGGAGTCTTGGGTTTCGGCGCGGTGTCCGACGCATCCGACCAGGAAACTGTAGGTACCGCCTTGGCACTCTTCTCGGCGTTTTCCTGGGCGTGCTGAGGTGTGACCCCTGTCACCTCTTCCTGCGGCGCCTGCACCGGCGCAGGCGGTGCGTGGGGGCGCCTTAGCGCGATGGCGCTTCGCGCCTCGCCTCAGCCGGTTCCGGGTGTCGGGGCTGCCCGCGGGACCAGGGCCGCCGCACCCTCGGCGCTCGGCGGCGCCAGGTCTTCGGGCTCGTCCGCCCACGGGTCTTTCCCTTCGATGACCTCGCGGATCATCGCCGAGGAGGTTCCCTCCTCTTGGCACAGCCGCGCGATACACGCGAGGATCATTGCTTCAAATGTCTACGGATCCATCTGTATGGGAGACATAAGAATAGGCATTACTCCGCGTTCGCTTTTTTCGTTCCGCGCGTTCGTAACGGGGATGTCGAAGTCGGCGCGGGGTTCGTTTTCGGCCTATTCTTCGAGCCTTTCGGGCGACCGCGTTTTCTTTTTTCGGGGCACGCCTGCGCGGACGTCGGTGCATTGCCCGCTGCCCTTGTACGCCTAACCGTGTACACCGCTTTGCGTGGGCGTCCTCGCTTCTTCGCGGGTTTGGGGTCGGGAGGGATTACGCGGCTCGCGTTACGCGTGTCTACGCCGGCGTCTATCGTCGACGCATGCTGTCCGCTGACAGCGTCTCGCTCGCGTGGAGTAGCGTCGCGTACTACTCCGTCGTCGCTCGCATCCCTCGGTGGTTGAGCGCTGTCGTCTTCTTCTTCGCCTTCTTCACCTTCCTGACGCGACATGTGGAAGGGCTTCAGTTGCGTGGCGGCGACCAGGTCTACTTCTTGCCCCAGTTCGTCGACTAAGCGGTAGGTGTTGGTCCCTCGCTCCTCTATAATCTTATATGGGCCAACATAAGGCGGCGCTAGCTTTGCAGAGCGTTGCTCAGCGCCGGAGGATAACACGTGATTCCTCTTCATCACGAGGTCTCCTACCTTATACAGCGCGGGCCTATGGCGCTTGTCGTAGCGCAGTGCTTGGGCCTTCTGCGCCTCCCTACTGCTTTCGTACGCTCCGTCAGGGGTTGCAGGTCGGCCATTCGATCCTGCCAGTCGTTCAGCGCCTGCTCTTGTAGCGCCTCCTCGGCGGCGAGCTCTTGCTCGCGTCGCGCCGCGAGGGGCGGCCTTTGCTGATTTCCATACATCTGCAAGGCTGGACTTCGACCCGTGGACGCGTGTGTAGGTCTTTTCGCGCCCTAAATGACCGGCTGTGGAGGCGTCGTGACACTCCTGCAGGATTCCCTCTTTCTTTTCACGAGGAACTACCAGCTTCCAGGCGTCGTCATGCTGCATCGCCGGCGGCAGTTCCTCGTCTGGGCGATAATAGTACAGATTACCCCCAACGTACTTAAACGAGGGATGGTTAGCGGGGTTCTTCTGTACTTCACGGACCTTCTTCAGGTACCACTCGTCGCTAGTGCCCTCTGTCCACCCCAGGGCACTGACTGGCGCTTCCTCGTCCTCGTACATGCGAGAAAGCGCGTCGGGAACGGCGTTTAGCGCGCCTTTCCGGTGTTCGACGGTGTACTGGTGGCCTTGCATTTCTAACGCCCATCTTGCTAGGCGACCGGTCGGATTATGCAAGTTGCAAAGCCACCGCAGGCTACTGTGGTCCGTGACTACTTTGAACTCGTAGCCGTCGACGTATGGACGGAACTTCCGTATCGCCCAGATAACAGCTAAGCACTCGCGTTCGGTGACACTATAATTACGCTCAGCCTGCGTCATCGTGCGGCTGGCGAACTCGAGCACGCGTTCCTCGCCGTTCACTATTTGATAAAGAACGGCGCCGAGCCCCGTGTCACTGGCGTCAGTCTGTAGCACGAACTGCGCCTCTCGATCCGGGTGATGGAGGACAGGCGCCGACGCCATAAGCGCCTTGACCTGTTCAAAGGCCAACTGCTGCTCCTACTTCCACTCATATCTGCGACCCTTCTTGGTCAGCTGGTGGAGTGGTTCGGCGATCGTGGCGAATTCTTGGAGGAATTTACGATACCACGACGCCATGCCCAGAAATCGCCGTAGCTGTTTTAAGTTCTTCGGCGCTGGATACGCCATAATATGCGCTATCTTCGCCGGGTCTGGCCTAAATCCGTCATGATAACCAGGACGCCGAGATATTTCACTTCTTCGCTGCAGAAGACGCTTTTCTCCCGGTTGATCGTCAACCCTGCCTCGTTGATGCGCGCCAGCACGCGGCCCAAGTACTCGACGTGCTCTTCAAACGTCTCCGTTGCGACGATAACATCGTCTAGGTAGGAGTAGGCGTAGGGTTGTAGTTCAGGGCCGATGACTTCGTCAATCATGCGCTGGAACGTAGCGCCTGCGTATGCCAACCCGAATGGCATACGCTTGAACTGAAACAGTCCGAGCCCCGGCACCGTGAACGCTGTCAGCGGCCTGACTTCAGGCTTCAGCGGGATTTGGTGATAGGCGCTGCTGAGATCTAGCGTAGAGATATACCTTGCCTTCCGGAGTTTGCGAAGGATATCGTCCATGTTGGGCAGTGGATACGCGTCTGATCTCGACAGCGCGTTGACTCGTCGGAAGTCGACGCAAAAGCGGTATTGGCCGTTCGCTTTGCGCACCATCACCACTGGGCTTGACCAGCCACTGTGTGAGTACTCGATAACATCGGCCTCGAGTAACTCACGCACCTGTCGGTGCATCTCCTCTTCTATTTTCAGGGAAACCGGAAAATACTTCTGCTTGACCGGCCTCGCGGATCCTACGTCGATCCCGTGCTCGATCAAGTGGGTGCAGCCGATCTTCTTGTTGGATTTCGGGATCATTTGATCGAGGAGTTGCCGAATGCGCGCGTGTTCTGCCTCGCCGACACGCGCTAATCCAACTGCGGCTATATCCAAGAATCCCGAAGCGCTGATCGATGCGACTTGTAAAGGGACTATCTTGCGCTCCTTCTTGAGATATAGCAAGTTCTCGTTAGGGTCGTGGATCGCGTTGAACAACCGACCGAAGTTCGTGCCCACGAGGCACTCGTTCAACGCGTCGGGCATAATAGCCACGGTGACTTCGCGTCGCACTCCCGCGACATCGACCGGGAGATCCACGTACCCGACGATCGGCGACGTCTGGTCGTTGGCGCACTGAGCCTTTCGCCCGTTGCACGGCCGCATCGAGCGACCACAAGCGCTGGCAATCTGGAGCCCCAGTGAACCCATCACTGTCAGTGCCGCGCCCGGGTCGTAGAGTGCTCGCACTCTAAATCCCCCGATGCCTAATTGCACCCACCAACACGACTCGTCGTCATTAGGCGGTGTCTCTGGAGGCTTTGGAGGCGTCTCTAAAATGGCGATCATCTGATCGAAGTCGTTGGGTGAGGTCGCGCGCGGTATAGGGTCTTCGCGCGCCGCTTCTAGAGGGGTAGCGACCTCACCTACGCCCCGGTCCTCCCGTTTCCCTGGCCGTTAGGGCAATTAGCAGCGAAATGCCCTAACTGCTGGCAATTAAAGCACTGCGCCTCCGGATACCCGACCGGAAGGTTGCTTGGTCTCGGCTGTTGCTGCTGCTGCGGCGGCTGATACTGCTGCCGCTGCTGTTGTGGGTATCGCTGCTGTTGTTGTGGCGGACGCTGTTGTTGCTGTTGCAGTTGCTGTTGCTGCTGTGGTGGCTGATTACCTCCATTTTGCTGGGGGTAGCCGCGTCTCTGGCCGCTGCCGCGTCCACCGCGCCGTCCCCGGAAAGCATGGCCGCCTCCTCGGTTCGGCGCTTGACCTTGCTGGCCATCCCCTTGGCGTCCTCCTCCATTCTGTGCGGGGTTGCTTTTCTTCCCCGCGCCGAAGTTTTTCGTGACGTTGGCCAGTTTGCTGTCGATCAGCTTCCCTATCGCAGCAAGAGATAGGGGCTCTTCGGCTGGCGCCGTCTCCACTGCGGCGATCTTCGCTGCTGGCGCCGAACTCTTCCCCTTATACGCCAGTTCGGGGAGCATGGAGGACGCGGGCGCTGGGGGCGCCCGATACGAGGCTTCGCACTCGATGGCGGCCTCGATACCTGCGCCGGCGTCAAGGAGTTCCTCGACCGTTTTAAACTCCGGCCGCTTAAGAACTTGCTTGATCGACGGGAGCATGTTATGATATAACATGTCCAACTGCTGCTGGCTTATGTCGAGTCAAGGAGTCATACGCCGCAGGATCCCCTGCAGGCTGTTAATGTATTCCCGCACCGGCTCGTCTGGGCCTTGTGTACGGGCGTGGGCCTCCGCCCGGAGCCGCTGCTGGTAACCCTGCGTCTTGCCATACCAGCGTTTCAAGCACTCCTTGAAATCGGTCCAGCTGTTCCAGTCGCCTTGGTCTGTAAGGCGATTCTGCAGCCATTCGTAGGCGTTTCCCTCGAGCACTTCTTGCAGCCCTGCTAACATCTCATCGTCAGTGAGGTTATCGAGCCTGCGCCGGCCTTCCATCCTCTGGATAAAGTGCTCGACACTTACGGAGCCATCGCCCTTGAATTTTATGCCCCATTTATTTACCGTACTACCGACGGACCGATTAGCCCGACGGTTCATCGAGCCATCGCTGGCGCTCACGCCACTGGGCTCGAGGTTGCGAGGGCCGCTACCCCCCCCCCCCAGCGCCAGCGTATGGTGGAAACGATTGTGCCGTGTGATTGGGCATTACTTGTTCACTACGGCGTGCGTTCGAGGCGACATCCTCTGCGAAGCTACTGTGCGTCAGCTGCTGGATGTCGATGTGGTCCTGAAAATTTACCTGCGTCTCTCGTCGCGGGTTGACGCTTTTTCCCAGGTCCATTCTGGTGCTCGACGCCATCGTTCCTGGCCATTGGTGAAGGAGTATTTCGATCCTCTGCGTGAGTGCTCTGATCGCCTCAGAGTTCTCCTTCACCTGCGCTCTCAGCTCCGCGTCGTACGTCGGCTGAGGCGCTTACATTGCCATGTTCGCTTGGCATTGTGGCGCAGTATTCCCTCCTTGCGCCATCATTCCTGGATTCGCAAGTGGCGCGTTGAATCCCGGGAACTCGGCTCTCCCCGTCAGTCCGCTCCACGACGTCTGTATTGGCGCTGAATGCGACGCCGTCGCGTGCGTGCCGAATACAGTGTTTGCCTGCCGTGCAAACTGCGCCTGTGCAGGCGGTGGCTCATACCGTATCGTCGGTATGCTCTGCTACCTGAATGTGGAGGAGGCTGGGGCGCGAAAGTGGCTTCTCTGTTCTGTCGCGGTTTGCGGCGCTCTCGCATGCGCCGTGCTAGGCGTTGCGCCTCCTTGCTGGATGCCGAGTGTGTTGCCGAATTGCCACGTCGGCTGCGTCGCCGGCGTTGTCGTTACCGTCGTGGTTGTCGTGGTCGTCGTTGAGGTTACAGGCAATATAACGGCTTCGCCGTTGTCGGTGAGTGGCATTTGCACCTCTAATTGTGCCTCTGCCTGCGCTTCTATCTGCGCCTCTACCTGCGTCTCTACTTCATATTCGACGGCCGAGGTGTCGTGTTGCTGTCGCATGTCCGTTGTGGCCTGCAGCAGCAGCTTCAATGGGTGAGGCGCTGACGTGTCGTAGTCCGGATCCGCCAGCGTTCGTGACGACACGTTTTCTGCCGTCATGTCAAGGTAGAACGTCCTGCGTCCTTCGCGCTTTATCCTCACTGCCATTGGGTCTTCTCCGACGCTTTGCTCGAAGTCTGCTTCGGAGTAGTCTCCGAAGAGCCATTTCTGCAGTCGGTAGACCTTTTCTAACCGTCTACCGTCTTTGCGCAGCTCCAGGTGTTCTAGCGCCTCCTGGAGTTCTTCTCCGTCAATCCGTACACACCAATCCTCGACGTCTTTCTCTAATTCGGGATTCATCGCGGTATGTATGCCTCGCGAGTGGTCTCAATACAATCCGTGTGCGGGCAGCAGCAGTATTCTCTCACACGCCGAGATAGCTGAAGTTCGCGTATCCGTGCTTCAACGTAAGCTTGCGGATGCTCGAACTTTTCGCACTCACACTTCACTCCTATCGGCGGATCGACTTGCGGTGCGTCTTTAGACGTGAAAGGGTGGGTCGCGCCGGCGCGAGTGTCTTTTCCGGCGATTGCTTGAGCGAAAATCACCGTGTACCGAAAATCGCGGTTCGCGTTCTCTCACACACTCGCGCTCACACACGTCGCACTTCTTCTTCTGCTGGAAATACTGCTCTCGGTCTCGAGACCGTATGTGCACGCACTGCGTGCTGCTGCCCTCGCTGCGCTTCACTTAATTTCTACGCGCGCGTTGACAACTGTGCGAAAGTTTGAGTTTACTATCCTCGTCAGACGCCTACTAAGTCCCAACTTGGACGTGACGAAGGTAAGTCTCTCCCGGTCAACCCGACACAGAAAAAAAACGATTTTCTTGTCTCGGAGAGCGTGTCTACTATTGCTGTCAGCTCGCAATGCAGCCGCTCCGAGACAATCCGAATCAACTTCGGACAGCACGATCCGCGCCGCTACTCTCCGGCAGGGGTACGCGGCGCTAACCGCACTGTCAACTTTCGCACTGCTCGTCCGAATGTACAATATATTTTCTCAGTGTAAACAGTGAGACCGCTGTTTACACTGGTCGCCGCTGCCTTCTCGCTCCTTCGAGCTTTCGCTGCTCGCGCTGCTACGTCCTAAACCGTCGCGATACGCGGCGTTTACTCCGACGGCGCGCGCTAAACCGACTCTTGTATATTCAGGACGTCGGTTCGTGTCCTTTGATTGCGCCTCTTGCGGCGATTCTAAATTTCTTCTATCAAAAAAAATTTTAGGCGCAATCCTCCCGAAATTACACCACGATATTGGGCGCCAGTTGTAACGGGGCGTTTATGCCGATGCGACGGCTCCAACGCTGCGCCGGAGGCTCGACTCCGGCGTGAAGATTCTCTTCTTCCCGTTCAACGGAGAGATACTCTCCTTGATGCGACGGCGATTACCTGCGCCGTCGCTCGTGCAGCCTACCGCTGCCGTGCCGCCGTGGCACTCTGCTCGACTAGTCAGTTCCTGCAAATCGCGAAACACGCGATTTACCCGCGTAGGCTGTCAGGGTACTCGGGAATATAAGGACGTTATGAGCAACGAAATGTAAACACTCTAGTACAAGCGAATGTTTGTTTATTCCAAGTTCAAATTACACGAGCTATCAACCGTTATATACGCGCGACGCGAGAAGGCAGATTACGCACGCCGATAATAACTCGCTCGCGGCGAGTTCGATCGCAATAATAATTGAAGCGCGACAAAAGATGATTGTACTTACAATCTCGCAAAGCGCCGCTCCTGCGTGGTGCGGCGCGCGCAAAATGGCGGGAGCGTCCTCCCTCAGGTACACTGCGTGGTCTGCGAGTCGGTGGCGTACCGACTTGTTCGTCGCTGGCTCGCTGGATTACTCCGCTCGCGTATTCGCCTTCGCTCGCTGCTCCACGGATACACTCGCGCACGGTGGAGGCACAGTAGTCAACAAATTAGGTATTGGCAAAATGTACATATTTCTTGAAATTTCCATATAAATACAAATACTTTTTATTTCACTGGTTGGTACAATAGAGCATTCTGCTTCAATTTCTTTAATTTTTTGTAATATTTCATAATATTTTGTATAACACTTTCGAGTTTTTATAATATTACAGATTGTTAGCTCTTGTCTATTTTCTTTGTCTGCAATAATTTTTTTAAGCAAGCAAATTTGTTATCTTTTAATAATACAAATGAATTATTTGACCTTCTCCTTTTTCTTTTATCTGACTCATACAAACAACCATCTTTTATTATCTTCAAATGTGCTGTTGCAGTGTTCGATAGATTATAATTTAATAACAGTGTTTTTTCTACGCTGTCACCCTTTCCAAAGTAAGTTACATCTAATATTTCAAAACAATTCTTAACTTGGGATTGAAGTATTTACATTGCAGTATAACTTTACGACTTCACTAATATGTGGATATGCATATTCTTCCAAAACTGTAGCTGCATGATTAATTTGAATATGCCTAATTATTTGAAGCGTAACACCATTTGAACATTTAATGGCTTTGAGTAAATTGTGATTCCCCGATTCAAAAGAAAAGGTAGAAATGGCACCATAAAAGTCCCCAATTTAATAAACTTTGAGATAAATGAAGGAGTTGATGAATATTAAATGTCATTGCTCTTTGTCCAAAATATTGTTCAGTTTTTGCTACAAATTCATGTAGCATCATATCAACTCGGTTTAAATCTGCCAGGTTAATTTTATCCTGTAGCAATATGTACATGCTTTCGACGAACAAAAGCCAGTGATTATAGTGGTCTTTTCTTAAATGTTCTGGTAAAACTACGGCACTATAATATAAAATATAATTCTCCCACTCACGAGCTTTCCATTGGCCCCTTAAACTTAACTGTCGACTTAATTTAGTAATCTGATGCGGGGCAGTAATTTGAACTATTTTAAAATCGATTTCTCTTATGTCATCATTGTTCATTGATGTAATATGATATTCCGTAATTTGCTTTGCCACACCTTCCATGCAGCAATGCAGGGACAAAGTCTGAAATAATATTAAAATATGGCAGATTTATTAGAGCAGATGGGTTTTTAATACCATTCACTGGATTGTCGGGAGTAGCAATCATCATCTCATGAATAGTATTCTCATGCTCTCTTAGATTAATACTTTGTTCTAATAAAGGATACTTCATAGCATTATCAACCCACACACCGAGGCGATAACACCAACTGCAGCCACATCTTCCATTGAACTGCTTAATCCCTTGAACAGGAGCACGAGCTAATGTGCAGATTTAAATGGCGCTCTTCTCCCTTTATCACACATGTAATACTATTGTTCGTTATTTCATTTATCATTTCAACGAATGTGGCTAAAAATATGCTCATGTCTGGTTTGTTTTTATTGAACCATAAACCGCAATTAACTAACTTAGACATTCTTTGTTGCTTCGGTAATTCGTTAATCATAAGAAATAAAGGCCATATAGAAAATTGCGAACACTTAAATTTATTGGCACCATCTGTATTTAAAACTGCACTTATATAATTTCTTTTTTCTTTTTCTGGCAAAGAACTAACAAATTTTCTATACTCTTTACCATCATAAATATCATTTAAACAATTAGCTGCATGCACTCGTTCTTTAACCACAAAATCGTAATGAACGTGATACATACTGATTAAATCTTTTATCTGGGACGAAGGGTCCATTAACAAAAAAAAAGTTGTATTACTGGGATTGTTGAGATTCAGCTCTGTTGTGCATATACGACAGTTTCTTACAACCTCGGTTTCACCAAATTTTCCTATATATGCACTACAATTTGGACTTACTGAGTGAAATTCTATTTCATCCGTAAATTTAAACAATTGGTCAATAAAATACCGTGAATTCGGCATAATCTCAATTTCAAAAATTGTATTTATCATTTTAAATAGATTAGACATTGCAGTGACAGATGCATCGTTTGATATGCAATATTTCAAAATCATTAATAATAATTCGCCCTGACTTACATCGCTGGAAATTGACAGAGGTTTAAAAAAATTACTATCCTTAATTATATCATCTAAACATTTTGGATTCTGAGATGATCGAGAAGAATTTGCAATTTTTTCCTCAAGTAGTATTTGATGAAGATATTCACTCAAATCATTCTCATATTCAATGGAAGTAGTAATCTGAAAAATATATTTATTTGATTGTATGCGATAAAATTAACTATTTTTGTATCACATACAAAAAAATTACTAAACAAAAATACGTGTTTATTTTTTAAGGTGGCTCTTCGGTCAAATTTCGGCCAAAAAATCGAAAAATTTGTTATTGCTGAAAAGTATAGTTTAAGTATTTTTTAACCCATTAGCGCCTGAACAGACACTTTTCGTCACGGAATTCACGGTACAATGAATTTGATCGCAAAAAATTGTTTGAACCATTGTACCTCATGTTTTAAAGGACGCTCTTTCGAATAGTGGTGGTTAAAAATCCCTGAAATGAGATTTTTTATGTAAAAAATTGCTAATTAAAAAAAACACTGGTTTTTTTTAAAATGTTTTAAAAAAAATATATTTGCTCAAATCATTGTTAACTAGTTCAACGAGAGTCCTTCATTTCATACCCACCACACATATTAACATGTAATAACCCACCCATAGGCTCTCTCGCGACAAGCCCCGAACACTGCGCCGCTAGTACCGTGCGCCGACGTTAGGTGGCCACGCTCCTCCGGCGCGCTGCCCACTAGCAAAGCAGCACCGCAAGGGGTATATAAAGAGGCCGGCCGAGACGGCCCAAGCATCTTCTCCCCAACGGTCCTTAGACCAAGAAAGCCGAGCCTTGGCGAGTGCAAGTACTGGTCAATCAAGGAATAAACCGTCTTTTGTTCCGGACAATTACTGTTGTAATTATTTCTTTTTCTTTTTTTCTTTCCACCTCCATCTCCTCTGCTCCCACGCCCATGAACGAGAGAGAGAGGGAGGCTTATCGAGCCGAACTGGAACTTCTTCACGGCTACCTGGCCACAGCCGACCGGCGCATCACCATTCTGGAGCGACTACAACACAGAGCCAATCTAGCCGACGCCGCCACCCAGACTGAGCGATCTCACCGAGACAGCGGCACCCAGACCGATCACCAGCGAGCTTCACTGCTCGCTCTCACCGACGCTGCGGATTCGCCTTCGCTGGACGATGGAGCGCTCTGCGCAGAGTGATCGACCTCCCAAGCCGCCAGCCCTCGCCGGACCTCCGGAACTTCCTGAAGACGTTCACACCCCGGCTCGAGATCATCCTCCACCACGAGGCAAGCCTAAGCTGGTTCGCATCGCTCCCGTGGGACCTCCCCTCCTCCTGGCGGTACGGAAGACGGCTCTGAAGCCAGCGGCTGAGGAGCACGTCGACCTGACGCTCGACGACTAAGACGCTTCGCGTCCTCTGGTCATTTTTGTGTGGTCGGTTCCTTCATTGGGGCTGGCCCGTAATAAAAGAAAGATAAATTTCTCTTTCCCCTTTTTCCCATTAGCTGTGGTGAGTTCTCACCGGGTTGGGCGGCCCTCCCTCTCCCACAGAGCCGACCTAGAAAGGTCCGAGCAGTGTCCGCTCTCTAGGCAACTGGAAGCACCATCGAGGGATTCAGTCCAGCAGCGACTGCACCGAGGGCGCATTCACCGGGCGCTTACTGCCCAACCAGAAATGAGCACAGCAGCAGCCGACAAATGACTCACCAAGGGCGCCTCAACGGGCGCTATCTGATCAGCGAACCGGCACGAAGGGATCACTTCGCTTCGCCTACCCCTTTCCCTGCCAAGGAGCAGGAAGGATTAATCGAGCGCCTTCTCCTCCTCCCATCAGGCCCGCTTATATCAAACATGACGCAGTCGGTAGTGTTCTTTCTTACCTTATGTTCACCCTCGGGTAGCATAAGACAAGTGTAAAAGTCCCGTGTCTGAATGAGTAACGCGAGCGATCGTTGATCAACGATGCAAGGAAGAAAGAGGAAGAGTCCGACATCAACCGAGACGCCCAGATGTACGGCGCAGGCATCACAGACTAGAGGTAAACCCAAATTTCAAAGGTTTCAATGTTACGAAAACATTAAACGAGTTTTTCTCGAAACTATTTTTTTGCAAATTACTTGTTTTATTAACAATTTACTGCTCTTTCTTTAGTCGAAAATTCATACTTTCTGTTCAGATATGCACAGTTTCTACACAAATTTAAAGAAAAGAATCCTACGTATGTTAATAGATATTAGTCTGTAGTTTAAAATAATTTTTGTATTTTTGTTCCAGCTCTTACGGTTGCCGAGGAATAGGTACACCCGCGGAGCGTCTTCAAAAAAACCTTGTATCGGAGATCCACTGTAGCGCCGCCATTTTGCACGAAATTGATAATAAAACAATTTTCTTTTATACTTCAATATATGTTGAATAAATCCTGTAAATTAAAATACAATCCCTTTTTTCAGAGTTTTCAGACAGAACATGTCCTGGGAGACATAGCATCCAACTCGGAAGAGCATAAGCTAAGTGACGTGGCAAGAAAAACCATTGCACTCATAAAAATGAAGAAATCTGAAGAAATCAGAGAACAACTGCTACAAGAAATTCATAGCAAACCAGTTGAAAAACATAATTCAACAATATTTGGCGAGGAGAATGAAATGGAAAATCTTGTTACTGAAAATATCTTATTAAAACAACTAGTTCCCAAACTTCAAGATAAAAATCAGCTTCAGAAAGAAATGATTGAGTTACAAAAACAGAAAAATACAGAGCCGCAGACAAATTTAAAATCATATGCTGATGCTATGAGAGAGATAAAGCCAAAACCGAAACTTGCCCCAAGTATAATGGTTAAGGCCAATGACCCGGAACAGACGAACACAATGGAGCTACTCACGAAGTGTCTGGTTACAGAAAAGAATGTGCAAACTAAGTTTATACGCAAGAAGAACCAAAGTGCAATAGAAATCAGCTGTATGAATACTAAAAGCCTGGAAACACTCGAGAACGTGTTATCAAGTAAATTAAGAAATTGTGAAATTAAAGTAGAACATTAAGGTAATCCAAAAATGAAAATTATTGGAATATACAATACTACAAATATGGATGAAAAAATTATAACAACAAAAGTAAGGTACTGCACATGTACACCAATAAAAGAACCAAAACCTGCACAGTCCTAATAGAACTCCCACCTGAAATTTACAAGCACATACGTCAAAACAATAATAATGATTTTATAGGTCATCAGTACTGCAAAGCCTACGATCTTATTAACATCACCCATTGCTACAACTGTGGAAGATACGGACATAGTGTATCAAAGTGTAGGAACAAATCAGCATGTATAAAGTGCTCGGATAACCACAACGTAAGTGTCTGTAAGAATGATAGAATTGAGTGTATGAACTATATATTTATTAACGCCACATACAAAACAAGTCTACCAACGGATCATTTGGCAAGAGATAGAATAAAGTGTACGATTCTTAAAAAGAAGATAAAAAAATATATCAACTCTACTGATTACCCGATCGCACCTGTATTACCGACGTGGGACGAAACAAGTGCACGTAAACAAATACACAATCTACAAACAAACAAACTGCTATACCACAGATCGATAACGGCAGGCAAAAAAGAGCGAATTCCACGTTTTGATACGCAGCAAGAAAACAACAGTCAGCATATTATTCCAAAGAACAGAGCAAATTCATCAGTTGAATAATGGAAACACAAATAAATTTAATCGACGAAATACAAAATAGCTTATATGAACAAGAGCGAATATATATGGATATTGAGTCTGTCAATAAGGAAAGGACAAGTAGTAATGATCTAATTTTGTATTTAAACATTAGAAGCCTAAATGCTAATTTCGATAAATTACAAATCTTTCTTAAAAGTCTAAAAATAAAACCTTACGTTATTGTACGTACAGAGGTATGGAAACTAACACGCTATCAGTATATAAGTTCTTATAGAATAAAAGATTACGAACTTTATTATAATCACGGAGGCATCAACAAAAATGATCGTGTTGTGGTTTATGTAAATGTATGTTATGTAAATAAAAATGTTAATGAACATACTAACGAAATGATAGTTATAGGTAAGCTTAAAATATTAAACACTACTATCCCTCTAAATAATAATAAACTACTTGAGATTTCATCCTTATATAGATCACACGGACTGAGTAGCATAGAATTTAATCAGAACCTAAAAACTTATCTAGAACATAAAAAAATGCAAAAAACCATAATATAATTGGTGATTTTAACATAAATATTCAAGACTATAATCACGTAAGCATGGAATTCATGAACAACCTTCACTAACACCACCAGACCCACAAACATAACTACAAATGAAGGAACTTGCATTGATAATATCTTTCTCAAAACTGATTTTGTACGTACAAAATCATTAACTCTCATGACGCCCATTACCGATCACTACCCACTGTTCTTAAAAGTAAAAAATGGAGTATTAAAAAAGAGTCAGAAGGAGATATATACTATTACAACTATAAAAAACTATATAATACTGCTAGGCAAATAAACTGATCAAAATTTAAGAATACAAATGATCCAAATGAGATTATAAACGAAATGATAAAAGATCCAATATTGCGTGGAAAGTTCGAAATATAAAAAACCAAATCCGCGGAAAACCAAACAAACCCAGGAAAGATTGGATAACAAAAGCGATTCTAAATTCCTGTAATACAAAAGAAATACTCTACGACAAACTCAAACAAAATCCGAATAATGAAGAACTAAAAGCAAACTATAAACTTTTTGTTAAAACTCTAGATAAAGTTGTTAAAGAAGCGAAAATCGAACATGAAAAAAAACAATTGAGACAAGTAGGGATGATCCCAGAAAACTCTGGGCCTGCATTAATAGCAAGATAAGCAAAAATAAAAATAAAACAGATACTACTATCAGTCAGGTAAAAACTGAAAACAATACTACAATAACCGACAAGAACACAATTGCCAACAATATGAACAAATTTTACTGCAAACTTGGAGAAACATTGAATAATAAAATAAATACACCAAGAAATAAAAAACTAGAATTACCTAAAAGCAATCCAAAAACAATCTACTTTAAGCCAACCAGCGAAATTAAAGTTATAAAAATAATAGACTACATGAAACTTAAAAAAGGTGGTATTGATAAGATAAGTGCAAAGGCACTGAAAACTATAGCTACTATATTGCAGATCCCCTTGCCACGTAATCAATCAATGTATCGGAACGGCAATCTGGCCATATATATTGAAGGCAGCTGAAATGACACCAATATACAAAGCTGGGAAAAAAACGAAATGGGAAACTATAGGCCTATATCACTAATATCAAACATTGCTAAAATCTTCAAACAATTACACATAATAGAATAATAGAATTTATATATCAAAGTAATATATTAAGTAAAAATCAATATGGATTTAGAAAAAATATTGGAACCAAGGATGCATGAAAGACGATCTCAAAAATAATATATGAAAACCTAGATCAAAGTACACCGTGTAACGTGGCGGTTACTCCGAGGAATATATGTCCAGGAAGCAACTCCCGAGCACCAACGTTAACAACGAAATACCAATCCGACCGAATTTATGTATACTGGGCGCCAGGCCGGCAGGTAGTTTCGGCTTCAAACACTCTGAAAGCGCCGCGGCTGAGACAATTTCTCCCAGAGGAGATTCCGTCGTCTATACAAAATGTGGAGTACTCGGGCGTACTCCACTCCACGTACTCAAGTTGAGGATATTGGGTTTGGAAAAATAACACACTCAGTTAGTAAATTGTATATAGAGAATCGACAATATTTATTATTAGTCTGGCCACGAAATAAATAATAAGAACCGAATCGTTACAACGGATGCTCTATTACATCCACGCACCCGAAAAATAGGCTGCCGCACGCCTCGACTACGTCGCACTGCATCATTCACGCAATCACACCAGCGAATCACTACGCAGAATCTGTCCACAACCTGAACCACAAATCCGCGATACAAATGTGCAACGAACCTTCTATTGATCATGTCGTCTTCTCGCCACTTCGCCTCACAATCGACTTCCTTCCCTCCTGCTCCACGTGGCAGGTTTAATTGCAAGTTAATGGTTGCGCTGAATCCTTGAGCGAATTATGCCTAGAGTGCTAGTTCGGAACCACGTGTCCTCTTCGCTGGTCCGACGTCGAGATAGCCAGTCGCTGGTGCGAAGCCAAGTGCTCCCGTCCGTGGTCCGAAACCAAGAGAGCGAGTCGCGCGCCGCGAGCCTTCTTTTGTCGCGAAGGACCTGTCCGCGGACCGCTAATTGACGTGTCATCGACTGGCGTCAATTAGTCATACAAAGCGCGCGACTTTCAAACCGCGATTCATTCAGGCAACAATCCTCACTCATACTCCATTACAATTACTTAAAACTAAGGCCGGCCGCAACAATAATGCCGGTGCGGAGTAGGCTTCTTTAGCCCCTCCTCTCACGCTATCATACATTCAGGTCGCACGTGGACCTCCACCGGCACCCAATCACACCTTTCAAAAATGCATCACACAGGTGTCGGAACCGTGTGTTAGAATAGGCCGTGAGTGCGCGCGCAACCGCTGGCTACAACTGCTGCTCGCAGCGAGGCTTCCCCCGCTCCGCACCGCCGACTCTGTCGTTGCTGCACGTTCTGGCTGTTTGCTAGGCGACTATGGTTCTAGCCGCGACTCTTTCCTCCCCTCGTTACTTCTACAAACAACAAAGGAGGAATCATTTTCCCGTTGTTGTTGCGACGCAAGTAACGAGAGTGAGGCGAGAAGTCAGTGCTTGGCCTGACGAGCGAACCTCGTCACACCGATAGCTATTACATTTCTAGATCTAGCAAAGGCATTTGACACTGTTAATGATAGAATACTTCTAGACACGCTTTATGCATATGGTATTAGAGGCAAGGATCACCAACTTATTACAAGTTACCTAAACAATAGGAAGCAAAAAGTAAGAATACGTTCGCATACAAGCGAATTCAAAAATGTAAATACTGGCGTCCCCCAAGGTACGATACTTGACCCTTTGCTATTTATACTCTATACCAGAAAACTCCATAATTTCCTATGCAGTTGACACTGCAGTAATAACTACTGGGAAAACTTGGTCCGAGGTTGAAGTAAAAATGAACAAACATCTCGACGATATCTCTACATGGCTCAGGCTAAATAAATTGACACTTGTTTTTACGTCAGACTATAAATGTGACTCATCTAATCAGCACAAAGAAATGTTTCCACACTATAGAGTTACCTGAGCTGTCAGACTCACATACCCGGCTAGGCTCACCCCTACAGAGAAAATGTCATACATAAGAGAAAAAAATGCAACAACGGACAGATTTATGACAGCAAGACAAATGTTAGTTCGGAACTGGTGAAATTGTGAAAGCTGTGAAAAATGCCATGATAGAAAGTAGAATTTTAATCTTCAAATGTTTTTACTGTTAAACAGCAGCAAACTATAACATAAAAATATTGAATCTTAGAATCGTGCAATATAATCTTGTTTAATGTGATATTTAATGTCGCCGTAGCATTACTGGTTTAAAAGACAAAAATATAGAATCATTTAGGAACACTTTAAAAAATATCAACTAATAACTTATTTTTTATATAGAACTGTTAAATTGATTATATGTCATTGTTAATTTTTTAAGTAAATACTAATATTATATACTGTTATCAGAGTTGGGGCGAATAGAGTCGAGGGACTCGTGTAACCCAACCTAGGTAAAGTGTCAATGAAAAGGATGGTATGATCTGCGTCTGGGAGTCCGACAAGGATTTATGCTATTCCTACGTATGAATGGAGGCTGGACTGTATGTAGTATGACTGGAGGTTATTGCTGTAAAGCAATGACAAACTAGTATTTATAACTAGATTTAATAAATAAATAAATAATAAAAAGTGTGAAGGAAAAAATCATTTCGCGTCGGTATGTAACAAGCGTAATGTAAGCCAGGTAGACAATAGTAAAAATGTCGATTCTTTTTTGATAAGTTCTGTTAATAGAAAACAATATGAATGGTGGAAAACAGTTAATGTTAACAATAAATTTAAAATGCAAGTTTAGTTAGACACAGGTGCACACTGTAATATTATATCAGAAAATGAATTTGAAAAGATCAAAGACAGAACTTGTTTAAAAAAACAAAATGTTATATTATCTAGCTATGAAGGCAGTAATATTAAAGTTATTGGCTTTTGTAAAAATAATTGCAAATTTAAAAATTGAGAAAATAAAATAATTTAATTTATTGTAGTAAAAGGCAGTGAAAATAATAATCTCACAGTGATAGGCTTATCCACATTGCTTGACTTAAACTTAATTAAAAGAGTTGAATCAGTAATTGAATTGAATAAAAGACAAATTATAAAAGACTATTGAGAAATCTTCTAAGGAATAGGCATTATTAAAGATTTTGAATAGGACATTAAATTAAAAGATAATGCTAAAGGTAGCATAGCAGCATGCAGGAAAGTGGCTATAGCTTTAATGGAGCATTTGAAGGCAGAATTAAGAAATATCAAAATTAGGATTTATTGAAAGAGTAAATGAACCAACAGAATAGGTTAGTTCTTTAATAATAGCGCGTAAGAAAGATAGATGTTTAAGAATATGTCTTGACCCAACAGATCTCAATCATAAAATAATGAGACAACATTATGATATACCCATATTTAATGAATTATGTGCAGGTATGCCAAATGCGAAAATTTTCAGCACGTTAGATGCAGAAGCGGCATTCTGGCAAATTAAATTAACGAAAAAAAGCTCAGAATATAATATTTTTATTACAACTTTTGGTCGATACAGATTTTATGTATTGCCATATGTATTTCTTCTGAAACAGAAAAGTTCCAAAGTTGTTTTGGAACTTTTCTGTTTCAGAAGAAATAGAAGTTGTCCAACTTGAAAAATTGTCAATTCAAAAAGACGCATGTTAAATACCTAGGTCATATATTTTCGGATAAGGGCATAAACGTTAACCCGGATAGAGTCAAAGCTATTTTTGATATAAAACCTCCAAAGAATAAAGATGAGTTGTTGACTTTTTTAGATATGCTAGCGTATGTAGGTAGATTTGTACTTAATCTTTTTAGTGCAAATTCATATTTGAGAAATTTAATTAAAAAAAGGTGTAAAATTTATATGGGATTCTAATGCTGAAAAAGAATTTGGAGATTTAAAAAAAATATTAGTAAACTCGCCAACTTTTAAATATTTCGTTACCTTATAAAATAGTAATGAAAATGATCAAAAGAGGCTACGCACCCCCTCCCTAGTGCCTGGGATTTCTACAACAGATATTGTCTACACTGTTCCATAGTCGGCGGGATGAACCGTGTATCATTCAAGCAAAGGCAAACCAAGAAACTGTTGTTGCAGTGACAACGGAGGTGCTGCTAACCGCCTGCAGGAAGGTTGGAAACAGTAAGGCTCCAGGCCTAGATGGCATACCCAATATAGCATTGAAACATTCTATATATGCTCAACCAGAGCTCTTGATGGACTTGTATAACTCATGTCTAGAAGAGGATATATTCCCTGCTGAATGGAAGAAACAACGTCTCCTGCTGCCGCCAAAAGGAAAGAAACCACCTGAAGACGCTTTATCATACTGACCGATATTGAAGAATACAGGCTATTGAAGGAAAAGGTCGACTAGTGTAACATCAATACGGTTTTTGGAGGAAAGGATTAACTCTGTACGCAGTGAGCTTGGTTATTGAGACCGCGCGCACTGCAATAGAAGGGAAGAGATGGAAAGGAGGAACAAAGAAGTACTGTATACTGTTATATTTCCGGATTTTCCACAAATTGTTTTCCATTGCTTAAAATAAATTCGTAACTTAAAAAATGCGGACTTTTATGGTGCGAAATTTCACTATTGTTCGTGGGATTGAAATAGAGTGGAAACTCTTATGAATACGTAATTTCATCCCAGCTAGATGACAATTGTACTGCAATTAAACAAGAAAAATCATTTTATCTTAGAGTACTAGATCACTCTACAACGAATGATCCTATTTCGAACATAAAGTAGAGTGAAAATAATGTCGCTAAGATTTTAAGAGTATTCTTGGATATCGTTTATAGTAATTTAAAAAATGTTTGGCATACGTAACATGTACCTGATACCCCTTCTTGTAGATGATGTTACATCGACCTAGGGTCATCCTGATACCTGGATATTGACTACAAGTATTTCTGGCTGTTTTTTGGTAAATTCGACTTCTATCTGGTACTCTTAGTCGTAAGCGATATCCTATGGACTTGGGGTTATCCTAATACAAATGTGGTACTAGTTCATCAGGGTGGTACCAGTAGTTTGAGAAGATAGAAAACAGTTTCTATAATAGACTTGACGTATGTTGGCAGCTGTTTAATTGATTCAGTCGACATATGGATCGTGCGTGCAAAAATGCATTCAACTCGTCCAGAAGTGTCTTTTATGTGTAAAAAGAATGATGTTCGTTTATTTGAAGAACAGACTCTTATTATATGACACCGAGAATGGCACCAAGATCTACAAAGTAACATGAGGCGCACCCCAGGGATCAGTACTTGGCTCACTGAGTTACAAGGAAAGGTCTCCGATCCAAACAATTCGATTTATTTGATTTCTATATAGGTTGTAGATCATCATATTTTGAGAGACAAGCATAGATTTTCATAGCCGGAAACACATATTTAAAATATTTATTCTAAATATCTCGGATTGTAATCAATATTTTCCAATAAAACAAGACAAAACTCCTTACAAGAAAACCGACTATAGGGGTTGCAACCCCTATGTTTTGTTTCGGAAAAATGGTGTTTTTCAAATGTTTTTTATATATAAAAAATTCATATTTGCTCAGAAAAAATTACAATCAATATTTATTTCAACAACTTGGCCAAGTTGACGTATTTTGAGACTTTTACTAGAAAACTCCTTTTGAGGGGAAACAGCCCTCTAGTGTCCCGAGAATGTTTGTATGATTATTATTGGCATTTTAAAATAAAGTTTTTACTGTTCATCTAATCATACGAATAATATATTTCATTAGTCTTAACGGGTTTAAAAGAATGGTAAGTACCCTAAATGTTCAGCCTCGAAAACTATATTTCCTTCATATCTGGGATCTTAAACCTCTCAGGTTAAAATATTTTTAAATCTCTTAAAATATATTTTAACAAGTTGTATCAATTGTTACATAATTTAACTTAGAATTTAACTTTAAATAAAATTCGTATTCCCATGCTGTTAACTTTTTATTTTACGTAATTTTTACGGTAACGGTATTCTTCAAAAAAGTGCTTGAAACACAAAGATTGTTATACCAACTACATCTTATGATTACTATGTTTCTGCATATATTACAATAAGTTTTGTATGAGTCTTCATGACTGAAATCAACAGAATTTTCGAATGTATCTGGTCTCTCATTGATATAACCACTTTTAAAGCAAGAGTATTTTAAGAAAATTGAATCGAGGTAACGAGAGCTGGTGTGAAGTGGTTTCAGTTGGAATTTTTTTCATGTTTACAATCTGATTTTCTGGCAATATTTCCTCAATACTTGTTTTAAAATAACTACTCTCAGAATCTATCAATAAAATTGCAAGGCCCTACATTCGGATAAAATTTCTCTTAACCAAATTTTGTAAAGATCTAGAATAGAAATAATTTTTTCATTCATTTCATACTGGTTTAGATATTAGATTATGTTAAATTTTAACAACTTATTTGTAGTTAATTTTCCAGATATTCATAGACATAATTAGTTAGTCAGAGGTGAACTACGGCGGCCCCTGCACGGAGACGTGCTGGTCGGGCACTCAGATGAAAACCATTATACTATGTCTGCTGTACCTTGTAAAATTATCTTATAATCTCTTATTTATAGCTTCGGCAACTTGATACCAAGCTGTTTAAACTAAGCTCCTCTAACCCCATCATAGAAACCCCCCACACCATCTAACTTGTCTAAGCGAAAGCTGGACATCACGCAGTAGGTGAGAGGTGGTCACCATTTCGTATTCGCATCACCTGCAGCCCCCAGAGTCCCTGATTCATCAAGTTTCACAGGTACTACCCCACCTTCGAATATCCCGTCAGTCAGCCCACGGCCAGCCTCAGCTTGTTCCTGCCCAGGACTCTGATGGTCCTTAGCCATCCCTCCGGTGGTTGGTCGCCAATCAAAGTCTTAGCCTGTCTTAGTCCTTTCACGTTAGTCCATTTGTCGCTCAGTTACGAGTTGAACCAGTCCTTAATAGCCCTGTCTACCTCACAGGTAGATACGGCAACTACGCACTTTCTTGCTCAAATGACGTCTGCGCCTCTACCTATTAGCCTATCTGCTTTTTTGTTATCCACTACGCCAGAGCACCCTTGTGCCCACACTAATCTCACCACGTTGTGTACGATCAGTGATTCCAGCGCCCGTCTGCACCTTAGTACCTCTTTTGAGGAGATACTGATACTGTCTAGCGCCATGAGAGCCGCTCTGCTATACAAGCAGAAGTTTACAGTTCTTTAGCCTGTTCTTCTCTCCAACAACCATTTCGTTGCCTTTGTAATGTCTCTAATTTCCGCCTAAAAAACCGTAGCATGTTGGTCGAGTGAGCACACTATTTTTTGTGTGTCTCTGTTTTTCCAAACGCCTGCCCCTACGACTTTCTCATTTTTTGAGCTATCGGTGAACCACTCTAAACTCCATTCTTTTATTTCTGGAATCACGATTGAAAACGATTTGGAGAAAGATATTCTTTTCTCCATTCTGTCGCAACACTTTTCCCCCATTATCAGCATTACCTGATCGAGAAGTGCCGCATCCTCAAAGTCCGAATATTTCGTTGATTCCGCAATTCTGCAGAAAGTCCTGCACGACATTGCCCTGATTATTGAATTTAGTCCAGTACATAGTAGTCCAGTCTCCCACTACAGTGTCATAATATACTATTACGAATCTATTCCCCCCTCGTTATGTAAATCGATACCGATTGATTTACATAACCTTTTATATAGAAAAACGATTACCATTTTATCCATTTTTTAAAATTATACATAAATATTAAATTGCTGCTAATTTTTGACTGGTACAACAGATTTCAGCAATTTTACGTCTAAATTGAAGTTCTTACTTTCCTTTTTAAGTTTATTCTTTTGCAGTGATTTTTAGCTTGTTAAGGAGCCGAATAATTGAAAGCGAAAAATTATTTGTTTTTCGTATCATTTTCCAATATGAAATTGAAATTATTATCGATAAATATTTCTTCTTTATTTCTATAAAAGTTACTTTGTTATTCACATAAGAAGTGTTTTTAATTATTTCGTTAAGTTAAATTTAAATGGTATTGTAAATAATAAAATTAATTTACTAAATAAATAAACAAATATTTTGAAAATTAACAGTCTTTGCTATCACTCCCGCTATGAGAACCCTCACTCACTTTCTCACTTTCAGGGATAATTAGCAACCTCTTTATATCGCTAGTCAATTTCAACAATTTCTATGCCGCTGATTGATTCATGTGTGACAAGTGTAGTTTGGAATTCAAAAGCAGTCGTTGGCTTTGTTTGTGTCAACTCTGAAAGTTATATACAGTCAATCTATTTATCTATATAATACTTATCTTGATATTTTTCTTCAAAATCTAACTCTGAATCTTTTTATATTTTTGTGATTACTCTCTTGAGCTTCCTCGGAGAGGATGTTAATTTTAATTTTAACATTTATTCATATAAATTCTTCATTTTATAACAATTATTGGCTCATCATTTTTTTTAATAATATTTCATATTGGAAAATATTACGAAAAACGAATAATTTTTCGCTTTCAATTAGTCAGCCCTTTAACAAGCTAAAAATCACTGCAAAAGGAAAAACTTAAAGAAGAAAGTAAGAGCTTCAATTTAGACGTAAAATGGCTGAAATCTGATATACCAGTCAAAAATTAGCAGCAATTTAATATTTTAGTATTAGATTCGTATTTGTGGACCCATACTAATGTCCCTTAAGTGATTTTTGACCGCTCGGGAGATCGCTTCCGACCCCGCAAGTCAGCAGATGCTCCCAGCCAGCATCACGCCACGCTAGCGTGGCGGCTCAAGGAGCACTTGTTCATCAATTCAGTTTTCATCTTCGATTAAATAAATGTAGTTTTTGTAATTCAGTCTGAAGTTTATTTGCGTCCAACCCGCATCGAACACGCACGGTGAGGAGATGAGTATTAATCGTCACCTGAAGCAGTGATTGACAGGAGTCGAGCGAAAAATTCTCGTCCCCTTCCAGTCCGACTTTCGGAAACACCACAGCACACAGACTGCCTTATTAAAGATGACTGACGACATACGCATGGCCATGGAGAAGAAGAAAGTGACCCTTCTGCTACTGTTTGACTTTAGCAATGCGTTTGGCACCATATCACCTTCTAAACTACTTTCTAACCTGCGAAAGTTGGGATTCTCCAGGACGGCTCTTCTATGGATAAAATCATATTTACAGGGGTGTACTCAGATGGTAATTTCTAATAATAATGGAAATTCTGAATGGCTAAATACCAATCTGGGTGTTCCACAGGGTTCTGTCCTGGGACCTCTGCCTTTCAGTCTTTACGTCAATGACCTGCAGGACTTACTAGACAGTGATACAACGAAACATCTTTTTTACGCATACGACCCTCAGATTTATCTACACACAACTAAAGATAAATTCCAAGAGGGTCTGACTCGACTGGCAGAAGCGGCACGACTAGTGTCTGTTTGGGCGGGGAGCTCCGGTCTGCGGCTCAACTCTGGCAAAACTAAAGCAATATTTTTCAGTTCCAAAAGGAATGTCAATAACAACAAGTCATGGAATTTGCTAGGAGTTGAGCTGCAGGACGGAGTGATCGTCCCCTTCAGTGAAACGGTCGTAGGTCTCGGTGTTGTACTTGATAGCAAACTCACATGGAAGCCGCAAGTAGATTGAATTACCAAAAAAATCAATAAAGCCCTTTATAGCCTACGGTTCATCACGGGCTGCACAACCGAGACTCTCCGTAGAAAGCTAGTCGGGATACTAATACAATCACACCTTGACTACTGTACTGTAGCAATTCCCGACGCATCGGACGCTCAACGTATACGTCTACAGAGACTGAGCAATTCCTGTGTGAGATTGATCTCTGGGGTAAGAAGGGATGAGCATATCTGCCCCTACCTGAGGAGTCTTGAGTCGCTTCGTGCTGACTTGCGGGGGCTTTATTTTGAAGCCGTTTTTCTTTACAAGGCAATACGCATTGGTAAACCGCAATACCTGGCCGCTCTTTTCAATAAATGCAAGCCGCAACCCTCCAGCAGGGGAGTTCCTCCGGAACTTAGCATCCCAGCACTGAGCACTGAAACCGGAGCTAGGGCCTTTCAGGTTCAAGGTGCACGCTTCTGGAATGCACTCCCTTTTACTCTGCGCTACATGTCATCCCACGCATCATTCAAGAGAGCACTGTGTCAGCACTTATTAACTCTCGACCCGTAGTCGCACCAAATTGAACGAGGTGGCCTTATGAATGTTTAATTTTAGCCTCGTCCAGACTGACATAGCTTTCTTGACTGCACATTTTGTGGTATTAGTATCTAGTATTTGAAATTATACTCAAGGATAGATCTACGACATAATCTATGTGTAATGTATCTTATGTTTATTCAAATTGTCATTAACTGTGTAATTATTTATATGTATATATTATACAATTTTGTCGTAAAGGCAAATATCTCTCTCTCTATCTCTCTCTCTCTTTCTGTAGCGCCTGGATTGGCGAGGACACAGAAGCTCCCGCTTCCCGAGGATCCCGGCTGGCCACGGTCATCCTCTCGCTCTCTCCTCGCTGAGTGAAACACTTGCCAACGGGCACAGGCAAATAGTCCTGGTGATGGCAGTGACACAAAGTATCAACGCCGTAGCACTTCACCCTCTTTCTCTCTCTTACCACACTCGGAACTGACAAAATCACGTGCTCTCGCGAGCTGCCGTGCAAGATACTCTATACGATCACGCGGGCCCGCTCATGTAAGAGCCGCACTGATTGACTCGCGGACCGCGCGAGCCATCTGGCTCTTATACTGTTTACGTGCATGCTCTGACTCGCCGAATCGGTCGGAAATTTCCCGACTTGATACGGCTGCGACGCACAGCGTCGCAATCCTCCCCCCTTAACCCTATTAGCCAGGCTGAGAAAATTCTCTGAACTATTTTGGTCCCAAAAATTTAAAAAACCGCTCAGCTTTACCCTGTTAGTTTTGGGTTTGAGCTGGGCGGGGGCGCCACACTTTATCCACCCACTCGCCTCGGGGTCACGCAACCCCGTATTCTACTTTTCTGTCCTGGCTGTACTCCGGCTCTCTCCTGCTGGCAACTCTGACTCACTGCCGAGGCTCGTTACGCAGCCGTCCGTGAACCTAACGGAGGACTATATCGCAAGTCTCGGCTCCGCAGGATCTGCAGGATCTGCTCCACTGGCTGAAGCCGATGGGCATCTCCCGCTTCCTGCTGGCGCTGGTTTGGGCTTTCCTCCATCCACTCCAGCTCTACCCGCACTCTCCTTCTGGCCTCGTTCTCTGTGCTCACCGCTGACACGGCTCTCCGACGACTGGTCATCCTTGCTGCGTTGTTTGTCCCGTTCTACTCCCTATATGCAGCCGCACAATGCGGGTAGCCGGCTATTGGCACTCCGTGCCGTCCGCAATTATAGCAGAAGCCACGGGTCACCTCACGAGGGCACTCCTAAAGGCTACGACGGAACTGCCAGGAGTAGAAGCAGCTGTAGGGTGCTGGATCTACCGACGAATCGGTCGAGATCGGTGTCATTCCACCGTACCACACGCCTCTGTGCTTAACGGCCAGAGTACTGCGGCTGGCAGATCTGCTCCAAACCCTTACACGACCCGACGGGCGGTCCAGGGTCTGCTGCTCAATGCGACGCGACCTCTCGGGTACCTTTCTGGGTCGTCGCCGGTGCTCGCGGTCTCTCTCTCTCTCTCTCTCTGCCGCTGCTTCTCAACCTTCGGCTGCTCCTCTGCCTCCCTCCGCGCTCTCCTCGCTTCACAACGGCGGGTAGCCCTGGCCCCAATGCGTCGGGCGGTCTGCGGAGTGATCTGCTGCTCGTCATTCTCCGCCGCGTCTCTCCTCTGCAGCTCTTGCCGCCGTCTCCGCACGATGGCACCTCTCCTCCTCCTCTCCCTGCCTTGCCTCCTGCTGGCCTTCTTGGGGGGCATCGGCTGGACTCGGGTTCTCCCTAGCCGGGCCGGGAAACTCGTTGGCTACTGCCTCCGGGTCGTCCCTTCGGTCGGCTGGGACCCAGTTGGTCTAGTCTATTTCCGATGTCCCTGGTTAGATCTCACCAAGGAAGCCTCGCAGTGGCGCGGCTGCTTCTCCCTCCGATGACTGGTCACTCTCATCGTAGGCGTGGTGGTCAGCGAGAGTCAGCTGCCTATTCCCACCCTTCTTCTTCTTGCTATTCTTCTTCTTCTTCTTCTTTTTCTCACCCGCTGGCTGCAAGTCCACCGACTCTTCTCGCGGCCTCTTCGGTGGGCTGGGAGTCGGGTCTTACCGTTTGCACGCCGGGGAGCCAACGACGTGTCGCTCCAGCTCCTTCTGCGCTTCCCGGCTTTCCTCGGCCTCCTCGCTCACCTCCTTCCCCTCTGCTCCGGATGGCTCTCGCCTCTCCGTACAGGCGTCAGCTGGCTCCGCAGGTGTTCTTCATTAGGCTTTACGGCGTCTAGTAACGTTTTGAGCACCAAAAGTGCAACATAGCTTTCCACGTGTGCTTCTACCTGCCGGCGGAAAAGTAGTTTAGCTTAGGGAAATTCTTAGTTACTTAATAATTTTGAAGCCGTGATTCTCTCTATTGCTTTTTGTTTGTGGAATTTTCTCGAAGCCACATTTGAAATAATTTTTCCGAATATGTCTATGGGAAAGTTGTCATATATATATATATATTTGTATCTGTTTTTGCATTATAGATCTAAAGTTTAACTCGGTTTTATAGGTAATTCCCATCTCCGAAAACTCTATTGGACTACCACAGTCCAAAATAATCATATGATGCTTCTGAGGTATAATCCCTTGCTCTTCCACAGTTTATGAGGGGGTATACTACGGGGACTTGGACTAATGTATACCAACATTAGTCTGAACGTCCATAAGTGTGGCGTAGACAAATACCCCACAGAAAAACTATAATAGAAATTCTTATATGCCTCGGTCGGGAATTGAGCACACGACTCCTTAAGTGAATGTGCTTCTGCAGGTTAAAGCGCATGCTTAACCAATGGATCCACAGCGCTTCTATGTAAATTTATTATATTTAATAGTATATAAACACTTAACATTCGATATATTTTCATTACTTTTTTATAAACTTGTAATGTACATTTTTAGAAATGGGTCAAAATCGAATGAATTCTGAAAGTGGATTGCAAAAATTATATCAATTTTGTATGAATTGCCCAGAAGATAAATTATATGACATTTTAATATTAAAAGTATATCAGATAGTAATACATTGTTCAACAAAAAGACATTTAAGTATTTCTAAACTTTCACCTATCTCATTTGACTTTCCGAAGATCCTTAGTTCAAGGAAAATCAAATTTCAGCATGACATATACAGTAGTAAAGTAAGTAACATTAACATTTTCTTGAAAGTAAATGAATGAGCAGAACTAAACGCTATTTAAGACAGGACTTCAAAAACCCGTTATCTCGACACAAGCTCCGAAAATCCTACATCTTTGCTAGTGCTCTCAGAAACCCATAATTTCGGAGAAAGTGTTCTGTAATGTCAATAAAAATGGTACGAATTTATAATTTCATTAGGTATACAATTTAAATATTTCTAGCCAAAAACGCTCGTATCGCTAGTGATTTACATAATTTGTTTCAGAGTTACCGAAATGCTTGATGCACAATAACAGGATCCGTGTGAGACCCTCGTGTGTGAGCCTCCAGATATACCCACTAAAACTCCACCTCTCAAAGGGCCACAAAAAATTCCACAATAACGCATTACCCATTTCTTTGGGAGTTCGCCTGTCTTATACTATTCTAGCCGTCACCTAGCCCTCTAAACATCCGTCATTGTTTTTCGCTCGGAGAAGCGTTATCTCTTCATCCACGCACCTACCTACTTCTCATTGTTACTTTTATATTTATACTTTTCATTATCATTGTTTTCGTATATTTCGCTGCTTCTTTGGTGGCAATGGTATCCTTATCCACCTCGAGACGCCGTTCGTAGATCCACTTGCATGAGACCGTTCAACAGGAGCACGCTATCACTGCGCCTATACGCTTATTTACCGTTATTTGCTTTCTACATTTCTTTACTTCAATAACTTCGATCCACACCTCCGCTTCATAGAGTAGGATGGAGTTCATGGTCGCCATTAGAAGCCGTCTTATGGCTTTAGAAAGGGTCGGTCGATGATCGGTCGAAGATTGTCTAGGCTCGCGCACGTTAGCCAACAATTGCCTGAGCTGCACTACCCTTAACATAGCCTTCTAGTATACACGATCTAACTGAGCTCCGTAATTCAGTTTCATATTTAGGGTTACCCTCAGATACTTAGCTGCCGGTTTGGTCATGATCGTATCTTTGTCTAGTCATCGTGATAATGATCGGTATACATCTTCTAGTCAGCATTACTATCTCTGTCTTGTTTTGTATCTAAATCAATCCGTCGTCTGTGATACACGTTAGCGCAATCTCTACATGAAATCCCAGAAGTCCGTCGTCAAGATCGAACCCTGTACCTGCTGTTATGGTACTACTCCTACTACCCTCAGCCGTGTCGTATTTGATGACCAGATGTCTTAAATATTGAGGATAGATTCCTCATATTCTAATAGCGTGTAAATATGTTTTGGTATAGCGGTAGCGACAATATAATCACATTTATTGTCGGTGTATTTCATCGCGTGTTTATATTTTGGACCCAAACGACCATAGAGCATCTAGCGTGTCTACTCATCTAGCCGAGTTGAACGCGTTTTTTACGTTCAATGTCACAAACACCACGATTGATCTTGCTACGTGATATGCTACATCTGTCCTTCTTACCGCGTCGGTAATCTCTCTAATTGTACCAATCATCGACCGACCATTTCTAAAGCCATATTGTTTGTCAGAAATATCTCCTGTATCTAAAAGACTGAACGGCCTATAAAAGGGATTTGTACTGGCCTCTCTCTTCGATTTCTCAATGAGAACTAGTGTCGCCCTTTTCCACAGTGTACTAAATATACCGTGCACCAGGCACTGATTGTACATTTCCAGGAGCAGCTCAGGTCGCTGCAAAGCCACAGTCTTGAGTATTTCCGAAGAAATGCCATCCGGTTCCTGTGCTGTACCGCTGTTCAGGAAAGAAGTTGCTGCGATAAGTTCGCCCTCGCTAAACAAGCGGATCTCATCAGTCGGCCCGTCCGTCACATCGTTTTTGGGTCTGATGTGGTAGGTGGGGAACAGCTTGTCGATTATTTTTTCAATCGCGTCTGCCTCTATCAGTTCCGTTCTCCGCATTACACCTATTCTTCGTGTTACGATAACACATCTATCTCAAAATGGATCTTTTCCTACTTCGTCAGCAATTTTGCCACATCATCTACACTTGCTTGCCTTGATCGCGTCTCTAAGTTTTTTAAGCGCGTCGTTGGGCTTTCTTGCCAGAGTTTCAACTTTAGGGTGATTATATGCCCTTTGGTCTAATCTTCTGGCTCCTTGAATATTAACTTAGTAGTTCTCTCTACCAGCGTCATAGCTCCTTCTCAATCGCTTACTACCCAGTCCATTGGATAGGGGCTCCGCATTTTGAATCACCTCCGAGAATATGTCTCAGTTCATACGTCGGGTGCTACATATCGAGTCCAACTATTATTTCTCCTTATTGTGTTTCTAGAATTCTCGTTGAAGTTAAAGAGAATATATTGGTGGCCACGAGCTATATATTCTTCGGTAACGTGCTATTCCCTTATTTTATGCATCGTCATTTCGCCCGCGAAGGTTATATCCGGTATAGATTTCCCAAAACCTGGTCTACGGTAGCTAGTGGTGTTACCCTCCTTCGCTACTACCAAATTTAATATAGCTGCCATATCGGGTATGGCCGTGCCTCTCCGGTTTGAAGGCTGCATGTCCCATTCTATGGCCTTCACGTTAAAGTCTCCTCCGACAACGAGTTCACCTGACATGTCTCTAATGGCATCCTCCAATACCTCTAGCAACGAAGATAGATCTCCAGCACCCTTAGCAACGAAGATAGACGTATTTTCAACGTACCAGAGCTATAAAAAAATACTACAAGCACACAATAAAACCAATAATACCCAAACCCTTACTTTTAAACCCAAATGAGGCTACCACTTAAATATCACATTCAGTTGATTGAAGTTCTCGGAAACTAGCGTTCACTGGGCAGCGTACTCGACTCTCAACCCTTTTGATCCAGGTTCAAGTCCAGTACGATTTTTCAATCTTTTTTTTTTAAAGTAAGGTAAATTTGTTCACAATTGCTTTATATTGTATAATTGGTATAATATAATAATATAAATTGTAGATACTGTGTATTCATGAAGCGTATTTAAACAATTATTCATATTGAAGTTTTATGTATTGATTAACATTTTATTATATTGTATGTTAATTGTCACATCCCGCGTATTGTTAAAAAATTTTGCTTCTTCACAATATTATCCCGCCTAACTTTGAGCCCGATTTAATGAGTTTCTGGACACATGCCACCCAGTTAACCACTACTGACGCCGATTCCACCTATACACTCTCTCGTACATGTGCACGCCAATGTATATAGATATACAAATCCACACAATACCCCTCATTTGCATATCAAAACCGTAAAAGCTCGAATTCCAACGCAAGAGGATCAGGTATATACATGCGCGCGCACATTTGCGATAATTTTAAACATTTACTAGTTTAAGTTTATGTAATTACAAATGATATTATTATAATAACTTATGAGAATAAGCCCAGATATATATTATATCATAAGAAAAATCCACCCTAAACATTATTCTCAGCGTGCGTGTTATCTAAAACAAATATTCAGAAGATAGAATTTTCCAGAAAAGAGTGTTGTACCACGTGTAAACATACACATTACACAATTTCATAATTATAATTAGTTTATAAGTTCCATATGTTTAATCGTATGTAAGTAAATTATAACCTTAAAATATAAGAAATAGTATTAAGTAATGACATCTACTGTTTGTGCGTCACATTTAGGAGTAAATATTAAATATAAAATTATAAAATACGCAATAAGTTTTTAAATAAACGGAAAGCTTGGGTATGAAAGAGAGATAGCATAACTCCTCTCCAGTATGGATCCGGCCCAAGATAGATGGCGTTAGCATCGCCCACCCTTCAAAAAGCCACGCATGCAGCCCTCCGCAGCATTGTCTTAGCAGCATCCACCACAGCAATGTCTCAGCAGCATTCTTCACGGTACATTCTACACCTCCATACAACTGCAAGCTTTAAGCGCTAAGCGTCAAGCCAAGGTATTCAGCACCGAGCAGCGTAAACCCTCAAGTTGCAATTTCTCAAACTCTCTCTCTCTCATCCAAGCCAAGCTCTATAAGAGAATTACAAGTCAGTTGTTTAATTTATTTCTCGCCCCTAAGCATTTCATGGTTAGGACTCTATCCGATCTGGTGCAAAGTATATTAAATAAAAGCATTCTTTTTATATTATACACTATACGGTCAGGACTCATCCGACCTCGTGTTTATTATAAATTCAGTTAAAGTCACGCATTTCTAAACCATTCATTTTCCTATAATAAACATTTCATGGCCAGGATATACATCCGGCCTGGTGTTTATTTCTATTTAAACAAATTAGCATTACACGTCCTGGTCTTGTATCTTGGCCTGGTGCTGGTTTGTTTTCTATTATAATAAACATTTCACGGCAAGGACAAATATCCAGTCTGGTGCTTTTTAACTAACTTTTGTAGTTTGTACTTCACGGTCAGGATCCTTTCCGACCTATTATAAATTGTAATAAATTGGTAAATCTCCTATAAGCCCGTGACTCCTTTCCAAAGCATCAGTTAAGTTAATTTAATATCTGAGGAATAGGGAACCTCATAATACGCTAGGACCCGTGCTATTAGACCTTAGATGGTCTAGGCACAAAAATACACTCATCCCTAACCCTTTGACACTTAGACGTGACAAAGGTAAATTTTTCTTGGCGCCCAACATGGGGCACGAAACATATTATATTACATTATCCTTCTTTAGCTACATTCAGCCTTGATCAATCTAGTAGATTTCTTTAGATTAGTTTTAAAACCAAAAATTATTTTCTTTTTATTGCTTTGTTTTTAGTGAACAACCAACTTACTCACCGGAAAAAAAATAAACACAGTAGAAAACGCGCTAGGTTAGCACGTTACAAAAATGCTTTGTCCGTCGAATTAAGCACACAAAATACCGGAAAAGCTCAGGGCCAGTTACCTATATTTTCTTACTATACCACAGACTACAAAACACCGGAGTCGATTCGTCTAATCGACCTTGAATCACAAATCCCAATTATAACGATAGAATCACCAGGAGAATCAGTGCCTACGACAACTGTTATCTTAGAATCATCACCAAATTTGTCAAAATCCTATTTACACCGAAGGAAAATGTTGAGGTAATAAAATCAGTAATTTATATAGAGCCAGCTTCAGTAAAGGAAAAACTAATTTCTAAATTACCTGTCATAGAACAGAAGCACGAAACTAAAAAAGGGAAATCTGTAAAAAAACCTTTAAGTCTTCAGAGAATAAATCTCTGTATAGGAAAAAAATAATTGGAAAAATTGCAGAGCCTTTTTCATTACGCGTACCTGATTCTATTCAATCAGCTAAAACCATTTTAAAAACTCTCCAGCTACCTGTTGAAAAAAAAATCAGGAAAAATAGTAACAGAGGCACCTGCCTCTATTGAAATTCAAAATTCACTAACTTCAATGAGCTCCTCCTCAAGTTTCCTTAAAGAAGTCCGTAAGGGAAAAACCCGCGATTAGGAGGAAAATTCCAAAGATTACTTTTGGATCTGGTAAACGCTATGAATCAATAGACAAAAACGAATTTAGAATATGTCTCTTTTGCAAAAGTTGTATCATCAAATTTAAGCCGGATTATTGTAGAAGTTGTTTTGAGACTCGATTCCATTTTCCATCGAAACCACTTCAAGTCACATAAAATTGTATATTTTACTAATATATATATATTAATATTACAAATTCATTGTTCTCTATTTCACTGATCCAATGCGAACTCCTTTCAAATTCCACTGAATCCTTACTGAATCCTTACTAATTCCCCTGACTCAGAATCAAAAATCTTTTTAACAAAATCTTATATCCACTCACTCTGGTATACACTGAATCATATAGTTTAAACTATACACAATTTTTCACAAATCCACTGAATCACAGAATCTCTTACAAAATCTTGAATACGCAAACTCACTTCAAATCCACTGACTCTGTTATTCGACTCTAAATCCGAGTCTCTGTATCGCCTATGTCACTTATTAATATACACTGAAAACTATTGCACTGTTTCCATTAAATACTAAATCTTGATACGATTTCCACTGTCTCTATGTAAAATTATAAATATTTCATATTTATAAAATTCTAATACATCAAATATCTCTGAATCTGAATAATAATATACTAAATATAAAAACTCATTCTTAAATCCGCTGTATCTGAATATTTATATGACACTTTATCAATTAGCTTAAGCAAAAGTTCATAACTTGCATTTTATTGCAGCATATAACTTAGCTCGAGCTCTTCAAATCACTGACACAAGGGTTTATTATAACCACGCAAACTACTATTCCGGTACTACTCATTATATAGAATTCAACGGTAAAACCCTTGAATATCTATCACTCTCCGAATCTTGTATTTGTCCATCAACATTTATTTCGTACCCAAAGTTTATTTTGAGTAAACTAGATCAAAGTATTTCCAATAATTTAGCATAGTGCTTATTTTTCAATAATATTGAGCACGGCGACTATATAAACAAACAATTTCTAAATCTTATAAGTCATTGGTTGACTAATAAAATAATTACACATAATCTTATCCCTGTCTCACTCAGAATTCCAAGCAAAAACAGAATCATTAAAGATTACCGACACATAAACACTGCTATATACTAACTCCTACCTCTGTATTATTTCATTAACAAATGCATATAATTCCTATAATTTTTACCATACTTTATCCACGATAAAATAATCAATATAGTTACAAAATAATTGAACAAGGTAAATTCACACTACCACAAGCGCAGCGAGCGCCACCACCGAGATTTTCGAATACTAATATCTCGTTTTCACAATGTATCGCAATCGATTAGCTATAGCATTACATTATTCTATTGTTAGGATAAAGAATTAAAAGTTACTGTTCATAAGTATATTAGAACAATGGACTTGCTCTATCAGTTCTCAAATAATGATCGATGAGAGCTAGACACGTCCTCAACAACCGCCGAGCAAAACAAAATCAAAATTGTGTCTCAAAGCCATGTCAAAGTATAACTCCCGGGGACAGGTCGGAACTAGCCAACTTTCAGCGCGCTCTATTAGGCAAGACAAACTTCTCGCCCGAAATTTACGACTACGGCCACGTGATTTTCTTTTCGAGCAGCAACAGCCGCGCACGCACAGCTATTAGGAATAACGAGCTGAATATTTCTCTCTTCTCCCTCAGAGAATACCACCCTGAAGAGATGAGTTTTCGCCGTACGCGAGCTTTTTCTCAGCCACCGACGAGAGAATAATACTTGTCAATAGTAGAATAATACTGTCAGGCGACGGCCGGCAGATTAGAGGTGATAACGTATGCACAACGATGATATGGGTTTGACAGGTATTACACTCACATTAACCGGAAGCTTATTATTTTATCGCGGAGAACGATGTGCCCGCGGCGCAATTTCGTTTTGAAATATATATGCAGGAGATTCTGGGCAGTAAGAAGAAATTGTTATCCCGAGTGTCGTATGGTCACAAGTCAGCAAAACGTAAAGTCGAAAAGTCCATTTCAAAAAGCAGACCTATCCGCATCGTCATATGTAACATCGAAGGGTGCCGTTAAGTGGACAGATAGATAAAAATGGCTTCAAGTGCAACCCTCCTATATACCAACAGCTCTGATCGAAATATTGAATCCTGCCAAGTTAACTCGTAAAACTACCGGTTGGCTCGTAAAAATATATCCACTTTCGATCGGATGATGCAGAAACTGGCGGGGGAGGAAGAAAAAAAACAGGCGTACAAACCAAGGGAGCGAATAGCCTGACAAAGGTGAGGGACGAGTGTAGGAAGTTAGTTTGAAGGTGCTTCATCGTCAGCTGCTGGCCTTAATCATGGAGAATAAAAGAATTCTGTTTGAGTATCGGCTAAATGGGATTGGATAAATAGTCGATTAATTACTCTCGCTTAACTGCTACTCTGTTTGTATCAATTTACATTGGATCTTCGTTAATGAAATATCGCGAAAAGCTGTATAAAATCAAATTAGATACGGCGTGTAGTATCATCGAAAAAGGCATTTGTCTTATTTAACGAGGAAACAAATTATACGTGAGTAATCTATCCCTAATAGGCAATAATGATAGCCTAGCATGCCATCACCATAAAGATCGGCATCTAATGCACAATAAACATCATTACTATAAACGTTTCTAATCAATTAGCCGCTCTATCAGCCACAGTATGTATGTGTGTGCTGAGCACAATCGCAACTGTAGGGAGAGAAATCATTTTTTCCACGCATGTCGTTTAAGTCACTGACAATGGAGGACTAAAACGCGCAGATTTTCATAAAGGACGTAAAATAAATTCAATTTCAAATGGTACAAAGTGCATTTGCATGAGAGACTCAATGCGTCTCGAAAAGTGAGCGTAAACGAATTCTGAGAGAGAGAAGCAGGGAGATAGAATCAACGTCGATATACGTGCTCTCTCTCGAGCAACGTAAACCACTTTCTTCAATGAACCGAAAAAAATCGATTGTCCACTTATTTTGACGTAAGGAACTACAAAGAACTCGCCTCCGAAGAAGAGAGGAGAGACTACTTGTTCGAAAATGTCCTCGCCGCGGAGAAATGGGGATTTCCACAGAAGTTTTAATGTTAGTCAAAATAAGTTTTTTTTTTTTAATTTGCGAGCACATTATTATCCTTCGGTACATATGTTCATGTACCCACAAACAATGCTAATCCAGCCGCGTAATTCATTTATAGTCAACGGCGCAAAGGTGAGAGGGTTAACAATAAAAAAGCATGAAAGACCTTTGCGCGTTCCGCGTAAATACCTAGATGAAGGACACGCTGTGTTGACTGTCGAACGGTCTGCGCACATGTGCCTGTATTGTTGTATGATATCTGATACCTATACTTTTCGTAAGCTGTTGTTTTTGAAATAATCTTACGAATGTATCTCAATGAATTTGGAGTAAGAATTTGCTTATTTTAAGTAAATAGTCATTATACTCCCGCAGTTTACGAACTCGATGTTTTGTTTATAATTTTCCTCAGTATACTTAGAATTGATATATTTGTGATCTTCATAAAATTTGAAATTTATATTCTTGAACACATTTTTAGTGCTCTCAGATATTTATTTATCATTTTCTAAATCGCTAGAAAATTTCATTTTTTTAACGTATTTTTTGGTTTTTTTCATTTTTTTTGTATTTTTTAGTATTATTAATAAATCAAGAAATGTCTAACTATTTTTGAATTCGAAATAGGTTTTCGTAAAATAGTAGAAGGTACATTGTAAGTGCCATCTTAATCTGTTGCCGTTCACGAAAAATTATTAATTAACAAAAATTGTGACATATCAATCTATTCTATGAATATATTATTACATAAATATATTATAATTGGGCTATTTAATTTTGATGAGACTAAATCAATGCATCATCCAAGTTTCAGATTGATCGCGTAAGTCAGTCTTGAGATATTGCTGGAAAACCCTTTAATTCTATTAATAGCAAAAAATACACTTTGAATTTGGAATGAAGTTAAGGCTCTAAAACTTAAAATATAGATTCCTTATTAACGCGAATATATTTTTCGTAAGTTAAAACAGCCAAGAAAACGATTACAACCATAATTAGACCTCCAAGTATGATATTGTTCGTGTGCTACTTAAAAAACTGTTTTTTTTTACACGAGTTACGTTTCAAAAATTAATCTTTCAATTGCTCCCATATCAAGGGTATTTATAGCACATGAATCTACCTTCGGTACAAATGTTCATTTTGATATGAACCATGAACCTACCGAGTTATTTTAAGATTTAAAAAGATGGCGCGCATTTTTATAAGATAACTTTTTGAAAATAAAAAAAACGCAAAAATGCACTTACACACATACAGCGCTAGACCATTTTTTTTTTCAAGAATCGCACACGAATTTCCTTTTAGGTGAAGTTGTATAATAATAAAAGCTCACTATTTAACGTGAAAGAAAATCGATATCTGTCACGGCGTCCGAGAAAACCTGTTAAAAATAGACAAGTTTACTCAACTTACACAACAAATGTACAGATTTCAGTCTATTTAGCTATTGAGAATCACTTTAAATTAGCCCCTACGAGGTAGTAACTTTATAGACATCTATATTTCATACTATTACATGAACTTAAGGTTTATTCGACGTAATATTGTAATTGTAAATAAGATTTTTATCCACTTACACTGTAGTTTAAAAGTTCTGTGGAAATCCCCAAATCTCTGATCGGATATGGAGCGCACAGATAGGCCAAACGGGGGATCTTAAAATAAGTCATGAAGAAGGAAAAAAACGACTCCAGAGAGGGCTATATGAATCTTCGAGCTCGCAATGAGAAAGGAGATCTAATGAGCTACTTACAATAAATTACTTCCCTTTATTTCATTTATCTTGTCTGCTGCATGCCGTACTTTTACATTAACTCTATACACTGAAACTTCTCGGTACATTAGAAATAAGTATCCCAGCGTCGCAAATCGACGACGTGGAAAAGAATGTTTAGCAGCAGGTAAAACAATTCGCTATAACACTTGTCTCCCATTCGTACAAAATGACGCGTGAAATTTATCGCGTGAACGCTTTTTTATTCGATTCACGCACGCACGCGTAGCTTATAGCGAATAAATTTATAGCCGCTGCTGAAGAAGATAGTGCGACGATGCGGCAAAAGGGGAACTCGACGTCACGTCGCCGACAGATTTAATCGATACAGAATATCCCAAAGTATGCATAAAATACTCATTTACTGATAAGAGCCAGCGTGCGAGCAGCATTTATTAATTTCTCGAACTTCGATCATGTGCAACGAGGCTGTCCACGATCAGCATATTTTCTGGTATACAACAAATTCGAATGTACCGTTGCTGCTTCTAACCATAAATAACAGTTTCGCAAAGTGCAAGAGATATGAAGTTCTTGACAATGCTCCTTAAATAAATTACGCTGGAAATGTAATGTCGTTTATTTTGCATTAAGAGACGCACTCCGTTCAAAATGGAATTTCACTGAGTTATGCGCATGTATTAATTTGCGCGAATATATGAGAGAGTTCGAAGCGAAGAACATAATATATCGCGGTGGTGATTTGATTTATATTACTTTGTAGGATTCGACTCAGTTGCGATAACAAATGTAAGCCCTTTGAACTCTGCTAGAAAAGTTAGCTAATTGGTGTCGAAATGTGCGTATTTTAACTTAATTTTAATAGCAATTAGCTAACTTCTCTACCAAGTAATTTATACGGTTCGTATATTTGTTTTGAGTGAGGCATATACGTTCGTTTTTTCGGAATTTACCATAACAAATTTTTCAAATGCCGCACAAAGAGCCTTTCTCCAACGATGTCATGGTTCAATGTATGAACGGGTACGAGCTCGATCCACTTGATGCGTGCATATTGTTCTACCCTTTTCCATTGGAATTTCTCCTCGGACCATCGGTACATGATATCCCACACACGTAAAATAAAAATCCTAATCGGACCCCGCCCTACAGGCAATATTTCATCGTTCAAACGTAGCCGCGGAATACGAGATTTTTCAATTTTCCCGCGCTTGTAGCCTATATACGTCTGCACAGTACGGCCGCGATAATTCGAAGGAATCTTCGACGAAGAGACAATTCGATAGCAGGTATCAGTTGTTCAATCTCTCTTTATCTTTCTCTTGGCTCAGTCTGTATAAGCCATCGTAGCAGTATAACTATATTATTCTCTCTCCTTCAAATTTCACCGCTTCTCTTGCCCGATCACGCAGATTTAGGGTAACGCTACATGGAGATCCTGGGGTACTTAAAAATGACTGCCGGAAGTTTAAATCTAAATAACGAAAGCTATAGTATAATAAAGTTAATAAATATATGCTAATATTTGCATAAAAACAATGTACATATTTAGTGTTTTTTGCATCGACAATAAACAATCTTGCAGAAAATTTGATTAAAATGATGCTTTGTAAAAACTCAAATACGTTACAAAGTGTTATCAAAATTTTAATTAAAAAGATTTTGTATACTTCGGATTTTCGATTCAAATCTCCCACGGCTATTTTCAAGTTCTCCATATAGATGTACCCTTATACTCTAACTATTCCTCTGTCGCCAAGAAAAATTCCAATTACAGAAGTATCCGGGCCAATCGTGGGAAAAGACGGTGGTCTCCTTTTCTCGTTTGCCTTTATACTTTCGTAAAAAAAGATTGGCGCTCAATACATATACGTACTCACGTGGTTTACAGTCGATGCGATGAGAGAGAGAGAGAGAGAGAGAGAGAGAGAGAGAGAGAGAGAGAGAGGACAATAAGGAAGGAAACATTGCGCAATCACGCATCAAGTGGAAGAGAGCAAGGTTGCACTTTTTTTATATCCAAATATATTATAGTATAGTTGGGTCAGTAAAAGCTAGACAGAGTTCCGAGACAAATTGGCAGCGTCGAATGCTGGATTCGCCAAGTGCACGTGTCGACCCGCGTAAAGAAGATTTATCCAGTCTGTATACAGATTGTATATATACAGTTATCTGTATACAAAAATGATTGTGTAAAACCTGTAAATAGTCTGTAAACAATTTTGCCAAAATGACGTGACAAAAATTTGTCCGATCATATCGAAAAGTAGGTAAAGATATATATAAGTGTTCTTTATCCATCACCACCAGAGCCTAGTCTGCTCTAAGGATCTGCGCTGGAAGAAACTCTCCACCCCCACCTATGACCAGCGTATATTAGAGGGTATATAAGCGCATATAATATCTGTACTCACTCGGCTCAGCACCTTGCTGTCGCTCAAATTCCCGAAACAGCTTACCGAAAAAAACGAAAAACACGGATATTCGCTTTGCTCTTAACCCACCTTGATATTCCCGCATGTGCACAAAATCTCCCACACCAGGCAAACACATTCATACGCGCACAAACATGCAACTGTGCGCAGCGAACGGACACGTATCAGACACTTTTTTAAAAGGCTTATTCTGCCTCCGAGATAAAACATCCTCGAGTGACAGAACAGAGCAAAAACAGATGCCACAAGCTTGAAAATCAACAGCACAGGTCATAGGATTACCGTCATTAGATTAAAACGTGTCTATATGTTTTTTTTCTTGAGAAAGAAGTTGATGAGAAAGTCGTTGAAACAGTGCCAATGTTACCTTGCATTACATACACACCAACTAAAACCTCTTCGTTTTACGACCAGATTAACAGTCCCGACCGTAACCCGAATCCTCTTCTTTATCTTTAGCGATCCTCAGGTGTATATATCTTCTGTGTCCTTGATTCCCGCTGTACACCCATGTACTAAGTATTGCTCCGCGAGAGGGAAGCTTCTAGATGATGCAGTCGTCATATCTATAGTCATCATTTTTTCCTCATCTTTTCTGAGTTTTTTGAGAATATTTGCTTCATAGTAAATGACTATGCATTGTGGATCTTGCAAATTTACCATAGCCATGGAAAACGTAAACATAGACCAAACATACTGTGCATCATTTCAGACAGTCTTCTAATTTAAATATGTGTATAGGTAAGCTTGGAGCATATGTATCTGGTGTGCGTCACCATTAGTACTATTTGCATTTGAAAATGGATATAGTAAACGTAATCGCAGCCAAGAAAATTAACATAAAATCGTATTGCGAAGGGATCTGACAGGATGAATTAAGTGTAATTGACCGGTCGATCAGCGTTAAAGATTGCCGCGTACTGACATAATCCTCATATATATAGTATTGAGAGCAAGAAAATACGACGAACGACTGTCCGGATTTAGAGCGGCGACTTTTTCATTTAAATCTCATTATTGGCCCGTATAACGAGCTGCGTGCCGAGGGGAAATTCTTTTCCGAGCCTCTGCCCGATTTCACGAGAATTTTCATTCCCGTCGACAACTATACTATCCGCCTATACTGCTACCCCTTTTTCCATCGATAGCTCTAAGGGAGAAATGAAATAAGCGAAAGAGAGAAGTAGTAAGAGAAGTGCATTGGAGGATGAAAGTGGTATGAAGTAAACAAGAAAAGGTAAATCCGATGATAAGGGAGATTTAAGGATCACTTGATTAGCAATATCGCATTTAAGGCACATGAGAGAGGGAGCAGATTTGGAGATTGGATTTGGAGCAATAGGGTGATGACTTTGAAAATTCGGAAGTTGTACGTTGCATGTTAAATTGCTTCCTCCTAGAGGAAGCCTTCTAATAGTAAAATTTTCAATTTCGCTAAAACTTCATAGAAACATGTTTTTAGATGTTAGAAGTTCGATTACGTGTTTTTAGGAAATGTCCGTATGGATGCATGTGTGTGTGTATGGGTGTATGTATACCGCGATATTTCTGAAAGTACTTAGTCAATATCAATCAAATTTGACATACATTTCTATTTTTGGATTCTGAATTCGAGAAAAACATTAATTTTTTTATTTATTTAATTTATTTTTTATGGCCATTTTTCGATTTTCGAAAAACATTATTTTCCCTTTTTTCAATCATTTCATTGTTACAAACAATTCAGCTAAAATGCATTTAAAAGATAATAAAATGACCTATTATTCCCCGTTTGGTCATCGGGATTGACCGCTCCGTTCGGCAGATAAAATGAAAAAAGTTTTTTTTTTTTAAAAATTCATATCTCTGAAACTAAACATCATAACCTTACGAAAAAAAATATGTTGATGGGTTACGTATCAAACTATATTTCATTGAAATTTCAAGTGATTTGACTACATCTTTTTTAGTAATAAATCGAAATCTGATAAAAATAAGTTTTTTTTTGAGTGTCGATTACGGGCGTAGAAATGCCTTATTGCACATGAAATTTTGGGAAAAAATAGATCTTTTGATTACCTCGGCTAAGTTCTTTTCGCAGCTTATGAAAACGATTAGTTGAAAAGATATTAAAATACAAATTCTTTGTCTCTCATCCTGTATACTCTGTATAACTGAAAATTATTATTTTTGTTGAACCTCATAACTCGCTAACGTAAACTCAGAATGTTTTGACAAAATTCATGGTTTTATGAGGTTATGAGATCTATTTGTGATATAAATTGCAATTCATTTTATTAAGAAGATCCGGAGAAAAAGCAATGCATTATTAAATTAATATACTTGAACGATACATACAAACAAGGAACAATAAATTTGTTTGGAGGAAGCTACGTGCCAAGGAATTGGCAGCGGTTTTTAAAGGTGGCTGTAATAAAAGTATTAATAGCGAATATTTATATTTGCATATTAATGATTGTAACTATCGTTAGGTGCATTCATGCTAAAAGGCATAGATGATAATTAACAGATACATATTTAATACTACACATGTTAAATATAATATCTTTTTAACTATATATTATTCTGTTTTTTTTCCTTTTTTTGTAAATCGAATCGCGAAAATTTTAGAGTGCAAACATTTATAACTACCCTGGTATATCAAAACAAAAAATTAATTTATAAATATGCAACTTACAATAGTAGATGATTCAACAGTACTTCTTGTACTTTTGAAGTCAGCCAATTTGCTTTAGACAATATCATGTAATGATTTTTGGTCTATAAATCCCGGCTGAATAAGAGATTTTTTTTTCTTATTCCATCAGCATCAGAGTCTGATGCTGAAACTAGAAACTTTGATGTCAACTTACTTAATCTTCTACTACTAGAATATTTGACTTTAAACATTAAGTTTTCCCTTGTTTCTATAAAAAAGGTTATGTTCGATAGAACAATTTTCATAAAATACTAGCTTGAATCAAAGTAGTCGTATTATGCACATACCGTCTAAAAATAAAATTTCTATCTTCTCATTAGATTTACCACTTAGTAGACGGTACTTAATATTACTTTTATGCTTTTTACCATTAAAAACCTTTATGTCAGATGTAGGAAGGATTTCTGTATTATCTGTAGGAATTCCATTTTTGTCGATATTATATACGTTCCTAATTGATCATTATATAACTTAACTTTAAGTTAAGTAAGCCCTTTATTGACCAAACAAAATTTCGTTGCTTCATTATGATTCAATATAATAAACTTGACTTTGGTTGATTGATCTCAGTTCTATTTGATCTGTTTTTTTCGTTGCAAAATATATCAAACTCGCCTAACCTTTCACTTTTTAAAAAGTTAATTTTTTTTTAGAAATTTCAGTCATTTTTAGTAATTTTTTTGAGTATTTCATATTTCTCCTAAAAATAAAATATAAGCATTTTTAGAACCTTTCAACCAAGGCATTTTTGTGACATTTTTATCACTATGAAATAAAATCACTGATTGTTCTGATACTGTTAAGTGATGAGTTGTCACTTAAATGACTTAGTTTGTGATTCCATTTACCTGCACACAGCTATACAGCTGCGGGAGAGACATATGGACTCACTTAATCTCTCCTGACTGCTAACATCAATGGCTTTTCTCTCTTTTTCTCTCTCTCACAGTCTTACATAAAATATAATGTTTCTTTTACCTTGTCGTAGGTGTCGTCGGCGAACAAAAAAAGGAGTCACTTCTTTCTTTTCTTCTCACATTTGTTTTTCTCGTCCTGTGCTGAACGTGTCGTTTAGGACCCGGTTTGACTTTTTAGAACTTAATGTTTTGGAACCAATTTAAAACACTAGGATACTTTGTTTTATAAGGCTTTTATTCTCAAATTATTGAATTTAAAACAATGAAACTAAATTTAAATTACAACTGAATGAAGAAATAAAATGAAATAAAATTAGAATATTGAACTAAAAATAGTCGACCAAACTGGAGCTCGGTTCGAGTCCGAGTGCTGTGAGGTAGCGTTGCTTGGAGACGCTCGGAAGTATTTCCGAAACTCCCACGCGTCTCCAAGCTCTGCTTCCTCACGCTGACGTCACTGCGTCGACACTTGTTGCACTCATTATCAAGGCAAGGCTGAAAAAGTTGGCATTAACATGTAAGTTTGAGGCGCAACTGATGACGGCATTGAGAGATCAGTTTGTGTGCGGCTTAAGTGACCATGAAACGAGGGTGGAATTGTTTCAGAAAAGTAAGTTAACGTTTGACGTGGCATTCACAGAAGCGGTCGCAAGAGAAAAAGCATTGCAAAATGCTGAGGTATCACATAAGGTACTAGATAAAAGTATTTCATAGCAGCGCACAGTGTACGCTTTGAATTCCACGAAGCAAGGACAAAGAAACCAATTCCAGAAGCAGCAGACTTCGCAGCGAAACCATTCGCGCTTCAACAACAACAATTCCAAGCAAAAATCGAACACATCGGAGTCAAAAGGCAGCTACGTTTGCTATTGCTGTGGAAAGCAGAACCACATGGCTAGACAGTGCCGCTATCGTTTCGACTCGTGCACGTTATGCAAGAAGAACGGGCACTTGGAGCAGGCTTGTAGGCTGAAGGACCAGGCACAACAACAAGTGAAATTCCTCGAAACACCAATAAGTTCGACAGAACGAAAGAACGTAAGCGACATGTACGATAAATACGAATTTTATTCGTTAAAGGTAAATTATGCGGATCACAAAAATAAAATATGTACTCGTGGTGATGACGAATTATGTAATGCGGAAAAGGTAAAAGCGGACCCGATGTTTATAAATGTAATGATAAATGGGAAAGAGATTTCTATGGAAATAGACACGGGAGTGTACGCGACAGTCCTGTCAGAAAAAGTAAAGAACGAATTTTTTAAAGAGTTAAAACTGGTAAATACGAAACATTTCTTAGAGGACTATGTCGAAAATGTACTAAATCCGGTAGGCTCATTCGAAATCGTGAGTGTAATGATAAATAATAAAACGCGGAAGCTAGGGTGTTTTGTATTACCAGGTAGAGGACCGCCTCTTATTGGAAGACAATGGCTCGCGGCTTTCGGGCTACGGCCTCTCAAAGTAAATATTGCGAAGCATGGGAAGGGCATTAAAATTCAAAACTTAAATGTAGTCAGTACGAGTAAACAGCTCGTAGATGAATATAACTTGTTATTCAGTGAAACGCCGGGACTATATAATAAAGGCAAGCTTACTATGTACTTGAGAGATAACGCCAAGCCAATAGCATTAAACGCTAGGCATGTTGCTTACGCTATGAAACCGCTAATGGAAAAAGAAATTGCGCGTTTAGTACAACTGGGACACTTGGTTCCAGTAGAGATGAGTGAATGGGCAACCCCCATTGTACCAGTTTTAAAAAGCAATAACAGTATACGTATCTGCGGAGCTTTTAACTTAACAGTTAATCCATACATAATTATTAATAAATGCCCGCTATCCCGTTTAGAGGACATTTTTCAGGCATTGCAAGGCGGAACAAAATTTACGGAACTGGATTTAACGCACGCGTATATGCAGTTCGAAGTTGAGGAGAATAGTCAAAAATATCTCACGATTGTAACGCACTGGGTCTTGTATAAATATACAAAAATGCCAGAGGGCGTATGTACTTGCCCGGGAGAATTCCAAGCATTTATTAGCAAAACCATACGGGGTATTAAGCATAGCATTGCGTACCTAGACAACGTATATGTAACCGGCGAAACGGACGAAGAACACAAACAAAACCTATGGCTAGTATGTAAACGTCTACAAGACGACGGGTTGCGGGTACGCGCGGATAGGTGTCAAATAATGCAAGATAGAATCGAATTCTTAGGTTTTGCAATGGATAAAGATGCGCTGCATAAGTCAGCATCCAAAGTGCAGCTATAGTGGAAGCTCCTTCGCCAGAAAATTCTAAACAGCTGCTCTCTCTGTTGGGTCTTATTAATTTCTACGGGCGTTTTTTGAATAAAAGAGCAGACAAATTAAAGCCCCTTTATGACTGCGCGAACGGAAAAGAATTTATCTGGAGAACAGCTTGCGAAGAAGCTTTTAATTTAGTAAAAGAAGAGATCATTTCTCCACGCGTACTTGCACACTATAATCCCGATGAACAGCTGGTTTTATCTTGCGGCGCATCGGATTATGGTCTGCCGCAATATTGTCGCATAAGTATCAAAATGGCGCAGAGCGTCCAATTGCATATGCTTCAAAAAAAATCCCAAAAAGGGAAATGCAGCACGCGATAATCGACAAGAACGCAGCCGCTATTGTATTTGGTTTTAAAAAATACTACGACTATATTTTCGGTAGAGAAATAATATTGTGAACAGACCACGAACCGCTGAAATGGATATTTAACCCGAATAAGGGAACACCTTTGACAGCAGCAAGTAGATTGCAACGGTGGTCGTACTTCCTATCAGGGTTTAAATATAAAATCGCAGTCATCAAGTCCAAAGATAACGGTAATTGTGACGCCCTGTCGAGACGCCCTATAGAGGAGTACGACACCGAAATTATTACCGCCGTCCACGACTTTCAACTTATTGCGGCAGCTTTTTAAGGAAAATGAACACGGTTTGAAAGAAGGCAATATTTGACATCTTATTCATTTTTCACGATATTAGGCACGGACATATAATCAAGTCGATAAGATGTTTTTCACGACTCTTAACAAAGTCTAATAATTATGCAGGTGCACTTGGATTTTGTTTACAATGCAAGTCTTTAATAAGCATAAGAGAAACTTTCCACGACATTAGGCTGCTACATCTCGTAAACTCTCGCGACCCGCCTTTCACGACATTCAACTTATTGCGTCAGTTTTTTAAGCAAACAGAGACTGCTTACTGAAAAAAGGCACTATTTGACACGATATTCTACATCTAATCAAGTCGATAAGATGTTTTTCACGACTCTTAAAAAAGTCTAATAATTATGCAGTTCGACTTGGATTTTGTTAACAATCCAATGCAAGTCTTAAATGAGCACAAGAAAAACTTTTCACGACATTAGGCTGTTACATCTCGTAAACTCTCGCGACCCGCCTTTCACGACATTCAACTTATTGCGGCAGTTTTTTAAGAAAATCGAATACGGCTTACTGAAAGAAGGCCATACGTAACATGATATTCTATTTTCACGATGAAGAATCGTATAGGCAAGTACATCAAATCAAGTCGACAGTCAAGTGGTTACTAATGAGTATTGTAAATACTGATCTCATTTACCTAGATTCAGCGGTAAAGCTATTCTGAACTCGTAAAAAGCAATCTGCGTGGCAATCATAATTCAATAGCGCCTAGACTCGTGAAAAGTGAATAACACCTTAGATATTGCTCAGTATTGTAACAATCATCAAACTACCGAACATAAGCATTAAAAATATGCCATAGTCGTAAAAAGCAAACTGCGGTCTATAATAGTGCCTAGAATCGTGAAAAGCGAATGCCACCTTAGATATTGCTTAGTATTGTAACTCTGATCAAACTTCCGATCATCAGCATTAAAGCCATGCCAAAGTCGTGAAAAGCAACTGCGTGGCATTCATAACTCAATAGTGCATAGAGTCATCAAAAGTGAATGATACCTTAGATATTGCGTAGTATTGTAACACTCATCTAACTACCGAGCATCAGCATTAAAAATATCCCATAGTCGTAAAAAGCAAACTGCGTGGACAATAGGACCTAGAATCGTGAAAAGTGAATGTCACCTTAGATATTGCTTAGCATTGTAACTCTTATCATACTGCCGAGCATCATCAGTAAAGCCATGGCAAAGTCGTAAAAAGCATCTGCGTGGCATTCGTAAATGTATAGTGACTAGAATCGTGATAAGTTAGTGATGATTTGGATACTTATGAGTATTGTAAAGAGTGATCAAATTACCTAGCTTCAGCAGTAAAGTTATGCGAATGTCGTGGAAAGCAATCTGCGTGGCATTTATAACTCAATAGTGCCCAGAGTCGTGAAACGTGAATCGCACCTTAGATATTGCTTAGTATTGTAACACTCATCTAACTACCGAGCATCAGCATTAAAAATATACCATAGTCGTAAAAAGTAAACTGCGTGGACAATAGTGCCCAGAGTCGTGAAAAGTGGATGACACCTTAGATATTACTTAGCATTGTAACTCTTATCATACTGCCTAGCATCATCAGTAAAGCCATGGCAAAGTCGTAAAAAGCATCTGCGTGGCATTGGTAAATGTATAGTGACTAGAATCGTGAAAAGTTAGTGACACTTCTGATACTAATGAGTATTGTAAAAAGTGATCAAATAACCTAGCTTCAGCAGTAAAGTTATGCGAATGTCTTGGAAAGCAATCTGCATGTCATTCATATCTCAAAAGTGCCCAGAGTTGTGAAAAGTGTATCGCACCTTAGATATTGCTTAGTATTGTAACACTCATCTAACTACCGAGCATCAGCATTAAAAATATACCATAGTCGTAAAAAGCAAACTGCGTAGACGAGGGCCTAGAATCGTGAAAAGTGAGTGTCACCTTAGATATTGCTTAGTATTGTAACTTCGATCAAACTACCGAGGATCAGCATTAAAGATATAGCAAAGTTGTCAAAAGTATTCTGCGTGAATTTTGTATCTCGGATCAAGCTTACGAGCATGAGCATTAAAGCCATGCCAAAATCGTAAAAAGCAAACTGCATGGCATTTATAACTCAATAGTGCCCAGAGCCGTGAAACGTGAATCGCACCTTAGATATTGCTTAGTATTGTAACACTCATCTAACTACCGAGCATCAGCAATAAAAATATACCATAGTCGTAAAAAGCAAACTGCGTGGACTCTGATCAAACTTACGAACATCGGCATTAAAGATATAGCAAAGTCGTAAAAAGCAATCTGCGCGAAGTTCCTTAATGACTAGTGCCTAGATTCGTGAAAAGTTAAGGACTACTTTGATACCGTCCCGAAATTCAATTAGTAATTTTTCTTATCAGTAAAGTCATGCCAATGTCTTAAAAAGCAAACAGGGTCGTATTCCTAAATGAATATTGCCTAGATTCGTGATAAGTTAGTGATGATTTGGATACTAATGAGTATTGTAAAAAGTGATCAAATTACCTAGCTTCAGCAGTAAAGTTATGCGAATGTCGTGGAAAGCAATCTGCATGGCATTCATAACTCAATAGTGTACAGAGTCGTCAAAAGTGAATGATACCTTAGATATTGCTTAGTATTGAAACACTCATCTAACTACCGAGCATCAGCATTAAAAATATGACATAGTCATAAAAAGCAAACTGCGTGGACAATAGTGCCTAGAATCGTGAAAAGTGAATGTCACCTTAGATATTGCTTAGTATCGTATCTCTGATCAAGCTTACGAGCATGAGCATTAAAGCCATGCCAAAATCGTAAAAAGCAAACTGCGTGGCATTTATAACTCAATAGTGCTCAGAGCCGTCAAACGTGAATCGCACCTTAGATATTGCTTAGTATTGTAACTCTTATCATACTGCCCAGCATCATCAGTGAAGCCATGGTAAAGTCGTAAAAAGCAAACTGCGCGGCATTCGTAAATGTATAGTGCCTAGAGTCGTAAAAAGTTAATGACTACTTTGATACAGTCTCGAATTGCAATAAGTAAAATTCCTTATCAATCATAAATTTTTTACATTATATGTAAAAAATTTATAATATCGTTTACGCTGACTTTTGTTGTTAAAATTTTTTTTGCAATTACCGGAAACAAGCACTAACGTTTTCCGGTATTACCGGAAAGCAGGTTACCGGAAAACAAACCAAAGTATATAGATATATTCTTCAAGAAAAACTTATGTTAGTTTATGCATATATATATATATATATAATTTATTGTTATATTTGAAATGTTTTGCATATTATTATAATTATAGGTTGAATGTAACTATTGTGTTTCATGAAATACTAGGAAATATATACAAATCCTGTGTTTATATATGCTTTTATTTGATTTTTTCTTTTATAGCATATCATCGCAATTTCTAATAACTTTTCAAAGCGTATCTTGTGTATGTGTAGTTAACGCAGTATAATGGACAATTATCACAATAATAGTGATAGACTTTACTGTTCACTACTAGTTCTAGCAGTTGTGATGAAGTTGAAAAGTAATCATACAAACAATTTGTTTCGTTGACTTAGTCGACGAAGATGAGAGTCTGAATCATTGTCAGAACCTGAATGTTCAACTGGTGTAAAAGCAATATCACAGTGCTGACTAAAGGAAGACTCATCTTCGTCGACTAAGTCAACCAAATCTTGCACTGGAAGGTTGGACCTTCGAGCCATATTTATCTATATCAATAAAAAAACACAGCGAAAAAAGTAGAATACCTTTAGTGATCAGTATCGTAGAATTTTTTTGCAGGCAGAAAAATGTGAATCTAAAGGAATATACTCTATAATAATATACGTATCGATGCTTCAAACGACATCCCTTTATGCAAAACGTACTTTTTTGTTGCGAGTATAAAATTTTATATTTAGAGCCACGTACCAATAATTACAAAAACTAATATATATTTACTATTTAGTATAAATAAGACATCAGGCAAAGCTTATAGGCATGTACAGAAGCCATTTTTCTTTGAAAAATCGAATATGAATTTTTTATAGCATTATTGTAAAAGAACTAAGCCTTGAATCAAAAAAACTAACTCCACGTTTTCTTTTTGTTTTTAACTGTAGAATCGATTGTCGTTATTAGTTTGTCAATTTTGCAACTTAAATTTTTATTTGTTTAAAAAATTATTGTTAAACAATGAATTTCGAAAAACAAAAAAACACGGGTACTTTTTTTTCACTAAAGCAGGTGATCCAATAGTTTGTTTTCATCTAAACGCAATATCCTAAGCATGGGCTAAAACCACTTTTCCTTGAAAAATCGAATGAGAATTTTTTATAGCGTTATTGCAGAAGAATTAGCCTCTAATCGAAAAAACTTACTGTACATTTTCTTCTTGTTTTTATCTCTAAAATCGATTAGCGTTATTAGTTTGTCAATTTTGCAAATTAAATTTTGATTTGTTTAAACAATTATTGTTAAACAATTAATTTCGAAAAACAAAAAAACACGGGTACTTTTTTTTCAAAATAGCAGGTGATTCAATAGTTAGTTTTATTGTTACCCTGCTGGTTTAGGCATGGGCCTTAATGGGTTAATCACATCAGCTTCAGAAAATTACTTTTTGACTATTGATTTAGATTATCAATTAAAAGTTTTATTTTGATATCAGGAGATATTTGAGGAAATTTTGAAAAAAAAATTCATCAAATAAGAGTGAATTTGAAGGTTCCATACATAAATAAATTTTAGAAAGACATGATCAAAATAAAAAAGAAAATAAATACTTATTGACATTTAATTTAATACCGATGGTGCCCCTTTAACAAAAAGTGGGAAACGAAATTTTGTCCATTGCAGTTATGTGTAAACGAACTATCATCTAAATTTCAATCACAATTTATTGTCTTGGCTGGTCTCCTAATGGTAAAAAATGAACCAAACAGTTATTTAATGAGTTTATATATTTCTAAATTTAATGAATAAATGAATAGCCTTTATAAAGATGGCATTTCTATGACACATAATGGCACTGCATATTTAATGAAATTTTGTACGCTTAGCTTTCCTGTTGATTCAGTTTATCGTCCTATTGTACAGAATCGTTTACAGTTTAATGCATACTCTGGTTGTAGCTGGTGTGAGCTTTGGTGGCTTCCACTGCCTGCAACAGTCTCGGTCGCAGCAATATCCCGCACAGTTTTCCCGGTGTAATCAGGAGGCTCAAAGGCCTATATGAAGACAACGAAGACGGATTCTCCTTACCCACCAAACTCTTGCCATCAAGTAACCATTGTAGAGCTGCGACACACATTTGCGATGTCCTCGTCTATGTCGTCGGTTCTGACTGGGTAAAATGGAAAAGTCGATTCTCGCCAAGTTTGCAATATACAATCTTGTAGCCCTATTTAGGTTATATCTTATAATGAATGGTTTGAGAAACCCCTCGGGCTTGAAGGTGGAGTCCATCCATGCTACAGGGTAGAAGGCTCAACGCTCTTGAACGGAGGGCGGTGCGTTTTCTGCCAGCAACCTCTAGGAGCGCGGTTGTATCTCAGAGTCTAGCAGCGGTCCTATCATTTGTTTGTGTCTCTACTATACCTTGTGCTACTGATACCTCTCAGGCATAGTACACACCGATTACGTCTATACGTACTCCAGAGGTGATCTATACATACTTCAAAGGATTTTGGTCATGCGACTGATGAACAGTGTCATTACACCCGACCTCGAGCCCAACGTCTTCTGCTACTAAGACGACATCGTCATAGTTTCCGAAAAATTCGATCACCACATGAACCTTATAGAGGATGTACTCCATCGATTGCGGGAGGCAAAGCTAAGCCCAACTGGGAGAAAAGCCATTTCTGCCGAAGACGTCTGAAATACCTGGATCACGTAGTAGACGAAGAAGGGCTACACACCGGCCCAGAGAAGTCAGTCGCCATCACGAAAATCCAAGCACCAACTAACCTCAAAGAGCTCTGACGATTTTCCGGATTGATCTCCTGGTACCGCCGATTCATTCCCAACGTAGCTAAGAAAACAGCACCGCTGAATAAGTTACTCCAGAAAAAGGTCAAATGGAAATGGAATACTCCGAAACAAAAAGCCTTCGAGCGACTAAAAGAAGACCTAGTCCACGCTCCAGTTTCAGCATGTCCCGATTTTTCCAAGACATTCATCGTGCAGACTGACGCCAGCAACGAGGGTTTGGGAGCCGTCCTAACACAAGAAACAGGAGAGACAGAAAGAGTTGTGACATATGCCAGTTGCTCGTTAAACCAGGCCGAAAGAAATTATTCAGCAACCGAAAAAGAATGCTTAGTCATTAAATGGGGGATCTGGAAATTCAGAGACTACCTGGAAGGCTACCATTTCAAAGTGGTCACCGATCACCAATCCCTCAGGTGGTTAGAAAAAATTGACAACCCCTCGGGAAGATTAGCCAGGTGGGCAATAGAAATGTCTTAATGGGAGTACGAAGTCAAATACCGAAGGGGATTCGAGAATACCGTTGCCGACGCGCTGTCTAGACAACCAGTACCCTTACACAAAATTGACACGTCAACCAGATGTACGTGGTACATCAGAAAGGTCAAAGAGGACGAGAGGGACAAGAGGGAGAGAGGTAAAAGCCAGACCGAAAGAGAACCCAGAGTACACCATCACCGATGGAACGCTCTACAAATATATCTTGCACACACTTGATTTCAACGATAACAGCGCAGGCGATAACTGAAAAATCTGTGTACCAACAAAGAAACGACCCAACGTCCTAAAAGAAGCACACAACGGCTCCACTGCAGGCCACCTAGGGGTCGCCAAAACTCTACAACATCTGGCAAGGCATTACTACTGGCTAGGAATCTTCCAGGATGCCGCCCGATACGTAAGAAGCTGCGAAAAGTGCCAAGCTTACAAAGCACAACAACAAGCAAAACCCGTGAGAGATGGTCTCCATCGACCTAGTAGGGCCGCAACCGTGATCATCAAAAGGAAACATCTGGCTCCTAGTAATGCATGATCGTTTCACCAAATGGATCGAACTGACAGCAATGAAAAAAGCCGACGGGAAAGCCGTGTGCCGGTTCGTTGAGGAGAAAATCTTCCTGCAACATGGCTGCCCACGAATAATAGTCAGTAATACCGGCCGACAATTCGTAGGGAAGGAGTTTGAATCTTTCCTCAAGGAAAATGGAGTGTAACACCGGAAACCCCACCATATAGTCCGCAGTTTAACTCAGTAGAACGCACCAATGGGTCGTAAAGACCATGATAGCCCAATACGTAGGTAAACACCATAAGAAATGGGATAAGAACCTCCAGGAAATGGAATTTGCCTACAACACTGCAAACAGTTCGTCCACGGGTTATACCCCAGCTTACCTGAATACAGGGAGATAATTCCGGGTACCAGGAAACCTACACCAAAAACTAGGTAAACAGCACGCCACGCCGTTGGTATCTCTGCAGAACATTAAAGATGCCATCGAACTCGCTAAAATCCAGATGGCTCAGCAGTTTGGGAGACAACAAAAACACTACAACATGCAGCGAAGAAATTGGCAGCCAAAAATTGACGAAAAAGTCGTCAAAAGAGTGGTAACACTGTCGAGTAAAGCTGATGACAAAAATGCCAAATTGGCCCCCAAATACACCGGCCCTCTGGTGGTCAAACGACAAACATCTCCAGTGATCTTCCATATAAACGACAATAGGATGCGTTGGTTCAAACACATACATGTGAAAGATCTCAAGCCCTTCCACGAATCAGAAGATATAAATACCGCAACCGACGTCGAAAGCCTCAGTATCAGCTCAACCAGCAAGAAGGATGAACAACCACCCGCTGTTCGAGGATTTCTGGGCAAACCTCCACCTTCTGGTGCCAATCAACGTATATGGACGACCAGTATACGCTGTGATAGACACTGGACGTCGAATCTCAACGATAAGCCACGACGGAGCCGAGTTCTGCCGAACTCAAGGAGCAGAGACACTAGCTGGGGAGGCCAGACTAGAAATCTCCTTCAGCCCGGGGACAAGATCAACCACAAGCACCATCCGATTCCCTATTCTTATTAAGGAAATCGAGATCACCTATCCATGGGCAGTAGTCCAGGACCAGTCCAACGGGGAAAAAAAGAAAGCGTAAAGACTCAGATGGCGGAACACCGACGAGAGACTGGGCAGCAGCACAGACAACGACGAGGTATAAAACAAATCGAAGTTCTCGGGCCGGAACATAGCACAAAGCAAGCACATAATGTAAAACGGGCGGTTCACAGCGTAACCGGTCTCTCGCCGAAGACAAAGTGTAAAACGGTCGCGCGCATACAACACCACCGCACACATGTACCGAAACCCTAAGGAGGGTAAAGAAAACAAACAACATATGGATTAAAACCCTAAGACGAGTAGGTACCGACTCCTCGGCAAACAACACCAAAGCCGCCGATAGTCAGCATCGAGAGCCTCCCGCAGGCAATACGCGTAAAAACACAACCGCGGAAAATAACATCGCGGCCGCGAGTGACAACTGTCGAGACGGTGGATCTAGTAAGTCCACCACCGTCACCAGCAGCAGAACCGACAACAGTACCAACTCCTGCACCGCTGGCACCAGCAACCGCCGTCTCGCCACCACCGCCGCCCATGATCTCAAGGGACTCGACCGCGTCCCTGACACGCCGGCGTACGAAAGTATGTCGTGAGGTACGGCGGAAAGAAACGCCTGGAGCCGGATTCACTAACTGTGTCGCGCTCGACATAAATGACACAGTCGACACAAGCGACACACACTGGACAGGCCAAAATAACGTGGTTGCGCATACGCAGAGTCAATGTTTTCAGCTTTTATAGTAGGTTTGAGGATGCATTTACATGCAAAGCGACCATGTGAATGAAATCAACATGTTTGGAAATTTGTATGTCGTCGATTTGAAGCATTTGAGACACAAATGTGTCTATGGAAAATTTTATGTGTGTCCATATACACAAGTCACACACAAGTACAAGACGTTGTTTACGCTCGCATCATTAGATTCGTTGTGTTTTGGATTCGTTACTTTGTCGCTTTCTATGATTTTTGCTCCGAAATCTAAAATCTTCGTTGCCCGCATTGTTATATTTGTATAAGGTTCAGTTTAAATACTATTATTTATTTATTTTTTTTTAAGATCTCGTCACTGACTATTCTAAGCATTTAAATATTGTTATGTACTTTTACATCATAAAATATGTATTTGTGTAATTTTTTCTTAATTTTCTGAATCTTTTAATTAATCGTAATTAATTGTAAAAAGTAAACATGGAAAAATAACTTCACATACTTTTGTTTTTAGATAGCTGAGAATTATTTATTAGGATGTCCTTATACAAAAATATGGTTCTTAATTGATCTCGTTACCTCTTATCATTTATCTATTGATGAATTAATAGACCAAGATTGTTATGGCTGAAATTGCTGAATTACTCGTCGAACTTTTCAATGTGGTAGAAGAGGAGCAAAATGATGATATTGTAACCTTTCAACGGCTTTGATTGCAAAGAATACAATTAAGATATATATCTAACCCTTTTAGTTTACCCCCTCAGTACTTCATCAAGTATTACAGGTTTATGTTTAAAATGTCTATTGTACGTACTTTTTATGCTTTTTATACGTACAGGAATCATGCTATACTATTTCTATGGTATTTTTATGCGATGTTTATATATGCTTTTATTCAGTTCAATAATAATGTTTAAAATTTTCAGAATGACTCCTGAAGTTGTTATGAGATTGGTGGAGATATTGCAAGATCGACTCAGACCGGAGAGAAGTACCGGGATTCCTGTACATTTACAAGTTCTTATCACATTTTGATTTTTGTCACAAGGACCATTTTAAAAGGGATTAGCACAGAATTTGAATCACCCTATCAGTCAATCTACTGCTAGTAGATGCATTCATAAGGTAGTTCAGGCAATCCTTGCTTTAGAGGATAGCTATATTTAATTCCCAACAACGTATCAGCAAAGAGATAGAATTCAACAACGGTAAAAATTATTACTTTAACCTCAATCTTTTAAATATAATTATTTTTTAAATCTTTCCTACTATATCTGCTAAGCACAGACTGATTCATCTATTTGTGTCCAAATTAGACGATTAGTCACAATCAAAGCGATGAAATAGACTGATTCCTTTTGATTAATCTTTAAAATAATTCATTACCCGCATAAATCTTGTATGAATGCAGGCAATTTGATTTAAATTGTTAGAATATTTTGCAGCTAAGAGAATGTAAAAAAGCAGCTTGGCTAAATTGAAAAATTGTGTTTTGACTTAAAAATTTTAATAATTCAAATCAAAATCTCTACATGTCTGGACTCCGACAGTCAGAATACAAATAAGTCAGTATGTGCTTTAGTAATTTACCTGATGTGGGGAAAAATAACTGTTTTACTCGAATTTGGCACGTTTGAAAAGAGAGAAACCAAATATATACTAATTTATTATTTGTTTAGTTTTGAATGGACGATCAGGATCCCTGGTATCATTGGCATAGTTGATGGGTTCTTAAAATTAGTCACTTTTAAAAGGTCTTCTGAGGATGAAGAAGCGTTTTTCAATTATCGAGTGTGCAGCTCAATGAATGTATAAATAATATGTAACATCATCATAATTAATTATAGATAATTTTTTATAATGAAAAAAAAATTATATATTCTGGATTCCGACTACAACATATTAAACTTTAGAGTTTGCCCTGGGAGTAATAACGAACGGTTTGTATGGCAGTTTTCGGATGCCAAAGAGTACATGCAAAGTCTTCGAGAAAATCGACGTGTATTAGAGCAAGAAGGGCGTTATTATACATATACTTGGTAAGACTTAAAATCACCTCAACACAAATTATTATTTTTAAACCTTAACAATTTAAACATAAATAAATTCTGATAAGATAAATGTTTATAGCACTGCGTGACTTAAATCCGCATTTAAGACGCGAAAGTCGAAATAGGAATTCAGCAGTCTTAACGTCAAGGTAATGTGAAAAATAGAAATTATTAATTTACATTTTCACTCATTATAGGAGACAGTGGCTATACGCCTTCACCAACGTCATTAACTCCTACGCGCGAGAAGGATCTCCTAAAGCCATGTACACATCAGAACATGCGGGTACGCGCCGCTATATTGAACAAACCAAAGGAATTTTAAGTAATGTCTGGATGTCGATAAAGCGAAGCCGTACTCTTTATTATGCACCAGAGGCAGTTACGCATTTCATACTTACTTCCTGTATTTTACACAACTTTAGAAGGAGACATGAGTATGTATAATGAACTTCATTTGACATTAAGTCTTTTTTACGTTTTAGTCTTTTTTACGAAATACTAGACGAGGAAGCTGAAAATACTGTAGTGTGTCAAAATGATCAAAGAAATCAAGATTGTGAAGCTGGAATGTAGAAAGAGAACGCATTATCCATCAGTTCTACCGCCTGCAATGTACCTAAATTAAGTAAGACATTTCCTTAAGAGCGCAAAATATAGATGTGTAATTAAAAAAGTCTTCTATATATAAACTTTATACTTTGAGGTGTTATAAACTTGTACAAGTATATGTTATACACACACGACGGACAAAACATTTGACAAGAAGAGACATCAAATGTATGTCTGCGTTCTTTTCTTTTTCCGATGACCTTGGCGACGGGCAGAAGAGTTGCGGGTGATACGGGCTCCATAAATGTGCGGCTTTGTACACGGAGAGAAATTTCGAAGGCTCAGCGCTCCATGTTATTGCGGCCGTACAGATCTCTATCGATCGAGTGTTTTGCAGTCTATTTTCGTCGTTCCCGAATCCGGAAATTTTCCGAATTCTGGCGATACGAGCATAAGCGTCTACCGCCTCGACTTTCGAGCTCCAGTCGGCACGCTATAGTATTCGAAGTTTCGAAGTCTGAGACTACGAAGCGTCGAGTCCCTGCGGTACGGAGAATCTCGGAGTCCCCACTCTCGCAATTCGACTGCTAATAATACCATATCTCGCGTCCATACATGCACGAAAACGTAGAGTATCTATACTTCGAATTCGAAGCCGAATCATTCGTAATTAGATGGGACAGAGTACAATATTATTCGTGTTCCGGTAGCTTCGAAAGTATCGAACACTGAGCCTTCGAAATTTCTCTCCGTGTATAAAAATTGAAATTTAAAATATAATATTGAATAAAATACATTTAATCTGCGTAGAACGAATAAAACGCTTTTTAATCGAAATTATAACGTTGAATTAATTTTGTTTTTTTTTTCTTACAACGCAACGCACTTTTAAATAATACAAGCAATTAAATGAGAATATCATAATTCATATATTTGATATTTTATATTTAATGTATTAAAATTTGTCTATACTACATTTATACAGCGTCGATGACGATAATAAATCGCTAAATAGTATCCAATCCATCAAAGCAAAATAAAAAAATATGTGTAGGTAGAGTAAAAATGTTAATAGCCACAAGTTTATCGCGAGATGTGTATAAATATAATAGATAAGATAGTAATTTGTTAGTAGCGAATAAAAGTATGTTTGAATTGTTTGACATTGAGCAGAATATGAAAAAGTTTGAAGTATGTGGCAACAAGAGATATGCAATGTATGTATGTCTGCGTTCGTCGCCTTTTCTCTTTCTGATGACCTTAGCAAAGCGCACAATGGTCGCGGGTGATACGAGCTCCGCAGTTGTGCGGCTTTGTATAAAAATTAAATTTGGCTTTATTTTCAAATATAATATTTAATAAAACAAACATTAAAATATAAATTGTCAATTATTTAATATTCAATTTTCTACATTTTAGTACTATTACATACATTATTAATATTACGAAAAATTACATGAAGCTTTTTTAAATAATTGTCTCTCCATTTTTTGGGGTGATAGTTGACTTCTTCTCTTGAACTTCATTTAATGTTTCCACATAACAATGTAGTGATACATGCAACCAGCTCGCAGTGCACCTTCCATATACAGGCCAGGCATTTTGTGCTCGCGCTCAATATAGACACGAGTGCGTGTCGATACCTACAGTCGTACACTTAATTACGGCGGATTTACTCGCGGCGTAAAAAATAATGCGAATCAATTGCTGTGGGGCTGAAAAAGCAAGGGTGAGCTTCGCCCTTTATTAGACGCGTTTATTTCACAAATGCGTTTTTTTCGAATATACATCGCTATAACCACTTCTTTGCTTGACGCTTTGAAGATCACTATATATGGGAAATAACAACGTATTTATGACTTATTTTTCGTGTGTATATATATATATATAAATATATATATAGCACATATATATATATATATATATATATATATATATATATATATATATATATATATATATATATATATATATATATATATATAGCACATATCAGCCGTTAGGCTAAGAATGAATTATTAACGTATTAGAGCTCACAAGGCCAGAGGATGCAAGTATGATTGTGAGGTTACGACGTGCATAACTCATTATATACAGCATCAGCTCTCTGCGAATTCTTCGAGGCGACATTTTATGCCCAATTGCTCTCTCTCTCCCTCTTTCCCTCTCTCCCTCTCTCCCTCTCTCCCTCTTTCCCTCTCTCCCTCTCTTCCACTCTCCCTCTCTCCCTCCCTCTCTCTCTCTCTCTCCCTCTCTCTCTCTCTCTCTCTCTCTCCATATATATATACTAGGGGGGTAACCCCCTGCTCGCTCCGCTCACCAACCCCCACGTTAATTTTTGAATGAATATTCATAAAAAATTATAGTATTTTATTTATTTCTGCACTGTTTAATATACAATTTGTAACATTATTTGTTATTATTTAACAGACCATGCGAAACTTTATTTTTATTAAAAAATATTACAATCTGAGGAAAGGTCTTGTAAAGATTTTAGTTTACCTGAACCAGATAGTTTTATCAATAATAATGATGAAATATCTTCAGAAGATGTGATGAATAGTGCTAATATTTATAAATGTATGTTCAATAAATTAAATAAAGAGCAACATTCTATTTTTACAGAAATTATGAGTAATGAATCTAAAATGTTTTTTATTGATGGTCCTGGAGGTTTGGGAAAAACTTTTTTATATAAAACAATGATACATTATTATATTTCGCAAAATAAGAAAGTTTTATCAATGGTTTGGACTGGTATTGCTTCTATTCTATTACCTAAAGGAATGACAAGTCATAGGACTTTTAGATTACCTTTAGATCTTAGTAGTATAGAAAGTGCATTCTTAGAATTAGAATCAGATAAAAAAAATTAAGAGAAGTCGATTTAATAATTTGGGATATAGCATCCATGATTCCTAAAAAAGCTTTAGAAATAATAGACCGCACATTACAAGATGTTTGTTATAATAATTTACCGTTTGGAGGAAAATTAATAGTTTTGGGTGGTGATTTTAGGCAAATTCTTCCAGTAATAAAACATGGTTACAAAAATTCAATAGTTGAAGAAACAATTAAATATTCTAAATTATGGATACTTTTCAAAATATTGAAACTTAAAAAAAATATTCGATCTAATGATATTGCATTTTCATCATTATTATTAGATTAAGAGAAGGTAAACTTAATCCATTTGAGATTCCTACAAATTGGAAGACTAACAATGTTTGTGATCAAATTTATAGTAATATAAATCAAAACATTTCCATTAATAGCGTTATCTTAGCTCCTCATAATGAGGATATTAAAATAATTAACGATAAAGTTTTAAAATTGTTATATGGAGATTCAAAAACATATTACAGTGTAGATTTTGCAACACATAAAGGTGTAGATCAAACTGATGAAAATATACATCTTAATTATCCAATTGAAATGTTAAATGATATTAGAGAGGGTCTCCCACCACACAAATTAAATTTAAAAATTAATGCAATAGTAATGTTAATTCGAAATTTAAGTATCACAAACGGTCTATGTAATGGTACACGTTTAAAAATAACAAAATTATACGAGTATAACATCGAGGCAGAAATCATTACAGGAGAAAATATTGGTAGCAAAGTTTTTATTCCACGAATAACACTTACTACTAACGAGTCTTTTTCATTTCCATTTATTCTTCATAGAAAACAATTTCCAATCACATTAGCTTTTGCTATAACGATTAACAAATCACAAGGTCAAAGTTTTGATTCTTTAGGGATTTTTCTTAGACGACCATTATTTTCTCACGGTCAGTTGTACGTAGCTTTATCGAGATGCAAAAATCCTGATAAGATATTTATTCAAAGTGAATTAACAGATTCATCAAACATTGAAAATATTGTATGGCGTGAGATTTTCGAAGGTTAAGTCTATAATAGTCATTTCTTCTTTTTTTTTTATTGACCAATTATTTCCCTTTGTAAATTTACTCTTTTTAACCACTATCAAATTTATTATATTTTAAATTTTTTGTAAAGACTTTAGATACACAATACAAAAACAGAAAACAGGCAAACAAATAATCATTTAATATGGTAAGTTAATTTCATATTATTATAGGACATGATGCAATAATATTTAATTAACTCGTGAAATTTATATGATTTTTTGTTCACTTTTATTTAAAAAAAGTTTAAACTTTTATCCTGTTAAAAAATTATGTTTTTTAACAGGTTTATTATAAAAGTATATGAATACACAGTTGTTTTTAAATAAATCAATAATAATAAAGTTAATTAATACATTTATAACTTTTTTTAAGTAAAAGTGTTTCTATTGGATGGAGGATGGTATGAGGTGGAGTCTTAGGGGAGGAGGTGGTATCTAAGACTCCCGTGGTTATATGGCTCTAGGCGATGATTACACGGCTTTTTTTAATTTATTGTGTATAAATTTTATTTGTAAAAATGGATGATTATTAAATTTCCTAATGTATATTAACTTTAGATCAAAATCCATTTTTGACAATAACCATAATTTTATATAATTTTATCATGTCATAAAATTATATGAAATTATTGGTGATTTTGATACAATAAAATAACAAAAGCAAAACAAAAATCAACGCGCTTGAAGCACATTGTATAACTTTAATACAATGTACTTCTGACAGTACCTTTAGGGTGGTGTGGAAAACTGTCATTCTTAAATTTAAGTACTAAGTAGTATGCATTACCCAGAACTCCTCGATTTAAATCAAGCAAAATTTTTTAATATATAAGTCATAAAATATCACACATCAGAGATTTTAATTATTTTTCTCTATGAAGAGAGTATAGAAAGAGTGTGGAGAGAGTATAGAGGGGATATGGAGGAAGTGTGGAGGGGCATGTGGAGGGAGTGTGGAGTGGCATGTGGAGGGAGTGTGGAGGGAGTGTGGAGGGAGTGTGGAGGGAGTGTGGAGGGACATGTGGAGGGGCATGTGGAGGGGCATGTGGAGGGAGTGTGGAGGGAAGTGGAGGGAGGTGGAGGGAGGTGGAGGGGTGTGGAGGGAGTGTGGAGGGAGTGTGGAGGGGGGTGGAGGGGAGTGGAGGGGATGTGGAGGGGCAAATCATAAAAAAATAACGTAAATTTTGAAATGATTTTACGATATTTTGTGGAGGGAATGTGGAGGGTGTGTGGAGGGGATGTGGAGGGGCATGTGGAGGGAGTGTGGAGGGGGGTGGAGGAGGTGGAGGGGTTTTTTAAAAAAAATCACGCTTACAACTATATAATATAGGAAGATATATATATATATATATATATATATATATATATATATATATATTTATTGTAACATGGCAGTCCACTGCCAGTTACAAGCGGCCGCGCAAAGCACGGCAGCGCCGCGGCACGAGTTCGGCCGTATTCGCGGAGCCTCGGCCGGCATCGGCTAGGCCCGAGCACGCGAGAGCGAGAGTAGGTAGGTGAGCGACCCAACCTAACGCCGACGGCGAGAGGGGTCGACGCGAGCGCTGTTCATCATCTCTTCCCTTTTTCGTTCTGACTGCCGTAGCAACAGGTACTTTGACCACTGACTCTCTGCTATTCTTCTTTTGTTAAACACCGGAACATCTGATCGGCGATCAAGATTATGCGAGAGTGCTGTGCGACGGACTGCTGCGTAACCGTGAGTATAGTGAATATTGTATTAAGTGATGCTTAGGGGAAACAGTGTGACGATTGCGGAGTAGCACGAATTCGCGATATTTAGCACGCCACGTGGCCAATATGGCGGCAGGAGTGCGGCGAAGCATGAGGGCGGCTATATCATGCTTTGTCGACTTAACAGCACTGAGTCGTTCGGCGTATTAAGCGAACATTGCGTTTCTACTGATTTACCGCATACTATAACTACTGTACACATGACTGACATGACAATTATTGTACTGACGCTATCGTTTACACTATGACTACAATTATTGTACTGACGCTATCGTTTACACTATGACTACAATTATTACACCGACGCTATCCTTTACACTATAGCTATCGTTATTACACTGACGCTATCGTTACACTAATTATCGTTGTTACACTGTCCCTACCATTTATAACACGACTATCGTTATTACACTGACGCTTTCACGATAAAGACAAAGACCACGGCTACACTGACAAGCTATTGTCCATGCTCTCGTATGCAACACAACCATGACCTACACGACGACACAAGGACACGCCTATCGCTAGTTCTAGCCCGCGCGTTAACTCGCATTAGATTAAGATATAGTATTAGATTAAATTAATAACCGATTGTAAAATAAGTATATGGTAGTTGGGACAGCGGTCCCGTTAAGTTAAACATAGGCGTACGAAGTGAGTGAATGTTCGCGTCGAAGTTCGGGCGAAGTCACCGACGCGGCAACGGCGGGTACGCCTGGGGACTTGCGTACGTCGGGAGAGAATGGTTATCGTCGGGGCGTGGATTCATGGTCTCGTGAGGGCAGGCTGCGACGGACGCTACGATCGTTGGCACCGGTAGACGATCGGAAGGGCGAGGTGACTGCACCATCCGCGTCGGGTAAGCCGTCCGGCGGCGTGTTGACTAACACGCCACGGCTAGGAGGTTACACCAGCGGGCACGAGCGAGTTCGGCGCCGGATCAGTGAACAGGATTTCGAGACGACCGGATACGCGCTCAGGGCGTGCGTCGGTATTTCCTCGCTCGAACATCGGCGTGGTGACGTGCGAGTCACAGAGTGAGTATGTGTGCGATCGACGGGAATGTCGTAGTTTAGTAAGGCGAGCGATCGCCAGAATGTAAATGAATTACGAAGAAAGATTGTTAAGTGAAATACAGAATTAGTCAAAGTTAACATTGATCATTCATTGCGTACTGATACCCACGACCTTGTGTGATTGTCTCATGTTCTCTGAGTATTAATTCGTATACTGGTTAGCCGAGCAGGTGGACGAAGTGATGTTTCGACACGAGGCGGCGTCTCAAGGTAAGGGGATCGCGGGATCCCTGGCACTCGTGTGTATTGAAGCGATAGTAGGAGACGGAGGATTGCATCGGTAACAGTAGTGGACAAAAACCCAGCGTTATCATACGCTGGGTCCACCGTTACAATATATATGTATATATATATATTGTAACACCACACTTTGTGTGTGTTACATAGCAGAGCAGGATGCGATGGTGCAAGCACCAGTCCTGCTCATGCTGAGATAGAAAACCTGACTAGCGAACAAAGTGCATAGATCGAGGAAAGGCTCTATGCAGCCAATGCGTCACAACCCCCCCAACACCTAACCCCTCACATGCTAAATCCTACCTAACTAAGTTAAATCTGCCTAAGCTACCCTATCCCCTCACATACTACCCTACGCTCTACCCATATCCCTTTTATACCTTCCTTCTTTAACGCCCTGGCAGGCGTTGAGCTGTTGGGAGGCCAGTCGTACTCCAACCTAGTCCCCTGTAAATAAGAAGAGATATTAGTAAATCATCAGAAGAGAGAGAAATACTTAGCACAGTGCAACGATACTGAAGGTCCTACCTCGACTCCTAGGCAGCTCCTGTAAAGAAGACAACATTAGTACAGACTCACTACGATGCACAAAAGGAATTAAACTTACCTGCTATCGCTCGAGGAGTCACCATCGAAGAATGTTGCTGCACTGGATGTCCTGACAGGGGAACAGCAAGCACCAGACAGCCTAGAAGCAAAATAGACTATATAGAAACTGTCAGAAGCATACAGTCAACATACATAGGTATCATAACCTATGTATGTACTTATCCTGTCACAAATTCCACCAGCATTCTTGCACACTGTGTCCAGGATCGTCGAGGAGAAGATGGGACGGCCAACTCCCGGCACTTGCAGCAGGAACAGCTGACTTATCGTATTTTCACGGCACCAAGAGGAAACCACACCGGTACACGCGCACCGCACCACGTGTCGTAGGTCATGCTGTAGCAGCATGCCCGCTCTCGCTCGCTCTCTCTCACTCCCATTCCTATAGTCCCTTCCCCGTCACGTGACTGGCCCTCTCAGCGTCTCAACGGCTGTTATGGGAACTACGCAGTCGGACCACGCCGCTGCCGAATTCCCATAGTCTCGATCACTTTGTCCTCGGATAGCTTCGTGTTCACTTGTTTAGTAATATTCGCCTTCGAACTCGACACTTTGTTCCCGGATATCGTTGTGACCACTTGTTTAGTAATATTCGCCTTCGTACTCGACACTTTGTCCTCGGATAGCTTCGTGTTCACTTGCTAGTGCTAATATCCGCCTTCGTACTCGAATCTTTGTCTAAATACTTGTGAGGAAGCTTGTGCTCCAGATCGACTAGGAAGGACTACCCAAAGCGCGCCTAGACTCCGTTCTCGACATCCTTGTCTAAATAGTGTTTTTTGTTATATCGAAGCCTAGTGCGACAGACGAGAGCCGACGAGCCACGCTAGGAAGGAATATGTAAGTTACACTTAAGTATTGTGTGATGCCGCGCGCGAAACTAAACGTACATTTACTTGATTGTATTCGTGCTACAAATTAGCTGGCGCCCAACAAATGTATTTATCATAATGTCAAATCATTTTACCTTACATTTATTAAAGCATTACTTTTAATTACTTGATTGATTTCTTTCTCGCTACCTATAAAACCTATGTTAAAATCTGCCAGAATGCAGCGCGCATATTCTGGGGCATTGACAGAATATGCGTCATAATATATATATATATATATTTCGCCTTGCTCCTCCTTAGCAAAATTATGACATTGAAACTGTCGCATTTCAACTAGCTTTGGTAACTCGTCGGAGTCAATCAGTAGAGTACTATACTTTATGAGGCAACTTAAAATTTGGTTTATCGGAAGAATCTCCTGGACGTTGTCAGGCAGATCACCTACAAACCTCGGCATAAAATGAAATTGAGCAAAAACTCTTTTTATCTTGAGCGGTTTGTAAATCGAAATCTACTTGTTCTAAAACTTCTTTGAATAGAGCGTCCTCTGTAAATTGGAAAATTTTCATTTTAGTATTGTTATTTTTAATACATAATTGGGATTGATGTAGTTTATCTTTAAAATACTTGCGAAAACAATCCAATTAGCGAATCGTCCAATTTTACGACATCTTCTCTTTGATATATAGAAAATAGTATATTCAATATTAAAACGAATGATTTTATAATTAGATAATTTCACTAGTGCAAAATGTGAAAACGAGGAAAGATCTTCAAATATAAATTCATGCTTATCATGTTTTATAATAGTCTGAATCTTGGGCCGAAAATTTATTGGTGGACTGCTGGTAATACGATAATGATATAATTCATCTGCATTATTAGTATGAGGATCATATTTTTCTATTACCCAGTCACCAGCATATAATCCTGTACTATTGGTAGGAACTTAACTAAATACTGAAGATATACATGCAAGCCAGCGTCTCAAAATCAGGCATTCCAACGATGCCTCACTCTTAAAAGTAAATAATCCATTAGTTATTCTTAAATGAATAGTAATCTATTGTCTTTTATTTCATCATCAATTTACTTTGTGCTTGTTATATTATTTATTTTTATTGTAAAGCAAACAGCTGCTGGAGTTAAAATCTATAATGATATAAGTGAAAGACAAGAGCGAAACCACAATTTACAAGGTTACGCCGTTTCAAGTATTAAAATATCTGTTTAAATTACTATTGAAGTAGAGATACTCTGGTATTTTCCTCCCTTGTAGTTCTTACGAGATACCACACATGAGCACTTTAAAAGGTCCATGAAGAAATTTGACTCTCTGCGCCCAGGACTTTTTCTCCAGTCTCTTCAACAAAGGAGGTAGCCATACTATAACAAAATTTAACTATTGTTACTTGTGTGATACTTACTAGAATTGATTTTAATTTTTAAATCTCTTTGCTTACCCAGTCTAGGAGCGCACATGATAGTCCTCGTTATCACAACTTAACTAATAGCTTTCACAGCCACTATCTAAAACAGAAAATACATATACTTTGATATTTTTTATCGACCACCAGATCTAAAAAAGATTTGTGAAATTACTAATCTGAGATTAGGTAATTAAAAATAGCTACTCTGAGAGTATTCAAATTACTACACAAATTGTAATTTGTGTTATTTGTCTACTTTCAGAGTAGGTCCTATGATAAACTACTCTCAGAATAGTAATTTCACCAATCTTTTCTTACAATGTGCGCTTTCGATATCTCATCTTTTACTTAGTTAGTGAGCTTTTACCTTCTCCGTCGGTGAGATCCACGTCATCAAAGATTTCGTTCTGCCTCATCAGCGGAATTTAAAATAAAGCCCTGGAAAGCCGCGTACATCTGCCCGTATCACCAGCGACCCTTACAGCAAGGTCATCGAATAGAGTTCCACCATCCAGCTTCCGCACCGGTTGCGCGCTCGTTCAACGAGATGCGACCATCGCTCGCGAAAGCGTGATTATACATATTTATATAAATTTTTGTACGTAAAAGATATGAAAATAAGAATATACAAATAAATTATTATTTTCTCCAATAAAATAATTATTGAATCTCAATTATAACAGTTCAAAGAAAAGATAACAAGAAACAACTTTATTTTTAATATTTATTCTTTCTTCTCGATTAAAACAAATTTTTTTTAATCCTTGTACTCCAATGAAGTAATCTTTGAAAACAATTCAAAATAAATAAGAAAAAAAAAACATTATAAAACAAAAGTAAAAAAGAACTTTCATATGAATTATACTTATACTTATAAAAAACGTGTAAACGAAATCGAACGCTGAATCGATAAAAACGCATTTCATTCTTTTAGTTTTGTTTACTCAAACCTCGTGGTACAGAAACCTTCTTATTAGCTAGCAGCATTTCGCCTTTTTTACCGTAGCGTTTTGCCTTTTTTTGAAAAACTTACAAAAATTTAAAAAATATTAATATGACATTAACGTTATACAACTTACCTTCAAATGCCATAATCCATATTTTCTGTTTCTTGGATACCCTCGGTATTTGAAGGCATTTTTTACCACGTACAAGATATTCACAAGCACTGTTTGATGTAACAGTGTCAGCCTCTATTTCAATAAAAAATTCTTTCGAAACACAACTTTTAATATAAAATAAAAATGAAAAATCCATTCCCTGGGCTATTAACGCAGTAAAAAGAGCTATTACAAATCATCGTCAATATCGTCGAGCACAATATCTTTCCAAGTTAAGTCTTTCTCATCAACAGGAATTTTTTGACGGCAAACGGGACAGGATCCGCTGTGCTCAAGCCATGTATCAATACAATACTTACAGAAACTGTGACTGCATTGGATTTGCTTGCGATCAGTAATGTTGTCTTGACATATTGCGCATTTACCTTCCTCTGTCTCTTTAGCCTGAAATTCAAAGAAAATATTAAAATTTTGAAATATTTAAAATCATTAGAAATTTGTACGAAAAATTAAAAATTTAAAAACACTTCAAGAGTTTAGAATACAACGATTAATAGTAAATTTTTTATACAGTTTTGTTGTAAATTAATTAAAAAATAATAAATAAATTAAGTTAAAATAGGTTGCGATGTCTTACAAAACTGTAACAATTTGTACGAACCATTACAGATTGTTCGATGAAATTAAATACTTGATCAGAATCATTATCAGCAGTCTCATCAATTATTAACTGTTCAATTGTACCGCTTTCCTCTTGACTCGTAGCATTATTCGGCACAGGATTACAATTTTTAAATGCTTTCTGCAATTCTGTCGCAACAACATTCGGTAATGTGCGTACTACCGTTTCAGACAAATCCTGCAGGCCCTTTTTAAGCACATTATTCTGCTTTTCAAAGCAACCAATGAGCTGGTTCGCCAGCGATGTCACTAGTTCTTGTCCTTTTTGCTCCAATTTCTCCACAAGTTTCGCTGATCTTTCAGCAGCTGAAAAGCAATAAAGCAATTAATTTATACATTCTATTATTAAATAAATTAATACTAAGAAATATACCAGATAGTGCTGCTGTAGATCTTGCATTTTCTCCTGTATTGGTCGAGTCTCCTAATCTTGGTCTTTTAGGCAGTGGTTCTTGGTTTAAGCTGAGGTACAAAGGAGGCTCCGAGCATTGATTGCTGCTTCAAGAAGTGGATGGTCTATTGTACGACCTTATAGATGATGACGGTTGCTCGTACGAACCGCTTACAGCTGTTGAAGTAGATGGTCTGTTGTCAAATCTTGTTGATCTCGACTGTTGTTGATATGAGCTGCTTGAAGTAGATGCTGCGTTGTACTGGTTCATGGATAATGCTCGTGGTGTTTGTTCATATGAGTTGCTTGTGGATCTTGAAGTATCTAATCCATTGTTCCAGTTGCTCGATGTAGATGGTTGTTAATGTAATCCATTGTTCCATTGGTCCATCTATTAAAAATCGCATACTTTGGCGGGCTGCGGTTACCATTCCAATCCAATTCTGTAAAAGAAAACATGTAATAATAGTATTGTAAAGAATTAGTTTTAAGAGTTATTACAAAATATTAGATTGTAAATCATTATATATTATTAGATTGTAAATCATTATTTATTATTCGATTGTAACTTACTTTTTTCCATGCTGATAAAGTCTTTCTTGTTCCTTTCCTGGCGTGCAATAACGCAAACAGTACACTCCAGTTCTCATCTACATTACATCTATGATGCATACTAGTTGTTTATCGGTGGGCTTCCTTTATGACCCTGTCGACTGTGCATTATTATTACTGAAAATAAAATGGTACATTTAGAATGTTGTAGAATAACATTTACCCCACGATAGTTAGTACACTGCAAAAACAAAATCTTACTTTAAGATAAATTATCTAATATTTGTTGCGTTGCATTTTTGGCTAAAAATTTTTGGTTTGGAAACTCTTCACAACTAAATTTCATTGTATTGTTAAATCAAAAATAACATGTTTAAAAATATTCGAATGAGTACATATATACATTTTTGAAAATGCTACAAATTTCACATCACCTGATCTGAAAGTAAGATTTTGTTTTTGTAGTGTACCAACAATTGTCATTTGTTTACATACAATTTTTTACGCAAACAAACATTTCCTTTCCAAACTTGCGAAAAATTGTGCGATTCCCATTGTTGCAAAAAATAATATACGCGCCCTTTCCCTCTCTTGGTACGTAATATACTATTCTTTTCGTCGATCGGACATTGACAGAATTGCAAATATATATTAATAATAAATATGAACAGTCGGTCTATACGCCAGGCATCGCGTACGCGAAACGGGACACGAAATATTTGTGTACAAGAGCTGAAATTTTGGATTGTAGCTAATCTAGTCTTTGTAGCATTGCACAAAGACTATTTGTATGTGATGCTAGAATGTAACTTTAACGTAATAAGTAGTCACTCTTTTACGTCCGACATTGTTGGTTAAACAATTAGAAACGTGTGCGCTCAGTAGACCGCTTCGAAAAGGAATAGCCTACGGACTGTCGCGCCGTAATCGCGTGGTGTGGTTCGCGCGCCAATTCTCCTCCTCCCCCCCCCCCCCCCCCATCACGAAAAACAAAAGACGATAGCCTGCCAATTTAAAAGTTAATTATACTGTAAAAATCCTAAATAGATTTACATTTGCAATTGAAAAATATCCTCTTCAGAGTTCATTTCATCCCCTTCAGAGTTGGGATGTTGTATACGACGAAACCCTAATTCCTTTCCAAGATTCATACCCGTACCATATTTGCCATAAATTTGGCTAATACGACAATCAATTTCACTTAATTCATAATTCAGTGCATTATGGCCTGTCTTTGCCATTTCTTTCATAAAATTTGCCTTGTTTGTTTTGGCATTTAAACGCACCTGTGTCCAGGACTAAAAGTAATATAAAAATAGTTATTAAAATTATATATGCATGTGATACATATACTATAACAATGCATTATATTTTATTGTATTACCTTTTGCCAAGTTGCAAAATCTTTGTGAGATGGACCAATACGATTTAATAAATTGCTTAAATCATTCCACATTTTCTTATATTTTATATAACCTTGAGCTTACAAATCTGCCCTCTTGCAAACAATGAATGTTGCTCCATATAACTTAACAATACCTCAGTCAGATTACTCCCTTTGTGATTCCTGAAAAATCATACATTTTTTAAAATTCATTAAAGTAAATAAAACAGGTACATCAAATAAACTTAAAATTTAATTTTCAAGCACTTTGGTGTATTTTCATATCTCTGTGTAGTTCGGTGGCTTAACTGGAACTAGAAGATCTGGTTTATTCTTCATACACGTTTTTGACACTGGGGTTTTGGGACCAAGTAGACCTTGTGGGTCTGGGTTAAGACACTAAACTACACAAATATATTGAAATACATGAGAAGAGATTGTATTTTAAGTTTTAAATGTATACGATGCTTGAGATTTTAGATATGTAAGTTTTAATCACAGAAATCTTTAAAAAATTAAATTTTTTATCAAGTGATGTACCTAATAAACTTAAAATTTAGGCAGTGTCTAGGCATAGTTCATGGTACACGGAACACGGTACACGGTTGGGGGCCCCTAGACACTGCCTAAAATTTAATTTGCAAGAACTCACGGTGTATTTCAATATGTTTGTGTAGTTCAGTGTCGCAACCCAGAGTCAAAAGGTCTACTTGGTTCCAAAACGCTTGCGCCAAAAGCGTGTATTAAGAATAAACTAGATCTTCTGGTGTCAATCAAGTCACCGAACTACACAGATATATGGAAATACATCACAAGTGCTTGCAAATTAAATTTTAAGTTTATTTAATGCGCCAATTTTAAAATATGGAATTTTCTATCACACAAATTTTGATAAATTCATTTTTTGTTCAAATGCTATAGCATATAAGCATAAGACTCCTGAATATGTTCGTTGAAACAACTTCAGATGTGATATAATTTTGAGAATTGAATAATTGGTATTAATTACAATAATTACATTGATATATGATACATTTTATATCACGATTTTTAACAATTTTAAAATTATATTTTGTTATTTATACTTTACCTTGTACCGTTTCGTCTTGCCATGGTTTTAAATTTATAAGCAATAAATAACAAAGTATTTGGAGATTTTGAAATAATTGAGACACAAAACTACAAGCAAAACTTTACTGCGTAGTACGTTAATGTGTGGAGTTTATTCGTTTCGGATCAAGACACTACGAAACGATTATTTACATTATATTATTTATTATTATATAATTTACTTATATTATTATGTTATAATATTATCAATAATACGTGCGAATAATTCGGAAATTCAGGTATAAAAATCGGAGCAAATAAAGCCACAACTCAACCCTTTCTACATTTCAGACCCTGTTTCGGAGCAATCGGAGCACTCGGGAGGATGGAGGGCGTGACGCTATAGGGCAAAAAGAAGCTATAGCCCAGACCTCCAAACATCGATTTCGCGTAACGCGCATGCGCAACCGTCATTTTAGCCTCTCTAGTGTGTGTGGTCTGTCTGGTCTGTGTTGACTGTGTCCCTTGATTTATGTCTTATGTCGAGCGCAACACAGTTAGTGAATCCGGCCTCTGCTTCGCCTTGTACCAGCAACAGGCGCTGTACGATACATCGAGCCGGAACGTACCGTAAGTTTTATCTTTACCGCGAAATCAACTTTCGCACTCAATCAAGGGGGAATGCAACGAGACAGCCGTCTCGTGCAAATACACATAGAAGCTCAGCCGCGCGCACACCGACACAGGGCCGAACACAACAAATAGAAATGCGGAATTACACGAACGGAAAGGCGAGTCCGCACGAAGCGGAGCGAGCGCGCGCGTACAGAGACTTACATAGCGAGATACAGACCACAGCCCCGTATACACTAATGCACTGCAGCTGGTTATATAAGACCAGCCGCCGGACTAGAAAGACAGTTCAGCTCGAGCGTTCAATCTAGGCAGAGCCCGCAGAGAGGGAACCCAGCAAGAACAAACTGTAGACCTATCGTCTCGTGAGCACACGTGACAGTGATCCTACGGCGACCGCCCGTACTCCTGATTACTACCGTGTGCACACGCGGTAACCAGGAAACCCAGGAGACAGAGAGACGACCTCCTCGTGAGCACATGTGGATGCTGTCTCTAGATCTCACCGGTAGCACTATACCGGACCGTAGTTTGCCTTGTCTCTGTGAGTAAGGAAGAGTACGAGTCAAGGAGGCTAGGAGTCATACCAAGTCGTACGAACGTGAGTGGCGTTGTCTTGGTGAGACAACGCCACTCACACTACATCGTAAGCCCCGTAGTTTCTTTCTCACTGTGCGCACACAGGACAAAGGGAATACGGAGACTAGCAGAAATAAGGGGTATGTAGTCATGAGCACACGTCTCCACACCAACCGACAACACACAACCACCGCCTACCGTACCAGCTACCACTGTGTGCACACAGGGTGGTCATGAACCATAGCCCCGAAGGCACCTAGAAGCTACGTAGCCGTGGGCACACGCCTACGCCGCTGACAGATGAAACGCCAAACCATCACACACACCCACACATGGACCGCACCGTACAGTACCGACAATATTGTAACGCTATTCCGTACCGAGACTCTGTAACCATATTGTAAACGAAATATTTCTAAACCATTCGCGTTGGTTTATGTGTTTCAGCTCGGAGAGAACATCTAAACTCCATATGTAGAATAAGTTCTATAAATATACGATCATTTACTATAGATAAGCCTTATTATTATTTTCGATTTCACCATTCAGAATCCTGGTTCTGACTGAGACATTCGGCACAGGGGAAATGCAATCGTTACACAATGAATATAGCTTATTTAAATAGTTCTTATTGCTATTTAAGTAGAAGGAAGTATAACTGTGGCCTCATAAAACGAAATCAACATCGATATTTGAGAATTGCAAACAAATATAGTAATTTAGTAGATGATCAATAATAAAGATAAGTGTAAATCAGAATTTAATTAAAAAAGGACGTTTTAACTTTTTTTACAAACAAACTGGAATAATTATATATAATAATTTCATATAGTAATAAGCATTTTTTTAAAAAGAGTATACATTTTTAGTAGGAATGTTTTGATTGTACCATGTAATTTCAAGAAATGGCGTCCATAAATTTGAAGTTGTTTGCATTTAAAAACTTTATTTACGTAAATGTGTTCTGCAGGATGGAGAACGGTAATAGGTAACGTCTTAGCGGAGGTAGGAGCTGGTATTTTTTACATGAATATTATGCAAAATTTACAAGATGTTCTACATAAATCTGCACATTATTTTTGTAAAGACTCGAAAACATGATTTGCAGGGTTCCTGGCAATGACTCCATGTTTTTTTTAAATATTATATAAAAAAAATCAAAAGCACAAAATAGATGTTTTAACTTAAAATAAAATCTATTTTGTCTGTAATTATGATTTTATGTAATTTTAGCTTGTCATTAAATTATATAAAATTATTGATAAATTGATAAATAAAAAGCGTACCCCATTGAAAGTAAGAACGAATTTCCGTCACGTAATTTAATTTCGTATCTAAATTACGTGGTTAAAGCACGTAACAAAAATACGTATGCTATTGCGTAATACATTCGAATGTTTTGAAACGTAATTTAGTTACTTAAATATAGCACGTAATAAAAATACGTAATTCTGACACGTAATTTAGCGTCAAATTTCTATGCCTGTTAAAAAAACTGCTGCCAATTCATTGGCACGTAGCTTCCTCCAAACAAATCTATTGTCCCTTGTTCATATGTATCGCTCAAGTATATTAATTTAATAATGCATTTCTTCTTCTCCAGATCTTCTTAATAAAATGATTAGCAATTTATATCACAAATTATAGGGTTTAACAAAAATAATAATTTTCAGTTATAGGTATACAGGATGAGGGACAAAGAATTTGTATTTTAATTTCTTTTGAAATAATCGTTTTCATAAGCTGCGAAAAGAACTTAGTCGAAGTAAACAAAAGAGCTATCTTTTCCCAAAAATTCAAGTTCATTAAAGCTTTTTTACTCCCGTATCCGTGCGACATAAAAAAGCGAGGTTTTCGATTTTTTTCTTAAAAACTAATCACCAAAATGACTTAAAATTTGTACAACATGTAGACATTATTATTCTTTGTTATCATCAATTTTTTCATAACATTAGACTGTTTACTGTTTAATTTGGAAGATATGAATTTAAAAAAAAAACACCTTTTTTGTCATAACAATTGAACGAAACGGTCAATTTAGAAAATCTTGCGGGAAACAGTAGGTAATTTTATACTCCTTCAAAAACACTATTGCTGATTTTTTGTATAAATTATATCATTTAAAAAAATGAAACAAACAATTTTCAAAAATCAAAATATGGCCAAAAAACGGCCACAATTGTCAAAATCAAAAAAAAAATTTTTCCCGAATTCAGAATCAAAAAACAGATATGCATGTCAAATTTTATTATTATAGACCACGTAGTTCCAGAAATACGACGGTATACATACGCACACACACAGCCATCCGCACGGACATTTTCTAAAAACACATGATTCGAACTCCAAACACCTCAAAACACGTTTCTATGAAGTTTTAGCGAAACTGAAAATTTTACTATTACAAAGCTTCCTCTAGGAGGAAGCAATACGTATTTCGTTTAGTAATGGAAATACGTAATTGTAGCATGAATGTAAAAAAGATACGTCTATTAGATTCGTAATTCGAGATGTAATGAAAATATGTAGGTCTAATGCGTAATTTGAGCGCAATACGTTTGATACATAAAAGTGCATTATTTTCGGAACGTAATTAACTATGTGATTTAATAAATTTACAATTCCGTCAATGCAACTCGGAATATGCGCGCTGCATTCTGGCCGACTTTAACATAGCTTTGATATATGGTGAGAAAAATGAACTAAGTGGTTATGAATAAAATACTTAAATAAATTGTATATACGGTATATTTACATCTGTCATAATGTACAAGAATCACGTTAATTGAGCACCAGCTACCATTGTAACACAAGTACAATTTTTATTAATTAACTACTTCTAAGGTACGCGGATTCGAAGATAATGCACGCGGTCGCACACAATATTTAAGGTTTACTTACTATGGCCTCTCGAGCTGGGTCTTCTTCTAGTTCTAGTTGTTCGGAACACAGCGCAAGCGATGGATGGTGTGTTGAAGGGTACTTAGTGAAATCACGATATAAAATTACTACGTGATATTACGATTCGAGATACACTGGGAAGTGCAATTACGATGAGCTAGCTAATTTCCCAGTTGCTATGGTGCGATGCCGGAACAGAGTGGCCGAGGCCACGAAGATTCGGCAGCGGCGAGGCTCGATTCCGAGTTTGCCTTATCAGCCGTCGAGGCGCTGAGAGGACCGGTCACGTGACGGGGAATGAGACTCTAGGTATGTGAGAGAGAGAGAGAGAGAGAGAGAGAGAGAGAGAGAGAGAGAGAGAGAGAGAGAGAGAGAGAGAGCGAGAGCAAGAATGCTGCTACAGCCTAAACCGCGACGTACAGTGCCGCGAGTGTTTACAAGTGCGGCCGCCTCTTGGTGTAGTGTAACTACGACCAGTCAGCTGATCCTGTGACTGGTGCTGGCGAATAGGCCATCCCGTCTCCTTCACGAGGTTTCTGAACACGGTTTCTCTATCTCTACTACTCTCTGTTCGAGAGTACTGTTGCAGATTATGGTTTGGCAAGTGTGAGTGTGAGGTTATGCGAGTGTTTGCTGTACACCTATGCCAGTGTTTATGTGTAGTGATTGCGTTTGTTCTAGGCTGATCTTGTGTATGCTGCTCCTCTCTTCTGCCAGGACATCCTGAGAACTGTGTCATTCGATGGTGGCTCCTAGAGCTGTAGAAGGTACTTTTCATTTCCATACTTTATCATAGTAACCCAGTACTAATCTCATTTTCTTTGTAGGAGCTGCCCCAGGAGACGTGGTAAGTAGCAGCCTGTATCGTTTCACTGTATTCTATCTATTGTTTCTCTCTCTTCTGACAGGATACTAATAGCTTCTTTCTTTACAGGGAACTACAGAGGACGGTGATTGGCCTCCCAACGACTCAGCGCCTGCCTGGGCAACCGGATTCAAGAAGAGAAGGTTATAAGAGGGATATGGGTGTGGTTTAGGGTAGCATGTGAGGGGATAGGGTATCTTAGGAAGGTGTATTAGTTTGGTAGGGTTTAGTATGTGAGGGGTTAGGTGTTGGGGTGGTTCGCTCGCAGTGGCTGCTTAGAGCCTTTCTTAAATCTATGCACTCTGTTCGCTATCTAGGTTTTCTATCAGCATGAGCAGGACTGGCGGTTGCACCATCGGATCCTCTGCTCTGCTATGTAAAACACACAAAGTTTGGCGTTACATTATATATATATTATGACGCATATTCCGCCAATGCCTCGGAATATGCGCGCTGCATTCTGGCAGACTTTAACATACGTTTTTATAGGTGGCGAGAAAAGAAATCAATTAAGTGATTAAAAGTAAAATGATTTAATAAATGGCGTCTTTGATATATTTACACTTGTTACAATATACTATAATAACATTAGTTGGGCGCCAGCTACTTTTGTAGCACGAATACAATTGAATAAATACAAGATTTGCTTCGCGCGCAGTATCACACAATAATCAAGTGCAACTTACAATTCGGATGCTGTCCCCTTCCAAAGGTGGCTTGTGGGCTCTCGGGATATCACACCAGGCTTCGATATAAACTATATACAAGATGCTGTCGAGGGTGTCGAGGACGAAGTGTAGGCGCGCGCTTCGAGCGTTATTTCCGAGCAGAGTCTTGAATACGAAGTTTTCTCAATACTATCCTGGAACAAAGTGTCGAGTGCGAAGTACTGATTAGACGAATACTAATTAGACGAGTGATCTCAACGCTATCCGGGAACAGAGTGATCGAGGCTATGGGGATTCGGCAGCGGCGAGGTCCGACTGCGTAGTTCTCATAACAGCCGTCGAGACGCTGAGAGGGCCAGTCACGTGACGGGGAAGGAACTGTAGGTATGGGAGTGAGGGAGAGCGAACGAGAGCGGGCATGCTGCTACAGCATGACCTACGACACGTAGTGCGGTGCGCGTGTACCGGTGCAGCTTCCTCCTGGTGCCGTGGAAATACGACCAGTCAGCTGTTCCTGTTGCGAGTGCCATGAGTTGGCCGTCCCATCTTCTCCTCGACGTTCCTGGGCACAGTGTGCAAGGATGCTGGTGGAACTTGTAATCGGATAAGTGCATACATAGGTTATGATACCTATGTATTTTGACTGTATGCCTCTGACAGTTTCTGTGTAGTGGCTATTTTGCTTCTAGGCTGTCTGGTGCCTGCTGTTCCTTTCTCCTGTCAGGACGTCCAGTGAAGCAACATACTTCGATGGTGACTCCTTGAGCGATAGCAGGTACGTTTAATTCCTTTTGTTCATCGTAGTGAGTCTGTACTAATGTTCTCTTCTTTACAGGAGCTGCCTAGGAGTTGAGGTAAGACATTCTGTGTCGTTGCACTGCACTAAGTATTTCTCTCTCTTCTGATGAGTTACTAATATCTTTTTCTATTTACAGGGGACTAGGTTGGATTATGACTGGCCTCCCAACACCTCAACGCCTGCCAGGGCATTGCAGAAGGAAGGTATAAGGGGGATATGGGTAGAGCGTAGGGTAGCATGTGAGGGGATAGGGTAGCTTAGGCAGATATATCTTAGTTAGGTAGGATTTAGCATGTGTGGGGTTAGGTGTTGGGGGGGGGGGAGGGGTTGTGACGCATTGGCTGCATAGAGCCTTTCCTCAATCTATGCACTCTGTTCGCTAGTTAGGTTTTCTATCTCAGCATGAGCAGGACTGGTGATTGCACCATCCCATCCTGCTCTGCTATGTAACACACACAAAGTGTGGCGTTACAAACTGCCCCTTCCTAAACCGGACACGCTACGCGGGGACGGTTTACTGAAAGATTACAAAAAATTCGATTATTATTTTCTAGCTAATTATTCATAATTATGCTTTATATCTATTTCCAATACATAATATAACGTAGTACGCGAACAAGTTGTAATTATCTTAAAACTATGCCTATTCTGTAGTAACGCAATTTATACAATGTTTGCCTATTCTATCTTAATAATTATTTTTGCATGTACGTGAGAAAGAAAAGTTTAATAATACTTTCGATTTATAATACAAACTTCTCTAATTTTTCATTATCGCAGCACTTCATGGTTTTGCTGGTGTTCCCATGGCTGGACTCTTTTCTTTCTCTGTCGAATTTTTGGCCCTTCATTGGAGGTCTTGGACGCAACAATCTTAAGTCTATTGGCATCTGAAATTCTTAAATCTATTACAAAAATACAAATCCTATTCGCAACAATTTTTCATGTGAAACTAAAATAATGCAAATAGCAAGTGACACTTAATATTGTGTAAAAATTTTCTTAAATGTCTACGACTCGTACACGGAGTATTATAATACATCTCTCCCCCCGTGCGGCATTTCAGAAAATTTTTAGGTATTTCTGCGTAGACGTAAGCGATTTACTTGCTATGTGTGTGGCTTATAATTTTAATTATATACAGTTTTTACAATAGGTGCTAAACCAAAAGTTAGCATTTTGGTTGACTCGAGTAAGATGCAGAAATCTAAAGAATGTATTACAGCGAGCGGTCGGTAGTATTATCATGGTACTCGGTATTGGTGTGGTTTATTATTGCAATAGTCGGTACGGGAGGTATTTTTCGATACGGTATGGGTGGATCATATTTTCTTTTGGACGGTAGAGCGATAATTATGCGATATGGGAGGGATTTTTGTGGTATACGGTATGGGTGGGTTACATCTTTTGGACGGTAGAGCGATAATTGTGCGATATGGGAGGGATTTTTGTGGTATGCGGTATGGGTGGGTTATTTCCTTTTGGAACGGTAGAGCGATAATTATGCGATATGGGAGGGATTTTTGTGGTATTCGGTTAGGGTGGGTTATCTTCTTTTGGTGGTACAACGATAATTATGCGATATGGGAGGGATTTTTGAGGTATACGGTATGGGTGGGTTATCTTTTGGACGGTAGAGCGATAATTATGCGATATGGGAGGGATTTTTGTGGTATGCTGTATGGGTGGGTTATTTCCTTTTGGAACGGTAGAGCGATAATTATGCGATATGGGAGGGATTTTTGTGGTATGCGGTATGGGTGGGTTATTTCCTTTTGGAACGGTAGGGCGGTACGGGGATCTACTGGGGAGACGGTTGACGTGGGGAACCGAGGTAGACTGATGCTCCCTGCATCACGATCATCACCGGTTGTATGGCCTCTCCATGAACCCCTTGGACCGTAAATTTCATGCGTTGATGCCGGTGGTTGAGTACTATACGATGATCTAGATTGCCGAGATTCTGGACGTATCCTTAATGCTGTTCCATCCTCTCCCGTCCGTGGAGTTGGGGGAGGTTTGGAACATGTCGAGAACATTCTGGTATCGGATCCACGCTGGCCACACATGTAACAGAACCGAGACTTCGGTTGTGTACATCTCGAGTACCGATGGTCTGTTCCTCCGCAGTTCCAACACTTGTCTTCCCCAGTTTGGGTCAGGATGGGTGGCTTTCCAATTCGTAGACTCATAAGTGGTGGTATCAAGGTTTGAGTCGCGGCTGCACTATGGGTTTTGCTGGTTTTCGGGGATTGTATAGGGGAATGTGCAGGAACGGGTTTGACGGTAGTAGACGATCCAGGCCGAGGGATTTTGAGATCCATCAGTGCAGGGATACCTTGTAAGGCTGCAGGGGCTGCTGGTGTTCCATCAGGTATGAACCTAATTGGCCCTGCAGCTATGCCTTGTGGGATTTCTCCCACACGGCCTTCCCGCGCTGATGGACTCAACTCCCTGGTCTGAGTATGAGAGTCCTTGACGAACGCGATCTCGTCGCCTCGGTGAACTCGGATCTGTTCACCCTTTTTACTATGAACTACCTTGATTATGGGGGGTGGGGGATTTTCCAGCTTACGGGGTCTACGAATCGGGTTTAGGTAGGTGGGGGGCTTTGGTTTGGGTATTGGGCACGGGGGAATCCTTATAGGGGACTGCTTCGGGGATTCAGTGTCGCCTTGCCGTTCCCTACGTCTCTGCCTCCCGAGTGAGGTATCCTCTAAAACCGGTGCATGGAAGGCTACCGGATCGTTACAGGGCGAGAAGGGACATAGGCCCTTTTTAGGGGCGGCTCGAGGCAATAAATTTTATCACCGCTAATCGGGTCGAAAATATATTCCTCCCGCGGCGACGCTGACCTAGGTGGCGGAGGGGTATCAGCAGTATCGGGGGCTGGATCCTCTTCGAAGTCGATGAGCCGTTGTCCTGGGCGTCTAGGTGGGCTGTGGGGTGTTTTTCCCCTGCCTCTTCCTCGGCCGAAGGTCGTAAAGTTTCGAGGTCGCTCTATCTTTCCCCACGCCTTGACCTCTTCGAGTTGGCGGTCGAGCTCCTGCTCCGCCCAGTTGATCCTCCTGCCTCGGATTCTCTTGGCCCTTCCCTTGCCCTGGGTCTCCATCCTTCTCCGCTGCGTGATGAGATGTAGCTGTTTTCGAAAAGCTATTATTAGTGGGTGGGTAATAGGGTTTCAAGTCACATACATGAACTTTTATTCTTTTCTCACTGTCAATGTCCTCAAGCAAATATACGACTGGTGATAACCCTTCGATTATTCGACAAGGTCCTGTGAATTTTGGCGCTAATTTAGCAGCAAAGTTATCAGCACCTGATGACAAAACCCGATTTCTCCGAAGGACGAGATCTCCTACTTTTAGCTTGAGATCCCGTCTATTTTTATTATAGTAACGAGCTTGTTTCTCATTGGCTAATTTCAGATTTTTTTGAACGATATCATAGATCATTGACAGTCTTGCAACCCTTTCTGCCCACGTTACAGGATTTGAGGAGTCTGAGGTTTGTGGTGGTGTTTGGGTGAGTAGTTTGGGTTGGCGGGGGTTTCTTCCGAAATTCAAGAACGCGGGGGCCATAAGTGTCGATGCTTGAACCGCCGTATTCATTGCAAAGGCGAATTCATTGAGGTAGATGTCCCAATTCGAGTGGTCATTTTTCACAAAGATACTCAGCATTTGTTTAATTGTCCTGTTACAACGCTCGACTGGGTTTGCCTGCGCATGATGAGGAGCAAAAATGGTTTGAATTATTCCTAGGTCCACCATATGTGCTGTTACGAGTTTATTCGAAAATTCAGTACCATTATCGGTAATGAAATATTTTGGACATCCCCATCGGAAGATTACTAATTCTTCGAAAGCCTTGATGATGCTTTTTGCTGTTGCTTTACGAAGTGCTTTAATTTCGACGAATTTTGTAAAGAGGTCTTGGAATACTAAGATGTAGCGGCATTGTCCTTTACTCTTCGGTAGTGGACCCATTATGTCTGCTGCTACGTTCGTCCAAGGTTCTTCTATTTTTCGATGGCCCATAAGTCCCGTTGGCGATTGTTGGGGAACTTTGCACATTTCGCAATCTGGGCATTGTTTGACATAACGATCCACATCCTTCCTCATTTTTGGCCAAACATATGACTGTATGAGACGATTGAAGGTTTTAGCGGTCCCCATGTGACCTGATTGAGGAATGTTATGACATTCGAACAGAGCTCGCTCGCGATCGCGCTCTGGTATTACTAATTTCCAGCTATCTAAATCTGGTATTATTTTATTTATACGAGTGTTTGGGATATGTTTGTACAATAAGTTATTTTGTACTTTCCAATTGGGATATTTGTCTGGCTTCTTCATCATTGCTGCTTTACGCTTAGCATACCAGCTATCCTCTTCGATCATCCCTGAGGCTGCTATACAGCAAATTTCCTCTTCGAACATACGAGACAGCGCGTCGGGTACTTTATGAAGAGCTCCTTTACGATGCTCTATTTTCATATTATAACCCTGTAGTGCTGTCGCCCATCTGGCTAATCTTCCAGCTGGGTCTTTCAGGTTGTGTAGCTACCTCAGACTACTGTGGTCTGTTATGACTATGAATTCTTCATCTAGCAAACAACCTCTAAATTTTTCGACTGCCCACAGTACTGCCAAGCATTCTTTTTCCGTCACAGTGTAGTTCCTTTCAGCCTTCGTGAGTGATCGACTTGCGTAGGCTATTGGGTGTTCTTCTCCTTCAATTGTCTGTGTTAACACAGCTCCCAAAGCGAAACTACTTGCATCTGTCTGGAGGCAAAAAGGCTTCGTATAATCTGGTCGAGCCAGTACTGGGGCTTCGGTCAGAAGAATCAACAATGTTTCAAATGCTTTTTGTTGATCTTCTTTCCATTTCCACGGGGCATTTTTCTTCAGCAACTCAGTTAGGGGGGTTTTTACGAGTGCTAGGTCTTTTATAAATTGGGCATACCATCCGATCATTCCAAGGAATCTCCTGAGCTGCTTTAGATTACAAGGAGGGGGGTAATTGAGAATTGGGGCAATTTTGTCGGGGTCGGTGTTCAATCCTTGGCGATTTATCACATATCCAAGGTATTTAACTTCAGGGCAGCAAAATTCCGATTTTTCTCTATTCAGCTCTAAGTTTGCTTCCTTTAGCTTCTGTAACACAATTTTTAAATATTCTAGGTGTTTTCCAAATGTGTCTGTTGCTATGATGATGTCATCCATGTAAACGAATACATGGGGTTGCAATTCCGCCGTAAATAATTTATCCATTGCTGCCTGAAATGTGGCTGGGGCATTTGATAAGCCGTAAGGGTAGTCTGCAGAACTGAAATAATCCTTTTCCAGGGACTGCGAAAGCTGTGTATTGTCTGCTGATTTTGTCCAAGGGTATTTGATGATATGCGTGGCTCAAGTCTATTTTCGATAGGTATTTACAATTTCGCAGATTTCCTAGCAGCGTATCCATTAATGGTAACGGGTATGCGTTCTTCTTTGTCACGCCATTGAGGGCTCTATAATCTATGCAAAATCTTATTCCTCCGTCTGCTTTTGGTACTATTACTGGACAGCTGCTCCAGGCGCTTTCACATGGTTCAATTATCCCTTCAGCTAACATTCTATCAATTTCTGCATGGACTTTTGCTAGTAATTTGGGAGAGATAAGGCGCATTCTTTGTTTTATTGGATGATAATTTAAAAGTTCAATTACATGGGGGGTTAGGTTTGCGTGAGGGCTGGGCTTTTGAGGGGGTATTGTTAAATCAAAAATAATTTGTTCGAGTTTTTTCCTTTGGTTCTTCGATATTTCCGAAATTACTCCACCTATAGCAGCATTTGTCACTATACAGCCTGGGTCTTGATTTTTCGGATAAAATTTCCTTACTATTCCGTTATCAGTGTGCCAAGTTCTATTTTCTAAGTCGATTTTCAATTTCAATTTTGGCAGCACGTCCATTCCTAATACGAAGTCGTAATCCAGGTTTTTCGGTACCCATATGAGTGTTGTAATTTCGCTATTTTCCAATTTAAAATTTATTTTTACTGAACCAAGGATTTGTTCTATGGCTCCATTAGCCATTACCATATAGCCATCTTCACTGAGTATTTCAGCTCCTAATTCTTTGACAGCTTTTTCACCAATAAATGAGCCGACTGCTCCTGGATCTTGTAATGCTGGGAACATTTTGCCTGCGATCTCGATATTTAGGTACAGTCTGTTGTCTACTGTGCCAACCGGGCCTGCTGGTATTTCTACGTTCTCATCATATCCAGCATTTATTAATTTACTAGGTGGTTTCGAGTTTTTGACGATTGTTGGCCCGGTCTCCTGCACCTGGGCCTTCGAGTGTTTGGAGGTTAACCTAGCCCTTATGGTCTTCCTCCCTGTGCGTTTCCCGACTCCTTGGAGCATTTGGGACACGTACGGATCGTGACATTTGCTTTGCCACATCGATAACAAATTTTTTCTCTATTTTGAGGACAATCAGCCGCCCAATGGCTTGTTTCTTTACAAACCCAACATGGGTATTTTTTCTTTACCTCTTCTTCTGTTTTATTAACAGTTTTCCTATCTGTATTTCGTGTTTTCCTAGGTTGGTTTCCTTGCTTTGGATTGGCGATCGACTGATTGTTTTTGTTACTATTATTATTATTGTTGTCATGTTTATTATTGACATGTGTTCCTGCTCCATTCGGCCTCTTACTAGTGTAATTATTCATAGCTGCTACTCGCTGGTCTAATTCTTCATCTGAAGATTCATTATCCATGGGATGTATTATTGCAGCTACTCGATTTTTCTTTTCTTTTGGGCTCTTGTAAGCTAATTGGGGACATAGGGACTTTTCGGGGGGTGGTGGGGGACGATACAAACTTTTTCTTGTCTCTCGCATTTCAATCTTATTTCCTATTGCTTCTAATTTTTCAAATGAGTCGAAGTCTACTTTTTCTATTTTTACATATTTCACGTTCAAATTTCTATGTACTCTATCTAGTTGTTTTTCCAGTGGCCATTCAGGTATACAACGACCCATTAATTCTCTCATAATTGTTATATATGACCCGAGTGGCTCTTGAGGTCCTTGTGTTCTATAAACAATGTCATCTTCTAACCTAATCTGGTAATCTAACTTTCTATATTTGCGAACCAAGCCTGTTAGTAATTCTTCTACTGTATTCCAATTGAATTTTTGGGCTCTAGCCCAATACAGTGCTACATCTTTTAACAGTAACGTCACATGCTGCAAAATATTCTTATCTGATATCTTCAATCCATCTCTGCAGTCTCTTAAGCTTCTAATACATTCTTCTAAATCATCCTCTTGATTCCCTGAGAATGGTTTGACATGCTTCTGTATTAAGTCTGCAGCTCGTCGTTGTTCTCTCTGGTAGGTTGTGTCTATCACTGCATAACTTGAGTTTACTGCAGAATTGTTGGCGTTCGAATTTGGTATTTGCTGGTTCGTATTGTGGGGGTTATTTATCCACGGCAGCATTTGACCTTGTGGCATTGCAAAATACGGGTTTGGGAATCCCGATAAAAATGGGTTCATGTACTGCCACTGGTACATGTTTGCTAACCAATCATAATTTTGTGGCATGTTGTTTCCTAAGTTAGACATGTTCATCTCTTCTCTATTCGAATTTCCCATTTGCGAGAATTGATTCGCTTGTGAGAAACTATTAGGCTGCGATGAATAGTTTGTTTGGGGAATCTGAGTTGCGTTTTGAAACTGGTTGTATTGGGAAAATTGATTTGATTGTGGAAATTGATTCAATTGGGGTATGTTATTCGATTGGTTTGGTTGGGTTTGGGTGGTAGGATTCGATGTGGGGTATGGGGTTTGGTTAAATAGGGGTTGGGTAGGATTATGTTGGTTTTGGCTTCTTGTGGTATTTTCCATATGTGCTGGGTCATCTGCTAGCTTCGAGTGAGAGTGATGCGATTCTGTATTGGAGGTAGGTAGTCTCGTTCCACTTGACGCTGTGTTGTAATTACTATCTCTAATTTGCTGATCCGTTCCGATACTCTCCTTCGATCGCGGTATTGTTCCAGTTGCGGTAGCACCTTCCCTTAATAATGATATCGGCGGTGCTATTTTTCCCTCTAGTGTCGCTGGAGTCGATGCAACGGGTACTCTTCCGTCTGGGAGTGACATATGGCGGTTGGTTTGGTCTATCAACGCTGAAAGACTGTCGAAGTTGAATTGACTAGCAATTGGATTCGTCGAATCTTCACTCATCTTGACCGATGCGTCTGTAACTTGTGGACTATTTTCTTTTACCGCCTTTATTACACTTTCGCCAGCTGATGACGTCTCACTCTCCTCAACATCCAAATTTTCTTCTTGTTGCGAAGCTGTATCGATTTCACTTTCCGAATCCCAATGAGCTGCTTTCTTGCCGAATTTCTTAATTAATTCATATCGAATTAAACGGTCAATGCACTCTGCCTTTGTTCCTCTTTGGGTTAATTGTCTTTCTTTTAAATCTTCCTTAAGTTCCGATACTTTCTTCTTTTCTAAATTTTCTTGCAGCTTAAAACTAAATTCTTCGATTTGATAACGCGACATTATCTTACTAAATAGTCTCACTGGGGCCTTAGCTCACTCTTGCTCATTTAACGCTGCTTAATATTACTAGCTCCCTTTCTTTCTCTATTATTATTTAAATTTAATCTACTACCCATGTACTAATATAGGAAAAAAAAAATAATTCATTCAAGTAAACAAGCAAGGCAAAAAAAAAGCAAAAAAAAAATTTTATAAACTAATTCTCTTAAAAAAAAATTTTTAAAACCCAATTCCATTAAAAAAAATTTTTATAAACTAATTCAATTAACAACAACAACAAAATAAAATGTTGTTGCTAAAATACATTAATGTAGAAAGAAAGAGCACAGCAAAAAAAAATTTTTATCAACAAGCAAGAGCGATGAGAAAAAGTGCAAAGGTATTAATTCTCATTATGTGCCAATGTCCTTCGTGAGGTGCAAGCGATGGTATAATGTGGGGTGATTAGGGTAAAACAATTTAAAAGCAAATTTTAATTTCCAAAATTCAATAACCCGAGAGTTAATAAGGTATACGAAAATGTGAGAAATTCAAAGTCCGAATACGAATAGCAGACAATCATTGTTTACTATATGGGCTTATGGCAATACGAGAGTCTTATTCGAAATTAAATTCAAAACAATACGATTCAATTCGAGTGGTTTTGTATCAATACAAATACGAGGCAATGCTTGTTGCTAAGTTCGAAATTCAAAACATGTTATTCGAAATTATTTAGAAGGGGTTAATTAGTTTATTCACCTATTGGTTATTAGCTAATTATTATGTCTAGGGCATGGGGGGGTCTGTTTGTGTGAGTGTGTATTGTGAGAGGAGAAAGTAAGGTTATATTTAATTTTACAATATGAAATCGTGTAACAATAGGCGGGCAGGGTGACGAAAGAGAAAAAAAAATAAGTAAATGCACACACACAGCAAGAAATAAAATCAAATATTATCCATAATATATCAAAAACCATCAAATGATAATAAAAAAGCAATATGTATATGAAGGAAAAAAAAGTTTATCTTAACTAATTTACGAGGATAAATATCCGTACTAATTATCGGTTTAGACACAACACGAATTTCAGAAAATTCTATTCGAAAAATTCGTAGCACAAAGGAAACAAAAGAAAGCAAGTAAAGACAGTCTACTATATCTATAGATATAGCTTACTAGACTGTGCTCGTGTTGTCTCTCAACCGACGCTACTAATTCAAAATGGCCGCCGGCGAGGCTGAACAGCCTCGCGTCGCGCCGAAAATGTCAAAAAACGGTTTCGCAATGCTCGCGCGCGAGAGAGATTGCATTGAAAAAAAATTTTCGGCCCCACGTTGGTCGACAATTTTATGACGCATATTCAGCCAATGCCTCGGAATATGCGCGCTGCATTCTGGCAGACTTTAACATACGTTTTTATAGGTGGCGAGAAAAGAAATCAATTAAGTGATTAAAAGTAAAATGATTTAATAAATGGCGTCTTTGATATATTTACACTTGTTACAATATACTATAATAACATTAGTTGGGCGCCAGCTACTTTTGTAGCACGAATACAATTGAATAAATACAAGATTTGCTTCGCGCGCAGTATCACACAATAATCAAGTGCAACTTACAATTCGGATGCTGTCCCCTTCCGAAGGTGGCTTGTGGGCTCTCGGGATATCACACCAGGCTTCGATATAAACTATATACAAGATGCTGTCGAGGGTGTCGAGGACGAAGTGTAGGCGCGCGCTTCGAGCGTTATTTCCGAGCAGAGTCTTGAATACGAAGTTTTCTCAATACTATCCGGGAACAAAGTGTCGAGTGCGAAGTACTGATTAGACGAATACTAATTAGACGAGTGATCTCAACGCTATCCGGGAACAGAGTGATCGAGGCTATGGGGATTCGGCAGCGGCGAGGTCCGACTGCGTAGTTCTCATAACAGCCGTCGAGACGCTGAGAGGGCCAGTCACGTGACGGGGAAGGAACTGTAGGTATGGGAGTGAGAGAGAGCGAACGAGAGCGGGCATGCTGCTACAGCATGACCTACGACACGTAGTGCGGTGCGCGTGTACCGGTGCGGCTTCCTCCTGGTGCCGTGGAAATACGACCAGTCAGCTGTTCCTGTTGCGAGTGCCGTGAGTTGGCCGTCCCATCTTCTCCTCGACGTTCCTGGGCACAGTGTGTAAGGATGCTGGTGGAACTTGTAATCGGATAAGTGCATACATAGGTTATGATACCTATGTATGTTGACTGTATGCCTCTGACAGTTTCTGTGTAGTGGCTATTTTGCTTCTAGGCTGTCTGGTGCCTGCTGTTCCTTTCTCCTGTCAGGACGTCCAGTGAAGCAACATACTTCGATGGTGACTCCTTGAGCGATAGCAGGTACGTTTAATTCCTTTTGTTCATCGTAGTGAGTCTGTACTAATGTTCTCTTCTTTACAGGAGCTGCCTAGGAGTCGAGGTAAGACATTCTGTGTCGTTGCACTGCACTAAGTATTTCTCTCTCTTCTGATGAGTTACTAATATCTTTTTCTATTTACAGGGGACTAGGTTGGATTATGACTGGCCTCCCAACACCTCAACGCCTGCCAGGGCATTGCAGAAGGAAGGTATAAGGGGGATATGGGTAGAGCGTAGGGTAGCATGTGAGGGGATAGGGTAGCTTAGGCAGATATATCTTAGTTAGGTAGGATTTAGCATGTGAGGGGTTAGGTGTTGGGGGGGGGGTTGTGACACATTGGCTGCATAGAGCCTTTCCTCAATCTATGCACTCTGTTCGTTAGTTAGGTTTCTTATCTCAGCATGAGCAGGACTGGTGATTGCACCATCGCATCCTGCTCTGCTATGTAACACACACAAAGTTTGGCGTTACAATATATATATATATATATATCTTGTCATTTCAAAATGTTACAATATATATATATATATATATATATATATATATATATATATATATATATATATATATCTTCCTATATTATATAGTTGTAAGCGTGATTTTTTTAAAAAAAACCCTCCACCCCCCTCCACACTCCCCCCACACTCCCTCCACCCCCCTCCACAAAATATCGTTAAATCGTTTCAAAATTTACGTTATTTTGAGCCTCAAAATCCCCTCCACCCCACTCCACTCCCCTCCACACCCCTCCACCCCCTCCACCCCCTCCACTCTCCTCCACCCCCCTCCACTCTCCCTCCACAAGCCCCTCCACATGCCCCTCCACATCCCCTCCACACTCCCTCCACATTCCCTCCACATTCCCTCCACAAAATATCGTAAAATCATTTCAAAATTTACGTTATTTTTTTATGATTTGCCCCTCCACCCCCTCCACCCCCCCCCCTCCACCCCCCTCCACACTCCCTCCAAACTCCCTCCACCCCCTCCACCTCCCTCCACCTCCCTCCACTTCCCTCCACACTTCCTCCACATGCCCCTCCACATGCCCCTCCACATGCCCCTCCACATAACCCTCCACATGTCCCTCCACACTCCCTCCACATGCCCCTCCACATGCCCCTCCACATGTCCCTCCACACTCCCTCCACACTCCCTCCACATGCCCCTCCACACTCCCTCCACACTCCCTCCACACTCCCTCAACATGCCCCTCCACACTCCCTCCACATGCCCCTCCACACTCCCTCCATTTTCCCTCTATACTCTCTCCACACTCTTTCTATACTCTCTTCATAGAGAAAAATAATTAAAATCTCTGGTGTGTGATATTTTATGCCTTATATATTGAAAAATTTTGCTTGATTTAAATCGAGGAGTTCTGGGTAATGCATACTACTTAGTACTTAAATTTAAGAATGACAGTTTTTCACACCACCCTAAAGGTACTGTCAGAAGTACATTGTATTAAAGTTATACAATGTGCTTCAAGCGCGTTGATTTTTTTGTTTTTTATTTTATTGTACAAAAATCACCAATAATTTCATATAATTTTATGACATGATCAGATTATATAAAATTATGATCATTGTCAAAAATGAATTTTGTTCTAAAGTTAAACGCAATTAAATTAATACTGATTCATTTTTAACAACTAGAATTTGTATACAATAATCTAAAAAAAAACGTGGAATCATTGCCTAGAGCCATATAACCACGGTAGTTTTAGATAATTTAACATTTTGCACAAGAAGAAAACGGATGACTATGACAGGTGGCTATGGTTTCAGCATTGACTGTTGACCTGATTGATCTATGTAATCTGAAATAAACAATTCTGTAAATTAATACCTTAATAAATAATTTGGATTGTTTCCTGTATCTGAAAAAAATTCTTGAGCAGTAAAAAAAGTTATGAAAAAAATTAATCACGTTTTGTTGTTAATTAAATATGATGTATGATGTTGCTTATATTTAAAATATATTTAATATATACATCATTATCATTATCTTTGAGTTCACTTGGCAAAAAATCGTTTTTTACAAAATTTTAGAATCTTTTGAATAGTTAAAGTAGTATCAGTTGGAATTTCATCTAAATTGGAAAATTTTGAAGCTACATCAATTTCTTCGCTAAATATTTCATAAAATTCTGTTTGAGAATTCAATTCTTTCAATTTATTGTCATCATGATCTTTTACTAAATCATTCAAGTAAAGTTCATAATTCACTTGTTCGATGAAGTGTTGGTCTATTTGATTATTCAATTCAACTAAATAATTTCTATCTTCAATACTTTCTACACGAACTAATGAATTTTGAACCGGATCCCATTCCATTGTTGAATATCTATAATTATTAAATATTCATAAATGTACCTAAAAATTTCTAAAAATGTTATACAAAATATAAAAAATATTTTAAAATTAAAATAGACTATATACTAACTTTTTTAATAATTTGCTAAAAATAGGAAAAAATAAAAAAATAAAAACTGAAACCAAAAAATTATATTTTTTCTGAAATAAAGTTAGTATAATTTGTTGGTTTGAAAAACAGCATATTCAATTTTGGCTTCTATATTGTATCTTATGTATACAAAAATGTAATAATTTACAATAAATTTGTATATGTTTTAAATTGGATCTTTAAAAATCTCACTCCATACAATATTCTCGATTATTGAGGGATCTTCCAATTCATTTTGAATAAATATTTTATTAGGATTTTTGCATCTAGATAAAGCTACATACAATTGACCATGAGAAAATAGTGGGCGTCTAAGAAAAATTCCTATAGAGTCAAAACTTTGTCCTTGTGATTTATCTATTGTTATTGCGAAAGCTAACATAATTGGAAATTGTTTTCTATAAAGAGTAAAAGGAAATAAAGAAGATTCTCCAGTATTTAAAGTGATTCCTCCAAAAGGTATATTATTATAGCATACATCTTGTAAGGTTTGATCTATTATTTCTAAAGCTTTTTTAGGAATCATAGATGCTTCATCCCAAATAAGTAAATCAGCCAACCTTAATTTTTTTTATCTGATTCTAATATTAAAAAAGCTGTTTTTATATTGTCCAAATCCAAAGGTAATCTAAAAGTTCTATGACTTGTCATTCCTTTTGGTAATAATATAGAAACAATACCGGTCCAAGCCATTGATAAAACTTGTTTGCTCAGTGAAATATAATAGTGTATCAAAGTTTTGTATAAGAAAGTTTTTCCTGAACCTCCATGACCATCAATAAAATAAATGTTGGTTTTACTATTAACAAGTTCTGTAAAGAAAATGTTGATCTTCACTTACAATTATTACAATTTCTCTTGTATATTTTGTCTTAATGATATATTTATTTAATTTAAAAATAAGCTTAGGGGTTGGCGAGCGGAGCGAGCAGGGGTACCCCCCTAGTATATATATACATATATATATATATATATATATAATTTTCTTTATCGTTCAATAGGCATTTTTAACACATTTTTCGCCCTTGGAGGCAGAAAATAGTATGTGCACCAAGGGCACATTGGAGATTCACGGCCCACGAATGAGTCTTTCACCCTCGCTTCACTCTCCCCCTCGGGCCGGAATCCCCAATTTTGCGTCCTTGGTACATAATCTACTATTTCACCTTTAACTACTAACGCTCTTCCGGAATGCGTAAACGCTTTTGCACCCGCGCGCACTCATCACTTACATTTTCTTTTCTCCTCCTCATCATTCATCACCTGCTTGTGGATCTCTGCTGCATAATTGCTAACTGCGAGCCATTCATCCTCCAGTATGAGGCGGAGTGTTTCCTTGCACAGTTTCAGATTTTTCTGTGTGTTGTCACTAATTCGTCTCTTTGCCTTAAATACGTATTTCCTCTCTACTGGTTTTATCACCAACATGGCATCTGCTCATATTGGAGCCTCGTACAACATAATCAATGTGATCAATGCGAAGCGACACAGCTGTATCAAGTGGCGCGGTAGCGCCACGAAGGCGAGTTTGAGAAGCAGATGACTTTTAATTGAGAGCAAAAAGAAAAATTGAAAAAAGTAATCGTACAATCATTGAGAATTTCATTTTGCTCTCGATGAAAATCTATCATACTTAGAGTGCTGAAATTTTGCATGGTGATTTGTTTCAAGCTGTTAAAACAATATATGTACTTGTCTTTAGCTCAAGTGCTGTAGTTTAGATTTTCACATCAACACCCATGTATAAATTTTGCTCCCGGAGCCATGGGGTTTGATGTGGGTCAGCTATCAAAGACCGACAAGCAAAAATTGTTACACTAGCCTGTTTCTACATAATAAAATAAGCATCTACACTACAAGTTAAACATCTTGCACGAACACACTGCATATAAGGCACTATAAGGATGAATATTTCCTGCGACTGACTTGAACACTGAGTTGGGAATATATGTCAAGATCATCGCTTTTACATTTCATTATTGATAATCTTGAACACACAAATTTTACTTAATGTTTCTAATATACCCACATAAAAACTGTACTTTTCAGTGTAAGTGTTGAGAGTGGTCATGTTTGTACATATGCATAAATATGTGCAAGGTTAGGTTGCAACGTATAAAAAGTTCGCCATAGTTTTATGGCATATTATGTCCACTTACCATCGCCTGTTAACAGGGGCATATGGCCACGATGTGCCTCATGATCTGGCTACTGGGCATAAAATTTGACATATCGTGGCCATATTAGCCTCAATTTCCTACGATGGTAGGTGTACAGGATGCCCGATGACGAAGTCTAGGTAGTTCGCACTTGGTTTTTGGTGTCTAAGTGTAGAGATTATTCGAGGGTACTGTACCAGAACAATCAGTGATTTTATTTCATAGTGATAAAAATGTCACAAAAATGCCATGGACGAAAGGTTCTAAAAATGCTTATATTTTATTTTTAGGAAGAATATGAAATACTCCAAAAAAATTACTAAAAAAGACTGAAATCTCTAAAAAAAATTAACTTAAAAAGTAAAAGATTAGGCGAGTTTGATATATTCCGCAACGAAATAACAGATAAAGAAGAACTGAGATCAATCAACCAAAGTCAAGTTTAATATATTGAATCATAATAAAGCAACGAAATTTTGTTTGGTCAATAAAGGGCGTACTTAACTCAAAGTTAAGTTATATAATGATCAATTAGAAACAACTCTCAATATACTTACTACGCAACTTGCCATGGCCGATTTATTGTATTTATGGTGTTATTATAACGTTCTAATACATGAAAAGAAAAGTTTAATTGTTCACTAATAAACAAAATGAAACGGTCATGGCAAGTTGCGTAGTAAGAATATTGAGAGTTGTTTCTAATTGATCATTATATAACTTAACTTTGGGTTAAGTACGCCCTTTATTGACCAAACAAAATTTCGTTGCTTTATTATGATTCAATATATTAAACTTGACTTTGGTTGATTGATCTCAGTTCTTTTTTATCTGTTATTTCGTTGCGGAATATATCAAACTCGCCTAATCTTTTACTTTTTAAGTTAATTTTTTTTAGAGATAAATATATACATGCTATCTTCTCATGAACAAATCCTTCCGAAGGTGATAGGAACGTGCAGTCGCGCATGCTCACGAACTAATCCTTCCTCTCAATATCTTACATTATCGTACAAGGTCGCGTGCAGTCGCGCAGTAGTTCGGACTTAATTGTAATATATTTATTATCTTTGTTGTAACTTCTCCAATATCGCTTGACAGACTGGGCATGTGCAGCTACCAGCTGCATGGCCATACTTCCATACTTCTATACCGTGCCTCTTTCATGGCAGAGATTGCTGTTGGGTGGGCTGTTACAGTCTTTTACCTTATGTTCTATGCTCCCACATGTGTAGCAACAGTTACTTTGTAAATATCTCCACGCTAATAATTATGTTAATCTCAATATGTGTCCGACCCTCTGGATCCTCCTATCTATTGGGACAGATGATGTGACTCCAACACTTGCCTGTAAACGGTGCCAGAGTGGGTACATGGTACCAGTATGTACTCAATTCTTTTCTGCTATAAAATGTGGGAGTTTGAAAATAAAAAGATACATTAAAACGTTAAAACCTCTTGAGGCAAAATAAAATTCTTAATAAAATCTAAATAGACAAAACATTTGGTTTCGAGAGAATGTCGCTTTTTACTGGATTTTTTTTGTATACAAATTATCGCATGCATGACAGAACAATATATGTCTAACGAATATAAAACACTTTGGTGAAGTACCGATACCTCAGAGGATCTGAATCCTGCAGGAGCTGCAAAAAATAGCAAAAATTAAATAAGAACAGTATTACAAACATTTTAAAAAATCTTTGCATTTTTTAATATATAATAAGAGAAATAAAATATTTAAAGAAAATAATATATCATTTAGTTTGAGGAAACAGTTGTCAGCAAAGCATAAATATTTTTAAGATGATTAAGTCCCCCTAATTTGCAAATGCAATCTTTAGTTATTATTGTCGAATAATATTTTATAACTAATATACAAATAAGATTTGTTTTATAGGTAAAAAGTATACAATCAGGCATTCTAGATTTACAGTGTATAGAGAAGGGGAACATCAATATTGATGAGCCTGAATCAATTTTTGGCAAATGTCAAGTGGTGAAGACATCAATAGATAGATTAGAAAAGAATGTTGAAGGAAATAACCATCTTAAGAGGTAAACATATTTCCAATTAAGAATTATAGATTTAATGTAACACATTTTATGATAGATAATGCTAGATGAATATTCTCGCATTCAATTGTTGAAGGCGTTTTCTCCTGTAAATATTTATATGCATGTGTAGGATTGAGTATAGATGTGTCTGTTCATGTCAGTGAGGTGAATGTCGCTGTAAATGTCCCTTCCACGCCATCAACTGTGTCTAAAAAATACCATTGTTCTAATTTCCATTATCTTTTGAACCAGATAATCAAAGAATTATTTTAAAATTAAATGAACTGTTTCGAAGAGTATGAATATAATCTGAATTGTCGAAATGTATAACAACATAAATAATGTACATTTTAACAAAACTTATTTTGTAACACAAGCACGATTTTCACGTTTTTCGTACCTATTTTGCTGGCGTGAGATAGTATTTTTTCAGCGGCGGACAAGAAATCGGCGAGCAAAAATACAGTTTTCTGCTTGCTGTTCAAGTTTAGCAGCCAAAGCAAATTGTTATATACTACTTTTAAATACTACTACACAATAGTCATGAAAAAGAGACAAACTCATAAATGCGTTACAAAAAATGATTTTTCTAATTCAAAACATCAAGAAAGTCTCATGCGCGCATTGTCAGCAAGAGCGCAGGCAAAAAAGAGCAGCAGAAGAGCTAGTTACGAGCTTGATTCCCCAAACTGGGAGTAATAAAACAGAGTATTTACGTGTTGACCTGTCACAGCTCTATTAGAGCTAGACTCTAAAGAATATCTCACATTAGCTATTCCTAATATGGAACGAATAAGAATACGAAAAGCTAGTATATAAAGTCCGCGAGCAAAGGGCTGGAGAGCATCAGTTTTTCCAAAGTAACCATACAGTTCGTGATACTTCTAGTTACCAGACCAGAAACAATCTAGACCGTTTCAAGACATAAGTATTACAAGATAAAGTCACTATCAAGAGGAAGCCCAACATCCTGTTGCATTACGTGAATTCATACTAGTATCCACGTTTAGCAAGACGCATCGTCATCTCGTCTCTGAAGGAGAGCAAAGGCATCAAGGTGCCCATCGTCCTGCACCTGCACGCCATTAAAAAGATAAACTGACAATCGACGGCCCATCAACAGCCTGACCGAAGTGAACCACCGACGCAAGGCTACCGAGCGCCAAGGATCCACAGCTGCAACCTCCTGCTGACATACACACACATACTATATATACAAGGTACTTTTCTCTCCCCTTTTAAGTAAATAAACGTAGTAGTTATTATAATTTTAACCCCATGTAGAGTAAAGTGATTTCGTTATCCGGCTCCTTTTCTCGCAAGGCAGCGACTGCGTCCGCCGTAGCCAAAAGGGCCAATTCCCTTCGTATAAAATTACTAATAATAATTAATTACTTGGGATGAGAAATCTGCATACCGTAAGTATATTGGTGGGTTTCGCTCATTTGGACGTAACACTTCGAAACAGTTTACCGTCTTTTTTGGTAAATTGTGTATCTAGTGGTAAAACTGTGCTCGTTTGAGATGATATTAAATAAACATTACCAGATGTTCAGTATAGTAGTCGTATTGAAGTCATTGAAAATTCAGTGAAATATATATCCGATTAAGTAACTTTTAGTCTAATTTTTGACGTATTACATTGACTGAAAATCTTTATGAGTCAACCAATGATAACAATTTTAAAGAATGTGTTATGTGACAACTTTCCCGTAGCTATATTCAAAGAAGTATTTCGAATATAAAATCGAGAAAGTTCTATACACAAAAGGTACAGCAAGATTTAAGGCCACAAAAGTATGAGGTAGCCAAGAATCTCGCTGACCTAAACAATTTCTCCTCCACTGCTCAAGACCGCGCGTGCAAAGCCACTCTGCAGCTTGATGAGAGCAACAAGTGTCGACGCAGTGACGTCAGAGTGAAGAAAACTTGGAGAGGCGTGGGAGGTCCGGAAATATTTCCTAGCGTCCCTAAGCCACGCTACTCCACATGGAGAATAATTTCGAAGGGTCAGCATTCGATACTTTCGTAACTGCGGGAACACGAATAATATTGTACTCTGTCCCATCTAATAACGAATGATTAGGATTCGGATTCGAAATGTAGATGCTAAATGATTTTCGTGCATGTACCGACGCGAAAATGGGAGAGTGGGGACTCCTAAACTCTACGCACCGCAGGGACTCGACGTTTCGCAGTCTCAGACCTCGAAACTTGGAGTGCTTACGTGCCGACTGTCGGCTGTTTCATGCGGCTGTGTTTCGTGTTTACACTACACAAGCGAACCTCTCTCCTCTTTCTAGTCCTTCGTGTTATTCGAAGTTGGGAGTCTCAGAGTTCGAAAGTCAAAGCGGTAGACGCTTATGCCCGTATTGCCAGAATGCCGAAACTTTCGGAATCGGGGAATAACGAACATAGACTGCAAAACATTTGAATTCGAAGTGTGAATACTCCGTAAATTATACAATTCACAGAGGACAAGTTTCGGTATACTATAATTCCACAATAGACATAAATAAATACGACCAATAGAAATCTGTACGACCTATTTAGGAAGGCATATATTTAGGAAGGAATATAGGAAGGTTGAACCTTCGAAATTTTTCTCCGTGCAAGCACTCCGACTCGAGCCCAGCTCCCGAGCGGATATCTATTTTTGGTTTAGTTTGTTTTCATTTTGTTGTTCAAGCCCCGGTTTTTAATTTTCAATTGATTATTAGTATTGAAGTCGTGATTTAGTATTGAAGTATAACAATTGTTATATAGTTGGCTAATTTTGATTTAATTAGACTTCTGGCAAATAAAATTACCGTAACGAAAAGATTTAAGAGTTCGATTGATTTACAAAACATCAAACCATGAAAGAGACTCGACTCCCATCGAAGACGCGAATCAGACATCAGCGACGCAACCACAAAGAAAAAAAGTTATCTCAATGAGTCCATCTCAGATAAACAAAGGTAGGAGGTTTATTTACATGTAAGCGTGTGTGTGTAGAAGAAACTTAGAAAGGGAACAACTAGCGTCGGGGATTAGGAGAGATCAGATGAGTGCAGTCTCTCCCGCAGCTGTATAGTTGCGTGAGCAAACTCATCGCAAAAATAGTTAAATTTGGTTAATGGAATATGAAGAAGAAAATGAATTATCAGAAATATCTATTGATATATTATCAAAAGAAGGAGATATAATAACCGAAATATTTGGAAATAATATAAAAATTAATGATAAAACACTAAAAGATAAACTAATTCTTGCTCCTAAAAATTATGATGAGATTAATATTAACAATAAAATACTGGCTATCGTGGAAAGATACTGTATTGAATATCTTAGTACAGATACAGCTGAAAATGACAGTGGAGAAAACTTAGATGTTATGGTACCTACGGAAATTTTAATTCTTTAACTTCCAATAAACTTCCTAATTACTTCGTAATTTTGTTAAGAAATTTAAATATTAATAAAGCTCTTTTTAATAAAAAACGAATAATCATAAAAAAATGTCTAAAGTATTGGAATTAGGCAGAAATTTTATGTGGAAAAAATAATGGAAAAATAGTTATGACAACAAAGATAACTTTAGCAAAATTTAAAGAAGAAGTGCCATTTAATATGCACCGACAATTTTCTATTAGATTAGATTTTGTAAAGACAATAAATAACTGACAGGATCAATCATATAATAACATTGATGTTTGTTTGCCATCACCAGTCTTTAGTCACGGTCAATTATATGTTGCTCTATCCAGAGTAAAAGATAAATCAGAAATAGAAAAATTGGCAGCATTTATTAAAATGCAGCGCTGGAATTAGAAAAATTTACTGCATCAATTATTGAAATGCAGCGCTGGCATTAGGAAAATCGGCTGTAGCATTTATTAAAATGAAGCGCTGGAACATGACTCTAGACGAGGAAATGTATATTAGGTCCAAAATTCTTCCGTTCCGGTCCGAAGTTCTTCTGCCATATTTGCTTGCGTCATCATTTTTACTCGCGTCTCTACGTCACGGTATTAACAATAGATTCGCACAGCAGCAGCGGCTAACTAATCTGACAATTTATTTGCGTGTTTCTGTGTATTTCCAATACACGAAAACCTCCGCTTGGCTACCTAAATTTAGCTAGTCTATCAAAAAAAAAAAATAAATAAAAATCTAACGCCTCTACTCTAATAGCTGTGGCGTGATTCTATCTCGCGAATTCTAAGTACGAGACGGCGTGCGTAGCACCCAACTTCTGCTCTCGCACTCTTTCGCCGTCGTATAATTCGCGTTATGCTGCGTATACACAGGTAGGCTCTATCACTAGCCAGCTGTGCTATCCTATACGCACACACACTCACACACGCTCGGGTACGCGTACTATATCGTTTCTATTGCGATACGGCGCTTGCACTATGCCTGCGCTACGTACTGTAGCGGACACACGCACTTGTAGCACTCGCACGTACTCTCCCACCGAGCGGTTCATGCAAACACTCTCCGTGCGCTCACAGACGCTCCCACCAAGCGGCTCGCGCACACGCTCTCCGCGCGCTCACGTATACTCCCGCTACGCAGCGTACTCACACGCGCCAGCTGCTTCGTACTCGGCGCTCGCACACTACTATAGCGCACACAGATTTTCCTACTCTCGCGCGATGCTACTCAGCCGACCAACAAACCGATTTCAACCGTCTTTCTACGAAATTCGCTTACTTTTCGACGGATCGAGAATTCCCTATCTCGAGTTCGCGCGCAACACTTTTTCTTTTCCTATCCCGCGTGTCCACACGTTTTGGGCGCCAGTTGCAACGGGGTGGTTTCTAGGCGGCTAACTGCCTATGTTCCCCGTACAAATGCAAAGTTCTCCTGCACTTTTCTTTTGCGAGATGCTGTACTCGCTTGTGTGGTCGCCTACCTGCGACGATGCTCCGGTGCTCAGTATGCATTACACTCCTGTGTAGTGCCCGCGAAGGCGGCGTTATTCGACGGTTTGAATAGGAAGAGGGATCGGGACGACAATCAAATGAACACACTACCGATTCTACTAAAAAGGCGTTTCTTTAGTAAGAAATCTGCTGTCCGTGTTGCGCGTATTCGCGTCGCGAGAAGGCCGCAAAATCTACCGGATCACCGACTGGGGCCAAATGCCTCGCCAGTCGATCGCGCATAAATAAATTAGAGATTAATTCCTACTTTATCTTATCGCGTCGGTCCTCGTCGTACTCTGGCCAGGGAGTCTCCTGCTCGTTCTTGCCGTGCTCCGGTTGCGGTGATCCACCAGTGGCAGTGGTTACTGCGGCTGCTGCTGTGCTGCAGTTGCTGCTGTTGCTGCTTCCCCTGGTTGCTGTGGCTGCTCTCGATGGTGCTGTGGCCTTCGATGCTGCTGTTGCTGCTTCCTCGCTGCTGTTGCTGCTGCTCAACACTTAGGATCTTTTGCACGCGTAATCTCAACTTATCGCGAGTGCGCACAAAAGCTAACTGACTCGAATTTCCCTCTAATTGCGAGTCCTCTGCTGGCCTTCCCGCGCTTCAGCTACCCGCGCCGACGTGCGCGTCTCGCCGCCCGTTATAGCGTATATATATATATATTTTTTTTTATTACTCCATTACCGGCGCAGACTTTCGGCCCAGCTACCGGGGGCCTTCCACCACCTTTGTGAGGAAGTTGAGCCCAATCCTATCCTTACTACATTTATACTTCCCTGGAAGGCTTTTCCGGTGAAGACATATTTCAGCCACGCACCTTGTTGGTTAAGCCAACACTCTCTATCCTCGAGAGGACATCGGGTCCGCCTAGTGCATCGGAGTGACCTTATCGACATTTTCTATATAGTCCCTACCACTGTTGCGCATTTGCCCAGGTGTAAGTCTGTGAGGCAGGGAAAACCCGAAATTACACTGACGGAAAATTCCGGGCAAAAACCTGCCTCGAAATAGCCGGTGTCCAGAGCTCTTTTCCCGTTGAAAAATACTCCGAAAAAATCCGAGTGATCTCACCGGGAATCGAACCCTTGACCTCTAGAACGACGTTGTTTCCGTGTCTAGCACGCTAATCACTGAGCCAACGACACTCTTGTATATGTATATATATATATATATATATATATATATATATATATATATATATATATATATACATATATTTAGATACGTAATGTTTTCAGATAAGGCTACATTCTGTGGTAACGGGCAACTCAATCATCATAATAGCCATTATTGGTCTGTCCAGAACCCTCATTAGGTACGCCATGTTGACAATCAGCATAGACGGAGCCTTGTAGTTTATTGTGATATAGTGAATGGTTATCTTATAGGCCCTTATTTTTTGATGGGAATGCCATTATTGATAAATGTAGACTTGGAAATAAGATGGGAATTATGGATACAACAAGATGGTACGCCGTATCATCGTTCGCTGATAGTTCGTCGATTCCTGAACCAACGATACCGAGGACGATGGATAGGTATTGGTAGTGATATTACTGACAATGAGTGGTGTCCAAGATCACCGAATCTGACAAGTGCAGATTTCTTTTTATGGGGCTACTTAAAAAATGTTGTTTATGGACAACAACCAACAACACGGCAAAATATAGTACAACGCATCACACAAGTTATAGAGCTATTTCGCATCACGTTCTGTTGTTTACAGTTGGAAACTTCGAACGTGGAATTCAACATTGCATAAACTTGAACGGGGGTATTTTTGAACAACTCACAGGATAAATTTTTGTATTACGGCCTTAACCATAGCTTTCTAGGTAGTCAATGTCTTGTCTTGACCGGTTGGACATGCCTACCTTGCCTTCATTAGCTGGGTGATCAATACCTTGCTTTCATTACCTGGGGAGTCAAAATCTTGCCTAGACCTGTTGGACATTCCCACCTTGCCTTCATTGACTGTGTGATCAATACCTTGCTTTCATTAGCAGGATAGTCAACGTCTTGCCTTGACCGGTTGGACAATTCCCACCTTACCTTCATCGGCCGGGTTGTGATTCTTGCCTTGCTTTTATCCGGGATCTTTTGGGTCTTGTCGTCGTGGGTAGGATTCACGCGGGACCTGAAAAGCCACCCTGATACGACAATTAGAACAAAATTATGTAACCTTGAAAGACAGAGTTAAATTCAAAGTCAACATTCGGCACGTCCTCGACAACTAATGTGTCCCTAGCATCTACCATGTACGTCCAATTTTCCGCTCTTTTTATTCCTACAATAAAAAAAATAGGGTTCCTATTTAGAGAAACAAAGTTGAACTTGAAATGACATTAAAAATCGAGTTCAATATCAAATTCAAGGGCGTCTTCAGACTTCCTCTTCGATATCCGACCACTTTTTTTGAAACATTTATTTTACTTTCAACAGAACCTAAAATAAATTTCAGACCTTAAGGTGCCTTGGTTGCAAAGTTATAGTAATCAAAATTTGAGATTAAAGATTTTTTACTTTTCTCGCCAAACTAAATCATTTTATTAGGCATGTTAAAAGCAATTTAGATGGACATACGTGTATATATATATATATATATTGTAACGGGCGGCGAGACGCGCACGTCGGCGCGGGGAGCCAAAGCGCGGGAAGGGCGGTAGAGATCTCGCAATTCGAGGGAAATTCGAGACAGTTAACTTTTGACCGCACTCGTGACTAGTACTGACGACGCGCGCCAAAAGTGATAGCTACAGCAGCAGCAAAGAGAGCAGCCCTAGCAGCAACCACAGCACAGCAGCCCTAGCAGCAACAGCAGCCCTAGAAGCAACAGCAGCAACGGCAGCAACCCAACGCTACCACAGCCCAGAGATACGGCAAGGTCGAGCAGAGGACTCCCTGGCCAAAGTACAACGAGGATCGTCGTTATAAGTTAAAGTAGGATCTCATTTTCCTTTTTATTTATACGCGATCGACTGGCGAGGACTGGCTTGGCCCCAGTCGTTGTTACGGGATATTGTGTGGCCTTCTCGCGACGCGAATACGCGCAATACGGACGCCGGATTGTTTAACTGAATAAACGCCTTTTTATTAGAATCGGTAGTGTGTTCATTCAATCGTCGTCCCGATCCCTTTTCCTATCTAAACCGCCGAATACCGCCGTCTCCGCGGGCACTACACAGAAGTGTAGTGCATACTGAGCACCGGGACATCGTCGCAGGTAGGCGACCACACGAGCGAGTACAGCATCTCGCAAAAGCAAAGTACAGGAGGACTTTGCATTTGTACGGGGTACATAGGCAGATAGCCGCCTAAAAACCACCCCGTTACAACTGGCGCCCAAAACATGTGGATACGCGAGATAGGAAGAGAAAAAGTGTTGCGCGCGAACTCGAGATAGGGAATTCCCGATTCGGCGAAAAGTAAACGAATTTCGTAGAAAGACGGTTGAATTTCCGCGAGTTCGAAAAGGCTTAGGCGTGATATATATATTTGCATTATTATACTTGCGCCGAGCCGATCAAAACAAATATCGGTTCGTTGGTCGGCTAAGCAGCAGCGCGCGAGAGTAGGAAAATCCGTGCGCGCTATAGTAGTGTGCGAGCGCCGAGTACGAAGCAGCTGGCGCGTGTGAGTACGCTGCGTAGCGGGAGTATACGTGAGCGCGCGGAGAGCGTGTGCGCGAGCCGCTTGGTGGGAGCGTCCGTGAGCGCGCGGAGAGTGTGTACGCGAGCCGCTCGGTGGAAGAGTACGTGCGAGTGCTACGAGTGCGTGTGTCCGTTACAGTACGTAGCGCAGGCATAGTGCAAGCGCCGTATCGCCGTAGAAGCGATATAGTACGCGTACCCGAGCGTGTGTGAGTGTGCGTGCGTATAGGATAGCACAGCTGGCTGATGATAGAGCCTACCTATGTATACGCAGCATAACGCGTATTATACTACAGCAAAAGAGTGCGAGATCAGAAATTCGGTGCAACGCACGCCGTCTCGCACTTAGAATCCACGGGATAAAATCACGCCACAGTTATTAGAATAGAGGCGTTAGATTTTTATTTTTTAGACTAGCTTAATACTGATAGGAAAGCGTAGGTTTTTCGTGCATTGCAAATACACAATAGCTCGCTAGTAAATTATCAGATTAGGTAGCCGCTGCTGCTGCGTGAATTAGTTTCATAGAGTCAATAAATTTTAGTGGGAAATCAACGCGTGAAAGATGGCTCAAGAAACCGAAAAGAGCGTAGGAGACTGGTGCTACGCACTAGAAGACGCCCATTTACAAGAAGCACTGACCTCGTTGAAGCTTCGAGCCGATGGCTTCAAGTTAGCCAAAGTCGCCAGACTTCACCGATGGTTAATGGGCGACTACGCTGAAGAGGATTTTATGCCCATGGGAGAAGTGTTGCCATCGGAAGCTCGCGTTGAAAGAGAGCTGCTCCGGCAAACATTTATAGACGAAACGAAGCTGAAGACCGCAGGTGATACGATTGCGGATGAATCCTATGACCCTACGGCAGCACACCCGCTAGAAAGATTGGCGCATGACCAGACCGTAGCAGAACGGTTAAGGTGGTCGAGTGAGGCACGGGTCCCATGCGGGCAAGGCGCTATAAAGAAGGTAGCGCGAGCCTCAGCCAGTACACCGTGGGTAATCCCAACAATGCAACTTTCTGATCAGGAGGAGGAAGCAAGAAATGTTGCAAACAGTCATAGGAAGGACGGTGAGCAGCTGGATCCTAGGTCCTTCGAGTAGCCATGTACTATTACTGGCCGAAAATGTATAGCGACGTCGAGCAATATGTACGGCAGTGCATGGTCTGCCAACAGACTAAGGTAGAACAGCGTCCTCCAGCTGGACTTATGGATCATCACGAGGCCATGGCAGATGGTGGCTAGTGATATGATGGGTCCTAAACCAAAAACGGTACATGGGAACGAATATATCCTCGTATTCGAAGATCTGTTTACTCGATGGGTTGAGTGTATTCCCGTAAAGCGAGCAAACGGTCCTACCATAGTAAAACACCTGGAGGAAAGGATAGTTTTGAGGTATGGCGCTTCAGAAGTATTTCTCTCAGATAACGGTACAGAATTTAAAAACCATGTCGTAGACAAATATCTGGAGTCGATCGGTGTCAAACACGAAACAACGCCGGTGTACCATCCTCAAGCTAATCCAGTGGAGCGAGTCAATAAGACGGTAACCAGTAGGATACGAGCGCTCATAGACGAAAACCATTCCAAATGGGATGAGCACTTGAGCGAAATCATCTTCGGATATAACACAGTTCCGCATTCAGCAGCTGAGGTTAGTCCAGCGATGATGTTATACGGCAGGCAACCACCAAACGCGGCATCTGCCAGGCGCAGCCAGGATATAGCGGCTGCAGAGGAGTTGCAAAATAGTGCATACGCCGACTGGTTGAACCGCATGAAAGGGCTGAGCCAAGTGCATGAGAATGCAGCTGAACGAGCCAAGCGCGAGCAAGAGAGACAAGCTGGATATTATGACGCTCGATGCAGAGAGGCGGAGTTCAAAGTCGACGACTTGGTATGGAAACGCAATTATGTGCTTTCTTCCGCAGCGGATAAACGGTCAGCCAAGTTCGCCCCATTATATGTTGGACCATACAGGATTATAGATGTCTTGGGCACCAACACGTATCGTTTGAAGGACGAAGAAGGACAAGTGATAGACTTGGTCCATGCCGATCAACTCAAACGAGTCATCCGGCAAGGGCAATATCTCGAGAAGAGGAGGCTGTAGCAGGTAAGGCAGACTGTCCTAGGGAGGTTAGAGCAGACACGCGACGGGAACTGCGAGCGAGCGAAGACCGCTCTGAAGGCGACCAGAGTGGCAATGCGCGTAATGATAGATCACAGCACAGCGGTGCTCGAAGTGTGAGCCCCCCTCTACGTATCACTGAGAGTCAAGGTGACGACGTAGGAGACTCGACCCCGTCCCCTCGTAGGTTGCGCGGGCAACGCAACGCTACGCAGCAGACGGGAGGTCCAGTTACAGGGCGGCCAGTAGCCAGGCCTCGCGGCATGCCTCGGAAGGCCCAGTACGCGACTCTACCGGTGCCAGCACAGCCGATGAACGAGGCTAGTGCGACCGGCACGGCTAAGAGAAAGCCTGGTCGGCCTAAGGGCTCACGCAACCATGCTAGGTAGGCAGAATAATCTGTATTTCTGTTTCAGGATGGATTCTGGAGATTGGGACGGTGTCCTCAGCAGGATGTTCGAGGAGGCTCGCCTACCGGCGGACTCTCTCACAGACGAGGAGGTCCTCATGGATCTAGACCATCTATCGGAGGAGGAGAACCGACCGAGAAGGGACTGGGCAGAGGAGACTCGGGAGGATGAGATCCTGACAACGCCCCCGAGTACCACCATCGACCAACAACCGGAGGAAGACGGTGAGGCTCCGCCGCGCCGCCTGCGATTTGCAGGCCTGCCCATCTCGGCGCGGTTGGAGTCCGCCCAACCCATCGACCCAGCACCACCATCACCAGCTCTGGAGACTGCCTCAAGCGAGGTGGAGAAGGAGTGGGCCAAGCTACGGCCAGCTATCGAGGAGGCGATAGAGGAGAGCCTGGAGGCTCGGAGGCTGGCACGAGAGGCCTTTAGGAGCTATGATAGCGCCGTGCGCCAATATGGAGCGGCCTTCCAGCAGCGCTCGAAAGCCTGGATGCGGCTGATCGAGGAGGAGAAGGCGGCGCTCAAGGCTGTTGATCAGTCGCGCCATCACAGGAGACCTGAGGGCCAAAGAGTGGGCCCAAAATTTAGTGCCCCATCCCGGAGCAATCGCGCGGGCGCGCGAGGAAGCTCGACGGCGGCGTGCTCAGGAGGAGCAGAGCCGCGCAACCCGGGCCCTAAAGGAAGCCGAGGCGGCTTTGGAGAAGGTCCGGGCGTGGAAGATGCTCGCCGACAAGAACGCGGCCAGAGACGAAGTTCGCCGAGGGGTCCGACCAGGGGCGTGCAGGTGACCCCGGACCGATGTGCGTTCGGGGAGCACACCGCAACCAGAGAAGCCTACGCGCTCTGCAGGCGGTGGCTCTACTCGGCGTGACCGGTCTGGGAATCGGGAGCACGTCTCTACCGTGACTTTGCATTTGTACGGGGTACATAGGCAGATAGCCGCCTAAAAACCACCCCGTTACAATATATATATATATATATATATATATATATATATATATATATATATATATATATATATATATATATATATATATATATATCACACACATACAAACATCTTAAAATGGCGTCGGGGGGCAGTCGGCCTCCTGATGCTCCGCTAGAAAAATATTACAAATGTCATCCTAGTACTAAAGTAGGATCGATAGTGTGCATTGTGTGTGGTGAATTTTTCCATACAAACGAATTTGTAGCAAAATATAATGCTGGAGTTCCTGTAAAATTCCTGAATAACTCGTTTGTTATTTGTCAAGAACATTCTAACCTGGCTTTGACTTCGAAGCTGCCATATGGTAAGCTGTCAGCAGAAACAGCTGAGTTCATTGCCCAGCTGAAAAGTGTTGACAGAGAAGCGGCAAAACAAGAATTGCTCTCGGAAATCGAGGAAATCGGTTTGAATAAAACCAAAGGACTAAATGATACTGTTTTTGAAGATTTAAATGAAGTCAAAACACTAAAAGTGGAGAACAGCCTTCTTAAACAACTACTGAGAGAAGTGCAAGACAAAAATAAGTTATTAAACGACTTGTTAACAAAAGAAAAAGCAAGCAATAACAGTGCTAATTTTATCAAAAAAGTGTCATACGCTGATAGTGTCAAACAAATACCTGCTAAACCTAGAGACAAAAAAGTGCCAAAACTAATTATAAAGAAAACAGATAAAAATGACAATACCAACATAAGTAAAACAGTGTATAACTGCATTACAAAGGACAAAACAATACAAACAAAAAAAGTTACAAATAAAAACAATGATCTGTTAATAATAAACTGTATGAATCTAGAAAGTGTCCAAAAGATTGAAAGTGCTTTAACAGACAAATTAAAAAACAGTTGCAAAATTGAAACAGAACAAATTAAAAAACCAATAATGAAAGTGATAGGAATAGACAATGTGTTTAAAAACAAAGAAGAACTCGAAAATGATATTAACCAAAGAATCTTTAGCAACATGGAAGATAAATGTAAAGTTCTACATAGTTTCAGTAGTGCAAAAAATACAATTGGTGCTATTATTAACCAAAGAAACTTTAGCAACATGGAAGATAAATGTAAAGTTCTACATAGTTTCAGTAGTGCAAAAAATACAATTGGTGCTATTATTGAGGTGACATCTAACATATATAAAACAATAAAAGAAAACAGAAGTAAAATGTTCATCGCATATCAAAACTGTAAAGTATTTGATATCATAAATACAAGTCCATGCAACAAATGCGCGAGATTCAGACACGGTGGCAAGAATTGCGAAAATAATGCAATGTATCACAAATGCGCTGGCGATCATATAGCGTCAGAGTGCAAAAGTGACCAGCTCAAATGTCCAAATTGTGATTTTCACAATAATAAATACAAGACCAAATATAATACAAATCGTAGTGCCATAGACAGCCAAATGTGCGAAATTCTCAAATTTAAAATAAAGAAATTCATCGAATCCACTGACTATCCCCTGCAACCTACTTACCAGAGATACTTTGGGAAAGTAGAAAGCAGCTTCGATAGAAACACAACAGCGAGACAGACGGTAAGGAAGGTAACTACAACTGTAAACTCGCGTGTGCAGAGGATCAATCAAAACAATATATCAGACACCGAAAGTGCACTACATAAGTAATTTATATCAAAAATGGAAGAATTTGAAAGTAGTGAAATTAGACTAGATAATATCAAAGAATTAGATAAAAATCTAGAGAATAAAGAATTTTTACTATGCGTAAATATTAGAAGCTTAAATCAAAATTTCAATAAATTAGTTATTTTTCTTAACAGTCTCCAAACAAAACCAAGTATTATTGTCTGTACTGAGACGTGGAATTTAAAATACCATGATATGTTCCATCTAGATGAATACAAAAGCTATTATAATAACAGCCATATAAATCAAAATGATTGAGTTGTAATGTATATTCATGAAAGTATTAATGAAGCAACTGAAATCTTACAAATGAATAATTTAAAAATTTTAAGTACAAAAATCACCTTACAAAACAATGATGAAATTACCATCTCATCTCTGTATAGAAGTCACAGTCTCACGAAATCAGAATTTGTCTTAGATATAAAAGCTCTACTAGAAGGTAACAAATCAAACAAAAATAACATCATAGTAGGTGACTTTAATGTTGACATAAATAGTAGCGAAACAATAGACCAAGAATTTTTGCAGATTATGCTAGAAAATGGCTACTATCCTGGAATTAAAGATATTACTAGACCCGCTATTACTGATTGTAATAGGGGAAGTTGTATTGATAATTTCTACATAAAGTCTAATAACATTGAACACAAAACTTATGCTTTGACAATACCTTTTAATGATCACTACCCTATTTGCATGACCATCAAGAGTAGCAAAAATAAAAATAAAAATACAGACAATACACACATAAATTATCAAAAGCTACACAGAATTGCAAGCTTGCAGAAATGGTCTGACGTTGCTGAAACAGAAGACCCAAATAAAGCTATAGACAGGCTAATACAAATGATACAAAAATGCATGAAAGATGCAGAGTGCAACACTAAAAAACGTAAACAAAGAAACATGAGACCTAGAAAATCATGGATAACTAGTGCAATAATGACTTCATATAAAAGAAAAGAACACCTATATAAAATTTGGAAGCAAGATCCAACGAATACAGGAAAAAGAAAAAATTATCAAGATTATGTGAAATTATTAAATCAAGTTATTAATAAAGCCAAGGAAAATTATGACAAAAAAACCATAGAGGCTAGTCAAGGTGATCAAAAGAAACTATGGAAGATTATCAATAATAAACTAGGTAAAAGCAATAAAAAAAGTGAGATTGTCAAATACATAAAAAATGAAGATTCTAAAATAACTGACTCAGATTTAATAGCAGAACATATGAATGATTTTTTCACCAACGTAGGTTTAAAATTGAGTGAACAGATTGAGTCAAACGAAGCAATTCCTTTACCACCAGCCAATAATAAAAATATCTTTATCTTTCCAACTAATAATATCGAAGTTCATAAAACTAAAAAAGCTTAAAAAACAAAAATGGAGGCATAGATGGCATAAATGCAGCTTGTCTAAAAAAAATTGCAGAATATATCAGCGGCCCAATAGCGACTATTATAAACAGTTGCATTGAGAAAGGAACCTGGCCAGATGATCTTAAAAAAGCAGAAATCATACCAATTCACATGGCAAAAGAAAAATTTCTCATAAATAACTACAGACCAATTTCCTTAATCTCTAATATAGCAAAAATTTTTAAAAAAATTCTGCACAACCGTCTAATAAGTTTTATTAACAAGCACAAAATTATCTCCGAAAAACAATTCGGTTTTACAAAAGGAAAGAGTACAAAAGATGCGTTGAACTTAATCACTAATGTGATTTACAATCAGCTGGACAACAGTAAACCAATTGCAGTCACTTTTCTTGATTTAGCCAAGGCCTTCGATACAGTAAACCATCAAATATTGTTAAAGAAGCTATACAATATAGGAATCAGAGGTAATGCACATCAACTTCTAACAAGTTACCTAACAAATCGAAAGCAAAGAGTAAAAGTCAACAATAAAGCAAGTTCATATAAAATAGTTAATACCGGAGTCCCGCAAGGAACGATTCTAGGACCTCTACTTTTCATCATTTATATAAATGATATGTTAGAAGTATTACCAGAAAACTCGATTATATCGTATGCTGATGACACGGCTGTGATAGTAGAAGGTAACAATTGGACGGAAGTTGAAACAAAAATGAATGCCTTTCTAAGTATAGTTTCAAACTGGCTTGTTTACAATAAGTTGTCACTCAATACAGATAAAACAATTTACCTAGAATTTGGAAATAATTGCAATAGTACATCAAAAACAATGAACATAACGATAAAAGGTAAAAATATAGAAAGAGTGAATAGCACAAGGTATCTGGGTGTTATTTTCGACAGTAACATGAAATGGGAAGAACATGTGATGAGCGTTTACAACAAGAACAAATTCTTTATTTTTGTGTTTTACAAATTATCAAGAATCATGACAACTGACACTTTAAGAATGCTCTACTATGCATTTTTCCATGGTACATTGTCCTATGGAATTATTACATGGGGAGGAGCTTATATAAGCTGCACAAGAACTTTGCAAAATCTACAAAACAGGATACTCAAGATAATAAACAAAAATACTTTCATTGTTGACAAACAACCCCTTAATATTGATCAGCTGTTTACTTGTGAGTCGCTCCTGTATCATTATGAATATTTGATGGAGAAATTTAGCAACTCTAGCTCAGTAACAAGAAACAAGAACATAATTCTACCAAAAACTAATAAAAGAGTGAGTAATAAAAACAGCCTCATAAGGGCAATTTATTACTTCATTAGATTGCCTAATGAATATAAAACGATAGTTATGATTCACAGCAGGAAATCAAAACTCAAAAAATGGCTGAAGGAAAACTATTAACGACGCACACAATAAATAACAGAATAAATTGTAAAAACATTAAACATCTACTAGAAGTACACATACATAGGAGAAGTCTAGATAGCATGCTGAGTGAGAAGGATCTCTCTACATCGGAAGTCCATGAGGGGGTGTCTATTATCACAGACAGTATGGTGCTAGACTTAAGGAGGTTGGTCAGGTACGTAGGAAGTCAAAAGAGAGATGCTAAAGACTTGCTACTGATCAGAGTAGTTAACCTTTCAGATTTGGCAACGTCGCTATACTACATATATGTATATATGCTATATAGTGTAGTGTGTTGCATTGCATGTAAACAATCCTGTGTGTTTGAATCCATGGAAAAATGTGTGAAAACCCAATAAAAAAATATTTTTGGAAAGGAAAACGTGTATTGGAAAAAATTCATAATTTAAGACAGCGCCAAGCAGGAGTAGGAAAAAATTTGAGAAGCGTTTACGGCTGCAGAAACAGAAACGCAACGCAAACTAACCTCAAAGATGGAGAGAACGATGCTCAAAGTGAATTTAAAATAGAAGGTCGAAGAATAGTTCACATAGAAACACTGGCAAAACAATTAATTTGCAGAAAGTGTAATAATACACTCTCTTTAAATGATACAGTTGATGAAGTACGATCTGGTTTGGCGAGTATATTTATAATAAGATGCAAGGATTGTCAGAGTACAATACGAGTTGCTACAGATAAAATGCATAGCACGTCAAAAAAATCTAAGCAGGGAAAGACGATTATGCATTATGATTTGAACTCCTCAGCAGCAATGGGTAAATATATTATGTAAATAATTCCTTTGATCTATAAATTTGAATGTTTTATATTATCTTTATAATAAATGTATTTATTCCAGAAACTATGAATACTGGTTCGGGCCCTAAGCACCTAAATAAAGTACTCGCTTCATTTGATGTACCAATACTTCATCCGAACACTTATAAGTTGCACCAAAAAGAAGTAGGTACCTCAGCAGAAGAAATGGCTCGAGATAGCTGTATGCAAGCAACTCTACTGGAACGAGAACTTACAATAAAGAATGTGCAAGAATTGCAAAAACTTTTGTAAGTGGTGTAGGCTTTAATGTGTTCATTTTCAATCAATTTTATTCCATCGATTTTTATCAATTTTGATTTATATTAACAAAAATATTATACAACGTAATTTTAATCAATTTTATCAAATAAGATTTATTTTTTCAAAATGTTTGACTATATAATTGAAATCAATTTTATTTGATTAATTTTTATCTATTTTGATTTATATTTTTTACAATATTATTTTATTCTTATATGTCAATGAGTTACAATATTCCAAGATGCAGTGATTGTATACGTATTTTTCTATTTCATTACTTTCTAATGCAATAATAAATATCTCTCTACGTGTGCATTTATTTATACTTATAACTGCAAGATATAATGACTTTTTCATAATAAAGAAATGATTTATATACAACTACTTGGTTTAATTTTTATTACAATTGTGACATCTTCCCTTTTTTCTTTCTTACAGGCCTAATCATTTAAAAAATAATTTTATATTCCCGACGATACGTGACGTAGACCACACAAATATTGCACCAATTTCTCCTGATACCATAGTTCGAATCGCAGCTGCATATGACATGGGATGGACGACGAGAGGAACGGGTCGTGAATATGACAGTTTATCTGGTTCAGGAGCTCTTATTGGATTTTTTTCAAAAAAAGTTTTAGCGTACACATCAAAAAATCGAAAATGTCGCATGTGTGATCTTGGGCATCTTCCAGAAGACCATGACTGCCGCCTCAATTTCACAGGCTCAGCTAAGGCAATGGAGCCTGCAGCAGCTTCTGAACTAGCCAAAGAAAATGAAATTTTTAAAGCGTGTAATGTTCAGTTAGGGATTATGATTGGGGATAACGATAGCTGTTCTATATCGGCTATTCGCTCTGGTACTGATCATGAAGTCGTGAAGCACTCCGACAAAAATCATACCAGCAAAGGCGTAACAAATGAGTTATATAAAATCCAAAAAGAACATAAAGAACTGAATGCAAAATCGATCAAATATTTAAAACGTTGTTTTAATTATTGTGTATCGCAAAATGCTGGTGACGTTACGAGAATGGCTGCTGCAATAAAAAATATTACTCATCACGCCTTCAATGAACACTCTAACTGCGATGATTGGTGTGGATATAAGAAAAATCCAGAAACGTATACACACTCGACAATTGGCAATGGCTTTCAAAGCTCTAAATTATTTGATACACTGAAGTGTCTGTTTGACGTGCTAGCTAATAAAGCTGAGAGATTCGCAGCTGGAGCGTCGAGTAACGCAAACGAAAGTTTGAATACTATTATAGCTAGTAAAGCTCCAAAGTCTCGTTTTTACGGAGGATCAGCAGGATATGATTATCGAGTAGCGTTTGCGATAAGTAGAAAGAATTTTGGAGAAACATTTGCAATGAAGTTGTCAAAAAAGATGTCTTTATCTACGGCACATTTTACTTCAAAGTATTACCAAACACTGGACTTTGAAGCTAAAAAGCGATATAGAAAAGCGTCGACTCGGGACTTTAAAAAAAGGCGTTTGGTTCTAAAGCAGCAAAAAGCACAGCTACGTAACAAAAAAGAAAACTTGGAAGGTTCTGAAAACTATCAATCAGACATAGGGCTTTTAAATAATGATGCTCCTCCGATTTCCAAAATAGTCGATAACTTGTCTACGCCTATAATTGTTTACTTCGACTTAGAAACTGGAGGTTTTTCAAAAAATGCAGACATTTTGCAAATCGCTGCAAAGTATAGGGACGCGTCGTTTTCTATCTACATTACTCCAACTAAAAGGATTGATGAGAGGTCAAGTGCAGTTACTGGTTTGCGCGATATTGGAGGAAAATTGCAATGTCACGGGAGTATAGTACCCTCAGTTACTATATCAGAAGCTTTGCAAGCTTTTAACATGTTTTGAAGTTCATTTAATAAAAAATGTATTTTAACTGCACACAATTGCAATTTTGACCGTCCAAGATTACTAGCAGCAATTAAAAAGACATTTCTTTCAAATCATTTTGAAAATGTAGTATATGGATTCGCCGATACGTTGCCTCTTATAAAAAAATGTACAGGACTTACAAAGAAAGGTGAAAACAAATTAGAAAATTTGGCACGTATTTATGATATACCTACAATCAATGCGCATAATGCAATGAATGACGTCATAATGCTAGAAGAAGTGATGATAAAGCTAGAGATTTCAGAACGAAAAATAATAGATAGCACATTGACGTGGGTTAAAACCAACGAGCATGAAAAATATATTACTGGTTTGCCAAATTCTTTAAAAAATTTGAAAGCTTTAGAGGCATGCACTTCGCTTGCAACTCGAAAAAAAATTGTTGCAGCGAAAATTTCGTTCCAAACATTACTTGACACTTTTAAAGAGAATAAAATGCCAGGTATAATCGATCTGTTATTAAAAATAGATCAGTTATTAAAAAAATTATCGATTTCTTAAAAACAGCGCCTAGTACGTAATGTCGTTAATTTGATAGTTTCTAACAATAACTTATAAATTAGTTTTGCTGCAACGATGTGATCAATCTTCCAAATAAATATAAAAATTTATGAATTTCTGATAGAAATTCAGTTTATAGATAATCAACATTATTAATGTTATTCATACATATGTGTTATATTTATGATAAAATAAAAATTTATACAATATTTGAAAAAAAAAATAGTAATCTCTTATAATCCCTTACCTCAAACAAAATTTTCGCTCAAAACTATGAAAGGTAAATATATCCCTGTGTACATACGTATTCAAATAGCGCGCGCTATGGCGAGAATTGCGACGTTGCCGCGCTGTAGGTAATGGAGGTTATCCTCATCGAGAATAGCATCTTTTGCACGAAAAACGTATTAATTATATATGTTAGAAGTACCCTCGATATTTGTTTAAGACATTAAAAGATTCCTTATATATTTTTTTAATAATTATAAAAATTTCTAGGAAAACCACTTGTTAATCATTGTAAACTCTGTGTGAGAAGGTATATAAAGACGCGATTACCATAAGACTCCATGTTAAATCGAGCAAATTTATTTCATTAAATACTCATCAACAACGTACCTAAAGTACTTAAAATTTTGGGAGGTGATTTTGTGTTTATTTATAAGCTTATATTAATTTTTTTTCCAATATCTGTTTGTTAATTGTACATCTGACCAACCTCCTTAAGAACATACTTTTGTACAAATGGCTTATGCCAACTACAACACAAGCGCTCTCATCGCCGGATATCGGAATACACTTGGAAAAAAATGCAAAAGTAGGTAACTAATTTAATAAAAATAAAAAATCTAGCAACTAAACTAATTGGAAGTTTAACATCACCAGGAAAAAAGGAACAAACAAAAGTATTTGGATGTCTGTACTGTTTGAACCCGAAATGGAAGGGATTGAGACATACGCACTTTGTCAGGAGTAAGCAAGTTATTAAGAAGAACAACTTTACAAAAACCCCGTACATACAGATTGAAGAAGTTTTCACTCAAATCGATCAAAAGGCTACCAAAAATACGGAAAAAGCTTTAGCCAAAAAATGTCCAGAACCACCCGGGAAAACTTTACTACAAAAAAATGAAGTAAGAATGTCGTATGGTGACATTAACTACCGCGGAAATAACAAAGCTTTACTCTATTTTGACAGAGGAATACGAGGAACACAAACTTTCACTAACTCCATGCTTCCAATTTCCAAACATCCAAAATACAAGGATCTGATTGTATTGGACGGGATTGTTTTTAGTGCTGACTGCAAATGTGACTCCTCTCATCAACATCGAGAAATGTTTCCGCATTATAGAGTTACGTGCGCGGTAGGCCTAACATGTCCAGCTAAAATGAACAGTTACGAAAAAGAAGCATACAAGAGGAAAAAGAACGCACCAACTGAAACTTTTACTAAAGCTAGTTCAATGTTGATCAGATATTGGCGATAGAAGAGCACAAGAATTTACTGTGTGTGTGATCTTACTATTTCTGATTCTAACCTGGTAACGATGTTACCAGGTACTGAGTCGGGATGGCGGATTACACACATACTTGTAATTTTAATGTTTTTTTCTTTAGTTTTTAAGTCTTAGATATAAGTATTTTTTGTTAATTTCATTTTAGTTTATATCGAGCCAGACCAGCGAACAGGGATTTTACCTCTGCTGGGTTACTCTTTTGTAACGTAATTAATGTGCAATATTAATGTAATCATACTTGTATTGTATATATACTCTGGTAAATAAATAAATAAAAAATAAAAATAATATATATAATATTATTTATATATATATATATATATATAGTACTATCTCTATGTCAACCGATCAAAAATGAGTTTATTGGGTTCCGAAAAACATCTTACAGTATTCTATAGATAATAATAAAATATATATATATATATATATATATATATATATATATATATATTGTAACGGGGTGGGACCTTAAGTGAGCGACGAAAAACACAAAAGGAGCGCCGGGACCGAGGATCGATCCGGCGTCCCCGAGATCTCTACGCAAGCATGCTATCCTTATAGCCAATGCTGCCTGTGTCGTCGCTCGCTCAACCTGCCTCGCATACCGCGTGGGTACGGGTAGCAACCCGTTATAACCCCCCGCTAGAGTTGGAGTACCGTCCCGGCTTCAACTCTATAACTCTCTGTGCAGTGTGGTAATGCAGGGAGCCTCTTCGCCGACTAGCTCTTCGACGATGTCTCCAGGCCTCGTACATCCCCACACATCTTTGATCCGCTCCATCCCTCTTCCCTCGAGGAAGGCGAGCCTAGGGAGAGCCTCGTAGATCGTAGGTTGGGGTTCTTCTTTTCCTCGTCTCCTCCTCTGACGCCGAAGATCGGGAGACCGCCAGGAATCTTCTTTTTCCACTCTCTGTGGGCCCCACGTTGGGCGCCATGTAACGGGGTGGGACAAAGGAGAACACAAAAGGAGCGCCGGGACCGAGGATCGATCCGGCGTCCCCGAGATCTCTAAGCAAGCATGCTATCCTTATAGCCAATACTGCCTGTATCGTCGCTTGCTCAACCTGCCTCTAATACCGCGTGGGTACGGGTAGCAACCCGTTATAATATATATATATATATATATATATATATAACTCGTGTTAATGCGTTCATCCCAACATCGGACTAGGCCCATTTTCAAGGTATTGTTACAAAAGAATTTTGTTATTTTTTTCAAAGAAATCGAGACTGCGAACTTTTGTTATAACAATATATATCGCTTTATATCGCAATTCTATTTCACATCATTGCAAGCAAAGTTTGCTGTTTATTTTTACAAATATTAAATCAACCTTACACTTATATGTTATGCAATTAACTTAAAAAAATATTTAATTATAACATATTTAATATTTAATATAAAATATCTGCATTGAAAATAATACTAAAAATTCAGTCTTATTGGCCATTAAACATTGTCATTTTATTATTACAGATTCTAAATCTTTTTTTGATGTCGCATAATTTATCAGTTTCATGTTTCAATCGTTTATCTACAAAAATATAAGTCGATATCGATGGTCGTATAATAGCTCTTGCTCCGCGAAATGGTGCTTGGTGATATTGCAAAATATTGATGTTGGCAGACTTTGCAATGTTTTGGCGACTAATGTATAATTAAACTTTTTAAACGAAAGTTTGTTTATTTTCTTGTATATTTTTTCTGTATACCGACAAATTAAGATAACATTATCGGACGCAAAAGTTAAGCCTTTTCTATTCTTCAAAAGTGTTAATTTTGATTTGCTAGACACTTTACCATCCAGCATAGGAAGGTAATTGGGCAATGAATTCATTATTTGAGGCAATTAAACCATGAATCCTTGGTATGTTTGATTATGTCATTGAGGTACTCTGTTGTTAACCAATTGGTTTGAATGGAGACAATTGTTTGTACGAATAGTTGTGCACATCAAATTTAATCTTTTTATATTTATCATGAGATTATTCATTACTTTTACTTGATTTGCAAGATTTTACTTTACCGTTAGTTTGAAGATGAGGCATGTCTTTCAGATATTCTACCTCTGCTTCTGCAAATGAATCTTTTACTGGTTGTTTTTGAAAGACGAAGTTTTAGGAGTGCTTGTGTTATGAGACAACTTTGCGATATTCATATTCGAACAATTATTTCGAATATGAAATCGAGAAAGTTCTGCACATAAAAGGTACAGCGAGACTCAAGGCCACAAAAGTATCAGGTAGCCAAGAATCTCGCTGACCTAAACAGTTCCCCCTCCACTGCGCCAGACCGCAGGTGCGAAGCCATGCTGCAGTCTTGAACTTTGCACCATCGATAGGTCCCGTAAGGCCTAATGAGTGCGACGAGTGCAGATGCACTGACGTCAGCATGGGGAAGTGGAGCTTGGAGACGCGTGGGAGGTCCGGATATACTTCCGAAGCGTCCCCAAGCCACGCTACCTCAGACACTCTGACTCGAGCCGAGCTGCCGAGTAGACGACAATTTTCTTAGTAGTTTTTTTGGTTCATTTTTATACTTTTGTTTTACTGTCGATCAAAATTCAGTTTATTATATTACATTTTTCTCACTTTGTTTTCTCTTGAGTTTACGTATATATATACATATATTTTATAAATATAAAGTTTAATCGAAAATAAAGAAAGGCCAAGTGAAACCAGAAGGTTTTTATTTAAAAGGAGTCATTAGTATACCTCTTGTTTAATTCACCCAGCTATATATACATTTGGACATTCCTTCGACCAGAAGGATATAGAGGGCAGATTTTTGAAGTTGTTCCCCAAGAAATAAGAGAGCGCGTAAGGTAAGGAAATCTATTATAAAATAAATCCGCATTTCAAACAAAGGGAAAATCTAGCTGACAGCCAGGAGAGATTCAAAGAGTGGAGTCTCTCCCATAACTGTATAGTTGCGTGCGCGAGATTAACTCACGCAAAAACTTGATTTACATTGCTAGGTGACTAACAATCACCTAACAAAAATTGGAAGTCCCACCGAGATCTCGCGCATGACTGGCAGCTAATTTTTCCTTTTTCGTTGCATGAACATAGAAATCTTGAGTGCCTAAAAAAAAGGATATATTAAAATATATATAATTAAAAAGATTAACAAATTAAATAAAATATAATAGAAAGTGCGCGAATTAATGAATAATAGAAACGCGAAGAAAAATAATAAACACTCTAAGTGACGAGAAATACAAAGGAATTAGAAAAGGATCGTATTACCTGGCCGCGTGCTATCGGCAATAGCAGACGCGTAGAAGCATAGCGTGGCGTCGTGCAGTGACGTCACGATCGAGCTTTTATACAAAGATACAGCATCAAGTATCTAGAAAATACAAAAGAGTTTGAATTGCTGTGAATGTTTAAAATTAAATAATTGAGCATTATATTAGTTTATTTTTGATGTACGGTCCAATAAAATCATAACAAAATCATTGTTTAAAATAGAAATGAGAATATCTTGACGTAAAAAAAAGGATGTAAATGATTCCAATTGTTATTTAATTCAAATATAAGAAAGTTAGAGATAAATATAGCAGAAGGATTGTTCGGTAAAAGCAGCGATAACCAAGGTGAAATTTAACCACATCTAGAAATTTAAAGTGTGTGCGAGTAGCATTACAATAGAATTAAGAAGGGAAGGGCCCATTTAAAATAAATGTACCAAAATTTTCTTATATGTATAAGCTGCGAATATACAGGAATTCATATATATACAAAAAAAAACTTACCAAAATCTGGTTGACCAGCAAGGAAAAGCTGAATTGGCACATTTATGCCACAGTCGAATCAGGGCGTAGCTGACGCAGATGCTCGATAGAGGTTATAGATCCCGCAGAGCGTGGTTGACCCTCTGAGCCTATATATACATATATTAATTAACATATTTCAAAATATATAATATAATTCTATCGAATGGTCGACAACAAAAGGGTAAGACCATTCAAAATAATTATCTTTTACTCATATTTGAATAAATAACTTAAAGGTTACGTACCTATGAAGTAGTGTTCGTAGATGAACAGAAGTTCTCGGATACGTTTGCCTGGTGTATGAAAATTCACACCACCTGTAAAAGAAACGTACAATTTACCCAAAGCAATTTGCTCTTGTGCTCAGTTGATGATAATTCAATCAAGGAATTATAAATAAAAATACTTATCTGACAAGCAGCAACAGGTTGCACTGCTTGTGATACATCGTGTTGGGTCCATAAACATTTTCAGTCACAACTTTGGTCCTAATCAACCGAACAACCCAAAACACACACACACGAGTAGAGGACACACTCGCGAATCCACAGATTATGGGTTTCAGCAATGAATAACGCGTTTTACGCAAAATACTTTGATGAGAAAAATATGCGACGCGCGAGAAGGTTAAACACGCAACATACAGTGTGTAGCAGCCGACGCCTTGTGTTTGTTCAGAGCAAACACCAGCGCAGGCGTGGAACTAGACGCGTCACTAGGGAGACTATAGTGGTGTAGGTCTAGTGACTTGGCACCTCTACAGCGGCCATTTTGGAAGAGTATAGAACGCGCGCGAGATTTAAACTACAATACATGTAAAGCTGATAGATAGATGATATTTGACAATGAAAATTAACTAATTATTATAGATGAATTATTAGAGTGCCAATTTAAAAAAATAAATAATTTTTTTTTACAATAAAATTTTCTCGGGGAATTTTACAACTTTTTGGTTTTATTTGCGCATCATTGAAATTTTTTACAGAGTATTAAAATAAAAATCAATTATTTAAATAATTAGAGTGAAATTCGGACACTATAAAATATTGTATAGTATAATATTAATTTTATTGTTTTCTTGTTTTTTTTTACATGCATTGAGGATTTTTACAACATCGTTCCTGATTGAGGCACCACTCTAATGCGTACATGCAGTGAATATTCATGCATTAATATTCACGTGAATATTTTAAATAATAAATTCACTTTTTGATCACTTCTATTTAGTTTAATTATTTCAATTCGAAAGTGCAAAATTTTTCATTTGTTTTAAACTAAGAGCGTAACAGTAATTTTCATTGAAGTTTTTGAGCATTTGTCAAGATACTTTAAAACTTATGTATTTTATTTCATTTTAAAAAGAATTCTTCATTGGCTGACGAATTTTCTACCTTTTCCTTTAGTTTGCTTACAAAAGCGACTATTCATCATAAACCTCATAAGCCTGCTTGACAGCGGCTTTTCCTTGGATCTGCTCAATAGCGGTCACTCTATATCCTAAGGTTTGCTCAGTATCAACCTGATCCTTTGGTCTGCTTAGCAGCGACTACTCTTGTGAATCCTGAGTCAGCTGAGTAGCGGCTCTCCTTGGACCAGCTTAACAGCGGTCATTGTATCCAATACGACACAACCCATGAAGGAAGAAAATTTCTCAGGCAGAGAAAACTATTTAACAAAAAGAGATCAGGAAAAAAATATTTCTTACAAAAATTATTGTTTGAAAAGAAAGCATTAGAGATAAGGCTCAAAGAAATAAATGATCAATTGCACAATTATTACCGGGAAGACAATAGAATAAACGCGAATCATAATAAAGTTTTTGAGAATAATTTAAATTTTCAATCTGAAGTAAGCAAAAAGTTTAATGAACTTTTGGAGTTCGCTTTAAAGGAAACAAATAAACGAGAAGCCAATTAATTAATTTTCTTTTTGACAAAAGACCACATCTAGTTGCCCTTGAACCAGTTTGAAGGATTTCCTGGTGACCCTAAACCCACACTTAGCGACCCATAACCCGCTTGAATAAACAATCCCAACATCTAGACCCATTATAAACTTTTTTTCCTTGGAAAGAAGAAGAAGAAGAATTTTCACGAAAAAATATACAAAACAGAATTTAAAATGAATCTAGGCGACGAAACAAATGCCAGAGGAACCAGAACAACAAATGCGAACGCATCCAATTCCAATTTCATGCTGATGAATAGCATGGCAAACACCTTCGCGCTCATGAACTGCATAAGCGGTATCCCAACTTTTGACGGCAAGAGAAGTCTCAGAGAATAAATACAGGACTTAAGAAATGCAGTATCTCTAGTGAGTGAGGACATACAACCACAGTTTTTACAAAATGCATTGCACAAAATCACTGGACCAGCAAAGAAGAGTTTAATCAATAAACAAATGACCACAGTTGAAGAACTCATAGCACATCTAAAACAGAGATTCGAAACAGGAAGGAATTTTAGCTTTTTTAATAACAAAATTCAGAATGTTCGAATGAGAGAACATGACACCGTCGCTGATTTCTATGATGAAATCAACGTTTTGCTTGGCAGTGCAAAAACAGCACTCCAAGAAGAAAAAGGCAATAGTTACAAGAAAGAAATGATGGACCCGTTGAAATCACTTGCAGTGGATATATTTATAAAGGGTCTACCTGCCAATTTAGCGGAAAGAGTAGACTATAGCAAACCGGCAACACTACGTGAAGCCTATGAAGAAGTCTAGAGACGAGGATGGAAGCCAAAATAATCCCAGATTCCAGACCATATCGTGGCCGGAATCATGGCTATAATACCCCCAGATTATATAGTGAACCACGGACTGGAATGGATTACAGAAATGACAGAAGATACAATGACGAAGATCAATACAGGAATAGTCAGCATAGGGAACCTCACTATATAGGTTATATGAAGGAGCGTTATGAATGTGAAGAACCCGAATACATTGCCTATGTGCAAGATCGATCGAGAAATGTACCACGTGATGGATATTCAAACAACCGCCGCCAAACAAATGGTTATCAACAAAACCATTACCAAGAGAATACTTATAGAAATCCGGATTACGTAAATCGTTACAATAATACAAATTATGGAAACGGATTTCGCCAGAACCAAAACTACAATGACAACCGACAAGAGAGTTATCGTTGGCGTGAAAGTAATAATCAATCCTACAGAGCGAGTCAACGAATATTCAACCCTCAAACAGGAAGATATGAAAGTACGCAAAACCGATCTGACAGGCGGAATGCCAGTAATTGGCGTAATGAAAATCCCAGATATGACAACCAAAACGATAGGGACAATTTAAACTACCAATTGGCTCGTCACGAACCCAAGATGACGAGCCAAAATCAAAAGTATTCGAGACAAAACGATCAACAAACACCAAGGAATATGGACCGAGCAAATTATCAAAGACAGATGCAGGAATACAACTAGAATCGAGATTTGAATCCCAGGAACCTGCAAGAAAATCAGAGGAAAGCCCCAGTAATGGCAATACTAACCAAATCCGAGAGATCGCGAGGATGTGTTCCACGAACTGTAAAGGACCTGAAAACTATAATTGGGAAGATGGAGAGGCAACAGCTGTAAGAATAAAGATACCCGAAGGAACACAGCGACCGTATTTGGACTTCATGATAGATAATGGCGCAACTGTAAACCTAATAAAAATCGGAGCTCTGCACGACGACTTACCAATAAGCATTGAAGATGCCAGAGAATTAGGAGGCATCACAGACCAAACAGTGTGGACAGCAGGATCAGTGTACCTGGATATAAGAGGAACCCCAGTAAAATTTCAAATAATACAGGATGATTTTCCCATTAAACAAAATGGCATGTTAGCAAGGAATTAAGGAAGGAATTACCTAAAGAAGGAAAAAGCAGTAATCTCCTACCATAAGAATGCTCTCATGGTAAGCGGTGATGTAATGCATCCCATACCGTTCATAGGACATGAAGAAGAATATAACCCAAGGAATCTAAGGAGAGGTTATACATGCAAACAAGCAAATAAAGTACTGAAAGTGGAAGCGAAAATTGATGACGAGAGGAAATGTATGGAACAAAATATGGAGAACCAAGAAAATGTTACCACGGACAAAGTAAAATACATAATAAAATCTAGAACTAGACAAGTAGTCCAAATTAACCTAATCAAAAGTGACTTGAAAGAAGGCTACATTCCTAGGATATATGTAGGAAATGACAATGTATTTCTAGGTGAAGGCGTAGTCAATAATGTAAACAATACCTGCAAAATGATGGCCATAAATACAAGTGAACAAGACGTAATGATAGAGGTAGATCCAAAAGAATTAATACCTTTCGATACCGGACCAGACTTTCTACAAGAAACAGACAGTGATTTTGATGGAGATGTAATTGTTGACCAAATTAAAAGATTAGAACGAGTGAAGGCATCAATCAGAAGAAATCATTTGAATAAAGAGGAATTAGAAATTGTGGACCGCATAATAGAAGATTTTCTCGATCGATTTCTATTGCCAGGAGACAGACTCCCGTGCACCGATATGATCGAGCATCATATTCATTTAGAAAATAGCGTACCTATAAACACTAAACAATACAGACATCCTCCTCAACATAAACAAGTTGTAAGAGAAAGTGTAGCCAAAAAGCTCAAAGACAGAATTATAAGAGAATCCAATTCTCCCTGCAATTCACCCATCTGGATAGTACCCAAGAAACCAGATAGTCATGGCAACCCAAGATGGCGCATGGTAATTGATTTTAGAGAACTAAATAAGAAAACCATCAGAGGTGCATACCCGTTACCAAATATTGCGGACATAATGGATCAACTGGGAGAAGTAACCTATTTTTCAATATTTGACTTGGCCAGTGGTTTCCAACAAATACCGATGGCTCCTGAAAATTGTTATAAAACAGCATTCACAACGATAAATGGACACTTTGAGTACACAAGAATGCCTGAAGGATTGAAGAACGCTACGGCGACTTTTCAACGACTCATGGAAAAGGTTTTCAGAGGACTACAGAATATTGAAATGTTAGTATACCTGGATGACATGATAGTATACAGTAAAAGTTTAAAAGACCATGAAAGAAGAATACGAAATCTTATGGAAAGGTTGAGAGAAGCGAAATTAGCCTTACAACCCGATAAGATTGAATTCTTTAGAAAAGAAGTTGGATTTTTAGGACACATAATTAGCGTAAAAGGAGTTGAACCCAATCCAGAAAAGGTTTAGGCAATAGCCAAACTAGCCACACCCAAGAGTGCCAAGAATATAAGAGAAGTGCTAGGAATGTTTGGATATTACCGAAAGTATATCAAAGACTTTCCTAAAATAGCGAAACCATTGAATGACCTACTAAAGAAAAACGTGAAGTTTGAATGGACCCCTCAATGTGACAAGAGCTTTCAAAAACTCAAGCAATGCCTAATGGAAGAACCCATCTTACAATTCCCGGATTTTAATAAGGAATTCACCTTAACCACAGATGCATCAGACTAAGCGATCGGAGCAGTCCTGAGTCAAGAAAAGGATGGATTTGATCATTCAGTCCAATACTTGTCTAGAGCTTTAAATAAAGCTGAAAGGAATTACTCCACCACTGAAAAAGAGTCCTTAGCGGTACTATATGCTCTACATCAGTTTAGACCATACTTACTGTGTCGCAAATTCACTTTAGTGTCTGACCACGAACCATTAAATTGGATGCATAGCAGAAAAGACCCTGGACAAAGTTTAATGAGATGGATGTTTAGGTTTACAGGATATGAATACACCTTCAAACACAAACCAGGAAAACTAAACAAAAATGCTGATGCGCTTTCAAGAAACCCTCCAGAAACCACCGAAGAGGAAATAAACAAAAATTTACCTAAGATCAAAGTGATGATAATAGAAGAAAAAGCGAAACAAGAACAAGAAAAGGCTAAAAACAAAGTACCATCACAGAAGACTAGTTTTCGCAACAGAGCACACTCAGCATCGGAGAAGACTACAGTACCCAGAGGCAGAGGTAGACCCATAGGAGCGAAAACAAATAAAGAAGCGCCCAAACATGAACATAGTGTGGTAGCGCAGAGGACACGAGCAAAACGTGCTCAGGTAGAAAGCCCAGTAGGACAATACATCATAAAACCATAACAATATCGCTGTGGCGGTTGCTCAGGGCCGGCTTGCCAGACGCAGATGGCATTTTATGCGTTTATGACAAACGTGCGAGAACGTGGAATGACCGGCTTTTCTTTCGGGTTTTCCCCGCGTTCGTTTTTTCGGCCGTACATTTTCTGCACAGCCTCGAAAGACGTACGCGGGCGTCCAGGTAGCGTCATAAAAGGCTTACCTCCGGACGCAGGCCGGGGTTTTCCCCGGACCTCGTTTTTTTCCTTTTTTCGCTTATGTTCGACCCTTGCCCTCCGCGGCCAGCTGAGGGCACGAAGGTGGGAGCATCCAAGACGGGCCTTTCCACACGACATTTTACACGATCGACAGACAGTCAGTCTAGAGACACGGCACACGACACAGCTCTCTACAACACCCGCGCACACTCACACGCTCGAGGAAAAATAAATACTAAGTTTTCCGTAGTTTCGGTCTTAGCCATTTTTCCTTTCCCTCTGAACCTTCGCTCTCCCAAATTGCAATAGACATGACTGCAGTAGAAGATTCTCAAGATGAAGATAAGGCAGATGAAGAATCCATAGAAAATCTATCAGTCAGAACCACCCTAACGAGACAAGAAGTAGAAGAAGCTAGCAGAAAATTTGAAGAAAGCATGAGGAAATATGAAATGGATAAACAAGCTGATATCGACGAATCAACAACTAACATAGATACCCAACTGGATTTACCCTCACATTTCTCTGACGATGCCAATGTACCCGATAATCTGTGTGAAGCAATCTACACATCTGATCCAAGATTTGAGAAAGAAACCGACGTAGACAAAGTTTGGAGAAAAAGTGTTCAAACCCTTATAAAATGAGCGCGACGGAAGCTACAAGAAGCATCTGGTCAGGAGGACACAGGAAATGAGTCAGATGTCGAAAGCGTAACTGACATAATACTGCCACCAGTGAAAAAGACATTATCAGTCACACCTACAATAAAAAGTGACAGCCCTACCGCCAATAGTACGCCAAGAAATAAGTCAAAGAACCACAAGAAGTTAGGGATATTGAGCGAAATAGAAGCCGAAGAAGGCTCCATTATAGATATAAGATTTTCGAAACCACCAGAACCCACAATGCCTTTTCTCCTACCCACCCCACCAGGTTTAGAACCTCTAAATGAGGGTCATGACACACGAGAAAGCGAGCAAAAATCCGAAAGCAATATAACTCGTACCACTGAGAAGACCATGCGAATTCCCAACAACATGATTACCGTGAGAGAATGCCTCACACATAAGCGAGACAATATTGTGCATTTCCTATCAGCGGAATGTGACAACACGTTGTCCGTTGCCAGACTACTCGATGAAATAGGAGCCATTGATCTAATGAAAATAAAGAACAGAAGACCAAAACCAGGACAAGTCTTAATCACTTCTTTCAAGAAACATCACATATTTACTGTAATAGTAAAAGACAAGTATTTCAACACAATAAAAATGGAGAATGTACACAAAGGACTCAAGAACCTAAAAGAAATATTACTCAATAGAAATATCAAGAGTTTCAGAGTAGCACGAAAAGGAGACATTCTGGACCAGATGGGCTCCCCAACCATCATTGAAATACTTCATGAACATTTCCACAAAAGTGAAATAAGAGTAACAATGTGTTACGGAAAAACAGAAGTACCCGCTGAAAAAGACAGGAAAGAAATAATTGGACACCTTCATGACAGCCTGACAGGAGGACATAAAGGAATCAACCAAACGTACCAGAAACTAAGGGAACGATACTATTGGCCAGGAATGAGGAACGACGTTCAAAATTACGTCAGACGATGTGCAAACTGTCAAGTACAGAAAATAGAACGGTTCAAGACGAGAGAACCAATGATCATCACAGACACGCCAATAGAAGCTTTTGATAAAGTATCAATTGACACAGTAGGAAAATTGAGGATGACACCAAGAGGGAACTGTCATCTCTTAACGATGCAGTGTAACTTAACCAAATACCTAATAGCAATACCCATCAAAAACCTCAATGCAACGACAATAGCTGACGCACTGGCGAAATATCTCATTTGCCAATTTGGAGCTCCGAGAGCTATACTCTCGGACCGAGGGACCAGTTTCTTATCAAGTATAGTAGAATCACTACTGAAGCTATTCAAGATAAATCATCTAACAACTTCAGGCTATAGACCTCAAACAAATGGGTCATTGGAGAGAAGTCATGCTCCAGTCATAGAGTTCATCCGAATATACTCTGAAAGATACGATGATTGGGACCACCTAACTCCCTTTGCAACCTTTACATATAATACCAGTGTACACGCAGCCACGAACTATACACCCTTTGAATTGGTTTATGGAAAGATAGCACGTTTCCCTTTGAGAATACCTTCCGATGAAAAATTAAAAACATATAGCGTTTATATCCGAGACCTAGTACTAAGACTAGAAGAAATGAAACTTTTAGCAGGAGAAACTCAAATAACCAACAAAATTAGGACTAAAGAAAGGTATGACAAAAAGGCCAGAACTTTCAAGGGAAAAGTCGGCGGATATGCTAGATTAATTAAAGAACCCCGCGTCCATAAGTTCGATTCATATAGAAATAAACCACTAAAAATCATAGAATTTGTAGGTCGGAAAAATGTAATTCTAGAATACCCCAACGGAAAGAGGGTCAGCACATTGACAAACTAAAGGATGTCGAGATAGATTCTGACCTGATATCTGAGTAAATCACATGAATAAAGAGAATAATAAAAGGGACAATATCATTTATGCATGTAAACTAATGGCCATATTTTTACAGGATGAGACACGCGAATATAAATATTATAATAATTTTAAGCATAAGTATGATGACCCGAGGAATACCACAGTACCAACTGGACCCCCTAGACCCGATTCCCGGTATATATTACGAAAAAATGGATCCCATGAAAATTAAGAAGGCCGATTGGAAGATACAAATTTACATCAATGTCGACGACTTCATGCAAATACACAAACCACTGGACTCTTATCAAACTGTTTACAATAACTGCATAGCAAGAATAGCAAAAAATAAGTGCAAACATGCTTTAGGATTGGTCGTCATAGAACTCAAACATCAGACCTTACTTAGCATACAAAAAGAGATAAACGAGACAATCAAGACCATGGGACATTATAACCACCCAATCATAAGAAACCCCAGAAGTATTCGCACAAAGAGGTTAGCCCCACTAGGCATAGTCGGCACTCTAAGCAAAAGCTTATTTGGTTTAGTCACTACAGATGACGACATCAATAAAAACATTGATAATCTATTTCAAACCAAACCAAAATGGTACAAATCATAGACAAGAATGCACATATAGTCTCAGCCCAATTTGAAGAATTACACAATATCACTCAAAATCATCAAAAGGTACTACAAAACTTTGAAGCAGTTCTGACCAAAACAGTGAACAATGTGGTCAAACAAGAAGAAGAGTTGAAACATCTAGTGGAAATGACAGTATATGTAAGACGTCTGAAATCAACACTAGATCACTTAGTAAGGAGCAATGAAAAAGTGCTAAAGGTACTAAGGTACTTGAAAGAAGGAAAAATACACCCTAAACTTTTGACAACCAACATGATACATCAGATAATGACGGACGTGAAGAAAACAAGCGGTAGTTTGGATTTTGCAATACCCGCAGAACGCCTAAGAATAGAAGAAATCATCAAAGTATCGGAAATCGATGCCATCCACGAAAATGGCAGGACCATCGCGGTGCTACACATCCCATTGGTTGAAAGAGACCCCTATCAAACATACAAGTTACATGCGGTGACAATACCACAACACAAAGCCAATGGAACCACTGGAATAGCATTCATAGAGCCCTCACACAAGTATATTGCAATAAGTTCAAATAAAGAAAAATATATAAAATTCGATGACAATCTTGCAACCAAGTGCATTAGAACCCATTACACATCAATTTGCCCAGTACTAGGACCTCTACAGAGTGCTCCAAACACCCAAGACTGCGAAGCAACAATGTTACTAAATCCTAGTTCTCAACATTGAAAAACTGTAATATAAAATACAAAACAGGTACCAAAACACAATAGAAATACCTACAGAATGATCAATCGTGGCTATTCTCCACAACAGATCCTGACCAGCTGCGGCTCTCATGTCCAAATCAAGAAGTCGCGAAAATAACCTTAAAGGTAGCCGGTATCATACGTATCTCACCAGCATGCGTGGGCAGAACGGCAAACACCTTAATAATCGGACAAGAAACCAAATCAAGCCAAATAATGTACCTGTACATACCAGAGATTGACCTAAAAATACAAAATATGTATCCATCCCTAGATCCTGAAGCCGCGGACCTTGACAATGATCTACCACCAACCATCGAAATACTCGGACCCAAATCAGGGTTTAACTAAGCGAAACCTTTAGGACAAATAATCAATGAATTAAATGAGATTAAAGGTCACAAAAGACGGGATTACCATACAAATAATTTGTTGTATGGTAGCGTAACCTTCCAGCTAGTGGTCATCATAATAATCATAATAATAGCAATAGGGATGAAGCGCAGAATAACGATGCCTAGAGCAAAATCAAAGTCAAAAAACAACATCTACCTGGTAGAGCACCCAGCTGTAAATACCAATAAAGACCCTATCAACCCAGAAGCAGAAACAATTCTCATAAGTGACCCAAAACCACCAACACCGAAAGTACCTCGAAATAATTTTCAGAACCGTGCTGAAGGCGACCATTCAGCAAATGATCGCACGGACACTCAAACCCTCATACAATAGACTATTTAGCCTAATATTCTTTAAAAATAATGTTTATTTACAGACCAGGACAACATGAATACCAGAACCAATACATCCATGTTCTGTGACATCAGCATACTTCTATGGAGCATAGTGAAGGAGTTTGAATATATAGGCACACCACATGCCGTATATGTGGAAGACCACCGAACGGACCCAAAAAATAAAAGGGTCACACTATGTTTTGACACAGAAAAACAGACAACAAAGGCCAACGAGTTAAAAACATCATTGATAAAACAAAATAAACTTAGACGACGTACCAAACTGCTGTCCGAACCATTATCAAGGGAAGGCATACTCAAAGAGAAGAGAAACCAACATGAAGTCAGAAGTGCATGTAGTAACCAACATACAGCACAACAAAGAACTCAGCAAAAACAGACTATTTTGCCTATTACCCTGGGAAGGCAAAGACAAGGAAAAGGATGAAACATTCTTCAGGCATTTCGCTGAATTCGGACCAATGGTATACTATGAGACCGTACGAGATAAAAAGGGACGCCTATCCTACGGATACGTTCAATACTTCAAAGACCGGAATGCTGAAGAAGCAAGAAAGAAAAGCAATCTTATTTACAAAGCAACTTTTGCAGAACCAAGGAAACAGATACGAGGCAAACTGAAATGGAAACCAAATTCCATTCATTTTGCAAAAAGGAAATAGACCTAAACCTCTACAATTTACACGAAATAACTTGCAAAAAACAGACCATGTGGACCACTTTCAGAGATCCGGAAGTCACCGCAAAGCAACCAAACACCAACCCTGGACGAACTGAAGAAGACCTTAGCGTATTTAGAAAGCCTGGAAGGAAGAAAAATCGACCGACTAATGGAACCTCAAACCCAACCCGTACCAACGACTAAAATAAAAAGCGAAAATGAGAGTGTATGTGAACAGATGAATGTGGACGAATAAAAATTAGGACCCCAAAATAAGTTATAGTCAGAGCATACCCTACCTTATCCCCAATAATCTCGTTCCATCCCGAATCAAAATATATATCCATAATATAAAACAAAATTGTAACCCTATTCCCAAATGCATATACAACGCATTCACATAATCATAACATAACATAAGAGAGAATACATCATTAAAAGGCAACCCAAATTGCGTGCACTAGGGACCCAATACATGTTGCATGACCAAGCATGAAATGAAATAGGAACTATAATAAATACCCGTACCCAAACATATATAGTAAACAAATTTTCTTCTTTTTTTCCTATGTTTCAGAAATGGATTTCCAACCAGCAGAAATGGACAACCAAACCAAGGTTCTCAAGGTAGAAAGGCGAGGACCAAAACAGGCTCTAATAGAGTTCATTGGGAACCCTGACGACATCGCGAAAATGTTGAGAACCTTTAGAAAGGTACAATACAGTGAAGAAGAAGACGCGGTAGCCGCCGCAATAACCTTCAACGCGGAGCCAACCAGCATCAGAGAGGAAAAACAGAAGCAGGAAGCAGGACCACAGATAATGGAACCACTACCAGCTCTGGAACTGAGGCCCAGCCAACGACCGATCCCGGTACCAACAATAATAACGGGAGAGCTGGACGATACAGAAGGACTACGCTTCTGCGTTTTAGTGCCATTAGGATACTCGACCAAGGAATTCCTAAAGGAATTTATGCGGTTTGGTCCAATTGACCACATACACGCAGTGGTCATGAAGGACCAAGAAAACAACACTGGCATCAAAAGGAAAATGGGTTTCGTCCAGTTCTTTAAACATGAGGACACGGTCGCAACAATGGACCAGTGCAACCAAGCCTACAAACCTAGGTGGGCAAGTAGGCGACATTTACCAAGAGGCCTACGCATATATAGAAGGAACCATAAAATCTGCGGACAAATGGCAGATATTAGAAACCAAAAGGACCATGTGAGGATCTGCAGCATGCAGAATCCTGAGGTCCTACAGAAACATTCGGCATGTGGAATGGAGGTACCATATAAGGATTGGACCAACCACATGCTGAAATGCAAAACAGCCAGTCCAAAGAAAGCAATTGAGGCAGACGATCAGCCGGACCTCATCGCGTTGGACCAACAAAACGATCAGCCGCAACTCATCAATTGGGACCAACAAAAAGATCAAATGGACCCCATCACTTTGGACCAGCAAAAGGATCAACCGGATCTTATATCTTTTGATCCGTGGGAGCAGCTCCTGCTAGAAATCGAAGAAGCCGGCACCACAGAAGTACCCACGAAGACCCTGCTCGACCAGAGCATAGTAGACGAAGAATAGGAGTCCACCATTTTAATTCCCATAAAAGAATAAAAAAAAAATAAACAATGGGACCAAATCATTGTTTTTCAACATTCACTCTCATGTAAAATTCCTTTATAATAAATTATATTTTGTACTTTTATAATGAAACCCGGACCATTTAACTCTAACCCCACCAACCATATCACAAGATAAAATATATTGTTAAATTTTAAGATAAGATATAATAACCTTAGAAATAAGTAGTAACAAATGACAATATTCAAAAAAATTTAATACATATACAATTTATACAATAGAAAATAAACAATACATTAAGCATAGGAAACTAACAATACTAATGAAACAGGAACTAAGATAGATTGTAAAGGACCCTGGGATCAAATAATCCAGCAACAAGTAAGTGGCAACCGCCAGAATTAAGTTCAATAAGCTATCTTCACCTTCTTTTTATTCAAAGCCAAATCAAGGACATGAAAGAGATGACCTATCCAACAAACCCATCCCATCGTGCAAATAAAAGAATGAAATTCATTCGAAAGGTCACATGCCGCGCACATGATAAACATCATATAGATCATGTGCGGGACACACTGTGCCAAACTGAGCAAAGGACAAATAAACGTAAAGCACATGTATAAAAAAAAAAGGAAGAAGGGAAAACGCATAAACTAACAAGATAAAAAACATATAGATCTTGTGTAGGGTATGACGGCACACCCAAACTAAACAAATGATTGGTAGAACCATCACGCTTACGTGTCATAAAAACTTGCTCCATATCTACAAAATCAAAATGCACACTAACAAATCATCCCTGTAACATGTTCGCCCTTGTCCTTGATTTGAGACTTTAGTTTTTTTTTCATTAACTGATACATTTACATCTTTGAACCTTACTTGTCATGGACCACCAACTGAACCACACTACCCTTAGGACCCGCGAAGTTTGTCGAGGACGACAAACGTTTTCAAGGGGGGGGAGGATATTATGTGACAACTTTGCGATATTCATATACGAACAATTATTTCGAATATGAAATCGAGAAAGTTCTGCACATAAAAGGTACAGCAAGACTCAAGGCCACAAAAGTATCAGGTAGCCAAGAATCTCGCTGACCTAAACAGTTCCCCCTCCACTGCGCCAGACCGCAGGTGCGAAGCCATGCTGCAGTCTTGAACTTTGCACCATCGACAGGTCCCGTAAGGCCTAATAAGTGCGACGAGTGCAGATGCACTGACGTCAGCATGGGGAAGTGGAGCTTGGAGACGCGTGGGAGGTCCGGATATACTTCCGAAGCGTCCCCAAGCCACGCTACCTCAGACACTCTGACTCGAGCCAAGCTGCCGAGTAGACGACAATTTTCTTAGTAGTTTTTTGGGTTCATTTTTATACTTTTGTTTTACTGTCGATCAAAATTCAGTTTATTATATTACATTTTTCTCACTTTGTTTTCTCTTGAGTTTACGTATATATATACATATATTTTATAAATATAAAGTTTAATCGAAAATAAAGAAAGGCTAAGTGAAACCAGAAGGTTTTTATTTAAAAGGAGTCATTAGTATACCTCTTGTTTAATACACCCAGCTATATATACATTTGGACCTTCCTTCGACCAGAAGGATATAGAGGGCAGATTTTTGAAGTTGATCCCCAAGAAACAAGAGAGCGCGTAAGGTAAGGAAATCTATTATAAAATAAATCCGCGTTTCAAACAAAGGGAAAATCTAGCTGACAGCCAGGAGAGATTCGAAGAGTGGAGTCTCTCCCGTAACTGTATAGTTGCGTGCGCGAGATTAACTCACGCAAAAACTTGATTTACATTGCTAGGTGACTAACAATCACCTAACAGTTTGATATCAAAAGAGTATATTGTATCTTGAGGAGTACGATTTGCAGAAAATGGAATTATAACATTGATGGTGGCTCGAGATTCGGCATCGATGCGATTTGATCTGCTGCTCACGGAAGATCAAAATCGATAGCCTGTGCTGACCGCACTAGAGAGAGGATTATTCTCCTTTCTATCTCTCTTTTCTGGTATGGGGATAGAAGGCTGACTGTGACCATAATAACGGACCGAATATCAACATACTTGGAAATCGAATAAAGAAAATATATACGAGATATTTTAATACATAAACTTATTATTGCTCCTTGAATCCTGTTTTCCTGTTTGGCGATCCTGTCCGGATCCAAGGTCTGTAAAAAAAGCAAGAAAAGTTTATGACTCCTACTTTTATTCCGGTGACTTTTCCCTGGCCTGGGGATGAACTCATTAATAATCCGGATTTTGAGGAGAACGGATTAAACGCCTGCATAGCTGACATATGTCACGTCCCGCGTATTTTCCAAATGTTTGCTCTTTCATAATACTATCCCGCCTAACTTCGAGTCCGATTTAAAGAGTTTCTGGACGCACGCTGCCCAGTTAACCACTACCGATGCCGATCCCACCTATACACTCTCTCGTACATGTGCACGCCTATGTATATAGATACACAAATTCACACAATACCCCTCATTTGCATATCAAAACCATAAAAGCTCGAATTCCAACGCAAGAGGATTAGGTATATACATGCGCTCACACATTTACGATAATTTTAAACATTTACTAGTTTAAGTTTATGTAATTACAAATGATATTATTATAATAACTTATGAGAATAAGCCCAGATATATATTATATCATAAGAAAAACCCACCCTAAACATTATCAGTATATGTGCTATCTAAGAACCAAATATTCAAAGTTAGATAGGATGGAATTTTCCATAAAAAAGAGAATGTTGTATCATGTGTATATTTTCCCATGGATGCACGCTGGAGACAAGCACATTTGCAGACGCTGAATGTTAAGGGGAGGTAAAGCACGCCGACACATATACCATGGAGTCACACATACGCAGGTACACACACACATACAAAATTTGCCTTAAAACAAGGAAATAAATATAAACATACGAGACAACATTGAAACAATTAATATACAACTAACCTCCGTTTCAAATAACAAAGAAAACCCATTGCAATGGGTTCGTATGCTTATATTGATTTTCGCGCCACAGCGTACACACACATTAAATAATTTTATAATTATAATTAGTTTATAAGATCTATATGTTTAATTATTTGTAAGCGAGTTATAACCCTAAAATAAAAGAAATAATGATAAGTAACAACATTTACGCATCACACTTAGGAATAATTATTAAATATAATATTGTAAAATTCATAATAAATTTTTAAATAAATAGAAAGCTTGGGTATGAAAGAGAGAGAGAGATAGTATAAGTTCCCTCCTGTACGGATCCGGCCCAAGTTAGATGGAGTTAGCATCGCCCACCTTTTAAAAAAACCCGCACGCAGCCATCCGCGGCACGGTCTCGGTGGCATTGGCTCCACGGCATTGGCTCTACAGCATTTTCTCCACCTTCACTGAACCGCAATTATCAGCCACCTCAACTTCCAAACGCCGAGCTGAGGAGTTCGAACTAGCGGAACATCAACCTCATTCTCAAGCAGGAAGCTTCATCAGCTACATTTCTCAATATCCATTCTCTCTCTCTCTCTCTCTCTCTCTCTCTCTCTCTCTCTCTCTCTCTCTCTCCCTCTCCCTCTCCCTCTCTCTCGGTGAGTACGAACATACGCTTGTCATATCGCTCCTGCCTTTGTCGAAGTTTTCTGCCGCATTCTGCCTCCGGGCACCTTTATGCAAGTCGCGCTGACGAGTACTTTTCTTGGTACTGGTAGCCGAGTTGCTTACCTGATCACGTATTTCCTGGAGTTGTGCAATTTTGGAGGTTAACTTTCGTCGATGGAGTCCTTACCTTGGCGTCGGCGACGTCTTTGACTCAGGCGACTATTGGTGGACTAATCAGCCAATCAGATCCAGCTGCCGCGCCGCTGAACAACTCTGCGATTTCAACCGATCCTTTGATAGTCGGGAGTCAGGCCGAAAATCAGCAGTGCGATGTCAACAATACCAGAGAGAGTGAGTCTCATACATGTACACAGGCAAGTCGTAAGCGAGCGCGCTGCGAGTTCAGTGAACTCTTCACACTCGCCGATGTAAACAAACATAATTCGCTTCTATGTTCGCACCGTGAGGTGCTCTTGACTTGGCTCGGGAATGAGAAAAACTCGGATAGGAAAACATGTATTCGGAAAGCGATTAATGACATTTGTTTTGCGTTTACTAGTCTAAGCTACGCGTATTGCGCGGTTCTTGCGGAGAACAATGTTCTAAAACGGGCACAGCCTGCAGCGAACACAACGGCGAACAATGTACCCGTTTTGAGTGCCACCTCGGCGTCCTCTTATGCATCTCGCAACGCTTATTCGTCGACGAACAAGATCGCATCACAGATGACTCTCGATCGGGGAAAGCCTTTCACGATCAGTCGCGTCGACCGGATTATCATTGCCCCTAGCGAGTCGTCAAAAGAGTGTTTCCCGAATGCTAAATCGACCAAGGCCGCGTTGCAGAAATGCGTGAACCCGGTGCAGCTTAAAATGAAGATTGACCGAAAAAAATTACGATTAAGTGGGTATCTTGCCGAATCGACGATCACGTTTCCATATTGCAATGTTTCCGCTGCCATAGATTTGGACATCTTGCTAATAATTGCTCGGTAAACGCAGAATCCTGCGGGAGATGTACCGGCGACCATCCGACTAGACAGTGCGACGCTTCGCGACCTCTTAAATGTGTCAACTGTGCCTCGGAAAAACGATCGAACGTGGCGCATTCAGCGTACGACAAGGAAAGCTGCCCGATACTCAGAAATAAGATAGCGAGGCAAATTAGTTTTATCAACTATGGCTAATCGCTTAAACTCGTCGCCGCAAAGCAATCCTATTTTTGGACACATAAACGCGCAGTCTATTCTACGACACAAGCACGATGTTGAGTCGCTGATTTTTTCTATCAGCCCGCTTGTCATGGGTATCAGTGAATATTTTCTTAAGCCGGACAAACCGAATCAATTAGCAAGTATACCGGGGTACAACTTACTAAGACATGACCGTCATTTTAAGGGCGGCGGAGGTGTTGTTATGTATGTACGCGACACGGTCCGGGCTAGGATTGTTGCGGCTTCGGAGCGACCGGATGTTTATAGCAAGCGGCCGGAATTCATCCTTGCGGAGAACCAACGCACCATCACAGATTCGGCAGCTCGACGATTGATTACATCTGCATTAACAGCGCTGTCACACCGGTTGACGTCAAGCAATTTAGCCACCCGTGGATCTCGGAGCACGATGCAATTTTCGTCACTTTAGAGCTCACTGTGCCATACTTTAGACCGAAAACGATTACGCGGAGATCTTTTAGAAACTTTGACGAAGGCCATTTTCTGCAAGACCTTGCAAATACGGATTGGTCCTCAACCGCATTGTTACCGACGATCAACGAAAAAGTCAGCCATTTTACGGCTACTACTCACTGCCTCGCTAAGGGCGCTAATTGCAGCCCGCAACAAAGCATCGAGCGTTTATCGCCGGGCCAAAACGAGTAATAATCGAAAAACCTACAATAGGCTCCGTAATAGGGTAAAGGCACTCACCAGACGTGCCTTCGAAGCCTTCTATCATAATAAATTGCTAAACTGTCGGAATTCTGCGGAGATGTGGAAGGTAATAGACGAGATGGGCCTTCGAGCCAAATATAAAGAGCACTGCCCCCTGCTCGACACTCTCAATGCGTATAACCGTTTTTTCGTCGGCTCGGACGAGCCTATCTCACTTCACGATGAGCGGCCTACAGTCCGCATTGACCCGGACAACAGATTTTATTTCGGGCATGTACAGGCCTCAGAAATTCTCGACGCGTTTAACAAAGCCCGCTCGAATGCGATGGGTCCAGATGCTTTACCATTACGATTTCTGAAGCAGTATCTACTCTAAAGAATAAATTATGCCCGTACTGCAAAATATTTTCGATGCGTCTTTTCAAGCAGGATTTTTTCCGCAGTCGTGGAAGCGAGCCATTATTAGACCACTGCCTAAAATTGGACGTTCTAATAGCATCGAGGACTTTCAGCCGATCAGCATCTTATGTGCACCTTCTAAGATTTTTGAGTCTGTGGCTTACTAAAAAATATCGACCTTCCTCGATGGCCAAGATCTGCTTAATCCGTTCCAGTCTGGATTCCGGAAGGGTTACGGCATGCACACGGCTTTATTAAGCATTGTCGACGACGCTAGAGCTGCAATCGACAGGGGTCACATTACGTTGCTCGTTTCCATTGACCAGTCTCGTGCTTTCGATCTGGTCAATATCACACTGCTCTCGGAAAAACTCAGTGCTTTTGGCTTTTCCGACTCTGCTCATGCATAGGTTACGTCATTTCTAACCGACCGTTCACAAACCGTCGTCGCCTTCACAGGCGAATGCTCGGCCCCTCTATTAAGAAATTGTGGCGTGCCACAGGGCTCCCTCTCGGGACCCTTGCTATTTTCGCTTTTTATCGACGATATTTCGATGGTTTGCTTAGGGCACAAATACCATCTATACGCCGATGATTTTTGTTTTTACATTAGTGGCCCTCTCTCGACAGCAAATACGATGGTGGCTGAGGCTAACAGGGTCCTCGACAACCTGACCCATTGGGCAGAGGAGAACGGTCTTAAAATTAATGCCAGGAAAACCAAAGGAATCTGGCTGGGTTCGCGAAACTACATTACCCGGCTGGGTAGTACTACTCTGCCTGATCTCATCCTCTCGGGTCAAGTGATCGCACCCAGCCAGTCTCTGAAACTGCTAGGAGTCACTTTGGATACCTGCTTAACCTGGCGAGAACACTGCACTACGGTTGCGAACAAGAGTTTAGCGGTATTATCAAGGCTTCGAAGGGCAAGTTATTTTCTCCCGCAAACTGTAAAAATTACCCTGGTCAAGTATCTCGTTCTACCACACTTTGATTACTGCGGCGCACTCTTTGTCGACATATCAGGCGAGCTTTATACAAAGCTTGAGCGTTGTATAAACGCCGCTCTCCGCTTCGTCACTGGACTAAGTAAATCGGCGCATATTAATCCGTTATATAAACAATTTGACATTCTTTCACTTAGGAGAAGAGTGAATTATCTTACGCTGTCACTACTTAGCTGCGTTCTTCGCACAGGCCGGCCAGCCTATCTCAGGGAGAAATTCTCCTTTAAAAACCGCGATGCGATAGGTAACAAGAGGGCCAGCGCATTTGATCTAGTCATACCGAGCTATCGTACCTACTGCCAGGCCAATTCTTTTGCCATCACGGCTGCTAAACGTTGGAACGAGCTTCCGCATGAACTGCGTGCCTCTTTTGAATACCCGTATTTCAAGCACAAGTTACTAAGATATTTAAAATCCGTCGACGAGCGCTTACAGTAAACGGCTATGAACTGGCGTACTCATTGTATGCAACCAAGCATTTATGTAACTATCTTTTGTATTTGCAATCTTTGTATTTGTGCGATTTGTATTTTATTCGATTGTCCCGTATCGTCCTGTATTAGGATACGAATTTTAACACGAATTATTGTTTTACTGTACTGGACTGCGTTTGGCACTATGTTTACATCTTAGATTTTTATATTTCTATATTTTATGTTTTTATAGAAACCATAAAATATAGAAAATATATGTCTCCCTCTCTCTCTCTCTCTTGTATTTTTTTAGAAAAAGCACTGGTTTCGAGTTGCGTAAGCATCTTGCGCAAGCTTTACTTTTTCCCATCATTGACTACTGTTCATTGGTATACTGTGACCTCTCACAAGAACTAGATATCAAACTACAGAGACTGGTGAACACAGGAATACGTTACATCTATGGTATAAGGAGGGACGAGCATATCGCCCCCTACAGGCGTGAGTTGCAATGGCTCACCACCGCTGGACGTAGGAGTATAAAGTAGTACTTTACGGCCTGTTTTCTAAGAAAACTCTTCAATACCCCTGTTCTATACTATATCTTGGCCTTTTTTGACTTCTTTGGCCTTTTTTTTCTTCCTTCTTCTTTGGGCTTATTTTCTGTATCTTATAACTATTTTGTACAACAAAATCTAATCTCTCTCTCATCCACCCAAGGATATATATAATATTGCTAGTACTTCATTCAATTATTTTTCACCTTAAAGCATTTCATGGTCAAGACTTTGTCCGATCTAGTGCAGCCTACTATATAAATTAAAAGCATTTTTCTAGTTTTATACACTACACGGTCAAGAATCATCCGAACTGGTGTAGTTTCATCTGCATAAGTTAGCATTACACGTCCTGGATTTGTACCCGGCCTGGTGCTGATTTATGTACTATTATAATAAACACTTACGGCTAGGAAAAATATCCAGTCTGGTGTTTACGAATATTAGCATAGATTAGCATTACACGGCCTGGTTTTATACCCAGCCCGAAAGAGATACAGCGTTAAACATTTTATTTAGAGGAGATACTGTTTCTAAATGAACGAAGAGTTCAGTCTCTAGAATACTCTAATGCCAATATTCAAAAACAATTGAGCTAAGCTCTCGGAAAAACCGAGATACTTGAGTCGGAAATAACCGCCGAGCGTTTATAAGCAAACGAACGTAAAAAAAGAGTTACGAAAAAGTTAAGGTAAATATGTTATAATAGCGTCGAGATTTAAATTCATGCCTAATTCTCTTCGTAAGAATTACGTTATATTGTTGTGACATTAGTTTTGTTTAGAAATTTTGAAAATTTAGAGGAAAATATAGAAGAGTGTTTCTAAACAAATATAAAATTAAATTCTTAAGTTGAATAATGAATTAGTCTACTGAAAAAAGGAATTTTGTTGCCAGAATTCAATAATGATCAATTATTATAATAATTGCATTATTGAATATCGAGTACAAAAGACTTGCAAGTAGATTAAAAGATGATCTAGTCAAATTTGGAAGTAAAATTAATCGAAAGGTTTTATATCGGGTATGGTAGGTGACGCGGAGAAACTTAGCAATATTTATCTTTATTTTAATTCGAGTTAATCTCGCGCACGCAACTGTACAGTCACATGGAGACTTCACTCGTCAACTCCCTCCTGGTTATCGGGTTCAGTCACTCTTTCTCTCTTTCTTTAATCTGTCACACACACCCGTACGTATACATAAATCTTTTACCTTTATGTATTTATGTCTAGATGTGCAAATTACTGCCCCCCCCCCCTTTCTCTCGGCCTGATGACATTGTTGTCGACCGCGCAGTACAAGTTGGCGCCGTTGAGGGCGAGTGCTTGCACCGGACACTTGGGGCTGGCCAAGAGGTGCGGCAGGTCCTGGTCCGCAGCTTGCTGGAGGGTGAGCGAGGCCAGATCGATGGCATGGCATGTTGATCGCCTCGACTCTTGACAGCGCGTCTTCGGCGATGTTGTTCAGGCCCTTGGTGTAGGCGAGCTTGATGGGGAACTGCAACAAAAAATCGATTTGTCGAGACTGCCGGGGAGATGCCATCTCCGGGGGCTGCTGTGCTGCGAATACCAGGGGCTTGTGGTCGGCGAGCAGCGTGAAAGGCTGACCCTCCAGGCTGTTGGCGAAGCGCTTGACCACTGCGAAGGCTGCCAGGAGCTCCCGGTCGTAAGTGCTGTAGCGGCGTTCCGTCTCAAAGAGCTTCCGCGAGAAGAAACCCAGCGTCGGTGAGCAGGGGAAGCGGAGCGTCGTGGCGCAGGAAGGTGGATGTAGTAGCATCAGCGAGCGCGTGCTTCGCGGCGTTGAAGGCCTCGTTGGCGATGCGTGACCAGGCCAGTTTGACTGGTTTTTTCTTCGCTGGAAGTCCGCTGAGTAGGTCGTTGAGCGGAGCCGTGAGAGTAGCTGCCTTTGGGATGCACCTCCGGTAGTAGTTTAGCAGGCCCAGGAAGCGTCGAAGCTGCTTGGAGTCCTCCGGTTGCGGGAAGGCCAGTATGGCCTCTATGCGATCCGGGAGGCCTGCTGCCGCCAGCCGAGACGACATATCCCAGGTAGGTGACCTCCTCCTTGCCGAGCGCGCATTTGTCCAGGTTGATGCGGATGCCGACATCTCGCAACGCCAGGAAGAGAGCTCGAAGATGGTGTAGGTGCTCCTCTGGGCCGTTGGACGCGACGATGATGTCGTCCAGGTAGGCGCGAGCAAAGGGTGGTGGACGGAGAAGCTGGTCCATGGCCCGCTGTAAAGACTGGGCTGCATTGTGGAGACCAAGGGACGACCGCAGGAACTCGAAGAGTCCAAAAGGCGTGGTGATAGCGGTTTTGTGCACGTTCTCTGGTGCGATGGGCAGCTGGTAAAAGGCCTTCCCCATGTCGATGAAGGAGAAGGTGTTGCCGCCCAGCTTCAGCAGCAGATCCTCGATTATGGGGAGCGGATACCTGTCGGGAACGGTACGGCTGTTGAGCTGCCTGTAGTCTCCCGTGATCCTGAAGGACCCGTCTGGCTTGGGGATCAGGCGCAATGGGCTGGACCAGAATCTGCGGAAAATCGGACGATGCCCATCTCCAGGAGAGCAGCGAACTCTGCTCGAGCTGCGGAGAGGTGCGTGCCCAGGAGTCGCCGGGGACGAGTCCTTGCTGGGGGTCCGGTTGTCAGGATGTGGTGCACCTCAGAGAGACCAGGAAGCATGATGGCGGTGCTCCCCGGTGTGGCGAGATCTTGAAATTCGCGCAGTAGATCTGCGAAGGCGCCCTCGGCGACATCCTTCGGGATGTTAATGGCGACTAGTGCACTTGCATGGGGAGGACCGCGCCTGTTGTAGGTCCACTGCAAGGCCGAAATGCGCCAGGAAGTCAACGCCTAGGATGGGGCTGTTGACGTCCGCGATGACCAGCTTCCAGGCGAAGGGCTTGTGGAGTCCTAGGTCGAGGATCAGGGCATGTGATCCGTAGGTGTTGATGGCGGAGGCGTTCGAAGCGCTTAGCGTGAGTGGCGCGGGTTGGAGGCTGCGGTTGAAGAGCGAGCGTGGTAGCAGGGAGACTGCTGATCCCGTGTCCACCAGGAACCTCAGCTGTGATGCTCGGTCCGTAACGTGCAAGCGCTGCTCGGAGGGTACGCCGACCACGTCTGCGTGCTGAGGCGGGGGCGCTGCTAGTTTATATGTGCTGGAAATGAGCAGGGGGGCTTGCAGCGCTGTGCTTTGGCAGCATATTTTCGGTGAAACCAACACCAGCTGAGGTTGGCAGCTGTATCTGTTGGGGCCGGCGTTGACGAACTTCCCCAAGTCGGCTGTGCACGAGCTCGATTGCGAGAACGGTCCCGGTCTTGCCAAGCCGCTGGACCCATGGATGCGACGAGGGACACCAGGTGCGTGGTCTGCGTCTGCTGCATGGCGACCAGCTGTGCGATGTTGGTACGAAGCGCTGCGAGGTCCTGTGACGCTGCGGATGACGGTGCGCCCGAGGAGACGCCGCTCGATGGCGTGGGCGACGAAGAGCGGCGGCTGACAGCGTGGACCTCGGCATCAGGCGTGACAAGCTGGTCTGCGAGCGTGGCAAACTCATCGAGTGATGCGGCCGTGAGCACCCGGCACATCCGACTGGCGTGGTGTGGTAGGAGCTTTAGCTCGAGCCGGGCTGAAGCTCCAGTAGGATGGAAGCGTGCACCGTGACTGCGAGTCAGCCTCCATGGGTGGTCGTGGGACTGGGTGCGTTCTCTGGGTTGGCGAGAGAGTGTAGTGGTTGCTCGTAGTCCGAGGGTTCCGTGATTCGGGTGGTGCTTCTGCAAACGCCGGCGGCTGCTGCTGGAGATCGAGCTGCATGGGCGAGGAGTTGGCGTGTCGCGCTTTGTTGCTGCTCGGTGGCGGTGTCTTGGCGATCCTCTGTGTCCGCGAGGTCGGGCTTCTGCTCAGCATATCGACTGCTGCGAGCGCAAAGTTGCAGGCTCGGCGTGCGGCTAGGTGCTGTGAGGTGCGCGCCGGTGGCGCCGATCGGAAGCGCGTTGGACGGCGCACAGTGTGCCCAAACAGGAATTGCGAGGTCAAAATAATATTTCTCAAACTAGCAGTAAGCGATCGGGAGGATTTTTTTTTTTAAATTGTAGCTTATAGAATACCCATTTAGGGAAAACTATGATTTTTGTTAGCAATCGTTGCTGACCCAGGGAAATTGCTGATATTAGCAATTTTCCGATAAATTCCACATTTTACACTTGTATTGCGGTAAAAGTGCTTGTATATACAGTATATGACCAAATTTGTCAAAAAATATATATAAGACTAATATATAAGTATGCCTATCATATATATGTATATATGCAGGTGTAGGAATCAGCAATTTTTCGATAAATTCAATATTTTACGCTTCCACTGCGGTAAAAGTGTTTGTATCTATCATGTAGGACTAAATTTCTCTATATATGCTGTTTATTTTAAGTTCTCTTTTCTTAATATGACACTGGCAATTTGTTATAATCATTTTGATATTATAGTATTTTCACATACTTTTGACAATGTTTTTTTGACATTCTTTACCATTCCGTAACATTTCTAACGTAACAGTTATTAAATTGACATTAATACATTCTTACAAAGCAATTTAACGCCAATGAGAAGCTTGTATTATTATCATCACTTTCTTCGGATAGACTATCTTCAATACCAATATCTTGATCTTCTATATCTTCTACTTCAGTTCTGTAAAATATATATTAGTAATTTATATTAATATTTAACGATATTTTCTAATCACTATATTGTTAGGAAAGATATTTTCTAATAAAAGTGGGAAAAGTGAAATGTTCTGTTGCCTCGCAAATGTGTACAGTAAATAAATTAATTCCATTGATATAGTTCATTAACAGTTAGTGAAAGTTACTTTAATAAAAGACACCTCATAAAACTCTTTTTGAACATTTATAGTAAGCAATGAACATAAACAGTACTTAATTATTTCCTCAGAATCCAGTTTTCTAGTAAAGATTTTGCAAAAGTTAAACATTAGACTGTGTCAAGGGGACGTACAATGTTAATTTAATAAATATTCTGATAGTATGTTAGTAAACTCTTTTTTTCACTGAGGAAATAATTAACATTTTCGTATGCAAAAGGAGGCTCGGGAAATTGTATAATTTGCTTTGAGCTAAGAATAGTGTAAAATTAGAACTATAGTATTTCTTACATTTCATCAATAAATGGTAACATCTTCGAAGCGACCTTATTCTTTTTATTTATCATTCTTTGATCAATTTTGCTCAGACTTTTTTCTGGATCGCTTAGATAGATTGCGCGCTTGTACACATCTAGAATGTGATTTGCTCTACAGTTTTGTCGCGCATGTAAAATCATGTTTCGCCGATAATATTTGTGGGATGATTCCAGTGCATCCTCTGCAAAATAAGCCATTGGAAGGGAAAAGAGCCTGGCGATTTCACATCCATGTCGGAGAAGTTTATGCAGAGTAGGGCTAAGACGAGTCCAATCATATATATTGTAGTGCAACACATATGTTTCTCTACAAAACTGTTCCAGTTTGTCTAGTTTCAATATTTTTTTGCATTTAAATAATTGCAATATTATCGCAATATTAGCTACCAAATTTGTATATATTCCTAGAAATTGCGCAAATTTTGTGCGATCTTGAAAACACTTGCGGGTCAAATTGCCAGTGTTCGTCGTTCCATGACCTTGTAAGACCTGGTCGACCCTTACGCCAAAATTTTTTAATATTTATTTCTGTACAGCCACTTTTTGTGATTCAAACGTAGCTAAAATAATTTTGATCGTACAACTATAATTTTAGCTTTTGAATCATATGTAATACTATGTCAATTATGAATAATAAGAATTACCTTTCAATGACGCAATAACATTCCATACTTTTATTGTTAATCTATAGGCTATGTGCAATAAATGTTCAAAATCTTTTATTTCGACATGAAGTAAGCCTATACCGAATTGTAAATTATCTTCGATGGAAGTAAAATTATCGTTTAAAATTCCAAACTTATGCGTTGTCCGTAAACAAATAGGACATCTGCAACAAGCTCTGTTTCCAGTAATAGTATTCAAACATTTGCCATCAAACATGGTTTGCGAAATTGAATAACTAATTTTTACTCGTTTTTGGTTTGACATTTCAAAAGTGTAAGGTGCCAACATTTTAATCTCCGTTTGTAGACGATCATATTCACGAAGTGTTGCCTGCTTATCTTCTTTTTCAAAACTGATTTGTAATGGGCGACAAAACCGTACACTTTGTGGTGTAGGATTTAACCAATTTAGTTCCTCAGATCCACTAAATATAGAATTGAAGTCATGAATAAGTATAGTTTTGAAGGTAGTGTATAATTCTACATTTTAACAATCCTACTCTCTAAACTTTGAATTTTTTAAAACATAATCAATTTTTAGAGCACAAAGACTAAAAATTTGTGGAATGATATTTAATTTATTATAAAACGAATAAAAATGGTATATACGTGCAACTAAAATGCAAAAATATAATCATGAATAAGAATGCAAGAATCATAATGCAACATTCGTATATACTCATTATCTAAGCGATCGTATTTAAAAGTCGAATTTTTATACCAAAAATAATTGTTGTGTTACCTTAACTTAATCAGTAAGATACTTGTCACAAAAAGAGATTGATGAGAGGCTGCACTTTCATTTAAAGGGTTTATACACTTTTGTTGGAAATTAACGTGCCCAGATGAACTGTCGAAACCTAATGTGACCAATAAATTTAGATTATCTAGGACATTTTCATTCCATTCTAAAGCAACAGATTCGCACAATCTCTCAGATGTTTTATTGAGCATTTGTTGTAATGATATCATCACTTCTACTTCCGTCGATAAAATATGATCAGGTAAGAAATCATCCATTGCCTTCCTAGTCAGAAAAATAGATGATTACAATTTGATAATCAAGGGCTACACTTAATGTACATAAAATCTAATTCAAATATCTTGAATATTCCGATAACTTAATTGGATTGAATGCCCATCGCTCTTAAACTTATTGGAATATGCAACAACATAATAATTAAATAAATTATTTGTATCAGATATTTTATCTATCAAGCAAATATTATTTAATTAATGTTTAATTCTAAATTTTTGAACATTTGTTGAACTTATCAAAAATGTTTACTATTAAACTCAATTAGCTCATCGTCAGAAACTGCATTTTCGTGCTCATCGGAAATGTTATTTTTATTCTGCCATATCGTTGCCAATTTCAGTGCTTTTTTTAAGATGTCAACATTGTAATCAACGGAAGCAGCAATATCGCTAGCTCTCCTGTATAACGTACTTGAAGACGCTATTGGACAATGATCAAGCAATTTTATATAAAAATGAAATCTATACATTGGCAAAAATAACCAGCTGTTAATGGTTATTACATGATCAATAAATTGATTTATCACATGAAGAATGAGTGTATTTTTCCGCGTGAGAAAAAACTAAAAAATCTTTTATCATTTTCATTTTTTCATGTTAAAAATTATGTTAAAATTTCACGTCATTAATTGTGTAATGAATCAGTTTATAAATCATATGATGTATGTATTTTAAGCGTGAACAAAATACGTTTTGAAAAGTACAATTTAAAATCTGTACATGATACTATTTATAAAATATTGATAAAAGTTCGTGATATATTTTACGCAAGCCAAAAATAAACCTTCATTTACTTACTATAGTTGTCTATTATCAATCTGATATGATACGTGTATCTTATACGTGAAAGAAAGAGATTCAGTTTATAAAATGTATAATATGAATATACTTTAAATTAAAGAAATTAAAGAATCTTTATACAGTCATATAATGTAAAAACACATCGCGGTTGAGCTAATAATCACTTACTTTCTTAATATTATTATTCCTATGCAATTATGATTCAGAGATTTATAATCACTTACTTTCTTAATATTATTATTCCTATGCAATTATGATTCAGAGATTTACAAATTGTTATTATTCATAATTTCAAAGTTTTCATAATTGTTGTAGAAGTTTATAATAATACATTGGATATATGTTAAATGCCTGAATGAATCAAATAAAAGAATTATAATTCTTACCAGAAGAAATCTCTTTGACTTCAAGTCGACTTCTTCCTCCATTTCGTCCGAGCTAGTGACAACATCTCAGTCTTATATATACAACTAAGAGTATATTTTTATATTTTCGTGTGTGATAAAATAAAGAAGCATAAAATAAAGAAGGACTAATCTCCTTTTTATTCAACCCGTCTGATTCCACCAACTACTCCAACAGGTTGTGGGCCAGCAAGCCTGACGGGTTTTTTTCGGAGGAGAGCTGTTTCCTACGGTTTCAGAGGTAACGATCGTTTTTCTTTTCCGAACAAAAGGAAAATAAATATTAGAAGTGAAAAACTAATCAGATGTACACATAATTGATTTTTTTGCTCGGTATCGGGAGTGCTTTTTGTTTAACCGTGCCGTATTTAGAGTGGTGTGAAAAAAATAGGATAGACAGTGCGGTGTCTAATTAACTCAGAATAGAGAAACACATTAGAAGGAGAGATTTACAGTCAGAGAAACTAAGTTTTGTTTCCACTATCCTTCAGAGAGAGAACAAAGCATAGAAGCGCTATAGCGCGCGTAGAAACCGCGCGAACGCAACCCGGCGCGAGCTCGCGCAGGTCGATTCTCGGATTCGGAGACAAGCGTGCAGCGATTCGCGGCGCGGAGAGTCATGCGCCCGGTTTGTTTACTTTTCGATCTCTCGGTTTTTCTCTTGGAAACATGAAGCGAACGTCTGTTTTCAGAATATTTTTTTTTCACATGTTTATGGAATAATACCGCATGCTTATGTATTTGCAATTAATTTTTTTCTTAGACGTAAAATCAAAAATTAATCAGACGAGAACTTTAAAGTAAAAAGAAACACAAATTAAATAGAATCCTCGATAACACGGCAGTGCAGTAAAGTCGAGTACTTCTATAAAGAATAAAAATACAATTTCAGCAAACCACTGTTTGCAGTTTCACCGTCACGCATGCGCATGTGCTATCGCCCCTCACACAAAATTGAGGAAATTGCGTTCGTTTGCTCACGTTAGGAGGGAGCACGTGTATGTTGTTCCGTGGAATAAAACTTTTTTTCAAGCTAGTCTGAGTTACAGTGCGGCCAGACTAAGCAAGAAATAAAACTAGAAGAAACATTCAACATTACAGAGGGTGAAATAAAACTCGGAAATATCAGAAGTGTCAAGATGTCCGACAATTCAGACAAGGAAAGTGTAGCAGTCTCACAAGGTAAAAGTGTTTCTATTAGAATATAAACAAATAAATCAGAGACAGACGATATGCTTATAAAATCACTTATTTTTATATATAAATTAATAAGTAATCTCAGAAGTAAGAAATCAGAGGTTGAATGTTTAATCAGAATATTTGTTTATAAATTCAGTGGGAGAGGGAGTAGAGTATATTACTCTAAGACACTCTGCTCCGTATGGTAGAAGATTGGAGATGGTAGAAAGCAGAATCAAGGCCATGAAGGAAGCTATGAACAATCAGGCTGAAGTACTTGAAAAGCAAGCCAACGCCATTATAAACCTTCAGAAGTCCATGATGGAATGCAACAAAGTACCCACGGAGATGACGAATCTCGTCAAAGAATTACAAAATCAGAAGGTAACAAATCCCCTCGCAAACTCTACCATCAGAGATACAAATCAGAGTACTAACAACACTTCCTTACGAAACACATACACATCTCACTCAGTTAATATCAAACGTAACTACATGCTTACACGAAAAATGCCTCTGAACGAGTGGTTGGATTATCTAAAAACAGATTTAAAAACAAATTACTTATTATTTATTTTGGAAGATAACGAAAACTTAGTCAGTCCATACGACAAATCAGAGTTAGAAAAGCAATCCTCCACAGTTAGAGACATTATAATAAATCATGTAGACGGATACTATCACAAAAGAATACTAGATACTGATGACCCGAAACAGATTCTAAATAAAATCAGAGAATTCAGAAGGGCAGAAACAAACGTAACGGATTCTGCCATGAGAAGTAAATCATATAATTTGAAAATGTCAAAGAAAGAATCCGTTAATGATTTTTGTGAACGCTTCAAAACCGTTGTTAGTGAATTTGAATTTTGTAATACTGATGCCCCTTTATTAGAAGCAGAGAAAAGATCAGCTTTTTTCAAGCAGCTTGTAATGCATACCCTGAACTTGGCTCAGCCAACATATCGAGGCTTCAGTCCACTGGAACCGAAATGAGTTTAGATAATATGATAACATATTTGTTGCAGATAGAAGCACAAAATAAGACTTCAGACGGGAAACCTTCAGATGCCAAAGCAAATTTAGTGACTTAAACCTTCAGTCAGACGACTAAATGCTTCAGATGCAATAAAGTAGGACACAAGGCAGCAGATTGCCCCCTAGCTGAGTACAGACTATGGTACTGCTTTTATTGTCAGGCCATAGCAAACCACAAGGGAGACACTTGTTCAAACAAGAATAATCCAAAAGACGGGTATGCAAAATCATCAGATTACTCTAACAATACACAAAACACATATACACACAATAACTCCAGAGGTAATAGGGGTAGAGGTAGAGGTGGATAGAATAAATTCAGAGGTAATAACAAACGGGGAATTTTCAAAAAGCAAGTAACGATCCATACTCTAGGCCGAACACAGAAACGAACAGAAATCAACAAAGCAAGGCTAGCAGGTAAATACAATAATTCTAATATCAGAGATGATTCAACAAAATTAGTTTTTATTGCGGAGTCTGGGGCGACGGAACACATTTAAACAAAAACCTATTTCTAAGAAATTTCAAAAAGAGTTGAGGACAGATGATCAGAAGTGCGAACAAGAATAAATCAGCCAATATTATCATAGATGGAAAAGGCGACCTATATCTAAAATCTACATCAGACAAAAATAACAAAATTGTATTAACAAACGTAATAGCTACACAAGATATTTCAGATGATTTAATATCTCTCCGACGCTTTGCAGACACAGGCATCTTAGTATATATCTAGATGACAAAATACTTAAAATCTTTGATAAAAAGTCAGGTTCAGAGTACCTGACAGGAATATACGATAAACCAAACTGGATTTTTTCATATGAAGTTGAAAATCAGAGAGTTTCAGACGATCACAACATTAAATACGATACATACTCCTGTATGGCAAAATAGTATCCGTTGATGAATTCTTACAACAATCTCAGGCAGACATCATGAATCTTGAAAATGATGTTAATTCAGAAGAAAATGTCGAATCAGAAAATATTTACACGAGTCCTGCTGAGATTGGGAGGGAGAAAGAGCAAGAAACAACTAATGTACAAAAATTGAATTCAAATGAAATACGAGACACGAACATAGATGAAAGTGTTCTAAACAGGAAGATTCTAAACTTAGAAAATATATCAGATGAAATCTCAGATGAAATTGTAGAATCCCTAAAGAACAACACAACAAATAAATCAGAGATACTTGAAAAGAAATTGAGTGAAGGGATGCTCTGGCATATTAAACTTGCCCATGCTTCATTACAGTACCTAATAGTACTACAAAAATCAGAAGAGAAACTCAGAAAGATAAAATTCGATAAAACAATTCTTGACTGCCAAGTGTGCATACTAGCAAAAATGGAAAATCTTCCTTTCTCGGAAGTAAGGACTAAAGCTTCCAGACCACTACAGAGAATTCACACTGATACGATGGGACCAATAAAACCTGTTTCATATCCAGGTGATAATAAATTCATTGTAGTATTCATAGACTATATTTGACATTGTAGTATTCATAGATACTACGTTCGCAAAGGCGTACTCAGTCAAACATAAGAATGAAGCTCGAGACTGTCTAGAAAAGTTTTTAGTCAATACCAGAAATATTCTAGGCAAAGACGAAAAAGTATGCTATATCAGAACGGATAATGGAACCGAATTTACAGGCGACAAATTTTCAGAAGTCATGAAACGAGAAAAAATCGAAGCTGAATTTGCACCTCCGTATACTTCATAACATAATGGTACTTCAGAGAGATTCAATAAGACATTACAATGGAAAGTCAGAGCTCTCATGTTAGACTCTGGTTTACCGAAAAGTATGTGGATTCTTGCACTTGAGATTGCAATACATGTCTACAACAGAACTCCACACAAAGGGATGAATTCAGAAATACCCCTAAAAAGAATTTCACCTAATGGAAATACTCATATTGATAAAATCAGACGCTTTGGTTGCTTAGCTTATGTCAAGATACCTATTTCAAAGAGTAAATTTTCAGAGAATGCAATTATAGCAATTATGGTAGGATATTCACAAACAGGGTATGTTTTATGGCACCCGAAGTCAAAACGATTTCTGACGTCTAGACATGTCAGATTTAACGAAAAACTGGTATACAAAGATGTACATAAGCTTGACTTACAAGAAAACTCAGAGATCAGTGAAATCTTAGAAGGTTCTTACTATCGATTCAAAATGGGTATTTAAAAGGAAAACTTCAGAGAATGGTTAGACTATATACAAAAGTAGACTAGTCATCAGAGGATTCAAGGACAGAAACGGGAATCAGTCCCGAGAAATGGAACGAACGTTTTTCAGAAGTTGCATTAGAATTTGTTCTAGAGAAGGACATAAATGAACCATGTTTATTCACGTGGAGAAAACAAAATCAGATGGTAGTGTTGGTATTGTACGTAGACGATATTTTACTAGCTGGTAATGATCAGAGTAAAATAAACGAAATAAAGAATAAACTTAATGCCACATTTCAAATGAAAGATTTGGGAGAACCAAAAGTTTTTCTAGGTATGAAAATCACTCGAAATATGGAAGAAAAGACACTAAAATTGTCACAGTCAGAGTACATTGAAAAATGCTTAGGACGCTTCAACATGAAAGAGTGCAAACATCAGAAGACACCCATGGTAAGTAGACAAGTACGAAACAGAGAAATCAGAGATTCAGGAGAAAAACAAATCAATGAGGACAGCCAAATAAGAACACAAGCTCCCTATAGAGAAGCAGTAGGCAGTTTTCTCTATCTAGCTGGAGATTATTATCTTTTATTTATTTATTATCTTTCGGTAAATTATCTGTCAAGGAGACAACTGAACCCCACTGAAAATGACTGGAAAAACGTAAAACGCGTTTTCAGATATCTCAGAGATATCTCAGATGTTGGACTGACATTCAAAGCAGAAAAGGAAGAATTGGAAACTATGTCAGACGCCAGCTTCAGAGATTGGTACGATTCATCTTCCACTGGAGGATATGTAATACTACTATTTGGTGATTCAATTATGTGGCGAAGTTACAAGCAAACACATATATAATTGTCAACTTGCCAGTCAGAGTATTTAGCGATGAGTAAAATGTTGTCAAGATTTAATCTCACTAACAAAGCAATCAGAAATATCATTGGGAAAACAATGTACCCTATTACTATTTGGTGTGACAACAAGTCAGCAGGAGATTGCACTCAAATGGAAGGAAATCACAAATTGAAAAATTTTGATGACGACCTTGAAACTATTCAGAGGAATTTAGAGGAAATAGAAAAATCAGGCAGCAAAGCTCACATGGCAGCCACACATGGAGATTATATTAAAAAATGTATATCAGAAGGAAAATTCAGAGTAAAATGGATTTCTACATCAGAAATTATAGCAGACATTATGACGAAACCTCTACCTATAGAAAAACATAAATATTTCAGAGACAAAATTCTAAATTTTAAATAAACTCATTATTTATAATATAATTTTGAATCAGATGTGAAAAGTTTCTTTTCTGTTTCAGATATGTCAAACCAAGGCGACAATAATTCAGAGTAAACAAAATCAGAGTCGCTCGCAGGGAGGGAGTGTCAGAAGTATAATGCTGCTCGCGACTAGTTCTCTAGACGCCCGCCTGGTGCTCTCGAGGCGTGATGGCGTTGTCGCACTTCTCTCTATTTATTCCGATTTCATCCGAGCTAGTGACAACATCTCAGTATTATATATACAACTAAGAGTATATTTTTATATTTTCATGTGTGATAAAATAAAGAAGCATAAAATAAAGAAGGACTAATCTCCTTTTTATTCATCTCGTCTAATTCCACCAACTACTCCAACAATAACTTATGTTATTATCTAAACAAGTCAATTATATTCTTCTTTCTTCATTTAATAATCACATTTGTTTTAGTTTCTAGATATAACACTATATATATATATATATAACAAAAACCAGCAGCAAGCAGTAATCCGCACTAAACGTCGCGTTTGCACAACTCTTCTTATAACTATGCATAAAATATAAAATACTCTCCACAATCTTTTCTATGTATTAACTTGTCATTTACTTATAACAGTGTAGTAAATAATATAATACAATACCATATAAATAATTTGTAAGAGAAGCCGAAACGAGTTGAAAATAATAATTACATTGCATTACGTTACGATGATCTAGGATTTCTGCAAAAGTTGGTAATATATATGAATATATATATATATACATGTATACATATATATGTGTATATATGAATAATTATTATCAAATACTTATTTAATTAAATATATTGTTTAATTATACCGTGTTTTGATAAATTAAATATCTTGTAATTCAAATATAATTATTTGTTTCTATTATTAAATTAATTTAGAATTATAATATTTAAATTATAAACTATTTTATGTAATATATTAAAACATCGCAAATTAAATAATAGATTTAATTTTTTAATATACATACATACATATAGATACAAGCACTTTTACCGCCGTAGAAGCGTAAAATGTGGAATTTATCGAAAAATTGTTAATATCAGCAATTTCCCTGGGTCAGCAACGAATGCTGACAAAAATCGTATAGTTTTCCCTAAATCGGTATTGTATAAGCTACAATTAAAAAAAAAATCATCTCGATCGCTTGCTCCTAGTCTGAGAAATATCATTTTGACCGCAATTCCTGTTTGGGCACACTGTGCGGCGTGTAGCGGCGCGGATGGTGGCGCAGCCGTTTCGCGAGTGTGGCACGCTGCCAAGATGGCTGCTCGCGCGGCGAGAAAAGCGCGGCAATGGTCGGCGCTGCGCGGCCGTTAATGGCTGGCTGTGATAGACGCTCCGCGCGTAGAGATTGCGGCATTGGCGATGATGGCCGGGTTGCGCGCGACGAGGCGGCAATCCTGGCGCCTGGGGCAGGGTACGCCTGGGAGAGGGTGAGGGGAAGACCGACTCGCTCCCTCGTGCACTGCTCACCTGGTGTGGAGATGTTGCTTGCAGAGTCGATTGGCCGCTGGCGAAATCGATGAGACGCCGCCGGGGTCTGCACTCGCTTCCTGCTGCGTCGGGAGGAAGTGTCTCGATGGCTGTATATGGGCCGTAGAGAGAATAAAAACGCCGAAGCGCGGCTGTAGAGGCGAGCGCGGGCGTGTAATCTCTATGATAAAAACACTCCGGGGAATAGGTTCGGGGGCGTTGAGTGTTGATCACCTGTCCAGTTGCGTCGCAATGCTGCGAGGCGTGTTGAAACTCCCAGAGCGAAGAGGCGCGCAGCGTCGAAAATGGCGGCGCGCGGGAAAACTCGCGTAGGAGATGTGAACAATTCCGGGGTCACCACTTTGGAGACGAGAAGCCCTAGTGTAGGCTTCCGCTCTTAATTCTCCGGGAGGCGGACTGGACGGGCTGATGAAGGTAAGTAAATAGGCGTGAATGAAATAAAAGTGCGTATTTATTCGAAACGACAAGATTACTGTCCCGTCGGACGACCAAAACCGAAGTGTTGGCACGAGCGCCAGCACTCGCGGGGCTCGCCACGGCGTGGCGATACCGCCAGCGCCGCCTTGGGAAGTTGGTGGCCGTCGTTGGTACTACACCGCTAGAAGTCCGGTCTAAGCTGCAGCTGTTGCTTCCGTCGCGTCCGACGGTGGTCGTCCTGGCGAACCCCCACATATATAGTAATGTTGCAATTATGCAAGTATTCGTTCGCGTACAAGTGAATAGGTACCAAGAAAAGGCGAGAGACACGATTAAAAGGAAACTTGAACGTGGCTTTATTGAATACAGTAGTTAGCGTAAACGTGTACAAAGGAAATATATAGAGAACGTGAGTTTGCTCGTAGAGCGCCTTGATGGCTCGAGAGTCGAACAAGAAGTGAAGCGGCGAGCGCGCAGCGCGTTATGTGGTAGGGATGAGTGTGAGGGGGCGCTAGCGTCGGTTGTTGGCGCTATATTTCCAACACTCCCTCCCGACAACCACTGATGTCTAATCAACCCTCCATCGGACTCATCCCTCCCTAATGCCGAAGCTTGACCTTCAGTGCGCACCTGCTATAGTGAATGTGTGGATATAGATTAATCTGTAACATGGAGAAATATATTAATTTACTAATAATAATTTGGATAGTTTACTATGGCTGTCAGAGGGTAAAGGCTTTGTGAATATGTCTGCTCTTTGCTCCTCTGATTTTATCCATCCTACTATAATATAGCTCTTTTCTGTACATTGCTTAACGTAGTCCTCGTGTACTTATGTCATATGTCTCAGCTTATTGCTTCCATTCATCTTTGTGCATGCAACTGCTGCTTTATTATCACACCACAAACTGGCAGGAAAGCTTACTAACCGTGGGATTACTTTTAGTGATAGACATATTCCTATCGATTCTCTACATGATTCGCTTAAGGCCACATATTCTGCTTGACATGTTGACAGAGCTACATAAGGTTGTTTATGTGTTTTCCATGCAACCGTGTCTCCATATAGTGTGACTGCATAGCCACTCGTGGTGAGTGAATTTTTGCAATCAGCAAAGCTTGCGTCTGAATAGGCTTCGATGCCTTCATTTAAGCCTTTATACACTATTTTCCAGTCTTTCGAATAGGCTATGTACTTAACTCTTACAACCATTTTCTATTCATTCTCAGTCGGATTTTGTTGGTGTCTACTCAATACGTTAACTGCGTATGCCAGGTCTGACCTTGTACCTCATACTAAGTACATGAGCGACCCAACTATCTCTCTATATTGTCGTTGATTTACGACTTTTTGGTTCGTTGGTTCGTTCTCTCTCGGTTTTCTCCCCAGACTTCTGTTTGTCTCTGTTTTTCGTGATTTTCAAATCCATCTGGTATTTCCATGAAAATCTCTCTTGATAGGGCTGTGTAAAAAGGTAGCCTTTACATCCAATTGCCACATCTCAAGGTCGTATTTGTTGGCTGTTGCCAACACTGCTCTGACTAAAGCAACAGATTTGAATCCTTAAATCCTCTGATCACTATTCTTGCTTTATAGTCTGGATACTTAATGCCATTACTTTTACGCTTGAACACCCATCTTGAATCTAGAATGTTCATCTTTTTACCGTCACTGCTTATTCGGCTGACTATCTCGTATACTTGATTTTTCTCCAATGCTTCTTTTTCCTTATTTATGGCTTCTCGCCACATATCTGCATCTGGTGCTGAAATTGCTTCTCTGTAGGTTTTGGGATTGTCATTTATCGTGGTCAATAATGCGAATAAGCCATAAGCACTTAGACCTTCTGTTTCGTCTTGAGTATCTGGATCTAATGGCTTTTTTCGGTCATTCTTTCGAGGTCTTCCTCTTTTCTTGGGTGCTCTTTATTTACTGAGTCATTCATTATGATCCAGTTTTTGATATCCTTTGACTCGTACTCCTCTCCAAAGACTTTACTCTCGATGAATTCCACATTTCTGCTTTCATACACTTTACCATCTTCTGAACATAGAAGTAAATATCCCGTGTCAGTGAATCCTACTAACACGGTCTTGTTTGAAAGCTTGTCTAACTTTGTTTCTGGTTTGCTTTGAACTTTGGTGTATGCTATACAACCAAATCTTCTGATGTGATTTACACGCACTCTCTGTTCTGGATTCAACGTTAGCAATGGTGATTTGAGATCGATAGACTTGTGCGGTGTTAAATTATACAGAAAAATAGTTGCTTAAAAGCAACTTAACGTAAGGTCCCGAGCATTTGCTGGCAGTCTTGAATCAAACATCAAGGCTCTGGTGATTTTCTGAATGGTCTGATTGTAACGCTCTGCTATACCATTCAGTTGAGGCGTATATGGGCATACTGTCCTCTGTTCTGCTCCGTATTTGTCTAAAACTTCTTTTGTCTTTTTACTTGAGGTTTCCTGCATACATGATTTTATCTAAATTGATGATTTTACCGTTAGACATTTCGCACTTAATTTTGCCTTGATTAGTCGCTTTAATGTTCGCTTTACTATCTTTGTTCGCACAACCTATTATTTGATTGATTTTTTCTTTTAACTGTATCATTATTACTTTAGAGTTTGTCAAGTGTTCTGTCCTAATTTACATACATGCGTATTACACTCTGATCTACTGTACCTTGAGGTCTTTTAGGAGTCGGTGATCGGTTGAAAGAACGTTTTGGCGTCCCCGAAGAAGATCTGTCTCTTCTGCGTGGTGACCTTTCTTGGTCCTTTCGAGACTTCCTTCTAGGAGACTCGCTGCCGAGTCTTCGAGCTTTTCTCTTTCTGAAAAGATCTTGCTTTTTGTTTTATTCCTTACAATTTGCTGCGATGTGTCTAAACTGATTGCAATTGAAACATTTGGTCTCCTTGTGTTTGCAGTCAGCTTTGGCGTGGTTCTTGTCTCCACATCGTTCGCATCTTTTTCCGGTCTGCGGCCTTTCTTTACTCGCTGAACGTCGTTCAGACGATCTCTCCTTTGTCTTTTCTCTAGGCTCTACAACGTGGACTGAGTTTTCGAAAGCTCTTTTGTTCGATGCGTCATTCTGAAAAATCAAATCTTTTAGCTGATTATATGTATAATTCTTCCGGTACTATGAACTGCGATATTTTTTGCTGTAACTATCTCGGGAAAACTGTCACGTACTGTATTGAACAATATTTTTTTCTTTTCTGTGTCAGGTATCTTAGAGATACCTTCCACACTTTCATAGTGCGGAATCTAGGGATACCTTCCACACATCCTTTTCTTTGCAGTATCTAACTGTAAAGAGACGTTTTTGAGCAGTATAAGCGTTGAATTTGTCTTAATTCATTTTTCTTAATTTCTTTGATCTTTTTCAGTAGTTCTACTGGATCTTTAATGTTCATGGTGTATAAGTGATACTTTTCATCAACTTTGTTCAGAATTATTTCTCGTACAATGTTTTTATCGTGATCGAGTTCATCCCGTGACATAAATACGTGGCTCTCCTTTTCAAATACTTAAAACAATTTTCGCGACTTTAATTCTGAAAACAGGAAGTCTTCAAACGCAGCGTACTGTGAATTTTCTTTAAGTTTGTATGTTCGTGTTATGTTTACTTGTTTCATTTTTGTATCATTATAATTTGAATCTCTGAATATGCTAATTGAATTCAACAAATTGTTTAAGTTCAACCGCGGTAAGTCCTTGCGTGTAATATTAGATCTTGGAAACGGCTCGTTTGGACTTTGTTCCGTGCATATTCCAGTTTGTCGTCCCTGCGTCCCAGTCCTCCACATACTGACCGTAATCGTCGGGCCAGAGCGTGGACGAAGCTCCAAAAGGATTTCCACCTCCCGCTGCTTCCTCTGTTCCCAGAGTCTCTGAATTCTCAGTATCCATGTTTCTCTGATTGAGGAACTTGTTCATCAGAATGCGTGGCTCGGGCAGCGATACATCACTGAGCACCCTGGGCTTTCCAAAGTGAACAGGCGTTGGAATTTTCTTTGGTTTGGGTAAACCTGCGGATACAGCTTTCGTTACCGCCGGTTCGATCGGATTTCGCTCTCGAAACCAATCGTCACCATCGTCCTCCATGCCGGAGTTTCCTGTAGTTTGGTCAGATCCTTTGTACTCTTTGAGCAGCATCCTGTCGACCGACTGAGTGAGTCCTTTAATCTCTCCTCGAATCGTAGTCGTCAGATTCGACAAGTTCTTGTTGGTCTCCGTGAGTTTTGCTGTTAAGCTCAGCTGAGCTCTCGTGTTCTCCTTGAACATTTCCAACAGATTGTTTATCCTTGGACTTTCGTGAGCGTGTTTCGTATTTACCATGGCACCTGCCCCTCCTACCTCGTCAGCGAGGATTATGGGTTCTCTCAATCCTACCACGTTGTTGTTAGCAGCTTGTAGAGTACTTAGGAGATATCCCATTTCCTCCAACGTAAAGATGTTCTTGTCTGTAAACAACAAAAAGCATTAGTCAGTCTGCGATTGAGAGATTGCCCGTGCAAGATTTCCGAAACTTCATGCACAAGTTCCAGCCCAACAGTCAGCTGAGGCACCTGTAAAGCTCCCAAACCGGCCTAGTCTCTTTCTGCAAAATATGCGTTAGACGCGACTCTTGCAGTCCGAGACCGACGAGACACAAGGACAGGTATGGTGGACCTGTATGAGGGCTATATTTTTTTTTCTTTTACTTAACGCTGACTAAGCGTTTGTACGTGCGCACGTACCAAGTCAAACGTACAGCGTGTAAACCTCTTACAGATCCACACAGACTTCGTGTTTAACGTTTACTTTTATCAGTCTTACACTGGCCGTGAACATCATATATTGTGTGAATATAAAATTGTATTTATATTTGTTACCTAATTTAAATCTGTCGTCTTGACCTGAGAAAACCCAAATGTCTCCACCATAGAGCTTGAGGACCATAGATATTCGTGTGGACACTCATCTCGTATCTGATATTGATCCAGTATCTTGTTTAACAAACTCTCCCAATGAGAAGCTGCATCATGTTGCGCTGTTGAACATGAGCATAATTAGTTTTATGGAACATAAATGATTAAACTTTAAACCCGGTGAGTAGCAGAGTACGCCTGCACATCAGCAACCCCATCGATGTGGCGTCTATGGATAGCACGGTACATAGGCAGACTTACACTAGGCGTGCGGGTGTGCATTATTTCAAAAAGAAAACTTTTTTCCGCATGTCAATAGCTTGATTACGTGATCAGTGTGCTTGCGCGTGTATCACGCACACCTTTCTATTTCGTGTACATATGCCGTATGCAGCAGTCATGGTGTCGATAAGTTACCGACGCTTGATTGTATTGCTACGCGTGTAGTCATGTAGCATGCGTGGCTGGAACGAAGCGTTGAGAGCTCTTTCTCTCCCTCCGTTCTCTAGCCCGTGCGCCTGTCTAAAATGATGAATAGCGTCTTCGAACATCAAAAACTTAACATATTTGCGAAAGTAATAATTTGTTAGAGGAAAAGAAGAAATTCGATGATTCCTTACGTGCTCAAGTCAAGCATTGACTCACGTCAAGCATTGACAGGCCTGGGCACAGGAGCGCAATGTCACTCAAAGGCAATCGAAAAGTAAATATACCATTTTATTAACTGTTGACATAGTAATTGCTCGTAATTTTATTACATATGAAGTATTAGTTTTAATGTATCCATAATCTTAAAAAAGCTTACGATTAATAGTTCAAGAATGTAAAAGGCTATATAAAGATTATTTTGAAAAATTTATAGAGTATTTTAAAAATGAATGGATGATGAAGGTCAAGCCAGCAGGTTACAGTGTGTACAGACTAGCATAGCTAACCAATAATGTACTGGAATCCTACCACCGAATGCTGAAAGAATTGCTAGGTGCTCAGTCATCATAACTAAACTTTTTAAGTATATAAAAATAGCATTACTTTATCTTAAAATTAAAATTGAAATAAAAATTGTTTTCTCAATTCGGAAATCGAGATTATATGATGAATATTAGTGCCATCGTAGCTCCAGAAATATGATGGAAATTCAGAAGTATCAAAGATACACAATGTTTCCATTTAACATTTTTTTTTGAGAATGCTTAGAATTTGAGTGACAATAAAAAAACGTTAAAAACATTTTGCGTATATGTGAAAGATCCAGCCCAAAATAGAACCGTCAGTTCATTATTATGAGAGGAGTTTTCAAAAAATGTTTTAACCCAACGGTACACATCTGATTAATATAGTCACATCGCACCAAAATTTTTAATCAAAATACTGGTAAATATCCAAAAAATTGAACAAATTATGGTTGCATTACAAAACGACGTAGAGAAATAAAAGATTGCTATCTCGGTCAGAGATTAGTAACTAAAACCACAGCAAAATGATCAGACGATGTAATTTTACACGAGTACGAGAAGCACATGTATATTTAAAGACTTTTGTTCAGGTGTCTTGCGTAAAATTAAAAAAGCATTTCCATATTATGTAAAAAAGCATTTTATAAACTGTTATCACGAAGTAAGTTGCACGGTACAAATCAAACTTTTTTTCGAGTTTTCCGTATAAAACGACTCAAGTAATTGTTAATATCTTAGCGTTAATTGTACTGCCATGCAGCGGAGAATCGGTTCGCGCTGATGAGGCTCTATTTTAAGCTCTCGCATGCACTCGAATGGTTCATTCTCCGAATTCTCGGTCGGTTCAACATCGGGCCTATTGTAAAGATCGTTTCGGGTGTGCCGCTCAGTTTGATGCCGGATTCAAAGTCAGAGTCAGCCTTCGGCTCAAAATTCGACTCGGAGCTTGCTTTGGAAGTCGCGGTCGAACCACGCAGATGCATCTCGTGAATGGATGCAGTTTTAAGCCAATAAGTTTCGGCAAAGATTCTCGTTGCAGAATATATTGCAGAAGGCCCGGGCGATATTGCGGTAGATTTAACTTGTGATTTTTTGCACTACAATAATAGTTTTCGATGCTGCAAATCGTCCTATAACTCGTCATCTATTTCTCTTGTGCTAGTGAGCCATCTCCTTATCAAACATTTGCAGGAAGTACAGGGGAACTCTCTACGTTTCCGCAGCGTGTATATATCGAACGCGTTCGGCGCGATGTCAAACATTTCCAGCAGATCTGTTGGACTGTCGTTATCTGACGGTTCGCGCTCATCGCATATTAGTTGATCGTGCGGTAAAATTTGCATCGGCTTTGCATCCGAGTTTTATGCTGGATTAAAGCCATCTTCGCTGTCCAATGTACAATACTTTTCCGAGAATTACACGGCGTATTGTGAAGCTTTGGAGCATATGAATTCACGCCTATTTTTGACAGTAATTCTATCACGATACTCACGCCTAAAGAATTAGCTACACAATCCATGGCTCTATGTCTCGCATTGTTCGCACCGAACCGCGAACTTTTCTTTTTCGCGCGCCATTCTAGCTTCCAAAAGATCTACATGCTTTGTTAAATTTCTGCTTTTAATTTCTGACACCGATGTCAAATTTTTATAAAAACACAAAAACGACATTCCCATAAAGCCAAGCTGTAGAGAATAATGAAGGGGATTTACAGATAGATGTCAAAGTAACCGCGATGGCCGCTGCCTAAGGAAAAAAAGCTGTTGCTAAGGAGGCCGGTGGCGGCCGGAAGGAAGCGGGGAGCCGAAACGAGCGGCGAGTGCAAATATTACCGCGACGTCTGACGACTAGCTTGCGCTAAAAACTTTCATTCGAAAGTCGAAATATTAGCAACTTGAAGAAATTAATTTTAAAGATGCGTAGCAATTCATATTTCGAGATGCTAACGATTTCCAAGTTATGTAAATGAGTTCTCGGTGCTGTCATTTGATATCACGATAATGGCCAATCGAATATGAGCCTCAAATGTAAAAGAATAAGTCATTTTGATGAAAATTCTGATAACTAGGCGCGGTGCGATATCAGTGTTGCCAATTTCGTTACAATTCTTTTGCTTTACTGAAGTTTCAGCTACGTTAATTTTTTTTAAGTATCTTGATAATAAAAGCTTACATTTCGAGTGGCTACGAAAATTGGCGTCCGATGTATTTTGCCATTATTATAAAGCCAAGAATGTTTAAAACGACTACGTATATGACGCTTTTCTTGCAGTTTGCAAAAACAAAAAGGTTAGCTATGCCGAGAAATCCGCAGCTGTAGCGGCGCAAAACGCAGCTCTCGCAGATTTCAGATTTCTCTTCATAAAAAAGAATTATGTTTTAGAAGTCGACGATAATCAAGCCTCTCGTGTAGTTTACGGGAGGAAGATGGTCAAAGCGAAGAATAAGAACAAGACTTAATATTTGTGACAAGTTATTGTTGAATGAATGTATCACTTTTTCCCGTAAAGTCTGCCAGAAAGCTTTTTGTTCTTAAAATGTCACAGGTAGAGCTATTTTTCAAGATACTGCGTGTGAATTAGCATATGAGTGTGTGACAAGGGTGCGGAGCGCGTCTTCAATATACTAGCTGCGATGGAGTAAATGTGCGTATGAGTTTGTGACCAGGATGCATGTATCTAATGTACTGATTGCAGAACTTGTCAATTTGCGCTGAAGTGTGTAGCCAGAGTACGGAGCAATTCTCTAATGTACTGGCTACAGAGCATGTGAATGCTTTTATTATTATTTAAGCATGATACTTTGCACGGCTCAATAGTAGATTGGCTAGTAAACGTGTAAAATAAGATTTATAAAAGAAAACAATAGCACCCCAACCTTTCATTTCCTATATTGGTTAATGCATTTAAAACAATAAAAATCGATATTTTCTAACAATGAGTTGTTTCTGGGTATCTTAATACCAGCACAATTGCAATGATATCAAATCACACAAGTGTCGCATCATATACAATTGTCAACAGCTGTCTCGTTACATTTACGACAACTGAAAATGTGGGTAGATTTCTTTTCTACTAATTTTTCCAATTTAGAAAAAGCTGCACATCGCATACAATTTTTCAGAAAGTAAATGTCACCTTCATCTTCAAAAAACATGTCTCCAACAAAAGCATTCGGGATATCTTGAACATTCAATTAATATTCACTTGATATTAGATCGTTAATGCGCTACTCTGAGAAACCCATCTAATTTCACATAGCAAGGCATGGTTCTGATAAGGTTTTTTCTACAAATTTTGACTTTGATCTTCTTTTGAAATAAACAAGATTGGCCTAGAAGAAAAATCGTGTGTAAAATAAAACAATTAGTCATTTGAAACTCTTTGCAGACTTCATTCATGGTAGAATGCAAATGTTATCAAAAATTATTATAATTTGCATGGGCTCAGATATTTAATCGCGTATGAAGCCAGAGTACAGAGTGCGTCTCCAATGTACTGGCTGCAAAGGGGTAAATACACGTATAAGTGTGTGGCAAGGGTATACTGGCTGCAAAGGGTGTGGACGAATGCAGAAGGAAATGGATAATAAGCTTTATGGTAACGAAGTTGCGAGTGATATTTTTATAAACCTTTATAAGCTTGTATCCTTCACATTTTTCAGGAATTGCTAATAATTTAGAATTTTGTATGGCTTTATAATGGTTTTTCAAAAAGCTTATAACCTACGAAGTTGCGTTCGTAGGAGGCGAACATTGCCAAGCATTTACTGTAATTTCTTTTATCAACTCGGTTCCAAAATGTAATCCAACAAAATCCATGTTGACAATGACATCAAAAAGCTTTAATTTGTTGCATATATCAATTTCATGCTCCTTCAATAAAATCATCTGTTGATATTCCGCATTCCATGAAGTAAAAGGCATGTGCGTTCTTCAGAATAAATTTCATGAAAATGTTAGTTATCTAGCATTAAATAATATACCTTATGTATCTTTCAATATAATTTTGACGAGATAAAATAAAATTTCGAAATTACAGAACCTCTTTGTCAGACGGAAAATTTAAAAAGACTTTTTTGAAAATGGCCCTTAGTTCATTCGACGTCAAAGTCTTTGGAAAATTTTGTATCTCAAAAAAACGCCTATCAACTTTTGATATTTTGCTGGATTATCTAAAAATCTAAAACACACAGACTCTTTTGGCATTTCTAAACCAATTCCAATAACGGTTAATCAAATTAGCAGTCACAAAGACATAAAGGTTACTTTCAGGTATTCGTATATGACATGAATGTGGAAAGTAACTTTCAATTGTCTCTAAGTATTTATAATCAAATAAACCTTCTCATGTAAACAAATCGAACATTTTTCTAAAAAAAAATGTTACTCCTATAAGGCACAAACATACATTATCAATACTAAAATAATAATGCATTCTAGAATAAGATTTAATTATGTTAAACGGCGCTACCTAGAAATGTATATTTATTAAAAAGTTACATTTTCACAGAATAATGTTTTACCATCGCGAGGCAGCTGCTATGGAGTTTAATATCATAAATCTTGCAACAAAATTGATATAATAATGTTTTACCATCGCGAGGCAGCTGCTATGGAGTTTAATATCATAAATCTTGCAACAAAATTGATATTTCGATGTGCCAATCTGTGTCAATAGTACTTGGAGCCCTGATGTATGAAACACAGACTAATTTTCCCACGAGATACCGAGAATTTGCGGGTGCAATCGGTTACAAAAATTCGTTTAATAGTTGCAGCTTCCCACAATTTCTGGGTATTTTGTCGCGTAATTCGTTTGTAGTATTAAAATTGGCGAAAGTATTAAAAATACCTCATTCTTTTACTTTTGTTGATCGCAAGATACGGCTACTGGATTAGTTTGTAGTCTCGACATCAATCGAGACCCTCATACAGTTTACGACAGTGATCGGGCCAAAAAAAGCTCGAGAAATATGCTGCCGCTACACCCACACCGTACTGCTTTGAATTTTCCGAATTTTGATTGCTTCAAAGGAATATGTTTGGATTTTTGACGCGAATCGTGCCCATCGTACAGTTTTGCTGCAGTTACGTTGCTAGCTAGTTGAATATTTCGAATTTTTATTGAAAAAAAAGCACGTACGAAAAAGAAGTACTTCGTTTAAATACAAAAAATTAAATAATTAATAATACAAATTTAAATAATTAAATACAAATTTCCGATTCTACTTGTGTTTTGAATTGTAGACGCGCGCACAAAATTCCAAGAGCACGTACGTAGTCTCTGTTTAAAACATGAGTGAAATTAAAGTATACTGAGTTTAAAACAAAAATTGAATCCACAAGAGTGTTTAACTAAAAAAATGTATCGACCCACATCTGCAAATAGAGACAGCCGAAAAGCCGTATCGTACACAACAGCCGCATGCTCTTGGTACTAAGCGGCTACTAAAGCGCTATATTTTCGCGCTTTCATATAAAATATGAGTATGTTCGAGAGTTGAAAATTTGCACACAGTGCAATGTTCTGTAGCCAAACTGATTTTTCCTTTATCGCGAATCGCGTCAAAGGAGTTTTCTAATAAGAAATCGGAAAATCTCAGGAACTGCGATTTTGGAACAGCCAGTGCAAAGTTCTTTAGCCTGTTTGACATTTGTCTACGTGGTAAATCACTCGGGAGGCTCGACTCGAGATTCGTGATAATACAACGTTATTTTCCACAGAAAAATCGGAAAATAGCAGAAGCTGTGTTGTCGGTGCAGCCGGACCAAAGTTCACATAATAAACTGACTTTTTCCACGTGGCAAATTGCTCGGGATTGTCAATTTAAGGTACTCGTGAAAACAAAACGTCAATTTCTACAGAAAAATCTGGAAATACCCGGAATTTTGTTTTCGAAGCTGGCGTTGCCAAGTTCTCTAGCTAAACTGATTTCTCCTGTAACGTTAATCGCTTCAGTTGCTCGATCCAAAGTCTGCTTGAAAACACAATGTTTGTAGATAGTCAGTAATCCCGTTTTTTTTTCAAATACTTCTTTTCTTTTTGTAAGAATATTTCTTAGTTTTTATTTTTGTGTCTAGTCAAGAGTGTTGCAAGTTTCTAATTTTCCATCAATCTCCTCGAGAGTGAGTTCTTATGGATTTTCGTGATTTTCTTTATAGTTTTCTTAAAGACCATGTAGATCTGAGAGATTCCCTTTTTCGGTGAACCTACCAGAGTCCATAATTGCCAGTGACGTGAATCATTCCGCGACATTTTCCTGTCCACGTATGCTATTACACCGCCCGCGTTATTAACGGCAAACAAGATTTTGTCTTAACCGTATTAATTAGCATTTTTAACAATTCTATAGTATCAACATCGATAATGCATGATCTAATGAGTTTGGGTATTACTATGAAAATTATTTTTTCAGATAGATTTTCGAACTTAGTATTGAGACGCACTTTTTATCCGAGCAGACATGCTACCGGTAGCACATTTGATAATTTTTCTGCTTATTAATAACGTAAGGCAATGTTTCAACGTATTATAATTTTGATAGTAAAATTCTTCAGATATAGCTGTCCATGGTAAAAATCCCCACATGGGAACCATGTGATATCCACGTGGAAATCACATTGAACTCATGTGGGAACAATGTAGGAGCAATAATGAATAATGTAATTCCTTATGGGAATGACATAGGTCCTATGTGGGATTTTGCTGTGGAATCCAACTAGTGACTACATGGATCCCATGTTCCTTCCACGTGGTTTCTACATAGGTACCATACAATTTCCACATAAATTCCACATGGTATTTACATGATATTTACCAGGAAACCACATAGGACCTACAAGAATTTTACAAACTGCATGTAATTCCATGTACCAAGAGTACAGCGATATTATCGACCCTCATATAATTCCCATATAGTTCCCACATGGTTCCAACATAGTTCCCACATGGTTCCAACATATTTCCAACATAGTTTCCACATGGTTCCAACATAGTTCTCACATCATTATAACATAGTTTTAAGATAATCACTATGTAGTTCTTATATAAATTTTATATTCTTTCTTTATAGATTCTAGATGAGCCCTATCTAATTTTTTTATGTAGTTTTTTTACATTTTTATGGACCAAATTTTGTGATATTAATATCTCTAAAAACAATTAACTTAAAAAGTAAAAGATTAGGCGAGTTTGATATATTCCGCAACGAAATAACAGATAAAAAAGAACTGAGATCAATCAACCAAAGTCAAGTTTAATATATTGAATCATAATAAAGCAACGAAATTTTGTTTGATCAATAAAGGGCGTACTTAACCCAAAGTTAAGTTATATAATGATCAATTAGAAACAACTCTCAATATTCTTACTACGCAACTTGCCATGACCGTTTCATTTTGTTTATTAGTGAACAATTAAACTTTTCTTTTCATGTATTAGAACGTTATAATAACACCATAAATACAATAAATCGGTCATGGCAAGTTGCGTAGTAAGTATATTGAGAGTTGTTTCTAATTGATCATTATATAACTTAACTTTGAGTTAAGTACGCCCTTTATTGACCAAACAAAATTTCGTTGCTTTATTATGATTCAATATATTAAACTTGACTTTGGTTGATTGATCTCAGTTCTTCTTTATCTGTTATTTCGTTGCGGAATATATCAAACTCGCCTAATCTTTTACTTTTTAAGTTAATTTTTTTTTAGAGATTTCAGTCTTTTTTAGTAATTTTTTTGGAGTATTTCATATTCTTCCTAAAAATAAAATATAAGCATTTTTAGAACCTTTCGTCCATGGCATTTTTGTGACATTTTTATCACTATGAAATAAAATCACTGATTGTTCTGGTACAGTACCCTGGAATAATCTCTACACTTAGACACCAAAAACCAAGTGCGAACTACCTAGACTTCGTCATCGGGCATCCTGTACACCTACCATCGTAGGAAATTGAGGCTAATATGGCCACGATATGTCAAATTTTATGCCCAGTAGCCAGATCATGAGGCACATCGTGGCCATATGCCCCTGTTAACAGGCGATGGTAAGTGGACATAATATGCCATAAAACTATGGCGAACTTTTTATACGTTGCAACCTAACGCTTGCACATATTTATGCATATGTAACAATTTTTGTTTATCTGTCTTTGATAGCTGACCCACATCCAACCCCATGGCTCTGAGGGCAAAATTTACACATGGGTGTTGATATGAAAATCTAAACTACAGCACTTGAGATAAAGACAAGTGCATATATTGTTTTAACAGCTTGAAACAAATCACCATGCAAAATTTCAGCACTCTAAGTATGATAGATTTTAATTGAGAGCAAAAAGAAAAATTGAAAAAAGTAATCGTACAATCATTGAGAATTTCATTTCGCTCTCGATGAAAATCTATCATACTTAGAGTACTGAAATTTTGCATGGTGATTTGTTTCAAGCTATTAAAACAATATATGTACTTGTCTTTAGTTCAAGTGCTGTAGTTCAGATTGTCACATCAACACCCATGTATAAATTTTGCTCCTTTGTCAGCTATCAAAGACAGACAAGCTAAAATTGTTACACTAGCCTGTTTTTACATAATAAAATAAGCATCTACACTACAAGTTAAACATCTTGCACGAACACACTGCATATAAGGCACTATAAGGATGAATATTTCCTGCGACTGACTCGAACACTGAGATGGAAATATCTTTCAAGATCATCACTTTTACACTTCATCATTTATAATCTTCAACACACAAATTTCAGTTAATGTTTCTATTATGTAAACCCGTATAAAAAGTTCGCATTTCCGTGTGAGTTTTGAGTGTAGTCATGTTTGTATACATGCATAAATTATGTGTAAGGTTAGATTACCATTCCTAACATATTACCTTTTATTTTCCAAATTTGTTGTAAAAACCTTCTTTTAAACGTTAAATAATTGATTTTTAATTTTGCTGATTTGAGTAAATTTGATTATGAATTTTAGGTTATAAACCATTAGTAGATCAAGTATCATGACATATTATGCTAAAAAATATGGCCACTAGTTATCGACAGGTCATATCTTATGGCGTATTTTCTACGAGGGTAGATACCGTCCTCGTATTATGATTTATTTACCTAGACCAAAAATCACGGAGCGCTACACCTGGACCACTTCATCCGCCACCCTGTACACTTAGACGCCGCCCCCGGATTTTTTCTACACCTAGACACTAAAAACTACATGTGATCGAGCATGAAGAAAGACCGATGAGAAAGCAATATCCATTTGTACATAGCTGTGCGGCCAACTTCACGGTTCTTAACACTTGTTGCAGCTAACTTAACGGTCCTAACATTGTTTGATTTGATTTGAGCATTTTGTGAATGACACACTCATGTATTAACATGCGAGAGAGAATGCAAGAAATTTTTGGGAAAGCAATCTCCAAATCAGCAGCAATTCACGCGGCTACTTTCACGGTTCTTTCACATTTTGATGCGCGGCTATATTCACGGTCCTTTCACATCACACTGGAAAGTAAACTGATTTGAGCAAATGTCAAACATGAAATCGTTTATTTAATAAAATAACGTTTATTTTGATAATATTTCAATTGGAAATTGTCGTTTAACATATAAATATGCTAATATATGAAAATCACTTAAATACAACAACGATAAGTATTTTTTTTTCTTAAAAGTAAAATTCCAGATGGCAATATAGAAGTAAATAGTGTCACAGTAGCCGAAATCTTCTGCTTCTCAAACTCGCCTTCGTGGCGCTACCGCGCCACTTGATAGAGTCAGTTTGTATAAAAAGTATAAAAATATTTTTATTAAAACATGTGCAGACAATATTTGTATACAATGTTATTAAGACAGAAGAACTGATCTGAACGTAATAAGGTTTTCTTAAATATTAAATTAAGAACGTAATATTTTAAGTATTATGTAAAAAGCTATTTCTTGCATGTTATACTCCAACAAAAATACCTTTTTGTTATTTTTCCTCTAAATAATATTTTTTTAATTATAATTATTTCAAACTCTTTTTTATCACATCACAGATGACTGATCATTAAAGAATAACTGAACTTTTTTAACTAATTAATATTCTATATGCAATATATATTGTGTAAACTATGAAATTCTTCTCATTAAGCAATAAGATATTGAACTTTTTGAATATAACACTATTTTGTGACAATAAACATTTGTTGATTTACATTTGTTAAATAAACTAACTTATTCAAATGACTTTGACCCTTTGAAGCCGGGAAAGAAACAACTTTTTTTTTCTTAACTTATAACGAACTAAGTTTGAATGAAATTATTCAAATAACTTTGACCCTTTGAAGGAGGGAAAGAAACAACTTTTGTTTTCTTAACTTATAATGAACTAATTGAATGAACGTACTAGATCTTTGACTTATTTTGTTACGACAGCATCACTTATTTGTACTTACGTTCAGGTGTATCATAAAAAAAACATAAAACATTTTTCATGTATCCCATATATACCAGGTACAGCATGTCTTCTTAAGCCAAAGTTCATAATTTTCATTTTTTCAGCTACCGCATATTTGGTTCTGCGCTTCAAAGAACTCTTTTACGTACGCCTGTAGAATACCTTCAAACTAGTATAGTTTTTAGTTGAAAGTGAGAATTTAAAAATAATTATTTGAAACAGTCATCTTGAAATTAACAACAAAAATTGTTTAAACCACTGAAAGTACTCTTCTTAGTCCAAAACGAAATAAAGCCTGTGGTAGCTGAAAAATGTAAATTCTACATATTGGTCGTGAAAGACATTTTTTACCTTATAGATACCACATATAAACATTGTTATATGTTTTCACATCAAGAAAATTAATATTCATTAATAGAAAATGTTTAAATCATCCCCTAAAACGAAGCTTTTCTCAAATGTTGTAACCTATATCTGACGATTAAAATCAAATACCATTCTGTTACGTCCAGATTATAAATTTAAATTACAAAATCTAACACATTAATACAATTACATGAATTCCTACCTTAATAGTCGAACTCCACGATACGTGAAAGTGATAATAATTTAAATGATTATATGAATGAATGATAGGAAATCGCTTTTGGCTACCGCGGACGCGGTCATTGCCTACCGGGGAAGGGAGCCGGATACGAAGTCACTTAAACTATACATTATTTCTTTTTAAATCGACACACGTTTATTTCTAAAAAGAGAAAAGTACCTTAATGTGTGAGTGTGCGTGGTTGTTTGTGTATGTGTGTAAAGATGTTCCTCGGTGGCTGCAGCTGTCAATCCTCGGCGCCTTCCAGCCTAGGCTCGGTGGTTCAGGTTACAGCGGTGGCTAGCTGCACTTGGATGTGACGGCTCGTCCTTTCGAGGTACGTAGAGTAGACTGCAGGGAGTCCACTGCCTCTGTTTCTTCAGCAGGGGGTGAAATTCGGAAAAGATGCCGATACACTTCCTCGACCGTGTGACTAAGTCCGATACTCTTTATTTCGAAACGCACAAGTAGCGTATACTGTGTGATGCTAGTTTTTTTTTATATGAGTGGTCTGGCGACGAGCAGAGTAACGTTCCGCGTGAGATTTCGGATATTACTGACTGATGATGGTCTGGCGACAAGCAGAGTAACGTTCTGCGAGAGATTACTGACTGACTGATTCCGATTGCCCTTTGCTCCCGGGCTTTATATACTCGCATATCCCCTTTTTTTTCTCGGGCTAGTGATTTCCATATTGGGTCACCTTACTATTTGTATTTTCCTCTCTCAATTTTAAGGGAATCGTGGCAGGTCAAGTCATAAACATCATAGTTTATGACTACCACTTAAGAATTTGTCTCTTTTAGAACTCTCCCGCGGACTCTTTTTTTCTACTGGAGATCGCACACGTGTTTCCAATGGATTTCCAGATCGTCGAATATTGCGCTTCGGTTTCTTTCTCTCCTCGCTAGTTTTTTTCTCATAGTTGTGCTCATTTTTCCGCGGTGGTTTGTCGTCGCATTGCGTGGAAACAGCTCCGTTGTTCTCGTGTTTAAAAACACGAATACGCGGTTCTTATGAAGCTATCATTGTATCTAAAATATCTCCTAGCGTTTTTATAACATTTTGAATTTATTGCTTGGTTCGTTGGAATATAGCCTATTTTCGTGAAGGTGCCGCTCGCACGTATGAGCGAATCTCTCTCTCTCTCCCGTATTTTTCTTCTTAGGTGCCGCTTGTACGTATGAGTAGATTTTTCTCTCTCCTGGTTTTTTTCAGATCCACTTCTTATGTGCCGCTTGCACTTATAAATGAATCTCTCTCTCTCTCCTGGTTTTTTTTGTCAGCTCCGCTTCTTGAGTGCTGCGATGACGTGCTAGTAAGTAAGTGTGTGCGTGTGTGTGTGTGTGTAGATATGATATGTATAGCAATAGTAATGGAATCGGTGATTACATTACACCTCCCGGCCCGAAAAAGAACGGACGAGTGAAACTCGACGTTCGCTAAAGATTTGTATATGTGTATTATTGTATGTATTTCTTATAAACAATGATGGGTATTATCATTCTCCGCACATCATTATTTATTTACAATATGATTTATAAGGTACTTTTCGTTGCTACAATTTTTTTTTTTGGTTTATGTATTTATATATAATTTTCTTTGTTTACGATCATACATTCAGTTTTTACATACTAGATTATATATAATATTATTTAAATTTTATATTAATATCGATACAAAATGAAAGAAGCAAAAAAAAAAAAAATTTTTATCAAGAATGTGTGACATGTGTATATAACCTGTGTTGAGTCGGCTGTAACATAGAATTTCTGTTAGTATATTGATAATTTTTTTATTACCGATGTGTAATTTTATTCAAGCTACTTTTCTCTTTATGTCTTTTTATTCTTTATCTTTCGTGTGGGTTGTTGCCTTTTATATAAAATTCCACCCCACCTGAAAAAAAAAGAATGTTGAACATGGAATTTCAGCATTCTTCTTTTATAGCGAGAAGTATGTGAATATTTTTCCGTTTTGAGTTAAAAAGATTTTGTATTATTTTATTTCCCATGCCCATTTCTACTTTAGGACACACGTGTTTTTTTTCTTTTTGTTTTTATACTTGTTCAGGTTCTATATATGAAACTCTAAGTCTATTAGCATTAATAGTTTTAATTTTCTTATTTTTCATTCTAATTTTTATATTTCGCTGATTGTTAAATACATCTACAACAGTGTATGGTCCTTCATATTGATCGGCTAGTTTATACTGCTTTCCTCCTTTTAACAACCAAACTGTATCTCCTATTTTAAATTCCTTTGGATTAATTTTTTTATCATAATAATATTTTGATCGAATTTTTGACTCGATTAATTTTTCCCGTGCAATTCTCTGAAGTTCATTTAATCTTTTACTAAGATTAATTACATAATCGTTATAAGTGGGGATCAGATCTTCGGGCTCAAGTGGCTCGTTTGAAGGAACACGTGCTAGTCGTCCAAAAACTAACTCATAGGGTGTAAACTGATGCCCTTCATGTGGCACCGTGTTGTAACAAAATGTAGCTAATTCCAAACATTCGTCCTAAGTTTCGTTATCTAAGGCCGTTTTAATATATTCGGTTAGCGAATGATGTGATCTTTCTAAAGAACCGTTAGATTGCGGATGATAAGCAGTAGTTTTTACTTGTTTGATGCGAAATTTCTTGGCCACTCTTCTCATTAAACTTGACATAAAATTACTACCTTGGTCTGTGAGAATTGTAAGAGGTGCTCCAAAAATACAAATAAAACGTTTTATTAACGCGTCTGCTACTGACTCCGCTGTGGAATCTTTTATAGGTATTGCTAAACAATATTTCGAAAAATTGCATTGAATTGTTAGTATATTATTATAACCATTTTTAGATTCAAGAAAGGGTCCAACTATATCGAGACTAATCTTTTCCATCGGTGATTGAGGTGTGTCAGTAATTTGCATAGGTTGTTTGGTCTTGACTCGAACTAATTTTTTTAACTGACATGTGAGACATTTACGTATAAAATTTTGTACATCTTCTTTAATGTTTTCCCAGTAATATCTTTGTTTAATTCGTTTATAAGTTTTAGTTACTCCTTTATGACCTCCTATAGTTGTATTATGTAACTCTTCCATAATTCGGACTCTATCCTTTTCAGCAATGTACTTTATTAAATTCAAACAAATTATGATTTTCACTGGTACTCCCTTTAATATTTGTCTTAATTTAACTAATATATCGTCCCATAATACGTTTTCAATATCTTTGCTCTTAGCCATGCTAATAGAGCGTATATTCTCTTTTATGATGAGTGATTTCAAAACTTTAAACGCAGCAACCATATTATTTAGAATTTCAGTAGTACTTAAGGATTGTGTCCCTCTTGTAAAAATGGCAAAGTGTAATTTATTACTTCGATTCGTGATTTTAATTTCTCCTGCTTCTAAACCAGAGAATCTAGGCAATTCGTTGCGCGTATATAGCTGTCGAGCCCCTTCGTCACATGGCGTACCATCCGAAGTTATAAAATATATATAATTATCTTTTCGCATAAATAATTGTTCTTTACATTCAACAAATAGTTTTCCAAATCTTCTTTCTCTATTTATAATAGACTCAACATTGTTTTCCTCCGTTGACTCTACGGGTATTTCTAATTGATTATTATGCAAATTTGTTACATCATTGTTCCGTTCTTCGGTAATCTCGACATTTTCCGCGTTATCATTTTCAGGTTGATTGTTGTTTTGGTTTTTATTACGTGAATTATTAGCGCGTTTTGGTCTTTTTTCTCGATAATTGGGAATTTGTATTTTTCCGGCTCTGGCTCGTGTCTCTATTGCTAGTACGGGTTCTTCCGTCTGCCCCTCTCCGGACCGCTCGACGGGGTTCCTCGAGAGTGCATCTGCGTTCACGTTAGCCTTTCCACATTTATAGATGATATTATTAAAGGTTTGCAATCAGTAACAATCGTGAAATGTCTGCCAAGTAAATATGGTCTAAATTGTGACACAGAATATAATATTGCCAAGGCTTCTCGTGAGTATGAATCATATCGGCTTTCAGTGTCGGAAAGTACTCGAGATACGTACCCTATTGGTCTGTCTTTACCTATTTCCCCTTGACTTAAAATACCTCCAATAGCGTGTAAACTAGCATCGCACGTTACTATGAACGGCTTGGAAAATCTGCAATTTGTAAAACTGGTTTGCTACAAAGTTTTTCTTTTAATACATCGAATGCTTCTTGTGTCTGCTCATTCCATATAAGTTGCACGTCTTTCTTTAATAAGTTACTTAATGGTTTCGCAATTCCCGAAAAATTGTGTACAAATCGACGATAATATCCGGCTAATCCCAAAAATTCACGAATATTTTTCTAAGTTCGAGGTATTGGAAAATTTCGTACGGCTTCTAATTTTTTTGGATCCGGTTTAACTCCTTCTTAACTTAACAAATGTCCCAAATAAATAACTTCTTTCTTTAAAATTTCACATTTATCTGGCTGTAATTTTAAATTAGCTTCGCGTAATCGTTCCAGAAATTTCTCGAATTTAATATTATGTTCCTCAATAGTTTTTCCATAGATAACCGCATCATCCAAAAATAAGAAGATTTCTTTGCCTTGCATATCTTTAAAAATCTTATCAACACAACGTTGAAAGGTAGAAGGTGAGTTTGAAAGACCCATTGGCATTTTAGTGAATTCGTATAAACCGTTCGAAGAACAAAAAGCTGTTTTATGTCTATCGGCTTCGTGTAAGGGAATTCGAAAGAATCCTTGAGCGAGATCAAATACAGAAAAATATTCAGCTCCACCTACTTGATCGATTATATCTAATATATTTGGCAATGGATATTTATCTTTTATAGTTATATCGTTTAATTTGCGAAAATCAACAACTACTCGATATCGTTTATTACCTTTACTATCCGGTGATTTTGCCACTAAAAATACAGGTGAAGAATAATTAGAATTAGAAGGCTGGATTAAACCTCCATCAAGCATTTCTTTTATTTGACGATCGAGTTCTTCTTTAAGAGCGTGAGGAAATCGGTAAGGCTTAGTACAGATAGGCACATCGCTAACGGTTAATATCCTATGTTTAATAAAATGAGTAGTCCCCAACTTTTCCCCTTTTAAATGAAAGCAATCGGCATATTCTTCTATAAGGCGCTCGATTGGCTGTCGCAATTCGGTTTCTAAATGAGCATATCTTAGTAATGGTTTCAAACGGTCTATTCTTAGCGTTTCGGCATTGTCAGCTTCCGTGACTTGAAAGATGGGAATTGCGTTATCTGGCATTCCGTTGACAAAATAATCTTTATCTGAAATTTCCATATAATTGTAACATAAGTCATCCATTTGACTATTCTCAATATAATTTTTAACAAAATGACAATTATTCGTTTTACGCTCTTGTTTATCCCCGTATAAATTTTCAAAGGTTTCAGCATTTACAGATCCTTCTTCTAGCAAACAATTCTCAAGTCCTTCGTCGAGTTCATAATCAGTAGCATTATTAGCAACTATCTCGTAATTATCGTTATTTTTATTCTCCTCAAATATATTCTCCGTATTCTCATCAATAAATACATTTTTCGTATCAACATCATCATTAATCATTTCATCATTAATAATTTCAACAACATTAACTTCATTTTTCATCTCATCGTATTCCGCACTAGAATCAATTTTATTCATAACGATATTTTCCTCAATATTCACATAATTTGTATGCTCACTCTCGTTGCCTTGAGAAATGTTGGCTTGCGAAAGCTTCTTTAAACGCTCAATTTCTTTAAATAAATTCTCAACATATTCAGTTGTATATATATTCTCACTTGATTCGTCTTTTATTTCTCGAATATTATACTCGTCATTTTCTATAACGCCACGATCATTAGTGTCGAAATGCACAGAAAATTTTTTCCGGATTTCGATTAACATAAATACTTTCATTCCGTACATAATATTTTTCATTATCTTTTTCATCAATAAATTCACAACTTTCTTCAATTAATTCATTATTTTCCTCAATTAATTTATCATTTCCTTGATCAAAAGTATTTCGTTTATCATCAACATAAGAATCATTATATTCGTGGTCCGTTTCCCCTTCTTCAATGAGATCGCTTCTTATGCGGGTATTTTTAGATTCACTTTTTACTCTCTTTTCTGGTTTCGTGTCTATCGGTTCTGTTTCCGTAGGATACTTTTCAAAAGGAATTATTTGTCCATTAACTTCAATATAGATATTCAAAATAATTAATTGTTGCTTCGTTTTTACGAAAGAAATCATTACCTAATATGCCAGCTTCCGCTATGGGAAAATCATCGTCAACTAAATGAAAATCTGTTAACACATTATTAAAATCTACCGTCACCTTGCCAAGAGTTGAAATGTGTTGTGTTGTTATGCCTTTTAATCTTATAATTTCGTCTGTTTTTATGTTAGTATAGGGCGATACCTCCGATTTACGCACTAAACTAACAGAAGCTCCGGTGTCAAGCATAAATTCTAATGGCTTGTTAAACTCTCCGATGTCTACTCTTATAGTGGGCACCGTGCTTGCGCGACTCAAATTTATTGTTTCGGTACGGATGTGGGAGTATTCCTCTCGTTGGAATCGTTCGAGCGCGTGCCAGCTGTCATCCTCTCCGTGCGCCCTCCTGAGAGAGAGACTCGGCGTTTCCCTGCGCTGTATTTCCCGCGCGCGTCTCTCGCTGTAGTCTAAAACACTCGCGTTGCGTGTGGCCTCTTTTTCCGCAATAATAACATACGTAGGTACGAATGAGCTTTGGTTATTCGAAGGATTGTTGCGATTATAATTGTTATAATTGTTAGATCTTGAATTATTTTCACTGTCAGGTTGTCTCCGATTTTCAAAACTCCTTTGATTATAATTATTATTACGACTATCGCGATTGTACTCATTGTTACGATTCGGTAAAAATTCTACACGTCGTCTATTATCAGCGTTCCATCCTCCGAAGTTCGTATTATTTGGCCGATTGTCGTTTTGAAAATTTCGATTATTGCGCGGTGGGAGTCCTCGGTCTCGTTGATGGTCGCGTGAGTCGTTTTGTCGCTGTAGATGCTGTAGGGCGAACTGTCGGCAGTTAAGTGTCACGTGCCCGACTTTTCCACAAAAACCACACTTTATTAAACTTTGGTCAAAATCGACTAAATGTACTTTTCGCGTGTCTCTACTTTTAAATTTTGCGTCCGGCAACTCATCGTCGTCGATCGCGCAACCCGCATATTCGCGTTCTATGTCAATGGCCTGTTCTCGAGCCTCTTTTAACGTAGTAGGCGTACCCATGCGCCCTCGGATCTCCCAGCGTAGTCCCCTTTTAAAAAATTTGATGCAATCTTTTTCGAGGTCACTTTGAAATGTTTGTTTATTACTTATTCGGCCCTCCCGCTGAGCTGCGGCTGTAATTTCTTTTTCGATTTCCCGAATTCTATTTAAAAATACAATCACTGATTCATTACTTTTCTGTTTCATTTTTGCTAGGTCGCCAGACCAATCATGATAAGTTTTTGCTGAACCGTAAATATTTTCAAAAAATTCCATAACTTCGTTTACCGATGCAAAAGTCTGCCCGCGAGTGCTATTTAGTGCATCTCCATATAGGCGCATTCGGATGAATTTGGCTAATTCTCCTTCGAGTGTACTGGGTATCAATTCTTTGGCTTCTCTGCACCCATCGAGAAAAAGTGATAGCGATACATTTTGTCCATTAAATCGCGGAATTAAATTCAATACGTTGGTTATGGACATTCCGCGTACTTGAATTGTTTCTGCCATTTTGATTGGTTTTTTATTTATAATAGATGTATTGCGCGATGATTCGATTTTAGGCACGTTTAGGCTTCTATCAAAGGAGAGATAGAGTTCGCTTTTCTCGTCGGTCGAATTGCTGTCACTCGGAGATATTTCTATTTTTATATCCTGTGGATAGGATATTGCTGCTCCCGCTGCGAAGGTGCTGAGTCTATCTCTCACGAGTTTAATCGCTTGGAAAAACTCGAATCCTCGATTGTTTAAAGTTTTATTAATTTCGGTCGCGTTATCCTCGTTTTCAAAAAATGCGTCTAATACTTCCGGTTGTATTTCAATGCTTAATTGTTGTTTAATTTTCTCGATCGCTGGTTTATAAATAGGCGTTTCGTCGCGTATTTCTAAGTTCTCAAAAATAGTCGTTAAATTTTCTTTGGGAAGAGGTCTATGTACTATAGGTATACTAGTATCGATGTGGTCCGAAAAATTTTCACTTTTTTTATTGCGATTTAGATTAAAGACAGGGGGGTTTAAGTGTTATTTTCTGAGGTGGTTTTTTTATTGTATCATTAAGGTCCTCATCCACTTCGATTATAGGAAAATCGTTATCACTGTTATCTTTAAAGAGATCTTGGTTAGTGCACGAACGATATTTATAAAATTCAATTTTATTTTTTGGAAGTTCTTGTTTCCTATCTAAGTCAAGGTTAAATTTTTGGGATGATTTGTTAACTTCTTTAGTTAAGCGACTTACTTCGTTAATTAATTTTGTTACTTCAGGACTATTTTTTTCAATTGCAGTTTTTAATTCACACTCTTTGTCTTTTAGTTGTGTTAGAAGCGAATCGTTAGTTTCAAACGAAAAATTTGTTTTTCGATTTGTATTCACATACTCATCACGCGACATGGTAGGGAATTCATGGCAAGTGACTTCGTTTCCGCGTTTCCCGGCCGCTATGCACCATTTTTATATTATAAAAATATAATAATAATAATAATAATAATAGCTTTATTGTTTTTATACATTGAGTATTTTACAATATTTTCTTAACTAACAATATAAAAACATTTGTGTGCATTAATACGCATCCTTTTTTTGCTTTTTTTTTTTTTTTTTTTTTTTTTCTCTTTTTCTTTTTCTTTTATCTCTTCTTCTAATCTTCCTTCTTCCTCCTTTCCTCTCTGATCTCTTCTTCCCTCCTCTCTTCCTCTCTCACCCTTCTGATTCTTCCCTCCTCCTCCTTCCACTCGTACATTATTCCATCCACCCTCACTTTGAAGTCCCCGTTCTTTAGAAGCTCCCCATTCCTTTTCGCTTCCTCTCTCCTTCTCTCTCTTATCCCCATTGCTTCTTTTTTAGCCTTTCTCTCCTCCCAGCTCATCCACTGTTCTAATCTCACCTTTCCTCCTTCATTTATTTCATCTCTCCTCCTCCATATCTTCTCCATTTCCTCTTCTGCCGCGAATATTATCTTTTTAGTGTCCTGGTTTGCCGTCTCTTCCAACTCCCAACTCGTTCCCTCCAGGATCTCATCTAGCCAGTCCTGCAGCACCTCCTTCTCGCTCCAGTTAGTCCCTTTATGTATTATCACACCTCTCTCTCCTACTTTGCTCCTCCCTCCTTCCGTCCTCTTTCTCTTGTTGCTCACGATCCTAACCTCACTTTTTACATTCGTCCTTTCCCTTTCAATCCCTTTTCTCTCCTCTCTCCTCATTTTACCTTCCAGTTTTTCTATCATTCCTTTTAATTCTTTTACTGTTCTTTGCACCTTCTCCCTCTCTCTCCTTTCCTCACTCAGTTTACCTTTCAATATTTCTACGTCTCCTTCTATGTCCATCATCTTTCTCTCCGCCGCTTCTCTTCTCCCTCTCTCCAGCTGCAGCTTCACCTTCCACTCTTTCAACTCCTCTCTCATATCACGCAACTCTCTCTCCACTCTTCTCTCGTGTTTCGACATCTCTCCCTCCTACTTTTTTGTCGCCTTCGGTTCTTTATCTTTTTTCTCACTTCTGCCTTTACACGCTCTCTGATTCCCTGCTATAACCTCTCTGCTCACCTCACCATGTGCTCTCCTTTCTGTTCTTCTCGTTCCTCTTTCTTCTCCCTGTTCCCTCCGTCTTGTTCCTCCTAGGGGACTTTCCCTAGACTTCCCCGCATGCTTTGCGCGCGCTTTTCAAATCTCCTTTCTGCTGCGTCCTATCTTTTCCTTCCTTTCTTGCCTTCCCCTTCTTTATTCTTGCTGTCTTTCTTTATTTTTCCTCTTCCATATCGTGCTATAGAGTTTCCCCACTTGCGTTCTTCTCCCTCCGACTGTCTCCTGCCACTTTTTCCCCTCTATCTTCGTCTCCACACATTCTTCGAACACATGTTTAAGCGTCTCCTCCTCACTCCCACATAGCCTGCATACCCTTTCTTCTTCCTTCTTCCAGTATTTATTCCCTCTTGTCTCACACCCTAATCTGAACCTTGCCGTAACGTTGAGCGCTCCTCTTCTGTGTTCTCCCACTTCCATCAGGTACTCTGGTATTTCTCCCTGCTCCAACATTACCTCCCTTATCTCACCCGCGTATCTGGACTCCTTTATTTCCTCTCTCCACTTCTGCCATTGTGTGTCTTTGTTTATCCTTTCTATTTCCTCCTCCACTCCCTCTTCCTCCTCCATTCTTCTCGTATATTCCTCCACCGATATCCCGCACTTCTCCAATTCCATTCTTCTCACGTCCTTCCCTCTACCCTTCCATTCTCTCCTTTCTCCCTCTCTCTTCAGCAGCCTCCAGCATTCTCCTAGCAAAGTGCTTTCTTTTGCTCTCCTCAGTTTCCTTTCAAACATAACTGCCCTTTTCCTTGTCCTTGTCTCTAATTTGAACCTTTTCGTCTCCCAATGAATCACATGTGCCGGCGTTGTCCTGTCTAGGTGCAGCACCCATTTGATGTACTTTCTCTGTATTTTCTCTAAATCCTCCTGCCCTTTCCAACCCCATATCTCCGCCCCGTATTCTATTACGCTCTGTACTAGAGCGTCGAACAGCTTCATTCTCATCTTCCAGCTGTCCTTGAACGCTGCCTCTCCTAGGCCCCACAGGGTGCTTATCAGCGCATTTGCCCTTCCTTTCACCTTCTTCACCTGTTCTTCCTCTTTCCCATTTTCTTTCATCGTGTAACCCAAATATTCAAATGTTCTCACCACCTCTATCTCCCTTCCATCCCATTCAAATTTCTCTTCCCTCCTCCTTCTTCCTCCGTTTCTAAAAATCATGATCTTCGTTTTCTCTGTGTTTAGCTCCAAACCCTTTCTTTTGATGTATCCTTTGAATCTTCTTAGCATTTGTTTCAACCCGCTCGCGTTTGTTGCTAGCATTACTACGTCATCTGCATATGAGATTGACCATACTTTCCTTCTCCCTAGTATTATCCCTCCTTCTTGTACCTTTCCCATCTCTCCTTCCAAGTCCGCCATTGCCACGTTAAACAGCAGTGGACTCAGCGGGCATCCCTGTCTCACTCCCTTCTGCGTCTCAAAACTGCCTACATTCCTTTCCCCTATCCTTACTTCACACTCAGTCTTCTCATAAATTTCCTTTACCCTTTCCCTTATCCTTCTATTCACTCCCAGCTTCCTCATCATCTTCCACACTTCTTCCCTGTTTACTTTGTCAAAGGCTGCTTTCATATCCGCGAAGCACGCGTATATCTTCCCTCCTTTCTTCCTTAGCTCTTGCTCTACCGCCTTGCTTACCACGTATATAGCGTCCGTTGTACCTCTCCCTCTTCTGAATCCCATCTGCGTGTCGCTTAACTTTTCCTCTTCTTCCAGTTTCTTCTCCAATCTTCCCTTTATCAGTTCCGCATATATTTTGTATCCTGTGTCCATTAGTGTAATTCCTCTGTAGTTCTTACACTCCCCCTTATCTCCTTTCTTATAAATTGGCGTGACTATCCCTCTCCTCCACTCTTCTGGCAGTCCTCCTCCTTTCCAAATTTTTCCTAGTATCTCCGTTAGTTCCTCTACAATCTTTTCTCCTCCCTGCTTCCATGCCTCATTCTGGATTTCATCCTCTCCTGGTGCTTTCTTTTCCTTTAGCTTCTTGATTATTTCCCTTACTTCCTCTACTTCTATCTCTCTCTCCTCCTCTTCCTCTTCTTCCCCCGACTCTTCCTCATTATCTCTCCTTCTTTCCTGCGTTTCTCTCTCTCCCAGTTGCCCTTTAAAAAACTCTAACCAGCTCTTATCTCCTATCCCTTTATCTATCTGCTCCCTTTTTCCTTTCCTTCTCCTTTTCACCATTCTCCAGAACTTTTTTCCTGACCTATCCTCCTTTGCCTCCCTTAGCTCTTTTTTCATCCCTTCCTCCTTTTTTTTCCTATACATGTTCCTTAACTCTCTTTTCGCCTGCATGAACCTGTCTTTTCCCCACCTATTTATCCCTTTTTTTGCCCTTTTCATTTCTGCCCTCTTCTTCCTGCAATCTTCATCCCACCATTTGTTGTCATCTCTCCTTTTTCTTCTCCCCCTCTTTGTTTGGATCGCGTTTCTTATTTTTATCTTTAAATCCCTCCATGTTTTTGCTTCCCCCCTTTGTCTAGCCAGCCTCTATACTCCCTGCTGGCCTCCTCTGTCCACACTGTTCTTTTCATTTCCTCTTCCCACCCTTCCGAGCTATTCCCTGTCTCTATTTCCACTTCCAGTGCTCCATGATCTGACTTCATTCTATCTACTACCTTCATTGACGTTACCTTTCTCCTGCCTTCCTCATTTACTATCCCATAGTCTATTACCGAGCATCCCATTCCCCCCACGTACGTTAGTTCCCCTTCCTCATCCCCTTCTGTACTTCCATTTAGGATTGAAAGCCCCCACTCTTTTAACCTATTTAGCAGCTCTTCGCCCTCTCTGTTCACTACTCTATCCTTTGACTCCCTCCTTTCCTCCACTCCCTTTTCGTCTAAAAAACCTCCCTCTTGCCCTGTTCTCGCGTTCAGGTCTCCACACCAGAGTATCTTTTCCCCTCCCGCTCTTTCTATCATCTCCTCTATTTCTTCATAGTTCCTCTCCTTCTCCTCCCTCATGTAAGTCGAACCTATCCACCACTTTTCCCCTTTCATAGTGCATTTGCCTCCTATGACTTCTCCAGATCTTCCTCTCAACCATTCAACTTTGTCCTCTTTCCTATCCTTCCTGACTGCCATTACCATTCCTCCCTTTAATCTCCCTCTGCTCCCCCCCTTTTTCGCCTCTCTTACCTCTGTTTCGAATCCCTTCATTCTCCTCCTTATTCCTTCCTCCTCCCCGCTCTCTGCCCATGTTTCCTGTAGACAAATGACGTCGAATCCTAGTATGTATCTCCATCCTTCCTCTCCTATTCCTTTCAGTCCTGCCACATTCCAGCTCAGCACCTTCAAATTCTCCTTTTTATTCCTTTTTCCCTTTTCATCCCTTTTCTCCTTCTCACCTCCATCTTGCCTCCCCCTCTCGAAAAAGCCTGTCCTCTCTTTCGTTCCAAAAGTATGTCATGTCTCCTACCGTTAGCTTGTTTCTTCCTACTTTCACTGGTTTTCCTTCTCTTCTCCAATCTCTCGCGAGCCCGTTCAATCTTTCTCTATTTCTCCTCTCTCGCCACGTCAAATCATGGTCGATGAAGCAGTCTGTCCCCTTCAACTTGCTCTTTTCCTCCATCATTTTCTCTTTCTCCTCTCTATTTTCACATTCCACTCCTATTTTACTCTTACCTTTTCCTCTGATGACCCACGTCCTTTTCACCTTTACCGTAATCCCCAGCTTCTCCTCTACCCATTCTTCCACCTTCGCTTTGTCCCATTTTCCTTCTTTCAGACCTGATACCACCACATTGTTCCTTTTCCTTTCTCTCTCCCCTTCCTCAATTCTCCACTCTAGCTCTTTCAGTTGCTTCTTCTCTTGCTCCCTTTCCTCTGACCCCTTTTCCCCTCTCTGGTCTCCTCCTTCTGTCTGCCTAGTTTTCGCCTCTTCCTTCATTTTCTTTATCTTCTCCTCCATTTCTCTTTCTCGCTCTTCCCTCTTTCTCCTCTCCTCCTCGTTTGCCCTCTTCATCTCCTCCTCCGCCCTTGTCCTTTCCCTCTTCTCCTCCTGCACTAGACTTCTCACCTCCTCCAACTTCTTATTCATCCTTTCTTCCGTTTCTATCCATTTTCTCTCCCATTCTGCCCTGTCCTTTCTCCTTTCCTCCTTCTCCTCCTCCAGGGTCTTCAGGATCCTTTCCAATGTTCCTTGAAATTTCTCCATCTCCCCCTCTTTCTCGCCTTCCTTTCCCTCCTCCTTCTTTGGCGGGAATCTCCCCGTCGATCCGTTCTTCTCTGACGTGTCTCTCTCTCTCCTATCTTCTTTCCTCTCTCTCTTTTTGTCCTCTTTCTCTTCCGGTGACCTTTCTTTCCTTTTTCCCCTTTCCGTTTTGTCTACTTTGAAGCTCTCTAAGAGCTCCAATTGCCTTAGCGCTCCCCCTTTTCCTCCGCTTTCCTTTCTTCTTCCTTTCCCTGTCTTCGGCGTGCTTTCCCACCTGCACGTTTGAGTTTCCCTCTCCGGCTCCCGCTCCGGTCCGCTCGGAGTCTTAAATTCCTGTTCCTCCTCGTTCCTTTGTTCTTGATTCCCTATCGTCACCTCTGCCGTCTCCTCTTCTCTATTGTTCATGGCCCGCGGCTTTGCCGCTCTCTCCTCTATCTCCGTCCTTTTCTACCTTTCCTAACCTCCTCCTTGTACTTTCTCCTTCTCTCCCTTCTCTCCCTTTTCCCTTTCTCGCCCTTTCTTTTCCTATTATCCTCTTTTTTTCACCTTTCTCTCCACTTTCACTTTGTGTCCCTCTTACTATTTACCTTTTCTTTTCAAACCAAAAAAAGTCGCGTATTAAGCACACTCCCTATCTACACGTCTGACCCTGCCAATGGCTTCGTCAGACCTCTTATAAAAATATATTGATGTGTTACGTCCAGATTATAAATTTAAATTACAAAATCTAACACATTAATACAATTACATGAATTCCTACCTTAATAGTCGAACTCCACGATACGTGAAAGTGATAATAATTTAAATGATTATATGAATGAATGATAGGAAATCCCTTTTGGCTACCGCGGACGCGGTCATTGCCTACCGGGGAAGGGAGCCGGATACGAAGTCACTTAAACTATACATTATTTCTTTTTAAATCGACACGCGTTTATTTCTAAAAAGAGAAAAGTACCTTAATGTGTGAGTGTGCGTGGTTGTTTGTGTATGTGTGTAAAGATGTTCCTGGGTGGCTGCAGCTGTCAATCCTCGGCGCCTTCCAGCCTAGGCTCGGTGGTTCAGGTTACGGCGGTGGCTAGCTGCACTTGGATGTGACGGCTCGTCCTTTCGAGTCATAAACATCATAGTTTATGACTACCACTTAAGAATTTGTCTCTTTTAGAACTCTCCCGCGGTCTCTTTTTTTCTACTGGAGATCGCACACGTGTTTCCAATGGATTTCCAGATCGTCGAATATTGCGCTTCGGTTTCTTTCTCTCCTCGCTAGTTTTTTTCTCATAGTTGTGCTCATTTTTCCGCGGTGGTTTGTCGTCGCATTGCGTGGAAACAGCTCCGTTGTTCTCGTGTTTAAAAATACGAATACGCGGTTCTTATGAAGCTATCATTGAATCTAAAATATCTCCTAGCGTTTTTATGACATTTTGAATTTATTGCTTGGTTCGTTGGAATATAGCCTATTTTCGTGAAGGTGCCGCTCGCACGTATGAGCGAATCTCTCTCTCTCTCTCCCGTTTTTTTCTTCTTAGGTGCCGCTTGTACGTATGAGTAGATTTTTCTCTCTCCTGGTTTTTTTCAGATCCACTTCTTATGTGCCGCTTGCACTTATAAGTGAATCTCTCTCTCTCTTCTGGTTTTTTTTGTCAGCTCCGCTTCTTGAGTGCTGCGATGACGTGCTAGTAAGTAAGTGTGTGCGTGTGTGTGTGTGTAGATATGATATGTATAGCAATAGTAGTGTTTTGGATGCGTAATGGAGTCGGTGATTACATTACAATTCTAGTCTTGTTTATGAAATACTAAGCTAACACAGTATGACTTATTTCAACAGACATTTTCTTAAATCTTGAATTTTGTAACCTAACTGACGATTAAAAGTAGATAACAATCTATCTTTTGTTTTCTCATCGTACTCCCTTTCTCTCATGTAGTCTTGAAATAATTCTGAAAAATAAAACAAGAATTATCAGAATCTAATAAGAACAGTAAAACTAATTTCTAATTATTATTAGAATATTACAATAGAATTACAATAGTTACAATAATAATAAATCTTGAAATCATACCAACTAACCTCTTATTAAAAAATATTTTCTTGGCGGTATTGCTTTGCGAGGACTACGACCTTCAATGAAAACGGATACTTTATTTTCTTTTATACATCTATTAACTAAGTCGTTTTTCCCACAAATCTGCTCTGCTGTTTCTCTCAAGAAAATGGAATCACCTCTTAGTTTTAAAAACTCCCAGAAGTCTTTGTTAACAGCTTTTCCTTCTCCTAAATAGGTCTGGAAATGATATATTTTTTAAATACACATTATTTTGCTGATTATATGATTATATATATTTCATTAATAATAAGCTTTTTACCAAATTATTGTCTAATACTTGGTATTTTTGCTTGTCCCGAGGATCAACTTCTGTAGCTTCAGGTGTAATATATAAATTTATTGCCTGTTCATCTGCACTCACTTCAGGAGGCGTAACCTGTTGTTGTCTTACTACTCTAGGTGGTTTACGAATGCCTTGTTCTAAAAATAAGGAAAAATATTATATATTTTTTAAAATGATTAAGTAAATAAGTATATTTATACAACTTCAAGATCACCTTTCTCAGCAGCTGCATTGTGTTCTAAAGGATCGTCATCATTTTTTTGCAACTGATAATTAAAAGTCCTCACAGAAGTTCCTGTTAGATCAGCATCTTGTCTTAAAGGATCTACAAATTCAACTTGTTCACTGTCTTCACGATCATCTTCATCATCTAGTTAATTAATTATTCTTATTATTCATAATTATTCATAAAATTTTAATTTTGAATTTTTTATGACATTACCTTCATTTTCCAAATGATCGCTTTCTGATTCTGCATAAAAAAATAGTCGATTACTTTGTTATAAACATATCAATAATTAATTATATTTCTTTATTTTACGTACGAGTTCTTGTTCGATTTCTCTTATTGTTAGTCAGTTGTCCACTGCATTCACTTTCATCACTATGTCTTTTCCCATTTTGTTTATCATTTTGATGTAAATTTTGAAAAGATTTTTCGACCAGCAACAAATTTATTCTTTGCATAAATTTCTAATTGACCTTTAGAAGCCTTTAGTTTCGCTTTCTCAACAGCTTTTGTTTGGTTTATCTGTAATAAATATGTGGCGTTTGCTCAGGGTCGGCTTGCCAGACGCAGATGTCATTTTATGCGTTTATGACAAACGTACGAGAACGTGGAAAGACCGGCTTTTCTTTCGGGTTTTCCCCGCATTCGTTTTTTCGGCCGTACATTTTCTGTGCAGCCTCGAAAGACGTACGCGGGCGTCCAGGTAGCGTCATAAAAGGCTTACCTCCGGACGCAGGCCGGGGTTTTCGCCGGACCTTGTTTTTTTCCTTTTTTTGAATATGCTCGACCCTTGCCCTCAGCGGCCAGCTGAGGGCATGGAGGTGGGAGCATCCAAGTCGGGCCTTTCCACACGACATTTGACACGATCGACAGACAGTCAGTCTAGAGACACGGCACACGACACAGCTCTCTACAACACCCGCGCACACTCACACGCTCGAGGAAAAATAAATTCTAAGTTTTCCGTAGTTTCGGTCTTAGCCATTTTTCCTTTCCCTCCGAACCTTCGCTCTCCCAAAAATATATCATGTAGTTTAAATTAAAATATATAGCAGAGTATTATTTTCTACTGGTGAGAATACTGAAGTGATTTTGTGATATGTACAGTTAAATTTTTGTGGGATTAAGAAACAAAAATAACGTATGTAAACAATTTCTGGTAGAAATAATCAGTGTGTCAATAAAAGTGACTGGCTAGCTACAAGATCAAATGTTTGAATTTAATATGTTGTGAGTACGTCACAAATGGAGGTCATACATTTCACATCAAAATTATGTAAAAAAATATGTACTTTCAGTATACTAGATAATTACGGCAATATTTTCACCATGGTTATAAATAATTTGATAGTTCTTACGTACATGCTCTAAATTTGCTGCTACCTTCTCGTTAAAATTGTTAAGGCCAGATTTAAATGGATTTTTTTTCTGCATATTAACATCTTGAGATAATAAAGATGGCTCTGACTCAGATGGTGAAAAAATTTTTCGTGGAAGGCGGAATCTAGTAGTATTGGCTTTCTCTTCAACATCGGATAACGTTTCTATTAAACACGGATATGAAAATATGTTAAATAAGAGCAAATATTCCAATAAAAAGGTTTTTATTACAAAGAACTATAAAATATTTTACAAAAAATAAATGATCACATTAAAATTTATTGTATCAAACTCACCTCCAAGGCATACAATGAATGCCTTATGGTATACACAGTTTTCATTGTTTACATCTGTACAATGCTCAGTACTACAGAGGCACCGCAACACTTCATACTGATGCTGAGAATCAAAGTCATTGACCGTAGTAGGCGTTATGTGATTAATATCTTGAAAATTATATTTAATCTCTTTGAATGATACAAACTGATTGGTTTTTAAATCATCAGTAAATCTAACAGATGCATAAAGATCCTCCATAATGTATCATTAACTTTGCACTATAATGCCAGTCATGTATTGTAGAAATAATGTGTGGAATCTCTAGCTGCGTATATATATACACTTTGTAAATATATTATAAAATATCTAAATTTAAGTTACAGGTTTATATATGCAATGAATTATCGACTTATATTCGCACTGTTTTCGGAATAAATATTGCTTTCGAATAATAAAATGTTAGTTCGAGCAATTTTTTCCTCCTCAATGAGCCACTACGAGCTTCACATAGTAATAAATAAATAAGTAATAATATTTTTCAAAAACCCTTTACACGGCAGTAACAGTGTAACCTGTAACTGATAATCGGCTGACGGCGACGATCGGAACGTAATTCGTATTAGGCTCGGTACACGTAAAAAAAGAACAGTGAACTAGAATAGCTTCAAGGCGGGTTATAAATATACGTACAAGAGGAACAGGAACTAATGTCCTTGACCTCTCTGAAGTTGCTCCCTATTTTGACTGTACCCAGCAATAACAATAGCATTTTTTGATAACGCTCTGACTGACTCTGTTAGCCTGTAAGACTTTCAATTCGATAATAATCGCGATCTCCCTTCAGCATTATTGATATTGATAAATAAGTTAATTTTATTGAGAGAATAATAAACATCGAATCGCAAAAAATATTTTGCTTACGCTTAAAAAAATTACTACAGACTATAGTACAAGTAGCCATTGAACTTTGAAGATATATATATATATATATATATATTGTAACGGTAGACCCAGCGTACGGTACGCTGGGTTTTGTTCCGCTCGTTACCAATGAATTCTCCGTCTCCTACTACTGTTTTGATACATACAAGACGGCGGGCCGCCTCGGCCCTGGGCGCCAGGCACCGGGGTGCCAGGGATCCCGCGATCCCCTTACTTTGAGACGCCGCCTCGTGAAACATCATCTTCATGCACCTGCTCGGCTAGCCAGTATACGAAATTATACATAGGGGGAATGAGACAATCACACAAGGTCGTGGGTTTCAGTACGAAATGAATGCACAATCTTGACTTAAATTGGTTCTATATTTTACTCATTAGCCTTCTACTTAATTCATTTACAATAGGCGATCCCCGATCGCGCGCTTACAACTACGACATTCCCGTCGAATCACACACATACACACTCTGTGGCTCGCATGCCACCGCGCCGATGTTCGGGCGAGTAAGTACCGGCGCACGCCCTGGGCGCGTATCCGGTCATCTCGAATTCCTAATCAACGCTCCGGCGCCGAACTCGCTCGTGCCCGCCGGCGTAACCTCCTAGCCGCGGCGTGTTCGTCAACGCGCCGCCGGACGGTTTACCCGACGCGGACCGTGCAGTTGCCTCGCCCTTCCGGTCGCCTACCGGTGCCGATGACCGTAGCGTTCGTCGCAGCCTGCCCTCACGAGACTATGAATTCGCGTCCCGACAATAACCAACCTCTCCCGACGTACGCGAGTCCCCAGGCGTACCCGCCTTTGCCGCGCCGGTGACGTCGCCCGAACCTCGACGCGAATACTCACTCACTCCATACGATGATACCTAACTTAGCGGGGCCGCTGCCCCAACTAACACTCACTTATATTACGCTCGAATATTAAATTTACTTAATGTTAAATCTTAGACCTATGCGAGTTTAACGCGTGAACTAAAACTAGCGAAATGTCGTGACCTTGTATCGTCGCGTAGGTCAAGGTCGCGTCGCATACAAAAACGTGAACGATAGCGTGTCAGTGAAGTAACGGTCTTTGTCTTGTTTCGTGAAACAGTCAGTACAATACGACAGTCGGGTTATAATTGTCAGTGTCGGTGTAATAGTAATATTAGTTATCGGGATATCGTCAGTGTAATAGTCGTAGTCAATATGCAAACGATAGCGTCAGTCTCGCAGCGGTAATTCGTATAGCGATAGCGTCAGTCAAGTAGTTGTAGTCGTCGTGTAACGATATTGTCAGTATAATAATCATAGTTAAGTGTAAGCGGTAACGCCAGTACAATAATCATAGTCACCGCATGAACAATAGCGTCAGTACAATAGTCGTCGTTAGAATATAAGCGGTAGCATCAGAATAGTTATTGTCGTCAATGTGCCACGATAGCGTCCATATAATACTTGTAGTAACAGCACAACACGGTAGCGTCAGTATAATATTCGTCAGTCGAGTATAAACGGTAGCATCAACATAGTAATGGTCGTTAGTCGGTCAAGTGTACAGTAATTAATTTGTCTACGGTAAAACAGTCGAGTTGTACGCGAAATCCGCCGAACGGCTCCGCGCTGTTAAGCCGACGAAGCATGCTAAAACCGCACTCATGCTCCGCCGCGCTCCCGCCGCCATGTTGGCCACGTGGCGATAAAATAATCGCGAGTTTGCGCTACTCCGCAACCGGCACACTGGATCGCGTGAACATTACTTATTATAATTTTCACTCTACTCACAGTTATCAGCAGTCCATAGCACAATGCCTTTATCTTTTCGCAACGTCGCCACGTGGTTCGGGTCTCGGTCGTGCTCGGTGATGGCTCGTAACAAATCAACCAGTCGCTACGGCAGTCAGAACGAAAAAGGGAAGAGATGATCACCAGCGCTCGCGTCGACCCCTCTCGCCGTCGACGTTAGGTTTCAACGAACATTCATTAAAAAATATAGATCTGGAATGAAAAATACTGTAAGTATATTGATTTTGAATTAGTTGTAATTGAGAAGTAATCGATAACATTTTATACCTTATGAATTATATTTTATTTAGCTTCTGCAAAACACTGATTCAATAAGGACTGAGAACGCTAATTTATTAGAAATGACGTCAAAAAGTAATTGCATTGTAAGAGATGAAGAACGGAAAGTTCCAAGTAAATGCATTCATTACGAAGCGAATAGTATGCAAGACAAACACAACTACTTTCCGTTCACCAACTTTTACCCCCCTTTTCATGTCAGTCGAAATAGTCAAAATTAAAGATCTCGCTCGTTTTAACCATATTTTGATTTGCCCCCTTTTGACTATTATTTTTCCAAGTGTTTTTGTTGTCAGTGTTCTTGTTATACATTGGTGATGTGTTCTCAGTGGGATGGAGGGTAGGATTTTGTTTGTTTTTAGCGTTTCTTTTGGACGTATCGTCACTGTCAAAATCGGCAAGGGTTTCTAGAAAGCCATTGATTAGTTTGATTTTGTGATTACTGACGGTGCGTCTAATTTCTCTTTCAAAGTGTTTCACGATTTTCTTTATGAGCTCGCGCTCATCTATCGCCATGTTTAGCTCGCAGGCTAATCCAAACATACAAGTAGCGTAATTTACTCTGCTTCCGTGCCCGGAGATATATTGACCGAACTCTACTTTTCTGGCGTTAGCTCTTTGAATATTTTTATTCCAGAATCTTTCTTTAAACTGTTCATAAAATTCACTGTATTTCCTGACATCGCCTTGCACAAGGTATCACCAATTATGAGCATCTCCTTCGGGTGCTTGCGATATACTGCATTTAAATTCGTAATCCTCCGGTTTTACAAGAGAAAAAGAAGAAGAAGATACAGAAGAGCGAGATCTGAGCGTAAATTCTAATCGTACTCTAAGAGGATCGTTTCTGTATCGAGTAAGTCAAGGCGTTCTTTTATTTTTTTCTTAGATGAAGCTAGAGCTTCGATACGGGCATTCGTATCATCTACGCCCCTTTCATTTTTATTTTTCCTTAATTTTATACGCGAACTCGCGATATCTTCCTCTTTACCGCTTTCCAATTCGTCTATACGACCCTCAAGTGCATTCTGTTTTTCATCCAATGTTATCAATTCAAACACTACGGCTTTTTGCCATTCTAAATTTTTATCCATTACAATGTTTCCATCACTTTCAATTTCCTCCATGAGGTTTTCTGAACGGCTTTGGGTGGCTTTATCTACCATTTTGAAAATTAATAATGTAAGATTTCAGAATTAACTTTAGAATTTATTTTAATAATTAATTGAATATCGTTAACATTGGATTTTTAGAAGACAGGGGAGAGGCGCCTTTTAAATAAAAATAAAAATATTTAAATTTTTAGATTTTGCATACCCTTTGTGATATCAATTATGAGCTCCTCTAAAGCTTGAACTTGATTATCTACGGGTCAAGTCTGCATCATCTTTAAGACTTTTTACCTCATTCAAGGAGTTCTGAAGGCTTTCTAACCTATTATTCGAGGCTTTATGTAATTTCTTTATTAAATGATGAGACTCGATAAAACTAACATTCAAAAAATTTATTTGTTTTTTGATTTTCTTGCCTATTGTTATAACAAAAAGCCAGGAGAATCTCGTAAATGTTGGTAATCTTTTCCGATGTTGCTTCGAAATCTTTCTGCATTTTCCCTTAGTTTTTCCAGCAGTCAAGCACGTTCTCATGACAGCGTTGCACACTGATTTGAGCTATTTTCATTTGTTAGACATTTCATCCGCACATTCTATCCACTCAGACAGTACTGGCCTACTCCGTCACTCTCGCTCCTGCTCCGATTATCATAGCGAGAACTTGTACCTCGTTACAATAAATATATATATATATGTAGGAGTTATCGGGGGACTGAGGACACCCCGCCGCTCTGGCCGCTCTGCGCGTGAACGCTCGCTTCGCCGGGCTGCGCTCGCCAGTTCGTCCGTCCTACGCCGATTCTCCTCGAGAGCACGCGCGCCTTTTGCATCTACTTACTTAGGAATACTTACCTCACTCAATAAACCGTTTTCCAAGAGAACCTACTGCCTTTTTATTCCTAGCTTATTCTCACCCAGAATAGCTCCATCAGGTTACGAGCCCAGCACGCTTCCACTGCTCGTGAGTGTAGTGAGTATTCTTTGTGAAGTGTAAGCGTCAAGAGTCGCGAAAGTGAAACAAAGAGCGATAGACCAGGACTCAAGGGTAGTGTCTAACCGCCGCCCGCACTTTTGGTACACGCACGAGGCTATATCGTCAGAGAGACAGGGTCCAGGAGGACAGAGTAAGATGCATCAGGAACCTAAGGGGAGTTCTTCAAAAAGTAAGTAGTCTAGAATAATTTTAAGTGAAAGTACATAAAAGTGCGAAAAAACCCGGTTTAAAAAAGTGTAAAATCGGTAAAGTTGAAAATAAAAAAACATAAAAAATCATATTTTTGGTTAAAGTGATAAAAAGAATAATTAAAAAAAAAAGATAAATTCAGAAAAGTGATTTTCTCGAATAACAAAGCAAAAAAATTCAGAAAATTCGGACGCGATTCTAGAAAACGCGAGTAAAATCCGGCAAAAATCAGTTTGAACCGGAAAAATTGAGTAAGAAACGCTCAAGAAATCGAACAGTTCTTGGAATCTCAACAAGGGACTGCGAAAAGGGGGAAAGTAAAAGCACGAGTCAGAACTTGGCCGCCGCCGCGGCAATATCGTGTTCTTGCTTCCTTCTCTAAACAACCATCGGTTGCTCACTGCGTGATGGAGAAAAAGAGGACTTGCGCGGCACCTGCACGAAGCGAAGAATCCCCGCGCTAAGCAAGTCGGAAGTATAGTGTGGCTTGAGTGGCGGCACTACTTACCAGCTCTCTCTCTTTCGGCCGCAGCGTGCGTATACCGAATTGCAAAGGCTACTTCTCATGCGTGTAGCGGTGTGCTGCGATCGCGCGCGTAGGCAAACACCTTCGATTTTAGGAGCCCCACATACTTTCTCGCTGTGTCTATGCAGCAAGCATACGACTGCATGAGTATATAGATATACTAGTAGACGCTTTACAACGTATCAGCAGAGTTGATAGCAATGAGGGCTTTTGCGGTCTGAGTATCGCCAGGACAAGATAAGAAACCCAAACTATAGTAATAATGCTTCTGCTAATGACCAAAATAAAATCAACCTAGAGCTGTTGAATGAAAATATAGAAAATCGAATTAAAATCTTTTTACTCGAAAAAGAAAAAGAGAAATCTAGTAGAGTAGCATCAGTAGCATCTTGAATTTGTCAGATCAAATTAAGATAGAATTAAACAGTAGAGACAGGAAGGTATCTCGAAACTATAAACTAACAGTAAATTCAAATTACGAGATATTTGAAGATTACTTAAAATCAGAATAGAGAATCAAGAAGTTGTATTATATCCTTGATGATACATTAGCCATGAATTAGACAATTGATGAATCTAAAAAGTCTGAGGACAAATTTAAAGTCAGAGACATAGTGATCAACCGAATTTACACTATTTGTTACAATAAGATTATTAACTTAACAGAACCGAAAGAGATTTTGAATAAACTCAAGGACGTTGAACAGTATGAGCCCAGGATGACAAGCATAACTGCTAGAAAAGATCTATTAACAATTAAATATATACCAAGCAAAGAAAATGCTTCAGATTTTTCTGATCGTTTTCAAGAGAAAATAAGGATATATGAAAATATCCCTGATGCAGGTAAAGTATCGGAAAAGAAGAAGCATGATTACTTCATTCCGGATATTACCACTGCAGATTGTCTGTTCAAAGAAACGACATCTGCTGAAATGTCATGCGAATAATTAAAAAACTATCTATTGCAGGTTGAATCAACGAGGCCGCAGAGAACGGCTTCTCCATTTGTAGCGAGAGCCTTTTACGAAGGCTTACAGAACACGGGCAGACGCATCTGCAGAGGGTATGGCATGGAAGGCCATATTCAGGCACAGTGTCCTAACCCAGGTAAGCGCAAATGTTACTACTGCCACAAGCTGGGCAGCCACTTAGCGCATGAGTGCACGAAGCGTAAAGCTGATAAGCAGCAGTCCGCAAGCTCCGGCTTTGCAGCCTCCTCAAAGAGAGGCCGATGGTCAGGCCAAGGAGGCCGAGCAGGCTTCGGGGGTGGCTTAAACCCCCGCCCAGCTCAGATCCAGCAGGAGTGGCCGTCACCATTTCCAGCGCCATAAAGCGGCGCCCCAGGAGGGACTGCGAGAGGTCGTGGTCATGCCGTGGAGGTTACACTAGGAGGGGCTCGCGCCCGTAAAGCCAATCAAATCAAGGTTCATCTCTGCAAGCGATAGTAGAAAATTACGAAGGTAAAAGCATGGTCTTGGAATCTATTGCGGACTCATGTGCTACCGAGCATCTGAGCAAAACAAAAATGTATTTTGAAAATTACGATAATCAGGCAACGGCCAGGATCGATTGTGTGAATAAAGATAGCAACTTTAGAACGGACGGTAGAGGTACTACGAAAATTGTCACTGACAACGGGAGTACTTATGAGCTAAATAATATATTATATTCAAAGGATCTATCATATACCTATTATCGCTCAGAAGGTTTGTCGATCAGGGACTTGAAGTCTACTTAAATAACAAAATAATTAATATCTATGATCCAGAATTAAATAGAACGCTTTTAACCGGTAGTTACAAAAAGCCTTTCTGGACGATAAAGTTAGTGATAGACAAAAATAGCGAACAAGTGAGTATTGCGAAAAGTTTGTATAACACAAGAAATAAAAAGAATTCAAATCAAGCTGTAGTAGTAGAAAATAACAAAGAAAAATTGAATGTCAAAGAATCAAATAAGAGTAGATAACCAAATAATGAATTTGTCAATACGACAGTCAATAGAAAAACTCACAGTATAGATTCAAATCAAGTAGATAGTGTTGAGAGTGTCGATACCACTCGTACAGCTGATCAAGCGATCTCGGAAGCGATGCTTTGGCATGTCAGATTAGGTCATGCGTCTAAACGATACTTGTTAGTGTTAGCAAAGGAGAATAGTAAATTAATGAATTTTGAAAAAACAAGTCTAGACACAACAATTCAAAACTGTTTTAATAAAATCCGAGAAAGGGCAACCAAATCACTACAGATGATGCATGCTGATACCATGGGACCAATCAACCCAGTTTCACATCCTAATAAATTTAAATTTGTTCTTGTTTTGATTGACGATGCTACTAGACAGCTTTGGCTTTTCAAATGCAAAGTAAAGTCGAAGTGCCAGAACACTTAGAGTCATTTATTCAGAGCATGAGAAATCTGATTGGTTCGGATGAAAAGTTCTGTTATCTACGATGTTATAGAGAAACGGAATTTTTGTGTCAAGGCACTAAAGATTTGTTAGATAAATACAAAGCAGTATATCAGTTAGCATGTCCCGATACATCCCAACACAACGGTGTTACCGAGAGCTTTAATCGGATTTTAGAAATTAAAGTTAGAGTCATGATGTTGGATTTAGGCCTATCACACGCATACTGGGACTTATAAATGTACACAGCAGTAAAAACAGCTGTGTACATTTATAATCGTACATCCCACAAATTAATGGATATGAAATCACCGTTAAGTAAAATCTTAGTAAACTAGTCTGAGTATGTTAGCCAGGTCAAATGTTTCGGTTGGGCTGCATACATGAAAATTGCTAAGAACACAGAAACTAAATTTTTGTCTCAAGCAAAACTAGGTTTTCTGGTAGGATACTTAAGTACAGGGTATACAGTTTTAGTACCAAAGGAAGGCAAGTTATACGATTGCAAGTAGAAGGAGATGATTCGAACTTAAGCTTCCATATCGAAGAAAATACAAATAAGATTGAAGAACAGACAGTAGAATAGTTTAAGCTAGTAGAAGAAGAGAAGATAGAAGCTCCAGGAGTTGCCAGGAAAAGAGAAAGACTCAAAACGAACCCATAGGCTTTGTTTTTCCTTAGTAAAAACTCTGAAACTCAGAAGTTAGACTTTGATCGCAAATATAGTGATCTCAGATATCATGTGCGTTTAGCTAGAATCCAAGGGAATCCTCTAACGTATCGAAAAGCTGTAAATTCATCAGATAGTGAGTGATGGGTGCAACGAGACATCAGTCTCGTGCAGAATACGTACAAGCGGGCACACAAACAAAGCGAGCGAAAGGCAGACCCGCACGACAATAACACGAGCACAAGCCGAGTGCTCATGGATAGCAACACGTACTCGTATAAAGACAAACTGGGTTCTGACACTCCCAGGCTGCCGGAAAGTACAGGGGCCCGGGGATGTTTCGCCGACACGCCCTAGCTGCCCTATCATCCGGGGAAAATCCCAATGATCTCAATAGTGCCGGGTGGCGCCCGGAACGGGCCCCATTGTGGTCAGAGGGGGGGCCTCGTTACCCTTTCCCGGAGGCTTTCTGAGGAAGACTTGCGCTGGGGCATGAGGCCAGAATTCACACCTGTGAAGCATAGCTTCGCGGAGAGAGCTCAGTGGAAGGTAGGTGACTAAAGTTGGAAGAGGAGGATAAATAAAAATAAAAATGCATAGTACATCAAAGAAATCAAACTTGGGGACTTCGGATACCCCAAAAAGTGTCTTAGAAACTGGGTTCCCTATCCAGAGATCGGACGATAACAGCAGTCTCAGTAGAGAAACGATTGCCATGGAGTGTAGTCCAATAAAGACTATTTCCGAAAGGGCAATACGGACGGAACAAGAGCAGGTAAATCAAGGAGGCAGTAACTCAAACTGGGACTACAACCTTGAAAGAAGAAATGACCAGCTGGAGCGTCTAGGAGAAAAGATCCAGGAACTAAGAGAGTTTATAAGGGACAAAAATAACGTCCATAAAATTATCAAGGACATGGCACGAAGCATTAGTATCATGTATAAAAGTTTGTGCAGCGCGGAGGATGACCTGGTACAGTGCCAACGTCCAGGAACGGAAGGCAAGGAAACTCAGACAACACCAAGTCTGAAACCGAAAAAAGCGGATAAACCAAGGGAGGCCTTAATACTCCGCAGGATAGGAGTAACAAAGAGGAGAAAGAGAGTAGAAGACTTAAAGAGGCAACTTGGCAAGAGGTCGTTACAAGAAAGGCAAAAAAAAAAGGAGAAACAGTTAAGTAAGGAGAACAACAAGGCTCCTGGCGTTAACAACCAGAGTAGGACCAGTAGAGACAAAACACAGCGGGCAAGACCGACCAGACCGGACGTTCTTATCATTAAGGCGCCGGAAGGAAGGAGCTACGTGGACATTTTGTCAACTGCTCCTTCACTGAATGCCATAGGAGATAGCGTAAACAAAATACGCAAAACGATGGCGGGAGATTTCCTCATAGAGCTCAAACGCACAAAAGAAGTTAAAACCGCAGACTTCCAAGAAGCGGTTAAAGCAGTACTAGTGGAAGGAACCACAATAAAAACACTGTAGTAAGAGGAGACCTTTGAAATAAGGGACCTCGACATACTCACTTCAAAAGAGGAGGTCCTGGAGGCCTTGCAAAGGGAAATAGGAGAAAGAGATGTGATTGAGATCACTGCCGTAAAGTCGCTGAGAAAAGCGTACGGAGATACGCAAATAGCTGTTGTGCAAGTGTCGAAAGAAATAGCGACCAAGTTCACAAAGCTAGAGAAAATTAAAATTGGATGGGTCAACTGTAGGATCCGTACATCGAACCGCAGTAAGGGGTCGCTTAGGTGTTATAAATACGTTGGTTTCGGCCACGTCGCTATCAAGTGTACTGATCCGCAGGATAGCAGCAAATGCTGCTACAAATGCGGTAAGACGGGGCATAAAGCAAATATCTGCCGTAATGAACCGTGTTGTTTACTGTGCCGAAAAAAAGGCGACAACATACCGACGAACCATGACACTGGTAGCTACTTGTGCCCAGCCTACCAAGCAGCGGTTAAAAAAATCAGGAAAGGGTAATGAGAATAGTCCAGCTAAATCTCAACCATTGTGAGACTGCGCAAGATCTTCTCTGTCAGTTTGTACGAGAACACAAGTTCGATGTCGCTCTCGTCAGTGAGCAGTACAAAGATTTGAATGAACCATCCTTGGAATCTGACGCCTCAGGTAAAGCCGCAATCTGGGCTTGCAAAGACTTTACCTTCCAGGGCAAGATGGTAAACATGGAAAATAGCTTCGTAAGAGCGAAAATAGGCGGCATACATGTATACAGTTGTTACGTCCCGCCTAGCGCATCAATAGAGCAGTTTCAACAACTACTGGGCCGGCTGGTGCAAAACGCTACGAATAAAAAACCAGCTATAATAGCAGGAGATTTTAACGCATGGGCGATCGAGTGGGGTAGTAGCAGAACCAATAAACGGGGACGAGTACTACTGGAGGCATTCACGCTACTAGACTTGGTGTTGCTGAATCAAGGCGACACCCCGACGTTCAAAAAACAAGATGCAGAGTCATTCATAGACTTGATATTTGTCAGTAACTGCCTCGTAAGGCAGGTAAGCAAATGGATCGTGAGTGATCACTACACAAATAGTGACCACCTAACTATAATAATGGAGCTAGGCGGACCAAATAGGAAATTCTGTACAAATCCCAGTAGTACAAGAACTGAATGGAAAACCAAAGAGTATGACAAAGAATTATTCTTGACGATGTTTGACAATATTCAATTGACGGGATCAGCAGACGACAAGGCTGCACAAATGACGGGCCAGCTCACCAAAGCGTGCGACGCGGTAATGCCGAGAAAAGTGTCTAGTCAAAGATGGCTACCAGCATATTGGTTAAGTGACAAGATCAAACAAGCGCGCAGCGTTTGCCATCGAGCTAGAAGATTGGAACAACGGGCAAGGAAGAAATTCTACTGAACCCGTAGAGGAATGGATACGGTGGAGAACTGCAATGAAAAAATGAAAGAAGCAAAGCGCAACCTTAAAAGGTGTATAAGAGAGAGTAAACAAAGATGTTTAAGAGAGCTGCAAGATGAGGTCAATGAAGACCCTTGGGGCCGACCTTATAAAATTGTCATGAAGAAGATCAAGGGAAGTTACATACCCCCACCAAAGTGCCCAGAGGTACTAAGCAGGTTGGTAACAATACTCTTCCCAAATCAGCCGGACATTCCACGTGCTATGGTAGAAGAAATAGATGTAGATAATATACCTTTGATTACGGAGGAGGAGCTACTATCAGCCTGCAGGAGGGTTGGAAACAATAAGGCTCCAGGACTTGATGGCATACCCAATATTGCATTGAAATATGCCATCCAGGCTCATCCAGCAGAGTTTATAGACTTGTACAACACTTGTCTCACAGAAGAAACGTTTCCACGAAACTGGAAAAAGCAAAGGCTTGTGTTGCTACCAAAGGGTAGCAAACCACCTGGAGAAGGGTCGTCATACAGACCGCTCTGCAAGCTCGATACACAGGGCAAAGTATTAGAGCGCATAATCTTCGTTAGGATGGAAGACAAAACCGAGGGGCCAGAGGGGCTTGCGGAACACCAGTATGGTTTCCGTAAGTGCCGCTCAACATTAGACGCTATCGGCTTAGTGGTGAATACAGCACGGACAGCCATAAGCGGTAAAAGATGGAAAGGCGGGGTGAAAAAGTACTGCGCGGTGGTTACACTTGATGTTAAAAATGCATTTAACTCTGCAAATTGGTGCACAATTCACGAAGCACTAGTGAGACTAGGAGTTCCTCCGTATATAAGAAGAATAATGTCTGACTACCTCAAGGACAGAACTCTCTTATACGAGACCGAGGAGGGCACGGTGAGGGCATAAGGTTACCGGGGGAGTTCCACAGGGGTCTGTACTGGGTCCATCGTTGTGGAACATTATGTACGATGGCGTACTCAAGCTAAAATTACCAGAAGGAGCAATGATCGTAGGATTTGCAGACGACATAGCTTTGGTGTTGGTAGCACAAGAGAAAGAAGAGGTAGCTGAAATTGCTAGTGAAGTGAATTAAAATACAGAAGTGGCTAAATAATGCAAATCTGGAGCTTGCAAGCCATAAAACGGAGGCAATCCTAATATCTAGCAGAAAGAAGACGGAGACAATCACCTTGAGAATAGGCGGTCATGAAATTACCTCTAAACCGACTATTAAATATTTAGGTATAACGTTCGACGCAAGGCTGACCTTTAAACAGCACTTGGAAGAAGCAGGAGAGAAAGCCGCAAAAACTACCGCAGTGATGGCGCGGCTGATGCCAAATGTGGGTGGTCCCACACAGAATCGCAGAACACTACTGGCAAGCGTTAGTACATCAATAATGTTGTATGGAGCCCCGATATGGGCAGACGCTGTACTGGTGAAGGCATATGTACGAAAGCTCTCCTCAGTGCACAGGCGAAATGCACTTAGGGTCGCGTCTGCTTACCGTACGGTATCGGACGAGGCGGTCTGCGTTATTGCCGGTCTCCCGCCAATAGACCTATTAGCAAGGGAGAGAATATCAATCGACGAAGGAAAAAGACGAGACAGCGGCAAAACCAAGATAGAAATTTGGGATGCCGCTAGGAAAGTAACAATGACGGAGTGGCAAAAGCGATGGGACTCTAGTAGTAAGGGTCGGTGGACACACCGCCTCATACCAAGTGTAGAAGACTGGACAAAAAGAAGACATGGGGAAGTAAATTTCTACCAAACGCAGTTTCTGAGTGGACATGGATGCTACCGGGCGTATCTGCACCGATTTAAATTGGAGGATTGCCCGGATTGCCCGACGTGCTTGAATGTAATCGAGGACGCTGAGCATGTGTTCAGTGAATGTCTACGCTATGAACAGGAACGAGAAGAACTTGAGTGCTACCTACAGACCAGAGTAACGCCTGAGTCTATTATGGTAGCCATGATGACTTCGGCCGACGGATGGAGCGCAATATACAATTTTGTTGCAGACATCCTTAAGAAGGTCCGAAAGGACGAAGAAAAAAGAAGAAGAAGACGTGAGATGCAGCAAGAAACAGACGACCGGACGATGCAGTAAGAAGTAGACGGCAGCGGAAAACGTGATGACGACCACTTCAACAGACGAGGGCGGTAGCCCAAAGTTTCCCCGCGAAGCAGTACTCAAACGGTGTTACTGCGGGGGGGTTTATTGGAGAAAGAGCCAGGTCCAACTTACTTAGGGTCGGTAAGGAGGACGGAGAGGATTCGGTTACTGTTGGAACTCAAAAGCTATCGGTAAACGACGGGTTTAGTGGGTGAGAGTCCTACACAGGTGGTACCAGTCGGTGCCATATCGTCCATAATGGATTTGCCCTTAACCTCTCACTCTATAAGGAAAAAAAAAAAAAAAAAAACGTGCTCGTACAATGTAAACACAGCCGCGAACGAAACCGACGACGGGCGCAAACAAAATAACACACACCACCGAAAAAAGCACGGTAAGCACCACACAGATACACAAACAACACTCGACCCAATCACCACCAGATGGCGTTGGCGCCAGCGACTGGGGCTATATAAGCCCAGCCGCGACAGCACGGCGGCAGTTCGATCAGAGCTCCCAATCCGAGCGTTGCCGTGAGCACATGACACCGCTAGGAGGGCCCTAAAGGAACTGCCGATATCTGACCGTTTTCGTGCGCACACGTAACGGCACAGATACCGAAACTACCGCACTATCTGAATTACCACTGTGCGCACACAGGGTAATTCAGACCCACCAAGTATCTGGAGGAACGCTCTCGTGAGCACACGTAGCGCAACTACAGGCACTAAACCGCCAACCACCGTCCCACCGTTTCGACCGTTCCTGTTGCCACTGTGCGCACACAGGGCAATCGGAATCCGAAACTAGCTGCAAATACTGGCAGAGTCGTGCGCACACGTCTCTGTCAAAATCTGCACACACTCCATACATACTCCGCTTCACCGTCACACCGGTTCTACCGTTCGTGTTGCCGCTGTGTACCGTAATCACCGTCTAGATAATACGAAGTAGTTGTAAGAGATAAGTCTTTTAAAAGCGTACTTTTGTTTGGTTACAGGTGGCGAATGATGACGCGCCTTAAGAAATATTAAATATACCAACTATTTAAACTTAATTAAACGGAGTTCTTTCTAACCTCACCCCCCTTTCCGAATCCTGAATCCCAACTGACAATATCCGGGGCAAGGGGGACGCAACCGTTACATGGGTAGAAGCTATTAATTCAGAATTAAACGCTATTAATGAAAAGCATGTTTACAATGTAGTAGAACGTTCAAAGGTCTCGATGAGAGACAATAGACCAAACATAATAGATTCCAGATGCGTTTTTAAAAGGAAAACAGATGATCAGGGTCAGAATAAATTTAAAGGTAGACTAGTTATTAGGGGGTTTAAAGATAAAACGTTTATGACCTGCGTGAGACATACACTCCTGTATCTCGTATGTCATTAATTAGAGAATTCTTTTCAATTGCGAATAAATTCAACTACAAAATTAAACAGCTAGACGTAGAGACAGCTTTTCTATATGGAGAATTGTCTGAGGATATTTACATGGAAATTCTAGAGGGAGTATCTGTTGACAGTGACGTCAGAAAAAGATATTTGTGGAAGCTGAACAAATCTCTCTATGGTTTGAAAATTAGTCCAAAGATATGGAATTATAAGTTCTCAAGTGTAATGAGCAAGCTAGGATTCAGTTTGAATGATATTGATCCTTGCTTATTTATCAAGCAATCAGAAACAGATCTAGTAATAGTAGCGCTGTATGTAGATGACATACTTCTTGCAAGCTCAAATGAAAGATTGTTAAATAGGTTGAGTAGAGCCATGAGCTTAGAGTTTAAAATGAAAGACTTAGGTATTTCGAAAGAATTCTCAGGTATTAACCCTTTTCGGCATGGTGGTTAATATATTAACCACCTATTTCATCCAAGATTTTTATTTATAAAAATTTTATTTATAGGTGTATATAAATAGTTATAGATTCTTTTGAGAGCTAGGAAGTTTCTCTACAATACTAATTAACAAAAATTAATATTTTATTTGTTGTTAAATAGTTATAAATAAACAAATTGCAAAAAAATGCTGTTTTTTTAGAAAAAAATCATTTTCAAGCTTATTTGTCGTTCGATTTTTATGAAAATTTGTATCTAGGGGTTTTGATGGTTGCTGATTACGAATCTGTAATCAGATTTTCAAAAATCAAAATGGCGGACCAAAACTTTAAAAGTAACGTATTTTTGCCCAAAAATGTTCAATCAGGGGTTTTTGGGGTCGCTGATTATGAATATGCAATTACAAATTTGATTTTCTCAAATCCAAGATAGCGAATTCAAAATGGCGGGCCAAAAATTTAAAAAATAATGTATTTTTCTCTGAAAATTTTTACTCAGGGGTTTTTGGGATCGCTGATAATGAATATGAAATCAGTTTTTTAATTTTCCTACATTCAAGATGGCGGATCAACATGGCGGACTGGAAATTCCAAAAATAACGTATTTCATGCTAAAAATCTACACGCGCGGGATTTTCGAGGCAGCTGTAAATAAATTTGATTGTAAAATTGTACTCTATGTCTATTTTTTTTGTAAATTTGAGTCCGCCATCTTGAATGTAAAAACTTCCATATTCCGACTTCAGATTTGTAATCAGCAACCCCAGAAACCCCCAAGTACAAATTTTTAGTACTCTATGTCTATTTTTTTGTAAATTTTTGTCCGCCATTTTGAATCCGGCATCTTGAATGTGAGAATTTCCATATTCTGACTTCAGATTCGTAATCATCAACCCCAAAAACCCGTGAGCACATGTTTTTAGTACTCTTTGTCTAATTTTTGTAAATTTAAGTCAGCCATTTGGAATCCGCCATCTTGAATGTAAAAATTTCAGAATTCTGACTTCAGATTCGTAATCAGCGACCCCAAAAACCCCCAAGTACAAATTTTCAAGTGAATTCACTGAACAGAAAAATGTATGCCGAAAAGGGTTAAATTAGAAAGAGATATTCAACGACACCTGATAAAACTGAGTCAAACTAAATTTCATTGACAGAATATTGGTTAGATTTGGTTTTGACAAATGAAAATCTGCAAATACGCATATGAAGGCAGTTGATGTGTTATTCCGTGATAGAAAAGAGCAGTAGCAGTATCACTGTTGTATCTAGCGTATGCGACGAGACCAGACATGTCATGCGCATTGAATGTGCTGAGTAGACATTAGGTTAACCCCACATCAAATGAATGGAACACAGTTAAGAGGGTCTTTCAGTACTTGCTGGAATCCGAGATTACGAACTCATATTTAATCAAACGAATGATAGTATGATTGTATATTCGGACGCCAGTTTAGCTGATTGTCAAAATTCGTTCACTACTTGCGGATATGTAATAAAGTTGTTTGGAAACACTGTTGCTCAGAGAACTCAAAAACAGCAGTGTCGCACTTTCAACATGCCAAACGGAATATGTAACTATGAGTGAAGCCTATCAGGAGGCCATGTCGTTGCACAATTCTGTGTCGATTATGTTGAAGCATAAATTATACCCACATTGTTGTGCGACAACATGTCGGCAATCTCATGTGCTAAGGTGAATGGGGGCAATCGCTTAAAACACATGGTGCATGTATTTTTATTTGTTGAAAAAGATGTGTACGAGCACGGTTTTATATTTTGAGTATTTAGCTATTAAGAGAAAACCCCAGGTAATGCCATAAAACCTTCCGCCCGCAGACCATGCGAAGCCCACCGATGGACAAATGCCTCCAAATGTAGCATAGTATGTGTCAGGTTCTTTTTTATTACATGCGAAAGATGCGCCGCACTGCAGCTTGCTGTAACTGCAGCCCTCTGTGACAGAAGCCCTCTGAAACTGTAGAGTTAGTTCAGCCCTAGCACTCGCAGAGGTAACAGCGCTTACTCTCGAGTTTTGCTCTGCATTTTATTTTATTCTATATAACTATTTGACCTTTTTATATCAATAAATACTGACTAAATTATACTGCCAAACTGATTGAGTTTATTCTACCTAATAAATTCAATAGATTATGGGCCCAGCACGTTTCCACTGCGCCATCAGTATCGATTGACAAGCCACGCAGGCTTAGTGGATAAAAAGTGTTTAAGTATTAAGTGAATATTTTGTCTCTCTTCTAAGTGCAAGTGTCTTTTTTTCATTTACGATGTCTGTCAAAGAGAGCTTAGAAGTTACAAAGCTGGAAGGTTCGAACAACTATATGCAATGGAAATTCGAAGTGCAGATGGCGCTAGAAGGCAAAGATCTATTCGGCTTTGTGGATGGAACGGAAAGTAAGCCACATGCAGATAAAACCGCTGAACTCATCGCTGAATTTCGCCAAAACCCAGTAGGCAGTGCAGTGAAAGTTGCCGATAATCGCTGCATCGATGCGCCCGGGGTAGGCACAATTACAATCCAAGAAAAGCTCGATGGAGTGCTATATGAGCATCAAATTAAAGACGTGCTTTACGTGCCTGGCCTAGGTTGCAATCTGTTCTCTGTCGGATCAGCGAATAAAAAGGGCTTAAAATTTTCCTCTGATGAAAAGGGTTGCGAGATTCGTGATAAGCAAGGAAATCTCATCGCGCGGGGAGTTCCTCAAGGCAATATCTTCCGCATGCTATTTACGGTGAAAGTGTCCACTGACTGTAATGCTGTACGAGCAGATGGACAAAGCATGCTAAACCACTGGCATGAGCGGATGGGCCACGTGAACGTACGAGCTGTAAAGCAAACGGGCGAACGGCTTGGGATAAACGGAATTTCCCAAGAAAATCTCGAGTTTTGTGAGGAGTGCGTACTGGGCAAGCAGACCCGAAGACCGCATCCGAGCAAAACATCTGAGAGCAAATACGGCCCAGGAGAAAAAATACACAGCGATGTCTGCGGGCCCGTAAATTTTCAGTCCCCAAGCGGTACACGTTTTTTTGTCGTGTTCAAAGACGAAAATACGGGGTTCAGAAAAGTTTATTTCCTGCGTCATAAATCGGAAGTGTTCGACTGCTTCAAGATATTCGAGACATTCGTGTCCACGCAGCTGGGGACGAACATAAAAATACTCCGTACGGATAATGGCACTGAATACACATGCGAGAAAATGCAGAGTTTCCTCAAAGAGAAAGGTATCGTAAATGAATTTTCGGCTCCCTATATACACAAGCAAAACGGACGCGCCGAGCGCGAAATCCGTACACTCGTCGAGAGCGCACGTTCAATGCTGCATGCAAAAAACGCGAATATTAAGCTATGGCCTGGAGCAATAAACGCGGCTTGTTACCTGCTGAACAGAGTAATCTCGAAGCCCGGAGAGACGCTCACTCCATTTGAAAAATGGTTCAAGCGGCCACCCGCAATAAAGCAATTAAGAGTGTTTGGGTCGACTGCTTACCTGAACGTACCAAAAGAAAAGCGCCAAAAGTTCGATCGGAAAAGCAAGCCGTTCATCTTTGTCGGTTATGATGGCGATTCGTCAAATTACCGCCTTTGGGACGAAGCGTCAGAAAAAATCAATATAAGCAGCGACGTTACTTTCAACGAGAATGATGCACCAAGGGCCGGGGAGATCGCCGAGTCAGGTACCTTCAAGATTATCTTTGGTTTTGAGGACCAAGAAGAAGAGCCAGTGGTTAATACTGACCCACAGATTGACCATAACGCGGATAAAATGACTGATCCAAATATGCCAACTGATGAAATTGCGCCCGAGTTTGAGCCTGCAGCCGCCGAAGAAGATGCTCATGAAGGACGACAGATGTGCGACAGACGCTAAATCTAAGCGCCAGACCGATATGGCGTACCTTTTGCCTACCTTGCCGATGTCCAAGAAATGACTTTTGACGAAGCCACATCGAACGAAAATGCCAGCAAGTGGAAGAGTGCCATGGAAGAGGAGATGCAATCCCTCCGGGAAAATAACGCATGGACACTGAGCACATTGCCCAAAGGTAAGCAAGCTATAGAGTGTAAATGGATCTACACCGTAAAAAGCGACGCGGCTGGCAACGCAACAAAGTACAGTAAAGCTAGACTGGTAGCAAAAGGTTTCAGGCAACGCGAAGGGATCGATTACTTCGACACTTTTGCGCTAGTTGCTCGCTATGAATCGATTAGGATTCTTCTTGTAATCACAGCAAAGCGCGACTATGAGATAATGAAGTTCGACGTCAAGACTGCTTTCTTGAATGGTGAACTTCAAGAAGAAATCTACATCGAGCAGCCTCCAGGTCACAAGGACAAGAACCAGCCGAATGCAGTTCTCAAGCTACATCGAAGCCTCTACGGATTGAAGCAAGCACCGAAGTGCTGGAACGAGAAGTTCACAAGATTCCTCAAGGAATTCAATCTTGTGAACATCACAAGTGATAAGTGCGTATTTGTGGGAAAAGTGCAAGGTTTCGATGTGTATCTCGCGGTGTATGTAGACGATGGGTTGCTTATGAGTGAGAGCGAGAGTACAATTATGAGTGTGCTAAAACATTTGCAAAATAATTTGAAAATCACTTTTGGTCGCGCAGATGAGTTTCTCGGGTTTGAAATAAAACGCGATCGTGCTTGCCGTCTCGTGAAAATTCATCAGTCAGGTCACATTGAAAAGGTTCTAAAAAAATTGAATATATATGAAGCGAACTCTTCCAGTATACCTGCTGAACCAGGTATATTTTTGCAAAAACATACAGGACCAATTGATCCTAAGATACCTTATAGAGAGGCAATAGGATCTTTATTGTTCGCGGCGCGAGTAAGTCGTCCGGACATTGAATATGCTGTAAATTACGCGAGTCTTGGAACGAAGAGTCTTGGAATCCACCGGAGGACGCCCAGTGAGAGGGAGTGTTGAAGTTATCGGGGCACTGGGGACTTTCCGCCGCTCTGAGCGCTCTGCGCATGCGTGTGCATGGTCGCTTTACCGGGCTGCGCTCGCCCGCTCGTCCGTCCTACGCCGATTCTCCTCGAGAGCACGCGCGCCTTTTGCATCTACTTACTTAGGAATACTTATCTCACTCAATAAACCGTTTTCCAAGAGAACCTATTGCCTTTTCATTCCTAGCTTAAGACTCACCCATATTAGCCCCATCAATATACAAGCACTTTTACCACAGTAGAAATGTAAAATGTTGAATTTATCGAAAATTTGCTGATTCCTGCACCTGTATATATATATATGTGATAGGTATACTTATATATTTTTTTTCACAAATTTGGCCACATACTATATATACAAGTACTTTTACTGCAGCAGAAACGTAAAAGGTTGAATTTATATATACATATTGTAACGCCACACTTTGTGTGTGTTATATAGCAAAGCAGAGGATCATGCTGATAGAAAACCTAGATAACGAACAGAGTGCATAGATTTAAGAAAGGCTCTATACAGCCACTACGAGTGGACCTCCCCAACACCTAACTCCTCACATACTAAACCCTACCTAACTAATACACCTACCAAAGTGTTAGGTGATTATTAGTCACCTAGCAATATTAACCAAATCTTTGCGTGAGTTGATCTCGCGCACGCAACTGTACAGTTACGGGAGAGACTCCACTCCTCGAATCTCCCCTGGCTGTCAGCTTAACTTTTCTCTTGACTGAAACGCGAATTTGCCTATAATATACCTTCTTACCTTGTATGCTGCCTTATCTCTTGCTAATCAACTCCAAAATCTATAGTCCTCTATCTCTTCCTGGTCCAAGCAAGATTCAAATGTATATGTGTAGGTTAAACCAATCAAAACACACTTGAATCACGTTTGAAAAAGCTTCTGGCTTTATTTGGTCCTCTTTTATTATTAATTGGGCTCAATATTTATAATATGTATATATATACAGGGTGATTCAAAAAGACCGGGACACCAGCGTAACTCCAAAAATACGTATTTTACAAAAAAATGCTTCAAATAAAAGTTGTAGGGATTAAAAAGGATGCACGTAATGGTGACCTCGCGTTTGACCTTGAGGTCGAATTTCAAGGTCATTTGAAGGTCAACTTAGTTTTTTTAAATGGAAACCTATTTTTTGACAGCGGGATTAGAAAGAGCATAAAATTCTACGTTCAAATATACCCCTATATTGTGGGGGCAGAGTGACCCCAAAGGTCATACGATTGTTTTCAACATCATCTTGCGCTGTGAATGCGTATCTGCGCCCTCACATCATTACGTCGAAACTTATTTTTCAATGTGTACTTTAGGTTTTGAAATAATAAAACAAAATACAGTTCGAACTTTTAAAGAATTTTATTAATTTTTTAACAAAAACATTTTTACAATCGCATCTACCAAAGGCAACTATCATACCTACCAATACAATCTCTTTGTCTTTGGAAACACCAACATAATATTGACTTAGCAGCACTATTTATTGTAGCAGGATATAACACAAAAACAACTTATAATGCTAGGAAATCATTCCATGCTGGAACGCAATGCAAGTTGATTTTTAAATCAACTGTATCACTTTTCAAGTCACTTTGACCCTACAACATGGAAGTATATCCGAACATAGAACTTCATGCTTTTTCTACTCGTATCATCAAAAAATGGGAGTTTCATTCGAAAAAATTAAATTGACTTTACTAATGACCCTGAAATTTGACCTCAAGGTCAAACTCAAGGTCACATCTTTTTAAGCCCTACAACTTTTGTCTGATAATTATTATTGAATAGGCGTTCCGTGAAAGGTAGTAGGTCACAGTGGAAGTTAATGTTGAAAACAATCGTATGGCCTTTGGGGTCACTCTGTCCCCACAATATAGGGGTATATTTGAACGTAGAATTTTATGCTCTTTCTAATCCCGCTGTCAAAAAATAGGGTTTCCATTTAAAAAAACTAAGTTGACCTTCAAATGACCTTGAAATTCGACCTCAAGGTCAAAGGCGAGGTCACCATTACGTGCATCTTTTTAATCCCTACAACTTTTATTTGAAGCATTTTTTTGTAAAAAACGTATTTTTGGAGTTACGCTGGTGTCCCGGTCTTTTTGAATCACCCTGTATATGTATCCGTCAATTTGAAAATGAGAAATAATGAAATATAACAATTGATTTTTGAACAACAATAAAACAAAGTATAAAACAAAGGAAAAACTACTGACAAATTGTCGTCCGCTCGGCAGCTTCGCTCGAGTCGGAGTGCTTGAGGTAGCGTGGCTTGGGGACGCTTCGGAAGTGTATCCGGACCTCCCACGCTTCTCCAAGCTCCACTTCCCCATGTTGACGTCAGTGCGTCTGCACTCGTCGCACTCATTAGGTCTTACGGGACCTGTTAATGGTACAAGAATTCAAAACTGCAGCGTGGCTTCGCACGTGCGGTCTTGCACAGTGGAGGGGAAATTGTTTAGGTCAGCGAGATTCTTGGCTACCTGATACTTTTGTGGCCTTGAGTCTCGCTGTACCTTTTATGTGCAGAACTTTCTCGATTTTATATTCGAAATAATTGTTCGAATATAAATATCGCAAAGTCGTCACATAACACTAAGATACCCTATCCCATCACATGCTACCCCTTAAGCTACACCGATATCCCTCTTATAACCTTCCCTTCTTGAATCGAGTTGCCCAGCTAGGCGTTGAGGCGTTGGGAGGCCTGTCACCGTCCCAACTAGTTCCCTGTAAAGAGATAAGCTATTATTATTCTGCCAGAAGAGAGAGAAACAATAGATATAATACAGTGAGACGATACAGATTGCTACTTACCACGACTCTTGGGGCAGCTCCTACAAAGAAGAAGAATTTAGTACTGGGTCACTATGATAAACTATGGAAATGAAAAGTACCTTCTACAGCTCAACGAGCCACGATCGAATGGCACTGCTTCCCAGGATGTCCTGGCAGAAGAGAGGAGCAGAATGCACAAGATCAGCCTAGAACAAACGCAGTCACTACACACAAACACTGGCAGAGGTGTACAGCGAACACTCGTATGTACATGATACATAGGTATCATAACCTCACACTCGCACTTGTCAAACCATAAGCTGCATCAGTACTCTCGAATACCCGTGTCCAGGAACCTCGTCAAGGAGACGGGATGGCCTACTCACCAGCACCAGTCACAGAATGCGCGTCACGGTTTAGGCTGTAATAGCATTCTTGCTCCCGCTCTCTCTCTCTCTCTCTCTCTCTCTCTCTCTCTCTCTCTCTCTCTCTCTCTCTCTCTCTCTCTCTCTCTCTCTCTCTCTCTCTCTCTCTTTCTCTCTCTCTCTCTCTCTCTCTGTCTCTCTCTCTCTCTCTCTCTCTCTCTCTCTCTCTCTCGACGGCCTCGACGGCTGATAAGGGAAACTTGGAATTGAGCCTCGCCGCTGCCGAATCTCTGTGGCCTCGGACACTTTGTTCCGGCATCGCACGATAGTAACTTGAAAGCTTTTGTTTGCTCGTCACATTGTATATTGTCACATCGAATGGTAATGCCACGTCGTAGTTTTATATCGTGATTTCACTCAGCGCCCTTCAACACATCATCCATCGCTTGCGCCGTGTTCCGAACAACTAGAACTAGAAGATCCAGCTCGAGAGGGCAGAGTAAGTAAACCTTAGATATTGTGTGCGACCGCGTGCGTCATCTTCAAATTCGCGTACCGTAGAAGTAGTTAATTAATACAAATTGTACTCGTGCTACAATGGTAGCTGGCGCCCAACTAACGTGATTCTTGTATATTATGACAAATGTAAATATATCGTGTGTACAATCTATTATCATTTATTAAAGTATTTTATTCATACCCACTTAGTTGATTTTTCTCGCCATATATAAAAGTTATGTTAAAGTCTGCCAGAATGCAGCGCAAATTCCGGACATATTCCGAGTTGCGTTGATGGAATATGCGTCATAATATATATGATAGGTATACTTATATATTAGTCTTATATATATCTTTTTTCACAAATTTAGTCATATACTATATATACAAGCACTTTTACTGCAATAGAAGTGTAAAATGTGGACTCCAACCAACAATTGCTGATTCAGATTAAGACATTTGAGGGGGGCCAAAAGGACTGGGTACAAAAAGTACAACTTTCCAAATCATGCTATTTTACTTATTTTTTAAATTGCAGATACGGTATATTTTTCAAGGAATTTGAGATTTTGGATTATACAGTTTCCGTAGATGATAATCAATTGAAAAATAAGTTTGAGAATATAATACTTGAAACAAAATTCGACAAAATGCCGTTTACATCTTTAAAAATCTTAGATAATATTAATAACTGTGAACATGATGAAACCATTCATTGTTTAATTGCCAATAATATTCGAAGCATTGTTCCATTTTCAAAAATTACACTTGCAGATATGATGAGTACTTGCAGCTCAAGCTTTTTAGAGATATTGAATTCAAAAAGTATTCGAGTTTGTCGAAATAAATTGATCCAATCTATAAAGCAAACTATTCAGCAAACTAATTTATGTTATGAAACAGTTTATGACCTTGATACTTTAATAGTTACTAAAAGCAATAAACGATACAATCTAGAAAATCTAATGAGAAATAATAATGAAATCATCATCAATAAAAGCAGAAAATATGTTAAAAACCTTCAATTTGAAAGTAGGTTTGAAAGTGGAAATCTTCGTAAAGCTATAAGGGTATGTATGTACATATATATTTATGAACAACTTTATTACTGAAAGGACATTGTACAACTAGAACAAAAATGTATATTTATCAGCTAGGGTAATCTTTCACTTAACTCCCTGCTCCTTACCCTAACCAGACTGTAAAGGCTATGCCTTAAATTACTTTTGTTAAATACCATACTTTTTTAAAAAGGATATGAATTAATGACATATAATTTTGATGAATTTTATCGTGATTGACGTTTCCAAAAAGAGTTTTTGAAAAAATATCTGTATGTAGAAGTCCCATCGATAGATGACCAGTATGTCGTAGTGTAGACATAGAGTGTTATTCACTCTGAGAGCCTGCGCCACCGCTAAGTTCCACCCTGAACGCCGTAGCAGTCAATCAGAGTTGAGAGACCCGGAGTCATAAACTTTATGATGAAAAAACACATGATTAATTATCTGATTTATCCCAAAACTATACAGTGCCGGTCATAAATTCCCGAAAATTTGTAAGTAAATAGTAGTAATGGATAATCTAAGCTCACCACATGACACTTCCCTCTAAACCCTACAACTTTAGTAATGACTATTTTTTCGATTTCTGCCTTTCGAGAGGAGTTATTCAAGTAAGAGTGTGTGCATATAAAATGAGTAAGCCCATATTTCACTTTTCGTCAATGGTAACATTCAATCGCTTGTAACTTTTTAAAAAAGCATCGTAGCAAAAATGTTCATGAGTGATAAATTTTAGGTTTTTTCAAGATCTTTCGATCTCTGTTAGAATTATTCACCTGCCACTGATATTTTTAAAAATACAAGTGATTGAAGAAATTAAAAAAATACTCAGAAAATTCACACTTTTTAAAGTTGTATAAAAAATTGAAAAAATGATTTAAAAAATGTTTACGTGCCATAGAAAGTTAGTATTTCGCCTCTACTTAATTATGCCTGTTTTAATTTTATTCTACGATCAATAGAATTGGAGAAATGCTTGTTTAATGAAGGTTTTCCTCCCACCAAATTTTCGGGAATTTATGACCGGCACTGTATCTTGTAATTTATTAAACGATTTATTGAGTGCTCACTTGACGAACTGGCGCAAATTTCGTACTCCATTTTCTCTATAATATTTTCTTACAAATCTTTATATTTTCATATTTCAAATAAATTTTTTGTATAATATTATTTTTTTTTGCATAATAATAATAATATACGTCAACTTTAAGTACTTAAAAAGAATTCGATCATATAGTCATATTATGACCTGTTGGTGTTGTTATTTACTATGTATATAGTAAAAATATGACGGTCCTGCCCGATAACGCAGTTTTGATTCCATTGAGAAAATCATTAACTATTTATCTCATGGGTGGTGTGGAGAAAATAGAAAACTTTAAATTTAACAGGTGCGGGGGGAGGAGTATACACAAAATAACTATATAATATAGGTAGATATATGTATATGTATATATATATACACACACACACGCGCACGCACACACCGCGAGGGTGGGGGGGGGGGCTGTACCCCCATGTGGCGCGTCTTTGGGTGGCGGATAGAGGAGTGCTCGCTGTAGGTACATAGTGCTACCTGCAGAGGGTAGGAGTAAAATAAAATATCTCCCGCGGACCAAAAGCCAAACGAAGATCAGTTTAAACTCTTCACAAGAAACGAGGGTGGATCTTCAAAGCATGGCTAAGCAGGCGCTCGCTGGTTGCCACAGCGCGATTAATTTTCGACTGTGGAAGGCGGAGGATGTGAGATAAAATGGGCTCTGACACTCCCAGGCTGCCGGTAAGTACAGGAGCCCGGGGCGGTTTAGCCGACATGCTCTAGCTGCTCTATCAACCGTCAAAAATCCCAATGGCTATGGCGGTGCCAGGTGGCGCCCGGACAGGTCTCCGCCATGGTCAGAAGGGGGGCTTCGCTACCCTCCTCCGGATGCTTTATGAGGACGACTTGCGCTGGGGCACGAGGCCAGAATACATGTCTACGAGGCCAGAATTTCGAGTGAAAGTAGGTGAGGGAAGATTGAAGGGCGAAAATACATTATGATAAGGTTACCAATAAGAAAAAACATAGGGACATAGGATATATCCTAAAAAGTGTCAATGAAACTGGGTGCCCAACCCAGAAACCAGGCAGCAATAACAGCCTTATAAACGAGCAGGGCGTGAAACTAGACAGTAATAACTGCCTGGAAAGCACTTCAGACGTAGAGTTGATAATCCCTCTGTCCCCCATTGTCCATGTGATTCATGGAGATGGAAGTATGGAGTGCGGTAAACATGAAAATGGCGAGAAGGACAAAGGGACTCGATCGTTAAGGTCCCTCCAGGAGAAGGTTGAAGCTCTAGTGGCGTTTATCTTGGAAAAGAAAAATATCCACACGGAGGTAAAGACTATGGCAAGGTCTACTAACAGAGCGCTGAAGGATTTTATGAAGACCAGAACAGGTATTCCGTCGAATGCTAAAAATAGTAACGATCGGGAAAGCCAAACCTCTCCATCCTTTGGTCAAAGGCAGATGGAGCAGACGCCGAACAATCGTATGAGAACATCACCGCAGGAGGATACGGCGACCAAAAAGAAGGCAAGGAGGGAGGCAACGTCTCAGCCCCCGCCGCCGACCTCAAGCATGAAGCCATCTTGGTAGGTGGTCAAAACTAGGAAGGCGAAGGAAAAGAAGAATAAGAAGGACGACAAAGATGGCACTGGTACCTTAAACCAAAATGGCACCAGAAAGAAGCAGACGAGACCGCCACGGGCAAGACCAACCCGGCCGACTGGCAATACTCGGCGATATCGTAAGCAGGGTATGCAAGACCACGACCGGAGAGCTGCTCTTGGAACTCCAACACAAGGTGAAAGGGAAGACAGCAGAACTCCGAAAAGTAGTCGAAGGGGTGCTGGAGTATGGTACGAAGATTAGGAAACCTACAAGACGTAGGGATCTTTGAAATAAAGGACCTTGATGCATTAACCAGCAAAGAAGAAGTTTTAGAGGCGCTACGCAAGGAGTTTCATAATGACGACGTGCCCACGACTGAGGATATGGTAGTGAAGTCATTACGGAAGGCATAAGGTGACACGCAGACAGCGGTCATCCAAATGCCGGCGGGAATGCCAGAGTGGATGCTAGCAAAGCAGAAAATCAGGGTAGACTGGGTGGTTTGCCAGATAAGGGAGATGAAGCGGAACACGCGAGCCCTTAGATGCTTTAAATGTCTGGGTTTTGGTCACATCGCCAAAAATTGCGCTGTAACTCAAGATCGCAGTGGCCTATACTACAAATGTGGTACCAGGGCACACAAAGCAAAAGAATGTATGAATGATTGCGTACTCTGCAAGGAACAAGATGCAGAAGGGAAAAGTGATCATGCAACTGGCAGTTATACATGCCCAATCTACCGAGCTGCAGTAGGAGCGCTAGATAGAACAAGAAAATGAAGATAGGGCAGTTGAACTTGAGTCACTGCGAGACAGAACAGGACCTACTAAACCAGTACATCCGTGAGACAGAAGTTGACGTAGCCATTGTGTGCCAACAGTACAAGGATCTGGACGAATCATCGCGGGATATGAACATTACTTGTAAATCGGCCATCTGGGCATGTGGTGACGTTGCTTTCCAGGGAACAAAGATGACTTATGAAGAAGGATTGATAGGCGCTAAGGTAGCAGGTGTACATATCTACAGCTGTTACGCTCCCCCAACGCGCCAATCGAGCAGTTCAAACAACTCTTAGATCGGCTCTGCAAGAAGCGGTAGGAAGGAAACCACTGCTGATCGCAGGCGATTGTAATGCCTGGGCTGTAGAGTGGGGCAGCATAAGGACAAACCAAAGAGTTCGAGTGCTTCTGGAAGCATTTACTCTTTTAGACTTGGTGTTGGTCAATCAGGGTTGCGCCAACACCTTTAGAAGAGGAGACATATGATCTATTGTAGATTTGACGTTTGTAAGTGGTTGTCTAATTGACGCAGTTGACACGTGGATAGTGAATGAACACTACACCAATAGCGATCACCAGACCATAATAATGGAGTTAGGTAGATCTATGCAAGGAACTACTGTAAGTACAAAAACCAATATTCAGTTGGAAAACGAAGGACGACGATAAGGAGATATTTCTGTTGGCACTGGGGGAAATGCAACTGTTTGGAACTGCGGACTGTAAGGCTAAACAGGTGATGGATAATATCATCCGTGCCTGTGACGCTGCTATGCCAAGAAGAGTGCCCAATCAAAGACGACTACCAGTATACTGGTGGGGTAAAGAGGCGGAGAATGCTTGTAACGAGTGCCACCGGACTAGGAGACAGGAGCAGCGGGCAATGAAGAATTACTATAAAACGAGGGGCCAGGAAATAATAGATGCCTGCCAGAAAGAAATGAAGGACGCGAAGCGGAAACTTAAGAAGACAATACGCATCAGTAAACGACGGTGCCTCAAAGACTTACAGGACGAGGTTAAGCAGGATCCCTGGGGTCGACCGTATAAAACAGTAATGAAGAAGATTGAGGGAAGCTATGGTCCCCCTCCCAAGTACCCGGAATCATTACACTGGGTCGTGGTTACACTGTTCCCCAGACAACTGGAAGAGCCGTGAGTTATTGAAGCAGGGATGAATGAGGAAGTCATTCCTCAAATCACGACGGAGGAGCTTCTAGCTGCCTGCAAAAGGGTAGGAAACAAGAAAGGTCCGGGCCCGGATGGGATACCCAATATGGCAATGAAGGATGCCATCTATGCCCAGCCAGAGGTATTCTTAGACATATACAACTCATGTCTTGAAGACGGGATATCCAACTGGAAGAAATAGCACTTGGTGCTGTTGCCAAAAGGAAAGAAACCATCTGATGATCTAGCGTCATACAGACCACTATGCATGCTGGATATACCGCGAAAGATCCTAGAACGCATAATCTGCATCAGAATGGATCAGGCTATAGAAAACTCAGGAGAACTTTCTGAACACCAGTATGGATTTCGGAAGGAGCGTTCTACTCTGGACGCAGTTGGCTTGGTATTTGATACTGCACGATCAGCAGTGCAGGGAAAAAGATGGAAAGGAGGAAAGAAGAAATTCTGCGCCATTGTTACACTGGGTGTTAAGAATGCATTCAACTCAAAATGTGCCTCTATACATAAGAAGGATAATATCCGACTATTTGAAAGATAGAATCTTACTATATGACACCGAGAATGGTACCAAGACCTATGAAGTCACAGGTGGTGTTCCCCAAGATTCAGTACTTGGCCCGCCGACATGGAATATAATGTTTGATGGGGTACTAAGATTACGACTACCTGAAGGGGCAACCATAATAAGATTTGCGAACGACATAGCGGTAGTGGTTGTATCCAAACATATAGAAGATGTTAAAGAAATAGCAGACGAGGCGATCCATACAATACAAGATTGGCTAACAGAAACAGGTCTGGAATTGAAATTGGAGACGATAGCACTGATGGTGGATGAACATGAGATTGTCTCTCAACCAACCATCAAGTACTTAGGTATCGATGCAAGTATCGAATCGAAGGTTACTACTGGCCAGTGTGGCCATCGATCATGTTGTACGGGGCACCCATATGGGCGGACGCCATGCTGGTGCAAACATACGCGCGAAATCTATCATTAGTGTACAGGAGAAGTGCATTAAGGGTTGCCTCTGCTTACCGGACGGTTTCCTACGACGCCATATGCATAATAGCAGGTATGCCGCCAATTGTCCTCCTAGCAATAGAGAGGAAGGATGTATCGAGGCGACGAATCGCAGTAACGACAACACTCAGCAGAAAATCTGGGATTCCGCAAGAGAACAGACAATGACTGAGTGGCAAAAAAGATGGGACGTCAGCAGCAAGCGGCGATAGACACATCGCCTCATACCGAGGATAGAAGACTGGATGAAAAGAAGACACGGGGAAGTCAATTACTACCTCACGTAGTATTTGTCCGGACATGGATGCTTCCGGGCTTACCTGCTCCGGTTCAAACTAGAAGATAGTCCGAACTGCCCAGTATGCTCGGACACAACGGAGAATGAGGAGCATGTCTTTTGCGACTGCAGGGATACCTTTAAATGAGGGTAAACTCTGAGGCGATGATAACGGCTATGCTGACTTCGGAAGATGGATAGTGCGCAGTCAGCAACTATGCAGCAGACATTTTTAAGAAGGTCAGGAATGACGAGGAAGAAAGAAGAAGACGAAAGGCCGATAAAACGCGTGTATCTATGCGGGCTTCGTTAGTGTGCGAGGGTATCTGAGGGTGTGTTTCTGTGTGTGTCTGTGTGGATGTAGATGAGTATGAGAAAGTATGAGTGAGTGTGTGTGTATGTGTTTTTTTTTCTTTATAGAGTGAGAGGTTAAGGGAAAATTCATTATGGACGATATGGCACCGACTGGTACAACCTGTGGGGGACTCTCACTCACTAAACCCTTCGCTACCGTTAGCTTTTGAATTTCAACGGCAACAGAATCCTTTCCGCCCTCCTTACCGACCCTAAGTAAGTTAGACCTGGCTCTTTCTCCAATAAGTCACCCCTATGGTAACGACGTTTGAGTATTGCTTCACGGGGGGACATTGGGCTATCGTCCTCAACTGTTGATGTGTTCGACATCACGTTTTCTCTCTGTCTGTCACTTGAACAGCCGTTCGTCATAAATCTTCTTTGTCGTCTGCCGTCTACTCCTTACCGTATCGTCCGGTCGTCTGTTTCTTGCAGCATCTCACATCTTCTTCTTCTTTTTTCTTCGTCCTTTCGGACCTTCTTAAGGATGTCTGCAGCAAAATTGTTTATCGCGCTCCATCCGTCGGCCGAAGTCATCATAGCTACAATAATAGACTCAGGCGTTACTCTGGTCTGCAGGTAGCACTCAAGATCTTCTCGTTTCTGTTCATAGCGTCGGCATTCACTGAATACATACTCAATCCGGGCAATCCTCACAAATTAAATCGGTGCAGATACGCCCGGTAGCATCCATGTCCACTCCGAAACTGTGTTAGGTAGAAGTTTACTTCCCCATGTCTTCTTTTTGTCCAGTCTTCTACACTTGGTATGAGGTGGTGTGTCCACCGTCCCTTACTATTAGAGTCCCATCGCTTTTGCCACTCCGTCATTGTTACTTTCCTAGCGGCATACCAAATTTCTATCTTGGTTTTGCCACTGTCTTGTCTTTTTTCTTCTTCGATTGATTTTCTCTCCCTTATTAATAGGTCTATTGGTGGGAGACCTGCAAAAACTCAGACCGCCTCGTTCGATACCGTAAGGTAAGCAGACGCGACCCTAAGTGCATTTCACCTGTGCATTGAGGAAATCTTTCATCCATATGCCTTCACCAGCATAGCGTTTGCCCATATCGGGGCGCCGTACAACATGACTGATGTACTAACGCTTGCCAGTAGCGTTCTGCGATTCTTTGTGAGACCACCCACATTTGGCATCAGTCGCGCAAGCACTGCGGTAGATTTTGCGGCTTTCTCTCCTGCTGCTTCCAAGTGTTGTTTAAAGGTCAGCTTTGCATCTAACGTTATACCTAAATATTAAATAGTCGGTTTAGAAGTAATTTCATGACCGCCTATTGTCAGGGTACTCACCTCCGTCTTCTTTCTGCTAGATTTTAGGATTGCCTTCGTTTTATGGCCTGCAAGCTCTATATTCGCATTATTTAGCCACTTCTGTATTTTAACGATAGCTTCACTAGCAATTTCAGCTACCTCTTCTTTCTCTTTTGCAACCACTACCAAAGCTATGTCGTCTGCGAATCCTACGATCATTGCTCCTTCTGGTAGTTCTAGCTGGAGTACGCCATCGTAAATAATGTTCCACAACGATGGGCCCAGTACTGACCCCTGTGGAACTCCCCCGGTAACCTTATAATCCACCGTGCCCTCCTCGGTCTCGTACAAGAGAGTTCAGTCCTTGAGGTAGTCGGACATTATTCTTCTTATATACAGAGGGACTCCTAGTTTCACTAGTGCTTCGTGAATTTTGCACCAATTTGCAGAGTTAAATGCATTTTTAACGTCAAGTGTAACCTGCGCGCAGTACTTTTTCGCACCACCTTTCCACCTTTTTCCGCTTATGGCTCTCCGTGCTGTGGTAACCACTAAGCCGATAGCGTCTTATGTTGAGCGGCACTTACGGAAACCATACTGGCATTCCGCAAGTCCCTCTGTCCCCTCGCTTGTGCATTCTATATTAACTAAGATTATGCGCTCTAATACTTTGCCCTGCGTATCGAGCATACAGAGCGGTCTGTATAATGACACTTCTCCAGGTGGCTTTCTACCCTTTGGTAGCAACATAAGCCTTTACTTCTTCGAATTTAATGGAAACGTTCCTTCTTTGAGACAAGTGTTGTACAAGTCTATAAACTCTGCTGGGTGAGACTGGATGGTATGTTTCAATGCAATATTGGATATGCCATCAAGTCCTGGAGACTTGTTGTTTCAAACCCTACGGCAGGCTGATAGTAGCGCCTCTTCCGTAATTAAGGATATGTTATCTAGATCTACTTCTTCTACCACAGCACATGCAATGTCCGGCCGATTTGGAAAGAGTGTTGTTACCATCCTGCTTAGTACCTCTGGGCACTTTGGTGGGGATATGTAACTTCCCTTGATTTTTTTCATAACAATTTTATAAGGTCGGCCCCAAGGGTCTTCATTGATTTCATCTTGCAGCTCTCTTAGACATCTTTGTTTACTCTTTCTTATACCTTTTAAGGTTGCGCTTAACTTCCTTCATTTTTTCGCTACAGTTCTTCACCGTATCCATTCCTCTACCGGTTCGGTAGAAATTCATCCTTGCACGTTGTTCCAATATTCTAGCTCGATGGCAAACGCTGCGCGCTTGTTTTATCTTGTCATTCCACCAATATGCTGATGGCCATCTTTGACTGGATACTTTTCTTGGCATTACCGCGTCGCACGCTTTGGTGAGCTGGCCCGTCATTTGTTGTCTGCTGATCCCATCAATTAAATATTGTCAAACATCGTCAAGAATAACTCCTTGTCATATTCTTTGGTTTTCCATTCAATTCTTGTACTACTGAAATTTGTACAGAATTTCTTATTTGGTCCGCCTAGCTCCATTATTATAGCAAGGTGATCACTATTTGTCTAGTGATCACTCACGATCCATTTGTCTACCTGCCTTACGAGGCAGTTACTGACAAATGTCAAGTCTATGAATGACTCTGTTTCTCCTTTTTTGAACGTGGGGGTGTTGCCTTGATTCAGCAACACCACGTCTAGTAGTGTGAATGCCTCCAGTAGCACTCGTCCCCGTTTATTGGTTCTGCTACTACCCCACTCAATCGCCCATGCGTTAAAATCTCTGGCTATTATAGCTGTTTTTTTATTCCTAGCGTCTTGTACCAGCCGGTCTAGTAGCTGCTGAAACTGCTCTATTGATGCACTAGGGAGGACATAGCAACTGTATACGTGTATGCTGCCTATTTTTGCTCTTAGGAAGCCATTTTCCTCGTTTACCATCTTGCCTTGAAAGGTAAAGTCTTTGCATGCCCAGATTGCGGCTTTACCTGAGGCGTCAGATTACCAGGATGGCTCATTCAGATCTTTGTACTGCTCACCCACAAGAGCGACATCGACCTTGTGTTCTTGTACAAACTGACAGAGAATGTCTTGCGCAGTCTCAGAATGGTTTGAGATTTAGCTGAACTATTCACATTACCCTTTCCTGATCTTTTTTAATGGCTGCTTCGTAGGCTGGGCACAAGTAGTTACCAGTGACATAGTTCGTCGGTATATTGTCGCTCTTCTTACGGCACAGTAAACAACACGGTTCGTTACGGCAGATATTTGCTTTATGCCCTGTCTTACCGCATTTGTAGCAGCAGTTGCTTCTATCCTGCGGATCAGTACACTTGATAGCGACGTGGCCAAAACCAAGGCATTTATAACACCTAAGCGGCTCCTTACTGCGGTTTGACGAACGGATCCTACAATTAGCCGATCCAATTTTAATTTTCTCTAGCTTTGTGAACTTGGTCGCTATTTCGTTCGCCAATTGCACAACAGCTATCTGCGTTTCTCCGTACGCTTTTCTCAGCGATTTTACGTCAGTGATCTCTATCGCATTTCTTTCTCCTATTTTTCTTTGTAAGGCCTCCAGTACCTCCTCTTTTGAGGTAAGTATGTCGAGATGCCTTATTTCAAAGGTCTCCTCTTGCTGCAGTCTTTTTATTGTAGTTCCTTCCACTAGTACTGCTTTAACCGGTTCTTGTAAGTCTGCGGTTTGAACTTCTTTTGTGCGTTTGAGCTCTATGAGGCGATCTCCCGCCACCGTTTTGCGTATTTTATTTACGCTATCTCCTATCGCATTCAGTGAAGGAGCAGTTCTCAGTGTTGACAAAATGTCCACGTAGCTCCTTCCTTCCGGCGCCTTAATGATAAGAGCGTCCGGTCTGGTTGGTCTTGCCCGCTGTGTTTTGTCTCTACTGGTCCTACTCTGGTTGTTAACGCCAGGAGCCTTGTTGTTCTCCTTACTTATCTGTTTCTCCTTTTTTTTTTGCCTTTCTTGTTACGACTTCCTGCCAAGTTGCCTCATTGGGTCGTTTATTCTCTTTCTCGTCTTTGTTACTCCTATGCTACGGAGTATTTAAGGCCTCCCTTGGTTTATCCGCCTTTTTGGGTTTCAGACTTGGTGTTGTCTGAGTTTCCTTGCCTTCCGTTCCTGGACGTTGGCACTGTAGCAGGTCATCCTCCGCGCTGCACAAACTCTTATACATGACACTAATGCTTCGTGCCATGTCCTTGATAGTTTTATGGACGTTATTTTTGTCCCTTATAAACTCTCTTAGTTCCTGGATCTTTTCTCCTAGACGCTCCAGCTGGTCATTTCTTCTTTCAAGGTTGTAGTCCCAGTTTGAGTTACTGCCTCCTTAATTTACCTGCTCTTGTTCCGTCCGTATTGCCCTTTCGGAAATAGTCTTTATTGGACTGCCGTAAAATCGCTGAGAAAAGCGTACGGAGATACGCAAATAGCTGTTGTGCAAGTGTCGAAAGAAATAGCGACCAAGTTCACAAAGCTAGAGAAAATTAAAATTGGATGGGTCAACTGTAGGATCCGTACATCGAACCGCAGTAAGGGGCCGCTTAGGTGTTATAAATGCCTTGGTTTCGGCCACGTCGCTATCAAGTGTACTGATCCGCAGGATAGCAGCAAATGCTGCTACAAATGCGGTAAGACGGGGCATAAAGCAAATATCTGCCGTAATGAACCGTGTTGTTTACTGTGCCGAAAAAAAGGCGACAACATGCCGACGAACCATGTCACTGGTAGCTACTTGTGCCCAGCCTACCAAGGAGCGGTTAAAAAAATCAGGAAAGGGTAATGAGAATAGTCCAGCTAAATCTCAACCATTGTGAGACTGCGCAAGACCTTCTCTGTCAGTTTGTACGAGAACACAAGTTCGATGTCGCTCTCGTCAGTGAGCAGTACAAAGATTTGAATGAACCATCCTGGGAATCTGACGCCTCAGGTAAAGCCGCAATCTGGGCTTGCAAAGACTTTACCTTCCAGGGCAAGATGGTAAAGAAGGAAAATGGCTTCGTAAGAGCGAAAATAGGCGGCATACATGTATACAGTTGTTACGTCCCGCATAGCGCATCAATAGAGCAGTTTCAACAACTACTGGACCGGCTGGTGCAAGACGCTACGAATAAAAAACCAGCTATAATAGGAGGAGATTTTAACGCATGGGCGATCGAGTGGGGCAGTAGCAGAACCAATAAACGGGGACGAGTGCTACTGGAGGCATTCACGCTACTAGACGTGGTGTTGCTGAATCAAGGCAACACCCCCACGTTCAAAAAAGGAGAAACAGAGTCATTCATAGACTTGACATTTGTCAGTAACTGCCTCGTAAGGCAGGTAGACAAATGGATCGTGAGTGATCACTAGACAAATAGTGATCACCTTGCTATAATAATGGAGCTAGGCGGACCAAATAAGAAATTCTGTACAAATTTCAGTAGTACAAGAATTGAATGGAAAACCAAAGAATATGACAAGGAGTTATTCTTGACGATGTTTGACAATATTTAATTGATGGGATCAGCAGACAACAAATGACGGGCCAGCTCACCAAAGCGTGCGACGCGGTAATGCCAAGAAAAGTATCCAGTCAAAGATGGCCATCAGCATATTGGTGGAATGACAAGATAAAACAAGCGCGCAGCGTTTGCCATCGAGCTAGAATATTGGAACAACGTGCAAGGATGAATTTCTACCGAACCGGTAGAGGAATGGATACGGTGAAGAACTGTAGCGAAAAAATGAAGGAAGTTAAGCGCAACCTTAAAAGGTATAAGAAAGAGTAAACAAAGATGTCTAAGAGAGCTGCAAGATGAAATCAATGAAGACCCTTGGGGCCGACCTTATAAAATTGTTATGAAAAAAATCAAGGGAAGTTACATATCCCCACCAAAGTGCCCAGAGGTACTAAGCAGGATGGTAACAACACTCTTTCCAAATCGGCCGGACATTGCATGTGCTGTGGTAGAAGAAGTAGATCTAGATAACATATCCTTAATTACGGAAGAGGCGCTACTATCAGCCTGCCGTAGGGTTTGAAACAACAAGTCTCCAGGACTTGATGGCATATCCAATATTGCATTGAAACATACCATCCAGTCTCACCCAGCAGAGTTTATAGACTTGTACAACACTTGTCTCAAAGAAGGAACGTTTCCATTAAATTCGAAGAAGTAAAGGCTTATGTTGCTACCAAAGGGTAGAAAGCCACCTGGAGAAGTGTCATTATACAGACCGCTCTGTATGCTCGATACGCAGGGCAAAGTATTAGAGCGCATAATCTTAGTTAATATAGAATGCACAAGCGAGGGGACAGAGGGACTTGCGGAATGCCAGTATGGTTTCCGTAAGTGCCGCTCAACATAAGACGCTATCGGCTTAGTGGTTACCACAGCACGGAGAGCCATAAGCGGAAAAAGGTGGAAAGGTGGTGCGAAAAAGTACTGCGCGCAGGTTACACTTGACGTTAAAAATGCATTTAACTCTGCAAATTGGTGCAAAATTCACGAAGCACTAGTGAAACTAGGAGTCCCTCTGTATATAAGAAGAATAATGTCCGACTACCTCAAGGACTGAACTCTCTTGTACGAGACCGAGGAGGGCACGGTGGATTATAAGGTTACCGGGGGAGTTCCACAGGGGTCAGTACTGGGCCCATCGTTGTGGAACATTATTTACGATGGCGTACTCCAGCTAGAACTACCAGAAGGAGCAATGATCGTAGGATTCGCAGACGACATAGCTTTGGTAGTGGTTGCAAAAGAGAAAGAAGAGGTAGCTGAAATTGCTAGTGAAGCTATCGTTAAAATACAGAAGTGGCTAAATAATGCGAATATAGAGCTTGCAGGCCATAAAACGAAGGCAATCCTAAAATCTAGCAGAAAGAAGACGGAGGTGAGTACCCTGACAATAGGCGGTCATGAAATTACTTCTAAACCGACTATTTAATATTTAGGTATAACGTTAGATGCAAAGCTGACCTTTAAACAACACTTGGAAGCAGCAGGAGAGAAAGCCGCAAAATCTACCGCAGTGCTTGCGCGACTGATGCCAAATGTGGGTGGTCTCACAAAGAATCGCAGAACGCTACTGGCAAGCGTTAGTACATCAGTCATGTTGTACGGCGCCCCGATATGGGCAAACGCTATGCTGGTGAAGGCATATGGATGAAAGATTTCCTCAATGCACAGGTGAAATGCACTTAGGGTCGCGTCTGCTTACCTTACGGTATCGAACGAGGCGGTCTGAGTTTTTGCAGGTCTCCCACCAATAGACCTATTAATAAGGGAGAGAAAATCAATCGAAGAAGAAAAAAGACAAGACAGTGGCAAAACCAAGATAGAAATTTGGTATGCCGCTAGGAAAGTAACAATGACGGAGTGGCAAAAGCGATGGGACTCTAATAGTAAGGGACGGTGGACACACCACCTCATACCAAGTGTAGAAGACTGGACAAAAAGAAGACATGGGGAAGTAAACTTCTACCTAACACAGTTTCGGAGTGGACATGGATGCTACCGGGCGTATCTGCACCGATTTAATTTGTGAGGATTGCCCGGATTGAGTATGTATTCAGTGAATGCCGACGCTATGAACAGAAACGAGAAGATCTTGAGTGCTACCTGCAGACCAGAGTAACGCCTGAGTCTATTATTGTAGCTATGATGACTTCGGCCGACGGATGGAGCGCGATAAACAATTTTGCTGCAGACATCCTTAAGAAGGTCCGAAAGGACGAAGAAAAAAGAAGAAGAAGATGTGAGATGCTGCAAGAAACAGACGACCGGACGATACGGTAAGGAGTAGACGGCAGCGGAAAATGTGATGACGACCACATAAACAGACGAGGGCGGTAGCCCAAAGTTCCCCCGCGAAGCAATACTCAAACGGTGTTACCGCGGGGGGGCTTATTGGAGAAAGAGCCAGGTCCGACCTACTTAGGGTCGGTAAGGAGGATGGAGAGGATTCGGTTGCTGTTGGAACTCAAAAGCTAACGGTAAACGAAGGGTTTAGTGGGTGAGAGTCCCACACAGGTGGTACCAGACGGTGCTATATCGTCCATAATGGATTTGCCCTTAACCTCTCACTCTATAAGAAAAAAAAAAAAAAAAAAGAAACAAACACACACACACACGCATATATCTTCATATAATATATAGTTGTATACGTAACTCTAACTTGAAATCCCCTCCACCCCTCAACAATAGAATTTCTATAACCATCTTTCATTACTGGACGAATTTGTCTAAAATCACCTCCTAATATAATTAGTTTTCCTCCAAAAGGTATTTTATTACAGCATACATCTTGCAAGGTTTGATCTATAATTTCTAAAGCATTCTTCGGAATCATAGATGCTTCATCCCAAATAATTAAATCAGGCGACCTTATTTTTTTTTATCTGATTCTAATATTAAAAAGGCAGTATCTACATTATCTAAATCCAACGGTAATCTAAAAGTTCTATGACTTGTCATTCCTTTTGGTACTAATATAGAAGCAATGCCAGTCCAAGCCATTGATAAGATTTGTTTGTTTAATGAAATATAATAGTGCAACGAGACGTCAGTCTCGTGCAGAACACACGCAAAGCAGGCACACACATGGGCGAGCGAAGGGCGAACCTGCACAAAAACAAAGCGAACACAAGCCGAATGCTCATGTATACCAACACGTGCTCGAGCACCGTGAATACAGCCGCGGGTAAAACCGACGACGGCAGCAAATCGCCGCGCGCATACTAACGTAGGGAACACACAAAGTGCTACACAGATACACACATACACTACACCACATACTCACCTCCAGAAAGCGTTGGCGCCAGCGACTGGGGCTATATAAGCCTAACGGCGACAGCACAGCGGGCAGTTCAGTTAGAGCTTCCAATGCAAGCGTTGTCGTGAGCACATGACACCGTTGGGAGAGCGCCAATAGAACCACCGATATCGTGCCGTTTCGTGAGCTCACGTGACGGCGCAAATATCAGAAATCACCGCACCGCTATCTGGATTTCCGCTGTCAGCACACAGGTTAATCTAGAGTCATTAAGTACCTGGAGGAGCACCTTCATGAGCACACGTAGCACAACTACCGGTACGAAAGCCACCGCCAACTACCGTCTCACCGTTCACTCGTCCCTATTTCCGCTGTGACCACACAGGGTAATACGAACCAGAAACCGACTGCAGAATCGTGAGCACACGTCTCTGTCAGACTCTGCACATCCACTATACACACCTCAACCGTTCCGCCGTTCCACTTGCCGCTTTGCGCACACAGGGCAAGAGAAACCGCGAAAAGCAGCCGCAATATCAGGTTGAGTCGTGTGCACACGTCTCAACCAGATCCTGTGGAACAAGACTCGGCACGCCACTGCACACACCTCAACCGTTCCGCCGTTCCGCTTGCCGCTGTGCGCACACAGGGCAAGAGAAACCGCGAAAAGCAGCCGCAATGTCAGATTGAGTCGTGCGCACACGTCTCAACCAGATCCTGTGGAACAAGACTCGGCACGCCACTGCACACACCTCCATCGTTTCGCCGTACCACCTGCCGCTATGCGCACACAGGGCAAGGGGAACCGCGAGAAGCAGCCAGAACATCAGATTGAGTCGTGCGCACACGTCTCAATCAGATCCTGTGGGACACAGACAAACACACACAGGCACCGTTCCGACGTTCCTCCGTTCCGCCTGCCGCTGTGTGCACACAGGGAAGATGGCAGCCGAAAACCGGCACAGAGGCACCGCGCAAAATCGTGCACACACGTTCTTGTGAGGACTCTGTGACTACAAACCCACACCCGGGTATTCCGCCACACCTACTGTCACTGTGCGCACATAGGACAATAGGAACAACCGAACAACCGCACTCAGAAACTTCAAGCCGTGCGCGCGCGGTTTCGTTGTACCCGATGAAGTAAATTGTAAACAAGCGACACAGTACCGTACCGTACCGTTACCGCTCCGTACCGTATAAGAACCAATTGTAAATACAAGTCTTTCTAAATAGCATATTCTTGTTTGGTTTTTTTACAGATGGCGAATGCTAGCACGCTATATTAATATCGAGAAAACCATCAATAAAAAATTATTATTAATTAAGTGTAAAATACGTTTATGTAGAATAGCATTCAAAAACCCTTAAACTTAGTGTAATATAGCAAATAATAATATAATAATACGTCTGCTAATCCTCTACAATAATTTTCTTCTATGTAAATTTAATGTATAATGCTTGATGATAGTAAGATATCGATAAACCCTTGATAAGCAAATAAATAAAAGACACATTTACAAATAAGAACATCAAAAATCCTTAGAATATTTTAGCAGATGATAATACAAAATAATAATATATGGCAAATAAAAAAATTCTTAATCTTAGTAAGCGCAATACCCCTATGCATAGTTTAAAAGAATTTAGCATATACACTCTAATGATTGAGAAAAAATCCTTAATATTATACGCGATATAGATAAATTGTTATTAAACAATGTTGTTACCAAGGTGTTAGAGATAGACATCTCTATTTTCTATCTCCCGCTTCAACTTCTCCTCGTCGACGGCGTTTTCCATGAGGAAAGTGTTCACTTTGGTGGTTAGGAAAACGTCGAAACTTACATCCAACTCTAGCAATATCTTTACACCAAACTTGGTCTGAATTTTCTTGCATTTGGTTATCTTGTATTTAGTTGATCTCCAAATCCTTAATTTTTTTCGTAGGCAGGAATGGTGAAGTTTTTGCCACGGCGTTTAGCGACTCCATCCTGTAAAAATAATAAAACAATATATATAAGTTTATTATATTTATGTATTAGTTATAAGAATATATCATACTCACATAATAAATTATACGTCTAATGTCGCCAGCCACTTATTTATAGCGTAGACGGTTTGAACTGCACAATTCTCCTTCCAGTCAGGAAGGTGATGTGTACACACCAGCAGAGATCGAAATCCTGGTGTCTTTAAGGATGGACAGCCGAGATCTTCTATGTTATGGATATCTGGAAAATATGGCTGCAGCCACTCCTTTTTCTGCGCACCTTTTACCCAAGCAACGATGTTCCTTGTAGGTGATAAGTCTAGAAGGTTGGAGCAAAACTCGATCAACTTGCCGTATGGAAGATCACCGTCGCTCCAATTCAATCCATGAAACGAGTATTTCAGCCATAGATTGACACACTTGAGGTCATGCGGCAAGTCGTACCAAGAGTGCGGCGATTGAAACGTTGCTAGTTGAGCTGCTGCTGCTGGCTCGTTAGGATTAATGTATGCCAACTCCTTGATTATGAAGATGCCGTTTTGTCCCTTGAAGCTTTGAGTATAAACAATCGAATCTATTTTTCTATGAAAAAATTCAATGCTTAATATTATTGATGGGAATGTAATGATAAAATGCATTTATTAGAGTATACTTACAATTGCTTTCTCGACTGTATGTGTAGCTCGAAAATGTGTACCAATACGGGATACAGCACAGCTTAAATACACTCAAAACTTGCACCCCTTCCACTCAGACGTGGGTGCACCGATTTTCACCGCCTAGACACCTCAGCAGAGCTAAAACACGCGTGCGGTATATCAAAGCGCAACGGTCCTGTTACGGATGGCGAGTGGTCGAGGGTACTCTCCGGACACGGAGAAAGAATAGGCCAAGAGATGCTGCTCGAGGTTTATTCGAAGCTTGAGCTCCTCTCTTAGTCGTGGTCGCCGGTAGACTGCCCGCTGCACCGCTGTCGCGACTCGAGCAACGGTGAGCGGTCCCACGTTCAGAAGTGCATACGCTGCACTTCTGAGCGTGAGAAACGCAGGCGACGGCGTTTCCTGCTAATGATGCAGGAGAATCGTCGGCTGCCGCCACCGGAGAAGCCTAGAGCTCCTCCGTTACACGCCCTTGGGCGCTCTGGCGACGTCCTCGGCGCCCTTAAAAAACAGGGCCGCCGGCGGAGCCGTGCGTGCATTGCTCGAGTGTATGATGCGACGGGGCGCGCTGTTGCGCGCTCCGCGCTTGAACGTGTGTGTGTGCTTACATTTTGTCAATTTCCATAATTTTGTTTTGAATTTTCTGTTTACCTTTTCGACTTTTTTTTTCTTTTTACTTGGGATGCCAGTGCTTAAGCACAGCGCATTAGATGCGCATTGGATTCTTTTCGGTTGCTGACTTCCGTAATAGTCAGTTTCTTTTTTTTTCTTTACTTCCCTTTTTGTTACTATGAAAATAAAAAATTACTTGACGAATGTATGAGTGTGAGTGTGTTTGTGTGAGTTGGCGCGGATGTTGTACTTGACAGCCGCCGCTGTCCTACATATTTATAGAGACAGAGCTCGAAATACAAACTTTCTCTTAAATCTAGGTATGGAAGAATATATGTATAAAAAGAAAAAATTATGGCGAGCCACGCACTTTCTTTTGCGTGCGGGCGTCGCGTATTTCTACGTTATCTGTTTATATATCTATGTGCGCAGACGCAACCAAAATTGCGTCGGCACTGAGCTTACATTTTTATACCGAGTGAACAAGAATATGCGGGTTATAATAGTATTAACTATTATAACCTCTATTATATTATACATAGTTTTTTTTTCTTCTTTTTTTTTTTATAATTCTTAGTATACTGGAAATAGTTGAGAGATATTTTTGTTGTGAGCCATGCACATTCTTTTGCGTGCAGGCTTCATATATATGTTTATAGTGTTTCGTTATTTTAAGTTTGTATATATATCCCAATTTATACCATGAATTTGGGAAGAAAAATTCGACGGCTGGTGCTCGAAGCATTGCAGCACGCGCATGTAATAATAACGTGTATATATCTGAATTAATAATAAGCGTAAAATTAAATCATTTTTCCTGCCATTGAGGCAGCTTGGCTATCACTGCGCTAAAGTAATTATACGTGAAGTTGCTACATCGATACTTTGTAGCTCATTATTGCACGCACGAACCGTTTTTGTTATAAAATATGAAAAATACAATGGGTTTCTACTTTTAATAAAAATAAAACGGAACTCCTGTATTTAATATTCATTCCTTTTGGTGTAGAGTTGCATCTATTTCCCTGCGCTTTGTTTACCGTCCCGGCCGCGAGATTGCTTCAGCGGACGCGTGCTGCTGGTGGAACGCAGCACACAAGGTAGGCCAAATTAAATTTGTTGTCTGCATGGAATGCGAGGAGTGCGCCTCTGTCCCTGGCCGAAGCGTGAGCACTTTATCCGCGGCCTTGAAGGGGGCAAGCCTAGGGCTTTAATGCACATTCGCAGCCTCTGCGGTTCTGCAGCTTGCTGACAGCTGAGCGAAGCTGCGCGCGGTCTCCAATTGCATGAGATTGCGCTGCTGGCGTGCGAGGTCGCGCATGGGTTGCTGCGCGCGATAGCGCATAAAGCACCACACTGCGATGACGCAGGTGAGAATGATGCTCAAAGAAGACCAGGATACCCAGCTTAGAATGCCGGTGTAACCGCTCAGGTCTTTGAGTTCGAATTCAGTTTTCCTTCTATTGGCGATGTCGCGAGCTCTCGCCGAGATTTCACGCAAACTCTCGCCTGCTTTCAAGTTGTCGAGGTCCGAGCCGTGCGCGTTATCAGCGCGGTGCTCGGTGCCGATAGCTATGGCTTGCATGAGCTCTGCCGCTGCGGCGGAAGACTCGTTCACATGAGCCCAAATCTTGGACATATTAAATTGCAAAGCGCCCAGAGATAACGTCTCTAACTGTTCCGTGATCGTATGCGACGCGATCAAGCGGGCGCTTGCTGTGTGCGCGGTGCATCCTTCGCGAAGCTCAAGGATCCCTGCGCCGCATATTTGTGTTGTAACGAGTTCCTCCTTAGCGCACTGGATATACAACTTTTTCTGCTCTTTGGCAGAGTATACCCATGTGTTTGCACGGTGTAGACGCAGCCAGAATGATTCGCGCAGCTTTTTCATACGGATATCGCATTCTTCCGGGTCTTTCGCCTTAAGACCCGCGGCGATTTTGATCTCGCAAGCCACGCTATCGCTAATTTCGCGCACTGGTTCCGGGTTGACCGCAATCAGTGTGTCTTGAAGTTTACGCAATTTATGCACTTCTCCCGGAATCGGTAGATAAGTGCGATTCGAGGTGCTTACTGCGAAGTAAGAGTGAACTGGCCATACATACGCGGCCGTGAACGTGCTATTCAATATTTTCTGCACCGTTGGTACAGGTGAGGCCTTGAAAAGGTTGAACTTTTCGGCGTCTACCAGAGGTATTGCGATGTGGTAAATTAAGTGGCCGTTCGAGAATAGGATCGCTATTCTCGATATTTCCATTATCGAAATGGCGGAAAACTCGCCTGGTGATAGTGGGAATTTCGCGTGGGATAGCGATTCTTCGACCGATTTTGCTGCCTGGGCAATCGTATCCGGTGCTAGGACCTTCGGGTGGATCAGGCCCTTGACAGCGAATAAAATTGCTGTATTGATCAGCTCGGTGTCGGCCTTGAACTGCAACAATGTTGTTTTGATGTTCATCTCGACGTCGAGGCTGTCAATATTGGCAAGGTTTTTGGCTGTATTATTTGCTACAATGGCGGCGAATGATCCGAGCTTGCGCATCCGCTCTTTCAAGTGAGATAGCTCGTGTTCGTCTAACTCAGTCTGATTTGCCAATAGTGCAGCTGTTAAACGAGTATCCCTCGCGATGGCTTTTACTGCTGCCTGAATTTCGGCTTCGTCGGCTTCTGTCAGTGTGCCGTACAGCCATTTGTGCAGCGAGCCAATGAAGGGTAACACGGCACGGCGCTCACGAGGGCCCCGGTGCCCGCTACTACCAGTTTGGATTAACCTTATAACGCGTTCGGCTTGCGCGGCAGCGGATTCGGCTTCTTCGATCAGCCCGGTGGCATCGCAACGCGGATGGCAAGCTCGGGCGGCGGTTGAAACGCGATTGACTAACACTTTGCTTGCCTGGAAGAAGGCGTTTAGATCAATTTTCTCGATTAGTTTCCAGCTCGTACTGGACGTCGCGAGAGGCGCAATTTTTTCCGTGATCAGCCCTAGGTTCTGCTTCAATTGCTGAATGAATTGGCCTGGGTTGTGGACCTGAAGCACTTCCTCACTACCTAGCGCGCACACTGCGCAAAGCCTGGAATTGTAATGAGGAGGAGAGGTGAGTTACAGATTGCGATTCTCCGTCGCTAAAATGAGCAGCTGGCTATTAAGTGCTCGGATTGTTTTATATTATTTATATATTCGCGTGCCTTGCCGGCGTTAGAATTATGTATTTTGTGAGCATATCCTGCGCCGACAAAATATATTTGTTCCCGTGTTTAGAACGTTCCAACGGCCCATAGAAATCTATGGCGATATGAGCAAACGGCATCGATGGCGTGTTGCTGATAAGCATGGGTAGCCGAGTTTTTATTCGGACCAGTTTATTGCTCTGGCACGTTGGGCAGCGAGCGACAAATTGCCTTACATCGGGGCGCATATTTCGCCAATAAAAATCATTGGCGATTTTGCTGTATGTTTTATTTTTGCCCCGATGCCCTCCCATTGTTGCCTCGTGATACTCTTTAATGAGATTAAAGCGCTCAGAGACTGGAAGGACTGGCGGATTATTTTTGTACAGAATTGCAATTAATGCAACTCCGGCAAAAATACTGTCGAATAACTCGACGAAGTTTGTCCACTCGGATACCGTGAGCATCGCCAGATCTCTAATCAGAGCTATGCTGCGGATATTTTCCTTTAATATGACGTTTTTTAAGGTTTTTAGACATTTTCGCAAGTCGGCGCGAAGCGGCCGATCTTCGACGTGATTCTTGATATATACCCCGAACAGCTTAACATTCCTGCAGGCCGTAACGTTTACCTCGCCCAATTTGAACTCGTTTTCAGTCAAATCGAGTGGGTTTATATATCCTCTTTCGCATAAAGCTTTCTGAATTTCGGTGGACAAAACTCCGTCGGTCGAAACCAGGTAAACTAGGTTTTCCTTGAAGCGAAAGGGATGTTCGTTGTAACTCTGCAAGTGGACAAAAGCTGGGGGCTCTTGACCGTCCGGGCATGCCCACGGCGGCTTTTCGCGAGGAGGTCTCGCTTTTGCTACTGTGTAGCGCTTTAATTTGTCATTTTTAACAGCAGCTTCTCTAGCAGCTGCAGTGCGCTCGTCGTCGGACGATGCTGCATTATTGCTGCTGGCGCTGCAGCTATTTATCGCTGATGCTGCCCTGCTATGTGTTCGCGGTGTGGCATGCAGCGACTCATTGCCATCGGCGCTTGCCCTGCTCTGACCTTCGGTGGCGCTCAGCTGGGTGCCGTCTGGCGCTGCCGGCTCGTGCAGTGGCGGGCTGTTTCCGAACGGTGCAGCTGCCGATGGAAAATCCGGGTACCCGTACGACATTTGGTCTGCTTTCGACTGTGCTGCACGATTTTCCTGCGCAACGAGCTCCGCGGTTGATGCTGCTTGGTCCGGAACGACCGGGGGCACCGCTGCGGGCGACGTAATTGCCGAGCTTGCGACCTGCTGGCCGCCGAACTTGCCGGTGTTACTATGCTCGGCTGTCGGTGGTGAAGTGGCACGCCGATTTTCCTTCTTCGAGCGCTTTTTCAACCCGAAAACTGGCGATTTTGCTCGCCCATCCTCGCTTTTGCTAGACGGCGATCGGCTTCGCCTTGGACTTAGGTATTTCCTTTGCGCCTCGGGTTTTTTTTGGCGAATATAGAGCGTGAAATGCTGCCCTAAGAGATTTAAATGGATAGTGTCGGTTGCGCGTGGCACTAGGATGTGACAAAATATTCGCTTGCCCCCAGGGAGGTTGTAGTGTATGCAAGCATTCACTTTGAATTCGTTCGCGAATATGAATACGCAATCTATATTGCCGTATTCAGAGCGAGAGTTTAGGATTTCGTGTGCCAAAGACGGCTCTCCGCATGATCCGAGCCATGGGGAGTCTAGCAGCATGCGCCTCAGCTCCGTAGCCGATATACTCAGCTTCATAATTTTTATGAGCGAGTAAAATAAACAATTTCCTGGCGGACCACTAGGAATTTTGTCTGAGCGTCGCAGTTGCGCGAGAGGCTCGGCGCAGCGCTTTTTGCAAATATATACGCATATGCACGCGTTGCCCGAACTTGCTGACGAATTTTCGTCTGACGGCTGCGGGTCGCGCTTGTAATTCCGCCGTATTCCCGCAAAATCCTCGTGTGGACCCACTGATGAGGGAGGGGACGGAATCATTGCCGGGTGTGTGATGCACACGGCTGATTCTGGCAGTGATATAGAATAGAATAGAATAAAAATTTATTTTGCACAAGTCAAAAACATTTTGTACATATCACAGTCATATCGTAGTCAATATACATTTCGTCGATATGACTTTACAATGCGCAACCTTTATTCATCGTCAACTCGGTACATATAACGGCGTATTGCTGTCCTAAAACTACTAAGCGACGGAAGACTTCTCGATTCGCGCAGTAGCGAATTCCAAAGTCGTGCACCCTGGGAACTGAAAGACTTCATCCCAGCCTCAGTACGCGAATTTGGGACTACGAGTTCTTTGGGGTCCCTGCTCGAGGTCGTAGACTGGTTTCTCTCAAAAAGAGCAGCAAGATATGGAGGCTGCCTCATAACTATAGCCTTGTACAGCATGACCGCGGCAAAATACTCTCTCCTCTCTCGAACCTTTATCCATCCCAATTTTTTCTAACACCATTCCTAACACCACAGATATACCTTATACAAGAATTCTGCATCTGAAGTCGAGACTCAAGCTCCCCTGAGATATCCATATAAACAAGAGAGCAATAATCCAGATGAGAGATTACAAGAGCACTAGCTAACCGCTTACGAAGCGCCTCCGTTGTGCAGGATCTGAAAGATCTGAGACCATATAAAGCCCTATTTACTTTACGACCAACTGCATCAACCTGCGGCTTCCACGTCATTTTCGAGTCCATCACAACACCAAGGTTAGTCACAACGTCAACAAATGGAACAAAAACGCCACTTTCAACCTCAATGCCGGGCAGCTCTAGACTTTGTATTTTATTAATGTTATATTCCGAACCAAATATCACAGCTTTTGTCTTGCTAACGTTGAGGCGAAGCGCATTCTCGGTCGCCCACGCCGACACAGCTCTCGCCACCATCGACAAACGATGCACACCCTCCACAAGATTGTCTCTAGCTACCTGAGTATATGTTTGGAGGTCATCCGCATAAAGCAAGTGCATAACACCGTCTGATAGTGAACCCTCAGGCCCCTGAAAATTGGCCAAAACATCCTGAAGATCATTTATGTACAAACTGAAAAGCAGAGGTCCCAACACCGAGCCCTGTGGTACTCCAAGATTGGTAGTGAGCCAATCTGACTCGCCGTTAGTTTTTGTAACTACTCGATGGTTACGTCCTGTGATATACGATCCAATCCACAGAACCACCGACTTAGAGAACCCTAACCTAATCAGCTTCCTAAGGAGTTTAGAGGGAGAAATGGTGTCAAACGCCTTGCTAAAATCAAACAGCAGAAGAATAGTCAGTAGCTGCTTCTTGCTGTTAATGCCCGCTCTGATATCCTCCGTCAAGCTTAGAAGCGCCGTCTGCATGCTATGGAACGGGCGAAAGCCCGTCTGACGGGAATCAAGAAGCTTCTTCGATTCGATATATTCCGAGATCTGATCGTGAACGATCTTCTCAAGTACCTTGGCGAGGAAACACAGCAGAGCAATTGGACGGAAGTCCGAGGCAGTAGATGGAATTGCTCTTTTCTTCAGAGGAACCAGATGCGCCCTCTTCCATGCCGCAGGAAAAACTCCCTTTGACAGAGAAAGGTTAAAAATTGTAACCAGATGATGACCCAAAACCGGAAGAGAATTCGCAATGATATCCTGAGGAATACCGTCTACCCCTTTCGCCTGTGATGTAAAATGTGCAACAGCCAGAACAACATCAGAAAACGTTACATCACGAAACTTAAAACCATCTTCACTGGCCGTTGCAAGGACAGCATGCAAGTCCTCCTCACGCTCTGACTGAGAAATGGAAACACCCGCAAAATGAGTATTTAATTCATCTGGTGAAAAGCCATGTAATTCCTCTCTAGTCCTACTTAACAGCCCAAGATTGCGGAGCTCATTCCAGATGTTTTTATCGCCATCCAAGGCCTCCGAGATTTTATTCTGAATGAAGACATCCCGCGCCTCTGCCGTGCGTAGCTCAGCCTCCGCAGCGAGCGACTGAAACTCAGTCCACAGGCGATTGTCACGCGTACGACGAAACCGACGTCTAACAGCATCACGTCGATTATACAGTTCTTGAAGCTCGACGTTGATCCATGGCGAGAGACCCTTCTTCTTTGGTTTAAACTGCTTTAAGGGCGCAAGTTCATCAATAGCAGCTGCGACATTTCGGCTGAGAGATTCAAGCTTCTTGTCTAATGTCTCAGCAGGACAGAGGACAGTTGACCAGTCAAGTGTCTCAAGGAGAGAAAGAAGCTCACCCTGCCTAACAGATTTAAAATCTCTGAAATAAAAGGAGCTCAAAGTAGGAGGTGACGACCTAGGAGCAGGGATGGTTAGGTCAATGATGTTGTGCCTGCTCGGAAAGGTCGCCATCAAGTTATTCCTATCCAGAACTGTCTCACCCTCATCAACAAACATCACATCTATCCAGGTGTGAGAATCCGCAACATGGTGAGTCGGGCCATGATCAACAAGCTGAAGATTCAGCTCACAAGATAGCTCTCTGATGAAATTTGCATCCTGGGACGCCGACAACATATTTGCGTTCAGATCTCCCATTACTATGCGATGATCAAAGTCAACCGCATGTAGTCTTAAGTTATCGAGAAGGTCTGAATTCTCAGTGAAAGAGACACCCGGTGGTCTGTAAATTACAGCAACAAAAACAGGGGGTAATTGGCCCCTCTGTACTGTACACATGAGATATTCAGGAATTCCCGGTTTGCCAACATCTGTCATTGTTGAGGATGAACACAACAGAGTAGCCTTGTAACTATTATGGATATAAAGAGCCACTCCACCCCCCTGGGTATTCCTATCCTGTCGAAGAACCGAGTATCTATCAACCTGCGCAAACACATCATCAACATTTAGCCCGAAACGCGATTCAGCCACACCAAACAAGTGATAGAAGGGACGAGCACCTACAATGAATTGGCGAAACATTTCCATATGTTTATTCAAGGACGTTGCATTTAAGAAACCAGCCCTCAATCCCTCGAGCTCAGTCCCCTCAGCCTTTTCTCCGTCTAGTCAAACATTATTAGCCGTATCCCGCGCTTTGTCACACGAAGATACTGCATCGTTCGCAGAAATACAGTTTTATACCGCTGTCACTATATTTACAGGGTTAATGGCGCGAGTTGCGCTATCATAAGACGCAGCAATTGCGTGCAAGTCAGCAGCTGTCTTAAACGCGTGAGCAATATCCCCGTCTCGTCTTTTTACCATAAAACGACCGCCTCTGTGCCAAACATATTTAAAGCCTAGTCCACGAGCCAAGCATTTGAAACTTCTAAATTGAAGAGATATGACGGCTGGCGTAAGATTGCCCATCTCGGGTGCTTTACCGCCATTCCCGTTGCAACCGTTCTTGGAGCTGTTTTTTCCGCTAGGCGCACTCGGGTTACACGCCGCAGTCTCTTTTTCTGAGCTGACTGGGCTTTTGTACATCACCATGGCGTTTTCTTTCTTTGCGGGCAGCTCGCGCGCGCGTGTACGCTGCTGGGAGTTTTCCACTCGCGAAGGTGTTATATTATCCTGTGGCGCGACGGTTGAGCTTACTTCCCAACATTCGATGCGCACGCCGTCTTTTCCATCGAAGTCTTTCCCTTCGATGTTTACCCTTAGTTTTCTCTTGGTTTTATTACCTGACCATGGCCACGTTGAGCCTGACTTAGATCCCGGCGGCTCAGCTAGTGCACTCTCAACACGCGGCGCGTTGCTGCTATCGGGCGGTTGGCTGGCTTGAGTGAACGCCGGCATTTGAAACTCGGCAGCCGTAGGACGCAAAGGGCTTTTAGTCACTACGGGTGGTTCAGGCGTGACGCGCGTCTGTGGGCCCTGCGGAAGGCTCGGGCTTTGCGAAAAACCCCTTTGAGGGAAAGAGAAGGTCTGCGGCTCGTCGATCACGTTTGCGATTTTTCCCGACGGCGAGATCCGTATGCTTTCCTTGCTGCTTGAATTGCCTGATTCGCGCGATTTTCGCGATGCTGTCATTTTTGTTTTTCCCGACCCGCGAGTTTTTTGCTCGGAGGGCCACACATATCTTGCAACCGGGCGCATTTCCGGAGGGAGTAACGAAAATCCCGAAGAGCTGGAAATCGCTGACGCTACCGACCTCATTGATTGGTCGGAATCCGAAAACAAAATATGATCGGTTGGAGCTGCCGAAATTTTCGGAGGCGTCGGAGCTGGTGCGCTAGCGATAAATTCAATGGCTTCGTGCAAGATTGCGTCTATGCGCGTACGTTCCGCGGCGCCCAGTAGATAATGATTTTTGTCCAGACGTTTCAAGGATGCGCTGGTTAATATGCACTCAAACCAAACCGCGTCGCGGTAATTCGGTGCGTACACGTGTTTTTGATTTTTGGTTTCCGTGAACCATTGAACCGCGATTTTTTCGTCGCCTTGGTGAACATCGTGTAACGCGCGACAGATGTAATATCCGTTAAACTCGTTTCTAACCGCCAAGCACTCGTTGCGCTTGTAAATTAGTGCGTTATCTTGCCGAGATTTTTTACTTAAACCGCGATTTGATGCGTCGCTAGAGCTTGATTCAGACACGCGCTCTTTCTCTCCCGCCTTTTGCTTTTGCTTCTTTACGGCGCGCGCACGGAAGACTCTTCCCGGAGGGGGGGGGGGGGGGGCACCTGCTTGTTCGTCAGGGTTTTCCTTTACCTGCTGGACAGCGAGCTCGTAAAGCTCGTAGCGCGGCAAATCCGGATTTACTTCGCCTTCTGCTAGTACCGGATTGCGAGAGAGCGCGTCGGCGTTCGAATTTTTAATGCCCGGCCGATACACGACGTCGAAGTCATAGCCGTTTAGTGCAGCCTTGAGCCTATTAAAGCGTAGGTCTGGCTTTTTGGACGTATGAAAATGCTTCAATGGTTCGTGGTCCGTTACCAAGGTCCATCTTCTGCCATATAAATAAGGCTTAAACTGTTTTTTAGCAAAAACAATGGCGAGAAGCTCTTTGTCGTAGGTCGTATATCGTAGCTCGCTGCCCTTTAAGCAGCGCGATGCGTATGCGTACGGGTGGTCCGCCCCTATTTTTCCTTGGCTTAAAATTGCGCCAAGGGCGTAGTCGCTCGCATCCGTCGTAACGATAAAAGGTTCTGATAAGACTAGTGCTTTCAAAACCGGCTCCTCCGCCATTAATTTTCGGAGATTTTCGAATGCATTTTTTTCTGCTTTCCCCCATTCGAATCTTATATCCTTTTGTAGGAGTTTGAAAAGAGGGTATGTGATTTTTGAAAAACCGGGTATGAATCGCCTGTAGTAGCTAAACAAGCCAAGAGCTTGCTTTAGCTTTCTGGCGTCGGTGGGCGTCGGGTAATTGGCCATGGCGTGAGTTTTCGTCGGGTCTGTTTTGATCAGACCGCCCCCGACTATATGCCCGAGCACTTGAGCCTCTTTCTTCAGAAACTGGCATTTCTTTGGCTCGACAGTCATATTTGCTTCGAGTAGCCGCCTGAGCACTCGTCGCAGACGCTTATTGTGCTCGTCGAATGTCCCGCCGAATACCATGAGGTCATCAAGGTATATTTCGACTTCGTCGCCCTGTAAGCCCTTCATGGCTAATGCCATGGCGCGAGTAAACGTTATCATTGCTTCCTTCAGGCCCATCGCCATCCTGTTGAATTGCAACAGCTGGTTTCCATGGTTGCCGTCGGGAGCGTAAAACGCTGTAAGGTGCGCCGAGTCGGGATGCATCTCGATCTGGTGGTACCCTTGTTTGAGGTCCATGACGGTTATAAAATTAGCCATCGCGAGATGCTCCAAAATGTCGCTTGTGAAGGGGAGAGGGTGGCAGCTTCCCTCTGTTTCCTAGTTGAGTCCTCGAAAATCGGTTACTAGCCAGAATCGTTTGTTTCCGCTAGCATCTGGTTTTTTCGGGACTATCCACAGCGACGACGAGTAGTTAGAGTTAGACGGCACCACGATGTTTTGCTCGCGTAGCTTTGCTAGCTCGCGAATCATGTGCTCCTTTATAGCAGGCGGAAAGCGAAAGCGGTGGTTCCTTATAGGCCTGTTTGATTTCAGCACTATTTTGTGCTGTAACAGGTTGGTCGCGGGAAGAGGTTCCCCTTCGAGTCCGAACACGCCTGCGAATTCGTCAACGATTTCGCGGATTACGTTTTTCTCCGCTTCGCTGCATTCCTCGAGGTCTGCTAAACTCATAATTTTGTCGACTCTGGCGCGCCTTTTTTCGACGTTCGATTGCATCTCGCAGTTGAGGTTAAATACCTCGCGATATTTTTCATCTGGTTTTTCTGTGCCGAATAGGCGTCTTAAGCTGGCAGTGAATGTGGCGACCTTTTCGGCTGAGCCGTCCTCATCGGCCTGGTACAGCGGGTTAGCGATTTCTTCGCATTCCAGTAACTCGACCATCGGGGCGGATATCGTTATTTCAGCGTCGCTGACGTTTATGCACTCACCGTGCACACGGCCGTTCCGATTTTCGGAAACGAAATTGCCGAATAGTAGGTCGGGGTGAAAGTCGTACAGTGGGACCCACCCGACTTTTACGTCGTGATTTTTTAGAGGGGCGTTGATGGCCATTTTGACACGCGGAGGGACTGTGATTGTTTCGCCAGCCTCGAAAGGTAGGTGGGTCGCACCTAGCTTGAGGCTTTTGCTGAGCGCATCGACGCATCCGTTGTGCTTGTCGATTACGTCCCAGCCGATGATTCCTGCGTTTTCTATCGGGAAATCATTTTTTACCACTTGTACACTGCAGGGTAATCCATTTATTTGGATTTCTGCTTGGCCAAGTGTGAAGGCTGTGCCTTCGGTCACTCCCTGAATTGTCACTATCTTATCAGTGTCGATAGGATAGCCCGGTGCCAATTCCTCGCTTTTTATAACTGAGATATCCGCTCCCGAATCGGCGTAGAATTTGCCTCTGCGTTTTAACATTTGCGGGCAATCTACAGCTACGATCGGCGGTTGCGTACCCGTGACGATAAATTTTATGCTAGCAGCCGCTGTCAGCTGATATTCGCCCTTTATTTGCTCGGCGTTTTTACGCTCGCCACTTGAGGATCGTAGCGAACGTGTTTTTAGTTTAAATTATTTTTGCTATTTTTGTCGGCTTGCTCTCCGCTCTCTTGGTTACGACCATTGCTGTCGTTAGAGCGGACACGCTTGCCTTTTTTGTTGTTATTTTGGGAGTCTTTTTTATTATAATTGCGGTTATTTCCGCCTCCCTTATTATTCTTGTTATTACCACGATTATTAGCGCCGTTATTGCGATTATTGTCGCTGCCTTGGTTTTAATTGTTGCTGTAATTCGGGTTTTTGATTAATTGCAATTCGATGTGCCGGACCAGAGTTCTGCATTCGCTGAGCGAATGGTTATTCCGGTTGCAATAAGCGCAATAATTTTCGGGATTATCACCCGAGGCTGGTCGCGGGTTCGGCGAGCTATTTGCAGCGCCTCGCGCATCATTGCTTGGCTGGGTTTGTTCAGCCGTCGCTCGTCGCACCTGCGCCTGGCCTTTTTCGGGGCCCGGCGAGGTGCAGCCTGCGCCTCGACCGCTTTGCTTGACCTCGAAGCCGATTGCCGTGGTTGTCGCGGCTTTCAGGCTGGTTGGATATTTACCGCGCACCAGGTGGTCTAGTGGTGCTTTGAGACCGAGCAAAAATTGCTCTAAGGCGTCTTCTTGAGCTAATCGCTCGCGCAGCCGTCTTTCTGCTTTAGACAGGTCTGGCGCCGATTCGATGATCGTCAAATACCTGTTAATAAGTCTCTCGACGCGCAGCCCGTAGTCGCCGGCCGGCTCGGCACTGCCTTGCTTCACCGCGCGAATCTCTGCCATGATCTTGTCCGCTAAACTCACATTTGCGAAGTGTAGGGTCAAATCGAGCAGTAGAGCTTCCACGGAAGCGTAACTTCCGATACGCGTGCGGTAGCCCTTGGTTTTTTCACCCGTGAGCTTTTTCGCGACGTATATTAAGATGTAATCCTCGTGCGCCGGGTGTGATTTTAGCACATTCCGTACTGCTCGGCTAAACAGGCTGAGATTGTCTGGGTCGCCGTCAAAATCGGGCAGACTTCCAATCGCCTGGTTAAACGACACTTTTGGAGGGTGCGCGTTTTTCTCGCCCCTCCTAGTACCCCTGCCGGTTTTCTTTTTAATTTTTTCGAAGCGCGGGGGCTCGGGATACTGGTCATCGTCATCGCCGTCGCTCTCGTCGCTGTCGTCCGGCGGATCATCGTCCGACAGGTCGAAGCCGCCGGCGAATGCGTGATTTGTTTTTCTGTTTTGTCCAGCTGCGCCGCTTAATACCTCGTGCCTTGCGGCTCGGGCTGCCGCTTCGGCTTTAGCCAGCACTCGCTGTGCTGGTATTTATTTGCGAGCTTCTTGGCGCGCGTACCGCCGTTTTTCCGGATTTTCGTGACCGCTTCGATGTCAGACTCGGTGTCTGCCGCGCTGTCACTACTCGAGGATTCTGCGAGTTCAATGAGCTGCGCGGTTTTGGGGACTCGATTTTTCGTCGGCCGCCTGTCGAGACCTGCCGATTCTTTGCGCGCCGGTGTTTTGCCCGAGGAATTCAGGTGTACGGGCTCTTAGCGCAGCAGCTCCTGGCTCGTTGGCTCACGGCGCCGTGGCGCCTGACTCGTCGGCTTTCGACTTGGCGGCGTTTGAATCGGCATGGTGCTCGCTAAGCTTGATTCGCGAATTTCGCGAAGGATGTACCCGACGCTCTTTCCGACTTCCTCGCTTATCATATCGCGCACGTCGGGATTTTTCGCATGGTTGCGCCCATATCTGTCGTCGATCCTTGCCGCCAGCCTGTCGATTTTCGCTGACAATGCCGCGAAATCCGTATTGCACTGGCTGCTTCTGGTGGCACTCAAATTTCCGATTGCCGTATTCGCCACGCTAGCGGCCCGCGAATTTGGGCGCTCGAATGCGCTGGCAGGTACCCATGCCTGCTCTGTGGCGGGAGCTGAGCCGTTTGCTCCGGTGCTCTTTACTGGTTGCGCCGGCGCGTCCCTTTGCCATCCGCTCGCGAACCTATTTCTATATTTAACTATCCCATCGTATTTGGGACCATTGCGACCGGAAACGTGAACGGGGGAATCGGGTTTATTGTGCTGGCAAGGTTATGCTGGTTAGCGACGGTCCGCGGGAATCGCGCAAAAGCTCCTAGTTTACTGCGCTCGAATTTTCCGCCGTTCGGATTGCCCGGCATAGGCAACAAACTTCTTTGCGGTTTCCGCTTAAATCCGTCACTTGGCGCGATGGGGAGCGGCGTGCCCGAGTTAGGAGCGCTCATGGGGCGCGCATCGGTTTCTAGGTTCCATGCCGACAACTTTTGATTCAACTCGGTCCAATCGAGACCTGAGTTAGCCACGCCGCCGGTTGGATTTCTTTGTACCGTCGGGAACGCATGTGCTCCGTCCACTGAGTCTGCGGGGCTGGGCGCGAATTGACGCTCGAATTCGCCGCTTTCGCCCTCTGTGCGGTTGGTAAAAACGCACTCTTGCGGTTGCCGGTATTCCCCAGTCAGCAAGTCCGCTGTTTGGTTTAGGGCGGGCGCGATCGCCTCGTTGGACGAGAGAGCGTCACGGCTGAGTGTGCGTGCGAGAGCTTTACGCGCCGCCCGCGGATTACCCGTGTGCAGATCGATAATTTTGTTTAACCGCTTTATGATTTTAGTATTCTCGCGGTCCAGGCTTTCCCGGCTCGCTGGGCGAGATCTCGTCTTAAATGTTTTCCTTTTGGTCAACATTTTGACTTTTTTTTTTAACGCGGCTGCGAGTTACGGCAGTTGCGAGAGAATGTATGCTACCCGACGGAAGACGAAGAGAAAATCGCGTCGCGTACTCCCGTTTAGCCAAGCTGCTCACTTATTTAAATAATGGCAGGAAAAACTTACAGGAGGATGACGCTCGCGCTGACGGCTATCGTTGGCCCAGGCGGACTTAGTTGGCCGAAGGTCGGCTTTGAGGCGTACGACGAGCGTCGATTTTTTTTTTGTGTGTGTAGCAGCGCTTGTTTTTATGCTGCTGCCACAGCTGATTCACCGATGCACCTGAAGCCGATTGCGAAGCGGCGGTGATGGCTCGCCGCGTTTTCGGGCTCTCTCGGTGTCAATGCGATCGGCGAACTGTAGGCCGAAGAGGATATAGTTACCCCGTTGCTTTGCAGGATTTTATTAACTTCCTGGGCAACTGCCTGCTGGATCTGCGGGCTTCTCATCGATGCACAAGAATTGACTCTGCCGTCGTCTATTTATTAGACGGGGTCCTGCGGCTGGCTCGATGGCCTAGAAGGTTTTTAGCCCGGAAACGATTAAGTTCCGAGCCTCGGCGACCGAACAGAATTTTTTTTTTTTATATAAAGCTTATTTACACTATTCTCATTCGTGTTCTCCACACTTCGCTTATAATGTGTCGGAGACCCGCGAGGGATGCCAGAATGTTACGGATAAAAAGGGCGAGGAGCGAAAAGAGTAGACGACGGGACTCGAACTCGCGGACCCGAGAGCCAGAGGCCTGTGCTCTAACCACGGAGCTAACGTCTACGATGCAAGTAGGTGCTATGCATCGCAGTACGACTTCGCTGCTCGACTCTTATCATATCGCTGCGCTCGCGTTGCAGACACTGCGTCTGTGACATGATATACATTAAAATAACCCTCCCATTCTTTCAATTTTCATGATATATAAGCCTGTTCGAAAAACGCAATGTATTATTATTTGGCTTGATTGTATACATTTATAAAGTCTGACTATTATAAGTTTATCGCGCTAATTATTAAAAAGTCTGGATAAGTGGCATACAGCTTGACAAGTATAATTAACATTGTTTTTAATTTAAAAAAATGTTTAAATGCGATATAATTTGAGAAAAAAACCCTTAAAGGAAAAGAAGTGCATTTAAGAATCTTCCCCCGTAGTCTCTCAGATTTCTAGAGTTTTCTAATCCTTTGAACTGATAGGTCTAGTTTATGTGACAATTATTGCATCCACATATGTCGAACCAAGCTTTTCGGACACTCTCACTGACCCACAGAGACTCTAGGCAATCCTAGCTCTGGGTGTAGTAACATTGAGTGTGCACATAAAACGTTTCAAGAAACCAGTCTCTAAAAAGTGTCTATAAAAGTGAATATAAACATCATAATATATATATATATATATATATATATATATATATATATATATATATATATATATATATACATATATAATAACGGGTGTTGAAAGGAGTGTTGAGATTTACAAAGATCATCGTCATGGAAAATACTGTAAGTAAATTTTCACATCTTTTTACGCTCTCGCTCTCTCTCTCTCTCTCTCTCTCTCTCTCTCTCTCTCTCTCTCTCTCTCTCTCTCTCTCTCTCTCTCTCTCTCTCTCTCTCTCTCTCTCTCTCTGTCTCTCTCTTTCACAAGCTGTATCTCTGCATACCTTCTCGTCTTACTTTTTACTTAAATTGTTAATTACCAAGCCTATTCTCTTGCTCTTACCTTATATATTATATTTCAGTTACGTTTTTATTACACAAAATGATTTTTGCTTTGTTTTGCTGTATTATAAAAATATTGTCTTTTATTTGCGATTGATATATCATAAAAATATTGCCATTTATATGCGTTTTATATAATAATCTTTACTAATTTTTGTTACTAAACATTACTTAATTTATCATTTTGTATTGATAAGAGTATTATTATATTACTTTGTATTATTTAATGCACCCTGGCATACGGTCTTAATAGGCTTTGTCAGAAATAAGTGTTCAAGTCTCTCTCTCTCTCTCGCTTTCTCTCTCTCTCTTGCTCTCTCTCACTCTCATATACTGACTAAATTTTTATTTGTTTTACAGAAAAATTTGGATCTCATGTGGAATGAAGGATGTGCAGTGACATCCAAACATGCTGTAAGTATTAATAGAACTTTTTTAGTCAGTTTTATTTTTTTTCATTGTTTTAAATAATTTATTAATTTATTTTTTTTTTCAGAACGATCTCGAGTATTCAATGGGATTGAATTTTGTATTAAACGCTAGTGATACTGAGGACCTTGGACATTAAGGTGTATCGCAAATTATTGGAAGAGTAAGCGATGCTCAAGGAGAAAGCACACTCCAGGATTCAGGCATAGAAATTACTGGAGGAGGAAAGGACTGACTATTTACGATTCAGGATATAGATATAGATAATTTAGTACAAAACGATAATTTTATTACATTTACTGAGGAAGAATTAGGAAGTATGTATGAAGAATTAGTCACTTCTTTAAAAGGGTTTGAGAAAGAATGGCAACCAGATGAACAAGTTATTGAGAAAACTCAGCATGAAGAATTACATCAATTAGAAGAAGGAGTTATCGATTTAACAAAACCTGCTTCAAAGGAAAAGCAAGCCCCAAAAGAAAAGCTTGAAATTATCCATGGAAAAAAGCATCGTACACAGCTGGAGCAGCAGCAAGAAGTAAGACCAGTGATGTTACAGCAATGCATCCCCTTTTTTACACCAGTGATCCCGCAGACATCTCCAAAGCCACTGAAGTTTTTGAAAAATTATTAAAAGATATTAGCTATCAAAATAAGAACATTGTAAATGAATTAAAAGAAATAAATAAAAACTTAGAATTGTTTCATAGAAGCTTCACAACACGGGAGCAGAATGAGAAGAAAAGAAAAATGCTCTGCACAGAACCCAAGCAAACTAAAAAACTGAAAGAATCCAATAAAGAGAATAATTCCGAAAAAATAATAAAAGAAATTAAAAAACTAGCGTCGAGGTTTACTTCCAAGAACAATGCTAAATTGAAAAAACAATAAATTGATATTGTATTATAGAATATTTGCATATTTGTATATTTTGTAATGTGACGTTTTCTAATAAAAAAGGAAAAAAAAAGTTTGAATATCACATGCTTTTATTTTTATTAAAATTTACCTCTAGAGAGAGTATATCATTGTATTATACATATTTCTATATTCATAATAAGGGTATTATACATATTACTTCCATACATACACTCTATTCCATACATACGCGCGCACGCGCAAACACACACACATCTCTCTCTCTCTCTCTCTCTCTCTCTCTCTCTTATACATAATAAAGATAGATTCTCCCTCATGCGAATACACACGCACACACACAAACACGCACACACACAGACATCCCTCTCTCTCTCACACTAGTCACACTGCAACCTTTCTCATGCACACATCATTCACGTTGTTACCGCAGCCGGTAACTAACGGAATCTGTTTTACCACCCTGCTCTCTTATAACTGAATTAGAGCTGCATACATTTATGTTAGTTTGAAAAATATAAAACATTTATCATATTGCAGTATAAATTAACGTATTTTTTAAATTTGTTATGATTAGATATTAACCATTAAAAATGAAGGATATCATGGATGAATGCTTGCAGCAAGTTAAACTCTTGGAAGAGGTTGAGAAATTATTTTCTACTACTACTGCAGTTGATTTATCCATCATACCACGATGGATAAAGACAGTTCAAAAGATATTCAGAAACAGCAAACTTTCTATTCAACAAAAACAAAGCATTTTATGCACTATTGCGAAATTAGAATGTATGAAAGTAAGGCTTGAAGTTATGGCTAAAAAGAAAGTGGTAGAGGAGTACAAGTAATACAAAAAAATACTACGATCAATCGTCTTACGATAAAGACATTTCAAAAGATATTAAGAAACAGCAAACTTTCTATTCAACAAAAACAAAGCATTTTATGCACTATTGCGAAAATAGAATGTATGAAAGTAAGGTTTGAAGTTATGGCTAAAAAAAAAGTGGTAGAGGAGTACAAGTAATACAAAAAATACTACGATCAATCGTCTACGTTGGATTGATATGGACAGTGCTTTTGAAAATCGTATGAGGACTGCTGCTGTAGCAAATTTAACACACATCGATTTAAACTCTTTTCTACATGATTCAGCAGTATTATTTTCACGAAAAATAAAAAGTATATTGCGCACGAATGCCAAAGCTCTCAAGATTAACACTTTTTTATCGTGTAAATTTAAAAAAACATGTGTAAAGAATAATGATGAAGAAGAAGAAGAAAATGTATTGAGAGTAAATATTTCAATACACAAAACCATGAAATATTATCCAAAACATCGTTAAACAAATGGTTTAACTCTAATGTTACTGAACCTCTACTCGCAGCTATTGAAGAGTTTCAGGAACGTGACTGTGGTTGTTCTCTACATTCTATTGAAAATATTCAGATAAACATAAACAAATTCAATCCAATACGTACTGGTAATTCTTATACACCGTTACCACCATTTATAGAGAAAAGAAAAGCATGTATCAATGTTAAAAATTATGATGATAAATGCTTTGTATAGACAATTTTATCTGCATTATACCCTGTAGAACGTAAAAATCATCCTAACAGGTTGAGCAATTACATTCAATATGAGAACTCACAATCGCCTTCCTTCTCTCCTTACTCCACGTGGCAGATTTTAAATACGAACTAATGGTAGCTGACTCCTTGAGCGAGATTTTGCTAGGGGGCTAGTCCGGAACAAAGTGAGCGAGTCGCGCGCCGCGAGCCTTCTTTTGTCGCAAAGGGCCTGTCCGCGAACCGCTAATTGACGGGTCATCGACAGGCGTCAATTAGTCATACAAAGCGCGCGACTTTCGAACCGCGATTCACTTAGTCAACAATCCTCACTCATACTCCATTCCAATTACTTAAAACTAAGTCCGGCTGCAACAATAATGCCGGTGTGGAGTAGGCTTCTTTAGCCCCTCCTCTCACACTAACATGAATTCAGGTGGCACGTGGACCTCCACCGGCACCCAATCACACCTTTCATAAACGCATCACACAGGTGTCGGAACCGTGTGCTAGAATAGGCCGCGAGTGCGCGCGCAACCGCAGGCTACAGCTGCTGCTCGCAGCGAGGCTTCCCCCTCTCCGCACCGCCGACTCTGTCGCTGCTGCACGTTCTGGCTGTTTGCTAGGCGGCTATGGCTCTGGCCGCGACTCTTTCCTTCTCTCGTTACCTCTACGAACAACAAAGAAGGAATTATTTTCCCGTTGTTGTTGCGACGCAAGTAACGAGAGCGAGGCGAGGAGTCAGTGCTTGGCCTGACGAGAGAACCTCGTCACAGATAATACAAGTATTTCACCTCTCTATTTGACGTCAGATAAAAAGAGTAATCATATAAATCTTCTGCTACTTACAAGTCATAGTGATGAAATTGATGAGTTTAAATCACATTATGTGTTCATAAAGAATCTATCACGATTAATTAATAATGGTCTGAATAAAAAAAGAAGAAAACTACACGTGTGTGTAGATAATTTGACAAGGCATGAAGAACATTGCAAAACATTAAATAATTGTAGAATTCGTCTTCTTAATGAAAATAATGATGTCATAGTATTTAAAAATCATCGCTATAATGAAAAGTTGCCTTTTATAATCTATACAGACTGTGAGTGTCTGCTTAAACCAATGAAATATGATGCAAAAATTAACACTCAACCAGTACAAAGTCATGAAATTTCTAGCATAGGTTACTACCTTAAATGTAGCTTTGACGACTCGTTATTGAGATATGAATTTTATAGAGGGCTTGAAGCTTCAAGATGGTTTGCTGAGCAGTTAAAAAATATTGGAAAACAGATAACTGCTTTACATGAAAATCCTCTACCTATGCCAGTTTTATCTCAATCTGAAATAAAGCATTATTATAATTCAAATACTTGTCATATATGTAAAAAAACTTTAAATAATGATATCAAGGTGCGTGATTACTGTCATCTTACTGGAAAATATCGAGGACCTGCACATGTTAGCTGTAATTTAAACTATCAACATTCAAAAATAGCACCAGTCGTGTTTCATAATTTGAGTGGTTATGATGCACATTTTATCATATTTGATGAATCAAATCATTTTTCAGGACAAATTGATTTACTACCTTTAACAAAGGAAAAGTATATTTCATTTACGAAAGATGTTGAAAATAGCAAAGTTAAATTTAGATTTTTAGATTCATTTAGATTTATGCCTTCATCACTTGATAGGTTAGCATCATATCTGCAGGATTATAAAATTGCAAATAAAGAATAAATTGATTTGTTTATGAGAAAAGGTGTTTTGCCTTATGAGTATATAAGTTCATGGCAAAAGCTAGAAGAGTGTAAGTTACCTGAAAAAGAGGACTTTTTCAGTATTCTCAATGATTCACATATATCTGACAAGGATTATGTGCATGCCCAAAATGTATGGAAGACGTTTAACGTAAAAACACTTGGTGAATATTCTGACCTCTACATGAAAACTTTCACAGCAGTTCAATATTTAATGAGAATCTAGTTGCTATGCAAATGAATAAGACTTATGTATTGATGAATAAACCAATTTATATTGGACTTACAGTTCTAGATCTCTCGAAGACACACACGTATGATTTTCATTGTAATTATATGCAAAACATGTATAAAGATGATTGTAAATTACTCTACACAGGTACTGATAGTCCCATCTTTACTATTAAATGTGATGATTTTTATGAAGATATGAAACGAAATATTCACCTATTTGATACGTCAGATTATCCTCAAGACAATATGTTTAATATGACACGAGTTAATAAAAAAATTATAGGTCTCATGAAAGATGAGTGTAATGGACAAATTTTCACAGAGTTTGTCGGATTAAGAAGCAAAATGTACAGTGCGCGTGTTAATAATCAGGATTCTATGAAAAAAATTAATGGTATCAAGGCTTCTATTATTAAGAAAACTACCCAATTCAACCACTATTTGGATTGTCTTAAGAATTCTTGCATTCAGAGTCGAGAGCAGTATACTATAAGATCGAAACTTCATAACGTCGAGACCATTAGACAGTGAAAGTCTAATGGTCTCTAGTCTCTAGTCGTAAGGACTAAAAGTCTTAGTCCTTACGACAATAAGAGATTCCTTCAAGATAACAGTACAGATACATTAGCCTGGGGACACTACAAAATAAAACAAAATGGGTAAGTTAAAATTAACTATACACACTTATTTTACACAAAATTAAATGTAGAAGCGTTTAATTTCAGCAAAAAGTGTGTACGATTTAAGGATGAACCAACCATTCACATAATGTTTACCTGGAAATTCGCATATCAGCAAGCTCGATATAGTCAGTGGGAGCAAGCAGCATGTGATCGAGATCGTTTCAGACGAAGAATTGTACAAACAAATGAGATTATGATGCCAGTACTTTTGAAAAAATTAAAGGAAATATAAAATGAATGCATAATAAACAACATATTTTCCATCAGTTTATTTTCGTTTACATATCATTTTTATTTATCCAACTATTGTGAGTATTATCAAAACTTGACCATTTTACATAAACTCTATTGCCACTTTTTTCAAAACCTTCTCAATCAAATAGATATCTGAATATTTGGTCTTGAGAAGTTCTTCCTCGTAGAATCCTCCAGTTATCGGCTTGTCTTGATAATTCTTGAGATGATATGTGCAGGGCTTTGTAGGCGAAATTTTCGTTATTGTGAAGACTTCAGTTGATCAATTAGGTGTGTAACGTCCCATGTTCATAAAAGATAATTATATGTATGGATATACTGTATACAGAATGATGTATGACGGCGTGTATGTGTACAGGCGCAGGTATACGACGATAATCACAATGTAAGCTTCCGCAACCGCGTTTACGACATCAAACGCGTCCCACTAATTAAACCAACTGACCCCCGAGTCAGCAATCCCAAAACCTACTTATTCTGCACCATCACCAACCTATATTGTAAGACACTTTCGGTGGCGATCAGTGATTGGTTATTACCCTAACATTGAGATCATCCGCCAAGCCTTATAAGCCCCGCACTCAGTCCTCATATTGCCTTTAGCCTTTAGTGAAGTCTCTTTTTACAAGGACAACGAGTGTTGTACCTGCTGGACCTGGTGTGTGAATACGAGTGCCGTTTAGTCCTTCGCGTCGTCTATTGGGTGCTTAGAAACCACTCAAACTCCTTGTAAGCTAACCGGTGGAATTCTTCATACTCTGGACGTGAGTTGGTACAGTACGAGGCTTAAGGACCGTCAACATATCTGGCGTTAGCTTCGGCAGCTTAGTTAAGGAACTTACTCTCAACACGCCACGGAACCATCCGTGTAGGATAATACTTAACACCGCCCAGTCATCGACCGTGCAATCTACTAGTAGTGTCCGAACGGGATTGTAAGTCGAACCAATATAGAAATAAGTAAATACGTAACATTAAGAACAAACATAAAGATTAGATTAAAACATCTGTGTAACATCTGTATCAAAGCATTGGACCTTCGTCTAAATAAAGTCATAGCAAAGAAGTACCATAAAGAGACAGTTTATTAGAATCATAACCTACTTAATAGTAACAGAAGACTCTCGAGTCAAGGCTAGTTCACCTATACTCAAATAAATAATTATTTGTATATAGAATTACTGCGCGGTTCAGCATAGTAAATCAGAACCTTACAGGTGTATATCCTTTGTCGAAAATCTCCTTGTTTCTGCTCATACGTACTTTATCACCAACTTTAAATTTAGCACGTTTAAACAAACTGTTTGGTATTTTGTTAATTCGATCAAGTATACGTTTGACTCTGTCTCTGTTCACTTCAGCAGGTTTCATTCCTATTGTCCGATGTCGACTATTATTATACTCTAAAGTTAAATCTGGCAAAATATCCAACCATTTATAAGTGCCACGTAGACTAAATAACTTCCACATTTTGCTTTTTAGAGTCCGAATAAAACGATCGCAAATTGATGCTTTAAATTTACTGTAGGTAGAGTATAAATGAATTTTATAACTTTTCATTAGTTTGTTGAAATCTTTATTGTAAAAGTCTTTTCCACGATCTGTTTGCAAATTCTTAGGTACTCTTTTTTGCAATAGTATTGATTTCATATCTTGAGTTACACATTTTCCAGTTTTTTGTTTCAGTGGCACAGTCCAAGCATACTTTGAGAATACATCGATAACTGTGAGTAGGTACTTGAAACCTTTATTCTGCTTAGCATATGGAATCATTTGAACAAGATCTGCCTGCCAAGTTTCATCTATGTCTTTGACAAGAAAAGAGCGATGTGGATAATTTCGTCTAGCAGGTTTATGAAGTTCCTCCACTAGTCCCGGTTTCATACTGATTTATTGCAGAATTTAAGATTTTTAATTTCTCGTGTAAATGTGATAGCGTATTATTTATCCTAGAAAGCTCAGACTCATTGTTTACAACTTTATTATTTAACACATTCTCTATTGCCTGGAAATCTTCAACAATTTTTTCTGCTTTTTGTTTAATCATATTTTTCACAGACTTTATATTCATAGCATCATCTTGCTCTGTAGCGCTACCTACATTACACAGTTTTCGATTTTCTAAATCAAAATTTCCTTCAGTGGTCAGCTTGAATCCTAGTCCAGATGGTCCTCGAGATACGTCTGCGTGGACCAATCTACGTCCAAACACGTCGATGCTCCTTTTGCTACTGAATCTATAATTTTAGCTTCACGTAGCTCCTCAATGATTGATTGTATTTCATTTATGTGGTTATTATTGCCAGCAGTTGTTTCGGCTAAAAGTAATCTTAAACGATCTACAAGCTCGTTTGGATCATCCCAATAAATGTAATCTATATGAGTATTTTTATGAGCAATCTTATATGACATGAGCTCCTTACCACTTTTACTTTGTGGAATCTTGAGAATTTTACTCACGAAATCGGTATATTTCTTACTTGTATTTTCACGAACATCCTCCACAGGATCATAGTATTTTTTGTGTGCACTTGTAGGCTTTACAGTCGTAGCATATTTTTTATCATCATCAGTGGTTAAAGTATCATCAGGATATTTCTTGAACAATAATTCCACTAGACCTGAAGTTTTATAGTACTCTTTCTCACCGATGATGATTTTATCTTTTTTAAAACTTACAGGAGTATTTCCAATCATTACTGAATCGTTACGCATTTTTCGCACTCCATATATTGTATCTAAGGTTTGTACTTTCCCATTTAGCAACAATTGAACATTTTCATCAACACTATTTTCCAAATCATCAGTATCATCTTTAGTAATGGTATCTTCTTGATCTGAAATATCTGAATCACCTACAGCCGATTCAAAAGCTGATTCTCATATATCGTCGTCATCGTTATCATCATTGTCGCCATCGTCATCGTCGTCTTCGTTGCCGTCCTCTTTTTTTCTAATCCTATCCAATTTTCTCTTTTTTCTTTTTTCTTTTATAACTACTGTCAGTGGTAAACTTCTTTCACTTACACTGATGAGCTTTTCTAAAGGTTTCACAATCGGTTTGAACGACTCATTCAAACTTTTTTCCGCTTCTAATTTATTCAATTTTAATAAATCATACGTTCTTTTCACAGCGTTTCGAACTTTCTCAACTTCACGTAGGACTGCAGTTTCTTTATTAAAATCAGTAGAAATCTTGACAGTTGAAAGACTCACAACTGAATGCTAAATTGCTTCAGTTATTCTGTATATTCATTACAAACTGATTAAAGCCTTTTCTTTAGCGACCATCATTGATATGACGATCTTTGTCTATGACGAGAAAACTATGATTGCCATCATTCCAGCATATTGAACAAATATCTTTGAAACGTTGATATGTCATATCTGTTTTTACATGATCCTTGTAAACATGTTTTAAATTCATATCATCTTATCGAAAAATTACCAATAAATTGATGTTGTCACGCACCAAGTGTTTCGGTGCTTGTGCATACGTTTGACACAAATAAAAGCAATCTACACTTTTATGTCTACCCATGCAGTAAAAAGCTTTGACATTATCCTGCTTTTCACAAGCAATATCATCAAAGACAAAAATTAAATTTGGTTGAGCTTCGTCGGTTGAAACGACAAGATTGGGTTCACCAAAGGGTAAGTACTTGATTCCTTCCAATGGCTCAACAAGTTGTTCCAAAAATTTATATTTTGATTGATTTAGAGATATTGAGTATACGTAAATATTTTCAAATGTCAGACCATTCGGATGAATGTTTAGAGATAGGAGAGCGTTCGTTTTGCCACAATTGGATGGACCGCAAAATACTGCTCTTATACTGCTGGGTAATAATTTTCCGTGACGATTTTGCTGTTTTTTCTGCTGCGTCAAAAGATCAAAATTAATCACTGGCAATTTGCTGACTGCTTCTTAAGATCCATCATGCTTCTATTTCATATGACGACTGAGCCGAGCTACTATAAATGTGAGCATTTATAGTTTTTCTCAGTTAGTCTAGCATGAGCTCGCTAAGAGCTAGCATCATGCAGAAAAAAAGAGGTTCAGGTTTGGTGAATAAATTGATCAACAAATTACCCATTGAACTTCAAGTGCCTGGTTATCAGTACTGTGGTCAAGGTACTAAACTTGCTAAACGCCTAGCTCGTGGAGATCTGGGAATCAATCCTCTGGACGCTGCTTGCAAGGAACACGACATTACCTACTCGAAAAATCCTGACAACATTCAAGAGAGAAACACAGCTGATAAGATTTTAGCAGAGAAGGCGTTGAAAAGAGTAAAATCTAGAGACGCTGGTTTGAAAGAGAGAGCAACAGCTTTTGCCATAGCAAATACTATGAATTTAAAATCGAAGCTCGGTATGGGTGTTGGAGTAGGAGGTAGATCTCTCAAATCTAAGAAAAAGATTACACTAAAAAGATTGATCAAGTCAGCAGAAAAAAAACCTATTATTCCTGGCAAAGACACTCGCTCTATGGTTAGGTCAGCACTAAAATCTGCTCGTGAGCATGTGAAAAAACTTGGTGGGAAAAGTTAAGTTAGTGTTCCACGCATATTGCCTATTCCCAGCAAAGTAGGTGGCTTTCTTCCAGCACTCATTCCACTTTTTGCTGGTCTTAGTGCAATCGGCTCACTTGCAGGAGGAGCTCCACGAATCGCAAAAGCAATAAATAGGGCAAACACTGCTAAGAAGCAAATGGAAGAGCAAAAAAAAGACACAATGAAAAAATGAAAATGCTGACACTTGGTAAGGGACTGTTTCTGAAACCTCATTATAAAGGTTTCGGTATCTTTCTCAAACAAAACAAAAAGAAACAATGTGGAAAAAAAACTTTGATGAAATAAGATTGCCAAAACGTGCACTCACCGACTATGATCTACTTAAGTATGCAAAATTGATGAAAATAACAAATTTTCGTGGAGTTTTTATGCGAAATGCCCTATCTTCAAATGGTAGTCGAGCTAAAGAATCGGCAATGATAAATCTGGATGATGCGAGTGGATCCGGCATGCACCGGGTAGCTTATCGAAAAAATGGTAATGAAATTACATACTTTGCTAGTTTTGGTGATTTATAACCACCTCAAGATCTTATGAATTACTGGAAAGTATCTCAAGTCAAGTACAATTATCGGAGGTATCAGGAATTTTCAACTTTTATCTGTGGTCCTCTCTGTCTCAAATTTCTCTGCAATCAACTTAATTGTAAGGAACAGTTCTGTCTGTATAAAAAGAAATCTACACCAGTGATTTGAATCAAACCTTGAGACACACTATTTGCCTCCCATAGAGCTGGATCCGGATAAACAGTATAGCGTTGGACTTGTTGAGTTGCTAACTTTCAATTCCATACCAAACGTCGATGTAAACTGCAATAAGTTTTACGTCGGACAAGAAATAATTGAACTTCCTACAGGAAGTTATGAGATTGAGGATATCGAACGAACTTTGCAAAGCGTCCTCGATCAATCCAAATAATAATACATTGCGTAGCATTATTGAGTGCCGTCATGAAATCAATTTTCATCCAAGTGACTCGATTGCTCGTCTACTGGGATTCACTCCAAGAGTCTTGAAACCATATATAAGTCATGACTCTGATTTACCAGTAGCTATTCTCGAAGTGAACGCTCTACGAGTCGAGTGTAATATTACAGCAGGAGCATACATAAATCAACAAAAAGTCCATACAATACATGAATTTTTCCCAGCAGTTCCACCAGGTTACAAGATAATCGAGGTTCCTAAACAAATAATATACTTACCGATATCTGTGAAAGTGATTGATTATTTACAACTACGTCTAGTAGATCAAGATGGTGATTTGATCAATCTTCGAGGTGAAATTATTACAATTCGTTTGCATCTGAAAAGCACTTGAAATTGGTATTGTTTTTAATACTGACAAAAGCTATAATAAAAGCTCAGTATGTTATCAGACAGTCAGTTTGCAACGAGCGATCAAACTTGACGATTGACACGTCGGAATAGTCAATTTCGTCAAAGTCTCGGTCTCACAGTAAAGCGTGGTGGAGAAAAAATAGGTCAACGAGTGAGAAAAATACAGAAAAAATAACTTGTACATTTATCTGCTGCTACTGCTGCCAAGATGGAGGCAGTTCTTAACGTACAATCTCCAGTCATCTTTGATGAATATATCTCACATTATGAGGTTCATGCACATCAACCCTACACCGCACTTACATTCAACAATAGTGATGAAATTCGAATAGCTATTCAGCATCAAGATTTGTGTATGCTACCATCCAAAAGTTCTCTACACATTTGTGGAAAGGTTACAAAGCAGGATGGTACTGCTTTAGAACATACTAATTTCGTGAACAATGCTATTAGTCATCTCTTCGAGGAAATTCGATACAAGATGAATGCTATAGAAATTGATCGATGCAAAAATGTTGCTGCAACAACTTTGATGAAAGGCTACACTTCTTTCTCACCCAGTCAGCTAAAGTATCTGGAAAATTCCAGCTAGACGCCTACTACTGACGTGGGAAATATATCTGATAATAATGGAAACTTTGATGTGATAGTTCCTCTATCATTGATTTTCGGTTTTGCTGAGGATTATCGAAAAATCGTTGTAAACGTTAAGCATGAACTGATTCTCACAAGATCGAAAAATGATTTGAACGCTGTTTTACAAGAGCCTATAATGGTAGATGGAAGACCTACATACGAAGACTTTAAAATTGAAAGCACTCGTATAGAATTGCTAATCCCCACCTCGTCCTATCAGATCGACGAAAAATACAACTATTTAATTACATACAAAAAGATGTGTCTATTGCTATGAGTTTTCGTTTATGGGAATTGTATGAGTATCCAGTACTTCCAATAATCACACAACATGTATGGACAGTGAAAACATCGAATTAACTGGAGAAGCCACGTTTTATCATTCTAGGTTTTCAAACAGCGAGGAAAGGAGTACAAAGAAAAAATGCTAGTTATTTTGATCACTGCGATATTAGTAATGTAAAACTTTTCTTCAACTCTCAGAGTTACCCATACGGTAATCTCAATCTTGATCTTGCAAACAATTAGTTTGCCATACTCTATGATATATATGCAAATTTCCAAAATGTATATTATTCTAATAGAATTGTAATAGATCCTCTTTTGAGTAAAGAAGAATTTATTTAACATGCACCACTCATAGTCATAGATTGTTCAAAACAAAACGAGTCTCTTAAACAAGCATCTGTCGATGTACGCCTTGAATTTGAATGTAAGAATAATATGCCTGCAAATACAACTGCGTATTGTCTAATTTTACACGATCGCATTGTTAAGTATAATCCTATAAGCGGTGATGTTAAGAAACTTGTCTAAAACTATATAAAGCTTGCGTGAACAATTAATTAGTCAGTACTGTTATAAACCATCAGTCAAGATAGATCTCAAAAATGAATCCATATAGCGCTTCGTACACTCCTCTCAAGGAGGACAAAAGCGCTAGAAGAGTGCAAGATGATAAACAATGTAATACGTATCGTTGAGAATCTTGTTCTGCTCTGACTAATAAAAGTCAACAGCGGAAAAATACTTTTGAGAAATATTCCACTAACACAAAGTCCATGCCAGAACATCAAGGTTATAAGAAGTTCTGAAATATTATATCATGTCTTTACAAATAATGTTTTATGTACTTATCTTTTTGAATAAAGAAAAAAAATAAAAAATCATATGTTATTTTTTAATTATTAATCCTAACCTTTATTCCTTCCACCTATTCCTTTATTATCCTATTGGGATCTCATCCACAGAGGTGTAACCTATATATAGTAATATGTGGTATTCTGTGGGTCAGCCATAGTCAATCGCAAATCTGCGGAATTTCAGCCGCTAGAGGTCAGGTCGTGAGATCCCAATATGTCAATCGATAATAAAATGTTCGAAGAATAATCCTCTGTCGGTAATGTAGGAGGCTGCGTGGGCCTCAATAATCCTATGTCGGTAATGCATGGGGCATGGGACCGGGGGCATGTGATACCCGGTCGGTAAAACAGGGATCTGCTAATACTAGTTACCTTCGGTCGGTATTTGGAGGCGCGGGACCCGCCTGACGCAGTATCAGCCCAGCCTCTACTACTAACCTACTTCCCTCTCCAAATCCTGGTCCCGACTGACAATATCCGGCGCGCGGGAAACGCAACCGTTACAATAGTGTATTAAAGTTTTATATAAGAAAGTTTTTCCAAAACCTCCAGGACCATCAATAAAATAAATTTTAGTTTCGCTGTTAATGATTTCTTTGAAAATAGAGTGTAGATCTTCATTTAATTGATTTACCATTTGTTTAAAAATAGTGGCACTATGCAATAGATTTTCAGAAGACATGTCATCATTAACAATAAGATTATCAGGTTCTGCTAAACTAAAATCCTTACAACATCTTTTTTCTCTTTCTAATATACTTTGAATGTGAGATAAAGCATTATTTTCTTTATTTTCTATAAAATCTTCAGTGAACAAATTCTTAAACTTATTCCAAATTGTATTTCCTTGAATATTTTCTGCTGATATAAACTAAGCGAAAAATTTACGTAATTGAAAAGGCAAAATTATTTGGCAGGCCTCTTGAAAAATATTATAAACACAAGAGTCATCAGCTACTACTAGAAGTAGCACCTTTCATTCGGTTTAGAATCAACTTTAGAAAAAACGTTTCACTATCTTTTGGAGATACAACATTTAATCGTCCGATGGCACTATATTTATAATTACGCGATCGTTTTATCCAAGATTTTGTTTTTTGATCATATCTGTAATATTGAGGAACATATTTAATATTTTTTGCAAAATTATCTATTTTATTTAATTTAAACCACGCTGTTAAAGTTGTTTCCGTGTTGCGTAATGCTTCTAACTCTTTATGTTCTTCAAAAATCATTTTTTGTTGATCTTTAGTATGAACTGCTAAACGTGTAACAGTATGGCTTCTACCACATAATGGAAATTTTGTAGTCGCCAAGCTGCTTCCATTCCGCTCAAATACCTTCCATCAATAAAATGAGTAATTTCATCATGAATTATAGCACCTGTTTCATCATTTTCTTTATTCTCTATTTTTTGAATTTTGCATAATGCTCCATCTCCACTAGGGTGGCGCTTATTTCCCAAAGTGATTGAATACCGGCTCCCGTTTCGGGAATCCCTTGCATTTACCCAAAAACGATGAATTCAGAAATAAAACGTGATTTCGAAAGCGTTTAACCCGTTTCACTTTTCAAAAAACATGATTTTTTCGCTCCTACGTATTTAATGCTGTAGCATTCAAGGATAGTCAAACATCAATTTCCAATATGTAAAATATGTTTTCGATGTATTTTTTACGTAGAATACGATGGTGCTGTTGCTTTTATTATACAAGATAAGCTAAAAACGCTAGGCGCATAAAATTGTGTGTTTTACTATTTTTCAGTGATTTTTGGCCCCTTCTGTTTTAAAGTTATGTTATATGATAAAATTAATAACGCCATCGTATTCTACGCATAAAATACATCAAAAACATATATTTCATATTTGGAAATAAACTTGGTTGCCCTTGGATTCGATATAAAAGAAAATATATCGAATTTGATGTTGATGCTGAGAGTAGACTGGCGCAAAGTGTCGCGAGCATCATTTTATGTATTCAATTCAATTTTTAACGGCAAGGAACTTTTATTTCCAAATATGCGATACATGTTTTCGACGTAGAATACGATGGCGCTATTAATTTTATCATAAAACATAATCTTAAAGCAGAAGGGGCCAAAAATCACTGAAAAACACTAAAACACTATTTTATGCACCTAGCGTTTTTAGCTTATCTTGTATGATAAAAGCAATAGCACCATCGTATTCTACATGAAAAAATACATCGGAAACATATCTTACATATTGGAAATTGACGTTTGACTATCCTTGAATGCTACAGCATTAAATACGTAAGAGCGAAAAAATCATGTTTTTTGAAAAGTGAATGGGGTTAAACACTTGCTAAATTACATTTTATTGCTGAATTCGTCGTTTTTGGGTAAATGCAAGTGATTCCCGAAACGGGAGCCGGTATTCAAGCACTTTGGGAAATAAGCGCCACCCTAATCTCCACCCTTATGTATGTAATTAAATATATATTTAATACTTAGAATTGATGCACAATATTCTACATTTATGTGACATTTATACTTTTGCAGTAGAAAGCTATTGGAAGGAACCACCATACGGTTATCAACTGGAATAATTTCTTTATACTTTTTTGTGGAATACGTATGATTTTCAGATAACCATTTTCTTTAAAAGTTGTGCTGATGCAAAATTCTTTGCTAAAATTTTTATCACAACTAGTTTTGGTTTTACTATTTTCTTTTAAACAAGGAGATGTATTTGTGTGTGGTCCATGTAGCATATGTTTAATTACTAATTTTTGTAAATCTTTATTAGAATTTGTAAGCGATCCAGCGGTTTGAATCGCGCGCGCAAGGTCATGCGCAGGGTCGCCGCGGTTCGGCGCGCAGGCGCTGCGCGCGGCGCTCGCGACGCGACGCGTGCGCGATTGAGAGATAGCTTCCGGCCACGAGAGCAGCAACACGTGCTCGAAATTATCGACCTTGCGATACCGCGCGAACGCGATCTACGGTGCCTCCGCTGTGCGCGAGTGTATCTGTGGAGCTGCTAGTGAAGGCGAGCGTGCGAGCGGAGTGATCCAGCGAGCCAGCGACGAACCTGTCGGTACGCCACCGACTCGCAGTCCAAGTCAAGTTTTATTTTTTTAAATATCATTTGATAACGAATTTTGCATAAAATAATCTAACATTAATATTTGGAATATTGTTTGGAGTAGTGTTACTAGGAAAATGTTTAGAACCATTTTTAATTCTTTCCATTTAGGATTACAAGTCATGGCAATCAATAAATCTGGTCTCAATTTAGCTCTCGTTATGGCCATTGCATCTCGATAATGTTGCTGTATATATCGTGGGCTTCCTATGTATGTAGTCGGTAGTATGAACAAATTACCCAATCTTTCTTTTTTTTCAAAATTTGTGAAATACTTGAAGCAGAATTGTAAACATGATCGAATAAACCTTGATAACATTCAATTCTTAATTGTTTTTGATTATTTCTAAAGAAATTCATTCTATTATTCTCTACCATAATAAGTGCATGTATAAAATATTGTTGAGTTAGTCTACCACCAAATAATAAAGGAGAGAAACTTTTTATTTTTGGTCTATATGATAGACAGTTCACATCGAACCCCATGGCATTTTCCCCAAACTCCAGAAGAAAGGTAACACGTTGGGGACAGGTATTTATTTATTCATTGATTGATTTATTTATTTATACACAAAACTTTCTGAAAACAGAAATTCTTTTTTATATTTTAATTATTGTACTAGCTATAGCACTAATATTAATTAGCCTACAAACTATTTTTATTATTAATGTTGTTATAGATTTCTACAAATAAATAGGGATTCCAAGAATCCTTGGGTTAATTGACTGTGTCGTAGTAACGATAGTACGTCCTGCACAAAATGAGGAAGCTTTTTTCCATCATAAACATTCATACTCGTTGAATGTTCAAGTAGTAAGTAGTACTAAGAAGTATTTTGTCTAGTTGTCGAAAATAAAATGTGTAATGTGAATTATCTTTCAAGGTCTCAAACGATAACTACATGATTCAGAGCATTAGAATCTGTCCTGGATCAAACAATGACAAATTCATCTGGAAGCACAGTGATATCAGGCACCATTTGCTAACTCTACGAGAGAATAGAGATATTGTTCAAGAAGAGGGATCGTATTATTTATTAGGTAAGTCTACATTGTTCACTATAATTTATTATCTGTAAATAGGCTATAAAACACAATATTTTGTCAACTCAACATTTTTTAAGCTAATTTTCATTTTATTTGTTTAATTTTTATGTTATAATAATAAGAAAAAGTGACTACACTCCTTTAACAATTCTTCTTACACGTATTAAGAATGTACCATTGCATTCAGCAGAAGGAAGATACACATATTAGCATGTACGGACTCGATGCAAAATCGAACAATACTTTGGCACTCTGTCGAATGTTTGGCAAGCCATAAGCAGGCGACGTACTTTATACTACTCTCCAAGAAAAGCAGCTAAAATAATGTTAGAGTGTGCAGTATTACACAATTTCCGAAGAATGCATGTGTAAATAATTTATAGGCTATATATTATAAACTTTGAAAATAAAAATAGTAGCATGTGTGTAATTTTAGAATATTTTTTCAGTTTAAATGACTTGATTGCAGAGATGCAATATGATGATCAAGAACAAATCACTCACCATGGCGCAGATTATTTAGCAGGGATTCAAGAGAGGCAAAGACTCGTCAATCTATATTACAATTAATTTATATTCTCGTATATATATATATATATATATATATATACCTTTCATTAATATATAGATTCCCACTCGCCGTTCTCTCGCCTTTCTCGCGAAACACTACCCCCCTACTACCTCACACACCACACACTACACACAGTTACACACTCTCCTCATATCACAATAGCATCAAATCCTTCAGTACTATATCTCCTGTCAGCTCAACAACATCAGAGTTGACAATAAATCCTTCTCTGGAAAACTCATTTTACTAATTTCGATAATATACAACTTTTAATAATTGACAAGCGTAGCTTTTATTATCAGACACACATAACGTAAGTTTTTTCAAAATCAAATTATTGTACAACAGTGTTCTTTTGTAAATAATCAATAAATTTTAGTGGCCTTGAAGAGGGAGGATTAAGCCTCCGAAACGACGGCCAAACAAACAACTAACTACTCGTAGTGATTATTTCTCCATCTCACTTGATATGATGGTCTCTTACATGGAAGATCATACTCATTTTGTAAAAGGTTTAATAACAAAATTAGGAGCCCAAGATCATGACAAACACAAAGAGATGTGGAGGGAGCTTTCTCATAAATTGAATACGCTTGGGCCTGTTAAGAAAACTGATGATAAGTAGGAGAAGGTAATAACTATTAATTTAACAAAATGTATTGTTAAAGAGTTAATTCTTAAATTTTTTCCAGTCATGGACTTCTCTAAAGAATCGAGCAAAAGCCTTAAAAGCAGAGTATGTTGTTGCCACAAAATGTACTGGGAATACTGAGGTAACTCTCCATTGTCTGATCTTGTAGAAAGGATTTCAGATATCTTTGGCCGTTATGTCACTGGCTTAGGTATTATAATTGAGATAGGTGTCAACAATACCACTTTTCCAGATTGTAAGTATGAATATGAGAAAATGCAAAGTTGTAAATACATGTTTATTTATACCCTTCTAAATATTGCAGCCGACAATGATTCTTTAGAGAATATAGATTTTGATTGTGATACATACGACTCAAAAAATGAAACTATTGATTACGTTGTTGAGGCAGTATTTATAAATTACCATGAGACATTTGATTGCTTAGCGATTTTCATAGCTAATCAAGAGAATGACAGACAAATGATACGTATCATTAATACATTATTGGATATCATAACTAGCTTTGTCAAGGTCTTATTCATGATTGTGGCATCTTATAATCTATAATTCTTGATCTTTTATACATTGAAAATTTTTTATTGAAAAAAATATCTATCCTAGCTATTTTTTAAAATAATACTCCATGAATAGTTGAGATCGCATAAATGAGTGTTGTAGAAGATTTATTTGTTGGATAAAATGCATTGGTGATACGGTATAAGTGTATCACTTGTGATATAAACAGCTCATATCACTATTTATATCACTAAACCTAACATTTTTTACAAAAGTCGCGCGCGCTTTTCCTAAATTCATACAAATTTGATCGTGTCTTGTTACTGCACTTTGCAAGGCAGTTTGTTTTCGTATTGCCAAAGTGCCGGACGTTAAAGCCTAAGAAAAACTAATCTTCAAAATGTCTAAAAATCAATAAGTTTTCGTCGATAAACGTGCGTTCTTTATATAATTTCTATCATTAAGATAATAAGATATATTTTTGTAATTGAATAGATTTTTTACTGGAAGATAGAATGTTGCTTTATTCCATGTAAAAAATATATTTGTTATGATAGTTTACTACATGTTATTAGAACATCAGAAGTTTACATTGTCTGTATTTTTCATACAAGTTCTCGCAACAAGTCCAATGGAAATGAAGAAAGTTCTCGCAACATGACCAATATCAAACAAATGGCCCTGCTAATTCAAACCATGCTAAGGAATCATGACTTGGCAACGGCTGTAATGGATCCACTTCTAGCAAAGCATCGCTGGGAAGAACTAACGGATAACCTTAATGCCATAAAAAATGAAGGTATCAATAATAGAGAAACAGAAACCTGGAAACGTCTAAGTTTATTACAATATTTAAAATAATGTTTATGTAAATATATAAATTCTTGAGTTTTAACTTTCACTTGACATTTTTTTGTATTTAAAACACATGCTTGTTTTATTTTATTTAATCTTTTTTAAATAATTATTCATAATTATCAATTTTAATAATTATAGACTTGGACTGATAAGAACAGGAATATACTGGATAAAATAAGAGATCATGAAAATGGCCTGGAGGTACAGTTTGATTCATTAGATTTGAAAGTCCTTAAAGCATTGGGCGTTGCATTGTGTGCATATACTATTATTTTACATAAATTAAGTGTGTACATAATTTATGTAAAATAATGGTATATGCTATTTTTTCAGTTTAAGTTTTAAATATTGTGACGAGAGCAATAGCCCTCGTCTAGCCCAGCATGCTCCTGTAGGCTAAGTTATAGATATGTGTGTACAGGAAAGACAGCGGAGACGAGCCAGAGGTGAGTAGGGTAGGGAGAGAGAGAGCAACGCGACGCGATTAGCGAAACAGATACGTTTCGACTACCGTTGAGTCAACTTCTTGGACATCGGATCGAGAGTTAATTGTGTGTGATTTCGAGATACCGACGCGAGAACGGCCGCCAGTGTTTGCCTGCCTGCGATACATGCCCGTTTGTGCCTTTACTGCGATTACTGTTTGTAAGTACCTGCTCTCTTTCTCTCGCTTGCTCACTCACCAATGCTTTCGCGCTCTCGCTGACCTCGCTCAAGCTCGTCGCGAGCTTACGCTTTTCCGCACGGCTTACGCACTTTTCAGTGTTGCTTCTACGCTGCAACGCTGCTGTAAATCTCCTGCTTTTATTGAATAAAGTGTGTGTTGTAACGTTAACTATCGCCTTGACTTATTTTCCGTACTTAGCATGCATTATCGTTTTACTTGCCGTTTCGCGCATTTCAGCGACCCAGCCGCCTCCGCGGGCACGCATTTCGCTTCTCGAAGTGCGTGCGAACTGACTAGCCGTCGCCTCTGCAACCAGGTGCAGAGATACCAAACCGCTCGCCTTCGCGAGCAAACAAGTACGCCCGTCGGCTACTTGATTATAACGAGGATTGTCGGTCGCATTGCACGCAGCTAATGACTGCGCGACCGCTGCATAAATAACAACGTGTTCATCCCGTTATATTGGCGCCCAAACGTTTGGAAAAATTAGAAAGGAAAAGAGGTTTAATTTAAAAATTATACAGCAAATTTAAACGCTTATATATAAAAGATTTTAGTGCGACGAAGAGCGTACAGGCGTGTACACGCATAGCGACGAGACACTTTGCTCAGCGCATCGTATTGTTGTTTATATTGCCAGTCGTGAGATTAAACCATGGAGGAAGAGAGAAGGAGATCAAACTCCGTACTTCCAACATGGACCTCTTTTCCTGGCGAAGATCGCCAGGTCCGCTCGACTAAATAGCCCTGACCTTAGCGAGTATGAGAGCCGCCTGTCGGCGACTTATCGCACTGATCAGCGAACTCCTGATTACAAAATATATCGGAGTTCAAATCCACATAAAACCACTTTTTTTATCGTGTTGTTAATGTTATATAAATAATTATATATACAATTATTAATTATATTGTAAAAAGTTCATACAAAATAAACATAGAATGTGCGTTTGTTCTACACTTGATACATTCAAATAAAAAAGTAATACAATATTGAAGATATATTTGTAAATTTTCACGATAAATTCGTATAGGCATTAATTTTTATAATAAATAAACAATCCTTTTATTATTAATTTAACAAAACTGTACATAAATAACCGATTACTTGTACCGAAAGAAGTTATAAGGATAAAGATAAATATTTTGAAACCCCTTCTTTTGTTTAAATTTAAGGTTTTGTTGAAGCTTAAATTTAAACTTAAACTTAAACTGAAGCTTAAATTTAAGCTTAAACAAATTACAAACCCCCACGTTTGTTTGATGATCATATGTAACTTTCAATTATATATTCTCAACGATTTTGCTGGCTGAGGGTTCGATTCTCGGTGTGGTCAAATTTTTTTTCATGTCATAATTCAGAGGTACTTTTTATATTTATTATAAATAAATCACGAGGAACTTCAATTATGTATACTGTATGCTAAGTATTATTTTAAATTATATAATACAGAAGAGCACAAAAGACAGTCTTTGATCAATTTCACCTTCATTTTTGCAATCATAGAGATCAGTAGCTGGGTGATTGTGCTACTGGTTATTTATTTAGATTATTTATATAGTAAGTTTGATTTTCTATTGTAAAGTAGTATAATCTTTAAATAATTATGATTGAATTTATAAAATCTGCGCTCTATAGAAAAAGATGGTAAGTATATGTAATAAAAGTATAAATTACTTTACATACAAATTCCAAGAGAAAGCGAAATTTATCTAAGACTGCCTCTCACCAACCAAAACAAATTAAAATATGTAATAAAAGCACTTAATATGTTCATTATGTTTTATTGTTTCTTTATTATACCCTCTTCTGGAATTTATAACAATTGTATATAATTTCAAATAATACTTAGCATTACAGTATACATAATTGAAATTCATCGTGATTTATTTATAATAAAAATAAAAAGTACCTCTGAATTATGACATGAAAAAAAATTTGACCACACCGAGAATCGAACCCGAATCAATAAGTCAATAGGACAACACGCTAACCCCTAAGCCATCAAGATCGTTGAGAATATATAATTGAAAGTTACATATGATCATCGAACTCACGTGGGGGCTTGGAATTTGTTTAAGCTTAAATTTAAGCTTCAGTTTAAGTTTAAGTTTAAATTTAAGCTTCAACAAAACCTTAAATTTAAACAAAAGAAGGGGTTTCAAAATATTTATCTTTATCCTTATAACTTCTTTCGGTACAAGTAATCGGTTATTTATGTACGGTTTTGTTAAATTAATAATTAAAGGATTGTTTATTTATTATAAAAATTAATGCCTATACGAATTTATCGTGAAAATTTACAAATATATCTTCAATATTGTATTACTTTTTTATTTGAATGTATCAAGTGTAGAACAAACGCACATTCTATGTTTATTTTGTATGAACTTTTTACAATATAATTAATAATTGTATATAATAATTATTTATATAACATTAACAACACGATAAAAAAGTGGTTTTATGTGGATTTGAACTCCGATATATTTTTTATTCAGGAGTTCGCTGATCAGTGCGATAAGTCGCCGACAGGCGGCTCTCATACTCGCTAGGTCAGGGCTTTTTAGTCGAGCGAACCTGGCGATCTTCGTCGGTAAAAGAGGTCCATTTCGGCAACGCAAGCCCATAAGAGTTTGGTCTCCTTCTCTCTTCCTCCATGGATTAAACGTAATAACTTAAATAATAGCGAGACGATACGCAATAACACGACAGCGGCGGAAAGTCGAGAATAACAACGAGCGTCGACATACACGGTTTGTTTATATCGACAGCATTGACCGCTGCTGAACTTGAGGACTCGTACCGTATATACGCCGAAGTATACACTGTTGTAGCTCGGTTCGGCGAACTGTGCGTATGCCGCTGAGTTTCTCAGTTTGTTTTCCTCTTCGATCTTGTGTAAAATCGAAACGTATCTCAACGTGTGTATAACACAATATACTCCTGTCGATACGCGTATGCTTTTGTCTTGGCACTCGGATATAACGAGTGATTAAGGAGAGTTTGCTCGCTTTCTTTTTGTGCCAACGAGTAGTTAAAATTATTAACAAATAGAGAGCGACACGAGTGTACTGTGCATTAATTATATTACTATAAATTGCGTTACGCGAGGATAAGGAATTTGAATTCTCCCTAGCGCGCGAAAACAGTGTAGTCAGCAGTAGGAGCCTACACGCGTATATACACATATATATACAAAGAGCTGCGGCCAAGCTATACGGGCATTTCCATAAATAGCATTATACAGTGATTGCGGCGAATTCACGTGATTGATGTCACCAGCCAAATAATACAGGGCGACGACGAGAATTGTCAACGAAGAGACAAAGATCATTAACTCTTAAAAGTTTAAACAAAGAAAAAAATTTCTTTTTTTTTCTTTCCTTTTTTCTTTTTTTTTCTTTTTTTTTCTTTTTCTTAATACCTTTATTTTTTCTCTTAATTTTTTTTTTATCCAAAAATATTTTCTTCTGGTTTCTTTTTCTCTTAGCTGACAAGACGTCAGGTTGTCTCTGGTAGAATTTTTTTTATTTTGTCATTTTTTTTCCTTCTTAAAAATAATAATAATAGCTCCGAGCGAACGCGCAGACTGTAGCAACGAAGGAGAGAATATCACGTCAGTTTAACGAGTCGTGAAATAGACCTCTCAGTTCGGCGTGGAACGCAAAATTAAGTGCGATATTTAAATAATAGCTAATAATTAGCTCTGATAATAGAATAAAGAACTGAGAGCGTAACGCGGAGATAGCCAGGTGGGAAGTCTGCATTACGTATTTTGGTTAAGAAAATCAAACGACGGATATTCCCTCTAAAAACGTGCCAGTCGCCTCATAACCTACGTTTACAGAATTAAGACGAAATAGAGCCAAGATGGCAGAAGGTGGCGGACATTTTGAAGACCAAATTCATGCAGAAATTGAGGAATGAGCGATGTCGCTACCTGCAAATGAATTATATACAAGATTAGCAGAATTAGAACTAAGAAAGGGATCTTCACGTCTTGAGAACGTATGTAGGTTAGCTATGCGATTACGCGGTGACTACACGGTGGAAGATTTTTTAGAAACGAGCGATCCAGAATTTATAGCATCATCAAGAAGAGACACAGATTTACATAGAATGATACAAAGAGACAGATCATTGTCAGAAACAGTAAAGTTGGCTATAATAGAGCGGAATCGCGCGGGTCGAGTCAATATGTTCGATTGGAATTCGACCTTCCTGGATAATTTCGACGGGTCTAACGCAAGAACACTACCGACAAGGCCAGAGTCGCAGAACGCAGGAGCGAATATAGAGATTAGCGAAACAGATACGTTTCGACTACCGTTGAGTCAACTTCTTGGACATCGGATCGAGAGTTAATTGTGTGTGATTTCGAGATACCGACGCGAGAACAGCGGCCAGTGTTTTCCTGCCTGCGATACATGCCCGTTTGTGCCTTTACTGCGATTACTGTTTGTAAGTACCTGCTCTCTTTCTCTCGCTTGCTCACTCACCAATGCTTTCGCGCTCTCGCTGACCTCGCTCGAGCTCGTCGCAAGCTTACGCTTATCCGCACGGCTTACGCGCTTTTCAGGTTGCTTCTACGCTGCGACGCTGCTGTAAATCTCCTGCTTTTATTGAATGAAGTGTGTGTTGTAACGTTAACTATCGCCTTGACTTATTTTCCGTACTTTGCATGCATTATCGTTTTACTTGCCGTTTCGCGAATTTCAGCGACCCAGCCGCCTCCGCGGGCACGCATTTCGCTTTTCGAAGTGCGTGCGAACTGACTAGCCGTCGCCTCTGCAACCAGGTGCAGAGATACCAAACCGCTCGCCTTCGCGAGCAAACAAGTACGCCCGTCGGCTACTTGATTATAACGAGGATTGTCGGTAGCATTGCACGCAGCTAATGACTGCGCGACCGCCGCATAAATAACAACGTGTTCATCCCGTTATAATGTGGTTCCGTTTTCTTTCAGAAGTTACAAGTTCTGTAGCACTGGTTCCACGCAATGCACATGTTGCAGCTATATCTGAGAGTTTGAAGTGGGTTGCTCAATATACTTGACCAGATGAGAGTCGTGTGTGAAAATCATTGACGTACAAATTCTTTATTGGAAGAACTCAATTCCATTCTGAAGGACTATTTCAATGGCAATCGTACATACAATGCATTCAATCAAGTAGAACCTGTCAAAGATGTTGAAATAGATAAAGACGTAGAAAGTTTGGAAAAAGCACCTACACAATTTGATCCTACACAATTTGATCGACCTTTGACAGTGCCATCTCCTTTAATGTCTGACTCTATTGTTGGTATAGATGAAGATAATGACATGGATATGGAAATTCTAGAAGATGAAGTTGACTTTGAAGAAATTATGCGCTGCATAAAGAATTCATCATCAAAGAAATAAATAGCTCAATCGAGTCAGACTTATTATTTTATATATTGTATCTTTACAATTTTTCCATATAGTTCACTAATTTTTAATTTCACATTGTTGTATTATTACTTTTAATTATTTTAACTTGTAGAAATTTTTGTCTACGAGTTAATGTACTACATGTTTTATTAAGACTTTCCACTTTTTCTAAGTTAGTATGTCTTGTCTTCTCTGGTATTTCAAAAAATGCTAGCCAATAGACTGTAACTAGTTTTTAAGATTAGATAAACATTATTGTGGCATTTTATAATTTATAAGAAAATGTAAGTTTCTTCGGTACTATTTAAGATTATTTTATAAAATATAATAATGCTCGATCAAAAATAAAAAAAATAGATTGAAATATGCATAATTGTTTGTAAAACTAAATAATTATATGAAATAAGATTTCATATTTTTATACGTGAGGATTAAATAAAGTATGTACTTTTAAAAATATTCGAATGGTAGTAAGATTTATTCTAATTATACTATGAGTATTTTACAAATTCATTTTTTAGATGTTTCAAAACAAATATTCTTTAAAAATTGTATAAAATTTTTATTTTAAATATCATAATACATATAGCTCTACATTCCGACTTTCATTATTACATATAACGATAAACTAATTCTTAATATACAATGGATTCATTCTATCACTATTCGTATTTTAAAAACGTTCAATAGCGATAATCTTTCTTACATACTTTTTCACAATTGGTTCGTGAAATTTCATTTTGTATCACGAAAGTAACTAAGAGAGTATCAATCATTCCCAAAACATCTATTGCTAGATTCGATGATATAGCTGAAAAGAGAGTATATCACTTTTCCGTCATTGTGTATCACTGTATTTATCACTTCAGAATAACCTCCCTGATACTTTTATGGCCTTAAGTCACGCTGTATCTTTTATGTGTAGAATTTTCTCGATTTTATATTCGAAATAATTCTTTGAATATAGCTAGGGGAAAGTGGTCACATAAAACATCCGGATGATATCACCAAAACTGTGGTTGTAAACTCCAAAATTCAATTTTTTCAATCATCAAAATTAAAATTTTTAGATCACATCCAGAGTTTTGGTGTTATAATCCGGATGGTGACCTGTTATCATTTAAGCATTTTCAGTAGAGACATAGGTTCTCACACGAATGTTTTCACCAACGTGTAATTATGGCGATTATTATAGTCAATTTTTATATATTCATCCTTAATAAATATTATTATGATTAACTCAATATATATTTATTTATTATTATTAAGCTTGAAATAATTATGCATATATTACGATAGACTATAACGGGATGAACGCGATGTTACTTCTGTGGCGGTCGCGCAGTCATCAGCTGCGTACAATGCGACCGATGATCCTCGTTATAATCGAGTAGCCGACGGGCATACTCGTTTGCTCGCGGAGGTGAGCGGTTTGGGGTCTCTGCACCTGGTTCCGCAGAGGCGACGGCTAGTCAGTTCGCACGCACTTCGAAAAGCGAAATGCGTGCCCGCGGAGGCGGCTGGGTCACTGAAATACGCGAAACGGCAAGAAAGACGATAATGCATGCAAAATAAGTAAAATAAGTAAAGGCGGTAGTTGACGTTACAACACACAATTTATTCAGTAAAAGAAAGGAGATTTACAGCAGCGTGGCAAGCGTATAAGCGACGTGAAAACCGTGTAAGCCGCGGAAAAAGCGTGTGCTCGTGATGAGCTCGAGCGAGGTCAGCGAGAGCGCGAAAGCACTTATGAGTGAGCAAGTGAGAGAAAGAGAGCAGGTACTTACAAATAGTAGTCGCAATAAGGGCAAAAACTGGCACGTGCAGCAGGCGGGAAACGCTGGCTGCAGTTGTCGAGTCAGTCTCACAAAATCCTTAACGAAGTCGCACAACACTACTCTAATCGCTCTTGACAAAATTATATATTCGAAAAGGTCTTAACTGTGAGCTAGTCGAAACGTATCTGTTTCTCTAGTCGCGTATCGCGTTGCTCTCTCTCTCCCTACTCTACTCACCTTTGGCTCGTCTCCGCTGTCTCTCCTGTAAATACATATTTAACTTAGCCTACAGGAGCATGCTGGGCTAGACGAGGGCTATCGCTCTCATCACAAGACATATATTATTTGTAACAATATAATTTAAGTAATTACACAGGCTAATTTTATATAATTATACCCAATTAATTTTGAAATATTTCTGAAAAAACTATATTTTTTGTGTAAATTTTACCGTCATCGTCGAATTTTTTTTTATGTTCATTCTTTATTGCATTATTATTATTTTTATGATACATAGATTTATTACTTATAAATATTTTTAAATTATCTTTGGAGGACGTCCTAGACAAAGCAACATACAGCTGGCCGTGACTAAATACGGGAGTACATAAATATACACCTACTTTGTCACATGATTGTCCTTGAAATTTATTTATAGTTATGGCAAAAACTATGTCTGATAGGAAATTGCCTCTTTATCATATGAAATGGTATTTCATCCAACGATGGACTTAAATCGATACGTGGTAATAATACTAATTTTCCAGCATATTTACCAGTAATAATTTCTACTGTAATTATATATTGTCTTAATTCTTTGATCATCCTGGTGTCGTTACAAAGATCACCATTAATATCTAAATTTCTTAAACAACTAACTATAGCACCTACTTTTAATATTAATAAATATGTGAAGGTAATCCATTAGGTGTTGGTGAATTCAAAAATTCAGTTGAAATTGTTCTTGTTAATTTTCGACTATATCTTCATATACTTTCAATATATCAGACTTTAATGGAGATAATATTACTTTATTTTTTAATGTAGGGTAATTGGGATCTATTTTCTGTCCAAAACTTTCGGCCATTAAATCATTTTTACAAATGAATTATGAGCGTATTTCTTTTAAATTGTTTTGTAATTCGTATTTTTATTCTCTTCTATTTCAAATAACTAATATTTAAATGTATTATCTGGATTTTTTAATCTTTATCGCAAAAAATATGACTGTAAATAACTTCTTTTTACACATGGTTCGATAATTTTTGTATATCTAAAGTCACCCGATGTCTTTACCTCCAAAAAGAACATCTTTTCGATATATATCACGAAAAAATTTGACAATTGTTTCACAAGCGTATCCTGAAACCATCGATATTTCAACCCATATTATAATTTTGACATTTTTGAGCTATTCACCCTACGTTGAATTAGAACTAATATTATAAGTTGTTTGTTCATTAATATTTAACGAGCATATAACGCTCGCTTTGCTCGCGGATTACATACTTGATTTACTGGTTTTTATTGTGGAATACATTCAATAACATTTTTACAAATCAATTTTTTAGGAAACATTATACTGGAAATTTTTATTATCATTATTATTATTATTATTTTAATTATAACTTGAGAAATTCATATTAACTCGAAATGTACATACATTGTAACATGGCAGTTCACTGCCAGTTACAAGCGGCCGCGCAGAGCACGGCTGCGCTGCGACACGAGTCGGCGAGCGCGCGTTTGGCCGTATTCGCGGAGCCTCGGCCGGCATCGACTAGGCCCGAGCGCGCGAGAGTGAGAGTAGGTAGGCGAGCGACCCAACCTAACGTCGACGGCGAGAGGGATCGACGCGAGCGCTGTTAGTCACCTCTTCCCTTTTTCGTTCTGACTGCCGTAGCAACAGGTACGACTGTGACCACTGACTCTCCGCTACTTCCTTTGTTGAGCATCGGACCATCTAAGCGGCGTTTGTTATAATAAAGGAGTGTTGTGCGACGGACTGCTGCGTAACCGTGAGTTGAGTATATATTGTATTAAGTGATGCTTGCGGGAATTAGTGTGAAAAAAAAATATAGTTGAGAGGTTAAAAAATAATTATGTTTCCCGAATTCAGAATCCAAAAATATATATGTATGTCAAATTTTATATATATTGACGATGTAGTTCAAAAAATATCCCGGTATACATACACACACATTCATAATAACACTTGATTTGAACTTCTAACATACTAAAAAGTATTTTCTATAACTTATAAAGAAACTAAAAATGTTATTATAACAAAACTTCTTCTAGGAGGAAGCAAAAACATGATTATAACTTTTATTTATTTTAATATAATATATACAATATTAAAATCAGGTAATATAATCAATATAAAATATTGTAATGCGGGCGTTTTTGTTTCATCAAATTCGAAATAATAACAAACTTGATTGTTTTCACAAAATTTATCCAGATTATATATTTCATATATTGGGTTCTTAACTAATTATTACATTTATTTTAAATTATATCAATTTTTATAAATCACCATTATAAATTATATTTATAAATCGATTTTTATTTCTATATAGAATAAGAGATATTTTATTGTCATAAAAGTGTTATTTTCACTTCCAATAGCTCATTTCATTGAATAACCTATTTTGACAATAAATGTTCCCTGCACGTAGCCTAATTAGAAAAGTGTCTAATCTATGGTTAAAATTTATGTTTTAACTATAAATAATTGGTATTTTTAAACAAAATCAATGTACCAATTATTTGCATATATATTAGTTTTTCATAATTTATTATACAATAATAAGAACCAAAATTAGGAAGTGCTAGAACTGAAACTAGAGTTTTAAAAATTATCGAAATTGTTTTCTTATTACATGGGCTGACGTTAAACGATTACAACATAACTAATTATAATAAAAATTTAACTAAAGATGAACAGAACAACACATTATATGACCATGATAATAATGAATTTATCGAAACTCACGATGATAATGTAACCATAAGAACACTAATTGATTCTTTAACTGTAGATCAAAAACAAATATTTGATTTAATCATAAATACCACAATTAATAATATTGATAATAAATTAAATTTTGTCAACTATCCTGGTGGTAGTGCCAAAAGTTATTTACACAATGTTATCATTAAATATTTAATATCTTTAAATTTATCATTTCTAACATTAGCATGGACTGGTATAGCTGCAAATTTATTGATTAACGGTAAAACTGTTCATAGTACATTTAAATTACCACTAAATTCAAAATATGGAATGTTTTTAAAAAATGTTAAAATTATAATTTGGAATGAAATATCAATGGTTTATATAAGATTTATGGGGTAATACAAATCTTTTCGGTGGCAAAATTATCATCACATCTGGCTATTTCATCCAAACACTTCCTATATAGTACGCCATGGTAATCAAACAAACATAATGGAATCATGTGATTATAAAATTATCATTGAAAGAGAATTGAAGATTAGAAATTAAAGATTACGAATTTTAAAATTTGCTTCTTGATGTAGGAGAGAATAAAAAGAGAACCGTTGAAAGTTCCTCGAATGTGAGAGTATGTTCTCCGACAACTCTTTTCAAATGATGTTTCATCGACTTGACTCCAGCCTCCCATAACCCGCCATAATGTGGAGCACTCGGAGGAATAAAGATCCAGTCAGTCCCATCGTTAGCGAGAATCGAGGCAACCTTTTGATGAAACTCCGAAGCCCGTTTAAACATCGCCTTGAGCTCGTTGTCAGCACCGTGAAAATTCGTTGAATTATCGCTGTAAAGCTTAGAGCAAAGTCCTCGTCTACCGACAAAACGACGATAGGCAGAAATAAACGACGCTGTTGTCAAATCGCTGACAAGCTCCAAGTGAATTGCTCGAGTAGAGAAACACACGAAAACAACGATATACCCCTTATATGAACGATGTCCACGACCCTTTGTCGTTCGAACTTGAACAGGACCAGCGTAGTCTAATCCGGAAATAGCAAACGCCCTACTGATATTTACACGATCAGCCGGTAGCTCGCCCATCAACTGCTGGGCTGACTGTGGCTTTACCCGCTGACAAGGAACGCACTTGTGAATCATCGACTTCACAAGTTTATTTCTGCCTAGAATCCAAACCTGCTGCATTAAAACACATAATGTCAGAGTAGGACCGCCGTGAAGGCAGAGAGCATGGGCCGAGCGAACAAATAAAACACTGAGTGCAGAATCATGCGCTAAAACTGGAGGGTGTTTTTGCTGAAAAGAGATATTCGAATGAGACAGTCGACCTCCAACCCTGAGAATATCATCTTTACATAAAAAGGGATTCAATTTACTGAGTCGACTGCGCTTCGACAATCTCTTTCCCGCTTTCAGAATATCAATCTCCGCTCCGAAACTGCTTCTCTGTGACATGCGAATAACAATACCGCGCGCCTCCGATAATTCACATGAAGTGAGGAAATTAAGGAGCCGCTCCTGACCCTTCTTGCGTCTACGATAATTGAGGGAAGGACGCCTGCATAAAGCAACCATTCGAATCAAGCGCGACAAAGAAGAGTAACGAGTCAGCCACTCCGATTCCGTGGAACGCTGCTGCGCGTGAAGCGCTCGTCGAATTTCTACCGGCTGCGGCCATTGCTCTGGGGGCTGTGAAAGCCAACGAGGTCCATGCCACCAGAGATCAGTCTGTGCGAGCTCAGCTGGTATAGCTCCTCGAGTTGCCAAATCCGCCGGATTCTCCTTCGTAGGTACGTGTCCCCAGGTGGCTGACGGCAGCTCCGTTTGTATATACGAGACCCTATTCGCAACAAACGTTTTCCAGTGGCAAGGATGCTTACGGAGCCAAGTAAGCACAATTTGACTATCCGACCAAGCGAAAATTGGAATTGATTTAAGAAAATCTAACTTCCTAACGTGACAAATGAGCTTCACAAGGAGCGCAGCACCGCAGAGTTCTAAATTCGGAATGCTCACGGTTTTAACCGGAGCAACCTTAGTTTTCCCTGCCAACAAAGAAACACGAAATTGATTGTTTCCCTCGTCGATACGAACGTAAACTACAGCCACGTAAGCTCTAGAGGAAGCGTCGGAAAAGCCATGAATTTCGAACGAACGAGTCCCTACTACACCTTACCACCTATCAATAGCCAACGACGGCAAATCGGATAATGACTTGCAGTAATCGCACCATCGTTCACGGAGATCTGGAGGCAACAGACAGTCCCAATCGCATTTCTGAATCCACAAGTCCTGCATTAAAATCTTAGCCGTCACAGTGATCGGGCCCAGCCACCCGAGCGGGTCGAATAAACGAGCGATATTCGAGAGGATGGTTCTCTTAGTTGAAGCAGATGAAAAGTCAGCGAGATCAGTGATATTAAACCGAAACTGGTCCTGCACCGGGCTCCAGTGCACGCCAAGCGTTTTCACGGCCTTGTCTACGTCAATACTCTTTACCGCATTCTGCTCAGCTTGTGGTGGAAGTAGCTTTGGATCATTGGCGGCCCATTTGTCGAGCGAGATACCTGCAGAGCCTAGAATTTTCGAAAGTTCGTCCCTTTTCCTAATTGCAGTGGAGAGATCATCCGCACCGGCAAATGTATCGTCGACGTACGTCTCAGAAATAAGACAGTGGGCCCGAAGAGGAAATTTCGCCCCTTCGTCCTCAGCCAGCTGCAAGAGTGTACGAATAGCCAAAAATGGAGCACACGCCGTACCATAGGTAACAGTGGAAAGTCGATACTCCACCGGTATAGAATTTGCGTCCGGCGCCCATACTATCCTCTGGTAGTCCTGGTCCTCACGATGCACTCGGATTTGGCGAAACATCTTAACTATATCTGCTGTAAAAGCAAAGGAATACCTACGCCAATTCAACAATATCAACGAAAGATCCTTTTGCAAAGGAGGACCGGTCAACAAGAAATTATTGAGGGAGTGGCCTTCACTCGTTCGTCTGGATGCATCAAAAACTACTCTCAATTTCCATGTGTCAGGCGTCTCTTGAACTACTGAATGATGCGGCACATACCAAGCCCTAGGCTCATGGATTTCCGTAGGCAAAATCGGAGTCATGTGTCCGAGGTCCTCATAGGCCCGCATAAATTCGCGATAACCTTTAGCTAGCTGCGGATCACGAGCAAAACGACGATACATATGCGAGAGAGAACCGAAAGCCATTCGACGCGTCTCAGCTGCAACGCTCGGAAGATTTTGCTGCAATGGCAAACGGACTTCATAGCGACCTTGAGAATTACGACGATGAGTCTCCTTAAAAATCCTCTCGCACTCTTCGTCCTCCGGCTTCATCTTAGAGGAAGTTGTAGGTAGCTCCTCCAGTTCCCAAAACCGCCGCAGACTTCGATCCAATTCGTGCACAGAAGCACAATGCAAAACCTGCAACGATGAAGGCGATTCAGGCTGCTCTGCCCGCCGTAAAGTCTCCAACTGCAAAGCACCCGAAACAACCCAGCCGAACGCCGTATTTTGAGCTACAAGTTGAGAGCGAGAAAAGCGTTTTAAACCCGGTCGAAGCAACTGCCCGTAAACGTCAGCGCCTAAAATAATATCAACCTTTCCCGAAATCAAGAACTGCGGCTCTGCCAGAGTAATCCCTGCGAATTGATTGAAATCGAAATCAACGATAGTTTCAGCTGGAAGCTGCGAAGTAAGACGAGGCAAAATAAGTGCATCAGTCCTGATTTCAAAACTCGAATCGACGTTAGATTTCAACCTCAGCCGTGTCATCGAGCGAGCCGTGCCAGCTGAACTGGCCCCTAAACCTGCCAATGGGACGCAAGTACGCTCCTTCTGTAAACCAAGCAACTGCACGACCGATTCAGACACAAACGAAGCCTCCGATCCTTGGTCCAAGAGAGCTCGAACTGTACTCTTGCCTGTCGGCCCAATCACCTGCACTCTAGCAACAGCTAAAATAACTCGACGTTTTGCGACAGAGTTTCTAGCAGCATGCAAGCCTATTACCGGGTGGTTCGAAGCCGACTTCTCTCCTTGTGAGACACTCGAACCTGGCTTCGGGCCTGGTCTCTGCTGAGTATTTCCCTGAGTCTTAAGATGCAAGAGAGTATGATGTCTACCCTGGCACACTGAGCAACGTCCCGAAGACGAGCACGTATTCGACCTATGTGAACCTAGACAATTAAAACATGCATTCAGCTGCTTCACTGCTGCGAAACGCTCATGCGGAGATTTACCCTTCAGCTTAAAGCATTTCGAGAGAGGATGCGAACCAGAACACAGAGAGCACTTAGAAGTGCCACCGAATCGAGATTCGCTCGCATGAAAAACTTTACGAGCCTGCGGTCCTGTCGTCGGCATAAAGGCCGGTCTTTTTTCTGCTCTGCGCTCGGCCGCCACCATCCCAAGCGCTTGCGCCCTCTTTTCCAAAAACCTCATCAACTCTGAAAATTTAGGGAACGATTTCGGAGCATCTGCGTCGATTGGTCCATCTCCGGTTTCGTCATCTGCTTCCTTCTCGCTAAGCTCCGACTCCCAAAGCTTGCGTGTCTCGGAATCCAAGCGCTCGGACAAAATAAAAACAGGCCAAAAATCACACTTGTCGACCGGAAGATTAAGATTCGACAATGCTCTCATAATGCGTTGAGCCTCGTCAACGAAAGAACGCAGATCAGAAGCTGATTCTCTCCTCAAGTGCGGAATTCCTATAAAGGACGTCAAGAGTTTGTTAACGATCAACCGTGGATTGCTGTAACGAGCCGTCAAAGCCCGCCAGGTGCTCGCGTAGTTGGCACTGGTGGTAGTAACGTCCTTGATAAGTTCAGCAGCCTCATCCTTCAAGCAAAGCTTCAGATATTGCAGCTTTGTAGCATCCGACAAGCCAGGAATATCGTGTACAAGAGTAGTGAAGAGATCGCTGAAGCTCGCCCAGTCCTCATATTTACCTGAAAACGAAGGTAGCGGAATGCGAGGCAACTTTGCCACGCGAGCGCCAGAACCACGATCTGAGCTCGCATCGGAAAAACTCGTGTCGCCCTCAGGCTTATCAAAACTAGCGAGCAGAGTCAAAATCTCGTCAAAGGAATTCTCGTAAACTCCTTGTATACGATCGAACCACTTGTCCGCCACATACGCATCCGTTTCTGCATCATCTCTCACGATAATGTCAGAATGCGTACGACGAACCTCTGCCCAAATATCTTTAATCGCATCGAGTCGCGCCTGCACAATGTTTTTAGTCAAAGAGTCGCGCGGCTTAGCTACTAAACGTGCGCGTACACTCTCGATTTCGCTTTCGCGCGACGTCTGTAACGCGGTTAATTTTTTCAAACCAACAGGAGCCATAATTCAAAATAATATATGTGCACTAAAATTAGTTAATACAAATAATTATAAGTCTCAAAAAATAAAAGCAAATAATAAACGTAATCGCAAAACAAAATTCGTAAATCAGATAGTAATTAAAAGAGAAATGCCGCATAAGATCTTTGCCGCCACGCGAAGCCCGATATGTATACACGCACGTGCACTCGAGTCGCCCTACCAAGAATCAGCCGCGCCTAAACAGCGCGCGCGCGTCGAGACGGGCAGATTGTAACGTGTAAACAACTAGTGAAATAAATGCGAATCTACTGTATGATGCAAGAACAAGAAAAACCGTTACAATATGCTCGCCTTTGTTCGCCTAATATCTCAACTATATTTCCTTTCAACGAAATAATTATAAATGACAAAATCCGCAACGTAGAATAAAATTGTGATTTTAAAAACGCCAAATAAAACCAATCACTCACTCCTCACCCGGGGCACCATGAATAATAATTGAATCTAAATTAAGTATAAAACTCAAATGAGTTCGACAAACTAAAAAGGAAGGGATGAGTGAGTGAGAGGTTGAACAATAAAGAAAAAAAGACACAATTTCGCGCTAATATACAAATTACTTGTTTTGGCATAAAACCTCTCACGGAGCAGAGAGGAAAGCCAAACCAAGTTAAATCGTTTATTTAAAATGGAAATGAAATTATACAGGTTAATAGAGGCTCGACTTTACAAGAAAATTCAAAGAGAAAAGACTTAAGATTACGAGAGAGAAACGCGAGGTACCTTTTCGCACGCAAAATTAGAGCTCTTTTACCTGGACACGCAGTTCGCAAAATCCTAGAAGAAGACTCGAACGTTCTCGCCTGAGATCCGCTGAGCCAAAGGGAAGATGTACCACAACGCCGTAGCTTCTCGCCAAGAAGAATCCAGCAAGCCAGGCGTGGAGAGCGCGAAAACTGCACCGAGCGCGCCCCGACGTCTCGGAGGAACCAACGCTTCGGTGCCGGGCAACAAAGGCGATGCCGCAACTACGCTCGTCCTGGAACGGGCACGTCCAATACATGGCCGCGTTCCCCACAAGGTCCCTAAAACTTCGTCCTCGAGGTACGCACACACTCTCACCCACAAGCACAAAACCCCACATACCCGAAGTCGCACGCACGTGTTCACGATCCCGAAAAGCCGCGGTCACGATTCACGAAATACCAAACGAAATCGAAAAGGAAACCGGTAGATTCGCTCCGAAAAGAACGAGAATCCCACCAGCACAACGCAGAATGAAATCGAAAGACAAAATCCTTGAAGAACTACGAAAAAACTGACAAAGGGCTGAAAAGCGTACGAATCGCCAGACAGTCCAAATCAGAGTGACTCCTCACGGCAGCGCGCGCGGGCCTCTCCGCAAGCGGGCCGGATGCGCGCGCATCGACCTTTATCTTCTAGTGGACAGTGCGAGAGAGGGCGCGCGACGGCGCGAAATTCAAAACTCCCTAATTCGTTTGCGAGGTAAAATATGCGTAAACATTATTAAAGATTTAAAACAACATATAATTATAGGAGAAATTATAACTGGTAAACTTGTTTTATTACCACGAATTGATTTGAGTTCTACATTAGATGAAATACCTTTCCATATGGTAAGAAGACAATTTCCAGTAAGATTAAGTTTTGCCATGACTATAAACAAATCACAAGGTCAATCTTTTGACAACGTCCTATTATTTTACATATTCCAATATACAGTCATGGTCAATTATATGTTGCCTTGTCTAGAACAACACCAAGAAATAATTTAAAAATATTTTTAAGTAAGGAGTCTATTTACGAACATGATGATAATTTAATAGACAACTAAAAGAAAAGAAAAGAAAAAAAAAATAACTATGATATAAATATATATAGAAAAAATATAGTATATTCTGAAATTTGTTTAGATTCAAATTATTTGAAATTTAATTATTTATATATATACATGTCTGTATGTATATGTGTATATATATATATATATATATATTGTAACGGGGTGGTTTCTAGGCGGCTAACTGCTTATGTACCCCGTACAAATGCAATGTAGGAAGAGGGATCGGGACGACGATCAAATGAACACACTACCGATTCTAATAAAAAGGCGTTTATTCAGTTAAGCAATCCGGCGTCCGTGTTGCGCGTATTCGCGTCGCGAGAAGGCCACAAAATATACCGGAACAACGACTGGGGCCTCGCCAGTCGATCGCGTATAAATAAAAGGAAAATGAGCTCCTACTTTATCTTATAGTGACGATCCTCGTTGTAATTTGACCGGGGAGTCCTCTGCTCGACCATGCCGTATTCCTGGGTCGTGGTAGCGTTGGATGCTGCGGTTGCTGCCGTTGCTGCTGTTGCTGCACTCGTGCTGCTATTGCTCCTCACGATGCTGCTGTTGCTACTAGGGCTACTGTCTTTGCTGCTAGGGCTGCTGTGCTGCGGTTGCTGCTAGGCCTGCTGTCTTTGCTGCTGCTGTAGCTATAACTTTTGGCGCGCGTCGTTGCTACTGCTCGCGAGTGCGGTCAAAAGTTAACTGTCTCGAATTTTCCTCAAATTATGAGATCTCTACCGGCCTTCTCGCGCTTTGGCTCCCCGCGCCGACGTGCGCGTCTCGCCGCCCGTTACAACCCCCCCCCCCCCTAGAACCAAAATATCGCCCCGAATTTGGTTCTACCATACATAGAGGGATAGGGTGGCGCCAAATAACAAACTCCTCATCTGCAACAATAAAGAAATAAAAATTTATTCATAAAAGGGGCCCGGGGCCCGGCGCCCGGGGCGCCGCCCTAATGAGGGTAATTGGGACACCATGAAGCTCGGTTGACCCTCTCGTGGCCACAAACGACAAAGCTTCGCTTGGTCGTCCGCACTCCCTGCGGACGAGCTGGCGACGGTGGAGCTGATCCTCTGCTGCCAGACTTCTAGCGCCTCCTCCTGGACCTACTACGAGACGTGCTGGTTCAACGCCGCTTTGTCCCTCTGGGTTGCTCCTCCCGTTGGTCCCTCGACGGTCCCTACGTCCCTGTGCGGGACCTGCTGCGCCGCACGACCGGCGTCGTTCGCCGGTTCACGGGAGAGACGTGCTCCCGATTCCCAGACCGGTCACGCCGAGTAGAGCCACCGCCTGCAGAGCGCATAGGCTTCTCTGGTTGCGGTGTGCTCTCCGAACGCACATCGGTCCGGGGTCGCCTGCACGCCCCTGGCCGGACCCCTCGGCGAACTTCGCCTCTGGCCGCGCTCTTGTCGGCGAGCACCTTCCACGCCCGGACCTTCTCCAAAGTCGCCTCGGCTTCCTTGAGGGACCGGGTTGCGCGGCACTGCTTCTCCTGAGCACGCCGCCGTCGAGCTTCCTCGCGCGCCCGCGCGATCGCTCCGGGATGGGGCACTACCTATGGGCCCACTCTTTGGCCCTCAGGTCTCCTATGACGGCGCGACTGTTCGACAGCCTTGAGCGCCGCCTTCTCCTCCTCGATCAGCCGCGTTCAGGCTTTCGAGCGCTGCTGGAAGGTCGATTAATACTGGCGCACGGCGCTATCATAGCGCCTAAAGGACTCTGTGCCAGCTCTGCTCTCGTGCCAGTCTGCGAGCCTCCAGGCTCGCCTCGATCGCCTCCTCGATCGCTGGCCGTAGCTTGGCCCACTTCTCCACCTCGCTTGAGGCAGTCTCCAGAGCAGGTGCTGATGGTGCTGGATCAATGGGCTGGGCGGCTCCAACCGCGCCGGGCGGAGCCTCACCGTCTTCCTCCGGTGGTTGGCCGATGGTGGTACTCGGGGGCGTCGTCAGGAGCTCATCCTCCCGAGTCTCCTCTGCCCAGTCCCTTCTCGGTTGATCCTCCTCCCCCGACAGGTGGTCTAGGTCCATGAGGAACTCCTCGTCCGTGAGAGAGTCCGCAGGTAAACGAGCCTCCTCAAACATCCTGCTGAGGACACCGTCCCAATCTCCAGAATCCATCCTGAAACAGAAATACAGATTATTCTGCCTACCTAGCATGGTTGCGTGAGCCCTTAGGCCGACCAGGCTTTCTCTTAGCCGTGCCTGTCGCACTAGCCTCGTTCATCTGCTGTGCGGGCACCGGTAGCGTCGCGTACTGGGTCCTCCGAGGCCTACCGCGCGGCCTGGTTACTGGCCGCCCTATAACTGGACCTCCCGTCTGCTGCGTAGAGTTGCGTTGCCCGCGCAACCTCCGAGGGGACGGGGTCGAGTCTCCTACGTCGTCACCTTGATGCTCCGTGATACATTGAGAAGGGGTAACACGTCGAGCACCGCTGTGCTGCAATCTATCATTACGCGCATTGCCACTCTGGTCGCCTCCAGAGCGGTCTTCGCTCGCTCGCAGTTCCCGTCGCGTGTCTGCTCTAACTTCCCTAGGGCAGTCTGCATTACCTGCTGCAGTCTCCTCTTCTCGAGATATTGCCCTTGCCGCATAAAATCGTTTGAGTTGATTGGCATGGACGAAGTCTATCACTTGTCCTTCTTCGTCTTTCAAACGATACGTGTTGGTGCCCAAGACATCTATAATCCTGTATGGTCCAACATATGATGGGGCGAACTTGGCTCACCGTTTATCCGCTGCGGAAGAAAGTACATAATTGCGTTTCCATACCAAGTCGTCGACTTTGAACTCCGCCTGTCTGCATCGAGCGTCATAGTATCCAGCTTGTCGCTCTTGCTCGCGCTTGGCTCGTTCAGATGCATTCTCATGCACTTGGTTCAGCCCTTTCATGCGGTTCAACCAGTCGGCGTATGCACTATTTTGCAACTCCTCTGCAGCCGCTATATCTTGGCTGCGCCTGGCAGATGCCGGGTTTGGTGGTTGCCTGCCATATAACATCATCGCTGGACTAACCCCAGTTGCTGAATGCGGAACTGTGTTATATCCGAAAATGATTTCGCTCAAGTGCTCATCCCATTTGGAATGGTTTTCGTCTATGAGCGCTCGTATCCTACTGGTTACCGTCTTATTGACTGGCTCCACTGGATTTACTTGAGGATGGTACACCGGCGTTTCTTCGTGTTTGACACCGATCGAATCCAGATATCTGTCTACGACATGGTTTTTAACCTCCGTACCGTTATCTGAGAGAAATACTTCTGGAGCGCCATACCTCAAAACTATCCTTTCCTCTAGGTGTTTTACTATGGTAGGACCATTGTTCGCTTTACGGTAATACACTCAACCCATCGAGTAAACAGATCTTCGAATACGAGGATATATTCGTTCCCATGTACCGTTTTTGGTTTAGGACCCATCATATCACTAGCCACCATTTGCCATGGCCTCGTGATGATCCTACGTCCCATAAGTCCAGCTGGAGGACACTGTTTAACCTTAGTCTGTTGGCAGACCATGCACTGTCGTACATATTGCTCGACGTCGCTATACATTTTCGGCCAGTAATAGTACATGGCTACTCGAGCGTACGTCTTCTCACGTCCCTGGTGACCAGCTGATGGTTCATCATGGCACTCATGTAACACCTCTACGACGATTTTCCATACCCCGACGTCTGCAATCGAGGGTGGCGAGTTTTTGTCTGGGCGATAAGTATACAATTGTCCCCCATGAAGTTTGAATCGAGGTAGATCTTGCGGTCTGGTTTGTACCTTCCTGACCCTTCCCTGGTACCACTGATCCTGAGTCTCATTGGCCCATTTGACCACCGAAATTGGTACCGCGCTGTCTTCGTACATCCTTGATAAGGCATCTGGTACAGCATTCAGTAGGCTAGGCATTCCCGCTCAGTTACAGAGTAGTTACGTTCAGCCGGGGAGAGGGTACAACTAGCAAACTATAACAATCTTTCTTCGCCGTCTACATTTTGCATCAATACAGCGCCTAAGCCGGTATCGCTAGCATCTGTTTGCACGACGAACTGTGCGTTGAAGTCTGGTCGATGTAAGATTGTCGCTGACGCCATCAGCGCTTTAATCTTTGTGAAAGCATCTTGTTGTGCTTCACTCCAATCATACTTCCTTCCCTTCTTGGTCAATGCAAAAAGAGGTTCAGCGATGCTCGCAAAGTCTTTTAAAAACTTGCGATACCATGACACCATTCTTAAGAATCCCCTTAGATGTTTCAAATTTTTCGGTGCCGGGTAGTCCACTACCGGGGCTATGTTACCTGGATCAGGCCGAAACCCGTCATGATTGACTAGGACGCCTAGGTACTTGACCTGACCTTGGCAAAAGACACTCTTCTCTTGGTTAATCACTAGGCCTGCCTCTTTCACCCTTGTCAAGACCTTTCCTAGGTACTTGATATGTTCCTCGAACGTCTCTGTGACCACAATGATGTCATCGAGGTACGAATAAGCTTATGGCTGAAGTTCTGGTCCGATAACTTCATCGATTAGCCTCTGGAATGACGCTCCTGCATAGGCTAAACCAAAAGGCATGCGCTTAAATTGGAATAATCCCAAACCTGGCACCGTAAACGCTGTGATTGGTCTCGCTTCCTTCTTGAGCGGTATCTGATGATACGCATTACTGAGATCCAGTGTCGAAATATACTTCGCTTTCTGCAGTTTACGTAGTATATCATCCATGTTCGGCAAAGTATAAGCATTAGCTTTTGATAGCGCATTAGCTTTCCAAAAGTCAACGCAAAAACGAAACTTTCCATTCGCTTTGCGCACCAAAACCACGGGGCTAGACCAACCATTTGTTGCTTGTTCAACAATGCCCGCCTCCAGCATCTCATGTACCTGGCGGTGCATTTCCTCTTCCATCATTCTCGACACCGGGTAATATTTCTGCTTTATGGGTCTAGCAGTTCCAATGTCGATTTCATGCTCAATCAGCTGAGTGCGACCTAGCGCATTCGACTGTGCTGGTCTCATCCTAGCCAAAAGTCTGTTCAGCTTAGCGCGTTCGTCCTGCGTAATCCTCGCTAAACCTACTGCGGCTATATTGAGCACACCTGTAACTCCGAGCGTTGCCAGTTGAAGCTGTACTATTTTACTTTCACGCTTCAAGTAAAATACTCCCTCGTTTGGGTCGTGTACTGCAACGAAGAGCCTGCCGAAGTTTGCTCCGACTAGGCAGCTCTCGACTGCGTCTGGCTTTATTGCTACCGTTACTTCTCTCTGGACTCCCTCGACTTCAAATGGCAGGTCTACTGTACCCACAATCGTTGAAGTCTGTCCATTGGCGCACTGTGCGTGTCGACCTTGGTACGGGCGTAACTTGCGCCCACACGCGCTGGCCAGTTGTAAATCTAGCGTGCCCATTACTGTCAACGCCGCTCCAGGATCATAGAGCGCTCGCACTTGGAATTTTCCAATCCCATCTTTCACCCAATAGCGTGACTCATCGCCATTTAGGTTGGGTTGCGCCTCCATGCTAACCTTGGCTAGCTTTTCGATCACCAGATCGAAATCATCCGGCGAGGCCTGGCGCGCTGAACTAGTCCCAGTCTCATGCTGCGCCCTCCCCAGAGATGTAGGGGCCTCGCCTACGTCTCCTTTTTGGCGTTCCCCGACTGATGTCTACACGTCCTGGCGATATGGCCCTTTTTACCGTAGTTAAATCACTCCACGTCTTTGTAGGTCTTTGTCTTTGGTTTGTTGGGGCTTCTTGACTTATGTCCCGACCATGGACTTTCCTTCCGTGGTAGGCTAGTCCCCTTGTCCTTTTTCTTTGGACTTCTATTACGCCCTCTGCTGGTACTGCAGTAATTCTTTCGCCGCTGTGGTGACCTTGTATGGGACTTATTCTGAAAAGCTTTCTTAAATCGCTCTTCGAGTAGGCGATTTATCGCTGCTAGGTTCAGCGGCTCTTCCCCGGTTACCTCTGCTCCCAAAGCCGCTATCTTGGTCTTAGAGCTATGAGGACAGAGATCTGGCTTATATGCCAATTCCGGCAACAGTGAGGCTGCGGGAGGTGGAGAGGGTCTATATACCGCCTCGCTCTCGATGGTGGCTTCTATCTCAGCAGCTGCTTCTAGGATTTGTTCCACAGTGCTGTAGTCTTTTCGCTGCAGAGTTCTCTTTATAGCAGGCAGCGCGTCTCGCCGCCCGTTACAATATATATATATATATATATATATATATATATATATATATATATATATTATATATACATATACATATACATATACAAACTTGTGGATACGCGGGATAGGAAAAGAAAAAGTGTTGCGCGCGAATTCGAGATAGGGAATTCGCGATCCGGCGAAAAGTAAGCGAATTTCGTAGAAAGACGGTTGAATTTCCGCGAGTTCGAAAAGGCCTAGGCGTGATATACAGCATTAAATTTGCGCCGAGCCGATGAAAACAAATATCGGTTCGTTGGTCGGCTAAACAGCAGCGCGCGAGAGTAGGAAAATCCGTGCGCGCTATAGTAGTGTGCGAGCGCCGAGTACGAAGCAGCTGGCGCGTGTGAGTACGCTTCGTAGCGGGAGTATACGTGAGCGCGCGGAAAGTGTGTGCGCGCGCCGCTCGGTGGTAGCGTCTGTGAGTGCGCGGATATTGTGTGCGCGAGCCGCTTGGTGGGAGCGTCTGTGAACGCGCGGGGAGTGTGTGCGCGAGCCGCTTGGTAGGAGCGTCCGTGAGCGCACGGAGAGTCTATGCGTGAACCGCTCGGTGGGAGAGTACGTGCGAGTGCTACAAGTGCATGTGTCCGCTACAGTACGTAGCGCAGGCATAGTGCAAGCGCCGTATCGCAGTAGAAGCGATATAGTACGCGTACCCGAGCGTGTGTGAGTGTGCGTGCGTATAGGATAGCACAGCTGGCTGATGATAGAGCCTACCTATGTATACACAGTATAACGCGTATTATACGATAGGAAAAGAGTGCGAGATCAGAAATTCGGTGCAACGCACGACATCTCGCACTTAGAATCCACGGAATAAAATCACGCCACAGTTATTAGAATAGAGGCGTCAGATTTTTTTGGATTTTTTTTTGCAAAGCACGCTGTTTTGCATTTATAATTTGCGAGATAAAATCACGCCATAGCTATTATAGTAGAGGCGGTAGATTGTTATTTTTTTTTAGGCTAACTTAATACTGATAGGAAAGCGTAGGTTTTTCGTGTATTGCAAATACACAATAGCTCGCTAATAAATTATCAGATTAGGTAGCCGCTGCTGCTGCGTGAATTAGTTTCATAGAGTCAGTAAATTGTAGCGTGAAAGGTATGCGTGAAAGATGGCTCAAGAAACCGAAAAGAGCGTAGGAGACTGGTGCTGTGCACTAGATGACGCCGATTTACAAGAAGCACTGACCTCGTTGAAGCTTCGAGCTGATGGCTTCAAGTTAGCCAAAGTTGCCAGATTTCACCGATGGTTAATGGTCGACTACGCTGAAGAGGATTTTATGCCAATGGGAGAAGTGTTGCCATCGGAAGCTCGCGTTGAAAGAGAGCTGCTCCGGCAAACATTTATAGATGAAACAAAGCTGGAAACGACAGTTGATACGATGGCGGATGAATCGTATGACCCTACGGCAACACACCCGCTAGAAAGATTGGCGCACGACCAGACCGTAGCAGAACGGTTAAGGTGGTCAAGTGAAATACGGGTCCCATGCGGGCAAGGCGCTATAAAGAAGGTAGCGCGAACCTCAGCCAGTACACCGTGGGTAATGCCGGCAATGCAACTTTCTGATGAGGAGGAGGATGCAAGAAATGTTGCAGATAGTCGTAGGAAGGACGATGAGCAGCTGGATCCTAGGTCCCTTCCGACTCACGGTAGAGGAACGGCTGAAGTAATTGTACAGCGAGTGCGAGGTCAGGCAGCGATACAGACGGCAAACAGGAAAGAAACAACGGAATCTGAGAAGGATGAGCCAGATGACGCTGTAAAGATTCTAACACGCCGTGCGGAGGTAACAGACGACAGGATAGACCAGCTAACGAAGAGCGTGGAAACGTTAATGGGGATGATGATGGGTAGCGCCGCGTCGAGCACAAGAGTGGAGCAAACTCCAGCCCCTCCGAAGCCAACACGCAAGACGCAAGGTGGTTTACCCCCGCCAAGGGTCGACTTCCAAGATGCGTACAGTATCTATGGAAATGAGGACATGGCCAGCCCAGTCGCGCGGCCGCGTAACATGATGACGTTGCCGGCAAGGGGCGTTTGACGTCAACCCCTGGCAGGTGCTGGGGGGAGCAGAAACACTACAGGCGAGACGAGTAGCGTACCTTGTAGTAGAAGCACTACCAGTGGTATGACGTCCTCTCACAATTCGTCTAGAGCGGCCGGTAGTGTATTCGGAAAGTGGCCAGTCCGATTCAACGGCGATGCCAGCACGAGCATCGAGCACTTCATTCAGAAGATGGAGGGAGTGCAGAGGTTGAACGACCTTACAGAAGAACAGATGCTAGCTGCACTCCAGGAGGTATTCACCGGTTACGCCTATGAGTGGATGTTAAACCGAGTTGATGAGACGGGAGGATGGACTAGCTGGCAAGAGTTTTGCACGTGTGCCAAGACGTGGTTCGGCAAAACTCAAGGATACCAGCAGAGGCTTCAAGCAGAGGTACCGGCACGCACACAGGGACCAAATGAGTCTATACGTGTGTATATCACAAGCCTGCAATGTATTATGCGCAGGATGGTACCGAAGCCCAGTGTATCACAGCAGCTTGATGTGATATACCACAACATGCTGCCTGCTATAAAGAGAACTCTGCAGCGAAAAGACTACAGCACTGTGGAACAAATCCTAGAAGCAGCTGCTGAGATAGAAGCCACCATCGAGAGCGAGGCGGTATATAGACCCCCTCCACCTTCCGCAGCCTCACTGTTGCCGGAATTGGCATATAAGCCAGATCTCTGTCCTCATAGCTCCAAGGCCAAGGTAGCGGCTTTGGGAGCAGAGGCAACGGGGGAAGAGCCGCTGAACCTAGCAGCGATAAATCGCCTACTCGAAGAGCGATTTAAGAAAGCTTTTCAGAATAAGTCCCCGACAAGGTCACCACAGCGGCGAAAGAATAACCGCAGTGCCAGCAGAGGGCGTAATAGACTTATTCTTCTCGGGGACAAGGGCTTCTCGACTTATTTCCCGACCTCGGACGGAAAGCCCACCACGGAAGGAAAGTCCGAGGTCGGAAAATAAGTCGAGAAGCCCCAACAAACCTAAGACGAACACCTACAAAGACGTAGAGTGTTTTAACTGCGGTAAAAAGGGCCATATCGCCAGGATTTGTAGACATCAGTCAGGAAACGCTAAAAAGGAGACGTAGGCGAGGCCCCTACATCTCTGAGGAGGGCGCAGCATGAGACTGGGACTAGTTCAGCGCGCCAGGCCTCGCCGGATGATTTCGATCTGATGATCGGAAAGCTAGCCAAGGTTAGCAATGAAGCGCAACCCAACCTAAATGGCGATGAGTCACGCTATTGGGTAAAAGTTGGGATTGGAACATTCCAGGTGCGAGCGCTCTATGATCCTGGAGCCCGTGCTTACGCCCGTGCCAAGATCGACAAGCAGAATGCGCCAATGCACAGACTTCAACGATTGTGGGCACAGTAGACCTGCCATTTGAAGTTGAGCGAGTCCAGAGAGAAGTAAATGTAGCAATAATGCCAGATGCAGTCGAGAGCTGCCTAGTCGGAGCAAAATTCGGCAGACTCTTCGACGCAGTACACGTCCCAAACGAGGGAGTGTTATACTTGGAGTGTGAAAAGAAAATAGTACAGCTTCAACTGGCAACGCTCGGAGTTACAGGTGTGCTCAATATAGCCGCAGTAGGTTTAGCGAGGATTACGGAGGACGAACGCGCTAAGCTGAACAGACTTTTGGCTAGGATGAGACCAGCCCAGCCGAATGCGCTAGGTCGCACTCAGCTAATTGAGCATGACATCGTCATTGGTACTGCTAGATCCATAAAGCAGAAATATTACCCGATGTCGAGGATGATGGAAGAGGAAATGCACCGCCAGGTACGTGAGATGCTGGAGGCGGGCATTATTGAACGAGCAACAAGTGGTTGGTCTAGCCCCGTGTTTTTGGTGCGCGAAGCGAATGGAAAGTTTCGTTTCTGCGTTAACTTTCGGAAAGTTAATGCGCTATCAAAAGCTGATGCTTATCCTTTGCCGAACATGGATGATATACTGCGTAAACTGCAGAAAGCAAAGTATATTTCGACACTGGATCTCAGTAATGCGTATCATCAGATACCGCTCAAGAAGGAAGCGAGACCAATCACAGCGTTTACGGTGCCATGTCTGGGATTGTTCCAATTTAAGCGCATGCCTTTTGGTTTAGCCCACGCAGGAGCGTCATTCCAGAGGCTAATCGATGAAGTAATCGGACCAGAACTTCAGCCATACGCTTATTCATACCTCGATGACATAATTATGGCTACAGAGACGTTCCAGGAACATATCAAGTACCTAGGAAAGGTCTTGACAAGGGTGAAAGAGTATGAAGAATTTGATGTAAATTGATGTACGAAGACAGCGTGGTACCAATTTCGGTGGTCAAATGGGCCAATGAGACTCAGGATGAGTGGTATCAGGAAAGGATCAGGAAGGTACAAACCAGACCGCAAGATGTACCTCAATTCAAACTTAGTGAATGATGGGGCGAACTTGGCTACCAAGTTCGCCCCATCATATGTTGGACCATACAGGATTATACTCTTCGCAGCAGATGGGAGGTCCAGTCACAGGGCGGCCAGGAGCCAGGCCGCGCGGTAGGCCTCGGAAGGCCCAGTACGCGACTCTGCCGAAGCTCGCACAGCCGCTGAACGAGGCTAGCGCGACAGGCACAGCTAAGGGAAAGCTTGGTCGGCCTAAGGGCTCACGCAACCGTGCTAGGTAGGCAGAATAATCTGTATTTCTGTTTCAGGATCGATTCTGGGGATTGGGACGGTGCCCTCAGCAGGCTGTTTGAAGAGGCCCGCTTACCGGAGGATTCGGTCATAGATGAGGATGACCTCATGGACCACGACCACCTGTTTGAGGATGAAGCCCCACCGAGAAGGGGTTGGGCAGAGGAGACTCGGGAGGATGAGTTCCTGGAGACGTCCCCGAACGATATGGATAGCCAGCCACCGGAGGAAGACGGTGAGGCTCCGCCGCGCCGCCTGCGATTCGCAGGCCTACCCATCTCGGCACGGTTGGGGTACGCCCAACCCGTGGACCCAGCACCATCATCACGTGCTCTGGAGACAGCCTCAGGCGAGGTGGAGAAGGAGTGAGCCAAGCTACGGCCAATGATTGAGGAGGCGATCGAGGCAAGCCTGGATGCTCGCAGGCTGGCACGAGAGGCCTTTCGGCGCTACGATAGCGCCGTGCGCCAATATGGGTCGTCCTTCCAGTAGTGCTCGAAAGCCTGGATGCGGCTGATCGAGGAGGAGAAGGCGGCGCTCAAGGCTATCGATCAGTCGCGCCGTCATAGGAGACCTAAGGGCCAAAGAGTGGGCCCAAAGGTAGTGCCCGATCCCGGAGCAATCGCGCGGGCGCGCGAGGAAGCTCGACGGCGGCGTGCTCAAGAGGAGCAGAGCCGCGCCACCCGGGTCCTTAAAGAAGCCGAGGTGGCTTTGGAAAAGGTCCGGGCGTGGAATGTGCTGGCCGACAAGAACGCGGCCAGAGGCGAAGCTCGCCGAGGGGTCCGGCCATGGGCGTGCCGGCGATCCCTGACCGATGTGGTGGCTCTACTCGGCGTGACTGGTCTGGGAATCGGCAGCAACCGCAGCAACCAGAGCTACCACGACACAGCGACACGGCAAGGTCGAGCAGGAGACTCCCTGGCCAGAGGACAACGGAGATAATCACGACAAAAAGTAGGATCTCATTTTCCTTTTATTTATACGCGATCGACTGGCGAGGCATTTGGCCCCAGTCGTTGTTCTGGTATATTTTGTGGCCTTCTCGCGACGCGAATACGCGCAACACGGACGCCGGATTTCTTAATTGAATAAACGCCTTTTTATTAGAATCGGTAGTGTGTTCATTTGATTGTCGTCCCGATCCCTCTTCCTATTGAAACCGCCGAATACCGCCGCCTCTGCAGGAATGTAGTGCATACTGAGCACCGGAGCATCGTCGCAGGTAGGCGACCACACGAGTGAGTACAGCATCTCGCAAAAGCAAAGTGCAGGAGGACTTTGCATTTGTACGGGGTACATAGGTACTTAGCCACCTAGAAACCACCCAGTTACAATATTATATAGTGCCTATGTACCCCGTACAAATGCAAAGTCCTCCTGCCCTTTGTTTTTACGAGATGCTGTACTATATATATATATATACAGGGTGTCCCATTTTAATTTACCACCCCCTAAAACTGGTTAATCATTTGCTCTGAGAAAAAAATGTTTCAAATAAAATTTGTTGGGTTCGAAGGGGGGCATCTTTTGGCTATTTTAGCTGCGACCTTGAACATGACCTTCAAGGTCATTTGAAAGTCAAGACCAAATTTTCATATGAAATGTGCATATTTTTATGGCGGATTCGGATTCTACTAAAAAAGAGAAACACTTTTTGTCCGAATCATTTTTTGAAAAAATCCTAAATTTTTGTTGTAAACGGCTTTTAAAAAGTTGAAAAAATTACTAATATCTCTTATTGCCCCACCCTTTAAAAGAAGTTAAAAATTTGCTCAGAGAAAAAAATGTTTCAAATAAAATTTGTTGGGTTAGAAGGGGGGCATCTTTTGGCTATTCCAGCTGTGACCTTGAACATGACCTTCAAGGTCATTTGAATAAGATTTATCACAGATTCGGGTTCTACTAAAAAAATAACACTTTTTGTCTTAACCATTTTTTGATCATCAATAGGTAGCTCTCCCTTTAACTGAAAAGAGAATTTGTTCTAGAAATAAGCTGTTTTAGATGAATGTTACTAGCTTCAAACAAAGACAGAGGTATCCTTTGGATCACTTAAAGCAAGACCTTCACGTCCAGCCACTGAAGGCAAGACCCCGTCCAGACACTTAAGGCAAGACCCCGTCCAACCACTTAAGGCAAGACCCTATCCAGCCACTTAAGGCAAGACCTTCACGTCCAGCCAAGGCAAGACCCCTTCGTTCAGCTAGTCACGGAAATTTCAACGTCTCAAGTGCTCTATCAATTGCCCATTTTGTTGAATGCACATTTGTATTCTCTGCCGAAAACTTCTTTGGACATCTATTAATGTTTGTGGGGTGAACGCCCGGAATGCTGCAACAATTCTCTCCATCATATTTTGTGCCGTCGTCGGGGCTTCCGCGTAAACTCTCTGCTTCACGGCCCCCCACAGAAAGAACTCCAATGGGGTCAAATCTGGCGATCGCGCAGGGAATTCACAGATTGGACTACCAATTCCAATCCAACTATTTGGGTATGTCGCGTTCAGAAATCTCCTGACAAGAAGTCTACGATGAGCGGGAGCACCATCTTGCTGGAACCACATGTCTCGCCTTATTTCTAGCAGACTGTTTTCTAGAAGAGGTAGAATTTGGTTCTCGAGAATATCTAAATAAAGCTCGCCGTTTAAATTACGGTCATAAAAAATTGGACCCACAACGTATTCCCCAACTATGCCCGCCCAAACATTAATTGACCACCGTCTTTGTGTACGGTGATCTCGGTGCCAATGTGGATTTTCTTCTGCATAATAATGCGCGTTGAAGATTAACTCCTCCCATATTGTCGAACTTTGCCTCGTCTGTAAAGAGAGTCCGATCAAAGAAAAATGGATCTATGCGCATTCGTGTTTCCGCCCATTGACAGAATCTAAGTCGCCTGGCAGGATCACCAGGCTCAATGGCATGTGTAAGGTGCAAGTGATATGGATGAAATCTAAAATGACGCAATACACGGGAAACTGTTGATCTGGGTACTCCATGCATTCGCTGAACTTGTCGCGTCGAAATATGAGGATCCTCGGCAATTACAGCACGAACCCCAAGCGCAATATGCTCTCTTGGGCCCGTCCGTCGCCTCTTCCTTCTTAAGTTACCTCCTTGAGCTCTTATCGTTAGAAGTTTAATATTCCTCCCACTAGGATGACGAGCGTCCGGATACCTTTCAGCGTACAGCCTCCATGCAGCCTTGTAATTGTCGTGACATTCTCCCAGAATCTTGATCATGTTGACTATCTCTACTGGCGTGTAGTCAGCCATTATCTGTTGTAGGTAGATTTTTTAGGGAATATTTAATCTTACTAGAAATAATTTATTATAAGTATTTTTCTGCTCTGAAATTCAGAAAGTCAATGAAAATCTAATGATGAGAAGCTTTGAGGAGCTGTAAGAATTTACAAGCTTTACCAATAGAACGATAACGAAGCAAAAAAATGTCTTCTAGCGAGAAATAAAGCATTTACGAGAAAAATTTTTCTTAAAAAGATGCGTACTTTATCAGAGAATCTGAATATGATTTAAAATATGTACAATTTTACTTTATCAGAGAATCTGAATATGATTTAAAATATGTAAAATTTTCATTAAAAAAACTAAGCTTGATTTTGATTCTCAGTTGAAAACATGCCCCTTACTGCTCAAACTTGCCCCAGATGATGTCAAACTTGTCCTAGTTGTGACCGTAAACTTGCCCCAGATGATGTCAAATTTTCCGCAGATGACGTAAAACTTGCCCCAGAGAATGTCAAACATACCCCGAAGATTGCAAACTTCCCCCATGTGATAAAAAATGAATCAGATTAGCGTTCTAATGAACTTTGGTTCTGTTGATAAATTTTTTGGTAATTTCATTTCTTTGAAAAAGAGAGTATTTTCCATTAAAGTGATGGTTCTTTCTTAAAATGAATTTAAGGTTCGAGGTCAAGGTCATAGCCAAGCTTCAATTGCCGGAATAAAAATCGAGGATTACCGTTAAATAAATTGACTGACCTTCGAATGACCTTGTTGGTTAAGGACAAGTTCATGGCTAAGGTCATACTTGGACTTAAATTTGTAAAATTGTGTACGTTTCTAATTCCTCGGATAAAATGTAAAATTTTTAACTTCTTTTAAAGGGTGGGGCGATAAGAGATATCTAGTGATTTTTTCAACTTTTTTAAAGCCGTTTACAACAAAAATTTGGGATTTTTTCAAAAAATGATTCGAACAAAAAGTGTTTCTCTTTTTTAGTAGAATCCGAATCCGCCATAAAAATATGCACATTTCATATGAAAATTTGGTCTTGACTTTCAAATGACCTTGAAGGTCATGTTCAAGGTCGCAGCTAAAATAGCCAAAAGATGCCCCCCTTCGAACCCAACAAATTTTATTTGAAACATTTTTTTTTCAGAGCAAATTATTAACCAGTTTTAGGGGGTGGTAAATTAAAATGGGACACCCTGTATATATATATATATATATATATATATATATATATATATATATATATATATATATATATATATATATTATGACGAATACTTGGGCTTACATTAAGTCGAAGTATTTGCGCCGCGAATTATTTGACTTTAATATAACTTGATTTGAGTATGAGTAGATAGGCTATAGGCATACTAGATCATAGGCATTCTAGATCACCCCCTCCCAGCTCTTAGTGATCTAGAATGTCTCGTGTGTATAAGGATAGGGAATATCCCTTCCAGAGGGACAAAAGAGTCGAGGAGGGGTAAAAAAAGAGGAGAGAATCCCTTCCCGCGAGTGATCTAGAATGTCTCGTGTGTATAAGGATAGGGAATATCCCTTCCAGAGGGACAAAAGAGTCGAGGAGGGGTAAAAAAGAGGAGAGAATCCCTTCCCGCGAGTGATCTAGAATGTCTCGTGTGTATAAGGATAGGGAATATCCCTTCCAGAGGGACAAAAGAGTCGAGGAGGGGTAAAAGAGAAGTTTCCTTGAGTGATCTAGAATGTCTCTACGTGTAAAGTATATGGCCTCCCTTCCCTTTGAGTATGCAAGGTGGGAGAAACGCTCCTCCCTCGCAGGGCCTAAGCGCGCCCCTCCTATTAAAAATTATTCCTACTGCGCTGCAGCGGAAAACGTTCTCTCCCAGGAGAGAGGGAAAATGTTTACCGGCCGGAAATGTACGCGATTCGATAGGACGTATAAACAGCGTGCAATTAGCGTGAAGAGGCTGGAGATAAAAAAAGGGACTGCAGAGAACCCGGAGATTCAATCTGTTATCTTGTTCTACCTCCTACTTTTCACTCTGTGGGATAAGACAGCTGCCATCGAAAAAAAAGATACACAAGCCGAAGCGGCGTGCTATTAGTATGGGAAATTTTAAAAGATGAGCGACGATAAGTTTATAGCGAGCTGGGAAATGATGCATGCCGATAAGTCGAAGGAGGCTGGAGGTGAAACAAAGATAAGAAAAATGGTTTGTGTTATGAGATTCGTTACCTCCTATTTTCACTCTGTTTAGTTAGGACAGTATGCGTGTATAGGAACTTTTAGATTTTATAATGATGTATGCCAATAAGTCGAAAAGGAGAGGAGGTGGACTAGAGATTAAAAGGGTCTGCAGGGCCCTGCACTTCATCTAAGAGAGCTGCAGCACAAACCTTATCTTATTGACAAAGGGTGCAAGAGACGAAGAGTAGGCTGGAAGAATGTCTCTCTTAAGTAACCTTCTCGAAAATCCTGCCCATTTTTATCATTGAGGCTGGCGAAGATAAGAATTGTTTCACTGTTTTCACTCTGTTTAGTTTGGACAGTATGCGTGTATAGGAGCGTTTATAATGTCGCAAGCCGATAAGTTGAAAAGGGTCTGCAGAGCCCTGCGTCATTTTCCTGCACTTTATCTAAGAAAGCTGCAGCATAAACCTTATCTTATTGGCAAAGGGATGTAAGAGACGAAGAGAAGGCTGGATGTTTTCTTAAGTGACCTTCTCGAAAATCCTGCCCATTTTATGATTGAGGCCAGTTTTTGAGAATGAGAGGGGATTTTTGTAGGGGTGTGGGTAAAATTTACGCCAAGCGATCTAGGCAGATCTGTCCTATAAATACTTGAGGCGAACCAAGGGTCGTTAGTTAGAATTTCATCTGCCAAAAGTCGAAACAAGCCAAAAGTCGAAACAAGTACAATGGAATCCAGCAGCTGCAGCAGCAGCAGCAGCAGCAGCAGTAGCAGCAGAAATCACCGTAGCCGAAGAAGTACGAGTAGAGGTAGCAGAAGTAGCAGCAAGAGCAGCGATTATATAGCTGGGATGAGAACTAGCATCAATTGGTTGGTTGCTAACGCACCAATATTTTTAATGATGCTTGATCATCTCGATTGGGCCATGAAAACCATCGATACATGTAAGTGAATTTATTGTAATAAAAGTTTTTTAAATTTATAATCAAATATATATAAAAATTAACTTTAAAATAATATTATTTTTAATTTTGTTGCAGTACCGCCACTGCCACCAATTGCTGCATTGCAGCAGTTATATGATGGAATGACACCGAAATGCAGAAGCTCGAGTTCGGATAGGAGCTCGAGCAGAAAAAGGAAGTCTGTGAAAGACAATGGACCGATTTCGAAGATAATGAAGAGGTCACAAGGTAAAATTTAAAAAAATTATATATTTTTTTGTATGATTTTATGTATAATTTTAAATAAAATTAATAATTTTTCTTTTTTCAGAGCCTATATCAGAACCTGCAGAGCCTGTACCTGGACCGTCAGGGGTATCATCAAAGGTAGCTACACCGAAGCCATCACCATCATCATCAATTGACAATCTTTGTAAGCTTAACATTTTCTATTTATTTAATATGTATTATTTCAAATATTAATTAAATTTTTATCTTGTTTTTGTTACAGTTGCGCCAGACAGAATTCTGGAAAGGAAAGTGGGACGTTTGTCATTGGCGCTGCAAAAGAAGACGGCAGCTATACCGCCATTCAGCAGCAGCGGTAACAGCAGCAGCAGCGGTAATAGCGGCGGTAGTAGCAGCAGCAGCAGCACCGGTAACAGCAGCAGCAGCGGTAATAGCGGCGGTAGTAGCAGCAGCAGCAGCACCGGTAATAGCAGCAGCAGCAGTGGTAATAGCGGCGGTAGTAGCAGCAGCGGCAGTAGCAGCAGCAGCAGCAGCAGCAACAGCAGCAACAGCAGCAACAGCAGCAGCAGCAGCAGCAACAGCAGCAACAGCAGCAGCAGCAACAGCAGCAGCAGCAGCAGCAACAGCAGCAGCAGCAGCAGCAGCAGTAGCAGCAGCAGCAGCAGCAGCGGTAGCAGCGGTAGCAGTAATACCGCGATCAGCCGCAGCGGGGACAACAGTGTTAATAGTTATACCACGAATACCGCCAGAAATATTCCTCGGATAATAGATGATATCATTTTAGAATAATATTATCCTTATTTATTTTTTGTATAATTTGATTTATAAACTTTTTTGCATTAGTGAGGAAAATAAATATAAAAAAAAAAAAATAACGACACCAATAAAATAAAGTTTTTTGATTTTTTTATTAAAAAAGAGTATAAATTACATTCTTATTTTTACATCCACCTCATCCTCTCCTTTTACATTACATATATAATTATGCAGCCATGAACGTATGGCTAAAACATTTTGCATTGCGCACGTCGGTATTCTGCGATTGCACAAATTGTGGTTGGCACAATAATAGTTAATATTATACCTTAAGTTATTTAGGGATGGACATCCATATTTTTCTATATTGCAAATTGAACTGAAAAAAAGAATGAAAAATTAATGATTATAAAGTAAAAAAAAAAAATAATGCGAAAGATGAATAAGTTTAACGAAATATAACAAAATATAAAGTAAATGTATTAACTTACACATCTGGAATTAGATTTGTTAACCATTGAACTTTCTGCTCTCCTTTAACAAACAATCGCTTCACGCCTTGCGTACATATATGTAGAATGCGTTGAAGACGATTATAAGGTATATCTCCAGCATCCCATGCAATTCCGTGGTATGACTTTTCCATCCATTGACTCATGCATTTTTCCTCGGCAGAGAGTTCTTCCCATATTATCGGAGGTTTAAACAGATAGGTCGTCGGTAAGGCAGTTTTCTTCATATTCAGAAAACTGATTTCTTTAAAGATGAAAGAATCTTCGCAAATTCTTTGAAAACCTTGAATATCGCAGAAGTATGCATTTTCTTCTGGACATTGCAATACGTAATTTTTAAATAAAATTTCGTATTCAATAGTTCTATCCATCTTGCTTATTTCCTGAGGAAGCAGGCTTCGAGACTTTGGGAAAAGGTCTGTCACCAAAAATTTATATAACAAGAGGCTCCACCCCATTTTAGGTTAAGAGGTAAAATATCTTAGACCTCATTGGATGGATGGAAAAGCATTCGTTTCTCTTCTCACTATTAGTTAAAATTCATCCCTTCCAGAGAAAATCTTTCCCCTTCTACTCAAGAACGAGCTTTCCATCTTCCCCATTGGTCTGTGACTTAAAAATATATCCCTCCCAAAAGAAAATTTTTTCCCTCTCTTCTCAAGAATGTTTTCCTATTGGTCAGCTAAATGCGTTTTTCCACCTCTTCGCACCCAGATTTTTCCTTTAAAACGCAGCATTTTCTCTCTCTCATCACAGTAAATGATCAGTGACTAAACTAAGTGTCAGTGACTAAAATTAGAAGTGACAGTTGTAACGTGAAAAAGAAAATTAAGATGGCTTCAATGGAATTCTTTGAACGTCTCGTACAACTTCTTCGTGACACTTTACGATGTGTAAACGAACTAACTAATAACGATATTCATTATTGGTTAGATATGTGCAATAATACAGTTAAAGAATTAAAAGAAAAAATTGAAAAATCTGATCTCACAAGAGGAGAAAAACAAAAATGTCAAACTTGTATGTCACATCTCTCATGCATACAAGTTGAACTTGAACAACGATTGCAAAGAGGAGGAAGTGTGCAAGCTGAAGAAACAGAAGTTAGGGTTGAGTGGCGAGATGTAGAGTCTGCTTTTCAGAATCGGATAAGGACGGGTGTGATTGTAAATATAAAACACATTGATATCTTAAGCTTTTTGAGTGATGCTCAGAAGCTATTTGAAGAAAAGGTTAAATCTTGTTTGGAAGAGTATAATGCTTTAAAGGTTAATTCAGATTTCATCGCAGAATTTGTAATACAGAAAAGTGGCGAAGAAACGCTTGACATCAAATATTTTACGAGTGAAAGTGGAACCATTTTCATGTCAACCAATTTGAAAGAATGGTTCAAAGCACACATTCAAGATTCAATACAGACACAAATAGAAGAATTTCAAGAAAAGGATTCTGGATGGGCTCTGAAAAGCATTATAAGTTTATGTATAAATATGAAAAAATATTCGCCAATTAAAGGTAATTCATACATTCCACTTCCGTCATTTATAGAGAAGAAGAAAGCGTGTGTAAATGTGCGCAATAATGACAATCAGTGTTTCAAGTATGCTATTCTCTCGGCACTACACCCTTGTGAAAATAATGCAAGTCGAGTAAATCAGTATCGGAAATATGAGAATGAATTAAAGTTTGATAATATTGAATTTCCAGTGAAATTGAAAGATGTTCCAAAATTTGAAAAACAGAATAATATTTCAGTAAATGCATATATGCTAAGAAAATATGGACCAAAGTATGAAGTATCACCTTGTCACGTTACGTCAGAAAAGAAGGAAAAGCATGTAAATGTGCTTATTATTCAAGATTTCTACATAGATGAGCACGAAGAAAATAACTGTGGTGATGATGGAAGTCCACCTAAGTATCATTATGTGTGGATTAAAAACATGTCTCGTCTTTTGTGCGGACAATTATCTAAATCGCACGCAAAATCTCATCATTGTGAAAGGTGTTTACAAATCTTCTATTGTGAAGAAAGATTGAAAATTCATGAAAATGATTGCAAAAATTTTAATAACTGTCGAATCAATCTGCCAGATGAAAAAAATAATATTCTAAAATTCGAAGATCATAGTAAAGGTCAAAAGGTTCCTTTTGTGATTTACGCAGATTTCGAATGTTTACTAAAACCAACAGAAAATGAGAAAACCTTTCAACTTCATGAAGCATTTAGCATTGGATACTATCAACAATGTAGTTTTGATGATCGATTATGTGGTTATAAATCGTACAGAAAAAATAGTGAAAATGAAGAATCACCTGCAGAATGGTTTGTCAAAGAATTAAAAACAATTAGTGAGAAGATAGATAATCTATATAAGAATCCAAAGCCTATGAGGCTCACAGATCTGGAAGAAATATCATTTCGTCAAGCGAGCGTTTGCCACATATGTAAAAAACCTATCCGTGGAGAGGAACTTGCAGTACGAGACCATTGTCATCTCACAGGACGGTATGTTATCACTTTATTACATTCGAATATTTAAAGTAAATATACATGAGTAATAATATTTTTTCCTTCAGTTTCAGAGGGGCAGCGCATAATTCATGCAATTTAAATTATAAAGATTCAAAATTTGTTCCTGTTATTTTTCATAATCTCAATTATGATACACACTTTATTCTGAAAGAGATCGCTACATCATCAATATTGAAAGGACGAGTTTCTCTCCTACCACATAATAAGGAAAAATATATTTCATTTACAAAATACATAGATGACTGTGATATTAGTTTTAGATTCATAGATTCTTGGCGATTTCTGCCCTCATCATTAGATAAGCTTTCATCGTATCTGCAAAATGTGCCTATAGCAGTGAAAGAGTTTCAATTAGATGGATACAGTAATGAAAAGATTAATCTTCTTAGATGGAAAGGTATATTTCCATATGACTTTTTAGATGGATTAGATAAACTGTTATTTACAAAACTACCTGAAAAGAAACAATTTTATAACAAACTTACTGACTCTCATATTTCTGACGAAGACTACAATCATGCTGCTCAAGTCTGGAATACATTTAACGTGAAAACGTTAGGTGAATATTCTGATCTTTACTTAAAAACAGATGTGTTACTACTGGCTGATGTATTTGAAAATTTTCGAGAAACATCTATCAAAGCTTATGGTTTGTGTCCTGCTCATTTTTACACAACGCCAGGACTAACGTTTTCAGCAGCTCTCAAAATGACAAAAGTTGAATTGGAACTTTTAACGGATATTGACATATTATTATTTATTGAAGCAGGTATTCGAGGTGGAATAAGCCAATGCTGTAATCGATATGCCAAGTCAAACAATCCATACATGGGGCCTCTATATGATAAAAATGAAAAGATTAAAACTCTCTTATATTATGATATAAATAATCTGTATGGTTGGGCAATGGTGCAGCATTTGCCAGTTGGAAAGTTCAAATGGGTTGATTTCGAGTCGAACCCAATTTTCTATAATGCAGCACCTGATTCAGATGTGGGATACATTGCGGAAGTAGATTTAGAGTATCCAGAGGAAATTCATGATGATCATCGAGATTTGCCTTTCTGTGCTGAGCACCTTGCACCACCTGGTTCGAAACAGAAAAAACTCCTCACTACATTACAGGATAAAACAAGATATGTGATACATTATCGAGCTCTTAAACAGGCACTTGACAATGGACTTCGATTGAAAAAAGTCCATAGACTTTTGAGTTTTGAGCAAAAGCCCTGGCTCAAACCCTATGTTGAGTATAATACAGAAAAGAGAAAGCAGTCTAAAAATGAGTTTGAAAAACTATTTTATAAACTACTGATTAACGCAGTCTATGGAAAGTGTATTGAGCGAGAGCGATCTCGAGTTGACGTGCGATTAGTCCATAAATTCACTGGCAGATATGGAGCAGAAGCTCGTATAGCTCAACCAAATTTTCATAGTTGTGCAATCTTTGATGAAAATTTGGTTGCTATCCAAATGAAGAGAACGAGTATTACAATTAAGAAGCCAATATATGTTGGTCTTAGTATACTTGATTTATCCAAGACTTTAGTTTATGATGTTCATTACTCTTATATGAAAAAACGTGTTGGAGATAAATGCAAACTCTTGTACACAGATACAGATAGTTTAATTTATGAAGTTCAAGATTATGATATGTATAAAATCATGAAAGAAGACATCCATCGATTCGATACTTCCGATTATGCTGAAAATAATCCATTTGACATTCCAAGAGAAAATAAAAAAATTCTTGGATTAATGAAAGATGAATGCTGTGGTAAGATAATGACTGAGTTCATAGGATTACGCAGCAAAATGTATAGTATTTTGATTGAAGGTGGAGAGACCATTAAAAAGGCTAAAGGCATAAAATCTAGTGTAGTGAAAAAATCAATCACTTTTGAAGACTATCGAAACTGTCTTCAAGATCTCGCAATTATACGTCGTGAACAGTGCAATATTCGATCTAAACTGCATATAGTGCATACAGAAAAACAAAACAAAATTGCACTAAGCCCTCATGATGACAAGAGATTCATATTGCCTCACAGTACAGATACTCTGCCTTGGGGTCATTACCGAATCATGGAAGAACAGATGGCGCTATCTGCACTGCAAGTAGAGAGGGAAATGGAAGCAGAGAAGGGGAATGAGGTAACCAATAGGAACATAACCTCAGGAGTAGGAGTTATTCATGAAATGGAGAGGGAGATTGAGGCAACCAATAGACTTATAGTAGAATATGACGTCATAGAAGAATTCATGCACGACTGGGACCCATCGATAGAGGGAGAAAGTCCTGTGAAGAGAGACATCTTACAGGAGGCGATGGAAGGGGCAGACATCGAGGAGGGAGATGGGCTATATCAGTCAACGAACCAAGCTGAAGAGCACATTCGAGCGATCGAAGAGCTTGAAAACTACCAACCCAAAGCAAAGAATCCAAGACTCACTTAACTGTTCAAGTAATTTTCGTTTCTTAGTACTTGTTGAATTTTCATACATTCTCTCCATCATTCTCTAACAAATATTTTCACTTTCTTTTTTCAGAATGGATTTATCTGCACTAAACAAAATTGCTGAGCGTCAATTTCTACCAAGAAAGAAAGTTACGGACTTGGAAAAGGGGCATCAGTACATGGTTACAGCATTAAAGGAGGTGAAGACGAGATTCGGCAATAAAATCGTAACCGAACTTGATGAAAGCTTCCAAATCTTCATGCCAGAGAAGATTTCATCGGCTATCCTCAAAGACCAGGAGCTTTTTAACAATCTTGCCGACGCAGCCAATAAACTTAGTTTATTTATAATATATCAAGGAGGATTTTCTTTTAAATTTGAAAATTATTAATAAATACAGATTTATTATCTTATTAAAAACTTTTATTTTGTACATAATATATACATGTGTAAATATATACATATATAATATTAAATATAATACGATTATATTTTATTTACTTTCACCTTCCTTAATTTAACAAATATCCTTTTTATCTATCCAACTATTATGCTCGTCACTAAATCCTAACCATTTAACATATGCACGTTTACCACTTTTCTTTAAAACTTTTTCTACTAGATAAATTTCCGGATACGTAGTTTTCTGAATTCCTGTTTCATAAAAACCGCCAGAGACGGGTTTATCAGAATAATCTTTAAGATGGTAAGTTACCGGATTTGTTTTAACAATTCGAGTTATTGTAAAAATTTCAGTAGACCAGTTTGGAGTATAACCTTTTTCAAAAACACTTTTTATCTTACTTATTCGCACTTTATCTCCTACTTTGAATTTCGGTTTTTTCACTGGCGACTTTTCAACTGGAAAATGTCTTTTGATCTCTCTTTCATTTGTCGACGTGACATTTTTCGGCTCAATTCCTATTGTACGATGTTTTTTTGAATTATAAGCTTCCAGTAAATCAGGCAAGATATCCATCCATTTATAGTTTCCTTGTTTGCTAAACTCTAACCACATTGCATTTTTCAATGTTCTATTAAATCTCTCGCATATACTTGCGTGAAGATTACTATGTGAAGAGTACAAATTTATTTTATACTTTATCATTAGTTTCTTGAAATCTGAATTGTAAAATTCTTTCCCTTGGTCAGTTTGTAGATTTGTTGGTACTCTACCTTCTTTCAATATCGATTTCATAGCAAGAATAACATCTTTGCCGCTTTTTGTCTTGACTGGAACGGCCCATGCATACTTTGAAAATATATCTATGACAGTGAGTAAGTAGTGAAAGCCTTTATTCTCATTCGAGTAAGGTAACATTTCTACAAGATCAGCTTGCCAAGTTTCATCTATTCCACGTATTTCGTATTTTCTACGTTTGTATCTGCGACGTGCTGGTTTGTGCAGCTCTTCAGCTACTCTTTGACGTTCCATCTTGTCTCTATTTACTAGATGGAAAACCATCAGGAAATTCGTCTATACGATGTTTCAATTGTTTATTGACTTCTTCAATGATATAATCAACACCAGAGTAATTACGTAGAGTTGTACTATAAAGGTATTTCAATTTCGCATCTACTTCCAATTGATGTTTTTCAACTTGCTGCTTATACCCATCTATAAGTTCACTGATTTCAGCAAATTTAGCAGCTATATAATTTATTTCAGTTTGTAGGATAACTTTCAGTGAATGCAATGTGATTGCATCGTTTGGATGACTAGGCTCTCCTAGGTTGCAAAGTCGTCTATTTTCTAAATCAAAATGACCGTCTGATGTAAAATTGAAACCATTGCCTGGAGGACCGCGACTCCCTTGCGAGCCCTCAAGTTTTCGTCCAAACACATTGAGACTCATGGTGCTACTGATCCAAATAAGAAAGTCGTGTGTCAATATATATGTCCAGCTTCACGTAATTCCTCAATAATTGATTGGATTTCATTGCTGTGATTGTTATTTCCAGCAGATCGTTCGGCAATCAATAATCGGAGTCGCTCGATCAGCTCGTTCGGATCATCCCAGTAGACGAGATCAATTGAAGAATTTCTCTTAGCTATTTTATATTTAGGTATGAGACCTTCTCCGGTGCTGCTGTTGTTCTTTTTACGTGGAGTGCTACGGAACATTGGTGCCAAGACATTCTTAAATTTATTACTCCTCGAACTTCGTAAGGATTAATTTTTATCGAATTTTTTCCGATGAGCATTTGTTGCTTCCAGAATCTTGCGATAATTTGCACGATCTGATGAACTCAAAAGAAGCTCATCCGGATATTTTTTAAATAACAATTCCATTAGTCCACTACTTTTAGGATAAACTTCACCTCTGACTTTAATATATTTATCATTAAATTCAATTTCTGAATCACCAATCATATAGACTCCATTAACTTTTCGCACTCCATATATATTATCAATTGTTCTACGGCTTTTATCTAGCAATGACAAGAAGTCTTCAGATGATTCATTTTTTTTCCAGTCGCAGATTTAAATGAAGAATTAATTATTGTGTCAGCCATTGACTCAAAATTGTCATCGTCATCATCATCATCATCATCATCAAATAAACTTGAATTATTATTATTATTATTATTAAGATCGCTTAGCATACTAGAACGATCAAATCTTATTCGTTTTCTCATTTTTTGACTCTTGCCTGTATCCAAAATGTTTATGGGATGTTGCAAGCTTTCGGTTTTGGAATCGACAAGTTTCTCAAGTGGTGTGACGACTGGTTTCAGAGTATCACCGATTACTTTTTCAAAATCATCTCTCTCCTGTTTTAATAGAGTGTATTTTCTTTTAATAGCCTCACGAGCTCGCAAGAGCTCGCTGAGAATATTCTTCTCTTTCTTAAAATCTGACATGCTGCCAAGATGCTGTCTACAACTGTACTGCAAGTTTTACACTTATGTTTCCTTTTTTATTGCAAAACAGTCAAATACTTTTCTATATCTACCCTTATTCATCGCTCTATCTTTATCAATAACAATGAATCCATACTTATCATTCTTCCAACATTCAGAACATAAATTTCGAAATTCATTGAAAGTTAAATCAGTATTCACATGATCTTCATAGATATGTTTCAGATTCACATCGTCTTGTCGATAAATCACCAACAAATTAACATTATCTCTAATGAGATGTTTTCCTATATGAGTATATGATTGGCATAGATAGAAACTGTCTACACTTTTATGTCTCCCCATACAGAAAAATGCTCTGACGTTATCCTGCTTTTCACAAGCGACGTCGTCAAATATCATAATTGAATTTGGAAGGGCTTCATCTGGAGATACTACGGATTCATGCTCACTGAACGGAAGATATGATACTCCTTCAATCGGCTCCAAGACATTCTTGAGAAATTGATACTTTGGCTGATTCAAGGATTTTGAGTATACGTACAAATTCTCGAACCTAAGACCATTCGGGTGCGTAATTAAAGCCAATAAACTATTTGTTTTTCCGCAGTTTGATGGCCCACAGAATACTGCTCGTATACTATCTGGTAGTAATTCACCATGACGCTTTTTTCTCTTCTCTTTTCCAAAATCGAAATTTGTGACGGGAAGTTTGATGTTCTGCTCGGTAAAATCCATGTTCACGTAACAGAGTCAGATTCAACATTGAGCTCTAGAAATATAAACGCTTGTTTTATACCCTGATCGTCAGTTGTAAATCAACACTCGAAGAGAGATGATCATACACAAATCTCAGAAACAGCCGAAAGGCAATGGGCTGCTTGATAAAGTGATAATAATAATAACAATAACTTACCTGTTGAAATGCATCTTCCTGGCTATCAATACTGCGGTCCCGGAACCAAATTGAAAAAACGAATGAAAAGAGGAGATCCTGGAATTAATCCGCTCGATCAGGCATGTAAAGAACATGACATAGCATACTCTGATAAAAACGGAGATCGTAAAGCGGCTGACAAGAAGCTTGCTGATAAAGCTATGCAACGTGTCAGAGCCAAGGATGCTAGTCTTTCCGAAAAAGCTTTTGCTTTTGCTGTTAATAGTGCTATGAAATTAAAAGGAAAAACTGGAATGGGACTGAAATTTAATAAGTTAGTAACTGCAGCTAAAAAATCAATGACCGCAAGTAAATGTTCTCGCAAGGTTATTCAATCAGCCTTGAAGGGTGCACGTCAAACTGTTAAGAGTATTGGCGGAAAGAAAAAAGTTATAATTCCACGAGTTCTACCGCTTCCATCGAAAATTGGTGGAGTACTTCCTTTTCTCATTCCACTGTTCGCAGGACTTAGTGCGACCGGTGCTCTAGCAGGAGGTGCTGCTGGAATAGCTAAAGCTGTTAATGATGCTAAAGCTGCGCAGAAAAATCATGAAGAAAGTAAAAGGCATAATAAGGCCATGGAAACTATTGCTTTAGGCAAAGGTCTTCATCTTAAGCCCTATAAAACTGGGATGGGATTATTCATGTCGCCTCATATTGGTCGTGGAGTTAATAGAAAAAAAAAACTTCGATTTAACTTTGCCAAATCGTCCACTGACTGACTAAGATCTTAAAAAATATGCTCGTATGATGAAAATCTCAGATTTCCGAGGTGTTTTCATGAGAAATAATCTGCCTCCCAATGGTCCATGGCATAATGAATCTGCAGTGGTTAACTTGGATGACTATCAAAATAGAGGTACTCACTGGGTTTGTTATCGCAAGCAAGGTTCTGAAGTACTTTACTTTGATAGTTTTGGTGATCTCAAACCTCCCAAGGATCTCATGAAGTATTTTAACGTGAAGGAAGTGAAATACAATTACAAAAGGTATCAAAATTTTGACTCATTCATATGTGGCCATCTTTGTCTCTACTTCTTAGCTGGGAGACTATAAAAGAGGTGCTCGCAGACAAATGAATTAATTAGTATCCGATCAGTCATGGAAGATAGCTTCACTCTGAGTCTTTCAGGAAACTCATCTGTCTTAGAAGCGCAATATTTTCCTTCAATTGAACTACCACAGCATAAAAATTTTGTCTTGGGATTAGTTGAACTTTTAACATTCAACTCTATTCCCAATGTTGACCATTCAAATAATAAACTTCATTTGAGCAAAGATAATATTATCACTATCCCTACTGGCAGTTATGAAATTGATGCTATAAATCAATTTTTACAAGAAACTTTGAAATCCAAAGGAATTGAATTTTCATTGAAAGCTAACAACAATACTCTCAGAAGTGAAATTCTCTGCAGTCATCAGATAGATCTCACACCTCACGATTCAATAGGCCGTCTCCTTGGCTTTGCTCCCCGCATTCTCAAAGAGAACATTCAACACAGCTCTGATTTACCAGTGAAAATATTGAAAATCAATGCACTCAGAGTTGAGTGCAACATTACTGCAGGTGCTTACATCAATAATAAGAAAGTTCATACAAAACATGAGTTTTTTCCCAGAGTGCCTCCAGGATATAAAATCTTAGAAGTTCCGTCTCATGTGATATATCTACCACTCAGTGTCAAGTGCATAGATCATCTACAAATTCGAATTGTAGATCAGGATGGAAATTTAGTGAATTTCCGAGGTGAGGAAATTACTATTAGACTTCACATCAAATCTATATAATGGGTATTGTTTATAATTCCGGAACATATATAAATCAGCCATCATGTCATCCAGTCATCAGTCGACCGAAGAAACTCAAACCGTTAACACGCAAGAGCATTCAGTTCCTGACAAGCCTAGGACTAAAAGTTCGTGGAAAAAATTCTCGTGTATAATTCTTTGCTGTTTCCAGAAAAATGGACGAAATTCTAAGCATTCAATCAGGTGTCGTCTTCGATGAGTCTATTGCTCATTACGAGGTACACGCCCATCAACCATACTCATCATTAAGCTTTGATAATAGTGATGAAATTCGTATTTCTATACAACATCAAGATCTATGCCTCTTACCATCGCGTAGTTCTATCCACGTATGTGGAAAATTGAAACTAAAAGGTGGTTCAACAGCACCGGTTAAAACTAAATTCGTAAACAATGGCATTTGTCATCTGTTTGATGAAATTCGTTATGAAATTAATGCTGTGGAGATAGATAAAAGTAAAAATGTTGGTTTGAGCAGTCTCATGAAAGGATGGACTTCATTTAATTCGAATCAGAATAACATGCTAGAAAACGCAGGCTGGCTTGGCGTTGAAGAAGACGACAAATCGTTTATCGATGAAAAGGGAAACTTTGACATTGCGATTCCGCTGAGTATGATCTTGGGCTTTGCAGAAGACTATAAAAAAATTATAGTTAACATGAAGCATGAGCTCATACTTACAAGATCGAGAACCGACTTGAATGCAATAATCCAGGAAGGTATTACGTCAGCTGGTGTCTCTACTTATGAAGATTGTGAAGTAAAAATATCGAAGATTGAATGGTTAATGCCATATGTCATTGCATCAGATAAACAAAAAATCCAGCTATTGAATTTTATTGGTAAAGATAACTTCATCTCTATGTGTTTTCGTTCTTGGGAGCTATTTGAATATCCTCTTCTTCCAAGCACGAATAAACACGTCTGGACAGTGAAAACTTCAAATCAGTTGGAGAAACCTCGTTTTGTAATTCTCGGACTACAGACAAAGAGAAAAGCTACAAGAACTAAAAATGCTAGTAGATTTGACCATTGTGAAATAAGCAATGTGAAACTTTTCTTAAATTCACAATATTATCCGTACAATAATATGAATCTCGACATATATAACAATCAGTATGCAATTCTCTATGATATGTATGCTAATTTTCAAAAATCTTACTACGGAAGAGATCCACAGCCGTTGCTGACAAAGTCTATGTTCATTAAGAATGAACCATTCGTAGTTATTGACTGTTCACGACAAAACGAATCTCTCAAGAACGCTCCTGTCGATGTACGTCTAGAATTTGAGGCTAAAAAAGATTTTCCTGCTAATACTTCAGCCTACTGCATGATCTTACACGATCGCATCGTTCAGTACAATCCTATTAGTGGAGATGTCAAGAAACTCGTCTAAGCTGAACCGAAAAAAAAAATCAAGATTGACTGTGCACTTTACACCGTCAAACTTATAAAATTATTCTATCAGTCATGCAAACATTTGTAATAAAAAATAAAAATTACAACATTTTATAAAAAAATAAAAAAAAATAAAAATAAAAAAAAGTAGAAACCGCTATAGGCATACTGGATCAGGGGAAAGAGGGGGAAGCACTCCCCACTCTTTTACCCACTGTACATTCTAGATCACTGGGAGCTGGGAGGGGGTGATCTAGAATGCCTATGATCTAGTATGCCTATAGCCTATCTACTAGTATGATTGGTATAATATTAAATAAATCAATGGTTTGATTTATTTAATTTAAGACAGTCTTGTTAATATATCATAATCAAAAATTATATCTTTACAAAATATGGACACTAGTTATGCCATACCTGAACAAAGTGACCGACGCCACGCCAATTCCGCAGCAATCCAGTGTGACGTTACACGTTGGCTCGGTCAGCTTCAGGCGAATGGAGCGGTTATAAATCAATGATTTAGTAATTGACAGTCTTATTAATATATTTTATTCCAAAATTATATCTTTACAAAATATGGGCACTACTTATGCGATACCTGAATTACGTGACCGAGGCCACGCCGATTCGGGAGCATTCCAGTGTGACGTCACACGTTGGCTCGGCGAGCTACAGGCGAATAGAGCGGGACAGTCACGTTATCAACAGGATAGGGAGTCAAGGAGTGTTGCTTCCAACACTAGCGTTGCTTCCAAGTGATGGCTGAGAGAACGACTAATCATCTGTGGTTAGGCTGTCAATAGTGACTGGAGTTATGATAGGGAACGTATTTCTTGACTCCGATATACATCTTTCTTTCTTATTAATTGTATTTTACCGAAATTCGTGTTCGTATAATATCGCCAACATGGCGCCGCCTGAAAGTAAGCTACCTGACAAGGTGGATCTAAATTTCTACAAATGTCATAAAAAGAAAAGTGTATCAATAGTGATGTGTATAATATGTGGTGGTGTGTATGATCAAAGTTGCTTTGAAAGACACAATAACAAAAAGTATATTACTAAACACATGGGAATATGTCCAGAGCACGATATAACCTCAAACTGTGATGAATCGACCCTAAACGAAGAAGCCACGTAACTTTTTGTACAAATGAGAGTGTCCTTGAAAACAGCTGTTAGACAAGAAATATTAGAGGAACTTGCAGATGCTGATAACGGTAGTGATATAAGTACGCAGGATGATAATGATCTAATCACTGAAAATAGAAGCTTGAAAAAAGAAAATAGATTGTTAAAAACATTGATTGAGGAGGTACAAGACAAAAATAAAATTCTAAAAAATCATTTAGTAACAGTGCAAAAACTAAAAAATAAAACATATGCGCAAGCAGTAAATATTGAACCCAATATAGAAAAACGTCTACCAAAAATTGCAATAACAAAGAAAAACAGAGCTGATGGAAATGATCTCAAGAAATTCGTTACACACTACTTAAACAAGGAAAAAGCAATACAATCAAAAAGGGTAACATTTAAAAAGGATAGTGAGATAATTATAAGCTGTATGAATGAAATAAGTGCAATAAAAGCAGAAAAATTATTAAGTAAAAAACTATCAAGTATATGTAATATTGCAAGAGAAGAAATTAAAAAACCAATAATAAAAATTGTCGGTATAGATAATTATGAAAACACGGATTTAAAGGCATTAGAAGAAGACATAAATACAAGGAACTTTAATAAGAAAGAAACGAAAGCAATAGCCTTACATACTTTTGTAAATAAGAAAACTAGATTACATAGCGTAATAATGGAAGTAATATCAGAAATATATAAACACATCCGAGAGAACAAAAATAGAATTTTTGTAGGATACCAAAACTGCGAAGTATACGACGATCTGAATTTACAACCATGTTATAATTGTGGTAAATTCGGACATAATGGAAATAAATGTCGAAATGACACAGTGTGCTTAAAATGTGCAGGAAAGCACAGTACTACTAATTGTAGAAATACAGCTGAATTATGTTGTATAAATTGTAATTATAATAATAATCGATATAACGCACATTATAATACTAAACACGTAGCTAATGATAGCATGAATTGCACGACACTACAAAAAAAGATAAGGAAATACATAGCTAAGACAGATTATCCTATAAGTCCAATTATCGACAGATACATTGGCATGGTAGATATTATAAGAACAGAGGGCAATAAACTGAAAAGAGCAAGACTAACATCTACGTCATCATTAGCATCGCTATCACCAAGAAGCAGTGTCAGCGGAAATGTAAACAAGGCAGCTAATTGAACAGGAAAGTACATTTCATAGTATTAAAGTTCTCAATAAATACATAAAAAATAAAAAAAATATTTTATTATATCTAAAAATATGAAGTCTAAACGCAAATTTTTAAAACTAAAAACATTTATTGAGGGCTTGTATACTAAGCCGACTATTATAGTATGTGTGGAGACGTGGGTTTTGGAGCATAGTGATTATTTCTTTTTACCGGGATATAAAATGTACTATAATAATAGTAAAATAAACAGGTCAGATGGTGTAGTAATATACTTGGAAGACGGTATTACTAAAAGTACTGAAATAATTGAAATTGGGCAGATGAAAATACTAAATTCAATTATTAAAACTACTAATGGTAATAGATCGCAAAATATTACAAAAACTAATTTTTTAACAAACCTAAAAGTGCTAATGAATCTATTGAGAAAGGTTACGAACCATATAACCATAGGAGATCTTAATATAAATTTGTTAGATATAGATGGCGTTAGCCAAGAAATGCTACTGTATTTCCTGGATAAGGGATACAAACCTGGCTTTCAGGGTGTTACTAGGCCATCTGTTACAAATAATTCGAATAACTCTGCTGGGGGAAGAAACATCGATAATATGTTCACGAAAGCATAAAAAATTAAAAATAAGCATTTTAAATTAACAAACTCGATAACAGATCATTATACACTTCATGTCACTAGAAAAAATTGATAAAGTAAAATCTGAGTATACAAAAATATCTATAAATTATAATAAACTAAGTAGATAAAGAAAATTGGAACAATATTATCAATAAGTGATCTTAACTTAGCAGTAAATAATTTAATAGAAAAAATAAATAAGTATACGAAACAAGCAAGTGTTTATAAAAATATTAGTAAAAAACAGGGTAAAAATATTCCTAGAAGTAATTGGATTACTAAAGCAATATTAATTTCCTGTGAATTTTTTATCAAATTTTTATATCAAATGTGGAGAAAAGAACCTAATAATGGTACGCTAAAAACAGAATACAAAAATTATGCCAAAGTCTTGAACAAAGTAATAAAGGAAGCAAAACTATTATATGATCATAGATTAGTAGCTAATAATTGTGGTAATCCGAGAAAACTTGGGAATATTATCAATTAAAAATTAGGTAAATATAAAAAGAAGTACAACCGCATTGATTATCTATATGATGAAAAAAATAATAAATTAACAGAAAAGAAGGAAATTGCAAACCACATGAATGAATATTTTAGTTTGATTGGCGAAAAATTAAGTTTGCAACCGTACAATGGTAAAATACAACTACCTCAAATGAATAAAAAATCTACCTTTATCTACCCAACCAATGATAGGGAAATATTTCAAATAATAAAGGAAATGAAACTAACAAATGGAGGCACGGATAATATAAATTCCAATACGTTTAAATTTTTAGCAGTTTACATTACAGAACCATTAGTACATATTATTAATCTTTGCAATACACAATCTATTTGGCCAAATAAACTACAAGAGGCTAAAATAATACCAATACCTAAGGCTGGAAATAAGAAAACCGCGTCAAACTATAGACCGATATCTTTGATCTCAAATATAGCGAAAATTTTTGAAAAAATTATACATAACAGAATTTGTAATTTTTTAAATTTGGACAATATAATATCTAAAAATCAATATGATTTTGTAAAGGGTAAAGGAACAAAAGATGCAATTACGTTAATCACAAAGCTTATATATGAAAAGTTAGACAAAAGTACTCCAATTGCAGTTACATTCCTTGATTTAGCAAAAGCTTTTGATACAGTGAATCATAAAATTCTACTTGATAAATTATATAGCTACGGAATTAGAGGCAAAGCAAATAAACTTATAGCTAGTTATTTGGACAGTAGACAACAAAGAGTACAAATCTATGATTGTGAAAGCATTAATAAGAAAGTAGAGACTGGAGTACGGCAAGGTACTGTATTAGGACCTTTACTTTTTATTGTTTATGTAAATGATCTATTAACTAGTATGCCAAACCATCCAATTATTTCCTATGCGGACGATACAGCTATAATATCTACGGATCCTAACTGGACAGCAGTAGAAACAAAAATAACCTTACCTACAAAAAATTGACAATTGGTTTGCACTTAATAAATTATCATTAAATGTTGACAAAACTGTATACATGACATTTGGAAATTATTGTAATAGTGTTCCAAATGAAATACGAATAAAAATCAATGGTAGAACATTAAATAGGGTCCAAGATGCAAAGTATTTAGGGATAATCTTTGATTATAATATGAAATGGTTAAATCATATAGAGTATATAATTAATAATACCAAATACTTAGTGTTTGTTATGAGAAAAACATCTAAATTTATGGATATAAAAACATTAAGGATGATATATTATGCGCTATTCCACAGTATTATTAGTTATGGTATAATAGCATGGGGAGGAGCATACTCGAATAGTTTAAATCTATTGCAATCTTTACGAAACAAAATTTTGAATATCATAAACAAAAATCAGTTCATACTCGTAGATAGTCCTATGAATCTAAGACAAATGTTTGCATATGAATCGCTAATATATTACTATGAAGTCTTAACCCTTTTCGGCATACATTTTTCTGTTCAGTGAATTCACTTGAAAATTTGTACTTGGGGGTTTTTGGGATCGCTGATTACGAATCTGAAGTCAGAATTCTGAAATTTTTACATTCAAGATGGCGGATTCCAAATGGCTGACTTAAATTTACAAAAAATAGACAAAGAGTACTAAAAACATGTACTCGGGGGTTTTTGGGGTTGATGATTACGAATCTGAAGTCAGAATATGGAAATTCTCACATTCAAGATGGCGGATTCAAAATGGCGGACAAAAATTTACATAAAAATAGACATAGAGTACTAAAAATTTGTACATTGGGGTTGCTGATTACAAATCTGAAGTCGGAATATGGAAGTTTTTACATTTAAGATGGCGGACTCAAATTTACAAAAAAAAATAGACATAGAGTACAATTTTACAATCAAATTTATTTACAGCTGCCTCGAAAATCCCGCGCGTGTAGATTTTTAGCATGAAATACGTTATTTTTGGAATTTCCAGTCCGCCATGTTGATCCGCCATCTTGAATGTAGGAAAATTAAAAAACTGATTTCATATTCATTATCAGCGACCCCAAAAATCCCTGAGTAAAAATTTTCAGCGAAAAATACATTATTTTTTAAATTTTTGGCCCGCCATTTTGAATTCGCTATCTTGGATTTGAGAAAATCAAATTTGTAATTGCATATTCATAATCAGCGACCCCAAAAACCCCTGATTGAACATTTTTGGGCAAAAATACGTTACTTTTAAAGTTTTGGTCCGCCATTTTGAATCCGCCATTTTGATTTTTGAAAATCTGATTACAGATTCGTAATCAGCAACCATCAAAACCCCTAGATACAAATTTTCATAAAAATCGAACGACAAATAAGCTGGAAAATGATTTTTTTCTACAAAAACAGCATTTTTTTGCAATTTGTTTATTTATAACTATTTAACAACAAATAAAATATTAATTTTTGTTAATTAGTATTGTAGAGAAACTTCCTAGCTCTCAAAAGAATCTATAACTATTTATATACACCTATAAATAAAATTTTTATAAATAAAAATCTTGGATGAAATAGGTGGTTAATATATTAACCACCATGCCGAAAAGGGTTAAAGCAGGAATACATCAATTCAAACAGTAAAACTAGAAAAAAAAGCATACAAGTTCCGCAAAGACAAAAAACTATAAGTAATAAAAATAGCAATATAAAAGCTATCGGTACGTTTAATGACTTACCAAATGAATTAAAGAGTATTAATATAAAGAATTATAAATCAATACTAAAAAAATGGAATAGAAATAATTCATAGAAAATGGGAATTCAACCCAAAATTATAATGAGTATATGTGAATATATGTTTTGTTGTAATCTTTCTAGAGTGTAAGTAATTATAGAATATTATATTTTGATTATACAAAACTTATGAGGTTGATTAGTTTGTAAGTCACTTTAGTATATAAGGTTATGCTGGTGTCGCGAACAGATAACTACGTTTATCTCTACGACAGTTTACTGTTATGTAATATAATATGTAAATTTTTACTGGTAATAAAATTAATAAATAAATAAATAAATAAATAAATAAATAAATAATGTTGTCTCGCGCATGACTGATCGTATTTCGTTTTGGATATTTGTTATATCACATTTTATTTTAATACTTTTAATTCCGCATATGATCATTTCGTCTGTCCTGTTCTTATCGTCTCCCGCTTCCTATCTTTCGTACTTTCCCGAGTTGGCTTTTATTCTCGCGAGCTTCTCGGCTCGGAGCTATTCAATGTTTATTCTCACTCAATATCGTCGATGCTTTCTCTCTCTCTCTCTCTCTCTCTCTCTCTCTCTCTCTCTCTCTCTCTCTCTCCCGCTATACTCAGTTCTATTGCTTGCATATAATATTCTTTTAGTATCTATAATCATTCTTATTGAAAATAGAAATGCGAAAAATTGAGCATTTCGTAATATCTATATTAACGTTACCAATAATTAAGTGATTTTAGGGATTTCTTTTAATAATAACGTATGTTTTTAAGTTTGCTATAAATAATAGAGAAGAGAGATCATGGCATCTGTATAGCGATAATAATTGTACATTGCTATTGTTACTTAACGTTATTCGCGTATTCAATATTTTGAGTTTACCAATTTCTATCACTTATGTTGTATACGATATACCATCCTGTATATAAACTACTACCCCATCATTTTGATTTATTTTACCATTATTGTAATACAGTTTATAACTTTTTAGTACAAAAATATGACAATTAATCATCTTCCTCGTTTCTGTATATACAATTTTGCTAGGTTTAACCTTCAAACTCTTAACCCATTGACGCCGAGGTGATCAGAATTTTTACTAACATTTCTGATTTATACTTACTAAGATTATAGTTTTTAAGAAAACAAAAGATTAAGATTTTTATAAAATTTTTTCATTCTTGCCGCCATTTTTAAAAAACCCGTTGATGAATTTTTCTAAAAAAAAATTCCTCTTAATGCTTGACTGCCATGATTACCTCTGATCAGAGTAAAAAGTTGATACCTTTGTGTTATCATTTTTACGTTTAAATCGGCCATATTTTTTTTTGTCGGTGTCTAATCGAATTTTGAGCTCAGATTCTGAAACAGTATCAAATTCGCGTAGGAATAGAGTTATTGTATTATTTTTTTGGTCCGATAACATAATAAATAAACAGATTGAAAAGTTAGTAAAATTTCTGATCCCCTCGATTTTCAATTTATTATAATTTCCTTTAAGACTTCTAATATTTAGATGCAAAATAAAACTGTCATTTTTTTATACATTCTTATGAAGAGTTTTCAGGTCAGCATATGATATTTCTTCCTGTAACACTTCCTTTTGTATCTCTTCAATGAGATCGATGTTTTGCTCAAGGTAGTGTTGGTGCACTCGTGCTTAGTTGCGAATTCTTCAAAAACTTACTTGGTGAATTAATTACCTCAGTGGTATCTTTGTGAATTTCTTTGTGGATTTCTATCTAACCCAAGTCTTTAGGTATAGTAGATCTCGTAGGATAATCAGTCATATCTATGTATCTGTTTATCTTACTTTTTAATATTGCACATTTCTCTGCGTCATTGGGCATATGATTAACCTCAAACTTTGTTTTATATTTAGAATTACTATACAAGCAATTGATACATTTAGAATTACTTAAATATCACATTTAATAGATAAATGATCTCCTGCGCATTTTAAACAACAGGGTTCATTTCTACATTTTTATATAAAATACAATAAAAATTCTATTCTGATTATCTTTAATCTCTTTATATATTATTTTTGGCACCTTAATTATTATACTAGACATTTTTTCTTCTAAAATTTCTATTATTCAAATCCTTTTCCAGTTTTACAAGATTCATCTTATTGTAGTTATCCACTCCAAGTATTTTTATTTTAGGTGACTCTATTTTCTCAATCGTTGTTTTGTAGTTATTAGATAGTTTTCTTCTGACAATGAGTAATTCTATTGTATCCTTGGCAATTTTTTTTATTCGTACTTTTTATTTCTATCTCACTATTATTTATTGATTTTACTTGTTTTGTTTGTCTTTTTTCTCTATTAACAGATTGCATATCTTTCTCGAAAACTCTCTTGGATCTGTTTTTCCTTTAAGACTCTTGACAATTATTCTTGGTACTCTTTTATACTTGACGGGTTGTCTATTTGCTATTATATCAGCATATGTTTTTTGATTGTTTCTTGCAGGAGCTGTCTCATCAAAATTATTTCTGTTTTCCCATAGTTCTTTTAATATTGCATTTTCTTCCATTAATTCTTCATTCAGTTGTTTTAGTAGTTTATTCTCAACATGCAGATTTTCCAGTTCTGAATTTTGCGATTAGGTTGAGGCGTTATTTTTATCACTTTCGCGTGTTATAAAGATTTCATTTAGTATTTTATTTTTAATTTGATCTTCTTTAGTACTTTTAATACTTGCAATTAAAATATTTGCTGAATAAATTAGCTTAGACTCTTGATCTTTCAAGGGTATGTTTAGCTCCACGTGTTCTGGGCATATTATAAATACATTGCTAACGTATTTCTTGTCTTTACACTTGTCGTAATCACTTTTATGATGAACGTTTTCACACACTAAAAAAATTACTACTGATACTTTCTGCCTTGGCTGGCATTTAAATACTTTATCAGATGGGACAGCAGTAGGCACATCTGCCGCTGCCATGTTATATAAAAAATTATATATATTTTGTTATTTTGATTTTATATTATGTTCTTTATTCATGCTGTTAATTTTCTTTAGGAATTTGAGTATAATAGACTCGGTGAAAATTATGCGTTCTTCGGTCCTTGTCACCAACGTCTTAGATGAAGATTGTAATAGTAAAATTTTCTGTTTTGCTAAAACTTTATAGTAACGTGTTCCGAGATATTTGGAGTTTAAATCAAGAGTTTTTACTGGAGAATTAATTAATGATATCAATGATTTATTTTTATTTATTGAAATTATAAATTTAATGGGAGGAAGTTACATGCTAATGAAGCGGCAGCTGTTTTTTATTTTCCAATAAGAGTTTATTTTCTTATCTTTGAGATTAAAATATCATTTCTCTTTGTAGTATAATTACCCGTTGGTTTCCTGGTCGAAAGACTGGACCAATCCGGACCTTGTTCGCAATCATTTTGTGTCGATCACGAGGAGCTTTGGGATATACATAATCATCTCGACGAGCTACCGACTTTGATACGTGGCAGAATGAAGGCATAAGTATTATATATATATTGTTATGTGTGAGGGTCGATGTTTTGTTCTTCGTGATGTGTTAAGCTCTCGATTGCTGCGAAATATCGAGCAGAGATATCGAAATAAATACAATAGATTATCGGTGAATGTGTTTGTTTATCAATCGTAGTTCACAATGTATGAGTTGTACTAGAGAGAAAAACGCGTGTCTAGGTGACTCAGAGAATACGTGGCTCTACTTATCCAATTCGGGTCTATGTTGTCTCTGAGTCAAACGTCGGTTCACCCGCGTGGTGGTTATGTCGTCGAATAAGAGCCGCCGGGGTAAGAGAGCGAACGCCTCCCCGCATCTCCTTTTATACTCTTCTAGGTGGTGTGACTTCCTCTCCGTGCGATAATCCGAAATCGTGAGATTTGACGCGCTGAGTTGGGAAAATTGGGCTTCGGGGCGAGTCCGTGCTGTTGCCACGCGCGGATTTGGCGACTCATGCTCGATTGCATTATAATTAGGAATGCTATATGCGTGGTACTCGTCACACAATTTATGCAATAAATTCTACGTTCTAAAAAAAAATTTTTTTTTAATTTTCTTGTATCACTTGTTCTTGTCGTGTTGCCGTTCTATCCCTCCAATATTTATTAATGTATCCCGATCCAAGATAGAGGTAAGTGCTTTTATTTTAATTAACCGGCCGTAGTCTACTTTATTTCGCGTTTTCTCTGGTCTCGAAAAATTTGCTAGTGTTGGTCGAGTAGTTCTGTAACTATGTAACGTTTTGCTTCCTCCTAAAAGAAGCTTTGTAATAGTGAAATTTTCAGTTTCGCTAAAACTTCATAGAAACGTATTTTGAGGTCTTTGGAGTTCGAATCATGTGCTTTTAGAAAATGTCCGTGCGGATGGCCGTGTGTGTATGTATGTATACCGTAGTATTTCTGCAACTACGTGGTCTATAATAACAAAATTTGACATGCATATCTGTTTCTTGATTCTAAATTAAAAAAAAAATTTTTTTTGAAATTTTTGAAAATTTTGTGTTTTGTTTTTTTAAATGTTTTAATTTATACAAAAAATTCAGCAATAGTGTTTTTGGAAGAGTATGAAATTTCCTAGTTTTTCCGTAAGATTTTCTAAATTGACCGTTTCGTTCAATTGTTATGAAAAAAGGTGTTTTTTTTTAAATTCATATCTTCCAAATTAATCAGTCTAATATTTTGAAAAAATTCATGATAACAAAGAATAATAATGTCTACATGTTGTACAAAATTTTATGTTGATTTTTGAACCAACTTGAAATTGGTATGTACTATATATATATATCGTCTTGCCGTTCCCCTTCTCCCAATACTGCCACGCCGAGATGCCAGACTTGGGGGCCTGAGAGATCCAACGGGCTGATGCCTACGATACCGAAAATCTCGGAGTCCCTGTCATTCGAATACGACCCTACATCTCAAATTAGAAGCGAATAGATTCGAATTTAGACCTGTCTACATGCGGTTAAGAGGGGTCCTTAATAATAGATTATTAAATCTATTATTATTTTCTTCCCTTATATTATCCCTTATATTATTCAGGTTCGATCCATCCTTCGTATCCTTTATGAGCCCGGCCGCGTGTTGGTTTTTGCGCGTTCTAATCCGTACCCGGTGGACACTTGAGTCGGCATCCGCCCGATGGATGAGACATTTTCGAGAAATGAAGTGGTGTCAAGTGGTGACTTGGGACTCGTGGGGCCCATCTCCGACGTCGCCTAGTCCTATGGCCTCTTTTCCAGACAACCTGCTGGGAAATCTATTCATAGATCCGCCGGATGATGTCGATACGGCTGCTGCCTCCGAGGCTTCCGCGGTTCCCGACCGTCGGAGAGCCATTGCAAGGCATTCTGACTTTTCAACGTCCTTTTGAGTCAGTGTGGTCAGCCCGCAGAGGGAGGTTTTGCTACTGCACGAGCTGTTTACCTGCCTGATCTGCGAGGATTTTATATATCCGTATTATCGTCATTGCGACAACGGGCACGCTACCTGCCCGTCATGCATGCAGCGCTGTGACCGCTGCCCTATATGTGGTGTTTTTGTTATTTTATTTGTATATCTCATTGTATATTTAATTATTTTGTGATTAAATACATGGCTTTTATTTAGGAGACCTTGATACTTATTTATTTAATTACCCGCTCTGTTCCAATAGTTCTCCTTGTGTGTTTTGCCTTGTTTGCGATCTTTGTATAAAATTTCTGATAATTGTGTGGCGTCCGGGGGTCGCTTATTTTCGAGTGTTACCTACTTATTTATCTATTTTTATGTTTTATCTAATCTGGCGGGTAGGTTTTTTTTTCTTTACATTAGTATATTAGTCGTCTAAATTTTTTTAAGCCTCTCGTATATTTCGCTACAGCTAATTATTATTATTTCTGTTAATACTTAGGTGTTATTAGTTGTGTTTTTTTTTCTAAATATTATATAGTTTATTTGTTATTTATTTTATATTTTCCCGTGACACTAATCCCCTTTACCCATATATATATATATATATATGATTATTTCTATTGTTAATTAGATGTTCCTGACTATTGCTTAAATTTACTTTCCCCTGATTTACATTGTTTGTATTTTATTAGTGTTATTGTCCTATTCTTGCCTTAGTTAGTTATTTCTCTGTCGTTTTTGTCTTATATATATATCGTTTAAAGTTTATTTAAGTTTACTACTCGCGTTTTGTCTCCTCCCTGGATCTTCGCATTATATGTTGAGTAATTTATGCCTAGGATTTTGTATGGACCCTTGTATTCGGTCTTGAATTGCGATTATTCGTTCCCAGTCTCCGAGTGTTATTAGTCCTAGATCTCTAATAAATCCGAACGTTGTTATTCAGTATTTTTTAAACAGTAATTGTAGCGTCTTTATACAAGTTATTATGCCTGGTCTTAAGGGTTTATCATGCATGTGTTTTTTCAAAATTATTCCAAACATATACATGCCCCCGTGCCAAGTTACTATTATTTCTCCGACTGGACGCTGTGTCTCCAGCAGCTGTTCTCTGTTTATATATCGTCGTTCTATGAGAGCATTTAGAATCTCCGTGTCCAAAACCATGTCCTCCGATAGCATGTAGGCGAGGTTGCAATTATGAGAAAACGAATGCTCGTTTAGACTTCGTACTAGTAAATAAGTCGCTATCGTCAGGACCTCTTTCCAATCCTGGTGCACCTTGATCAAGTCGCGCTTCTGCTATTAGATAGCGCACCATTGCCTCTCGTACATGAGGGCTTCGTCGAAAGCTGGGCGGTGGTTCGACTTCCTCTGACTCTGTGTCTGATTCTTCATCTGTTTCCTCTTTCGTTACGACATACGGGGTAAAATGGTTACCTGTGAGGTATAAATGTACGAATTCCTTCTTTTCATTTATGTTAAAGTGACATTATCTATAACTTCCGTTGGTTGGGAAATGTATATGCAGTCCGCCTCTCCGTACTCTACTTCTTATAACAAAATTCGGCGCGCTTTCTCTTGGTTCCCCCAAGTTTCCAGATGTGGGCTGCAAAGGAGTTGATATCTTAGTTGGCTTGCTGTAGTTTGTAAGTTTAAAGCCTTTATTAGCGAATGAAATAGGCGGAACTGGCTGGCGGGACTGTTGGTATATTTCTGTTGTAGATCAGTCGTTTACGTGGCTCCACGTATGTGGCCTAGTATGCTAGGCGGCTCTATAGGGGTCTCGCCTTTCGACGCGTTATACGACTTCTCATCCACTTGATCCGGTATTATCCGATTTATGAGATTGCTTTCTTATTGGTTTCCTTGGGTCTCTTTGTTCCTGGCGTTGCGGAGTGCTCGTTGCTTCATTCCTATCGCCAAAGTTTTTTCGGATCGGCCTGACTAATAATTGGTCCCGATGTTGGTCTTGATTCGGATATTGCCTCGCACATTGGGTACATTTCTCCTGTTTTCGCGTCATGCACCTTCTTATAACGTCTCTTTTCCCTCTACGTGCTCTTACTCCTGCTGCTAGGCATTCGTCGTTTGAATCCGAGACATTACCTGAACTCGCAGACTCAGTATAGGCTATGCTCGCCGTTTTCTTTCCGTCGGATTTCCGGAGTCCTCTGATTCAGTGGATACTTTTCCCTGTCAGCTGTGTCAGCTCATTCAGGAATTGTCCTTGATTTCAGCCATTTCCGTACTTTCCTGAATCGTAATACGGCTGATTCTCTCCCCTGTTCTTCGGCTAGCTTGTATAGTTCCGCCTTCGGTCTCTCTGAGTTTTCTTCTCCCTCTTGCAGCGTAGGGTTTCTAGAGAGCGCGTCTGCATTACCGTTGCGAGGACCTGGTCTATATATGATGTCAAATTCGTAGCCTATTAGTTCTGCTTTTAGTCGATTGAATCTACGATTCGGCTTTTTGGTATTTAAAAAGTGCTTGAACGATTTGTGATCCGTCACCACTGTGAATCTTCGCCCTGCGAGGTAGTGCCTAAATTGGTCCTTAGTGAATACTATGGCTAATAGCGCACTATCGTAGGTGAAATATCTCAGCTCTGCTCCCTTAAGAATCCGTGATGCATATGCGCAGGGTTGGTCGCTGCCTAGATGACCCTGGCTCAAGAAAGCTCCTATCGCGTAATCTGATGCGTTGGTTATTACTAGGAAGGGCTGCATTAGGTCTGATGCCTTCATTACAGGTTCCTTGCACAGTGCTCTTCGTAGTACCTCAAAGGGTTGTTCGTGTTTCTCTTTCCACACAAAGGGTTCGTTCTTACTTAGTAGCCTGGATAAGATAGCTTCTGATTTTGCGAAATCTTTAATCAAGCGCCTGTAATACCCCTATCGAAATAACTTTTCCACAGTTTTAGCAGTTCGTTTTCGCTTGTTAAGAGGTTTCCGGCCTCATCTTTCATCCACTGCGACCTACTTTGAAAACCTTTTCTAATGGCTTTTATTCCTTTATACATTTCGCACGGGTTATTTTCCTTACTATTTGTTTCTATCTTTCTGATTTGATTTTCTGATAATCGCATTTCTTACTTGTAAGAATGTAGATCGCGCCTACTTGTTTTTTTACGTTATGATACTCTTTATGGCCCTATCCCTTCCATTGTGTAAGCTGATAACTTTAGCTTTTTTCTGCCTTTGAAACCAGAGTTCGCACTCTTCGTCAAATCATGATTTGCTTTTAGGCTTTTTCTTTTTCCCTAGCACCTTGTTCGCGGCCTCTTTTACCGGTTTTTCGATAACCCCCCATAAATCGTTCGGTTCATCATCTACCTCCGGTGACGCGTCTGCTTCCTCGAATGCATGAAACCTATTACTAACTTCTATTTGGTATTTAACTCGTTCCGCCCTGTTTCGTAGTTTTTCTAAATCGAAGCTTTCTACTTTGTTCTTTTGTTTGCTATTTTGTCCGGCTGCTAATCTGGCTTTTAATTTGACTACTACTAATAAGTGGTCCGAGTCATAATCTGCCCCTATATAGGTCCTTACATCGAGTACGTTTGTATGCCGTCGTCCATCAATGAGAAAATGATCGATTTGGTTGTGCGTAGCCCCGTCTGGCTATATCCACGTTGCTTTGTGTATATCCTTGTGCTTAAAGCACGTAGTCTTAATTATGAGATCTTTTGCCGCAGCGAAATTAATAACCCTAATACCGTTATCATTGCTGGTTTCGTGCAAGCTTTCTTTCCCTATAGTAGGTCTAAACATTTGTTCTTTCTCTATTCTAGCATTAAAATTCCCCACTACTATCTTAGTATTGTAAGGCGCGAATTGGTCGATTACTTGCTCTAGATTTTCGTAATAGAGATCCTTGACTTCTTCTTCTTTGTCCTCCGTAGGATAATGTACGTTAATAACGACATAGTTATACCATTCCCCTTCAATAGTAATATACAAAAGTCTGTCATTCACGAATTTGAAGTTTTTAATCGAATGTATGATGCTTTTGTTAACGAGAAATCCGGTACCTAGGAACAACCTGCTCGTGCCTCCATACATGAAGGTGAAGTTACCCGATGCTAGCAGCGCGTCATCTGCCCACCGAGTTTCCTGTGTTGCTACCAAATCTAATGAGTATTTCTCAGCTTCCTTTAAGATTTCGCGAAATTCGCCCGATCTGTAAAAACTGCGGACATTCCAGGTTCCCACCCTTAAGCCCATTTTGGTTTCGTTTTGTTTTTTTGAGCCATGATAGTAAGTTAAACCCGCACGTTTTGGATCCTATTCCGATCGCAGGTGAGTCCACCGTTCTAGAGGTGATAATCCCTATACCTCTCTAGAGCTAAGTATGAGATCTTCCCGTGCTTAACGAGGACAGTGTCAACTCATCGTCAGGCACACTACGGCTTCATTCTCGCATCCTAACGCCCCCCCCCCTGCAAGGCAGCGCGTCTTCGCTGGCATCGTTACCGCGTAAAACCAGGTGACGAATCATTCTACACATGCCCTTTCAGGACAGTTGTCATCGCTCCCGCATCCTTCTCGGTAGCAGAATTATTGGCCCATTTTGTATGAATTTGTAGTATCAGAAAGATGGAATGGAGGAGAGGGAGAGAGACATTAAGATGAGAGATAAAGATAGGAAGCAAGAAAACGTAGTGAATAAGAATAGTGTAAAGTGTTTGTTGTTGTGGTGGTGCTTGCGTAGTGTTTCTAGATGAATGCGTTCGCTAGTGTGGGCTCAACACACCCACGCCTGGTCCTATCGGCTGTCCGCGACTGCTTATTCAATTTATTTGTAGCTAACCTCTTTCTCAGGGGTCGTTCCTCTATCCGCAACCTGAGAACGCGCTGTGTAGTGGTGATAGGTATCCACTTCGGCCGCGTTGGTATATATATTTCGGTAATACTTCTGTTAAATATTTAAATTTTAAATAATTATATTACTTTAATATGTATTAAAAATGTATTTTTAATTTAACGTATTCGCGTCGCAAGAAGGCCGCAAAATCTACGACCGAATCAACGATTGGGGCCAAATGCCTCGCCAGTCGATCGCGCATAAATAAATAGAAATTAGATCCTACTTTCTTTTATTGCGTTGATCAATATCATTCTCTGGCAAGGGAGTCTCCTGCAAGACCTCACCATGTTGCTGTTGTGGTGATCTATGAGGAGCCGCGGTTGCTGCGGTTGCTGCTATGCTGCAGTTGCTGCTGTTGCTGATGATGCTCTCGATGCTGCTGTTGCTACTCTCGATACTGCTGTCGCTACTCTCGATGCTGCTGTTGCTGCTGCTGAACACGTTGAACTTTTGGCGCGCATGGTCTCAACTATTCGCGAGTGCGGTCAAAAGCTAACTGACTCGAATTTCCCTCTAATTGCGAGTGCTCTATTGGCCTTCCCGCGCTTCGGTTACCCGCGTCGACATGCGCGTCTCGACGCCCGTTACAACCCCCCCCCCCCCCCCCTAGAACCAAAATATCGCCCCGAGTTTGGTTCTACCATAATATAGCAATTGAGTGGCGCCAAATAACCAACTCCTCATCTGTAAAAATAAAGAAAGTAAAATTTATTTATAAAAGGGGGTGCCCTGGGCGCCGCCCGTATGAGGGTAATTGGGACACCGCGAAGCTCTGTTGACCCTCTCCTGTCCAATAATCGGACGACGCCGGTTCACGGGAGAGACGTGCTCCTGATTCCCAGACTGGTCACGCCGAGAAGAGCAACCACCTGCAGAGCGCATAGGCTTCTCTGGTTGTGGTGTGCTCTCTGAACGCACATCGGTCCAGGTCGCCGGCACACCCATGGCCGGACCCGTCGGCGAACTTCGCCTCTGGCAGCGTTCTTGTCGGCGAGCACTTTCCACGCCCGAACCTTTTCCAAAGCCACCTCGGCTTCTTTAAGGACCCGGGTGGCGCGGCTCTACTCCTCTTGAGCACGCCGCCGTCGAGCTTCCTCGCGCGCCCGCGCGATTGCTCCGGGATCGGGCACTACCTTTGGGCCCACTCTTTGGCCCTTAGGTCTCCTATGACGGCGCGACTGATCGACGGCCTTGAGCGCCGCCTTCTCCTCCTCGATCAGCCGCATCCAGGCTTTCGAGCACTACTAGAAGGACGACCCATATTGGCGCACGGCGCTATCGTAGCGCCGAAAGGCCTCTCGTGCCAGCCTGCGAACATCCAGGCTTGCCTCGATCGCCTCCTCAATCATTGGCCGTAGCTTGACCCACTCCTTCTCCACCTCGCCTGAGGCTGTCTCCAGAGCACGTGCTGATGGTGCTGGGTCCACGGGTTGGGCGTACTCCAACCGTGCCGAGATGGGCAGGCCTGCGAATCGCAGGCGGCGCGGCGGAGCCTCACCGTCTTCCTCCGGTGGCTGGGTATCCATATCGTTCGGGGACGTCTCCAGGAGCTCATCCTCCCGAGTCTCATCTGCCCAACCCCTTCTGGGTGGGGCTTCATCCTCAAACAGGTGGTCGTGGTCCATGAGGTCATCCTCATCTATGACCGAATCCTCCGGTACGCGGGCCTCTTCAAACAGCCTGCTGAGGGCACCGTCCCAATCCCCAGAATCGATCCTGAAACAGAAATACAGATTATTCTGCCTACCTAGCACGGTTGCGTGAGCCCTTAGGCCGACCAAGTTTTCTCTTAGCTGTGCCTGTCGCGCTAGCCTCGTTCAGCGGCTGTGCGGACACCGGCAGAGTCGCGTACTGGGCCTTCCGTGGCCTACCGCGCGGCCTGGCTCCGGGCCGCCCTGTAACTGGACCTCCCATCTGCTGTGTAGCGTCGCGTTGCCCGCGCAACCTACGAGGGGACGGGGTCGAGTCTCCTACGTCGTCACCTTGACGCTCCGCAATACATTGAGGGGTGCTCACACGTCGAGCACCACAGTGCTGCGATCTATCGTTACGCGCATTACCACTCTGGTCATCTCCAGAGCGGTCTTCGCTCGCTCGCAATTCCCGTCGCGTGGTTGCTCTAACTTCCCTAGGATAGTCTGTATTACCTGCTACAGTCTCCTCTTCTCGAGATATTGCCCTCGCCGGATAAAATCGTTTGAGTTGATTGGCATGGACTAAGTCTATCACCTGTCCTTCTTCGTCCTTCAAACGATACGTGTTGGTGCCCAAGACATCTATAATCCTGTAGGGTCCAACATATGGTGGAGCGAACTTGGCTGACCGTTTACCCGCTGCGGAAGAAAGCACATAATTGCGTTTCCATACCAAGTCGTCGACTTTGAACTCCGCCTCTCTGCGTCGAGCGTCATAGTATCCGGCTTGTCGCTCTTGCTCGCGCTTGGCTTGTTCAGCTGCATTCTCATGCACTTGGCTCAGCCCTTTCATGCGGTTCAACCAGCCGGCGCATGCACTATTTTGCAACTCCTCTGCAGCCGCTATATCTTGGCTGCTCCTGGCAGATGACGGGTTTGGTGGTTGCTTGCCGTATAACATCATCGCTGGAGTAACCCCACTTACTGAATGCGGAACTGTGTTATATCCGAAAATGATTTCGCTCAAGTGCTCATCCCATTTGGAATGGTTTTCGTCTATGAGCTCTTATATCCGACTGGTTACCGTCTTATTGACTTGCTCCACTGGATTAGCTTGAGGATGGTACACCCGCGTTGTTTCATGTTTGACACCGATCGACTCCAGATATCTATCTACGACACGGTTTTTAAACTCCGTGCCGTTATCTGAGAGGAACACTTCTGGAGTGAACTATCCTTTCCTCTAGGTATATTACTATGGTAGGACCATTTGCTCGCTTTACGGGAATACTCTCAACCCATCGAGTAAACAGATCTTCGAATACGAGGATATATTCGTTCCCATGTACTGTTTTTGGTTTCGAACCCATCATATCACTAGCCACCATTTGCCATGGCCTCGTGATGATCCTACGTCCCATAATTCCAGCTGGAGGACGCTGTTCAACCTTAGTCTGTTGTCAGACTATGCACTGTCGTACATATTGCTCGACGTCGCTATACACTTTTGGCCAGTAATAATACATGGCTACTCGAGTGTACCTCTTCTCACATCCCTGGTGACCAGCTGATGGTTCATCCTGGCACTCGTGTAACACCTCTTCACGCTTTTCGCTCGGTACGACGATTTTCCATGCCTCGTCTTCTTCAATCGAGGGTGGCGAGTTTTTGTCTGGGCGATTAGTATACAATTGTCTACCATGAAGTTTGAATCGCGGTACGTCTTGCGTACCGTCTGGTTTGTACCTTGCTGACCCTTTCCTGATACCACTCATCCTGAGTCTCATTGGCCCATTTGACCACCGAAATCGGTACATCCTTGATAAGGCATCTGGTACGGCGTTCAGTGAGCCCTTCCTATGCTCCACTGTATAACTATGTCCTTGCATTTCCAAAGCCCAATGTTCTAGTCTCCCAGTTAGATTTCGAAGGTTACATAGCCAGCGCAAACTGATATAGTCAGTTATGACTTTAAGCTCATATCTTTCGATATAAGATCTAAACTTCCATATCGCCCATGTCACAGCTAGGTATTCCTGCTCAGTTACAGATTAGTTATGTTCAGCCGGGGAGAGGGTACGGCTAGCAAACTTTAACACTCTTTCTTCGCCGTCTACGATTTGCATCAATACGGCGCCTAAGCCGGTATCGCTAGCATCTGTTTGCACGATGAACTGTGCGTTGAAGTCTGGTCGATGTAAGATTGTCGCTGACGCCATCAGCGCGTCTTTGAAAGCATTGTGAAAGCATCTTGTTGTGCTTCACTCCACTCATACTTCCTTCCCTGCTTGGTCAATGCAAATAGAGGTTCAGCGATGCTCGCAAAGTCTTTTAAAAACTTGCGATACCATGACGCCATTCCTAAGAATCGCCTTAGCTGTTTCAAGTTTTTCAGTACCGAATAGTCCACTACCGGGGCTATCTTACCTGGATCAAGCCGAAACCCGTCATGATTGACTAGAACACCTAGGTACTTGACCTCACCTTGGCAAAAGACACTTTTCTCTTGGTTGATTATTAGGCCTGCCTCTTTTACCCTTGTCAAAACCTTTCCTAGGTACTTGATATGTTCCTCGAACGTCTCTGTGACCACAATTGTCATCGAGGTATGAATAAGCGTATGGCTGAAGTTCTGGTCCGATAACTTCATCGATTAGCCTCTGGAATGACGCTCCTGCGTAGGCTAAACCAAAAGACATACGCTGAAATTGGAACAATCCCAGACCTGGCACAGTAAACGCTGTGATTGGTCTCGCTTCCTTCTTGAGCGGTATCTGATGATACGCATTACTGAGATCCAATGTCGAAATATACTTCGCTTTCTGCAGTTTACGCAGTATATCGTCCATGTTCGGCAAAGGATAAGCATCAGCTTTTGATAGCGCATTAACTTTCCGAAAGTCAACGCAAAAACAAAACTTCCTATTCGCTTTGCGCACCAAAACCACGAGGCTAGACCAACCACTTGTCGCTCGTTCAATAATGCCCGCCTCCAGCATCTCATATACCTGGCGGTGCATTGCATCACCTTCGACACTGGGTAATATTTCAGCTTTATGGGTCTAGCAGTACCAATGTCGATGTCATGCTCAATCAGCTGAGTGCGTCCTAGCGCATACGGCTGGGCTGCTTTCATCCTAGCCAAAAATCCGTTCAGCTTAGCGCGTTCTTCCTCCGTGATCCTTGCTAAACCTATTGCGGCTATGATGCGCGCTTTAAGTATAACACTCCCTCGTTTGGGTCGTGTACTGCATCGAAGAGTCTGCCGAAATTTGCTCCGACTAAGCAGCTCTCGACTGCAACTGGCATTATTGCTACAGTTACTTCCCTCTGGACTCCCTCAACTTCAAATGGCAGGTCTACTGTACCCACAATCGTTGAAGTCTGTGCATTGTGCTTGTCGACCTTGGCACGGACGTATCTTGCGCCCACACGCACTGGCTATTTGTAAACGTAGCGTGCCCATTACCGTCAACGCCGCTCCCGGATCATAGAGCGCTCGCACTTGGAATTCTCCAATCCCAACTTTTACCCAATAGCGTGACATCGCCATTTAGATTGGGTTGCGCCTCATTGCTAATCTTGGCTAGCTTTTCGATCAGCAGATTGAAATAATCCAGCGAGGCCTGGCGCGCTGAACTGGTCCCAGTCTCATGCTGCGCCCTCCTCAGAGATGTAGGGACCATGCCTACGCCTCCTTCTTGGCGTTTCCCGACTGATGTCTACACATCCTGGCGATATGGCCCTTTTTACCACAGTTAAAACATTTCCTGACCTCGAACTTTCCTTCCGTGGTGGGCTAGTCTACTTGCCCTTTTACTTTAGATTTCTATTACGCCCTCTGCTGGCACTGCGGTAAGTCTTTCGCCGCTGTGGTGACCTTGTCGTGGACTTATCATGAAAAGCTTTTTTAAATCGCTCGTCGAACAGGCGATTTATCGCTGCTAGGCTCAGCGGCTCTTCCTCCGTTACCTCTGCTCCCAAAGCCGCTACCTTGGCCTTGAAACTATGGGGACAGAGATCTGGCTTATAAGCCAATTCCGGCAACAGTGAGGCTGCGGGAGGTGCAGTGGGTCAATATACCGCCTCGCTCTCGATGGTGGCTTCTATCTCAGCAGCTGCTTCTAGAATTCACTCCACAGTGCTGTAGTCTTTTCGCTGCAGAGTTCTTATTATAGCAGGCAGCATGTTGTGGTATACCACATTAAGCTGCTGTTATACGCTAGGCTTCGGCACCATCCTGCGCATAATCCCTTGCAGACTCGTAATGTACACGCGTATAGACTCATTTGGTCCCTGTGTGCGTGCCTGTGCCTCTGCTTGAAGCCTCTGCTGGTATCCCTGAGTTTTGCCGAACCACGTCTTGGCACACGTACAAAACTCTTGCCAGCTATTCCACCCTCCCGTTTCATCAACCCGGTTTAACAACCACTCGTAGGCAAAACCGGTGAATACCTATTGTAGTACAGCTAGCATCTGTTCTTCTGTGAGGTCGTTCAATTTCTGCACTCCCTCCATCTTCTGAACGAAGTGCTCGATGCTCATGCTGGAATCGCCGTTGAATCGGACTGGCCACTTTCCGAATACACTTCCGGCCGCTCTAAACGAATTGTGAGAGGACGTCATACCACTGGTAGTGCTTCTACTACCAGGTACGCTACTCGTATCACCTGTAGTGTTTCTGCTCCCCCCAGCACCTGCCAGGGTTAACGTCTAACTCCCCTTGTCGGCAACGTCGTCATGTTACGCGGCCGCTCTACTGGGCTGGCCATATCCTCATTTCCAAAGATACTGTACGTATCTTGGAATTCGACCCTTGGCGGGCGTAAACCACCTTGCGTCTTGCGCGTGGGCTTCGGAGGGGCTGGAGTTTGCTCTACTCTTGTGCTCGAAGCGGCGCTACCCATCATCATCGCCATTAACGTTTCCATGCTCTTCGTTAGGTGGTCTATCTTGGCGTCTGTTGCCTCCACTCGGCGAGTCAGTATTTTTACAGCGTCATCTGACTCATCCTTCCCAGATTCCGCTGTTTCTTTCCGGTTTGCCGTCTGTATCGCAGCCTGACGTCGCACTCGCCTTACTTCAGCCGTTCCTCTACCGTGAGTCGGAAAGGTCCTGGGATCCAGCTGCTCATCGTCCTTACCACGTCTGTCTGCAACATTTCTTGCATCCTCCTCCTCATCAGAAATTTGCATCGATGGGATTACCCACGGTGTACTGGCTAAGGCTCGCGCTTCCTTCTTTAGAGCGCCTTGCCCGCATGGGACCCGTGCCTCACTCGACCATCTTAACCGTTCTAATACTGTCTGGTCGTGCGCCAATCTTTTTAGCAGGTGTGTTGCCGTAGAGTCATACGATTCATCCGCAATCGTATCACCTGTCGTTTCCAGCTTTGTTTCGTCTACAAATGTTTGCCGAGGTAGCTCTCTTTCAACGCGAGCTTCCGATGGCAACACTTCTCCCATTGGCATAAAATCCTCTTCAGCGTAGTCGCCCATTAACCATCAGTGAAGTCTGGCGACTTTGGCTAACTTGAAGCCATCAGCTCGAAGCTTCAACGAGGTCAGTGCTTCTTGTAAATCGGCGTCATCTAGTGCACAGCACCAGTCTCCTACGCTCTGTTCGGTTTCTTGAGCCATCCTTCAGGAGTAGATTTCACGCTAAAATTTACGGACTCTATGAAACTAGTTCATGCAGCAGCAGCGGCTACCTAATATGATAATTTATTAGCGACGCTTTATTGAATATTTAAGTATAGATACAGCAGAAGATAATCATGGAGAAAACTTAGATATCATATTACCTACAGAATTTTTAATTTCTTTAACTCCTAATGGACGACCTCCACGTAAGTTAAAATTGAATGTTGGCGCTATTGTAATTTTATCAAGAAACTTAAATATTAATGAAAGTCTTTGTAATAAGAGCTTTGTATTGAGACCGATGTCTCAAAACTTAACCGTTGGTCAAATTTATTTAGTTCAGATAACTGTTAGTTATAGTTAGTATAGCGTTTAGTTTAAATCGTCTAATATAGTCTCTTGTAGTTTAAGAGATTTCTCTGGTCCTAAAGTATCAATATTAGTAAGACTATTGCAAATGTCAGCAATACAAGGTTTCAGCGGAGGTGTGCAGATCACTTAGATCAGTAAGGCGGGTCCCGAAATTGTTACCTTCTGCTGACATTTGTATAAAACCCTTAAGTCGATGTTGTTATAAGTGATTGCACTGTAAAACGGGTTGCAATGAGATAAGATTTGCAAAATAGGTCGCTTTAGTTCAGAAAAATTAAGAACTGCAGGAAGTGAACAAAAAAAAGGTCCTGTGAAGCGGAGAAGCAGAGAAAAATTGATCCTGCTTAATATGATGTCAGATATATTGTTTATCAATTGACGTCCACTTTGTGACGTTACTCGCCTTAATTAAGGTCACATCCTCTCCGCTATCCGCAGAGAATCTCGCCTTTTTCCTTTCTAAAGCTTCACTCGTGAGTTCTATAATTGGTGGTTTCTACAATTGCTTGATTGGTTTCTATAATTTCCGTTTTCTTGTCGACGATTATTATTATTAATTCTTGAATCATATTTACCACCTCCATTGGATCAATTATTATTATTATTATAATTGTTGTTATATCTGTCATCGTCGTGTCGATTATCAAAGTCACGATCGTGCGTCGATTATAAAAGTCGCGATTGTTGCGTCGATTATCAAGGTCGCGATCATTGCGCCGGTTATCGAATCCCCGGTCGTTACGTCGGATATCATAACCCCTATCATCGCGCCAATTATTGTTATGCTTCCCCCTATTGTTATATAGGTGTGTGTGTGTGTGTAACCGTAAGTAGCAATACACCTTTCCATCGCTCTTGCTCTCTATCGAAATATTAACATATTTTTTCACTAAAACGAGTGAATTTTTTACAGCGGGAAGGACTCTCCACTAGGCTCTCATGCTTGCGCTAAAAAGACACTAGTTTTGTGTGCTTTACGAGCTTGGAGAGGCATTTTCCGCAAAATACGACCAACATAACCTCAATCGCGCTACCGGACACTTTTACATACACCAACGGCACTATCGTCTGGCAGGGATCGACCCTTTTACACACCATAACCAGGCTGAGAAAAAGCATTCTCCCCAGCAGAGGAAACATCGATGCATTTGAGGTTCTGCAACAAATGAATTCTTGATGAGGCCAGACTATATATATATATATATATACATATTAGATTGAGACAATTTTTATTTTATTTGTAGGCGATTATGGGAAAGTACAAAGGTATTCTGAAGAAAAAAGTAGTAGACTACGATATTTTAATTTGAATGAAGGTAGAGCAGAGGAACAAATAGAGCAGGAACTGAAACCAAAATGAAAACAATCATTTGCTCATATTAATATCGAATAATATGATCTAAAGAGTGTTTATATTCTAGGAAATTGAAAGTTCACAATGTTCTTCAAAATCAAAAAATAGTGTCAATAAAGTTGTCAAAAAGAAAGTAGTAAAATCCACAGCTATCGATACTGACATTACGTATAGTCTGCAGTTGAAGTTGGATATCATGAGAAAGAATGATCTTATTTTTGATGCTGATGATGACAAATACGAAGAAGATAAAGATAACGTTATAAATAATTTAAAAAAGGAACTAGAAGCTTCTAAGGTACAAAGAGAAAATATGGCAATGGCTTATGATAAGAAAATAGAAGAAGTGAATAAGGCTCTATATAAATTAAGAAACATGGTTGGAAGTATTAGTATGAATCGTACAAATCTTGCACTTTGTAATGTTTCAATTTCTAAAAGCGCAATGACAGATAAGAAAGAGAAGAAAATGCGGAAGAAAAAGAATAATCGAAAGAGTGATGACGAATATGATTCAGATTTATATGAAAAAGAAAATAAAACAGGGTTAAAGGACTTTACGAGGTGGAAGCGATTGATTCAATCAAAAGGGAAAAATAGAGAAGTCATTAAAAATGCTATTCCTACCAAGGTAAATATCAAAATCTGAACTACAATTAATAAAAATAATTTAGTACTTTTACCAATTTATATACTTTTTGTGAAAATTGATTGGATTGATCTTTTGTAAGCATGCAAAAGTGTTCATATTGTTCTTGTTATACGTAAATTCAAACGAATAGATATCGAATAATCTACACAAAAATACTCTTCCTTAGGGTCTTTTCCTACACAAAATAATTCTACACAGATTTACTCCACTGTGTTACTGAATTTTAGGACAGATATATGTTAAATTGTTTAGAATTAAGTCACCGGCCACGAGCTGAAAATTCCAGCTGGGATATTTAAGTAAAAACTGATACGGTGACTTAATTTTAAACAGCTTAACAAATATCTATACAAAGATTGAGATATCTAGCATCAATACAATGCAGAAGGCATGATAGACATATCATACTGACAGTTTAAAGTTGAAATTACGTTTTACTTATTTCAGGTCCAAATGATTCACTTAAGATTTGGAGTTTCTATCCCGTACAAAAGTTTTTTAATTATTCAAAGACAAACAGAGCCAGCCAAATTTCTGAAAAAACTTGCCTTAGCAATGCGGATGTAGTATCACCTACTGAACCGAGCTTTTATTATTGATGTGTATTGGGATATTGGAAGGAAGGTCAAAACATTCTTCTTTATTATGACAGATTAAATTTTTGAAGTATTCAAAGGTATTAAAATCTTGCATTCAGTACAATGAATTTTATAATATTGCATTAAATAAAAATTATATTCTTTATTAATCAATCGTGTGCACTATTTATAATTTTCTCCACTAACTGATTGAATGGTAAAATTAAATCTCTTTATTTTTTATTGCAGAATTGTATTTTGCATTTTTTTTTAATAAGTTATCTCCGGAAAAATGGAAAAAAGGTCTCTTCTTACGTATACGTGTATATTCTATTATATTCAGTTTATTAATCTTAGATTTCTTGTAGGGAAAGTCCGTAAAGTTAAAAATGACTTGGATTAAAATGATTCCGATAATTCCAGAGATGATTCATCTAGTTCTAGTTCAGAAAAAGATTCTGAATAACTTCTGTATTTTAATACGTTTTTGATATTTTAGTAGATACTAATATTAATAATTGAGTTGTTTTCGTTTTTAATATTGAAATATATATTGAAAAAATGATGAGCATTTTATATGTGTTTCGCCATGGTAATTAATTACTGATATGTAATTTCATTACTTTTGTAGTTTTCTAAATAAAAAAGTATAAATAAAGATTTTATACAACAAACAAATTCTATATTTATATGCATTATTTTATTCTATAATTATTAATCTCCGTGTTTATAACGTGATTTTTATACTATGGTAATTGTGACAATTATTAAAAAAATTTTTTCATTCCCCCTATGTACTATATCAAATTTTGATTTTCTGAAATAACCATATGGAAATTACCATATGGTTTTTACTACACCAAAGTTTGGATAAAAAATCTATATGGTGATTCCATGTAGTAATTACCATATGGTAATTACCATCTGGTTTTTTTCAACAGGAAATATAAAATAAAATGAGTTACGCGGCACTATCATTTAATTTCTATCCCGACCTCATCGTTTTTATTTCTAGTACTCGTTTTCTATCTCAATTTTTATACCTAATATCTTTCTCGATAAAAAGTAGTTACGATAGCAATAAATCTGTTTTTCCGCTGATATATAATAAAAGTCTATCATTCCATTCTTATAAATCCATTGAGATATTTTTTCATTAAACTTCAACTTCATTTTAACGTTAAAATCACAAAAAATATGTGTCTAATTCTTGGCATATATGTATCTGTAAATGATTAAATTAGACAAGCGGTGTAGATCTATTTTATACCAGGTTTGAAAAAGTAAACCAAGTGTTTTATGATCAATATATATATTTGGATGACGAGGGACGAGGAGATGAAGGTTGCAGTGTGAGCGGGGTCCCTGTCACCACTTATTTTCTGATGCAGGCCAGCGGAAATAAATTAAGACTATAATGATGGTTGAAACTGAATGATTTATTAAGACAGCTGAAGACTGAACAGTTCAGGTGCTAGACCGATTCTAATATTACATTTTGTCCTATCTTAGCATGAAACCTCGGCACGCTCCCCCGTTCGCCACTCATCGTAGCGATTCGCGGGAAGGGAGAGCTGGCGACCAAGCTGGTCTGCTAAGTGCTGCCCTCGCTAGTACAGCGGTCTCGGCTGAAGCTGCTGCTTGCGCCGACTCCGGCTTCTGGGCACGTCCTGAGCCCCCACATATATACAGGATGTCTCAATTTAAAATCACCAATCGAAAATCTCCCAACCAAAGCATTGTAGAGAAAAATTTTTTAAACAAATGTTGTCAAATTTCAAGGGGGACACACGACGATGACCTTGACCTTGACTTCGACCTTGACTTTCATCGTTATTTTAAGGTCAAATTGATTTTTTTAAATGGAAACCCACATTTCTTATTCCGGAAATGGAAAGAGCGGAAAATTCTACGTCCGATTATGATCTTGACCTCAACCCTGACCTTGACCTTCAGGGTCAATATGAGGTTAAATCGATTTTTTTTATGTTAACCTTTAGTTTCATTTCCTATTCCGGTAGTGCAAAAAATTCTAGGTATTAAATGATTTTTAACAATTTCTACCCACTGACTTTTCTAAGGTTGAAAAAAAGGGCTTAGTCCCCCTTGAAACTTGACAACTTTTGTTTAAAAAATTTTTCTCTAAAATGCTTTGGATGCTCGTGCTCTCGCTTGCCTTTTTCCCTATATATAAATATATGTCGCATACCCCGCCCCCTCTCCCTCTTGCCTTGTCGTTTGCCCTCTGGTACGTACTTTTGGGTTGTGTAAAACACATCAATTTGGGGATATCGATTCTCAAAGCTACAATAAGAAATAACGGCGTCGCTTGGGGAGATTCAGATTTCTATTTGAGCTGCGGCTGCATTTGAGTATGATAAATTGAAAGTAATCGATTAATTGCGAAATAACACCTATAAATACCTATAAATTATTTCATTAACAAGAGGACATTCGTATTTAATTTTGCCGGATATTATGGTTACAATAGCTGAATATTAAATAGACATGAATTCTTAAAGATTCATTCATACGATCGTTCCTTACTTGATTTAATAATGGTGTGATTCGATATTAGCTGAAAATCCCTCGTAGAATGCATTTTTAAGATTTAAGTTGAAATGTTAATTTGTTTGGGATGTTAAAATGATAAAATTATGAGTATAAACAATTTCATATTAGCCTAACATTAAAATAGGATTAAACAAAGCATACATTATTTGATTACCTCGGCAAAGTTCTTTTCGCAGCTTATGAAAACGATTAGTTGAAAAGATATTAAAATACAAATTCTTTGTCTCTCACCCTGTATACCCTGTATAACTGAAAATTATTATTTTTGTTAAACCTTATATTTATTTTGTTTGAGAGCTGACGAAGCCATTGGCTGGCTCAGACGTGTAGTTAGGGTGTGTGCATAATACGCAGCTTTTTTTTTTTAATAGAAAAGGTAAAAATAGAAAGAGGAATACAAAGGGAAAGTGGAGAGAAAGGTGAATAAAATAGGATAATAGGACAAGAAAGGGCGAGAAAGGGAAAAGGGAGAGAAGGGAGAGAAGGAGAAAGTACAAGGAGGAGGTTAGGAAAGCCGCGGGCCATGAACAATAGAGAAGAGGAGACGGCAGAGGTGACGATAGGGAACCAGGAACAGAGGAACGAGGAGGAACAGGAATTTAAGACTCCGAGCGGACCGGAACGGGAGCCGGAGAGAGAAATTCAAACGTGCAGGTGGGAAAGCACGCCGAAGACAGGGAAGGGAAGAAGAAAGGAAAGCGCAGGAAAAGGGGGAGCGCTAAGGCAATTGGAGCTCTCAGAGAGCTTCAAAGTAGACAAAACGGAAAGGGGAAAAAGGAAAGAAAGGTCACCGGAAGAGAAAGAGGACAACAAGAGAGAGAGGAAAGAAGACAGGAGAGAGAGAGAGACACGACAGAGAAGTACGGATCGACGGGGAGATTCCCGTCAAAGAAGGAGGAGGGAAAAGAAGGGGAGAAAGAGGGGGAGATGGAGAAATTTCAAGGAACATTGGAAAGGATCCTGAAGACCCTGGAGGAGGAGAAGGAGGAAAGGAGAAAGGACAGGGCAGAATGGGAGAGAAAATGGCTAGAAACGGAAGAAAGGATGAATAAGAAGCTGGAGGAGGTGAGAAGTCTAGTGCAGGAGGAGAAGAGGGAGAGGACAAGGGCGGAGGAGGAGATGAAGAGGGCAAACGAGAAGGAGAGGAGAAAGAGGGAAGAGCGAGAAAGAGAAATGGAGGAGAAGATAAAGAAAATGAAGGAAGAGGCGAAAACTAGGCAGACAGAAGGAGGAGACCAGAGAGGGGAAAAGGGGTCAGAGGAAAGGGAGCAAGAGAAGAAGCAACTGAAAGAGTTAGAGTGGAGAATTGAGGAAGGGGAGAGAGAAAGGAAAAGAAACAATGTGGTGGTATCAGGTCTGAAAGAAGGAAAATGGGACAAAGCGAAGGTGGAAGAATGGGTAGATGAGAAGCTGGGGATTTCGGTAAAGGTGAAAAGGACGTGGGTCATCAGAGGAAAAGGTAAGAGCAAAATAGGAGTGGAATGTGAAAATAGAGAGGAGAAAGAGAAGATTATGGAGGAAAAGAGCAAGCTGAAGGGGACGGACTGCTTCATCGACCACGATTTGACGTGGCGAGAGAGGAGAAATAGAGAAAGGTTGAACGGGCTCGCAAGAGAATGGAGAAGAGAAGGAAAACCAGTGAAAGTAGGAAGAAACAAGTTAACGGTAGGAGACATGACATACTTTTGGAACAAAAGAGAGGATAGGCTATTTCGAGAGGGGGAGGCAAGATGGAGATGAGAAGGAGAAAAGGGATGAAAGGGGAAAAGGGAAAAGAAAGGAGAATTTGAAGGTGTTGAGCTGGAATGTGGCAGGACTGAAAGGAATAGAAGAGGAAGGATGAAGATAAATATTAGGATTCGACGTCATATGTCTACAGGAAACGTGGGCAGAGAGCGGTGAGGAGGAAAGAATAAGGAGGAGAATGAAGGGCTTCGAAACAGAGGTAAGAGAGGCGAAAAAGGGGGGGAGCAGAGGGAGATTAATGGGAGGAATGGTAATGGCAGTCAGGAAGGATAGGAAAGAGGACAAAGTTGAATGGTTGAGAGGAAGATCAGGAGAAGTCATAGGTGGCAAATGTATTATAAAGGGGGGAAAGTGGTGGATAGGTTCGACATACATGAGGGAGGAGAAGGATAGGAACTATGAAGAAATAGAGGAGATGGTAGAAAGAGCGGGAGGGGAAAAGATACTCTGGTGTGGAGACCTGAACGCGAGAACAGGGCAAGAGGGAGGTTTTTTAGATGAAAAGGGAGTGGAGGAAAGGAGGGAGTCAAAGGATAGAGTAGTGAACAAAGAAGGCGAAGAGCTGCTAAATAGGTTAAAAGAGTGGGGGCTTTCAATCCTAAATGGAAGTACAGAAGGGGATGAGGAAGGGGAACTCACGTACGTGGGGGGAATGGGATGCTCGGTAATAGACTATGGGATAGTAAATGAGGAAGGCAGGAGAAAGGTAACGTCAATGAAGGTAGTAGATAGAATGGAGTCAGACCATGGAGCATTGGAAGTGGAAATAGAGACAGGGAAAAGTTCGCAAGGGTTGGAAGAGGAAATGAAAAGAACAATGTGGACAGAGGAGGCCATCAGGGAGTATAGAGGTTGGCTAGCTAAAGGGGGGGAAGCAAAGACATGGAGGGATTTAAAGATAAAAATTAGAAACGCGATCCAAACAAAGAGGGGGAGAAGAAAAAGGAGAGGTGACAGCAGATGGTGGGATGAGGATTGCAGGAAGAAGAGGGCAGAAATGAAAAGGGCAAAAAAAGGGGATAAATAGGGGGGGGGAAAGACAGGTTCATGCAGGCGAAGAGAGTTAAGGAGCATGTATAGGAAAAAGAAGGAGGAAGGGATGAAAAAAGAGCTAAGGGAGGCAAAGGAGGATAGGTCAGGAAAAAAGTTCTGGAGAATGGTGAAAAGGAGAAGGAAAGGAAAAAGGGAGCAGATAGATAAAGGGATAGAAGATAAGAGTTGGTTAGAGTTTTTTAAAGGGCAACTGGGAGAGAGAGAAACGCAGGAAAGAAGGAGAGATAATGAGGAAGAGTCGGGGATAGAAGAGGAAGAAGAGGAGAGAGAGATAGAAGTAGAGGAAGTAAGGGAAATAATCAAGAAGCTAAAGGAAAAGAAAGCACCAGGAGAGGATGAAATCCAGAATGAGGCTTGGAAGCAGGGCGGAGGAAAGATTGTGGAGGAACTAACGGAGATACTAGGAAAAATTTGGAAAGGAGGAGGACTGCCAGAAGAGTGGAGGAGAGGGAAAGTCACGCCAATCTATAAGAAAGGAGATAAGGGGGAGTGTAAGAACTACAGAGGAATCACACTAATGGACACAGGATACAAAATATATGCGGAACTGATAAAGGGAAGATTGGAGAAGAAACTGGAAGAAGAGGAAAAGTTAAGCGACACGCAGATGGGATTTAGAAGAGGGAGAGGTACAACGGACGCTATATATGTGGTAAACAAGGCGGTGGAGCAAGAGCTAAGGAAGAAAGGAGGGAAGGTATACGCGTGCTTCGCGGACATGAAAGCAGCCTTTGACAAAGTAAACAGGGAAGAAGTGTGGAAGATGATGAGGAAGCTGGGAGTGAATAGAAGGATAAGGGAAAGGGTAAAGGAAATTTATGAGAAGACGGAGTGTGAAGTAAGGATAGGGGAAAGGAATGTAGGCAGTTTTGAGACGCAGAAGGGAGTGAGACAGGGATGCCCGCTGAGTCCACTGTTGTTTAACGTAGCAATGGCAGACTTGGAAGGAGAGATGGGAAAGGTGCAAGAAGGAGGAATAATACTAGGGAGAAGGAAAGTATGGTCAATCTCATATGCAGATGACGTAGTAATGCTAGCAACAAACGCGAGCGGGTTGAAACAAATGCTAAGAAGATTCAAAGGATACATCAAAAGAAAGGGATTGGAGCTAAACACAGAGAAAACGAAGATCATGATTTTTATAAACGGAGGAAGAAAGAGGAGGGAGGAGAAATTTGAATGGGATGGAAGGGAGATAGAGGTGGTGAAAACATTTGAATACTTGGGATACACGATGAAAGAAAACGGGAAAGAGGAAGAACAGGTGAAGAAGGTGAAAGGAAGGGCAAATGCGCTGATAAGTACCCTGTGGGGCCTAGGAGAGGCAACGTTCAAGGACAGCTGGAAGATGAGGATGAAGCTGTTCGACGCTCTAGTGCAGAGCGTAATAGAATATGGGGCGGCGATATGGGGTTGGAAAGTGCAGGAGGATTTAGAGAAAATATAGAGAAAGTATATCAAATGGGTGCTGCACCTAGATAGGACCACGCCGGCACATGTGATGCACTGGGAGACGAAAAGGTTTAAATTAAAGACAAGGACAAGGAAAAAGGCGGTTAGATTTGAAAGGAAACTGAGGAGAGCAAAAGAAAATACTTTGCTAGGAGAATGCTGGAGGCTGCTGAAGAGAGAGGGAGAAAGGGGGGAATGGAAGGGAAGAGGGAAGGACGTGAGAAGAATGGAATTGGAGAAGTGCGGGATAGCGGTGGAGGAGTATACGAGAAGAATGGAGGAGGAAGAGGGAGTGGAGGAGGAAATAGAAAGGATAAACAAGGACACACAATGGCAGAAGTGGAGAGAGGAAATAAAGGAGTCCAGATATGCGGGAGAGATAAGGGAGGTAATGATGGAGCAGGGAGAAATACCAGAGTACCTGCTGGAAGTGGGAGAACACAGAAGAGGGGCGCTCAACGTTACGGCAAGGTTCAGACTAGGGTGTGAGACAAGAGGGAATAAATACTGGAAGAAGGAACAAGAAAGGGTATGCAGGCTATGTGGGAGTGAGGAGGAGACGCTTAAACATGTGTTCGAAGAATGTGTGGAGACGAAGATAGAGGGGAAAAAATGGCAGGAGACAGTCGGAGGGAGAAGAACGCAAGTGGGGAAACTCTATAGCACGATATGGAAGAGGAAAAATAAAGAAAGACAGCAAGAATAAAGGAGGGGAAGGCAAGGAAGGAAGGAAAAGAAAGGACGAAGCAGAAAGGAGATTTGAAAAGCGCGCGCAAAGCATGCGGGGAAGTCTAGGGAAAGTCCCTAGGAGGAACTAGACGGAGGGAACAGGGAGAAGAAAGAGGAACGAGAGGAACAGAAAGGAGAGCAAAATGGTGAGGTGAGTAGAGATGTTATAGCAGGGAGAGAGAGAGCGTGTAAAGTCAGCAGAGAGAAAAAAAGATAAAGAACCGAAGGCGACAAAAAAGTAGGAGGGAGAGATGTCGAAGCACGAGAGAAGAGTGGAGAGAGAGATGCGGGATATGAGAGAGGAGATGAAAGAGTGGAGGGTGAAGCTGCAACTGGAGAGAGGGAGAAGAGAAGCGGCGGAGAGAAAGATGATGGACATAGAAGGTGACGTAGAAATATTAAAAGGAAAACTGAGTGAGGAAAGGAGAGAGAGGGAGAAGATGCAGAGAACAGTCAAAGAATTAAAGGGAATGGTTGAAAAATTGGAAGGTAAAATAAGGAGAGAGGAGAGAAAAGGGATTGAAAGGGAAAGGATAAATGTGAAAAGTGAGGTTAGGATCGTGAACAACAACAAGAGAAAGAGGACGGAGGGAGGGAGGAGCAAAGTAGGAAAGAGAGGTGTGATCATCCATAAAGGGACAAACTGGAACGAGAAGGAGGTGCTGCAGGACTGGCTGGACGAGATCCTGGAGGGAACGAGTTGGGAGCTGGAGGAGACAGCAAACCAGGACACAAAAAAGATCATATTTGCGGCAGAAGAGGAAATGGAGAAGATATGGAAGAGGAGAGAGGAAATAAATGAAGGGGGAAATGTGAGAATAGAGCAGTGGATGAGTTGGGAGGAGAGAAAGGCAAAGAAAGAAGCCATGGGGATTAGAGAGAGAAGAAGAGAGGAAGCGAAAATGAATGGGGAGCTTCTAAGGAACGGGGACTTCAAGGTGAAAGTGGACGGAATAATGTACGAGTGGAAGGAGGAGGAGGGAAGGATCAGAAGGGTGAGAGAGGAAAAGAGGAGTGAAGAAGAGATGAGAGAAGAAAGGAGGAAGAAGGAAGAATAGGAGGAGAGATAAAAGAAAAAAGAAAAAAAAAAAGAGATGCGTATTAAAGCACACAAATGTTTATATTTAAGTTAGGAAAGCATTGTAAAATACAAAAATGTATAAAGACAATAAAGTTATTATTATTATTATTATTATATTTATTTTGTTTTATGAGGTTATGAGGTCTATTTGCGATATAAATTGCAATTCATTTTATTAAGATGATCCGGAGAAAAAGAAATGCATTATTAAATTAATATACTTGAGCGATACACACGAACAAGGAACAATAGAATTGTTTGGAGGAAGCTACGTGCCAATGAATTGGCAGCGGTTTTTTTTAATCCGCATATATTGTTCATCACTTCAGAATTTACTATATTCTTACGTTTTATGTGTACTTCAATGAACCCAATATCATTGTTGATTTCAATATTAGCGATTGATATTGATTCTTTTATTTCAATTGCCATATCAATATTTCGACGCCTTCTGTTCATAAAATGCTAACTCACACGCAAAAGCAACAAATGTCTAACTGAGCAGATCGTGCAATAAAATTCTAACTCAAAAATTCATGCAACAAAATGTCAATTAAAAAGTTTGCTCAACGAAATGCTAAATCAAAATTTCATGCAATAAAGGTCCTATTCGTTGAAATATCCATATGATGCTAACTCGCAAATGAGAACAATACAATGCTAAGTCAAATATCTCTGCAATATAATTCCAAGTCACACAATCGTGCAATAAAATACTAATTTAACGCCGAAATGCACAATACGTGTATCTAATTTTTCTTGATAAACAATTCTATAAACTTATATTTTCATACTTGATAAAGCTTATTGTGCTCGTATAAGATAGCACATAAGCTTTTCTAATAAGTGTCTTAGCTTGCAAAATCTTGATCCTAAATTATTTTTCTAATTTTATTAATTTATTCCTGTTCTTATATTTTACTTTTGAAATAATTATTCGATAAAATTAACAAAAAAATATTCGAAATTTATTGAGTAGTGGTACGTAGTAGAAATACGTGAGAAAACTCACTCTCTTTTTTGAGTAAAATTAATTCTAATTAGAGTGTAAATTGACTATGAGAGCTAAATTTTCACTCTAAAGGTAGTGGTCAAATTCTTTACTCAGTTAGAGTGACTGGTCACTCTGAGATTTTAAGAGTGTATATATTGACTTTTATTGCACTGTGAAAAAATATAGTAAAAATTGCTAGACTGTCTAGTAGCGCAGCCATTCACTGACAGAATTATAAAAATTATTATGCTGGCTGGTAAAATTTAATAGCCGTTTATTAAATTTTACTGTTAATACTGTAATTATTATACTTAGTAAAGTAATTTTCCCATTTTTGTCAGACTATCGCTGCGCTACCTAACAGTATAGTAATTTTTACCATATGTATAGTAATTTTTACTATATTTATTCTCACTGTGGTTTATCGTTTCATTATCAACATTAATTTGGCAAAGCTTAGAGAGGTGCTACTCAACCGAACTGTGAAAATGTACTAAGACGGTCGCCATATGAAGACAATTCACTGTCACACGCTCGAGAGAGAGGGGAGGGGGAGAGGGGGGAGAGAGGGAGAGCCGTTTATAGTTGAATTAGCATTTTATTGCACGATTGTGTGACTTGGAATTATATTGCAAAGATATTTGACTTAGCATTGTATTGTTCTCATTTGCGAGTTAGCATCATATGGATATTTCAACGAATAGGACCTTTATTGCATGAAATTTTGATTTAGCATTTCGTTGTGCAAACTTTTTAATTGACATTTTGTTGCATGAATTTTTGAGTTAGAATTTTATTGCACGATCTGCTCAGTTAGACTTTTGTTGCTTTTGCGTGTGAGTTAGCATTTTATGAACAGGAGGTGTCAAAATATTGATATGGCAATTGAAATAAAAGAATCAGTATCAATCGCTAATATTGAAATCAACAATGATATTGGGTTCATTGAAGTACACATAAAACGTAAGAATATAGTAAATTCTGTCGATTTGTAATATTCTCTTGTTATCTTAAAATATTTTATTCCATACTAAATGAATATCCTATGACAGTTGTGGCTTGATGATCTTGTTTAGTTACATTTGTCAAGTCTATATGTTTTATTGTCGGTCTTATATTATCGATATAATTTTCATATTCTTGATGGCACAACTTTATGTATATCTATAAACCTTATGTTTTAAAATGTTATTAGGAAATATTGACAATTTTTTAGTTTTAAATATCTTTTCAAGATGTTCTTTCATTAAAAATTCATTGTATTGAATATTGCATGGGCATATTCAAAAACAAATTGATACAGCATTTGCAATAGCAAACAAACCGAGTTTGTCAGCTTTTTTGATATAAAAAATTAGAAGTTTTATGTGTTATATTATATCATTAAAATGATACGTTTTTCTTTTTTGCTATACAAATATTTGTATTGTTAATCGAGACAAATATATTATTTTAGGTTGGCATAAGAGAATACGATCTCATTTTGACGCCAGATGTTAATAGTAGCTCACAACATCAATGGTTTTATTTTGAAGTTTCAAACATGGAAACCGATCAGAAATATACATTCAACATTATTAATTGTGAAAAAATAAATTCACAATTCAATTTTGGTATGAAACCTGTCATATTTAGTGTAATAGAAGCATTAGGTGGTCGAGTTGGTTGGATTCGAGGTGGTCAGGACATATGTTACTATCGAAATAACTACCGGATGCAAGGACAAACAAAAAATTATTTTACTACATCATTCACACTCACTTTTCCTCATTCAAAAGATATTTGCTATATCGCCTATCATTATCCCTACACCTACAGTCAACTTATGGTGGATATAAATAAGTGGTCACGCATAATAAATCCTTGTAAAATATATTTACGTATTGATAAACTATGTGACACTCTTAATGGTAACGAGCATCCTCTTCTTACGATTACTGCACCGGAATCTACTAACTATCCAATAAATGTAAGTATATTAAGTTTTTAACTTAGACTATAATATACGGAATATAGCTTTCGAAAATATGTGTAATAAGCAAGATTACTGTGAAATAATGTACTTTTGTTATTTGTAATTATTAATTCTAGGTATACTGAATATTTTTTCATTTTGTACAAAATTTATTTCGATAAAAGATATATTTTTTACGGAAATACTAATAATAGTTTATGATAATTATGAATACTTTTGATTATAACAATAATAATCAATTATCCAGTTTGTGGATGGGATGCAAACAGGGATGCAAACAGGGAATCAGCTACTTACTCGTCGCTTAGTCCCCGCTTATTTACACGGAATCCGAGATACAGCACGAGACAGTCAGTTTAGACTCTGAGACGTCATAGATTAGGATCGTGTAGCTAGAAACGTGATTACTCCGAGTTTACTTAAACATGCATTTCTCTCTTTCATGAGTTATTCATTAATTGTCAACTACGGGTAATAAACGAACGTATTCACCGATAATCTATTGTATTAATTCTCGATTCGGATCATTAACTAACTCAAATTTTTTTCGAAAATTACATTATTTTGCGGTCTCAATCATCGTATTAAATTACGGAAAATGGCATCAGGAGGAAAAACTGATTTTAATCTACCGCTCTCAAATGCCGACGATCACACTAATTTCGAGGCATCGAACGCACCTTTCAACGAAATCGAGAACGTAAAAAGAAAATTTAGTCATCGAGGAAAAGAAACGGATATTGAAAGTAGCGTCGGAACATTTATTATTGCTTAGAACTCAAGCAATACCGTCGAAACAGACAGCAAGACACCGATTCAAATCAATCAACAATATTAACTGAATTAAGAGTAGGAAATAGCAACTCAATATACAACACCGGGGGTATAATCGATAGCGTCGCTTTAGCCACATCGGACGGAGCCAGCGGATGTGTACAAAACAGCCTTCGCGGTGCCTTCCAGCCATAACTGCTACCAACGACTAGGCATGGGCCACAGGGGCGCTCCCTTGCAGTACCTTATGGATTTGGCTCTTGCAGGTCTACAGGGAAAACAGTTGTATATCTACCTTGACGATATAATTGTTTTTGCAAGAGGTCTCGTGGAATACGGCAAGAAGTTTCGTCGCTAAATGACAATTGAACCTCTGAAGTGCCAATTCTTTCAAAAAGGAAGGATTTGAGCTAACCATAAAAAAATAGCGGCGGTGAACAAATTTCTGGTGTCAGCTGATGCCAAGAAGATAAAGCAATTTTTAGGACTCTTGGGATATTACAAGCGCTTCATTAAAGAGTTCACAAAATCAGCAGCCATCTTAGCCATTAAGAAAGAATAATTCCTTTGTGTGAAAAGAGGAATATCAACAGGCCTTCGATGCACTACAAACGTTACGGTGCAAAGAACCTGTAATGAAGGTACGAGACCTAACGAAGGTCTACCTAGTAATAACCAGTATATCATATTTTGCAAAAATCTCCGTTGATAGCGATAGATTAAACAGTGGCACTAGATGTTGGTCTATAATGGGTAATGATTTCGCAATGATGTTCTGCGGAATTCCATGCTCCCCCTTTTCTTGAGACGGGAAATAAGTGACAGCAGGCATGACGTCAGCAAGGGTGACGTCACGAAAACTGAATCCTCTCTCGCCAGCCATCGACACAATGTCATTCCGGTCTGCCTCGCCCTCAGCGTTCGATATGGACACTCCAGCGAAATGACTGTTTAATTCGTTTGATGTGAAGCCGTGTAGGTCGTTCTTAGCTTTAGCCACCAAACCCAGATTACGTAGTTCATTTCACACATTTTGATTGTTATCAAGTACGTCAAAGATTCTGCTCTGAATAAAAGCTTCACGCGTGAGCGTAGTACGTTCTTCAACCTCCTGTGCTAGCATCTGATATTCCGTCCACGAGCGTATCCGTTTGGTACGTTTGTACCGTCTATGTGTTGCGTCTCGTCGATTGTACAAGTCTCGTATGTCTGAGTCTATGCATGGAGGAAGCATTTATCCTCTGGGTTTAAATTATTTCTGTGGAACAAGTTGGTCAATGACATTCATGATAATGTGACTAAGATTTTCTAGTCGTGTCATTTCCACTTCCAGTGCAATCAACTGGCAACCCATCACAAGCGGCTAATAGGGACAGAAGTTCCTCCATTTTAATACCCTTGAAATTCCTATATTCAAACCCGTTGAAAGTTGGAGGTTTAACAGTGTGATAGTCAATCTCAACATCAATTACATTATGCCTACTTGAAAAGGCCGCCAGCGAGTTGCTCGCATTGATCACCGTATTGTCTTCGTCGGTTAGGATCATAACAATCCAAGTGTGAGAATCTCCTACATAATGCGTCGCGCCATGATCTACAAATTTGAGATTTAACTCTCGAGCGATTTCCTGAAAAGACTCTGCATCGTGAGAGCTCGACAGCATGTTTGCGTTGATGTCCCCCATTACAATTCTGCGTTCGTAGTCCACTGAGTATCTGCGTAGATCATTAATTAGCTCAACAAATACAGGTGGCATGGTACCTTGTTGCACATTGCAGAATAAGTACTCCGGATTTCCCGACTTTCCTTCCGCCACCGTTGGCGAGGAACACCGTAAAGTGGCTTTGTCGTTACGGATGTAAAGGGCCACTCCACCTCTACGCTTATTCCTATCCTATCTCATAATGGAATATCCATCAACCTGACAAACACGTCGTCAACCTCAGAACCAAATCGCGTCTCCGCCACGCCAAACAAGTGACATGAGGGGCGAGCGCCCTCCAGAAACTGTCAAAACATGCCCATATGCGCATACCGCTAGGTTGCATTGAGGAACCCCGCTCGAAGCACCTCCCTGTTTGTGTTTCAGTTACCCTGACCTAGTCAAGCCTGACCAGCTGGGACCAAGGCCCGACCTTGTACTATAGGCCGCTTGGGTACAACATCAGTAGCCCTTGCAACCTCTCTGGCTGCAGCTTCGACAATCTCGTCAGTCTTAATCATCTCTCCATAGGAAATCGCCAACGTATGCAGATCTGCCACCGAAGTAAACTCGTTTTTTTTTTCACCATCTCGTCTCTTAGTAAGAAATTGCCTGCCTCTATGCCAAGGGTATTTGAATTCTAAACCGCGCGCAATCTGTTTTAGATTGTTAAAACGACTAAAATTCTCTTTGCTCAAATACTCATTAATAAAAATCTAGTAAAACCTAATACCACTCCATCTACTACTCGCGCGCCGACTCTATAACCTTCCACTTGCCGACAACCTTGCCGTGACAGTGACTCGCGCACACACACACACGGTACACTATGGGTCAAATGGCACTTTCGATAACGGAAATGTAATATCTCAAGAACAAAAATAGATAGCGACCCAAAAATTCTTTTAGCAAAGTTGAAGTAATGCGCATTAAGGGAAAATTATTGAGATTGTCATCATCCGCTATTTTGGGGATGAGAAACATGGTTAAAGTATACACCTTTCAAAAATCGATTTTTTTTCCTTTTCTTTATGGTGTATCTTAAAGAAAAATAAAGATATCGATACCATTTTTTTAAATTTTGATCAAAACTATATAGATTAAGAAAATATTTATTACAATGCCATTCTACCCCTTGGGGGCGGGGGGGGGGGGGTAGGAGGTAAGTGGACGAAAAATCGAAAAATATATTGTACAGGGTTTTCGTGGGCGCTAAAAACAAATGTGGGAAGCTTGATTATGATGATAAAAGATAGTTACATACCAACCCGGAGCTATTTCCGTCGATATTTATCAATACTACTTTCAACAAATCAATTATTATCATTAAAAATCAAGGTTACTGAAAAAGTTGCGTGGACCTCGGGCTTAGACTAAATTAATCTGATACTTTTGGACATCTATTTTGATTCATACTGAACTAAAGTTTATATTTTCTATCCCAAATACTCTCATAATTCATCTAAAATCAATCAAGAATGTATTACACAACAATAGAAACATTTAAAAACGTTATAATTTAATAATATCTGTAGTTAACCAAATTTTTCGAGAATACATACTTTAAGAATAAAAATTAACTTTTTAAAATATTCCATAAAATACATATAACATTTTTGAAAGGATTATTGACAAAGCCTCGCGCAAGCAACATTTTAAAGGATTCAAAACATAAATGATCAAAAGCCGTCTTTTTAAAATAAAAAAACATTTATTTAAGTAAAATAAATTCCGTCTTTTTACTTTGATTGTTCCTTTAAAAAAGGCATAACTTCTTTTAATTCTTGGATATATCACTATGTTCATTCAAATTTAAATGCAAATAATTAATTGCTTTGAATATAATGCTGTTATTTAAGCTGAAATTGATCTAAAACATGACAAAATAAGTATGATAGTAAATACATTTTTTTTTATTTAAAACCGATTGTTTTTCAATGTTTAGCAAGGATTAATATTCGAGTGAAACAACATTTGTTTTCTGGGTTAAAATCAGTATATTTAATTAAAATCAGTATTTTACCTTCAGTAAAAAATAATCACTTTGTAGCCGATTTCACCATTTTTAATGTTTTCAATTATAATATTTTACATTAGAATTTAGAGGAAACAAATCTCATCTGTGTTTAATCTTTTTGGTATTAACTTTTATAATATTTATATGTAGCGTTTAATTTAAATATTTAAAAATATATAATTACAGTATAGCACAAAAAGTGCAGTGAAATGTAGTGAAATAGTGTAGTGAAAAAAGTGTAGTAAAAAAGGTGTAGAGAAAAAAATGGAGTGAAAAAAGCAGAGCAGTGAAATTTGTATAAAATAAAAAAAGTGTAAATTGTTAGTGTGAGATTATTCTGTAATTGACAAGGACTTCGAATAAGGATGTCAAGGGAAGATTTGTATCTACTCATCCAGATGCCAAGTACTCGTTTGGCAGGACAAGGAAACGACCAAGAAGATTCTTAGGAAGTTCATCTGAGGATGAACCACAACAAAAATCATTCGCTTCTACCTCCTTAAGAAAACTTACTAAATCTTCAACAGCAGAAAGCACTTGTGAGGTCAGGAACAGATTTATTTATTGATATCAATATTCTGTTCCCTCAGTTACAAAAGATTTTGATACAGTGTGCGTAAAGTGCGAATTTACGTACTTTGCAACTTTTCAAAATCGCATTTACGCTCTTTGTATCATAAAATATTGTTCGATACATGTGCGAAAATTGATTCTACACTCGTGAGTTTATCACCTTTGCTTCGCTCGGGCGACAAACCTCTCACTCGTGTAGAATCAACCTTTACACACTTGTATCGAAAACTACTATTGTGTTGTAAACAATGCCATAGTGAAGTGCAACTCAATGAATAAGAAGTCAAACTCTTAGGATTCAAGATAGATGTACTGTGCAATCAGTGTGATGAATTAGCTTCAATTAATTTATGTAAGAAGATTGGACTTCTCAATCAGATGTACGAGAACAACAGAAGAGCAGTAATTACAGCACGTGCTCTTGGTCATGGACACGCTGGCCTCATCACTTTCTGTGGTATTATGGATACGCTGAAGCCAGTGGCACAGTCAGAATTCGATTCAACAAACCAACTGTTGAGCGAAGCTTGTGAGACTATAGCAAAGCAGTCTATGAATGCAGCTGTGCTTGAAGAAAAAGAAGAAACACCTGCAAGAGCACCTGGACTTGATATTTCTGGCAATGGCTAGTGGAGAAAAAAGGGCTTGTCCTCGTTACAAGGCTTCTTTAGCATTATTGGGAATAAATCAAATAAGTATACTTCTCTGTATTTTTATATCGTCATTACAACTCAGAAATATTCATTAATTTTGTTTTTAAGTGGAAGAGTTTGCTACTTGTCTCTCTTTATGAATCTGACAGATGAGGTTATGAATGTGTGTATATACACATGGATAGTATGGTGCCAAATGAAAATATTCACCAATTCATTTTTATAAAAGTTAAGTATAATTTTTTCAATTTTACCCTGATATATTAATATTTAAAATAATATAGAAAATAATTAAAATGTCTTTTTTTATTCCCAGGTAAAGATTATCATACAGACCTGATATGGTATGACCAAATATATCATATGAGTAGCCAAAATGTTGGTCTTAACAAATGGAAAAAGATATAATGGATGCCAGGAGAATGGATGGATGAAGTAGGCTGAAATTTGTTTCATACATTAAACACACCTATCATTCTCATATGAATGAGGTGATTTTGATTTGAATGTGTAGAAGTTGTTTTGCAAAAAAATTAGTGGCAAAAATAGTGCACAAACAATAAAATATATAGTATTTTTGTTGTAAAATAACTTCTACGCATTCAAATTAAAATTACCTCATTAATATAAGAATGACAGATGTGTAGAACTTCTAAAAAAATTTTGGGAGGGTGGGTGTCTGTACTAACACCGCTACCATATAGCAGTACATGAGGCCTATTAGGGCTCAAATTATAGGTAATGTGACCTAGTTTAAGTATAATAAAAATCTCAATCAAAACTTAAATTTAGATATTAATTTTATGTATTTTTATTATTCAGCCTATAGGACGGTTTTGTCCCCTTAAATGATTTTATATTATTGTTAATGTATATGGTTTGATTTTAGAAAATTCTGCCCGCCACCTTTAATTTTGCGAATCTTCGTGTTCAGCATCTTAAAATATATAAGACTTAGATTTCTCAACGGCGTGAAACAGCAGTTTTGATGGGTGCTTTTTGAGGTTACGGATGAATGTTTGAGGTATCAGTAAAAACTGTTGATGGATACGTGTTCAACCGTGTAAGATACATGTAAATATTTGTTGCTTAGAATTTTTCTGAGCCCCTGTGATTTATGACAGCTTGATCATTTCGTAAAGTATTTTTTTTTAAGGTTAGGGAACGTGCAGCTCTGTCTCTGAAGGAAATTTCAAAAAAGGTAATGTAAAAATCAAAAATCCATAAAAAATCCTAAATTTTCTATATTTTTAAAAATTTTTAGGTCAGAAGTAATGTTGGGCATTTAGGTGTTCCAATTGATAAATAACATCCCACAAATACGAGGTCGGTCTGAAAAGTTTCCGAATTTGACCTGAAGATATCAGCACTCGTAAATAAGTGCTACTGAATTTTCGTTTGTTTATCTATTGACAGTTACTCACCAAAGTTTCAGCCACTTTGGACGCACAGTTCTTATGTAATAGTCGTTTAAGTAAGTTGACGTGAGTTTTTTTTCTAAAAATGGACAAAATCGAGTATCGAGCTGCCATTAGATATTTGTTTTTGAAAGGCAAATAAAAGATGAGTTGGATTCTGTGGATGGAGACTCGGCACTATCATTTACCACAGTGACCCAGTACCCAGTACCCATGACCCAGTACCCAGTTGGCTGCTGAATTTAAACGTAGCCGTAAGAGTTTGAGAAACAATGAACTTTTGGGACTGCAAAAACTGCAACTACCGACGAAAACATGGCCAAAGTTCACCAAATGTCTTATATCTTTGTCAGGTCGGAAACTTATCAAACCACCCTCATATATATATTTCTTCCTATATTATATAGTTGTAAGGATGAATTTGTGTCAAAAGTCCCTCCACCCACTCCGAAGCCCTTCCACTGGCCCCTCCACTAGCCGCACCTTGGGCCTCTCCATAGGCCCCTTCACTAGCCCCGCCACTGGCCCCTTCACATATTTGTGTACTTGTCCTTCTGCAACTTTTTTGTTCGTCTTTGCTTTACCACCATTTGCTCCTTTGTCTTTTGTTTTATTATTCAAACATTTTTTTATGATGAATAAAGTTTTGTTGTGTGTTTTTTTAAATGTTTTCCACCCAAAGGGGCATTGTCAGTAGCTTAATGAATTAAGTTATACATCAAGCTTTAATCACGTTGATTTTTTAAAATTAATTTTTGTTTAAAAATACTTCAACTTTGAATTTTTGTACAATAATCAAAAAATCGTGGAATCATCGCCAAGAGCCAACTTATTAAAACTATAACCAAGTGATCTAGAAGAGTAGATTATCGAGTTTGCTACCCCAATCTTACTTCAAATTTTGCAGATCTTTTTTGTTAACGTAAAATTGTTACTTTATTTGCAAGCTACAGTCTATTTTAGTTGTATATCCGCAAAAAAATAATGTCTCTTTGAATGCGTAGATATTATACGTGTTTTTGATGATTGTGATTAAAATACGCTGGAGCTCCCAAACCATGTCCTATAAAAGGTTGTAGACTATATCAGTTTTATTTTGAAAAAGTAGTAGTCGTGGTAACATATGAGCAAGATCGAAAGCTTCTATTCAGTCTTCCTTGTTAGTTACTTTACTTCTACCTGTATATGTGCCTTAATTTTAACTTTTATCATATCTTTAACTTTTTCTATAATTTGAACTTTTATCATATCTGTGTATCAAATCATAAAGAATGATCACCTTTAAGATACCAAACATATTATACACATAAATATAATTTAGAATCTCAATTTCCTTCATGGAAAAACTGTGCAAACATATTTCCTACATAAGAAAACTCTATATAAGTTTATGCTTATTTTTACTCAATTATAAAATGTTATAACGATAGGTTATACGCTTGTGTAGAGTTTTCTTGTATAGAAAATATCTATGTAGAATTTTTCCGTGTAGGAATTTGTGTTTGTAAAGGTTATTTTTGTATACAGTATGTTCGGTGTCAACTTTTAGACTATCAAATCGTGTGATCTAATTTCTTTTATACAGACATTGGTACCCCCTAGTATATATATATATATATATATATATTGTAACTCCACACTTTGTGTCGGACGAGGAAGTATCTCGTTCGACACAAATCCGCTATCCGTCTATAATACGAATGGCCTCATCCGCTATTTCCAATATTTGCTCTATATATTTCGCTACCACGACTACTGCTATGTCGTTAGCGAATCCTACCAGTGTTGCCCCTTTGGGTAACTGCAGCCTTAATACCCCATCGTACATGATGTTCCAAGTCGGAGGACCAAGTACTAATCCTTGGGGAACGCCTCCTGTTACTTCATAGGTCTTAGTGCCATCGTCAGTGTCATATAATAAGAGTCTTTCCTTCAAATAGTCGGATATCATCCTTCTTATATTTAAAGGCACTTCTTGCTTCTGAAGTGCCTCATTTATTTTACTCCATTATGCCGAGTTGAATGCATTTTTGACGTCCAGTGTGATTACAGCACTGTTTTGCTCCTCTTTTCACTAAGTTCACTGCGTCTAGAGTTGAAGAAATTTCGGACACTTGGGAAGGAGTGCGTAGATTTCCTTGATCTTCTTCATTACGATTTTATAATTATATAATTATAGAACCCAGGGGTCTTTATTGACCTCTACCTGCAATTCTTTCAGACAACGTCATTTATTGGTACGAATCGTCTTCTCAAGATTTCGCTTAGCATCCTTTATCGCCTGCTGGTAGGCATCTACTAATTCCTGGCCTCTTCCATTTTTATAGTATTTCTTCCTTGCCCGCTTGTCCTATCTGATAATCCTGTGACACTTGCTACGAGTGCTATCTATTCCACTAGTATACTGGTGGTCGTCTTTGGTTGGGCACTCTTCTTAGCATAGCAGCGTCACAGACTGGGGTAATATTATCCATCACCTGTTTATCCTTACTGTTCGCAGTCCCAAACAGCTGCATTTCCTCCAGTGCCAACAAAAACATTTCTTTATCATAGTCCGTTTGTTTTCCAACCTACTCTATTAGTATTTGTTCTCGCGCTGGAACCCTGATTTGATCTTTCTATCTCCATAATTATGACCTAGTGATCACTATTGGTGTAGGGTTCACTCACGATCCACGTGTCAACTGAGTCAATTAGCTCAACCCTGATTGAGCAATACCAAGTCTAAAAAGTCTTCCAGGAGTACCCGACCTCTTTGGTTTGTCCTTATGCTGCCCCACTTTACAGCCTAGGCCTTAAAATCACCTGCGATCAGCAGTTGTTTTCTTCCTACTGCGTCTTGCATGAGTCGAACTAGCAGTCATTCAAACTGCTCGATAGGTTCGTTAGGCAAAGCATAGCAGCTGTATAAATATATACCTTTTACAATCGTTTACTTTATGCTCTTTGCTCCCACAATTGTAGCAACAGTTACTCTGGTTCTTTATTGATGTGCATTTTTTGGCGATATGACCAAAACCTAGATATTTATAGCATCAAAGTGCCCGTATCCCCCGTTGTATCTCTTGGATTCTGCAGAATGACCAAACTATTTTAATTTTCTGCTTCGTTATCACCTGTTGGGCCAGTGATGCTGACATTTGGATGACCGCGGTCTGCGTACCACCGTATGCTATCCACACTGACCTTACTGCCATATCCTCCACTGCGAATATTTTGTTACTTTGGAACTCACTCCCTCGTGCTCTGACAATATCTTGCTTTGTAGTTAGCACGTCGAGGTCGTTTATTTCGAAGACCACTTCATGCTGAAGAGTTCTTATTAAAAGTAGGTCTCTCGTCACCGTCTTGCGTATCCTGTTGATATTAATGCTCAGTTTCCTAAGTTTTGGATCCGCCTTCATGTCTTTCAAGATATCAGCGTTGGACTTACCCCCAGAAGCCGTTGTGATAAGGGCGTCCGGTCGGGTACGTCTTGCCCGTGGCGGTCTCTGCTTTCTAGCGCCTTTTCGGATAAAAACTCCAGTGCCCCCTTTGCCGTCCTCTACGTTCTTCTTTTTGTTCGTCTTTTTAGTTTCTACCTTTTGCCAAGATTTTTTTATTCCTTGGTTGCGTAATAGGGTCTGCGGCATGCTGTTGTTCGCCACTCCGCGCCTCTGATCCTGCCTAGGCATTCCTTCTTCTTCCTTCCTCTTTTTGTTCGCCACAATTGGGGAAGACGACCGTTCCTTCCTCATCCTTGGCCTTGCAAGTGGTCTCCACTGTCTGGATTTTACTCTAAGCTACCTGCACCATTCTACTTCGTCTCCGTTACCATGCGCCTTGATGTTTGCGGTGATCTGCTAACATGTGTCGTGATCTTCAGCCTCCGTATGGCTAGTGTGCGCTTTACAGCCTGCGTTTGACACGCTTTCCAGACTGATGGTATTGTCTGGTTTATCTACTTGTTAATTCCGTTCCTCCATGTTCGTATTTTGATTAATCCCGATATGTGTCTGAGCATCTGGATCCCCGCGTCTATGGAGGCAACTGGCATGGCCCCAACACATTCCGGTAGGCGATGCCAGACTGGGTATATCAAATTAAGATATAGCACGTGTTACCGCGCTAGCCCACCGCCGCTCTCTCGAGCCTCCCACCCGAACAACACGCCCTTGACAAGCTTCCCGTCTTGCCGTCAGCAGGAGCCAAAGATGGTTCAGGTCACTTCGGCGCGCAACCGTAGGTCATAGGTCTTGACCATTAGATTGCCTCCCCAGCCAGGATAACCTTTTGGCAGCTCACAGATCGCACTGCACAGCAAACGCGGCAGATGGCCATTAGTTTAAGACCAACATTTCTCCGACTCTTACAGTAGATGTTAATATTAAATTCAATAATAATACAAAAAATAGTCTTTAGGTACAAAGTATATAAAGGCTCGTAGTAATGTATAATTGCCACCTCATACAGACGGTTCAGATAATCAGTAGAACCACATTAATTAATTTAATTATGAGATCTAAATCGATCTTAATAAATTGAAAGAAAGATTGAATTTAATAATATCAATATCAATACTGGATATTATATATCTTCCTGGATTAAACATTCAGGTTTCGGAGAATATCATATCCACTGTAACAGATAGAAAATAACTGTATCAATTACCTGTATCAGTAAATTATAGTTGAGTTGCACAACACAATTCGCGATACAGTTGAATACTGTGTGTAACATTAATGTTGGATACGACTTCCTATAAACAATTCTGTTGATTCAGAAAAAATACTTTGATTAGAATTATATCATGCTTTTATGTAACATTATTTCATTATCAGTTGTTAGTTTTGCAACGAGGGATAAGCCTCGTGCAAATATACACGTGAAATTAGGCACGTGTACATTAGCGTGATGTCAGGCACACGGATACAAAAGCGAATCCGTATGAAGCGGAGCGAGTGCTTGTAGGTACCGAGGCGGCAGGCCGATACTACACAGCGCCATACACACGACAACGCGACATACACCGATATATCACGACTAGCTGTATAAGCGGGCCAACGAGCAAGAAGACTCGGCCGTTCGACTGCAGCTCCGATGCGCACGCAACACTGTGGAGAGAGCACGAGAAGAGCCAAACGAGGATCAAACCATCTCGTGAGCAGACGTAACGGCTAAATCTACGTCGCCGGATTATACACGAGGTAACCCGGGAGACCTAGAGTAACATCCTCGTGACCACGCGGATGTCATTCTAGCATTCCACCAAACAAGACACTGCCGTACCACCGTACCGTCTTTACTCCAAGCATACCGTACTCCAAGCATATTTTAGTTTCTCCCCTACCACTGTGAGCACACAGGATGAGAGAGAAATATTCGTCAAAAGGTCAGGATTACACCGAGTCGTGCGCACACGATTGAGTTGCCCGTTACCATGGTATGTAGCCTCATCCGAAAACATTACGTATGTAAAATTCAGGATTTTCACGGATTCTAGCATCTCCCCATTTGTAGAAGTTGAGTTTACGGCGGAGATTACCAGGCATTAAAGCTTCAGTCATCGTGATCTGATACGGATAGAATCTGTAAAGACGCCAAATTCTGCTGGACGTCGATCTCGGAATCCCAGTACGTATTTCATTGTCGCGTAAAGAGATATGATAGTCTAAATGAATCATTGCCAAAACGACAAGGATTCGTGGGTTATCGTTGTTCTGTATCATAATGCGCGACGATTTCTAAGGATTGGTGGTCGATCTCTGTCCCTTTCTCTCTCGTACTCTCAGGTATGTTACCAGTCTCCCGGAGGCTCCACAAGCAAGGAGCATTAACTGTAAGGCTTCTTTATTAGAGCCAGGGAGATCGATTTTAACAATAACAATTTCCTGAGAGGTTATGTGCGGCAGAGCACTTGAGCAGGAGTTCAAATGCTCTGCCGCACATAACTCTCTAATGAGGTCGAGATGCGCTCTGCTCAAGAGCTTAATTTCTTCCTTCGTCAACAACTTTCGGATGCTCTTGATGATAACAAAAATATTTGGAAGGTAATGCGTGATCTCGGCCTCCTACCTGGGCGAAAGGAGGAGGAGTTTTTTGGTTTTACGCCCGACGAGCTGAACGAGCATTTCACGGGAATATCTGCATCATCACTCGAAAATATAGACGATGCAATGGACACTATTCCACCAGCAAGCGAGGAGGGCTTTTTTCAGCCCCATTACTATAAGCGATATTGTCCTTGCTATATCGCACTTTTCCTTGCAATAATCTTATCAATAAACTCCCAGTTGAACTTGATTTACACGGTTATCAAGATTGTCGATCAGGTACCAAATTAGCTAATAAATGTCTTGTTCTAGTTGTTCCATGAACTAATTCGCTAAACGAAGTTTGTAAAGAGCACGATATATTCTATTCCCAAAATTGCGTAAACGTTGAAGCTAGGAACGTTGCTGATAATGTGTTGACTAACAATGCTTGGCAAATGATTTTGGCAAAAGATTCTAAATTTGATAAAAAAGCAGCTTCATACACCATAACAAACACTATGAAGTTAAAATCACGTCTTGGAATAGAGATAAATAAATTACGCACAACACTTGGTAAGGTAGTGAAGGCTTCTTCAAAATCGATTCTATCAAGCAAATGTGCTAATAAGGTTATTCTTTCTGCTTTGAAAGGTGCTCGCAAAATGATTCAGAAAGCTTGTTGTAAGAAAAATATTATTGTTCTTGGAGTATTACCAGTTCCATCAATGGTGGTGGTTTCCTACCATTTCTTGTTCCTATATTTGCCGGTTTAAGTGCAACTGGTGCACTTGCAGGTGCCACTGCTGCAATAGCTAATGATGCTAAAGCTGCTAAACTTAGATCAGAGGCTGTTGATGATGCTAAAGCTGCTAAAATTAGGTCAGAGGAGAGTCAAAGACATAATAAAAAGATGGAGGAAAATGCTCTTGGTAAAGGACTGTACTTAAAAGCACACAAGAAATGATTAGGTCTGTCTCTAATATTTTAATTTTTTCTTATATATATACAAATTATACGGTATACAAATTCTGGCGCATGCGCCGAACGCATATTGTTATGCAGCAGAAAAATACTCAAATACTTGACATTTGATATACAAGCCCTTCAGAAGGTATTTCATGAATTTTGTGGGTTTTTATAAGTTTTCTTTGAGCTCAAGTTAGATTTTGGCTCCAAAGGCCTTGCGCCATTTGAATTTGATTTTGAAACCATTTTGAATTTCCTGAAACCAAATAGCGATATGCGTATACTTCTAATACATTTATCCGGAGAGATAATACATATTATAAAACATTATTGTTTCTACATTTTCCAGACCGAAAGCTGCAAATTTTCTACTCATTACTGAAAGTATAATTTGACTACTCACATTATTTATTATAACTATTTCTTTTGTATGCAACTTTACAGATACTTTTGTACTATATAAATGTATCTCTATGAGTTTTTTGATGACCGCAATCCGGATAAAAATATTACTTTTACTTACATTAAGATTTAAATGACCTATAAGTTAGAGTTAACATATATATAATATTATAACATAAAAATATTAAAATTTAAAAGTGTCAAGTTTTATCTAATTAAACCTGTAAATCATAAAAAATTGTATTTTAAATGTACTTATTTACAATATAATAGTTTAACTAAATTTCCTATTGCTAGTTATACATTAAAATGAAACAGGAACCAAATAATTATATAAGAAAAAAAGAATATAAAAACTATGTAAAGCGTTTTGATAAAGTGATTAATGAGGCAAAAATGAATTGCGAAAGAAAAATAGTTAAAAAGAATATGAACAATGCAAAAGAAACTTTAAAAATACATAAAAAGAATAAAATCGGAAATAACGTGGAAACTGATAATACTGTAAATAAAATTGAAATTAATATAATTCAATAGATAACCCAGTTAAAATTGCTAATAACATGAATTCTTACTATTTTAGAATTGGGCAGAATTTAAGTGATAAAATAATAAACCTAAAGGTTAAACATTCAAAATTTCCACCTATTAACAAACACACTCTATATTTATAGAGCTGACTAATAATTTAGAGTTACTACAAATACTTGAAAATCTAAAATTAAAGAATGATGTCAATATCTCAATGGCTTTAAAAACAGCTGAAGTTTTTACAATTTATAAATGGGCGCAAAAACTGAAATTTTAAACTATAGACCGATATCGTTAATATCTAATTAAGGAAAAATTTTTTAGAAAATTATCTATGCTAGACTTAACTTATTCTTTGATAAATATAAACTTATAATCATAGGATCAATTTGGTTTCATAAGAAATAAAGGAACCAAAGACGTGTACAGCTATATAACAAATCTAATTATATAGCAAATTAAGTAATAATCGTAAATCAATAGCCATTACTTTCCTCGATCTGGCAAAATGATTTGACTCGATTCTTTTAGATAAATTATATTATTATGGTCTTCGAAAAAAAACACATTAACCTATATAAAGTTCCCTAGACAACAGAAGACAAAAAGTTAGGATTGGAACATCTGAAAGTTACTATAAAACTATAACTACGAGTGTACCTCAAGCAGATCAATTAAAAAAAGGATTAGGGCAAATATATCATAGAATAAAGAGGATATTACAAGCAATATTTTGAATTATAACTCTTTTGTTTTGGGTTTGTTAACTCTGTTCAGGATTTATATAATCTGCTTCTACTATTATATTAGAGTATAAAGCTTTTGACATCTTCTCCCTATAACTTAACACTAGGATACAATTTTGGGCCTTTATTTCTTCTGATTGCTTCAGTTTAATAAGTGCAATGGTTTTTTAGATGAGCCACATCCCTTAACATATGTTCGCCCGTATTTAAGATTATGTCTCGCAGTATATGATCAGGGCAAACTCAAGATCACTCTTATGGTACACGTTTTCAGATATTATGCAATTCACTGTTGTAACTCTTTGTTTTGGATGACACTTGTAGAATTTACACTCGGACTTATCCAGAGGATGTTTCACGTCCGACGCCATCTTGGATTATTATTATCTATAGTTCATAGCACAATATTTACACGAGACCCATAGTCGTATATCCAAAAAAGGATATGATTTACTTGTTCATTATTAACTTATATATTAAAACCTTGGGATTGACAAAGGGTTCACTATTCGACTGCGCGTCGATAAAACTTCAATTCATACGTGATGGCGGGCCGCCGCGGCTCAGGGCGCCAGGCATACGAGATGCCAGGGATCTGAGATCCCTTTATTATATAATGCCATCACGTGATGGAGCCTATCGATGTAATAGTTGAGCGAGCTCGGCTAGCTCTATAATGAGAAAAACGTTGTTGCATCAGAGCCGTGGGATAATAATACTTGAATCGATTGTTGTTTAATTTTTTATTTCTATTCCTCTTTATATTTAACTTCCAAAAATACTATACTCTTAACCTCGGCATCCTGCTGATTATCACTTCGTCTCTCACATGGCCCGCTGGCCGAGACTTCCATTCTCGCAACACACTCCGCGACTCACATACTTCTCGCCCGCTCACGATGACCGCGATTTTTGCATACGCTGCGCGAGCGGCCCCACATAAGTAACCCGTTAAAAAAAAGTCTTTCGCCGGTAGATTCACCCGCTCTCATCGGTCAATCGCCCGTCGAATTGCCGATGCAGTCGAGCACCCGCCTCGTCTTGCCGAAAACGCTCGCCGGCCAGGATGATCGGCGCATCCGTCACGGCGTACTCTCACGGGCTCGCGAATCCCCAGAACTACATCCTAATACCACTCTATCTACCACTCGCACGCCGACTTTATAACCTACTGCTTGCCAGCAACCTTGCCGCGACCGTGACGGGCGCACACACACACGACACTGGGAATCGCTATCCCTCCGCATTTCACACATTAATTACACACAATGCGTTCGCGCATAAATCTTTTAATAGCTGAATTAGGCTCTAATACTAAGTGGCCTAAAATACTAACCCACACGATAGTGAACCAAACGTCCTGAACGAATTCACCGTGGTGGCCTAATATTAACGAGAGCGTAGACAAGAGTTTGGGTTTATTAGCGAGAGCTGGGGACATTCGATAGCTGGGAGACACACGCTGATGGAATGAGCGTTAGCTTGTGAGAGGGGACAATAGCTTATTTAAGGAGACGTGCTGACACGTTCGGCCGCGCAAGTCGATCGCTTTTTTACGGGCGCGGCGTCGCTCGGTCGCTTTGTAACGTGTAGTCGAACAGTATATATATATATATATACTGACCACAACTAACAATGGTAAAAGAAAATAAAAACACATGGTTGTTAGGATTTTTTCCCAGCTTTCCGATGGGGATCTTGAATTTAACCTTGACCATGTTCATCAAGGTCATTTGAAGGTCAAATCGATTTATTTAAATAGAACCCTCTATTCTTGACCCCTGAAATATAAAAAGCGGAAAATTTTACGTTCAAATATCGACGGCTGAGCGGAAGAATCTCATCCGCGGCTACGAGAAGGTCGTATCCCGGCGACGGCTCCAAGAACGTCGTATCCCAGCGGCAGCTTCAAGAACGTCGTATCCCGGTGGCGGCTCCGAGAACGTCGTATCTTGGCCACGGCTTCGAGAAGGTCGTATCCCGGGCGGCTTCGAGAACGTCGTATTCCAGCGGCGGCTCCGAGAACGTTGTATCTCGGCCGCGATTTTTTGTCTTCCAATTTTGTAGTGGCAGCACTGCGCGAGTTTAAAATATGATTTTACAAGGAGAAATGTGCGTAAAAATTTCTGAAAAAATCAGAAATACTTATTTTTTATTGCCTTTGCTTATAGTATAAAAACTTATACCATTACATATTTTTAATACTATAATATATTAATTATTATATTAATAATATAATATATTTAATATTATAATAGGCAAATTACATGTTCTTAGTACATAATAAAGATACGTGTAAAAAAATGTATTTTTTTTAACAGGGATTAATCTTGCATATCCGATTGAATTTTTAGTATTAGTTACAAATTTAGTAACATGGATTATTAAATACTTCTCTCAGTGATGCACGTAAAAATGTACCAGAAAACAGAAAATTGGTTGAGATGAATATTCTCTCATTTTCTCTCTAATCAATTTTCTGTTTTCTAGTGTATTTTTACGTGCATCTTTCTGACTTTGTTTACATAGATACATATATACACCTGCACGCGCGCGCTAATCTCGCGCTTAGTCTCTCACTCCCATACATAACTATATATGTGTAGATATTTTGCTAGCGTGGTGCTGCAGCGCCTTTCCCTATACATATATATATTTATATATTCAGGTATGCCGGCGAACGTAAACAACGGGAGAATCTTGGACCTCGAAATTACCGACCTAGCTTGAAAAGCTCCATTCTGCCTTTGACTCGATTCACGGACAGACGTCTTCGTTAATGCTGCGACTGCTAAAATTAAAATTTTTAAATTGTATAGTGATCGTGATACACATTTACGGGAAATTTTATAGTAGTAAAGAGAAGAGCTTTATAATTAGTAACATAATGGATGAAGGTAAAATAATAAATGTTAAAAGATTTTATGAAGCTATATAATAGATTTTATGAGTGTTTTCCTTTTTATTTTTAGATTCAGAATTTTTTTTCTCGTTCTTGTGCAGATCAAGTGCAGAAAAAGTGGTACATAATATTACTTCATCAAATTATGATTCTAGAGATGGATTAAACAATGAAGGGTATACTTGTAAGTTTTTTAAATTCCAGTTAAATTTATTTCTTAAAAAAAATCTAATAGTTTTCTAATTTATTTGTATAGCCGATTCATTTCTCGATATTTCAAAATCAAGTGGTTTTGTATCAAGTTCACTTGATGAAGAGGATAGTCTTACCAGCTTCCCTGATACATTTCAACGAAAGCGTGAGTTTTTTATTTTCATTTTATTTTTAAAATTATATAAAAAACCCTGTTGAAAAAAATATATATTTTTTGTACGTATCTTTAGTACGTACTAAAAACATGTAATTTGTTTGGTAATACGTATTTAAAATATTTACTGATTTGAGACTGACTATTTTAAATACATTAAATATGAGTATAAGTGTTTGATGTGGAGTGTTAATACGCATTCCCATACAAATTACATGTTTTTTGTATGTAATAAAGATACGTACAAAAAATATGTATTTTTTTTCAACAGCAAAGATTTTTATTGTGTTTTAACATTACTTGATTGCAATTTTACTTAACATGTCCATTGTAAATATTGTAACGCCACACTTTGTGTGTGTTACATTGCAGAGCAGGATGCGATGGTGCAATCACCAGTCCTGCTCATGCTGATATAGAAAAACCTAACTAGCAAATAGAGTGCATAGATTTAGGAAAGGCTCTATGCAGCCAGTGCGTCAAAACCTCCCCAACACCTAACCCCTCACATGCTAAATCCTACCTAACTAAAATATATCTACCTAAGCTACTCTATCCCCTCACATGCTACCCTACGCTCTACCCATATCCCCCTTACACCTTCTTTCTTCAATGCCCTGGCAGGCGTTGGTGTGTTGGGAGGCCAGTCACAATCCAACCTAGTCCCCTGTAAATAGAAAAAGATATCAGTAACTTATCAGAAGAAAGAGAATTAGTTAGTGCAGTGCAACGACACAGACTGACTTACCTCGACTCCTAGGCAGCTCCTGTAAAGAAGAAAACATTAGTACAGGATCACTACGATAAACTATAGAAATTAAATGTACCTGCTACTGCTCAAGGAGTCACCATCGAATTAGGTTGCTTCACTGGACGTCCTGACAGGAGAAGAGAACAGCAGGCACCAGACATCCTAGAAGAAAACAGTCACTATACAAAAACTGGCACCTAATGTATGCACTTGTCAGACCACAAGTTTCACTAGCATCTTCAAACACTGTGTCCAGGAAGGTCGAGAAGAAGATGGGATGGCCAACTCACAGCACTCGCAACAGGAACAGCTGACTGGTCGTATTTTCACTGCACCAGGAGGAAGCCGCACCGGTACACACGCACCGCACTACATGTCGTAGGTCATGCTGTAGCAGCATGCCCGCTCTCGTTGGCTCTCTCTCACTCACATACCTACAGTCCCTTCCCCGTCACGTGACTGGCCCTCTCAGCATCTCGACGGCTGTTATGGGAACTACGCAGTCGAACCTCGCCGCTGCCGAATCCCCATAGCCTCGTTCACTCTGTTCTGGGATAGCACTCGAAGTACTCGCTTAGATATCGCACTCATCACCTTGTTCCCGAATAGCATTCGACCTATTCTGTTGGATTTCGCACTCGCCATAGTAATTATCAGTGTACTCGGCTATTATCGAAACCTTGTGTCGCACACCGAGAGCAGCCAAGCTACGTCGAAAAGGGAGAGCATCCTGTTGGAACATCGAGACTGCGAATTATAAGTCACACTTATTCATTGTGCGATACCACGCGAGTAGTAAATCTTGTTCAAATTCGAATCTTCGGGTTAGTAAATTGTTGTATTCGTGCTACAACTGTAGCTGGCGCCCAACTAGAGTAACTTAAGTATTAATATAATCAAATAATGTAATCGTGTAGACTAATGTAAATATATTATACACATTATTAATTAGTGTTTTCACTTTATATATTAGAGTTACATCCTATTAATTGTTTATTATAAAATTATGTTAAAGTCTGCCAGAATGCAGCGCGCATATTCCGATGCATTGACGGAATATGCGTCATAATATATATATATATATATATTTTTTTTTTTAATTATTTTATCATAGAGAGCCGCTTTGATGATCTTGAAAATTCCAGTTCACAATTATGTGGCACGAGCAATGGACAGCTTCAAAAGAATACATTTGAAGAAAATGAATTTGGTACGACGGAGAGCCCTCAAGCAGTGACTGCTGGTTTTAAGGTTTCTGATGTCCTGGCTGATAGTGTCACGCATACGGCAGAGCAATTTTCAGGTAAATTAACTCATATAACAATATAAGTAAATATATTTTTGAATGACATATGTTAAAATTTCATTTGTCGCAGGTAAAGCTGGTTGCTCTGGCGTACAAAAATTTTGTGAATCACGAAGGGATTTAAGTAAACCTGACAGTAATCACAGTTGTTCAATAGAATTAGAGGATAGCATTGAGCATGACTCTGTTGTTTCAAATGAAAGTGACCCAAGTCAAATCCCTAACGACACCCAGGAGTCGTACTCGGTACCTGAAGGAGTAGAGTTTCCCAAAAAAACAAAGAAAAATTCTGGAGAGATTTTAACCCGAAAAAGGCAAAGAAATGAAGCTGACTGGAACTCTGTAAGGACCAAAAAAGCAATTGACACAGGCAGTGATGGTGCAGGAAAAACTGGGGCACCAATTATCAAAAGAAAATTGGGTTTTGGATGTACCCGCTGCAGGTATTTCTGCAATAAAAAGATAACAGCGGAACAGCGAAAATCAATTTTTACACAGTTTCGGAGCCTCACTGATCATAATCGCCAGTGGGACTTCATTGCGAGCAATGCTGTGTTAAAAAAACTCAGCGATGTTGCTAGTAGTAGAAGGAGCTTCTCGTATACATACTAATTCAACGTTTCCTTCAGAAACGTAAAAATATGTAAGAAAATGTTATAATAACTATTTAAGGTTCGGATGCACCAATATTCCTTGATGGTAAAATTATAAAATCGATAAAACATTTAATCCCTAAGTCAGAAATATTGATGTACCCTTACCTTAATAACAATTATTATTTTTTATTCAAATATTTTTATATGCGTTATAATTGTAAATATTGCAGGAATTACGGATTCATGGATGAGAACGATTAAAAAAAAAATTATGAAGTCTGGTAAAGGAACCATTGAATCTGATCAACGAGGAAAGCACACAAATAGGCCAACCAAGATTCCATCGCCTGTTAGACGCAGTGTTAAAGAGCACATCGAATCTTTCCCAACGATAGATTCGCACTATTATCGACAAAGCACTGAGGAGACCTATCTGAGTGAAGATCTGTCATTAAAAAGAATGTACGAAATGTACAAAGATTCGATGGCAGAACAACAAGCAGAAGCTACTTCCGAGCACTATTATAGAAACACTTTCAATACTCAGTATAACATTGAGTTTCATAAGCCGAAGAAGGATCTCTGTAATCAGTGCACGGCGTATGACCAGATGTTAGAGGAGACAAGCAAGTTCTTGCCGTAGAACACGACGAACATTTAGAAAACAAGAGGAAGGCGCGTGAGTTAATGGCTACAGATAAAGAGGAAGCTCAAAAAGACAATACAATATGCACAGCCTGCTTTGATGTTGAGCAGACCATAACCACCCTCAGGACCAACGTATCCATGAGCTATTACAAGAGAAAATTAAACATTTACAATTTCACAATTTATGAACTGGCGTCTCATCAAGGCACATGCTACGTGTGGAATGAGACGGTGGGTGGCAAGGGTGCTAACGAGATCAGCAGTTTTTTGATTGACTTCCTCAAAAAAAAGCTGGCTCTGGAGTAAAAGACAAAGATTTTTGAGCGACAATTGTGGAGCACAGAACCGCAATAAAATGCTGTTTTCTATGTATATCAGGGCTGCCGACATGCTAAATATTAAAATATACCACAAGTAAGAACAATATACTACATCTCTTCGAATTTTTATATTCTTAGATTCTTAGATAATACAAATATTTTATCATTTTTAGGTACCTTGAGAAAGGACATACATATAACGAGGGAGATCCAATGCATGCACGCATTGAAAATTCTTGTAAAAATAAAAATATTTTTACTCAAATGGAATGGTGTGAGATAATGCGGAATGCCAAAAAGAACGAGCCACGGTATACTGTTAAAGAGGTAGCGCAAAGTGAGATATTTGATTTTCGTGAATTAGCAAATGATCAGAACTGGAAGGCAGTGAAGATGATGAGTTTGAGGGAATTGTTAGTGCTGCCCAACGAAACTCATATTTTTGTCAAATACGAGTATGACAAACAGGCTACATCAATATTGATACCAACAAAGAAGAGTCTTGCCAAGCAGTACCCCTTGAATCAACTCTACAATAGCAGAATAGAGTTGGAAAAACAAAAAAAACGATTTGGAATACATTTGCTCCAAAGGAGTGATTCCTACCACTTATGACGACTTTTACAATTCGCTGATGCAGTAGATAGAAGAGTGGTTTTTTCACAATAAAAAACTGTGATATTAATTTTAAAGTATCAAATAATTTGGAGGATAATTTACCACTATAGTCGTTATAGCAATTCCCTGCTGCAGAAGTTCCTGAACGAACATGATTTAGCGCCAGCAAAATATCTACAGATATATATAGTTATGTATGGTAGTGAGAGAGTAAGCGCGAGATTAGCGCGCGCGTGCAGGTGTATATCTGTATCTATGTAAACAAAGTCAGAGTGATGCACGTAAAAATACACTCGAAAACAGAAAATTGAATAGAGAGGAAATGAGAATAAGATAAAATATTTATTCATCTCAACCAATTTTCTGTTTTCTGGCGCATTTTTACGTGCATCACTGAGAGAAGTATTTAATAATCCATGTTACTAAATTTGTAACTAATACTAAAAATTCAATCGGATATGCAAGATTAATCCCTGTTAAAAAAAATACATTTTTTTACACGTATCTTTATTATGTACTAAGAACATGTAATTTGCCTATTATAATATTAAATATATTATATTATTAATATAATAATTAATATATTATAGTATTAAAAATATGTAATGGTATAAGTTTTTATACTATAAGCAAAGGCAATAAAAAATAAGTATTTCTGATTTTTTCAGAAATTTTTACGCACATTTCTCCTTGTAAAATCATATTTTAAACTCGCGCAGTGCGCAGAGATACGACGTTCTCGGAGCCGCCGCTGGGATACGACGTTCTCGGAGCCGCCGCCGGGATATGACCTTCTCGGAGCCGCGGCCGAGATACGAGCTTCTTCCGCTCAGCCGTCGATATGGTCTAAAATATTTTAAAATTTTACCATGGAAGATGTGGACAAGGACAATTCAGGTTTGGTACAATAATATGAAAACCAGAATTCGTAGAGAACGACATTTAAAACGTAATATTCTTAATATTTCTCCAACTATCTGATTAGGACCTCGAATTCGACCTTGACCATGACCTTCCTGATGATTTGAAGGTTAATTTTTTTAAATAGGACCGCCCATTCTTTATCAATTAAGGCATACCTGGTGTTAACCAAGCAGTTAAGGCAAGACTTGGTGTTGTCGTAATTTTGCCGTAATTTATCTAAATTTTGTGAGTTAGTTTTATAAACACGATCTTTTAAGTATCCCCAGTGGAAAAAATCTAAAGGCGTCAGATCACCTAATCTGGCGGGCCATTCGTCAATACCTCTCCGGCCAATCCAGCGATCAATGAACACAGTATTCAAATACTGTCGAACATTGCGTCCATAGTGAGCTGCTGCACCATTCTGCTGGAACCACGTGGGTTCAAAATTGGCTCCCGTAACCTCTATAATTCTAGGAACGATTTGCGTCCGTAACATGTCCTCATATTTTGCTGCATTTAAATTACCCTCTATGAAAAAGGGACCAATCAATTGATTATTCTGTTACGTCCTGCGACGTATTGTAGTTAAGCAATATCAGCATTGCGAAGTCCTGCGACGTATTGTAGTTAAGCAATATCAGCGTTGCGAAGCCGAAAACTCGAAAATGATGAGTATGGCCAATAAAGTAGATCAGCCGAGTAAATAAGTGTACGTTGAATCCGTTGCACTTCAGTCTCGCTTAGAATCTGGACTCTGCTACGACGCTCCGGGCAGTCGACAGAGCTACCAGAAGTAAGTCGCGACGCGATCGGTATATAAATTGAATTTTACATTTGAATAAACGACCATCAGAATACATTCTATTATTGAAACAATTATTCACTCTATCCTGCACCTACGACTGGCCGATCTTGAACAAACACCAGCTGCAGAGCAGAGAATCTCCTCCACGACAAAGTAAGTACGAATTCTTAATTCTTAATTCTTAAAGAAGTTAGGCAGCCAAAAGTAGTAAACAACCAAGTAGAACGATTAGAAGTTCAAATTGAAATCGGCAACAAATTTGATGAATTATTTAATTTTGCTATGACTGAATTGAATAATAATAAATAGATTTTAAATTGTAGAATCTCGAAAATCAAGTAAAAGTCTAAAATTGTTCAAAGAATACTGATATAGCTGAGTAAAGGCAAATTACTGTGTCACGCATATAGCTGCAATAAATGAACTGACCGAAATTTGTGTAGTCCGCAAAAACGCGGAAAGTAGGTCAAGTATTGCAAAACAAGTAAGACAGCAATATTACATCCGAAATATGTGAATGTGATCTAATAAATAAAAAGTTAATTAAAATGAGAGCACCAAATGAGTGACAATCAGGAAAATCTATTAGAGCAAAAATTAACTAGGAGCGTTGTTCGTAATAATCCTACATTACAGGATCAAATAATAATTCCTAATGATAAAACACCATTTACGAGAAGTAAAAAAATAAGTCGATCACCGCCAGAGAACAGTATAACTGCGCAAAGAAAAGATGAAGAATCAGTAACCAACACTGAAAAATATAATAAAACAAGAGTTAAAAATACAGTAGAAATAGAGCAAAAAGCAAATTTAGAACAAACAAACAAAGAAAAATCAACGGGGGCAATAAAAAAGGCGATTTCAAGACTGAACAAAGCCCATTTAACTATTAATATACCAACTACGTCTAATAAACAAGAACCAGCTGAAACATCTAAAGAAGATCAAAGGAGAGCAGCAGTAACCCCAGTAACACCATTGACAGTGATTAGAAAAACAGAAGATTGGAAATTCGATAATAGTTTGAAACAGGACATATCATTGGTAGACATCGAAGGTTTTAACGAGCAACCAAGCCTAATAGGCAATCTAAACAACTCACAGAGTAAATTTGACTTCAATTTTAATTTAGACAGCTTATTAGACAACACCATGGTCGGTCCGGGGCTAGGTGATCAACAACAGCAAGTACCACCGCAGTTGCGTTTATCGCTAAAGTACGTAGCGAACCTAATACCAGAGTTCGACGAAAAATGCATATCAGTTAATGAATATGTAGAAAAATTAAAGCATGCAAAAAACATGTTGTCAGAAACCGATCAAGCAAATTTAATTCCAATATTAAAAATGAAACTAAAAGGCGATGTTTACAGAGCGATGCTAAATGCACAAATTAGTAATATTCAAGATTTTATCAAAGGAATCCGCCAGATTTATCCATCAACGGATAAAATGGCAACACTTTATGGAAAAATAGCGGAAAGTCTGCAGAATCCAGACGAGATGGTACTCAGTTTTGCTAACGGATTGCAAGAATTAGTATTGCAAGTTAAAGACAGTAAAGAAGTAGCAGCATATACAGAAGAGGAAAGACAAAGATTCGAAACTAAAATAGATGCTGAAACTCTATCAGCCTTTGTAGAAGGATTACGGCAAGAAATACGTTTAGAATTAGGAACAACGAAAGATTTGGGCGATGCTATACAAAAGGCAATAGAAATAGAGACGAGATTAAATAGAAGAAATTTAATATTTGGTAAAACAAATAAAGTATTTTGCAGTTTAAGCAATCAAGCAGCTATATCAGGAGACACAAGCGTTGCCATATACTCGTGTCAGATTTGTCAAGACTATGGACATGAGGCATTGTTTTGTCACAAAGTGGCGTGTGTTTACTGCAAAAATAAAGACCATTTGTCAGATAGCTGCAGAATAGTAAAAAAAAAAGATACAATTAATTTGTAAATTCTGCAATAATCACGGGCATTCAATCGATGCCTGCAAAATGAATAGAATCAAAGGCAACCATTGCCAGTATTGCCAAATAATGGGTCATACTGTAACTCAATGCCCATTTATAATAGAGTACGAATTATGCTGGAAATGTAAAGAAAGCGGACACGATCCTAATAATTGTAAAAATCAAGGAAAACAAAGTGAAATGTGCGAATTCTGCAATGGCATAACTCATACAATAAAAGATTGCCCAGATGTAATGTGCAAAAGATGTAACCAACGGGGACATGTATTGAAATACTGTCCAATATTAATAGATAGAAAATTTCTAATGTGTGCAATTTGCAATAAAAATGATCATGAAGCTGAACAGTGTGAAGAAGCTAAAATATTAGTAGCACAGAATAGAGCAAAAACATGTCAACAGGATATCCAATGCCAGATTTGCAACGAAAAAGGTCATTCGGGAAAATACTGCCCCAAATGGATGGCTCAGCAGCAAGATACGAATAATTCCAACGCCTCATATAAAAATCACAATTATAATAACTATAATAATAACTACAGAGAAAGCAACAATTTTAATAATCAGAACAAAAATACAAATAATCCTAATTGGAAACAAATAAGTTGTGAATATTGTAAAATAAAAGGACATCCAATACAAGAGTGCAGAAAATTAAAACATTTGGAAAATATGGCTCAAAAGAGGGAAAATTGCAGTTATTGTAAAGAAGACGGACACACAGTAGAAAATTGCCAGGAAATCAAGGCACTAGAATCAAGAGCGAATAAATTTTGTAGCTATTGCAAAAATACGAACCATATGACCGAGGAATGCTTTAAATTGCAGAACCAACAAGTGAATCGTACGTAAATTACGTCTAGATGAATTAAGAAGATATACACTTATGCAGAAAATATACAAAACAAGGGTCAGAAGGAAAGAGAGGGAGTAAATAATGATCAAAAAAAGGTTCTCAATAAAATGTTAAAAGAAATCATTAAAGAAAATGAAATATATGAAGGTCTAAAAGGAAACAAATGTAGCGAGAGTAAAGAGGTAAATAAAGATAAAGAAAATATAATTCAACAAGATAATAAGCAAAGCACTATAAATGTGAACATAGAGCAAGAGGCAGAAAATTCCGACAATACAAAAGATTTAAAAAAAAATGAGATGGTGATAGAAAATACATTTTATGAGGATGTGAAAACAGTCTTGAATACAATAACTAAAGAATATAAAGTGAGTAAGGATACTAAAACAGAAGTAATATATAAAAGTAGTAAAAATGAAAACGAGCCAGAAAATTTTAGAGAATTTTTGGAAATCGATAGTAAGAATATTGAAAAATTCATATATAACATTAACGTAGCATTGCAAGAGGAGCAAAACTCGCAAGAAATCAATGCTGAAGTAAAAGAATGCGATTTTCAGGACATATTAACAACAATGAAAGAAACTAGAGAAAAATTGTCAAAAGCTGAAGAAAAATTGTTGTTTGATGAAAAAGAATATCAATATATATCATTCGATATTGACTATGTTCCTGAAGGAGCTCAGTTAGTGGACGAACTAGGCATAGATGAGAGTTTAATTTTAAATATAGAAGCAATCGATACATTAAAGAAAACTCAACACGGCCAACTCAAGAAACCTAGCAGACAAGAAGTATTACGAAAGAAATTACAAATGAAAAATGGTGGTAAAAAGAATCAAGAAAGAATCGAGCGGATCATAAATAAGTATCCGGATGTTTTCTGGATCGAAGGTGATGAACTAGGAACGTGTACTGTAGAACAACATGAAATAAATTTAACGACAGATAAACCTATTTATGTAAAGCAGTTTCCATTAGAACACAAAAAGAAAGAGATTGCTATCAATGAAACAAAAAAATTAATCGTAAATAAAGCGATACGAAATACAAAAAGCCCATTCAATGCACCCGTATTAGTCGTGCCGAAGAAAGAACTTGTTACAGGAGAAAAGAGATTCAGATTAGTGATTGACTACAGGGCAATAAATGAGGTCACTATAGCGGACCCGTATTTACTGCCAAATATTAACGAAATTTTGGATCTCATAGGAAACAAAAAATATTTTGATGTTTTAGACTTAAAATCAGGGTTTCATCAAGTAAAAATGAGACCTTCGGATATAGAAAAAACTGCGTTCAGTGTACAGCCATTGGGAAGATTTGAATTTCTTGTTTTACCATTCGGTCTCAAGAACTCTGCTAGAACATTTCAGCGAGTGATAAATACAGTCCTAGCCGAATACATTAATAAAATATGCTACACTTATATTGACGACATTATTATTTTTGGAGATTCAATGGAGGAATTGGATGAAAATTTTAATCTAATAGCAGAAGCATTAATAGCAGCAGGATTAAAATTAGAACCAGAAAAATGTGAATTTGGTAAAACAGAAGTTTGCTTCCTAGGGCATATAATTAGCGAAGCCGGGATAAGGCCGGACGAGAAGAAAATAGAGGCCGTCAAAAATTTTCCTATACCCAAAAATGTAAAGGGAGTGAGACAATTTTTAGGATTTGCTAATTATTATAGAAGATTCATAAAAAATCTTGCCGATATAACAAAACCATTAACAATATTATTGCAAAAAGATAGACCATTTATTTGGACAGAAGAACAACAAACAGCTTTTGATAAAGTGGTAAAGATGTTATGTTCTGCACCAGTCTTACAATACCCACAATTCGACAAACCATTCATAATAACAAGCGACGCAAGTCAATATGCTCTAGGATGTGTTATTTCTCAAGGTGAAATAGGTAATGACAGACCCATAGCTTATGCATCTAGAGTATTGCAACCAGCTGAAATGAAATATGCGACGTATGAGAAAGAGGCTTTGGCGATTATGTATGCCATAAAAACTTTCAAAGGTTATATCTATGGTAATAAATTTGTGATTGTAACGGATCACAAGCCATTGGTATGGTTAAAATCGGCAGATAATAATGAAAGAGTACAAAGATGGAGATTAAAATTGTTAGACTATGAGTATGAAATCATATATAAAGCTGGAAAGCAAAATACGAATGCAGATGCCTTGTCACGAAATCCAGTGGCAAAAGCTGGAATATATGTGATAACTAGAGCTCAGAAGAAGAGAGAAGAGAATAAAATTCGCCCAGAATTAACCAACGAAGAAAAAATTAAAATCGTAAATCAACAAAAGACAAAAATTAATAAGAAAAAGTTGAAAATAAAAAACCGTAAACGAGGAAAAACTAAAAGCACAAAGAATAGAATTGCGTGTGACGTGGGAAGTCAGGAAAGCAAACAAAAAAATATAGTATATTCCAAAAATGCAATTCAATTCCGGAATGATAATGTGATACATTTAATCAACAATAATGGTGAGTCACTAGATGAACATACAGCAAAATTATTGAAAAATAAAAATATTGATTGAGACAAAAATCTAGACAGTAATGAAATTGAAATAATAGATAAAGGAAAGAACAAAATTTTTGTACTATGTTTAAATACAGTTGAATCAGCAATAGCAGTTAAAACAAAGCTTATTAATTTATTTCAGTTGTTAAAGACTATTTGTTTGCAAAAGAACTATACAATATTTAGTACGTCGAAAGATATAAAAATAACAAATATTAGTTGGGATGAAGTTGAAGAAATCCTCAAAGATATATTTAACGAGACGAATATTAAGGTGATAATTTGTTTAAATAATATAATTTATATAGAAATGAATAAAAGAGATAAAATATTTGAAATGTTACACGCGACTAGAATAGGGGGACACTCTGGTATTAATAGAACGTACAATAGAATCAAGGATAAATATTATTGGGAAAATTTAAAAATAGATATCCAAAAACGGATACAAAGATGTGAAGAATGTCAAAGAAATAAGCTGAAAAGAATAAAAACTAAACAACCTATGATTATTACGGATACACCCTTAAAAACATTCGATAAAATTTCTATGGACATAGTCGGACCAGTAGCAGATGCTCTAATAAAAAAATTTATATGCGTTTTTGGATCACCTAAACTTGTACTCACGGATAGGGGAGCAAACTTCACAAGTAAACTAATAAAACAAATAGCACGAAGATTTAAATTTAAAAAAATAGAAACCACGGCATTTTCACCTCAGTCAAATGGCTTATTGGAAAGAGCACATCATCCGCTGTGCGAATATCTAAAGAACTTTTCTTCAAAGAAAATTGAGTGGGACGAATTAATAGAATTCGCTCAATTTAATTATAATACTAGTATCCATACTAGCCATAAATTTACACCGCATGAACTAGTTTTTGGTTATCCAGCTAGGCTTCCATCTAGTGAACCATTAAAGAAAAATGAATAATTGCCTACTTTTAATGGTTATTTGGAAAATTTAGTAGCTAAATTACAAGAAATCACAGCGATTGCTAGAGAAAATTTGATCTATTCAAAAATGAAATCAAAAGAATATTATGATCGTTACGTAAATCCAATAGAACTAAAAATTGGCGATAAAGTATGGTTAATTAACGAACCAAAACCAGGTAAATTCGAAAAGAATCACAACCTGGGGCCATATGGAATAATAAAAGTAAATGAAAATAGTAACGTAACTATAAATTATAATGGAAAACAAAAACTGTTCATATGAATAAATTAAGCCGTTGCCATACATGATTCTAAAATATTTTTTTTCTAGGAAATTTGGACCGAATGATTCCTGAAATTATTTTAATTGTTGCAATTTTTAAAACAAGTCAAGCCATAGTAGGATTCGATTGTGGGGCATCTGATCCAATCATCACCACGTACTCTCTACTGGATTCGGGGGAGTGCGATTTCCACCAAGAAGATGTAAACGCGACCAACGCCACCATACAACTACTACAATTTGCAGAATTTAGAAAAGTAAGAGTGATACAATGTAAAATAGAAATTAAGCGTACGGTATATCATTGCGGAATGTTTAGTCATATAGGTGCCGTAGAGCAGGGCGTACAAGAATATATTTATGATATAAGCCACGAAAATTGTAGATCAATCCATGAAACAGGAATATTCAAATATGACAATTTTCACACTATAGCTGATTTAAAAATCAACTCAACTAAATCAACAGGAACTGAACTTGCGGGAAGTATTAAAGAAAAGAAATGCACAGGTGCAGCATATTCGGATAGTTTTGGTTCATGGAGTAATGTTTTAGTACAGGGACTTATAAAAATTACACTTTTAGAAGAATATGCAGATGTAAGTTTAGACAACGATAAAATAAGATTAAGCTCAGGGACAGTATGTAAATTCTCGGAGCAGCATTGTATTGATATACAAGCTAGCCATACATTTTGGTCAGTAATAAATACTGATAGTTGTTTTAAAAAAAAGTATGATATATTATATGGAGGAGTATCGACAAAAATAATCTCACAAAATCGCGAGACAGTTTATACAATAAGTACTAATGAAATATCGTTTGCGTTAACTAGTAGAGAAAAGATAAATATTTGCGGTAGGATTTTATATAAAACGGAACATCCAAAATTGTTCATTTGCGAAGAAATTGATAATCAATTGTTATTTCAAGAAGACATGCTTAACAAAAGGCCGGTAGTTAGTTTTGTTCTTTTTACATATGTAAACTCGAAATTTGTATACGTAGAAAAACATTTTAGGGGTCAGTTTAAAAATTTGTATTTAAATATGCTAAAAGAAGAATGTGAATTAGAAAGAAAAGTTATCCAAAATTCCTTGTCTCTTGCATCCATTTCACCCGACGAATTTGCCTACAACATAATGCAAAAACCTGGGTATATTGCCAGACTAGCGGGGGAGGCTATACACATAATTAAGTGCACGCCTGTAGAAGTAAAGATTCATCATACAGATTATTGCTATACACAACTGACAGTCTCATCAGGAAACAAAACAATGTTTCTCACGCCAAAAACCCATATACTATTAAAGAAAGGTACACAGATAAACTGCAACTCTATCGTACCTCAATATTTTAAAATTGGCGATAACTGGATAAACCTAATGCCTGCGCCAAGAAGAAGTAATAACATTATCAAGATTTTGAAACCGTCAATTAAAATTGCATGGCAACCGGAAAAATTGAATTCACTGGCAACCAGTGGGATTTATTCGCAAGAGGATCTTCAAAAATTACAACAACATATCATGTTTCCGATGGAGAGAGCATCTTTACTCAACACGATAGCTAGAGGAATGCAAGGTGAAGAAACCATGCAAGGAGGTGTAATAGCTAATCTATTAACCGAAAATACATTGATGAACATCGCTGAGAGCACTTGGAATCGATTTATGGATAAACTGGTCAAATTTGGTTCAATCAGCTCAGCATTAATAATGATATTTATCATTATTCATATCGGCAAATTGGCAATCGATATTCTAATAAGAGGATATACGCTACATGCAATGTACGGATGGACGCTTCATCTACTTGGAGCTATATTCAGCTCTATTACACATTTATTAATCGTAATGAAAAGGAACGATACGATAATAGACGATGACAAAATGCAAACACCAATGATGAATTCTCAAGATATACAGCTGCAAGAAATAGTGGTGAAAAATCCTAGTAGCTCCAAGAAAGAAATATCACCACCTATTCCTATACATCCACCTAATTCAAAGACCTATATAAATCAACCAATAGAATCAAAAGTTGAATCAAAAGTAGAGTCTAAACCAGAAACGAAAATATCATTATTCTCGTTAAAGCCACTTTAAACTATACAGCAGTAATTATAATTGATAAATATTCAAACTCTTTACTGTCATTCTACGTAAACAATATGATATTTATACTAATATTTGATATATTTATATTGCTGGAATCGTAAGTAATCAAAGAGTGTATAATATAAACTTCATTTATAAATAAAACAAACTGAAATTATTTTTAATTTAGGATACATATAACCACTAAAAATAGTAGATTTAATAATAATAATGTAAATAGAATTCTAGAGTATTCGTTTAAGTTTATAACAAATCAGATCATAAATAAAACAACTATTTCAAAATCTAGTTGGAATATTCTAGAATACTATGAAGAGTAAAGAGTGTGCTGAGGACTTAATAATGCAAATTGTTTGTTAATATATTGTCTAATTCAGTTGCTATTGTACCAATAGGCAACTAGCTTGTTGGGGGGATGTTACGTCCTGCGACGTATTGTAGTTAAGCAATATCAGCATTGCGAAGTCCTGCGACGTATTGTAGTTAAGCAATATCAGCGTTGCGAAGCCGAAAACTCGAAAATGATGAGTATGGCCAATAAAGTAGATCAGCCGAGTAAATAAGTGTACGTTGAATCCGTTGCACTTCAGTCTCGCTTAGAATCTGGACTCTGCTACGACGCTCCGGGCAGTCGACAGAGCTACCAGAAGTAAGTCGGGACGCGATCGGTATATAAATTGAATTTTACATTTGAATAAACAACCATCAGAATACATTCTATTATTGAAACAATTATTCACTCTATCCTGCACCTACGACTGGCCGATCCTGATCAAACACCAGCTGCAGAGCAGAGAATCTTCTCCACGACAAAGTAAGTACGAATTCTTAATAATTATATATACACAGATCGAGTTCGTGACTTAACAATTCAATATTCCAGCCCAAACATTTAATTTTTCGGGATATCATGTCTAGTGAGGATTTTACTGAGCCCAATATCTGCAGTTATGCCTATTCATAGTAACAGTTAATTGGAAACTAGCTTTATCTGAAAAGACTATTGGAGGCAAAATTGGGATCTTCAACAATCCTAGACATCATTTCTTCGAAAATTCAACTCACTTATCAAAATTATCTTCATTCAGCTCTTGCACAAGATTAACCTTAATTGGATGGAAATTGTTAGTTTTTAATATTTTCTGAATAGAAAACTTGCTTATTTCATATTGTTGAGACATTTTGTCGTATTGAAGTATGGCGATCTTCTGTGAGTGACAATAAGACATCTAGTGATTTTTCTCCGTTTGTTGCAGTAGACGGTCTTGAAGAACGAGGACGATCTTTTACACTTCCTGTATCATGAAACCGTCTGACAGCCTTCGATACTGTAGCTTTAGAACTTGGAGTAAGGCCAAGTCTGAAAGTTTCATTGAAGAGAGTTTTGGCATCTTCGTAAGATTGTCTAAGTTCTTCCCAGCCTATCATCATCAAAAGTGAAATTATTTCTCTTTCATTAAGCTGTTGCATGTTTATGTGCAGATAATAAATATGCACGACTGCGAAAAATGACAAATTAACTACTGAAAAATATTCGACGAAAAAATGACCAAAGAACAAGAAAACACTATTTTCAAGACAAAATTAGAGAAATGCTTCTTTTCCAGAAAAAATGTTGTCAATATCTACATATCACGAGAAATAAAAAATGTGCTTTGGTAAATTGAAATTGAATGAAAGATGACTGAGATTGAAAAGATTAAACGAAGAAATTTTTTAGAAATTCTTGATTAACTATATCTCCGATGGTCAAATTAAAATTTAATTTTAAAAATATTCATTTACACAAGTCTTGTCCATTTAACAGAAGTGTTAGGTGATTGTGAGTCACCTAGCAATATTTATCTGAATTCTGCCTGAGTTGATCTCGCGGACGCAACTATACAGGTAAGAGAGGTTCCACTCATCGAATCCCTCCTGGCTGTCATCTTTATTTGTCTCTCTCTAAATCAAAACACGGACTCATATGTAATCAAATTTCTCACCTCGTATCCTTGTATCCTTTATCAAGTATTTACTCCTTTCTTTATTTCCTTGGTCCGGGGGAGTTTTCTCTTTAGGTTGATTTAACAGGAGAATAAATGGAACTATGGCTTTGGAAGAATCTTTTATTTCTATTTAGTCCTGCCTTAAGAGCAATTATAATTTGTATATATATATATATATATATATATATATATATATATATATATATATCCGACAGAAGGAAAACAAATTGACACCACGAATCAGTCCAGTAAAATAACTAAATTCACAAAAGAAATGGAAAAAGAAAAAGGTATAACAACAAAATTGAATAAAACTAAATTGGGAAAAAATAGAGTCTGAGTGTCTCGTGGTAGCGTGGCTTGGGGACGCTTGGAAGAGTTACCGGTCTCTTCTTTTCTTTACATTGTGATTATTTAAGTGTGTTGTGTGTGTTGCTGGGAATGTGGTTACAAATTTTGCTTTATGTGATAGATGTGTGTTTTGGTTCGGGATGGGATAAGGTTATTGAAGATAAGGTAGGATACACTCTCAGCTTTGTTTTCGCTCTTTTTCTTAATTGTTGGTACGGGTAGATTTTGAGGCTCCACTGGTTGGTTGATTTTTCTTTCTTCTAGGCTTTCTAAGTACGCTAGCGTCTTCTTCAGTTCGTCCAGAGTTGGTGTTTGACTGCTTTGTGGAGACTGCTCCAGGTCTCTAAAAGTGGTCCACATGGTTTGTTTTTTGCAAGTTACTTCGTGTAAATTATAGAGATTTAGATATATCTCATTCTTGCAAAATGAATGGAATTTGGTCTCCATTTCAGTTTTGCCTTGCATCTGTTTTTACGGTTCTGCAAAAGTTGCTTTGTAAATGGGATTGCTCTTCCATCTTACTTCTTCAGCATTCCGGTCTTTGAAGTATTGCACGTATCCGTAGGATAGACGTCCTTTCTTATCTCGTACAGTTTTGTAGTATACTATTGGTCTGAATTGAGCAAAATGTCTGAAGAATGCTTCATCTTTTTCTTTGTATTTGCCTTCCCAGGGTAATAGGCAAAATAGTCTGTTTTTACTGAGTTCGTTGTTGTGCTGTGTGTTGGTTATGACATGCACTTCTGACTTCATATTGGGTTCTCTTTTCTTTGAAGTTGGTACATTTTGTCTTAATGATGGTCCAGCCATTAATTTTGTGCGTCGTCTGAGTTTATATTGTTTCATTAATGATATATTTAATTCATTGGTCCTTGTTGCCTGTTTTTCAGTGCCGAAGCATAGTGTGACTCTCTTGCTTTTTGGGTCCGTTCGGTGTTCTTCCACATATACAGCATATGGTGTGCCTATATATTTGAATTCTTTAACTATGCTCCATAGAGGTATGTTGATGTCACAGAACATGGACGTGTTGGTTCTAGTATTCATGGTGTCCTAGTCTATAAATAAACGTAATTTTTATAGAATGTTAGGCTAAAGAGTCCATCGTATAAGGTTTCGAGTATTTGTGCGATGATTCACTCAATGGTCGCCTTCTGCACGGTTTTGAAAATTGTTTCGGGGTATTTTCGGTGTCGAGGGTTTTGGGTTGTCTATGAGAATAGTTTCTGCTTCCGCGTTTGTGGGGTCTTTATTGGTATTCCCAGCTGAGTGCTCTACCAGGTAAATGTTGTTTTTTGACTTTGATCTTGTTCTTGGCTATTATTACTATTATAATTATTATTATGACCACTAGTTGGAAGGTTACGCTATCATACAACAAATTATTTGTATGGTAATCCCGTCTTTTGTGATTTTTGATCTCGTTTGATTCATTGATTATTTGTCCCAAAGGCTTTGCTTGGTTAAACCCTGGTTTGGGTCCAAGTATTTCGATGGCTGGTGGTAGATCATTGTCAAAATCCGAGGTTTCAGGATTTAGGGATGGACACATATTTTGCATTTTTAGATCAATCTCGGGTTTGTACAGGTATGTCAGTTGGCTTGATCTGGTTTCTTGTCCGATTATTAAGGTGTCTGCCCCTCTGCCCACGCACGCTGGTGAGATACGTATGATACCGGCTCCTTTTAAGGTTATTTTCACGTCTTCTTGGTTTGGACATGAGAGACGCAACTGATCAGGATCTGTCGTGGAGAATAACCACGATTGATCATTCTCTAGATATTTCCATTGCGTTTTGGTACCGGTCTTGTATTTTATGCCACAGTTTTTCAATGCTTGAGCATTAGGGTTTAACAACATTGTTGCTTCGCAGTCTTGAGCGTTTGGAGCGCTCTGTAGAGGTCTTAGTACTGGGCAAATTGATGTATAATGGGTTCTAATGCATTTGGTTGCAAGGTTATCATCAAATGTTATATATTTCTCTTAATTTGAGGTTATCGCAATGTACTTGTGTGACGGCTGTATGAAGGCTAGTCCAGTAGTTCCATTGGTTTTGTGTTGTGGTATTGTTACCGCATGTAATTTGTATGTTTGATAGGGGACCCTCTCAACCAAGGGGATGTGTAGCACCGCTATGGTCCTGCCAATTTCGTGAATGGCATTGATTTCTGATACTTTCGTGATTTCTTCTATTCTTAGATTTTCTGCGGGTATTGCGAAATCTAAACTTCCGCTTGTCCTTTTCACGTCCGTCATTATTTGGTGTATCATGTTAGTTGTCAAAAGTTCAGGGTCTATCTTTCCTTCCTTCAAGTATCTTAGTACCTTTAGCACTTTTTCATTACTCCTTACTAAATGATCTAGTGTTAATTCTAGACGTCTTACGTATACTGTCATTTCCACTAGATGTTTCAATTCCTCTTCTTGTTTGACCACATTGTTTACTGTTTTGGTCAGGATTGCTTCAAAGTTTGGCAGTACCTTTTGATGGTTTTGGGTAATATTGTGTAACTCTTCAAATTGTGCTGAGACTATGTGTGCATTCTTGTCCATAATTTGTACCATTTTGGTCTGGTCTTGAAATAGATTATCAATGTTTTTATTGATGTCATCTACGTCATCTATTGTGACTAAACCAAATAAGCTTTTCCTTAGAGTGCCAACTATGCCTAGTGGTGCTAACCGCTTGATGCGAATGCTTCTGGGGTTCCTCGTGATTGGGTGATTATGGTGTCCCATGGTTTTGATTGCCTCGTTTATTTCTGTTTGTATATCACGTAAGGTTTGATGTTTGAGTTCTATGAGGTCCAATCCTAAGGCATGTTTACATTTATTTTCTGCTATTCTTGTCATGCAGTTATTGAAAACAGTTAGATAAGAGTCCAGAGGTTTGTGTATTTACATCAAATCGTCGACATTGATGTAGATTTGGATTTTCCAGTCGGCCTTCATAATTTTCATGGGGTCCATTTTGTCGAAATATATACCGGGGTTCGGTTTTAGGGGGTCCAATTGGTGCTGGGGTGCTCCTTGGGTCATCATATTTATGCTTAAAATTATTAGAATATTTATATGCGGGTATCTCATGCTGTAAAAATATGGCCATTAGTTAACATTCATAAATGGTATTGTACCTTTGATTATTTTCTTTATTCATGTGATTTAATCAGAATCCGGGTCAGAATCCACCTCGACATCTTTTAATTTGTCAATGTGCTTTCTGACTCTCATTCCGTTGGAATATTCTAGAATTACATTTTTCCAACCTACGAATTCTATGATTTTTAGTGGTTTATTCCTATATGAATCGAACTTATGGATGCGGAGTTCTTTAATTAATCTAGCTTATCCGCCGACTTTTCCTTTAAAAGTTCTGATCTTTTTGTCATACCTTTCTTTGGTCCTAATTTTGTTGGTTATTTGGGTTTCTCCTGCTAGAAGATTCATTTCTTCTAGTCTTAGTACTAGGTCTCGCATGTAAACGCTATATGTTTTTAATTTTTCATCGGAAGGCATTCTCAAAGGAAAACGGGCTATTTTTCCATAAACCAATTCAAAGGGTGTAAAGTTTGTGGTCGCGTGTACACTGGTATTATATGTAAAGGTTGCAAATGGGGTTAGGTGGTCCCAATCATCGTATCTCTCAGAATAATTTCGGATGAACTCTATGAGTAGAGCATGACTTCTTTCCAATAACCCATTTGTTTGAGGTCTATAGCCTGAGGTTGTTAAATGATTTATCTTGAATAGCTTCAATAGTGATTCAACAATGCTTGACAAGAAACTGGTCCCTCGGTCTGAGAGTATGGCTCTCGGGGCCCCAAATTGGCAGATGACATATTTTGCCAGTGCGTCAGCTATTGTCGTTACATTGAGGTTTTTGATAGGTATTGCTATTAGGTATTTGGTTAAGTTACACTGCATCGTTAAGAGATGGCAGTTTCCTCTTGGTGTCAACCTAAATTTTCCTACTGTGTCAATTGACACATTATCAAAAGCTTATATTGGTGTGTTTGTGATGATCACTGGTTCTCTCGTTTTGAACCGTTCTATTTTCTGCTCTTGGCAGTTTGCACATCGTCTGACGAGGTTTAAAACGTCGTTTCTCATTCCTGGCCAGTAGTATCGTTCCCTTAGTTTCTAATACGTCTGGTTGATTCCTTTATGTCCTCCTGTCAAGCTGTCATGAAGGTGTCCAATTATCTCTTTTCTGTTTTTTCAGCGGGTATTTCTGCTTTTCCGTAACACATTGTTACTCTTATTTCAATTTTGTGAAAATGTTCATAAAGTATTTCTATGATGGTTGGTGAGCCCATCTGGTCCAGACTGTCTCCTTTTCGTACTACTCTGAAACTCTTGATATTTCTGTTGAGTAATATTTCTTTTAGGTTTTTGAGCCCTTTGTGTACATTCTCCATTTTGATTGTATTGAAGTACTTGTCTTTCACTATTACAGTAAATATTTGATGTTTCTTGAAAGGAGTGACTAAGGCTTGTCCTGGTTTTGGTTTTTTGATCTTTATCTTCATTAGATCAATGGCTCCTATTTCTCCTAGTAGTCTTGTAACGAAACATTTATTGTCACAATCCGTTGATAGGAAATGTACAATATTGTCCCGCTTATGAGTGAGGCATTCTCTCACGGCGATTAAGTTGTTGGGAATTCGAATGATTTCTGCAGTGGGACGAGTCAAATCGCTTTCAGATTTTTGTTCGTCTTGTTGCATGTCATGACCTTTATTTAGAGGTTCTAAACCTGGTGGTGTGGGTAGAAGAAAAGGCATTGTGGTTCTGGTGGTTTCGAAAATCTTATATCTATAATGGAGTCTTCACTCAATATCCCTAATTTCTTGTAGTTCTTTGACTTGTTTCTCGGCGTACAGTTGGCTCTAGGGCTGTCACTTTTTATGTGACCGATAATGTCTTTCTCACTGGTGGCAATATGATGTCAGTTACACTTTCGACATCTGACTCATTTCCTGTATCCTCTTGTCCAGATGCTTCTTGTAGCTTCTGTCGTGCTCGTTTTATGAGGGTTTGAACACTTTTTCTCCAGAATTTGTCTACGCCGGTCTCTTTCTCAAACCGTGGACCAAATGTGTAGATTGCTTCACGTACATCGTCAGGTACTTTGTCATCGTCAGAGAAGTGTGAGGATAAACCTGGTTGTGTATCTGTTTCAGTTGTTGACTCATTGATATCAGCTTGTTTATCCATTTTATATTTTCTCATGCTTTCTTTAAATTTCCTGCTAGCTTCTTCTACTTCTTGTTTTGTTAAGGTGGTTCTGACTGATAAATTTTATACATTCTTCATCTGCATTATCTTCATCTTGGGAATCTTCTACTGCAGTCATGTCTATTGCGATGTTGCTTATGGTTTTGTTCTAACTGTCTTCTGACGAAGATGTTTCGTTCTCGGGTACTTCTTGGGCTTCATCTTCTGTAGTCTCTAAGTCTGGTTGTCGTAATCCGCTGTATTTGGGGTCTGGTATGGGTGGTTTATCTAAGTCGCTGTCTGCATTAGCCGTTGACAACAGCCATGATTTCCTGGATGGGTTGACTGCCATTGAAATGTCCGAATCTATATCAGATGAACATCCTGGCTTTTCTCGTGGTTTGATGGAAGCTGTTTGTGCAGTCTTCTTTGCACCAATGGGTTTGGACGTCTTGCTTGGTCATCCTTGTTTGGTGTATTGTCCTACTGGACTTTCTACCTGAGCACGTTTTGCTCTTGTCCTCTGCGCTACCACACTATGTTCTAGTTTGGGTGCTTCTTTGTTTGTCTTCGCTTCTATGGGTCTACCTCACCTCTGCCTCTGGGTACTGTGGTCTTCTCCGATGCTGAGTGTGCTCTACTGCGAAAACTAGTCTTCTGTGATGGTGTTTCGCTTTTGGCCTTTTCCTCTTCTTGCTTTGCTTTTTCTCCAATTATCATCACTTTGATTCTAGGTAAATTTTTTTTTATCTCCTCTTCGGTGGTTTCGGGATAATTTCTTGAAAGTGCATCGGCATTTTTGTTTAGCTTTCCTGGTTTGTGTTTGAAGGTGTATTCATAGTCTCTGAACCTAAACATACAACTTATTAATCTTTGTCCAGGGTCTTTTCTGCTATGCATCCAATTTAATGGTTCATGGTCAGACACTAAAGTGAACTTGCAGCACAATAAGTATGGTCTAAACTGATGTAGAGCATATAGTACCGCTAAGCACGCTTTTTCAGTGGGGGATTAATTCCTTTCAGCTTTATTTAAAGCTCTAGACAAGTATTGGACTAGATGATCAAATCCATCCTTTTCATGACTAAGGACTGCTCCGATCGCATAGCCTGATGCATCTGTGGTTAAGGTGAATTCCTTATCAAAGTCCGGGAATTGTAAGATGGGTTCTTCCATTAGGCATTGCTTGAGTTTTTGAAGCTTTCGTCACATTGAGGAGTCCATTCGAACTTCACGTTTTTCTTTGGTAGGTCATTCAATGGTTTCGCTATTTTAGCAAAGTCTTTGATATACTTCCGATAATATCCAAACATTCCTAGTACTTCTCTTATATTCTTGGCACTCTTGGGTGTGGCTAGTCTGGCTATTGTCGATACTTTTTCTGGATTGGGTTCAACTCCTTTTGCGCTAATTATGTGTCCTAAGAATCCGGCTTCTTTTCTAAGGAATACGATCTTGTCGGGTTGCAAGACTAACTTTGCCTCTCTTAACCTTCCCATAAGATTTCTTATTCTTCTTTCATGGTCCTTTAAATTTTTACTGTATACTGTGATGTCATTCAGGTATACTAGCATCTCAATATTCTGTAGTCCTCTGAGAACCTTTTCCATGAGGCGTTGGAAAGTCGCCGTAGCGTTCTTCAATCCTTCAGGCATTCTTGTGTACTCATAGTGTCCATTTATTGTTGTGAATGCTGTTTTATAACAATCTTCAGGAGCCATCGGTATTTGTTGGAAACCACTGGCCAAGTCAAATATCGAAAAGTAGGTTGCTCCTTTCAGTAGTTGATCTATTATATCCGCAATGTTTGGTAACGGGTATGCATCTCTGATGGTTTTCTTATTTAGTGTTCTAAAATCGATCACCATGCGCCATCTTGGGTTGCCATGACTATCTGGTTTCTTGGGTGCTATACAGATGGGTGAATTACAGGGAGAATTGGATTCTCTTATAATTTTGTCTTTGAGCTTTTTGGCTACGCTTTCTCCTACAACTTATTTGTGTTGAGGAAAATGTCTGTATTGTTTAGTGTTTATAGGTACGTTATTTTCTAAGTGAATATGATGCTTGATCATGTCGGTGCACGGGAGCCTGTATCCTGGCAATAGGAATCGATCCAGAAAATCTTAAATTATGTGGTCCACAATTTCTAATTCCTCTTTATTCAGATGGTTTCTTCTGATTGATGCCTTCACTCGTTCTAATCTTTTGATTTGGTCAACAATTGCATCTCCATCAAAATCACTGTCTGTTTCTTGTAGAAAGTCTGGTCCGATGTCGAAAGGTATTAAATCTTTTGGATCTACTTCTATCATTACATCCTGTTCATTTGTGTTTATGGCCATCATTTTGCAGGTATTGTTTACATTATTGACCAGGCCTTCACCTAGAAATACGTTGTCATTTCTCACATGTATCCTGGGAATGTAGCCTTCCTTCAAGTCATTTTTGATTAGGTTAATTTGAACTACTTGTCTAGTTCTAGCTTTTGTAATGTATTTTACTTTGTCCGTAGTAACATTTTCTTGGTTCTCCACGTTTTGTTCAATTGATTTAATCTCGTCATCAGTTTTTGCTTCCACTTTTAGTACTTCATTTGCTTATTTGCATTTATATCCTTTCCTTAGATTCCTAGGATTATATTCTTCTTCATGTCCTATGAACGGTATGGGATGCATGACATCACCACTTACCATGAGAGCATTCTTATGGTAAGAGATTATAGCTTCCTCCTTTTTTAGGTAATTCCTTCCTAGCATGCCATCTTGTTTTATGGGAAAATCATCCTGTATTATTTGAAATTTTACTGGGATTCCTCTTATATCCAGGTACACTGATCCTGCTGTCCACACTGTCTGATCCGTGTAACCTCCTAATTCTCTGGCATCTTCAATGCTTATTGGTAAATCATCGTGCAAAGCTCCGACTTTTATTAGGTTTACGGTTGCACCATTATCTATCATGAAATCTAAGTACGGTCGCTGTGTTCCTTCGGGTATCCTTATTCTTACAGCTGTTGTCTCTCCATCTTCCCATTTATAGTTTTCAGGTCCGTTACAGTTCGTGGAACATATCCTTGCGACCTCTCTGGCCTGGCTAATATCGCCGTCACTGGGGCATTTGCTTGATTTTCCTACAGGCTCCTTTGACTCGAATCTCGATTCTGGTTGTACTCCTGCATTTGTTTTCGATAACTTGCTTGGTGCATATTCCTTGGTGTCTACTGATCGCTTTGGCTCGAATAATTCTAGTTTTGGCTCGTCGTCTTGGGTTCGTGACGAGCCTGGTGTTAGTTTAAATTATCCCTGTTATTATGATTGTCGTATCTGGGATCTTTATTGCGCCAGCTACTGTTATTCCGTCTGTCGGGTCGTTTCTGCGTATTTTCATATCTTCCTGTCTGAGGATTGAATATTCGTTGACTTGCTCTGTACGTTTGATTATTCTTCTCACGCCAACTGTTACCCTCTTGTCGACTGTCGTTGTGGTTTGACTGATTTTGACGAAATCCATTTCCATAATTTGTATTGTTGTAACGATTTACATAATTTGGATTTCTGTAATTATTCTCCTGGTAATGGTTTTGTTGATAACCATTTGTTTGGCGGCGGTTGCCGGAATATCCATCACGTGGTACATTTTATTAATTAAACTCTTCTTCGCTGGTCCGGTAATTTTGTGCAAGGCATTCTGTAAAAACTGTGGTTGTATTCTCTAAGACTTCTCTTGCCATCAAAAGTTGGAATACCGCTTATGCAGTTCATGAGCGTGAAGGTATTTGCCATGCTATTCGTTAGCATGAAATTGGAATCAGATGAAGTTGCATTTGTTGCTCTGGCACCTCTGGCATTTTTTTCGTCACCGAGATTCATTTTGAATGCTCTTCTTGTATTATTATATGAAAATTCGAAATAAGCAAAATCTGATCTCCCTCACCCTTTTCTTCTTTCAAAAGGAAATAATTCATAATGGGTCTAGATGTTGGGATTGTCCATTCAATCGGCTTATGGGTCGCTAAAATGTGGGTGCAAGATCACCAGGAAATACCTCAATCTGGTTCAAGGGCGACTAAATGTGGGTTTAGTATCAAAAAATATTAATTGGCTTTGTGTTTATTCGTTTCATTTAAAGCAAACTCCAAAAATTCATTAAATTTTTTGCTTACTTCAGATTGAAAATTTAAATTGTCCTCAGAAACTTTACTATTATTCGCGTTTATACTATTGTTTTCCCGGTAATAATTGTGCAATTAATCATTTATTTCTTTGAGTCTTTTCTCTAATGCCTTCTTTTCGAATAGTAATTTCTGCAAGAAATACTTTTTTCCTGATCTCTTTTTGTTAAACAATTTTTCTCTGCCTGAGTAATTAATTTTCTTCCTTCATGGGTGGTGATCTTATTGGATACAATGACCGCTGTTGAGCTGGTCCGAGGAGTGCCGCTACTCAGCTGACTCAGGATACACAAGAGTGGCTGCTAAGCAGACAAAGGATCAGGTTACTATTGAGCAAACCTTAGGATATACATATAATGACCGCTATTGAGCAGATTCAGGGAAAAGCCGCTAATAAGCTGACTTATGAGTTATATGATGAGTAGTCACTTTTGTAAGTAACCTAAAGGGAAGGTAGAAGATTCTTTAGCCCATGAAAAATTTCACAGAAACCAAAATAAAATATTTGTTTCAACTTTGCTTTGATAAATGTTCAATAAAAGAAATTTATTCTTTCAATTTCTTATTCCGTGAAATAATTTAACTGAATGAAAGTAATGAAAAGAATTAATTTACTGTTTAAATTTCAAAGTACTTATTGATCCACAAATATTTTATCATTATTGATGCAGCAGAGTAGTACCTCAAACGGAAATAATATTTGCAAAAATATTCAAAACAAATTTTATTTATTTTATTTATTTATTTCCAGAGTTACATATAAACAGAGTTACACATAAACATTCGCAATCCATGTATGTTGTATCTATTATTTTACACAATAACACACTATAACGTCGCAAATCCTGCAGAGGAATACGAGGATCCCTGTTCGTAGGTCCGGTTTAACAATTAAGAAATATAACAAAATGCTGGTTAATTATGCTGTAGATTACACAGCAATAACCTCCAGCCATACTTAAATCTTCCATACAATTCATTCATTCTGAAGGTAGCAAGTCTCCAAATCGGACTTCCTTACTCAGATCCTACTATCCTTCACACTTACGCACATTCGCAAGCAAGTTTTGGTTGGGTTACGAAAGCCATTTTGCCTCTCTCCGTCCCAACTCTAGTTTACCTCATTTGTGTGTCGGGATTTACCAGTGATATATAATCTTTTTAACATTTTGTATAAATCCATCCCCGGTAGAAATCATTCAACCCCCCAGCCTAGACCAGCCAGTAACCCAATAATGTTATTGTATTTTCTTAAAACTAATCAAGTAAAATCTCATCCTTAATGTTCATTTCCCCGAGAAAATGTTATTATTCTAATTTAAACAATTGGGTTGTTTAAATACCGGAATAATTTGAGTCGATGATGTAGAATTTACAATGAAGCAATCAAGTTAAGTTAAGATTAAAATTGAATACGTTTTTAAGACGCAAAATTATCCACGATTAAATCTACAAATGGCCTTGCAGGTCATAATCATGAATATTGTGTCTTAAATAATTTTTTCTACGAATTCTGGTTTTCGAGTTATCGAACTGAACCTGGGATGAACCTTGTTCATGACCTGCAAAAGTCAAAATTTAAAAATGGTCAAGACCCTATATGAATGCTAAATTTTCCATTCCCTTCATTTACGGGGTTAAAAATGGAGGGTTCTATTTAATAGAATCGATTTGACCTTCAAATGACCTTGTAGGTCATGGTCAAGGTCAAAACCAAGGTCTCCATCAAATAGCTGGATAATTATTATGAATATTACGTTTTAAATGTTGTTCTCTACGAGTTCTGATTTTCGAGTATTCGTACAAAACCGGCATCTGTCCTTGTCCATACCTTCCAAGGTCACATTTTAAAATAGTTTAGACCATATTTGAACGTAAAATTTTTCACTCTTTTCATTTCCGGGATCGAAAATGGGGGGTACTATTTAAAAAAATCGATTTGACCTTTAAATGACCTTGATGAACATGGTCAAGATCAAATTCAAGGTCCCCATCGGAAAGCTGGGAAAAAATCCTAACAACCATGTGTTTTTATTTTTTTTACTATTGTTAGTTCAGATGTTATCATGCCATTTCGGAACTTTTCAGACACACTGTATATATATATATATATATGTATATATATATATATATATATATATATATATATATATATATATATATATATATATATATATATATATATACACTTCTACTATTATATAAGTGTATAATTAATATACCGTGTATGGGCCGTGAAGCCAATTAAATCTTTTCTCATGTAACGTCCTGCCACGTACTGCCACCGTAGCACACCAGTGAGAGTAAAAAGAACTCTACGGGTACAATGCCGATAGATAACTATCTTACCTATCTCACCAAATTTCCGCCATTTCGTTCAACCCCTACGTTGAACACCCTCTTAACAAGCGTAATTTATGCATTCAGGTTTGTAGCGCACGTGACCCCTCGGGTTATAAATACATGGCCATCACCGGGCTCCACGTTTTTTAACCGGCAGTCAGCTTAACTGTAAATGGCACAAAAGGCACTGCGTGGATCGATTCCGGAGTTTATAAAACCTCAGAGTCGATGTAAGCAGTTGTGTAATTAAGATTATAAAGATCGCAGTAATTTGAATTTGAAGATCTCCCAGAAGGAGATCACATATGTTTTGCAGTCATACGCGCTCGAGGAGTGCTGACTCGCAATTGCATACTTATTATAGTATAGATTATGCTACTCACAATGGAGTGGATAAAACTGATGAAAATATCCATCTAAATTATCCAGTACTCGACTGCTCTAGTCTTGTAGTCAAAAGATAATTCTTCATCGTCATCCATACAGTATTCTGTTGGTAGTTGAGAGTAGTCAGGATAATAATGAAGAATCTCATATTTGCGACGATGTGCGTCGCAGCCGTATCGAGTCAAGAAATTTCCGACCGATGCGGCGAGCCAGAGTATGTACGTAAACAGCGCGAGAGCCAGGCGGCTTTTCGTAAAGCGGCGCCGGGCTGGTTCGCTGTTTTTGCCTGCCACGCGATTTCCGAGAAATCGGCGCAGCGAGGAGAGTTTCGAGTGCGGAATAGCGCGCATAGCCAGAGCCAGCGTCTCGTGATTTCAGGCTATAGGCTGGCTGCAACGCGAAGCTCAGCGGCTCTCGCGGATCGCGACCCAATCAGTGCAGCTCTTACATGAGGGGGCCCGCAAAATTGTCTTGAGCATGTCGCGCGACAGCTCGCGAGAGTGAGCGATTTTCACAAGTCGAATTTCACAACAAACGCACAAGTTGCGATAACTGGCAGAGACGACATCTGCTGGGTTTGGCGAGTATCGGTTGCACGGCCTAAGCAAAAGTACATGGGTCATAATATTTGGTAAGCCTAGTACATTAAATATACGCGAGGCAGCATCGCCAGGCGAAGATTCTAATTTCGCAGGTACGCCAGAAATGACGATTTCGCAGTCGTCGTGAATAATCGCATTGCGCGCTAGCGAAGCTAAGTCAGAACGAAGAGAGCTTAGCTCTGCCTTGTGCTAGGTATCTGAGGCCAAGATTTTGTTCTCAAGGGATTCAAGTCAAGCAGTGAGATTTATGATGGCTGTCTGACTCTCGGTAGCTTGCTGCTAAAAGGCCGCGAAGAAATTCTGAAAGTAACCTGGAGCACCAGTAAGGTCGACTTCAGACAGAGCTCCGGGGGCAATGCTAGTATGTGAAGGAGAAGCTAAGGTTACCAAGTTTGAAGGTGACTAAGTTTGTACGCAGGTGTTAGAGAGGGTAACGGAGGCAAAATCAAACGTTTGCTATTGGTAATCCCAGAAGCAGCTAGAGTAGATCAACAGTTGCTTGAGGCCTAAGCTGCATGTAGTCGGTGTCAGAAAAGGTGCCTGTACTATAGCTTATTGCACTGGCAGAAATGTTAGATGCCTCAACCTTCGAATTGTACGTACGTCGGCAACGGCTATCTCGAATTTTCTTGGCCGTGTAGTTTGCGAGACAACCCGCATGAAAGAGACTATTGCAGTCTAAGCACCTTACAGATTGGCCAGCTATGTTGGTTCGACACTTCCGGCAGACAGGCATGAGCACGGGCCTACGTGTTATGTACGTATTTGCGAAAGAAACTAAGCTAAGCGTATGGCGAGACTGAACAGCTATAACAAAAAATTGATAAATCAAAAAATTGACTAATTAATGAATAAATAAAAATTGATAAACTTACATACCAACCCATTTACGAAAAAATTCTGTGAGTGAGGTCACGCTCAGTCAGGTGTTGGTAAAACAAGAGTCTTTTATACCAGTATATACAGTGAGCACAGTATTCGTCCGGTCAGAAACAAAAAAATTTTTGCGGATGGCTTTACAAGAAACAATGTTGCACAAAAAAATTATAAAAGCACTGAGGGACCTAGCATTAACCAAGAGCACACAACTATGACCAGCAACACTAAAAATGTAAAATTTTGTCGCCACTTGGTCGGGTAACCTAACCTACAAATAGCAGAGTTATAAGCGTTCGCCGCATGCACAAAACTCACTTAACAGAAACGGCTTTTAACTAGTGACCGCATATATAGCACGCATAATGCAGCGACATTTTAAATATACAACTTCATGAAAATTACGAAATACAATACTACCACTAACTATGATGCGCCGAAGAAGTTCACAAGTCAGCACAGAGCTACGCTATGTGGGGGCGGTCACTTCACAGCACTAAATCGAGGTTCAGGCGAAGACGAAGTCCTCGGATGTAGCAAGATGTGACGATGTGTACTTATTCCCTCGAAATAACTGAAGAGAAAGTCCAAAAGTGCAACAGATGGCTTCAAGGGGGTCTCGCTCTCTGACCTGCCTTGGTGATAAGATATTCAAGTTGTTATTTCTTGGCAACTACCAGGTTCACACTAATAATTATTAGCACAGGTGGTGGCTTGCAAAGTTGCACATGCAAGGATCTGCAAGAAAAAATGCCAGAAGGCATATAAAGGCAGAAAAAATACAGTTAAAGTGGGAGCGATCGGGAACACATCAGCTCGTACTTGCACGCAGAGAGTGAGAGTGAGAGAGAGAGAGAGAGAGAGAGAGAGAGAGAGAGAGAGAATAATTAGCGTCGGCAATCAGGGGAGACTTGATGAGTGAAGTCTTTCCCGCAGCTGTATAGTTGCGTGCGTGTGAGCAACTCAACAAAAACGTGGTTAAGTGACTAGCTGTCGCCTAACAATTCGTCACTCGCGCGTTCCATCCATTCATACAATATGTTTATCCTTTCTCCACGGGAAATCACGGAATTGTTCGAATCCATAGTCTTCTGCAGAGGACAGGGCCATACCTCCATGTACACCCTACGTACACTTCCTTGCATTCCATTTCTTACATACATCGTGCCGAAACCCACCTGGATCTTCTCTCGGAGCACCCATTCACCTAGATCATACATCACAGCACTCGATCTCTGACAATTTTACTGGATTACATTCACTTCCTCATTCATTAGTTATATTTCCGTTCACGACATCATTAATTATATTCATTCTAGCCATTTACACGTTTCCTAAATACATTCAGTTGCCAAACATACTCCGGATATCCGACCGGAAAGGACGAGTGATCCGCAGATCTGCCCTTACGCTTGCATTTAACGCAGGTCTCGGGCTCCGAGACTTCGGAGCCTGATGTCCGACCACTCCACACCTGTAGCACACTTTCCCAGTCTTACAATCATTCACTGTATGTTCAAAGGACATACACCCATGTCTCTTCCATTCATCAGTAATCTATCTTTACATTCTTTCGGTAATTCAATCTCAACATTTCCCACATTCGCCTCCCTTCCCCGTTGTTCTTTCCTAACTACTTCCAGCTTCTCCTTTATCTCTTCTGAACTTAATAACCCATCAAAGTTCTTCTTTGCAAGCTCCTCGAGGAGAGTGGTGTTGGCCACTGTCGAAGGAACATTATAGGTGATTACTCTGAGGTCGAACCGTTTTGGTGCATCAGCACGCAGCCCAGCATCCCCCAGAGGACAATGCGCCAGTCTCCTACAATTCCTCAGTCACCGCCTCCACCACCAGTCCTCCATCCCTTATCGGTCTCATATCCTTTACTTTTACATTCACTTCTTCCCCGACACTCTCTACTATTCTTTTCTTCTCTCCCTTCGCTCCCTCGTTTCACTCATATTTACACTGCCGAATACCCTCTTAACACGCACTTTCACACATGCCAATCAATTTTTCCTCTATCTTACCAAATAACCCTATTACATTACCGCGTAATCCGGATCCAATTTCTTTTATCCGCTTCTCCATTTCCTTCATTCTTCTGTCCGTTGCCTTTCCTTGTTCATCCATCCTCATTATCAATCTCTCATTCTTAATACTCATTCTTCTTATAATTTTCTCACACCTGCACCGTCGCTACTTTTGATCTGGGCACCATTTTACTCTTCACCAACACTTTTCTAACTAACTCCCTGACGTTTGACATTCCTTCTCTAAATCCTAACACTCACTATCAACTACATCACTATCACCATCCACTTCCATATCAATTTCATGCTTAGCTTGATTTCGCTGGATATTCAATACCAAAGCCCTCCTCGAACCACTTTCTGTATCCTCTTCTTTATTTTCCAATGCCCTACATTTTTGTTCTTCTATCTTTTTCTTCCTCTTAATTTTCTGTGTCAATACTACTTCACTTACCGTTTTCTGCTCACTATTTAAGTATGATTTTCTCAACTCTGCCTTGTCATCATCATCACGTACTGCATCAGGTTCCCGTTTCCCTACTTTCAACTCTCCTAAGTCCATTCTTTTCTGTCTCACCTTAGCCGTGTCTTTTCATCCAACACTATCTCACCCCGAGTCCCTGCTCCTATCCGATCTTCTATCTAATCCCTTCGACAATTCCTTTCCTGGTTTCTTCTTTGATTCCTTTGCTGACCTTTTTGGTTTATATTCGAATCCCTTTTCATCTCCAGCATTTCTGGGTTTCCCCTTTCTCTTCAGCTTCCATTGAGGAGGCGCCATGAGCCGAGGGTCTCCTTCCTCATCACCATCATCTGCAGAACCTGTGTTAGAAGAACGTTCATCGGGAGGTGTCTCCCTCTCACTTCCTCCAACACTTCTCTTAATCTTGTCCCTTTCATTTCCATTCTCCTTCCTCTTAGTCTCCTCCATCTGACTCTCTTACTCTACACTAACATTGTCCGAGGCTATTTTAATTTATGACATCATCCGGTTCTTACCGCCCCTCTTATAATCCGGAGCCGTACAAGGTGCGTACAATCAAGGCACGACACAGGCGTTCAACCGGGGGTACGGCCCTACGCCGGCAAGGCAAGAACACTCTGCCAGCCGCTACACCCGACAGGGGGTGGGGAGCTAGGAACTCCTCTCCCAGAGGTCATGCATCCCATCACCGCTCACCAAGAACTTCAGATTCGGGGGGTTTTATAGAGGACCCCACCTCACGGCCGAGCGATTAAGCCCCTGCCCCCGGTCCCCGTACGTACAACGTTCCCCGGCTACGCCTTGCTAGGGTCGCTGAAGCACGCAAGGGGATTATGGTATCACGGAGACGGTGGCGCTTACGATCCCAGAGCTCGGGCACCCCGGGATCGCTGATCCCATCGTATAATCTCAGAACAGCCAAGAACCATCCGCGGGCCACGAGACGGTGGTGTATCACCCCGTGTTCGTCATTCGGTCCCGAGATGGTCCAGGACACTCCACGCCCTAAGGAGCCTAAGCAGTGACAGCGAGTTCGAGCGAGTCTCGAACCGCGCGTCCAGCAAAGGGAGTACCGCAATATTCTCTTCGAATACCGGAAGGATATCGGTCATGAACTCATTGATAGTATGGAGAATTTGGAGTGTTGGACTGGACGACGAGACTTGGATAGCCGCTACACCACCCCCGCTAGCCGAGAAAATGCAGGTTCCCCGCGCGGCATACAACGGTCGTACTGCTCGAACGAAGGTGGCAGCAGTGGCATCGGTAGAGAAGGAGGTACAAGAGCTCGAGGGAGCTCCTAAAAAGGAGAAGAAGGCCGAAGAAATCCGTAGCCTCGCCATCTACCTTCAAGTCAGAGAGGGCTCCTGGTGCGAGCATGCAGTCAAACACTGGCAAGGACAACTCACAAAGTAAGATTCCTTCGTCCAGCCATAAAGTGGCACGTGGACAGAAGGACGCTGGGTTTCAACCACGCACAGGGAATCCGGTTGCGGGGGCAGCCCAGTCGCCAATGAGAGCGACTAATGTGAGGGTGAGAGATTTTTAGGAGCGTGTTTTACGTGCCACAGAGTGGGGCACTGCGCTACGGAATGTCCCGGAATTGTCTTTTTCCGATGCATACTGAAGGGACACACATAGAGACAGTGCGCTCAGCGGGTGAGTGAGCAAAAAGCGACCGTCTCGTGTAAGGATTGAGGACGTACGGGTAGTACTATGCTCTCGTGCCCCGACTGCTGCAAAATTATTGCAGGTTTGGGAAACTTGAGACTGGGGGCGCAGAATTGAATAGATCTGCACCCCCGAGAAGCCAATTGGTGGGTAAGAAGGGGAAAAGCAGGTGACCTTCGCGAATCTTCTAAATGAATTCAGCGATACTGCGACATGGGAGAGCTAAGAGGCCTCCCATGTTGCAGAACTAGGTTTACTGAATTAGAGGAATTAATGGAGAAGTTAACGAGACTGTTAGGTGATAGGAAAAATTGGAGCAGCAGCGAAGCTGGTACAGCTGATCGAGAGTATCGGTTGTCCATGTCGTCTTGGGCGTCGCCAGCGGGCAAGGAAAAGGAAGCTGTGGGGAAGGAGAGTGTGGCTTTCCACCTAGTAGGCATCCCTACCAAGCTCGAGGCGCCTGACGGTATCGTGGATAGCGAGTTGAGTGAAGAGGAGGCATTAGCGGGAGTAAATGCAGAGAATAGGAATTTTCTGAGGATAATCCTTAGTGGGCAGATCTATCAAGCACAGCTTGATCCTGGGGCGACGCTTTCTTTGATTGGCCCAGAAATAACTGAGAGGTTTCGGGATCGATTAATGAAGAGTAGCACCATGTTACGCACCGCTCCGGGATATTTAAATAAAATTCTCGGGGAATTAGAGTTAATGCTTGATGTTGGAGGCGAAGCTCAAGCCATATTTTTCAAGGCCGCAGCGTCGCTCGAACAGTCGATAATCCTGGGTATGGATTTGTGCAAGAAGATCGATTGCGACATGCAGCTGGGAAAAGGTTTGTGGCGCACAGGCGAGGGAGAGTGGTTGCCATTTGCCGATTTAACAGGCAAAAAGGAAGCCACTGTCTACGCTGAATGTGCAGGCCTAACAACGATCACTGATGAGGAGCGTGAGCGGGTAGAAAAGGTAGTAGAGAGGCTGTTGAAAGACCAATGCTCCTCATTGGGAATGACGCATCTCATGGAGCACCATATCGAGTTGGTTGATTTTACGCAAAGTCGACATAAGCCAAGACATGAGTCCCCGGCGAAGTAGAAGGTCGATGTCGAGGAGGTGCGGCGACTATTCAATGAGGGAATAATTGGGAGTAACCAAAAACGATCAACATCCGATTTTGAGTATGTACTCTCTTATAGACAGGCCGCGCAATGCTCCTTACCTCACGAAGGTCGATTTAAAACAAGCTTTTTACCAGATTCCACTTTCAAAGGAGAGTCGAAAGTATACGGCGTTCTCTGTTCTAGACTCAGGCCTGTGGCACTTTAAGAGGATCCTCTTCGGATTGTGCAACGCAGCTAGGACTCAGCAGTGGCTAGTCGATGCCTTCTTTGGTCCTGCGTACGAGCCAGCGGTATTCGCTTATGTCGACGAACTTGTCATCGCCACGGATTGGTCGTAAATCGAGAGAAAAGAATTTTGTTGCTCTCGGATTTCGTATTTAGGTTTTCGACTGGATAGCGATGGTTTACGCCCCGATCCGGACAGAGTATAGCCTGTGCAAAACTTTCCGGGGCTGAGAACTGTGAAACAGTTGATACGCTTTCTGAGCATGCTGGTCTGGTATTTGCGCTTCATAAAGGGCGAGCCCGAGCTCAAAGTCCCGCTAGTTCGTCTGTTGCGGAAAGAGCAAAAGTGGGAGTGGGGTGAAGAGCAGCAACAGGCGTTTGAAACGCTACGGCACGCACTCACTGTGGCTCCTGTATTTGGACGGCCCGATTTTTCGAAGCCGTTTAAGGGGCAGTGTCATACCTGTGGCGTGGCTATTGGGGCTGTCTTGACACAAGAGCGAGAAGCTGGCGAGCACCCCATAGTACATATTATCAGATAATGGCAAGGAGTTTGATAACCAACATCTCCTTAAGGTGTTGGAAATCTATGGTTTAAAACACATCACAACTCTGCCTTGTCACCCATAGGCCAACCCAGTGAAGCAGACGAATCGCACGCTTAAGACGATAATAGCGACGTTCGTGAAGAACGATCATCGCGACTGGAATGTGCACCTGCATGAGTTTCGGCACGCCATCAATACGGCCACACAAGCGTCTACACGAGTTTCGCCGGCTTTTCTCAATTACGGGCACCACCCCCGTTCTGTGTTGAGTTTACGCCGCGAAATTGAGGCGGGCTGATTGAAAGGCGAGAGCCAGGGGAGTGGAAAGTGCGAATGAAGCGATTAGATGCGTTCAGAGCTTTAGTGGCGAAATTCGCGAGTCAGGCCGCAGAGAAGTAGGCGCGCGTATATAATAAGGAGAGAAAAGATACACGTTTCCAGGTAGGAGATAGGGTTATGCGTAAAATCCATGTTCTATCTGATGTAGAGAATAGGGTGTCGAGAAAGTTGGATCGTTTACACATGTGTGTGTGACTTTAGGTAGCAATACACCTTTTGGATCGCTCTTGTTCTCTATTAAAATATTAATATATTTTTTCATCCAAACGAGTAAATTTTTTACAGCAGGCAGGACTCTCCACTAGGTTTGCAGGCTTGCGCTAAAAAGGCACTAGTTTTGTGTGCTTTACGAGCTTGGAGAGGTATATCTCGCAAAAAACGGCCAACATAACTTCAATCGTGCTACCGGGCTGTTTTACATTCACCAGCTGCACTATCTGGCAGGAATCGACTCTTTCATACACCATAACCAGGCTGAGAAAGAGCATTCTCTCCAGCAGAGGAAACATCGATGCATTTGAGGTTCTGTAACAAATGAATTCTCAATGAGGTCAGACTATACCCACACACACACACACACACACACACACACACCACGAGGGGGAGCTGTACCCCATGTGGCGCGTCCTCGGGTGGCGGATAGAGGAACGCTCGCTGTAAGCGCATAGTACTACGTACGTAGTGCTGCAAACAGAGGGTAGGAGAGAAATAAAATATCTCCCGCGGACCAAGCAGCTTATTGAAGATCTGTCACTACCGGAAACAAGGTTCGATCTTAGGGTTATGACTAAGCAGGCGCTCGCCGATTGCCGCTGTCCGACTCGACTTCGGCTGCTGAAGGGAAAGGATACGAGACAAACTGGGTTCTGACACTCCCAGGCTGCCGGAAAGTACAGGGGCCCGGGGATGTTTCGCCGACACGCCCTAGCTGCCCTATCATCCGGCGAAAATCCCAATGATCTCAATAGTGCCGGGTGGCGCCCGGAACGGGCCCTATTGTGGTCAGAGGGGGGGCCTCGTTACCCTTTCCCGGAGGCTTTCTGAGGAAGACTTGCGCGGGGGCATGAGGCCAGAATTCACACCTGTGAAGCATAGCTTCGCGGAGAGAGCTCAGTGGAAGGTAGGTGAGTAAAGTTGGAAGAGGAGGATAAACAAAAATAAAATGCATAGTACATCAAAGAAATTAAACTTGGGGACTTCGGATACCCCAAAAAGTGTCTTAGAAACTGGGTTCCCTACCCAGAGATCGGACGATAACAGCAGTCTCAGTAGAGAAACGATTGCCATGGAGTGTAGTCCAATAAAGACTATTTCCGAAAGGGCAATACGGACGGAACAAGAGCAGGTAAATCAAGGAGGCAGTAACTCAAACTGGGACTACAACCTTGAAAGAAGAAATGACCAGCTGGAGCGTCTAGGAGAAAAGATCCAGGAACTAAGAGAGTTTATAAGGGACAAAAATAACGTCCATAAAACTATCAGGGACATGGCACGAAGCATTAGTGTCATGTATAAAAGTTTGTGCAGCGCGGAGGATGACCTGCTACAGTGCCAACGTCCAGGAACGGAAGGCAAGGAAACTCAGACAACACCAAGTCTGAAACCGAAAAAGGCGGATAAACCAAGGGAGGCCTTAAATACTCCGCAGGATAGGAGTAACAAAGAGGAGAAAGAGAGTAAAAGACTTAAAGAGGCAACTTGGCAAGAGGTCGTTACAAGAAAGGCAAAAAAAAAGGAGAAACAGTTAAGTAAGGAGAACAACAAGGCTCCTGGCGTTAACAACCAGGGTAGGATCAGTAGAGACAAAACACAGCGGGCAAGACCGACCAGACCGGACGCTCTTATCATTAAGGCGCCGGAAGGAAGGAGCTACGTGGACATTTTGTCAACATTGAGAACTGCTCCTTCACTGAATGCCATAGGAGATAGCGTAAACAAAATACGCAAAACGGTGGCGGGAGATCTCCTCATAGAGCTCAAACGCACAAAAGAAGTTAAAACCGCAGACTTCCAAGAAGCGGTTAAAGCTGTACTAGTGGAAGGAACCACAATAAAAACACTGCAGCAAGAGGAGACCTTTGAAATAAGGGACCTCGACATACTTACTTCAAAAGAGGAGGTACTGGAGGCCTTGCAAAGGGAAATAGGAGAAAGAGATGTGATTGAGATCACTGCCGTAAAATCGCTGAGAAAAGCGTACGGAGATACGCAAATAGCTGTTGTGCAAGTGTCGAAAGAAATAGCGACCAAGTTCACGAAGCTAGAGAAAATTAAAATTGGATGGGTCAACTGTAGGATCCGTACATCGAACCGCAGTAAGGGGCCGCTTAGGTGTTATAAATGCCTTGGTTTCGGCCACGTCGCTATCAAGTGTACTGATCCGCAGGATAGCAGCAAATGCTGCTACAAATGCGGTAAGACGGGGCATAAAGCAAATATCTGCCGTAATGAACCGTGTTGTTTACTGTGCCGAAAAAAAGGCGACAACATGCCGACGAACCATGTCACTGGTAGCTACTTGTGCCCAGCCTACCAAGCAGCGGTTAAAAAAATCAGGAAAGGGTAATGAGAATAGTCCAGCTAAATCTCAACCATTGTGAGACTGCGCAAGACCTTCTCTGTCAGTTTGTACGAGAACACAAGTTCGATGTCGCTCTCGTCAGTGAGCAGTACAAAGATTTGAATGAACCATCCTGGGAATCTGACGCCTCAGGTAAAGCCGCAATCTGGGCTTGCAAAGACTTTACCTTCCAGGGCAAGATGGTAAACAAGGAAAATGGCTTCGTAAGAGCGAAAATAGGCGGCATACATGTATACAGTTGTTACGTCCCGCCTAGCGCATCAATAGAGCAGTTTCAACAACTACTGGACCGGCTGGTGCAAGACGCTACGAATAAAAAACCAGCTATAATAGCAGGAGATTTTAACGCATGGGCGATCGAGTGGGGCAGTAGCAGAACCAATAAACGGGGACGAGTGCTACTGGAGGCATTCACGCTACTAGACTTGGTTCTGCTGAACCAAGGCGACACCCCGACGTTCAAAAAACGAGATGCAGAGTCATTCATAGACTTGACATTTGTCAGTAACTGCCTCGTAAGGCAGGTAAGCAAATGGATCGTGAGTGATCACTACACAAATAGTGACCACCTAGCTATAATAATGGAGCTAGGCGGACCAAACAGGAAATTCTGTACAAATCCCAGTAGTACAAGAACTGAATGGAAAACCAAAGAGTATGACAAAGAGTTATTCTTGACGATGTTTGACAATATTCAATTGACGGGATCAGCAGACGACAAGGCTGCACAAATGACGGGCCAGCTCACCAAAGCGTGCGACGCGGTAATGCCGAGAAAAGTGTCCAGTCAAAGATGGCTACCAGCATATTGGTGGAATGACAAGATCAAACAAGCGCGTAGCGTTTGCCATCGAGCTAGAAGATTGGAACAACGGGCAAGGAAGAAATTCTACCGAACCGGTAGAGGAATGGATACGGTGGAGAACTACAACGAAAAAATGAAAGAAGCAAAGCGCAACCTTAAAAGGTGTATAAGAGAGAGTAAACAAAGATGTTTAAGAGAGCTGCAAGATGAGGTCAATAAAGACCCTTGGGGCCGACCTTATAAAATTGTCATGAAGAAGATCAAGGGAAGTTACATACCCCCACCAAAGTGCCCAGAGGTACTAAGCAGGGTGGTAACAACACTCTTCCCAAATCAGCCGGACATTCCATGTGCTATGGTAGAAGAAATAGATGTAGATAATATACCCTTAATTACGGAGGAGGAGCTACTATCAGCCTGCAGGAGGGTTGGAAACAATAAGGCTCCAGGACTTGATGGCATACCCAATATTGCATTGAAACATGCCATCCAGGCTCACCCAGCAGAGTTTATAGACTTGTACAACACTTGTCTCACAGAAGGAACGTTTCCACGAAACTGGAAAAAGCAAAGGCTTGTGTTGCTACCAAAGGGTAGCAAACCACCTGGAGAAGGGTCGTCATACAGACCGCTCTGCATGCTCGATACACAGGGCAAAGTATTAGAGCGCATAATCTTCGTTAGGATGGAAGACAAAACCGAGGGGCCAGAGGGGCTTGCGGAACACCAGTATGGTTTCCGTAAGTGCCGCTCAACATTAGACGCTATTGGCTTAGTGGTGAATACAGCACGGACAGCCATAAGCGGGAAAAGATGGAAAGGCGGGACGAAAAAGTACTGCGCGGTGGTTACACTTGACGTTAAAAATGCATTTAACTCTGCAAATTGGTGCAAAATTCACGAAGCACTAGTGAGACTAGGAGTTCCTCCGTATATAAGAAGAATAATGTCTGACTACCTCAAGGACAGAACTCTCTTATACGAGACCGAGGAGGGCACGGTGAATTATAAGGTTACCGGGGGAGTTCCACAGGGGTCTGTACTGGGCCCATCGTTGTGGAACATTATGTACGATGGCGTACTCAAGCTAAAATTACCAGAAGGAGCAATGATCGTAGGATTTGCAGACGACATAGCTTTGGTGTTGGTAGCAAAAGAGAAAGAAGAGGTAGCTGAAATTGCTAGTGAAGCTATCATTAAAATACAGAAGTGGCTAAATAATGCGAATCTGGAGCTTGCAAGCCAGAAAACGGAGGCTATCCTAATATCTAGCAGAAAGAAGACGGAGACAATCACCTTGAGAATAGGCGGTCATGAAATTACTTCTAAACCGACTATTAAATATTTAGGTATAACGTTAGACGCAAAGCTGACCTTTAAACAGCACTTGGAAGCAGCAGGAGAGAAAGCCGCAAAAACTACCGCAGTGTTGGCGCGGCTGATGCCAAATGTAGGTGGTCCCACACAGAATCGCAGAACGCTACTGGCAAGCGTTAGTACATCAATCATGTTGTATGGAGCCCCGATATGGGCAGACGCTGTACTGGTGAAGGCATATGGACAAAAGCTCTCCTCAGTGCACAGGCGAAATGCACTTAGGGTCACGTCTGCTTACCGTAGGGTATCGGACGAGGCGGTCTGCGTTATTGCCAGTCTCCCGCCAATAGACCTATTAGCAAGGGAAAGAAAATCAATCAAAAGAAAATCACGAAGGAAAAAGACGAGACTGCGGCAAAACCAAGATAGAAATTTGGGATGCCGCTCGGAAAATAACAATGACGGAGTAGCAAAAGTGATGGGACTCTAGTAGTAAGGGACGGTGGACACACCGCCTCATACCAATTGTAGAAGACTGGACAAAAAGAAGACATGGGGAAGTAAATTTCTACCTAACGCAGTTTCTGAGTGGACATGGATGCTACCGGGCGTATCTGCACCGATTTAAATTGGAGGATTGCCCGGATTGCCCGACGTGCTTGAATGTAATCGAGGACGCTGAGCATGTATTCAGTGAATGTCCACGCTATGAACAGGAACGAGAAGAACTTGAGTGATACCTACAGACCAGAGTAACGCCTGAGTCTATTATGGTAGCCATGATGACTTCGGCCGACGGATGGAGCGCAATAAAGAATTTTGTTGCAGACATCCTTAAGAAGGTCCGAAAGGACGAAGAAAAAAGAAGAAGAAAACGTGAGATGCAGCAAGAAACAGACGACCGGACGATGCGGTAAGAAGTAGACGGCAGCGGAAAACGTGATGACGACCACATCAACAGACGAGGGCGGTAGCCCAAAGTTCCCCCGCGAAGCAATACTCAAACGGTGTTACCGCGGGGGGGCTTATTGGAGAAAGAGCCAGGTCCAACTTACTTAGGGTCGGTAAGGAGGACGGAGAGGATTCGGTTGCTGTTGGAACTCAAAAGCTAACGGTAAATGAAGGGTTTAGTGGGTGAGAGTCCCACACAGGTGGTACCAGTCGGTGCCATATCGTCCATAATGGATTTGCCCTTAACCTCTCACTCTATAAGGAAAAAAAACACACACACACACACATATATATGTATATATATCTGTTTCACTTGAAAGACGCGCGAATCTTGGCATTGACGCTGCGAAATAATTTTCATTTTTCGCCATCAGGTTGCTCCATCATCGTCATCGGTCTGAAAGTATAGCTAGTTCAACAGATGACAGAGCGAAGTTGGAAGTCGGAGTTTTCGAATATTTGGCGAGATTTTTGAAACTCTGGAAGTGCAAACAGTTTTAAATTGTACATACGCAGAGCGCTTATATATATTTTTATGTGCACTCATATATATTTGTTATTGTTTCAGTTAGTGTTTATTTATTCATTTATTTATTTATTTATTTATTATTGACTATAGTATGTTTACAATTGTTAAGACTAAGTTATGTACTGTTATTTATTATTTATTTATATATTATTTATTTAAACAGTAGTGGTTTATTGTTCTTGTTGTTATTGTAATTGTTCTATTTAAGAATGTCGCGCTCCTCGTGCAAAAAGTGCAACAAGGTCTTCCGCGCGAATGCTAACATCCGAAAATGCAAAAATTGTTATATGCCCTATCATTACATTTGTCATGAATGGGTACTATTGGCGAGCAGCAGATATGCTTACCAGGACTGTCGCGCTAAAAAGTTAGATAAGAGCGGTGATACGAAAAGTAAAATAACGAGGCGTAGTGACACCGATCTTTCTAAAAAGAAAAATAGTAACAGTGGTAACAATAGTAATGATAATAAAGATAACAGTTGTAGCAATGTTAATAATGATAATAATAGTGAGAAAAATAATACTGACATAAATAACTCTGACAAAAATACTGTGTTAATTAATATCAATAAAAATACTGTGTTAAATTCCGGGACAGATACTGAGTTGAATACTGCTAATACCGATGTCTCCGGTGTGATGGGTGATCTTGCTGCCAGTAATGATCTGTACGGTGACGAATCGCTCAAAGACACTAACATCCTAACACATAATAATAATTTAGCAGCGTCAACGCAATCGGCTATGAGCACCAGAATTAGTGAAAAGCTACGTAATGTCCAGCTATGAATACTGGGGTCGTTCGGTACTGCTCGCTGCCCTCCTCCATGTTGCATCTCTTCGGTAATCGGTTTGACTTGCTTGAGAACGCGTTCGACGATCTGAGGGCTCTTCTAGTGGATAAACTTAAGGCGACTGGTGTAGTATCGGCACCCTCTACGGCATTGGAGGAGCCGATTATGGGCCTGGTTGTCAGAGTTTCCTCGCTGGAGGAGTGAATTGTTGAGAAGTCGACCATGCTGGAGGGACTGCGAAACGACCGTCTGCTGCTTCTGCGGGAGAATTCATCTTTCGCTGCCGGCACGGCATCTTTCACCCCGCCGAGGGGTTTTAATGTGGTCCTAGTGTTGAAAATGAATTGCGAATAGTTGTATCGCTTGGTGACCACGACATTACTCTATGCCCAAGAAGCAGTACTCTCTTAATCCCAAATAGTGGAATTTTCACTATTGTAAATAGTGAAGTTGGTTTTCACTGTTAAAATAGTGATTATTTTCACTATTGCAAATTGGCAAAAAAAAATCACTTTGAAAATAGTGAATAATCACTATTTCAATAAGTGAACTGATTTGCGCGCGCATCGAGAATCAAGATGGCTGCTCGCGTTGCAGTAGCGTCGGTAAGTCCGCGGCGAGAGACGTCAGTTTGCCGATAGCGATCAGCGTGTCTGTGTCGTCGTCACAGCTACCTTCATTGTTCAGTATTCCTTTCAGTTTTTCCCTGCGAAAGTGCAGTATCCTGTAGTTACAAATAAGAATCATTCGTCGCGTTAGTGCTTTTTTGTGATACAGCTTATCGCGTCGCAATAGCGTCCGTTATTCGAATGTGTAACGTACCGAGTCGTACGCATACGAGGCATAACCGACAACTCTCGCTCAGACGCGGCATCAAGCGGGTACCGCGCCAGTGTTGTTCTCGACTCTTTTCCACGAATCAGTTCGGCACAGCGTCTACGAGGTATAAACGCCATTTCTTCTCGCTCACACGTGGTGTCAAGTGGGTGCCGTGTCGGTATTTTTTCTCGAGTACTCTTGTCCACGAATACAGTTCGGCGTGTGCGACCGCGTCTACGAGGCATAACCGTCATTGCTTCTCGCTTACGCGCGGCATCAAGCGGGCGCCGTGTCGGTGTTTTTTCACGAGTCCTCTTTTCCACGAAGTCAGTTCGGCATGTGCAACCGCGTCTACGAGGCATAACCGTCATTTCTTCTCGCTCACGCGCGGCGTGAAGCGGGTGCCGTGTTCCCGTTATTTTCGAGTGGTCTTTTTCACGAATTCAGATCGGAAAGTGCAGCGGCGTCTACGAGGGAAGCTTGTCGCGGTAGTGTTATTTTTTTAACAACAGCTGTATATCTCGACCAAAGAATTAAGCGTTCTGTATGTATCATAATACATAGCTTTTCACGGAGTGTAACTTAGCATCGCGCTCGTCATCCGGCTTTTTCTTCCTTTCGAAGCGTTACGACAATGAGAGATTTTATAAATTTGAAATCATCTGCAGACTGATCAAATATTTGCAAGATTTGGTTGACCATAAAGAAAGTCTCCGAATACTAGAAGGTAAGTTTTTTTTAATTGTATGCATGATTTTATTTTATTAGTTGATACGTTTTTATCACACGGTGAACTTTCGATTTTTCTGTTTTTTTTTTAAATTAAAAATTAATATATTCAAAAAAGACTATATTTTATACAGAATATAAATATTTATATAATATGTGTGTTAAAATTTTAAAAATGGATCGATATATTCTAACATTTTCCATATTTATTGTTTATTTGTTTTGTTTTGTTCAAGGACTAAGAGCAAAATTAATATTTAAAAATTTTAACAACTAATGCTTAAAAAAATTTTTTTTAAAATCTATTGCAAAAATACTTGATAGTTTTTATGCCATGTGAGATAATATTTACAAATTTATTTTTAATTTTAAAATTGTTTTTAACCAGATTTTTTGAACCGTTTGCAAACATTTATTTTTCATATTTTTTAAAATACTTTTTATACATAAAAGTATGAAAATTCAATTAATTCTAGGGATTTTAAAAGGGTTAATCTCAATAGTTTTTAAAATAAAACGTTCAAAAGGTGATGGGTAATAATCACAATCACTTGGGATTTTCATCGTCATCTTAAGTCTCAAATATAATTATAAAAATATCGGATTTTGTTTATTAATATGGACTCCTGAGAATTATCGCATAAGTAGTATAATGATGTAATTTTGTAGGAACATAAAATTTTCTATTCTAGTGAGCTTTTGTAAAAAAATTGTTGTGGTTGGATATAAAAAAATGTCTTGGAAATGTGCGAACTGTTCAAAGGTTTTTTTTTCGTATTTTGATGAGCTATCGAGTGATATATTTATTTCGAAAAAACAGTTGTAATCTCAAAAGCTTCGAATTGTCATTTTGATTTCATTTTATTCTTCCTGTGTCATTTCATTCATTTTATCTTCATTCAAGTTCTGCACTTGATTATGTTTTTGCAAAAAAATACCCACTGATTTTCAGTGTTGTGAGAGTGTATTCACTTTCTTATGAAAAAACTGCATCAAAATAAAGGTACATTCATTTTTAAAATGTTGTCCATATTCATTCTCTTAGTTTACAAAGATTTTCGCACATCGATTACATTCTATAAATAAAAATAGGTGTACTTATATTTTAATTAAGTTAATGGGTACTGTTGTCCTTGTTTACTATTTTTATTGCTGAATAAATCGTAGTAGGTTGTGTTGGAATTGTGCAGGAGTGTGTGTAACACTTGTACATTACTACTCTAATTAATAAATTATTCGCAGGGTTTTAGACTAAATAGATATATCATGGAAGAACAACAACTAAATTGTTTTATTTATTCAACATTAATTCCTGGAGGATTAAATGGTTTATCCCAGCACATGAGAAATAGCTATAACTTAACACTTAATAAAAGTATATCTAGAACGGGTTTCATTTGTGCTCAAAGTGGTTGTCAGCAAAGTTACGTTAACTTTTATGATCTTAGAAATCATATCCAAAAAAACAATTTGAATGTTGTGCACGAAGCACCTAATGAATTGATAGATGTTGAAAATAATGATGAGCATTATGATTACGCTGAAAACAATTTTCTACCACAAATAGTCGTTGATAATGAAGATGAAGATGAAGATGAAGATGAAGAGTCTACAGAAACTCAATTGAGAAAATCTTATATTATATTAAAGTGACATATCCAAATTTTCTCCGGTTCTCCGGTTCTCCGGTGCATTTTTTTGAAATCTTATATTATATTAAAGTGACATATCCAAATTTTCTCCGGTTCTCCGGTGCATTTTTTTAAAAGTCATATTTTTTTATAACTATAACGACTATTCTAATAGGTTTTTGGATTTGTAAAGCATATAGTCTTTGAGTAACGATTTTGGAAACGTCTGACCGAACGCCGAAGCGAACTGCGAACCTCCACTGAAACTCATCAGACCAACCTTACAAATCATATTTAATTAAATTCTAATCTAATATTATTTTATTCTGTCTAAACAATTTTATTAAAGCTAAGTATCAATTACACGCTAAGTATCAAATCAGTGTATTTTAAGCAGAGCTGTCGATCTGAGGAGCTCCGACTCGCCCAAGACTCCGCTGTCGAATGAGGCCTGCCGCGTTGTGCTGCCGCTTATATACGGCAAAACTGCAGAGTCATCTTCAGAGCCGCACATCCACCTTCAATTATTTGATGATCCTGAAGAGCTCCGACTCGCCCAAGACTCCGCTGTCGACTGAGGCCTGCCGAATTGCGCTGCCGCTTATATACGGCAAAACTGCAGAGTCATCTTCAGAGCCGCACATCCACCGCAAAGTTTTTGATGATCTTGAGGAACCGCTCAAGACTCCGCTGTCGACTATGATTACTACAAAGATTGAAGTTATTACAAACAAATATTTAAATATATTAAATAATTAATTTAAAGTTTAACGTTTTTTACTTAATACTACCTGTAGAAAAAGTTTCATTATATACGGCAAAACGGCAGAGTCATCTTCAGAGCCGCTCATCCACCTTGGATTTTTTGTTGGTCCTGAGGAGCTCCGACTCGCCCAAGACTCCGCTGTCGACTAGGCCTGCTGCGTTGCGCTGCCGCTTATATACGGTAAAACGGCAGAGTCATCTTCAGAGCCGCTCATCCACCTTGAATTTTTTGATAATCTTGAGGTGCTCCGAACCGTCCAAGACACCGCTGTCGACAATGATTACTACAAAATTTACCGAAAGTGCATTTAAAATTTTGCGAATCTCTGTGAATCTGGATGAATCAAAATATAAATAAAACGTGTGGAATATGACCTTCCAGCGTTTGCCAATTTATTTACGTTGCCCGACTCTCACGACGGGGACGTACTGGTAAGTTAAATTTTCGAGATTTATGTGTTTCTTTCAGCGCTGCATTTTCATATATCTATAATTTTCATATATCTCTGCTGCCGATTTTACTTTGTTCCAGCGCTGCACTATAAAAAGGCTGCTGCCGATAGTTTTGATTTCAGCGCTGCACTACAAAAATGCTGCTGCCGATAATTTTGGTTCCAGCGCTGCACTACAAAAATGCTGCTGCCGACAATTTTGAATCCAGCGCTGCACTATAAAGATGCTGCAGTCGATTTTTTGTTTAGCACTAAATAGTAAAATACTGCTGATGTTTTATACTTTTTTATAATTTTTTATCAATTTTTTATAATTTTTATAATTTTTTATAATTTTTATAATTTTTATAATTTTTTATAATTTTTTATCGATTTACCTCAGTCTTGTCTCATCATCGTCATTTATCTATTTATACTAATATTTTACAATACTTCTTGAAACACTATATTTTTAGTATAAACTTTTTGATCTTTAGTCAATTTATTCTTTATTTCTGCATTGTTCAGTAGCAAAATTTTTAAGTATTTTCTATCTCTTGTTCTTGATAAAGCAACATACAATTGACCGTGACTAAAAACAGGCGATGGCAAATAAATACCAACTTGATCATAAGATTGTCCTTGAGATTTATTAATTGTCATAGCAAAACCTAATCGAATAGGAAATTGTTTTCTGCGCATATGAAATGGTATTTCTTCTTTGGATGGTGACAACGTTATTCTTGGTATCATAACTAACTTTCCTATATTTTTTCCACTTAAAACTTCGGCTTGAACTGTATACTGAAATAATTTTTTTATTGCTAATCTTGTTCCATTGCATAAACATTCATTTAAATTCAAATTTCTTAAAAGTATAACCATTGCACCAATCTTCAAATGTAATTTATGTGGTGGTAAACCATTTGGACTTAATGAATTTAAAAATTCTGTTGGTAACATAACATCCAAATTCTCACCATTATCATCTTCTGCCGTATCTATACTCAAATATTCATACGATTCTCCTTCCATTATCTTCAAAATTTCATTGTTAATGTTCGTTACATCGCTATTTTTGGGAGACAAAATAACTTTATCTTTTAATTTTTTATCACTTATTTTTATAACATTTCCAAAAATTTCTTTAATGGTATCTTCTTCTTTCGTTATTAAATCATTAGGAATTTCAATTAGTTCATACTCTTTCTCATAGGACGTAGTCGTTTTTCCTTCACCCACATTTAGTAACCGTTGTTTAAAATCGTCATCATTATTAGATACTCGTAAATTTTCGTTTAATGTCATACGTGTAAAATTAGTCCATAAATTACTTTGTTTAACTGAATTCTCAATAACTTGTATTCGACTTCCGTGCCGAACAACTGGTAATGTTTGTCTAAAATCTCCTGACACAAGCATAACTTTACCACCGAATGCATCTTTGTCACTACATAAATCCTGAAGTAGACGATCTACTGCTTCAAATGCAAATTTTGACGTCATTGATATTTCATCCCAAATAATAATTCGTACTTCTTTCAATTTTTTACTGTACTCAGAGTTGTGTTTTATGTTACATGTGGTAGCGTCTGTAATATTAAGTGGTAATTTAAATGTCGTATGAACTGTTCTCCCATTACTCAATAAATTTGCCGCAATACCTGTCCAAGCAACACACAAAAATTAAAAGTATTAAGTAAATAACTCTTTCCACTTCCTCCAGGTCCATCAATAAAAATGCAATTATTCTTTTTGTTATTTAAACATTTCAAAACAGTATCGTAAATTTTTTTTTGATTTGATTTTAGTGACGCAACTTTTGATTGCAAATCATCTAATACGTTTTTTTTATCAAAAATTACTGCTGAATCATCATATTCTTCTATGTATGAAGTCAAAACTGGTAAATTGAAATCAGATAATTTATACCCATTAATTTGTAAATTTTTATCAATTGTATTTAGAGCAATGTTTTCTCCAATGATTTTTTCGTACTTAGGGTGATAAAAAAACTCTTTGTATTTTTCATACAACTGCCTTGCATTAATAGGGTTATGATAAATACATATGAAAGCAAATAGTTCGCAAAGTGCAACAGGAAATTGTACTTGTTTTGCTTCATCTAAACATCTATCCCATTCGTGGTCTTCGTCAACTAACTTTTTAGCTACAGCAGCTTCATAAAAAGTATTATGCATGACATCATTTACAGTACGCAAATGTTCAAAAGAAGTTGCTCCTTTAATATGTAAAAGTAATAACCTTATAAAATACCGTTCTCGTTCTTTAGGATTGACTAAATACATTCTGCTTAACACGGGCTTTTTAGTTTTTTTTCGCTTACTCCACATTTTTTATTTATTATCAAAAACATAAAATACTGGTATTTCAGAATATAAGTATTTTGAAGCTTCTGAATCTATTTGATTCAATTTAAAATAAGCAGTTAATTCTGTTTCGACATTTTTATTTATTATCGTTTCTTCTTTACCTTTTTCAAAAAAAACATTTTGTCCATCTTCTTCATGTACGGGTAATTTTTTTATTGTATGTGATATTTCATTTAAAGTATATTCTAATAATCTAAAGATAGCTTCCGGTGCACATAAATATCTTGTATTAAGATATTGCCTTATTTCATCGTATTCGTATTCATCAGTATTATCAATATTTCTCACATGCAAAAATTTTTATTTACTTTGGCCCCATTGGTTGATTTTAAGAAATCATATGCTACTTTTACCTCATTTTTCAGGCAAAAGTCAAACTAATTCATAAATAATGGTAAGATAGTGTAAAAATATTGTATCAAAGTGTATTCAATTTGCTTTAATAATAAAAAAATGTAATATTTCAATCAAAATTTGAGCCTTTTTGTATTTTTGTAACTCAAGCTTTAATTTTTTACCGAAAGATATATAAATGTAAGTGTATATAACACATATACATTATTATTAAAATTTATACGCAATGACATTATAATACTAACTTCTATAGATTTGTTAATAAAATAACTAATCTTATGACGATAATGTAATAATGCATCATTGTCAAAAAATTTTTACATGCTTACAACTCCGTTTTTATATTACATTTATTAATGACGCGAAATCGTTAATATTGCATGAAGGTTAAGTGTTTGATATTACTCCTGTAAACGATTTATATTGCAAGTATAAACTGTTGCAGTAAAAATATATTTATAAAATGTTTATTTCAGAAAATTCAACACAAAAACAACAGCATTCATCCTCCGATCAGCAAAAAACATTCCTGCACAAAACATGGAAAAATAGAAAATGTAAATAAAATTTATTTTTTAACACATTGACATCAAATATATAGCTGTTTAAACATTTTGCTATGCTTCACATCGAGGAAAGAAAGGAGGGAGAAGACACAATAACCACAATTATTTCAATAAGATGAATAAAGTTGGACGAAATCTTGCTACTCTGATGTCAGCTATGATTAAAGCTGCTAAAACAATGTAATTCTATATAGATAACAACCTTTTTAAAAATAAAACTTTGTAAATCATTCAAAACATTTTTTTTTTTTTAATTTTTGCCATTTCACATATACATGCATGTATATCATGTATCTGAGCAAAATTTGTATGTCCGTTAGTAACAATCATTAAAAAAATTAAAAATGTAATTATTTTTTCCTAATACAATAGACAATTAACTTTAGTTTTTGTCATTGAATTCTACTTATTTTAATAGTTTATATAGTGACTTATATCACTACTGTGGTCCATTATTATGTAAGGATCCTAAGTAATGATGCAAAGGACTCAAATAAAATGGAATTAGTAAAGATAATACAAATAATTATTATATAATACTATAATAACAATAATTATTATACAAGGTCATAATTATTCGGAAGTACTACATTATTCTTATTAAAACGGCAAATTTAATAAACTCAATTCAAAGAAGTTATTTATTATAATTTATGTACGTTAATAAAACAACATTGAAGTACAACCGAGCGAGCGTTAGCGAGTGAGGTATTTATTGCTAGTTTGGAATTAGAATGATAGGTAAACTTCAGTGCAATGGCTCTTTATCGGAAACGATAATGGCTAATTTTTTAAAAAATTTTAATGAAATTTTATACTACCTTCGTCTTAATTTACGAAAAGTTCTCTTAAAACTCAGATTAGGACAATTCATAGATGAAAATTTGAGACGTGAAATCGATGCTTTGCTTAATTTTAATAGTCCTTTTGATGAACTGTTTACATGGAAACAGCAGAAAAATGCTTTGCTTGATAATTTTAGTTATATTGAGCCCTGTGAAATACCTTTAGGTACACGGGAAGATGATTCCTTAGACAAAGAAACAGGTTCCTATGCTCGTACACAGATTTTTGAAACGTATCAATATGTTCTCATAATAGAGGTCTTAAAATTAGTATTAAAAAACGAAAATGCTAAAAATGCAATTGTTTCAGAACAACCTTCACCTGATGATTATTTATCCTCATTCATAGATGGTAAACATTATAAAAATCATCCGTTTTTTCAACGATTTAAGCAAGCTATTAGGATTAAATTATATTACGATGAGTTGGAAATAGTCAACGCCCTTGGCTCAAAAACAGGTGTTCATAAATTAGCAGTTCTTTATTATACGATCGATAATCTTCCTCCTCATATGAATTCTGAGTTAAGCAGTATTCATGTACTTCTCATATGTTCCCATGCTAATATAGGTTACTTTAAATTTCACAAAGTTTTGGAACACTTTCTGGTTGATTTAGAAAAATTAGAATCTGAAGAAGGAATCACGTTTGATTGCAACGGTGAAGATTTTACACTTCGTGGTTCTATAATGGCATACTGCGGAGATGGTTTAGCAGTTCATGAAATCTACGACCATTTAAGCCCATCTGCAAATTTCTTTTGTAGAATGTGTATGTACTCACGTCGAGATTTACATGATAGTAATTTGGAGAAAGCTGCTAGCCGGACAAAAGAGCTATACGTCGAGCATTTAGAGTTGCTCAGACGCACAAATTTTTCTAGTATAACAAAAACAAATACTGGAATAAAAGGAGATAGTCCATTAAATAAATAAAAATACTTCCATGTTTCAAATAATAAGGTGTTTGATATAATGCATGATTTTTTATACAGTATATGCCACATGGTTGTAAAGCTGATACTTCGTCAATTTGTAATTGTAGATGAATTATTTGATATAAACTATTTGAATACCACTATTTTATTATTTAACTATGGTTATACAGAAAGAAAAAATAAGCCAAATTTCAAGCGTTCAGTCTTTGCTAAAGCAGACCATATACTAAGCCAAAACGCTATGCAGATGTGGTGTCTTATAAGAGCTCTTCCTTTATTATTATCTGATAAAATAGAAGATAACAATGAGCATATGGAACTTATATTGTATTTACTAAGAATTATGGAATTAGCATTTGCACCGAAGTAGAGGTCATCGCTGTTGCCTTATTTAGACGAGCTAATCAAAGATTTTATTGAGACTTTTCGTGAATTATATTCCGAAGTTAATTTAATTAATAAGTTTCACCATTTGACGCATTATACTGAGTGCATACAGTGGTCTGGGCCATTATGGGCGCAGGAGATGTATCACTTGATAGTTGTCAATCTGTTTCTGGAAAACCAATGTTCGTAACAAGTACTATAAGTAGAAACCATTTAATCAATATGGGATTCGGTGACGATGATATTGTTTTCTCTGTCAATGCTCTATTGCTCAATGGGATTGAATTTCGTAAGGGATTATTCTTACTTGCTGAAAAAGCTTCTACTGATAGTGGCGAACCAATATTTGGAAAGATTGAGGAGATCATCATGTTAGAAAACAAAGTAGTGTATTTTTACAGTTCCATTTATAAAACTGTTGTATTCGATATTAGATTTCACGCATATTGCATTGAATTAATCGGCACTGAGGAATCCTACAAGCTTATTGAAAAAAATTACCTCCAATTCTATAAACCATTTACCGATTGGAAAAAACCAAAATCTACAAAAATCTACATCAGCCTTCGCCACATAATATTATGATGCCACATGAAGCGTAAGGTTATATGCGTAATTCTTTGCTTGTTTGCTGGGTGTATTTGATATAAGAATAAAAGACTAAACTTTTAATAGAACAGCAATATAAATAATAGTATTAAATATGTGTTTTTTGCTGTATTATTAATTATGTTGAAAATAACAATTATCTACAAAACTTCTGACACTTTGACTGTGCTTATGGATACTTTCTTTTCAATCCTTAAATTGCACTTGATCCTTACAAATGAATAGCTGGCATAACAATATGAACAACAACGATGTCACTCTTAAGAAAGTGTATCTTTTCAGCCACTTATTAATCTGTCTAATCTGATCGTAACCCATTTTTCCACACGCCATTTTTAATTTACTATTGAGCTTTTATTCTAAAAAAACACAAAATATATAATATAGTTTAACTATATTTTTACACACGAAAATTAATGATCTAAACAATAAATGATTTTCAATGTATGTTGTAAACAAGAATATTTTTAAATTTTTATTAAACTATCACTCACAATTTTTCTAATTTGACAATCATTTACTGTTACTGATGTTACTATTACTGATACCAATTGCTTGCAATATTTTTGTTTGTTTATTTATTTTTAATCTAAGTTTATTGTTATTGTAGAAGAAGGCATAAATGGCATAAGTTTTTTGGAGTTAACTCAAGATGACTTTCTTCTAATGAAACTAAAGCTAGGCCCGACAAAAAAATTTTTAAATATTATAGAGGCTGAGAAAAAGAAAAATGCACGTTATAACTTTATATTATAATTGACTTGTTCTAATAAAATTTTTTTACAGATTATTTTTCCCGGTACGTATACTATTGATAATGATGCTACATTACAACTGGCGGCTGAAAACTCGATCGAGGAAACTTCGCCACCTACTAAAAAAAGAAAGATTGATGAACTATCAGATTGTGAATCAAATAATGCACTAGAAGAAATTTTTGTAAAAAGAAAATCTACTTCGACTAGTCAAAAAGGAAATTTAAGTAATATGGAGGGAAGTTTGACCTCAACGTCAGGATTAAATTGCGAAAATAAAAATAAATCTAAAATAAATCGTGAAAAAAAGATTCAACAAAAAGGAAGATCACGATCGCCTAACCAAATGTACTCAACATTAGAGGAAAGAGCTGCTTTTACGGTAATTTCATTTGCCAAATAAATAACAAACGCTGTCTGTTTGAAAAAAATAACTTTATGTATTAAATCGTAAATGAATTTTAAATTTGTTTTATCTATATTTGACAGAACACTTCTTGTAATAATTCTGACTACTGAATTAGTAGCTACACATAACGATAATCAGTATGTATATTATATATGAATTTTTAATAATTTTGTACAAATAAAATATTACATATTATTCTTTTTAATTTTAGTTAACCTCCTTTTGAAGCATTCGAGGCTATGGCAAGGGCTCTTGTAACAGAATTTCCACTATTAAAACATCCTCTAACCGATAAGGGTTATGTAAGTAATAAATTGTCATTATTTTTACTCAATTAACGAGCTTGTTATATGACGTTTTACGCTTTTAATCGAATCTAATATTTACATAATATAATTAATCTATTAGAACTTATTACAGTATATATATTCAAATAAAAATGTTCATTTCTTATAATTATTAATTTAGGAACATTATTTTGACTAAAAAAGTCGACCTCACAGAGGATTTTTTTGGTACCGTCTAATAACAATGCGCACGAACTTAGATGAATCTAAGAAAAAGTATGAAATATCAACCACTAAAAAGAGCACCGCAAATGATGAAAACCTCGCCACAACTACCGATGATCTGGATGAACAAGAATTGTTAGAAAAGGTGATATATGTTTTATGTTATTTTGTATGTCTACACCCAGTGTGTAATAAAAAATAATTTGAAATAAAATAATTTACAGATAAACTTTTTGAAATTCACTACTCCATCGAGAGAAACTAAAGCGGATATTATAAAGGCTATGAAAAAGACATTTCCTGCTAGAAAAAAATGGATTGAACAGGAATCTCCAAGTATTCTGGATATCATCAAACAATATCCTCGTTTAATTGATTTCGATGGCTCATTGGTGCATATTGACTTTTTTATGCAATTGTTAATTACATTAACATTATTTTATTTTCTAGTATTGATTATGAAAAATTTTTGTTATAGATTGATTTAGTTTTTCAGTTAAGCTTTTCTGGTAAAGGCAACAATTTCATATAAAAGTTTCCTGCAACGTATGTTTCATAAATATTAAAGTATGCAAAAGCAAGCAACCCTTGTTCAGTAATAATGTATGATGACATGGATGATAATAAGATGTTATTCGATTTTTTGATTCTTACTTAATTTTTTTTACAAAATAATAATTTTTTAAAATTATAGATAATGCGTGTAAAACGAAAAAAGGTGGCCAAAAACAAAATAAATCTAGCAAAGCAGCTACGAGAACTGATCCTAAAAAGTGCCGGTTGGAGTTTATCTCCGTATGTAACAATTTTCATTAATTGCATTTTTTGACGTTGCAAAACTTATATAAAATACCTTACGATTTTTTACATATAGGAAGTTGAATGTATCAAGGATTTTTCAGACAAAAAGCGAAAATTCATGGATTCACCAGTTCAACCGTACATTGTTGCAATAGACAGTCACTGCCGTCAATTTCAAATTCAAGTAGATGGTTATATTATTCAGCGAAAACAGTCAAAAGATTATTCCTACGTTTGATTTGCTCTCTAAAATTTATTACGTTTTCAATTTAGAATACCCTTTGTTATAAAAAAATTTCTTTCTCTTCATTCAAATTTATATTTATGATTTGGCAAGTAAGTGTCCAGAAAGCGTTTATTCTTTTTATGTATCTTTGGCTTCCATTGACAAGCAAGCATCGATTGAAAGTGATACTGAAGAAAATAGTGAATAAAATTACATAAAAGTAAAAATTATAATGCCTATTTATTATTTTAACTATACTTCAAATATTATGTAAAAAAAAGCATTTATTAGTCAATATTCACTTTTTAAAATAGTGAGTATTCACTATTTCAAATGATGAATAGTCACTATTTTAAATAGTGCCTATTCACTATTTAAAAAAAAGTGAATAGTCACTATTTGAAAAAGTGAATATTCACCATTTTGTAGTGACCGACCTTTCACTATTTCGAAAAGTGACTATTCACTATCAAATAGTGAAATTCCACTATTTGGGATTAAGAGAGTATAGATTTTAATGTTAATGACGTTAGCAACAATGTGGATGATAATAAAACTGGCACCGAGCCAGCTCTGGATGGGTTCGAAGGCAAAGCATGCGACGTCGACCTCGGGGTCCTCGATCAGTGAAGGCTGTTGCTCCGAAACTGAGCAGGGGCATCTCTCGAGCGGGGGGACTGGCTTGTGGTGGTGATTCAGCAAAGATTGTAATATCCAATATATGTGATGGAACTGATACTATATGCACAGACGTACTGTATGCTGTCCCTACTACGGTTGGCCCTTCAAAATCGAAGAATGACCTTGTGTCTACGCGCCTGCTCAGACCTGAAGCAAGGTCGACAAGCGGGACGGGGGTTTCGGGGTTGACGTACCGTCGTTCACCGTGGGTGGTTTGCCTCTCTCGTCGAGACATTGTAGATAAGATCATGCGTTCGAAAGGGAGATTCACGGCATTCAACACGAAGCAAGTCGACATAACTGCACTTGAGGAAACGCGTAATAGCCTGATACAGAGTAAAATTTTTATTAATGAATATTTAAATAAAGAAGATTTTGCCCGATATAACAATCTTAAAGAGATTGCACGCGGTTTAGATTTTAAATATGTTTACAAAATTTACTTCAGCAGCTGATCTGCATGCGTTGATAGCTTCGTATATCTATAAAAATAAGACTGATGACGTGACTGCAGTCAACGAGGCTTCAAAAGTCTCCAACATAGTTGTTGAGCAGCCTTTGGAACAGAGTCAGGCCTGAACTAACAAACCAGACGTGACTAGGTCATAAAGGTAAAAGACAGGCAAACAGGGAAGTGCTTAGAGCGGATTTCCTCAATGCAACCTCGTTCTATGCACATATGGGAATGTTTCGTCAGTTTCTGGAGTATGTTTGCCTCTCATATCATTTGTTTGGCGTAGCAGAGATGTGATTCGGCTGTGTGGTCGATGGCGTGTCTGCTCAGGTCGATGGGTATTCCGTTATGAGGCAGGATAGGAACAGGCGTGGAGGTGGAGTTGCCCTTTACATTCGAAACAACTACAAGGAGACTCTGTTATATTTTTCACCAACGCAGGTGGAGGGAAAATCTGGCGTTCCGGAGTACTTATTCTGCAGCAGGGTACCATACCATCGGTATTTGTTGCATTAATATATCATCCGCCGGGCGTCTCAGTTTCGGATGACTCTGGCCCTGTTAATGATCTGCGTCCATACTCGGTGGATTATGACTGCAAAATTGTAATGGGAGACCTGAATACCAACATGCTGTCGAAATCTCGTTAAGGGGAAAGGATTGTGGCACTGTGCGTCGCAACCGTATGGAGTCGGAAAATTTCCGACCAATTCAGCGAGCTAGAGCATGTTTGTAAACAACTCTTATATGAGCGGACCCGCAAGATCGACTTGAGCGTGTCGTACGGTAGCTCACGAGAGTGCGAGATTTTAATCTGTTCTCGTTCTAATCTCATCGACGTAACGTCGTCAAATCGAGAGCGCCACAGCGCGAATTAGTGTGGCGAGAGAGAGAGAGAGAGAGAGAGAGAGAGAGAGAGAGAGAGAGAGAGAATGAGAGAGAATGAGAGAGAATGAGAGAAAGAGAGTGTAATTAGTGCATCGGCGTTGACATCTTTTGCCACCACCTGGACTACATTTTTGTGCCGTTGGGGAGCGCGTCGCCAAGTGCCTTCAAGGCAACCGCTAGGGGAAAGAGATACGAAGACCCGGGCCAGCCAGGATCTACGAAAAGGACAGCTTCCGTGTCCCTACCAGCCCAGGCGCCAGAAGGAGAATATTAGAATATTAGAATATTTATTTAACAGCTAAGGAATTGATGTCCGTGGTAGCCAATGGCAGTTACAAAGTTTCACAGTAATTGAACATGAAGCAGTGTAGTCGGGGCTCGCTGCCCATATGACGGAATCGCACGTTTACATAAAAGGGAAACAGATAAGTAATAAAATATAGTAATAATCATATATCGGCAAGATGGCCGCGGCAAGCAGTGGCTCGCAGCGTAGTCTAAAGGAAAATGTGCTTAAAATTAATAACAAACAAAAAGTTAAGTCAGTGGTGTGTATAGTGTGTGATAAGGTGTATCAAACTAGTGATTTTGAAAAAATAGAAAAAGCCATAAGATTAAGTGCAGCGCTAGGAATCTGTCCTGAACATGAGGAACTCGACCTAACCTCAAAAGATAATACAAAAACGCTAAGTAATGATGCGAGGCTCATAATCGCAAGAGTCAAGGCCTTTGAAAAACAAAAAATAAGAAAGCAAATACTAGAAGAATTCGATAATAATCTACTTAACGAAGGTGATCAATAACTAATAGGAGACAACATCAAACGTGAAAATGCTTTACTGAGAGAATTGAATAAAGAATTAAAAGAAAAAAATGACTTATTGAAACAATTACTAGACAAAGAAAGAAATGAACTGCCAATGGTTAAAAGTAAAACGTATGCTGATGTTATCTCAAATAATAAAAATAATAGTAAGCCTAAACGTATACCTAGTATTATAATAAATAATAAATCTGAAGAGGAAACCATTGACGATATAAATCAATTGGTATCGCACTACTTGATAAAAGACAAATCAATTCAAACTAAAAAAGTAGTCAAGAAAAAAGATGAAATAATTATAAACTGTTTAAATGAGGAAAGTGTAGGCAAAGCTCATAAATTACTACAAAGTAAGCTGTCAAAATTATGTGATGTCAATAAGGAACAGGTTAATAATCCTAAAGTAAAAGTTGTAGGAATAAACAATTTGGAAAATATGGATGATAAAAATATGGAAAATGACATCAATGAAAAGAACTTTGGAAATTTTAAAAAGAAATGTGTTGTTCTGACTTCCTACAAGAATAACAAAACGAATCTGCAAACAGTGATTCTAGAAATGCCAGCCGAAACATACCAACACATCAGAGAGAACAGTAATAGGATATTTGTAGGTTATCAAAGCTGCAGAGTGTATGATTACTGTAACATTAAACCATGCTTTAATTGTGGCAGGTATGGACACAGTGGCAGCAAATGTAAAAATAATTCTATATGCCTAAGGTGTGCTGGTGATCATAAAACTAAAGACTGTCAAGTAAATAAATTAAAATGTGCAAATTGTGATTATAGCAATGAGCGATATAAAACAAATTTCAGAGTTGAACATATGGCAACAGATAGCCACGAATGCAAAATTCTGCAATCTAAGATCAGAAAGTTCATCGACTTTACCGACTATACGACGCAGCCTGCATTACCAAGATATATCGGCAATGCAGTGAGAACATCGGACAAAGGTGTCGTGGCTAAAACTTCTGGAATATCGTCAACGTCACTCCAATCAATCAACGTGAATATAGCAGCAAGACTAAGAAGCAAGAAGCAATAGTGATGGATCAAGACATCAATTTTGAAGAGATAAGCAAGTTTGAATTGGAAATAGACGATATCAAAAAACTTAATAAAGCAATAATGAAAAAAAAGAACGTAATGTTGTGTGTGAATATAAGGAGTTTGAATGCAAATTTTGAAAAGCTGGAAGTGTTCATTGAATGTTTAGTAAGAAAACCATGTATAAGTGTATGTACGGAAACTTGGAAATTGCAACATTCTCAATACTATCAACTGCAAGGTTATGAAAGTTGTTACAATGAAAGTTATATAAATAAGGCGGACGGCGTCATGATATATATAAAAAAAAATATTTATTATAATACTAGAATAGATGTTGTTGATAGATTGAGTGTTGTAAGTACTGACATTAAACTTATGTCCGGAGAGGCAATAAGAATATCTGCCATATATAGGTGCCATGATATACCAAAATCTGAATTTGTAAATAGTGTCAAAAAGTTTTTAGCAAAAAATAGAAATATTAATAACCACTGCATTTTTGGAGATTTTAATATAGATATATTAGAAAATAATATGGTAAATAATGAAATGAGTGAAAAAATAATTAGTCAGGAATTTTTAATGAATTATCTAGAACTTGAATATATACCATACTTTAGAGGAATTACACGACCCTCAGTAAATAATGAAAATGGCACGTGCATTCACAACTGTTTCGCTAAAACTAAAACCATAAATATTGATTCTTTTAAATTGAATAATCCGTTTAACGATCACTATCCATTAGTCATAAGTGTTAATGAGAACACACTACAGAAAGATGGCGAAAAGGATAACAAATACATAAATTACAGGAAACTAAAAAAGTATGCTGAAAAACTGGATTGGCAATCATTGCTGACCAAACAAGATCCCAATGAAGCAGTGGATATTATGATACAGATGTCACATAACTGTCTTGAAAATGCTACATGTTGCAAAAAAAACAATAGAAAAAATAAAGGTACACTGCCGAGAAAAAACTGGATAACTAAAGCTATCCAAGTGTCATGCGGTACTAAAGAAAATATGTATAATCTATGGAAAAAGAACCCAACTAACTTAGTTTTAAAAAATGAATACAAAAATTACGAAAAAATTTTGAATAAAGTTATAAAAGATGCGAAATACAAATTTGAGAATAGTGAAATAAAAAAAAATATTGGCAATCCAAGACAGTTATGGAGTATTATCAACACAAAGATTGGCAAAAAATCTCAAAAAAACAAGTCACTTGATTACCTAATCGTAAATGGTCAAAAGGTTGAAGACAAATATACTATAGCTAATCACATGAATAATTATTTTTGTAAAATAGGTATTGATTTAAGTAATAAGATTCAAAATTTAGATACAGAACTAAAACCCCCAGATAAAAATAATAAATCAATTTTCATCTACCCTACTAACAATTTTGAGATTATGAAAACTATTAATTCGCTGAAAAATAAAACTGGAGGTGTTGATAATATTAATGCTAAAACAATTAAGACAATTGCAAATTATATTGCGGAACCATTGACACATATTTTTAATGTGTGTATACAACAAGCCACGTGGCCAAACGCTTTAAAACAAGCGGACATAGTTCCTATATACAAGGCTGGTGATAGTTCCTGTGTATCAAATTACAGGCCGATATCGCTGATATCAAATATAGCCAAGATCTTTGAAAAAATATTATATAATAGATTGTTTAATTTCCTAACGGAATGTAATATTATATCTGATAAACAATTTGGCTTTGTTAAAAATAGAGGAACTACGGATGCTTTAAATTACATCTCAAACATTATATATAATAATATAGACAAAAGTACTCCGATAATAACTACATTCTTGGATTTAGCAAAAGCTTTTGACACAGTAGATCACAAGAAACTTTTAGATAAATTAGATAGGTATGGAATAAGAGGTAGTGCTTTTGACTTAATAAATAGCTATCTCTCAGGTAGAAAACAATGTGTTAAAATCCAAGACTGTAAAAGTGAATATAAAGATATAACTATTGGTGTCCCGCAAGGGACCATATTAGGACCATTATTTTTCATACTTTATGTTAACGACCTACTGAGGGATATGCAGAATGATACAATTGTGTCTTATGCCGATGACACTGTTATCATTGCTAGTGATAGCACGTGGTCTTCTGCCCAGGACAAAATGAACAAATATCTTAGCGATGTAGCAAACTGGCTTACTGTAAATAAATTATCTCTAAATGTTAAAAAAACGGTTTATATTGCCTATGGCAGCTACTGTGATAGTGTCCCGGACACTCTAAATATAGAGATAGGAAATACTAAAATAGAAAGAGTAGAAAGCCATAAATATTTGGGATTAATTTTTGATTATAACATGAAATGGGATAAACATGTTGATTATATAGTAAAAAAAACAAAATATTTAATTTTTATTTTTGCGAAAATAAAAAAAAGAATGGATAACAAAACATTAATGATGATGTATTATGCTTTTTTCCAAAGTTTAACTAACTACGGCATAATAGCCTGGGGAGGAGCGTACAATAATTGTTTAAATTTGATACAAGGAATACAGAAGAAACTATTAAAAATTATAAACAGGGATCAGTTTCAAATACAAGACCCTCCTCTTACTGTAAGGCAACTTTTCCAATTGGAAGCTATTACATATCATTACCATAGTTTAAGAGAAAAATATAGCATAAGTTCTAGCAATACTAGGAATAAGAGTATACAATTACCAAAAAATAAGAAAGCTGTGAACAGAAAAAACAGCTATTTCGTAGCTGTAAAAGTGTACAACACTTTAACGAATGATCTTAAAACTTTAAGAGGTAACAAAATCGCAATTAAGAAAAGACTAAAAAAGTTTATAAGAGAAAATTATAGATAGCGTTATTTGAAAATTGTATGCATCGTTACTTAACTTACACAGGAATTTATTAAAAAGATTATCAAAAAGATGCTGTATCATCTTTTTGTTATTTTTTAGATTAAGTTTTAGATTCTAAGATTATCTGTACCATACCTATGTACAGGCAACTAAGTTTGTCTCTATAGGATGCTTTGATAAGCATATGTATATGGTCAATAAAATAAAAAAAAAAAATAAAAAATATATATATACAGAAGATAAAAACAAAAAATAAAAGTAATAAAAGTAATAAAAGAGAACAAAACGTATAACTAAAGATAAAACAGAGATGACACTTATATAGGCTACAAATACACATAATCTATATAAATGCATACGCCTATGAGGTTTAACGCCCGAGAATGTAAGATTAAAGGCTGCTCTTGAATCTACGGTTCCTATACAGCTCTCAAACAGCGTGTGGAAAACTATTCCATAAGTAGGCTGCACCAATGCGAAAAGAGTTTAAGACACTCCATGTCAAACCCGTCCATATCGGTGTCCACGGGAGAGCGTCTTTTTCTTGCTGGCCTATTCTCGGGAATAAACTTTAAATTTACGGCGAGATAATCAGGTGTTTTTATCCGCAAAACCGCTGCCAAGAGACATATGGTCAAGTAATCACGTCTTGCTGTGTATGTTAAAATCTTATACTGTTTGTAGGTCGTTCATATGTGCTCAAAGATCCTCACTTCCGTAGCAAAGCGTAGAGCCGTATTTTTACACCTCCCTAGCTTCGTCGCAAGTTTTTTCGATAAGTCTAAGAAAATACCCGCGCAATAGTCAAAGTTTGGGAACACGAGAGTCTTGATGAACATGAAACGAGTATCAGTAGGCAGATAATTGCGGCTTTTCTAAAGCTTTGCGAGGGCCGCGAAGCTTTTTATAGCGATGACGTTGCACTGCGTTCGCCGAGTTAAAGTACAGTCTAGGATCACGTCAAGAACTTTGAGTGATTCGTATGGGTCAACAATAGTTCCATTGAGAACTATATCGGGTACGGTGAGATCACTCAACCGGCTTATATAACACCGAGAACCAAACCACATAGACTGCGTCTTTGCAGCATTGATGATAAGCCCGTTCTCAGACGCCCAGTGGGAAATACTAGCGAGATCCTCATCGACCTTCTCAATCATATGGCTCTGAATACGGCCACTAAAATAAATCCAAAAGTCATCGGCGTATAGGTGATACGAGCAGTGTAGAAGAATGTGAGGCGGGTCGTTGATAAACAAGGCGAAGAGAGGTGGACCAAGTAGGCTTTCCTGAGGCACCCCGGCAACTCTATCAAGGGGTGTTGAGATTTCACCACTGCAAAAGGTCACCACCTGGGATCTGTCAGATAGGAAGGAACGGGCCCAGTTATTTGCGGAGTCAGAGAAGCCGAGCGAAGGAAGTTTTTCAACTAATAGGTTGATATTGACTAAGTCAAATGCCTGCGAGAAATCAATAACAACCATCAATGTTACATGACCAGAGAGAATGGGAGAACGCGCAGAGACGAGTTGGCCAGCCGCTCACTAGGTGTTCACGCACCGGCAAGTCTGCGAGACAGAAGCCAGAGAGAGAAGGCCCTGCGTGGCCGAGTAGTGAGTGGAAGAATTGCTTAGCCACCACGTTGTAGGGAGGGGCTGGGGCAAAATATAGCATTGTTACTCTCAATTTTGTTGTTGTCTTTTTCCCTCCCTTTTTTTAGCTCTCCCAGGCTAATGCAATCGCGTCAAATCCTTCGACAAAAATAAACGTTTCGTGCGAATTAGAGGCGCAAGAGTTACGTGCGTGCTGCTGAGACGGAGCACGTCGCAATGTGTTTTGAACGAGTCTTAGAGGAAGAGGGACTGGTATACAAGACTCCCGTGGTTATATGGCTCTTGGCGATGATTCCACGTTTTTTTTTAAATAATTGTACAAAAAAACCCTGTGGAGGGGGTCTGGATGGGGGTGTGGTGGGGGTCATAGAGGGAGGTGAAGGGGCATGTAGGGGGTGTAAAAAGGTAAAAAAATATTTTATAATCTGGTAAGTACCGACATGTCTCGGTACGACGGCGTAAACATATAAAAAAATATTTTATAAAATATAAGTACCAACATAACTAGGTACGACGGTGTAAGTACTTAATCGATAAAACTTTGAAACGAAAAATAGTCATAACGAATTAATTTTCGGAACTATTAAATTTCTCAGATTTATGACCTGAGGAATTGCTAGATGAAGATTTTGAATCCTCCGAATCAGATCGTGAACTTGAATCAGAACTGGTAGATTGTTCTCTACTTTCCAGTTGTTTTTAAAACGAATACGATCGTCTGATTGGATTACTTTTTCATTAACATAGGAATAACATAGGACATAGGAATAACCGAACAACTGCACTCCAGACCGAGCGTACACGCTTCCATTGTAAGCGATGGAGTGTTTGTAAACTAGCGACACCGTACCGTATCGTACCGTTACCGCGCCGTACCGAATAGATATTAAGGATTAATTGTAAGAGACAAGTCTTTCTAAATACACCTAAATACACCTTACAGGTGGCGAATGACAACACGCCTTATTAAATAATTAAATATATAAATAATTAAAACCAAAACATAACGTAGTTGTTTTTAACCTACTTCCCTCTCCGAATCCTGGTCCTGACTGACTACATCCGGCGCGAGGGAAACGCAACCGTTACAATATAATTGTTTAATTGATTATTTAGGCACTGTAAAGTACTTTTACACAAAAAATCAATATCTCATTTCTTTTTAATTTAAGGTGGTGAGATCCCCTTAAATTTATATTACAACTTACATTTCCCTGTTCTGTTTTCCTAGTCCAAACTTCCATGTCTTGCATTCTATCATTTGTGGTAAATTGATCAGAATCATATTCTGAATCGCTTTTACGTCCATGCTTTCTTTTTTTCTTTGGCTTTTTTTTCAAATCATCATTTGATTTGGATAAATGTTCTTTCCTCCATTTTTCATTTTTTTGGACTTTTTTGTGTTTTGTTTTATCTCACTTTTTCTTTTCTTTCCTCTTGAAGATTTACTAACTTCGACTTCTGCAGCATTATTCTTGTTGTTGGAACTATTTTTCAAGTTGTTTTTGTTCTTAGAAGAGGAACTTAATTATACTTCTGTTACTTTCCTACTGTATTCCTGAGAAGATGAACTTTCTGTATTTGTGTGGAGTCCTAAGGCAAAATCAAGACTAGATCCTGGTACAGGTTAGATAAACAACCTTCAGCGTTACTCAAGTCTGAAATACAAAAAGAAATTATATCAGATACATAATAATAATAACCCGTTGTAATATATCTTTATTCGTACCTAGTGCTAAGGAAGAAGGATCATCCTTTTTTTAATAGATTCAGTTACTGCAACTGCGTCAAAATCTGAAAAATTCAAATACTTGATAAAAGATGTACAAACAATTTTTTTAAATGTTAGATAAATTTTATTTCCCTTTAAAGAAAGCATTATCTTCTTCGTCGGATGGCTCTAAAGGCGAAATACTGATTTTATTAAAGGATGAATTTGATGTAGTTGTAGGAAGTCGATAAGTTGATTTATTTTCAGATATCAGAGTTTGAGCTGTTGAAGAACCAGGCAAACCATACCCTTGGAATGATGAGCTCGTTCCACCTTTGTGAAAATCAGAAAATTTCAGTAAATTATAACAGTAAATTATAATTTATAATCATATCAACGCAAATATTTTATGAATACAGCATAAATTATATTTACCAGTAAGAATGTCTTCCGTAAACAGAAGATCTCCATCTTTATTCTGTTGTGCGATCGATGACTGCAGATGTAGAATGTCCTGAAAAAAAGCATAATAATAAAGATATTGTAAATTAAGTAGATGGTATAAAATAATTTTGTTTATAATGAAAACAAAAATTACCTGCACGCTTAGAAAACAATGATCTGTTAATAGGATATGATTTTTTTACAGACATTTTTTCATTAATACCTCTCAGAAAAAGTAGTTCTTCTTCCATTGTAGCCATTTCTTTGTTTAATTGTGAAATAGTTTCTTGTTGAGCTTTCATTATTTGCTCGTATTTCAACATTTTTAATTGAAACTGAACAGCCATGTTCTCTTTGTCTATTTTTAACATTGTAACCTCATTCTGTAGTTTAGTTTCTTGACTGATATTCATATCATAGTTAACCGTATTCTCTTGCAAAACTGCCAATTTCTTTTCAATTTCGAAATCTAAATAATCATTTTCCTTTTGATCCTTTTGCACATTTTTGCTGCCTTTATTTTTCCGAGATTTTTGTTTGATCGGTGTACTAGTGCTCTGATGAACATAAATGCATTATTTACAAATGTTATTAAGTTTTATACGTATGATTAAGCCTACAATTTAGTAAGTTACCTCCTTCACTGTACTTTCCAAGCATTCGTTATCAAATTCACATTGGAGCTGCAATTTAGCATCACTAACCCTTGTCTTGTGGTAAACGTATCTTTTCTTACGATTCTGCAGCTCCTCGATACTATCTGTAAATAAAGATGCATGTAATTACAATAGAATTTCTCAATAGATGTAGTGTAGAATATAGTATATTCAATATTTATAGTGAGTTTGATTAAAAAAGTTTGTTCAATCAAGTATGTATTATTACATGTCAAATAAAAATTGATAAAATATATGTATTGTAAGATTTAATTTACTTACTTGCATAATCGTGCACTTGAGCTGGTGCATAATATTCCTCGCCCGTAATCTCATTGGTGCATTTAACATTGTGTGGCTTCTTTAATATATCTGGATCATTAGAATCAAAATCCTTGATTAGTGTGGTCTTAATAAAGATCACAGGATTCTTACGCATATTATTATAAAAATGTACAGCTGCATAGGCTGTTTGGCTATTGTCTTCACTCATTATCTGTAAGAAATTAAGATCAGATAAATTAATATCATACGTGCAATTACCTAAAAAAAAATGTAACTCAATTCTTTGATTAAAAAATTTTCAAACATACTATATCCATGCAAAGTCTGAAATAATATTTGAGATTAGATAACTTTCAATATTCATATTTTTTTTTCAAGTTTCATGACTCCCAAGTAAGTTAAATTAGTTACATTTACATAATATTTTTTATTAGTACAAAAATCATGCAAAGTAACAAAGAAGTACCATAATAATTATGTATAATAAACAGCAATAATGAACTTTTTGAATACCTGTTGTAACGGGGTGGGACCTTAGGTGAGCGACGAAAAACACAAAAGGAGCGCCGGGACCGAGGATCGATCCGGCGCCCCCGAGATCTCTAAGCAAGCATGCTATCCTTATAGCCAATGCTGCCCTGTGTCGTCGCTCGCTCCACCTGCCTCGAATACCGCGTGGGTACGGGTAGCAACCCGTTATAACCCCCCGCTAGAGTTGGAGTACCGTCCCGGCTTCAACTCTACAACTCTCTTTGCAACGCGGTAATGCAGGGAGCCTCTTCGCCGACTAGCTCTTCGACGATGTCTCCAGGCCTCGTACATCCCCACACCTCTTTGATCCGCTCCATCCCTCTTCCCTCGAGGAAGGCGAGCCTAGGGAGAACCTCGTAGATCGTAGGTGGGGGTTCTTCTTTTCCTTGTCTCCTCTTCTGGCGCAGAAGATCGGGAGACCGCCAGGAATCTTCTTTCTCCAATCTCTGTGGGTATTTCAGTTGGGCGGCATGTAACGGGATGGGATCTTAAGTGAGCGACGAAAAGCACAAAAGGAGCGCCGGGACCGAGGATCGATCCGGCGTCCCCGAGATCTCTAAGCAAGCATGCTATCCTTATAGCCAATGCTGTCCTGTGTCGTCGCTCGCTCCACCTGCCTCGAATACCGCGTGGGTACGGGTAGCAACCCGTTATACTGTATACATACCTTTTAAAAGCATGGGGCAACATGCGCTATGTTAAATGTTACTGTATATATAGTATTGATGCTGATGGTTTTCTCCTTAAAGTAAATAATTATTTTATTTTCACTTCGCATGCAATGCGCCCAAAGCCCGACAAAAACCGAGATCATCTAGGAGCCACAGTAAATGGCAGTTTGGCGGGAACGATAGTATAATTGCGCATAAAGTATAGGTAACAGTGAGAGTCACGGTATAGGTATAAAATATAGTATAGCTACTCGCACCTGTATTACTCGGACTTCCAAAGTCCGTTTGTGGGTGCTTCTACACGCCAGCACTGCGCTGTGAGGCCTGTGAGCTCTGTCGTGCCGTTTATACGCAGGTTGTATATATCATCTTTCTTATTGTATATACTATCTACTTTATATTATATACATTATGGACCAAGAGGACGCCAATTGTCAACGGTTTTCCGTAGCCCTTGTGCTTTAGGTGGTACTTTTATTTCGATTATATTTAAACAAGCCATTTCTTTTTACTATATACACGAACAAAAATTTTAAAACTTTGAAGTGTTCTTTAAAAGCAGCACGACATTCATTATAAAATGAATTACGGTCATTACATCGAAGATGCAAACGCAAAAATTCCGAAAACAACAAAGTATCGTTTGAATATAAACGCTCTCATGACGATACATACGGTGAATTAGATAAACACTGGAGGGTAAGAATTGCTTCTCATTTTATAATAATGGAGCTACATTTTTTTAAAACTATGCTTGTTGAATATAATTATTGAGCCTTAGTAATTGAATAAGCAATGATTGTTTTTTTTTAATTTTCATTTAATTTTGTCTTAATTCAATTATGTATTTTTTATAGGAATTAATTCGAAGGAATGACGTTACTGATTCTGAGATATCTGATTCAACAATCAGTAGTAATGAAGAAACGTCCAATACAACAAGCAGTAGTAACGAGGATTACCAACAATCATTGTTATTCTGTAGCGGGATCAATCAACCCTTATCTGATGCTGAGCAAGGAAGATTGCAAAGTCCAAACGTATCATCAGCATCCGCAGAAACTGAACGTGCTAATGGTGTAAACAACAACAACAATATAAACAACAATCACTTATGTCAGACATTATCATCATCATCATCATCATCATCAGAGCAGGTACGATAATATTAATTTTTAGAATCAAAATGTTGTTAGGATAATTACATGCTTTTTTTAAAAAAGAAACAGAAACCAGCGTGAATATGGTACATAAGACTTCTGCCCCTCCGTTACTTATTTTTTCGACTTTTTTGTTAACACTCACAGGCATGTCATATAAATTTTCATTATAATTTGGTTATCATTATAAGTTGGTTGTGAAAGTGTCCGTAAATCCTGGATACTGGTCTGCAAGCGGAAGCTCCAATAGGCACCTAATATGTACCTCTGACGACGTTTTTTTTCATAATATGGACCTTCCGCGTGCAGACAAGTATTCAGATTTCAAATATCATGTTGTTGACACTCACAGGCATGTCATACAAATTTTCAGCCGTATACAACCAGCCAGTCAAAAGAAATCTCAAAATTAATGTAGTTTTCTTCAATTTTTATGTGAAAATGAGCCATATCCTTTGACTGGCTGGTAGTATACGGCTGAAAATTTATATGATAACCCTGTAGGTAGTTGTGAAGGTGTCTGTAAATCCTAAATACTGGTCTGCAAGCGGAAGATCCAATAGGCACCTAATATGGACCTTCCGCTTGTGAAGGTAGAGTCCGGAAAAAGTAACAGAGGGACAGGACTCTTATGTACCAGGTGCCCAATAGTTTCAATACACTAAAATTGAAATGCCAAAAAAAATGGGTTTTGCTTATTTCGTATTTGGAGTCATATTAAGAATATGAACATCATTTTCATATTAGATATAAAGAGGAGGTTTTCCAATACGCATGTGGACTCACTTGTGCACAAAATTTTAAAACACTTTGAATACTACACGTTTTTTAAAACTTGCCAAATAATTAGCTTTAGAGCTCCTTTTTTTTTAAATAGTACTACCATTGTTGAATCCAGTAAAATTTATCTATAAGTAAAAATAATGACACAGGAAACTGTCAGAAGCTAACCTCTTGAAAAGCCCATATACACGCGTATCCTTCTTGTTCAGTTGATACATAAACCTAAAAAAATGATAAATACACTGTGATGTTGGGATTATTCAGGAGAATATTTTAAAGCGTAAGCCTCCCAAATCAGCAAACTATTCAACTTCTCCCTCAGGACTCTTAAATCCCGGGAGGGACGGTTTGGGAATTGTCTGCGAGGATCTGTCGGGTTATAATTAAATAGACAAATATATATATGGTATGATCAATTTATTCAATTATTATTATGACGGGGAGCACGGACTTTAGCCGTCTCCCTACCGCTCCAGTCTGCTTCGTGCTGTTACCTGAAAAACGCGAGAGCGACGCGAAACCAGGTCGCTTGACTCGACTCTGCAACCACGATCTGCTATCTCCTGCCGCGAACCGCGCCTGAAATCGCGAAAATCCCTTCAGGTGTTTGCTGCGCGACGCCAACTCTACTGTTACTCGCGAAATCCGCGCGACGCGATATCTCACAACTTGCACAGGACAGCACACTCGAAATAATTCGGCGGGACGAGGTTGACGGGCTCTAGGCCGCGTCGTCTTCCCGGCGTGAGCAAGACAATCTGCTCGTCACACGATAGGTAAAGGAAGGAAAAGCAGCGGCGGACTAACCACGCCACGTCGCTGCTCAGGACTATCACCAAGGATTTTCAGGAGTCGCGGTGAATCTAACGATAAAATACGCGAACTCGCGGTGATAATATTATTGGCTTGCTCACCTCGAAGCTTTATTCTCGAGTAGACTTATCCTGGCGTCTCGCTCTCTCTCTCTCTCTCTCAACTTTTCGCGCTATCACTAACTGCTTGCTCTCTCCTCGCTCCCAAAATGGCTCCTCTCCTATGTCGCAGTCGTCTGGGAAATTGCTAGATAATTATCCTGGGCGGCTGCTGCTGAAGAAGTGAGCTGTGGGGATTTTCGCCCCAGCAAATCACCTCGGCAAGGCCACAGGACCTCTCACGCGCGCTCTCCTCGCTGGTGGTGCTGCGCCGATCGTCCGCGCACCGTTGTCGCGACGAGCAAACGCGGGAGAATCGATTTTCCCTTTAAGATCGATTGCGCCCGTCGGAGCTCGTCACGAGACCAGCAGCTTACCGCTGGTAACGCGCGCCAGTCGCACTCACCCGCTGTAGCGTGCAGCGAGGCGAGCGCACCTTATCTTTCTCTCGCGCGCGGCTCCCCACCGCGTGCCTAGTCGGCTGTTGCGCGAGAGCGGTGCGCGCGCGTCATTCTGCGCCACGCGGTCGCTCTCGTCACATCTCTCTCGCGCGTTCCACCTCCCGGCCGTCGCCGTGGCCAGGAGGCGTGTTCAGCCTCGCAGTGTCTCACGACCGGGCCTTCGCGAGTGTGTGTGTGTCTAGTGTCCTGCGTATTGGCTGCTACTCAGCCATCAGCCACCGGATTGGCCTCTCTGTGCGTGTATGTGTGTGTGTGCGTGTCTGGCTTTCCTGGTCATGGCGTCGGGGACACAGCTGATGCTGTTGCCCCGTCGCAACACAAAGCGAAATTTCTTTAAATATGCGATTATTACTATAGTCTTTGATACTTATCTGATTCTATTTTGACTTTGTACATACTTGTATGTTTTCGTTATTTATCCTATCAAAGTATCAATACTACAAAGATAGCAAACACGAACATATATAAGTTACTTGAATAGCCGAAGGCACAGCTATTTAAATTGTGTGCTCATCGTTTGGCGCGTATACATATATGTTCGAAGGGCAATTTGGATTTGAATTTGATTACATTATTTTATATTTTTCACATTAAACTATTGAAGTACTAATTAATTTAAATTTAAGATTTATATTATTTCAAAAAATGTATGTAGGAAAAATTATGACTTTATGAATAATGCTTCTTTACATAGTTACAATAATGCGTTTATAACTTTGCAAGATCATTATTTTTTGCAAAATGAATTTCAGGAACACACTCTACGGGAAATTTATTAATATACAGCCTATAATGTGCAGGCTTATTAACCCTTGTCTTAACATTTTTTAACACTGACATATAAATTGCTTAATTACAAATATTCTGTATTTGTAATTTGTATTTAAAAAATCGTTACCGAAAAAAATAATAAAAAAAATTTTGATTTTTTGGACATTTTAACCCAGGCTTGACCCCTTCAGAAAATTCCCATGTACAACTAGTGCTTTTAATATAAAATTGTTTTTTAATATAATTAATATAATTTGCAGCATTCATGGATAAATGAAGCATTAGGAGATTTTGATGAGGAAGCTGGCCATATCGATGAGCAATGGATTTATAACAACCAATACGATTTCATCCAAGAAAACCTACATTTTGAAAAATTGCAAAAAGAATTGGATAGTGAGGAAGCCAATGAAAAAGTCGATGGTTTAGTTTTAAGTAAATTGGAAATGTTTCTTACTATTTTGAGATTCGGAACTTTGTTTAACCTGTGTCAAAGCGGGATAGCTCATTTATGTAAGACGATAAACTGTTTTCTTGGCAGAAAAATATTACCAGACACACGGTTTCTTCTTTATCAACTGTATAATGTTGAGAGTGGTATAGAATACCATGCCGTTTGTCCTGAATGTAAGAAATACGTAGAAAAATTTATTGGAATTTCTGATCATCGAGTTACTTGCAGATTCTGGACTAAGATCATTTTATTAAAAGATCCTATATATAACAATTAGTTTGCCATATTCAATGTTAATAATGAGATAGAGTTTTGGTAAAACAGAATTGATACATTTACAATCTATATTTTATAAAAGATTAAGAAATTCAGAAAATTTTGATGATTTTACCGATGGTGTTTTGTACAAAGAATTTATACAATCACTACCTCAAAATAAAATAATGAATTCTTTAACCGCAACTTTCAATATCGATGGCTTTGAAAGCTCTAAATTCTCGTTGTGGCCCATTTAAATGATTATTAATAAAATGCCATTTCATGTACGATACTATAAACCTATTACATGCGGAATTTAGTTTGGGAAGGATAAACCAGATATGAACATCTTTTTGAAACATTACGTTATATATATGAACAAATTGGCTGACGATGGAATTGAATTTAAAATTAATGGTGTAGATAATCGATATTACATCCATGTAGTATGCTGCTGCGTAGATTCTGTAGCGAGAAGTCCGATGGTAGGCATGGTTCTGTACAATGGATACATTCGCAGTAGCAGAGGTGGTTGTGTCAAATACGTTTTGCTTAATGAGGCGCCGTTAAATAGGACTGAATGAGAAACATTGCAACACATGCAATTAAGTATAAGATCAGTTAATCCAGTGTTTGGTATTAAGAAGCCATCGATTCATAATGTAATTACAGGTTTTGTACCAGATAGCATGCATTGTATCTGTTTAGGTATAGCTGAACAATTCGCAAAATACTGATTTGACACATCCAATATGCCATCCTTGTTATCTAATGAAGAAATAAATGTAATTGATGATATGGTGTTAAAAATAAAAGCACCCAATCAAATCGCTACATTATCTCGATCCATGAAGGAAAGAAGTTGGCTCAAGGCAAGAGAATTCGAAAACTGGATATTGTACTACAGCTGACCGATTCTCATAACTATTCCGCATATGCTTATATATGTTCAACATTGGTCACTGCTAGTCGAGGCATTTCATATCCTTAATAGAGATAAGATTCGTAAAAATCAAATAACACATGCAGATAACTTATTAAAAAAGTTTGTTTCTTACACGGAATCGTACTATTCACAAGCAGCTATGACAATGTACACCAGTTATTACACATAGCGCAAAGTGTTGCAAATTGGAGACCATTATGGTTATTGTTTTGAAAATGGCAATGGAAATTTAGTGTCAAAAGATCACGCTGCGAAAGGCGTCATTTACCAATTATGTAGATCAGTAGCAATGTCGCAAGCCGAAACTATTTTAAGAGATCATATCTTTTCAAGGCCTGACTATAGAGTAAATGAATTTGTTAATTACTTAGTTAAAAAGGAATGTAAAAATATAGTCAAGTTAACAGACTCAAGATATTTTGGATTTAATCGTCGCACAAAATCAATGTGGATTAGGGAATTGCAATTATCCAATGCAACTGTAAGTTATACAAAGATGGTTAAAGACAGATGCCTGTACACGTCATGTCGTCGAAAATTGATTAGATCTAATAACGCCTTTGCAATTTGTAATCTTCTATTGTCATATTCTTAAATAATTTGAATTTTATTAAATTATAAACATTTTCCATCAATTCTTTTCTCTTGCAATTACAAATACAATACATAAAAAACATTATTCATATGCCCATTTGGAAACCTCAATTTTCACGGTATTTATAATAAACATTAAAATATTCAATCACACTTCTTTTTTGTGTTGCTTAAAAGAACGCAATTTATTTCTTGTGGATGTTGCGGGCTGGTTCCATAACTGCATTCATTTTCTCGTGATTCTCCTATAGCTTATCAAGTATGCAACGCTCAGTGGACTCTGTTGTTTGGATTTTACTCCAGACATCCAGCACTATACTGTTTTCATCACCGTCATAATACACACTACTGCTTGCAGTGTTCTGCTGTCATGTAGAGTCCTTTTTAGCTCCTTTATCGATGGTGTGGCTTTCAACCCTGCGTTTGTTACACTTTCCAGACTGATGATAATGGTTGATTCAACTGAGGTGATTCACCCCTTGCAATGAATTTTTATCAAGAGTCTTGATTTACGTTCACTTGGATTTTTAATATCCCTTATACAATGTACAATTAAATTATTTAATTCTGATAATAAAAGAAATATCTTTTTCTATGCATAAATGCAATACGTATCACTTATTTTTTAATATTTGCCTGTTCCGGTGAAAGTGACACACCTAGTGGCAAATCATACATCGCATTGGATTCGACTGTTAATTAGAAAGTTATTCTGTATTGAAAAATATTTGTGATATCTGACAACGTTCCAAAAATTTGTTCTGAAAGAAAATTTTCAACTGAGGGATGCTCAACAGTTTCTGGACCCGGCTTATCACGAGACTAAGGCATAACTTCGAGACGCGAAAGTAGCGCCAGTTTCGTGGGACCAGAACAGACCATAACTAGAAAATATTTCAATATTATCGAAATTGGAGAGAAATACCTGATGACTTTCCGTTGTCAGTGTGGACACTTCTCGGCTCTCATCTCTGGTGCGTCGATGATATAACTATGTCTCTGTTCTCCTACTCCACTCCTCATCTACATATAAATAATAATATTTTCCGCATTAATACTTATTCATTTGAGAAAACGATCCTAGCCTTCGTTATGCAGTCTGGCGTCGGTATCGCTATCTTTTAAATTTCCTTACTCTCTATACGCTATATTTTCATCTTGTATCGTAAGATTCGCATCACAAATTTATAAAAAAAATCTCTGCTAGACTTCTTAAACAATATTCACTCAATATCTTAAGCAATTTTCGCTTGTATCGTCCTACAAGAAAACTAATCGATAGAGGACAACCCATATATATATATATATATATATATATAATGTGCATTGATACTGATAGGATGATATATTATTATTGGTTATCAATGCCCACGAGAAGGACCTCCAAAACTCGTGTCTTATCTATGTGACCGGAAAATCATTTTCTACTCTTTAAACCATTCTGTCATCCCCAATGGAGACACTATCATTGTCAATTACCCTAAGATTAAACGATGCCTAAGTTTTATCATAATTTAACTTTCAATTGCTCTCACGCAATCCACTTTATAAGAGCGATTATTAAGCCAGTAATAATTGTTATTCTAGGATTTGGCTAAGAATATGTAATTATAATAGCCTTAAATTATTAATTTTTTATTTATTTTTACATTCAAAGTTTAATTATTATTCTATAAGCATGTATATATTTTTGAATTTACAGAAAAGAAAATTAGTTTTCTTAACTGCGAGAGTACATCCTGGTGAAAGCAATGGATCATGGATCATGCTTGGTACAGTAGAGGCTTTATTAGGACCTTCTACTTACGCATCAAGTTTAAGAAAAGAATACATTTTTAAAATAGTTCCTATGCTGAATATCGAAGGCGTTATAAACGGCTGGTAAAATTTATGATAGTAATACATATATTCCAAATATTTACCATTATTACAATAATTAATTACTAGCAATAAATACCTCACTCGCTAACGCTCGCTCGGTTGTACTTCGATGTTGTTTTATTAACGTACATAAATTATAATAAATAACTTCTTTGAATTGAGTTTATTAGATTTGCCGTTTTAATAAAAATAATGTAGTACTTCCGAATAATTATGACCTTGTATAATAATTATTGTTATTATAGTATTATATAATAATTATTTGTATTATCTTTACTAATTCCATTTTATTTGAGTCCTTTGCATCATTACTTAGGATCCTTACATAATAATGGACCACAGTAGTGATATAAGTCACTATATAAACTATTAAAATAAGTAGAATTCAATGACAAAAACTAAAGTTAATTGTCTATTGTATTAGGAAAAAATAATTACATTTTTAATTTTTTTTAATGATTGTTACTAACGGACATACAAATTTTGCTCAGATACATGATATACATGCATGTATATGTGAAATGGCAAAAATAAAAAAAAAAAAATGTTTGAATGATTTACAAAGTTTTATTTTTAAAAAGGTTGTTATCTATATAGAATTACATTGTTTTAGCAGCTTTAATCATAGCTGACATCAGAGTAGCAAGATTTCGTCCAACTTTATTCATCTTATTGAAATAATTGTGGTTATTGTGTCTTCTCCCTCCTTTCTTTCCTCGATCTGAAGCATAGCAAAATATTTAAACAGCTATATATTTGATGTCAATGTGTTAAAAAATAAATTTTATTTACATTTTCTATTTTTCCATGTTTTGTGCAGGAATGTTTTTTACTGATCGGAGGATGAATGCTGTTGTTTTTGTGTTGAATTTTCTGAAATAAACATTTTATAAATATATTTTTACTGCAACAGTTTATACTTGCAATATAAATCGTTTACAGGAGTAATATCAAACACTTAACCTTCATGCAATATTAACGATTTCGCGTCATTAATAAATGTAATATAAAAACGGAGTTGTAAGCATGTAAAAATTTTTTGACAATGATGCATTATTACATTATCGTCATAAGATTAGTTATTTCATAAACAAATCTATAGAAGTTAGTATTATAATGTCATTGCGTATAAATTTTAATAATAATGTATATACATATGTGTTATATACACTTACATTTATATATCTTTCGGTAAAAAATTAAAGCTTGAGTTACAAAAATACAAAAAGGCTCAAATTTTGAATGAAATATTCCTTTTTTTTATTATTAAAGCAAATTGTATACACTTTGATACAATATTTTTACACTATCTTTTACCATTATTTATTAATTAATTAAAAGAAAATAAAGTTTGTTTCATCCCCGACAAAAAAGTTTGACTTTTGCCTGAAAAATGAGGTAAAAGTAGCATATGATTTCTTAAAATCAACCAATGGGGCAAAAGTAAATAAAAATTTTTGCATGTGAGAAATATTGATAATACTGATGAATACGAATACGATGAAATAAGGCAATATCTTAATACAAGATATTTATGTGCACCGGAAGCTATGTTTAGATTATTAGAATATACTTTAAATGAAATATCACATACAATAAAAAAATTACCCGTACATGAAGAAGATTTTTTTGAAAAAGGTAAAGAAGAAACGATAATAAATAAAAATGTCGAAACAGAATTAACTGCTTATTTTAAATTGAATCAAATAGATTCAGAAGCTTCAAAATACTTATATTCTGAAATACCAGTATTTTATGTTTTTGATAATAAATAAAAAATGTGGAGTAAGCGAAAAAAAACTAAAAAGCCCGTGTTAAGCAGAATGTATTTAGTCAATCCTAAAGAACGAGAACGGTATTTTATAAGGTTATTACTTTTACATATTAAAGGAGCAACTTCTTTTGAACATTTGCGTACTGTAAATGATGTCATGCATAATACTTTTTATGAAGCTGCTGTAGCTAAAAAGTTAGTTGACGAAGACCAAGAATGGGATAGATGTTTAGATGAAGCAAAACAAGTACAATTTCCTGTTGCACTTTGCGAACTATTTGCTTTCATATGTATTTATCATAACCCTATTAATGCAAGGCAGTTGTATGAAAAATACAAAGAGTTTTTTTATCACCCTAAGTACGAAAAAATCATTGGAGAAAACATTGCTCTAAATACAATTGATAAAAATTTACAAATTAATGGGTAGAAATTATCTGATTTCAATTTACCAGTTTTGACTTCATACATAGAAGAATATGATGATTCAGCAGTAATTTTTGATAAAAAAAACGTATTAGATGATTTACAATCAAAAGTTGCGTCACTAAAATCAAATCAAAAAAAAATTTACGATACTGTTTTGAAATGTTTAAATAACAAAAAGAATAATTGCATTTTTATTGATGGACCTGGAGGAAGTGGAAAGAGTTATTTACTTAATACTTTTAATTTTTGTGTGTTGCTTGGACAGGTATTGCGGCAAATTTATTGAGTAATGGGAGAACAGTTCATACGACATTTAAATTACCACTTAATATTACAGACGCTACCACATGTAACATAAAACACAACTCTGAGTACAGTAAAAAATTGAAAGAAGTACGAATTATTATTTGGGATGAAATATCAATGACGTCAAAATTTGCATTTGAAGCAGTAGATCGTCTACTTCAGGATTTATGTAGTGACAAAGATGCATTCGGTGGTAAAGTTATGCTTGTGTCAGGAGATTTTAGACAAACATTACCAGTTGTTCGGCACGGAAGTCGAATACAAGTTATTGAGAATTCAGTTAAACAAAGTAATTTATGGACTAATTTTACACGTATGACATTAAACGAAAATTTACGAGTATCTAATAATGATGACGATTTTAAACAACGGTTACTAAATGTGGGTGAAGGAAAAACGACTACGTCCTATGAGAAAGAGCATGAACTAATTGAAATTCCTAATGATTTAATAACGAAAGAAGAAGATACCATTAAAGAAATTTTTGGAAATGTTATAAAAATAAGTGATAAAAAATTAAAAGATAAAGTTATTTTGTCTCCCAAAAATAGCGATGTAACGAACATTAACAATGAAATTTTGAAGATAATGGAAGGAGAATCGTATGAATATTTGAGTATAGATACGGCAGAAGATGATAATGGTGAGAATTTGGATGTTATGTTACCAACAGAATTTTTAAATTCATTAAGTCCAAATGGTTTACCACCACATAAATTATCTTAGACTACTCCATAGCCTTACAGCTTTGCAGAAATCTATCCAAATAACCCAGGTATGTCGTAATCGTGGACACAAAATGAAAGCTCGCACTTGTTTCGATTAATTCCATAATTAAGGATTCCAGGTATTTAATATGCTCTCTAAGAGCATAAAAAAGTAAAAAAAAACAATGCGTAGAAAAAATCTAATTAGAAATTATAGGAAAAACAAATTTTTGTTCGAGAAGTATATTGCCTTGACTGTATTAAAATCAATAAAGAGAAAAAGTGAACCAAATATAGTTTCGCTTCTTACGCGTGTCGCTTATAGTCTATACAGAAACCTTAAATTTTTAAGTAAACAGTTACTATAATGTTGATAAAAGTTATAATTATTTAATAAGGGGGGCTTTCTGTAAGAGCTGCAGGATGAAGAAAGGATGTCCGTAGGGTGAGGTTACATCACCAACACGATGGTGCCTAGTGGTGGATAGCCTGTTCCACGTAGTAAATAAGGAAGGCATAAACTCACATGTGTATGCGGATGACATCGTCATATTCGTGAAGGGGGATGATATCGATGTCATATCAGGCGCAATGCAATATGGGGGGGTAAACCACTTATAAGTATAAGACCACGAATAAGTATAAGACCAAACAAATGACAGAACTACACCTACAGCAGACCCAGGCAGGAGTGGTTAATGAAGTAAAGTAATGTATTTAGACATAACTCTTGACTCAAAGCTTAAGTGGAACAGTCTCATTAGAAGAAAATGCGATATTGTCCCCCAAAGATTAGTGGGAGATTTTATTTCCACGCGGCGAAGATCATAACATTTCAAATCTCGCCACGAAGAACTCGACATGGCAATAGTTGCCGCAACGACTAGCTTACTTCACCTCTTTGCCATGAAGACTATGTGATTTCACGTTTTTGCCACAAGGACTAAGAGATTTCACACGTTTGCCACAAAAACTAAGACATTTCACATCCCGTTTAACGAATATATAAAATTTCTCATTTTTTTAAATGATTGATCATGTGTTGTTACGTGTGAGGGACAATAGTTTTGTTCACCGTGAGGCGTTGAGCTCTCGATTGCTGCGAAAATATCAGGGTAAAGAATAAAGACAATAGATTATTGGCCAATAGTTTATTTATTACTCGCAGTTAACAATAAATGAGTAACTTATGAAAGAGAGAAACGTGAATTTAAGTAGACTGAGAGTAATTACGTTTCTAGCTACACGATCCTAATCTATGTCGTCGGTCATTCGGTCATTAAAAAGCGGCGAGGCGGGTGGTGAGTCGAGTGGCGGGTAAGCGGCAGAACTCCTGCTTGCATCCCTTTTTATAATCACGCACGATGACCTGGCTCTTATAGTCCGGAGATAAAGCTAAAAAAATTGTACAAAAATTTGGGATTAGGCTTATTTTACCCTCTAGTTCATTTTCTATATTGTGCTGTTGTACGCTTTTTGTTTTTTTAGGGGGAAAAGCTACCCTTTATTGTCAAAAATTATAAAATAACATTAAAAATCTAAATATGGGTAAAAATAGTTAAATAATGATTGTTTCATACTTTAGGATACAACTTCATAATTTTTCAACCTACCCTTGTTAAAAACTACCCTTGAAAATATTGAAATTTTTATAATCTAATTTAATAAAAAATAAAAAAAGTAAAATTTCATAAAAAATATGTATTATTACAAAAATAATACAGGTTTCAATACATGTATGATTTTTAAAAGTCTGTCTCACTGATTCGATCTACTCCGTGGTCGATTTCATCTTCCTCTTCTTCAATTAATGGTGGACTATTATTAGTCTTCACCCGAGCAACCAGAACAAGTAGAAATACAATACAACCCAACTTTTCTGCACCCGCATGAAATACCGCACCCTCTTTTGTATTGGCGAAAAATCATTTTTAAACGTCCATCGGGTGCAGGTGGTTTGTTCATGCGCACGGGGTGTAATAAACCTTCTTTTAAGCACCATCCCAAATCTATTGCTCGAATGTTTTCATTTCCGAACCATTGTTGAATTTTATAGTAATATCTTTTTGTGTGCTCGTCTAAGGCATCATCAGTGGGTAGAAGAGAAGAAAGTTTAACTGCACTATTTTTTGTTGTGGCTTTGATGAAGTATTCAAATCTTGAAAGTTTTCAAATCTTTTATATTTGGTAACTTTTTAAACTGTGTATCTTTAGCAACTCCGTATAACATTATTGTGCAGTATCTGCTGGCTTCTAAAATATCTTCGGTTTTAGCTGTACTACTGTACAGAATCTCGGCGCGTTCTCTCACGTCGGCTCTTTTTTCTACAATATCAAAAAAATTTTATTACCTCTATTAAAAAAAGTTGATACGGTATCACAACCAATAAATGCATGAGAAAAAGCTATCAATTTTGCACTAGAATAAGTGGGACATATAACGTATAACGGCCGAATATACCGGTTATATAGATTACTACGCTCCGAAGCGAGTAATTCGATTTTTTCGAAAAAAAGTGATCGATTTTTTAGGCATAGGTCCTTTATTTTAGGTGATAGCAAATTCTTTTTAGAAACGGTTTTGTAGGGCTTTTTAGGAGCTATAAGACTATGTGAATTAGGAATATTATTATTCCTCTCCATGTTTTTTACAATGAATTATGAAAACAAAGGTAAGAGATGGTGTTGAGAAAAAAATTAATTATTTTCTCAACACATACTTCAAAAAAGTGGCAACGTCTCGTCCCTGGTGGGGACTGTCTCAAACCTTTATTAAAATAAAAAAATATTAATAAAGATAAAAATAATACATGTATCCGTTACATTTTAACAAAATATAAATGTTATAATTATGTTGTTATACAATACTCGATACTTTGACTAGTCTTACCATCAATAATATCACATGCGAAACAAACCGTCTCTTTCGTCAAATATATTCATAGTCAGTAGCAGAACAAATAAGAGACAACAAGTATGTACAAAGCGTGCGCGGAGTTACACGAAGATACCCGAGCTCATTTATTTTCGCATACATATGTGGCTCTACTCACGCATACATTAGCAGGCCGTACATAGTATAGAGAAATTTCAAACAGAGAAAAGGATTACATATTAGTAGCATTTGTTTGTTAATAGTGTTAAAATCTTCTTGTTTGTTAATAATGTTTTTATTAATATTGATAAAAATACTTTCTGATATTAATCTTTTAAAATAATTTGGTTCTTCATCTAAAATTTTTACATTATCAAAATTAAAATTATGAGAAAAATCATTAATATGTGTAGGAATCGGTAATTTTTTATCTAACGAAGTTTTTTCATTTTCCTCTATTCTCTTTTTCAAACTTCTCTTAGTTTGGCCTACATAAGCAGCGTTACAATCATTACAAGGAATTTTTAAAGTATGTGTTGATAAAAATTAATTATTTTCTCCCCAACACCAGGGTTATCCTCTTACCTTGATTTTAATAATTCATTGTAAAAAACTATGTGAATTAAATTACTCAAGATCCCTGAATTTTTAAATGGGGAGAGTTTAAAGCGCTTGAATAAGGTGATGTTCGATCGTAAATGTAGGTGTTAAATGGCTATATCTCGCTGAATATTCACTGTACAGAAAATCTGTACACAGGAAAATTTTTGTCATTAAAAAAGCTACAATTTAGTACTATATTGTTTTTTTTTTTAGTATATTTAGTTCTTTGGGAGATATTTTTAAGAAAAGGGTTAAAAACACGAAATTGAAAAAAATCGTTTTATCTTTAAACTCCAATTTTTCTAAAAACAGGCATTTTAAATGGATCAAACTTCGTGGGTGTATTAATAGTACATATTTAAATAGAGTCATAGAACGGTGGTTATCAATTTTAATTAGGGGGTACTTTGTGGGTTGTTTTCACAGATTTTTTTCATACAAAAAAGCAGGTACCGATCTTATTTTGACCTTAAGTCGGTTAATTTTCATACTAGAGACATTTTTTTTGTTTGAAATCTCTAATTAAATACTTTAAAAAAGATCTTCCAATTAAAGCGTGATTGTTATATTTTTACGTGTAGTGTAATGCGCCATAGGATGTGTTTATGTAATCCTATCGTGTATTATATCTACCTAGCAAATCTCTCTTTCTTAGCAAAATTTTAAAAGTTCTTCTCGCCTTTTTTAAGGTGCATCTGGAATGATTGTCTTTGTTGTTCTTGATTCTCATCCTTTGTAGGTTTATCATGGAGTCCCTTGGCATCAGGACATGCTGAACAACTACTCCACTGGCTGCGGTCAGCTATTGTAGATTTGGGAAGCTGAGGCCGGTTGGTGATAGCGGAAGTTGAGGAATGGCCTGGCTTACTATCACTGGTCATCTTGTCTCATACATCTGTGGAGGAGTTTATCTAAAGTATTGTTAATAAGAACTAATTACTTATCACCTGTGTTTTTTTTTTAAGAAAGTTGTGATTAATACCGTTTCATTGAACAATATGATAGAATAATTGACGCGTACCTCGCCTAATGCTACGAGTCGTATTGTATTTGTACGTGAGATGCAGCCATGCAGCTAACGTATCTACTCCATCAATATCTATCGCGTTATAAGTTGATCGTTTAGAACTAGAAAATAATTATTTCCTCGTATTTTTAGAGAATACCCAGGTGTTAGAAGTGCTTATGCGCATCTAAAAGGTGATCCTTGAATTTATGAGTTTAATTTTACACTCCGAGAAGTTAACGAGAGTCGTGCCGCTACTGATTTTAATTTAACAGCTGTTGTCATCTACCACAAAGCTGATATCAGCCAACTAAGCCCACCTGGGCTAATGCACGAAGCAGAAGCGACACGCGTACAGCACAGCCGTCAGCGCCGACCAGCCGCCGACGCGCAATCAGTCATCTCACCGAGCAATACCAGCGATAACCACCTCACTGAACAACAGCGAGAGCAGTCAACATGCGTTCAGCAGCAGCGTTTACCGTCATCTTTCTGTAAGTCTCTCATAAATTTTTGCGCAGCTTGGCTTCCGCGGTTAAATTAATTTCAAAAACGAAATTATACAGCGAAAATTATCTATTATAATCGCGAACAAAAGATGGCTCCCCCGGGATTAATTAATGCAGCGAAAAGAGCACTGGGGCGCGTCCCAAGGAAAAAGCCGTAGACGAAGACGGTAATTCAAAACTGTCTCGTAAACAGTTAGAACGCGCAAAGAAAGTCATTAAACTGCACAGAAAAATATCACCGCATCTGGGCAAAGCAGTTGCGGGCGCGTTATACGAGAAAGATTCTGAGTCAAGCAGCTCGGGTAACGGTCATAGTCGCCAGAGAATGACTAGCATTTGGACTGAGGTGCAGAGACGGCTTTTGGAGAAAAACGCCGCGACACCCAGCGCGTACGAATTTTCGAAATCCGTCAACGTCGAAAGCCGCGAGTTAATAAACATGCAGTCATTTAGCCCCGCGTATTCGGAAGCAGGAGCTGTGGGTCCGCCGGTCGTGCAAACCTGTAGCCAAGCCGAACTCAGACGATTGGAAAGCAGGCTAGAGGATTTGAAGTTAAATCCAATTTCACCAAAAATCAACCCATGGGGAGAAATTGGCGAGCCGCTGGAAACGCCAGAGCGGCTGGTAATAAATGAGAGGTGCCAGCAAAATATTTCGAACCTGTACGGCGTAAAAACCATAGTCTGGCGAAATAATGATCTGATCGCGAGCGGCCCGAAGCCGCAAGTGCGTCTCACTCCTCTTGCAACTAGCGATAGTACCCGGCAAGCACAATATTCTCTCTGCGAAATTGCAGCGCCCCCAAACGAAAATCCTGCAGGCGCGCAGGAATTACGCATCTCGCAGGAACAACTATAATCGATAATAAAAAGCGCGATCCGAGAATATAGCGAGAACGAGAATATAATATAATATAATAGAATAGAATAAAATTTATTTTGAACAAGTCAAAAGTATTTTGTACACATCAGAGTCATATCGTAGTCAATATACATTTCGTCGATACAACTTTACAATGCGCAACTTTTATTCATCGTCAACTCGGTACATATAACAGCGTATTGCTGTCCTAAAACTACCAAGCGACGGAAGAGTCCTCAATTCGCGTGGTAGCGAATTTCAGAGTCGTGCACCCTGCGAACTGAAAGACTTCATCCCAGCCTCAGTACGCGAATTCGGGACTATGAGTTCTTTGAGGTCCCTGCTCGAGGTCCTAGACTGGTTTTTCTCAAAAAGGGCAGCAAGATATGGTGGCTGCCTCATAACTATAGCCTTGTACAGAATAACCGCGGCAAAATACTCTCTCCTCTCTCGAACCGTTATCTATCCCAATTTCTTTCTGTATGGGGAAATATGCTCGTCCTTCCCAATGCCAAAGATATATCTTATACAAGTATTCTGCAGCCTCTAAAGTCGAGAGTCAAGTCCCCTGAGATATCCATATAAATAAGAGAGCAATAATCCAGATGAAAGATTGCAAGAGCTAACCGCTTACGAAGCGCCTTAGTTGTGCAGGATCTGAAAGATCTGAGACCATATAAAACCCTATTTACTTTACGACTAACTGCATCAACCTGCAGCTTCCACGTCATTCTCGAGTTCATCACAACACCAAGGTTTGTCACAACGTCAACAAATGGAACGAAAACGGCACTTTTAACCTCAATGCCGGGCAGCTCTAGACTTTGTATTTTACTAATGTTCTACTCCGAACCAAATATCAGAGCTTTTGTTTTGCTAACGTTAAGGCCTAGCGCATTCTCAGTCACCCACGCCGACACAGCTCTCGCCACCATCGACAAACGATCCACACCCTCCACAAGATTGTCTCTAGCTACTTGAGTATAAGTTTGAAGGTCATCCGCATAAAGCAAGTGCCTAACACTGTCTGATAGTGAACCCTCAGGCCCCTGAAAATTGGCCAAAACATTATGTACAAACTGAAAAGCAGAGGTCCCAACACCGAGCCCTGTGGTACGCCAATATTAGTAGTGAGCCAATCTGACTCGCCGTTTGTTTTTGTAACTACTCGATGGTTACGTCCTGTGATATATGATCCAATCCACAGAACCACCGACTTAGAGAACTCTAACCTAACCAGCTTGCTAAGGAGTTTAAAGGGAAAAATGGTGTCAAACGCCAGGCGAACCGAATTTACAATGGTAAATCACCGGTTCAGAGACCTAAATGCAACAGCAAAAACACAGCGCGCCCGCGCAAACGATACAGCGAAACCGAGATAGAGTCAGATTGCGCGTCGGAAACGGAGACGGATTCAACGTCCGAGAGCGAAGAATACTCGAGCGACGGATCGCGCAGGAGATTTTTTAACGACGGAAGTAGTTGGCCCAATAATTTTGGGAGAAGGAGGACACGAACGTGCAGAAATAGAAGCCCGGAAGAATCTATCGAGAGGAGAACCGCGAGACACAATAGAAGAGAAAGCGACTCCTTAAACTTATTTTGTAATTCGGTCCGAGAAGTGTCGCAAGCGTTTGGTCCGGCTTACGAAAAATGTTTGTTAATACAAATTGCTAACCACCTAATAGGCAAAGCAATGGGCTATTGCACAAGAACGGCCCATTACAGCTTCGTCAACGCGCTATTAAATGACTTAACGTTGCACTTCGCAAACATCGGTATCGCGGAGCAAATAATTGCAGGAATTCGGGAAATCAAGCAAGGTGAAAGCGAGTCCGCAGGTGATTATGGCTCGTAAGCCGGGAAATTGCATAATCGGTTGAAAACCATACTAAGCTCGGCCCAAGAATTATCGAGTGCTGACAAAGACGCACAGATACGGCAAGCGGACGAGGATGTTCTCGAACAATTTTTGCTCGGGCTCAGGCCACCGCTGGACCACTTAACTCAAAGTAAATTCCCGAAATCGTTCGGAGCTGGGATAACAACGGCAATAGGCTACGAAGGAAAGCAAAGCGCGAGAACCGTAATCCCAACCAAAATAATATCTCCAAAACCAGCAACGCAAATGGGTAGCGCGATCGCCGAGGAATCAGCTACTACAGATAATCAAAAGTCGAGCCTAAACTCGGAAAACTCCGACAAAGCTTTTTGCGGCTACTGCGGCATGTCGGGCCATTCAACGGACGAATGCCGCACGCTGGTAATACACGCAGTCGAAAAGAAAATCGAGAACCCGTTCAGTAACAACAATAATGGGAATACCCAGCGCGGTAGCAGCGACAATAATGAGAACAACAACAAATCGGGTAATAGAAACGGTAATAACGAAAACTTGGAAAGCAACGTCACGCGAAATAATAATAATCGGGGAGACAACAATCGCAGGAACGGAAACGGCGGTTATCGAGGAAAGAACTTCAACCCAAATTACCGCAATAATCAAATAATAGAGACAACGGCAACGATAGCCGCTAAAATAATTCAAACGACTCAAACAACTTAAACTAAAAAGATGCCCGTCGCGCTCCTCAAGCGCTGAGCGTCTGATAGAACAGCAATAGTCCGAAGAGAATAATACCGAAAAATCAGCGAGTATAAAATTTTTAACAGCCGGTAGACAACCGCCGATTGTAAGCGTAGATTGCTTCCAATTAAGAACGAAATAGGGCAAATTTTTCGCAGACTCCGGAGCAGATATTACGGGAAAAATCGGGGATTTGGCCCCAGACTACCCTACGTCATGCAGAAAAAAATAAAAGTACAGGGTGTCACTCCTGGCAGCTCTTTCACGCTCGGGCAAGCAGTTATACAACTGCAAGGGCTGCAATGCGACGACCAAATCGTACCGAACGAATTTCCGATAAACGAAGCGGGAATCATGGGGTGGGACGTCATCAACACACACAAAGGATGCGTCGATGCTGCCAGCAAAAGCCTTTAACTCGGCGACACAATTTTGCCATTCGAGTCAGACGAGCAAATCTCAATACCGCCAAGAGTAAAAATGATAATCAGCGTAGAACTGTTGGAATGCAAAACGGTCGCGGACAATACGTTATATCAAGCCGATGAGGACGGCTCAGCTGAAAATATCGCGGACTTTACAGCTAACTTGCGGCACATGTACGACACAGACAAGCAGCAAGAAAAATACCGAGAGGTGAGCGCGCTATTTAATCGACTGCTCGCAGATAACAAAGCCAGGCGCGAGCGAGTCGAAAAATTACTAGAGTTAGCGGATACCGAGAGTTGCAACGCGGAGAAAATCGAATGCGTACGCGAAATTATCGAGGAATACGCGGGCGTATTCGGGCTAGAGGGCGAGCCACTGCCGGCCACACATTTGTTACAGCACAAAATTGTGCTGAAATCCAATAAAGTAATAAGAAACGCCAAATTCAGATTTCCCCGAGCCCTAAAAGAGCACATGCTGCGAGAGCTAGCCTAGCTCCGCGAGCAAGACATAGTCGTGCCCTCAAACTCAAACTACTCCTCCTCGCTCAGGATCGTACCGATTTACGCGCATTAAACGAGGAAAGCATTAAACTGTCACAATATTAATGATAATAATACTCATTGCAATCTTCTGTATAAAGCGCCGGTGCGCTATCAACCCAGTCGAAAGAGTAATAAAGCAACAAGAGACGCTAATGGCGCTGGACCACGTGCGTCATCATGCTACAATAGCTGCGACGCCATCAACGAAACATAATAATCGCGCGGGCGCATAAAAAAAAAAGAAAACGAGCTCGACCACATAAGTGTGCTTCACAACTTTCCAGCCACTAGACAAACAGATACACAACATTAATAAATATAGTGCTAAGCTGCGCAAAAGCACGAGAGTCAGGGTGCAACAATACACCACGCAATCTCACCTCACGATACGATTCTTGTATATGTATGCGCAAAGCGCATACCAGAGCATAACTAGATTTTAAGCATTTTTTCTCATATATTTCATGTTTTTAAACGCAACATCTGCAAAGGGTTTCAAGTCACACTCTATTGTAGACTCTATTTCTATATAATAATAATATAATACAGGGTCCAGCGCAGAAAACCGGCAGCCTGTCTCCGGAAACGCTGGGAAAAATTACAGTATAATTGTAAGATAAAATGGAGGAAAAGACGGGACCGCCTTATATCATTCCAATTTTTCAAAAAAGCGAACGCGCAAACTAGAACAATCGCCAAGGTCTCCAATTGTTAACTAATATTAACAAATTCATATCACACCCGTATAATATTGTATTTCATTCTAAACGAAGTCAAAATAATATTATAATAATAAATGTGACAAACGATTGTATAATTTACGTTACACAAATCGAACCCTGTTCGAAGTTTATATTCATAAACACTAGACATATAAGTAAGTATTGTAAGAGAGCTCCGTGAAGGGAACATGTAAAGCAGCAGCGGCTGCAAGAACGCAACACCCACGTCCTACTCTTCAAAACACACACATACGCACACACGAGTATGCACACAAGTGGAAAGATTGGAACAGAATCGAATGCGCAAGGGACATAAATAAACAAACAAATTGTGCAGCTTCGAGCTGCACTGGCATCCGGACATACATCAGAAAACATACTCACACATTCACACAATACACGAAGCGCTCCACGGCGCGGAGCTCATAGATAATAGCTGTACCTCCACAGGTAATCGCTGCTAATGCCACGGCATCGTCCACCAAAGAGCCCAACGCCCAAGAGCTCGCGCTACGCAAATGCAGCGTATGCATCTACGCACGCGCGATCGCTCGCCACCAACGAATCGCGACGGTGACGAGGCGAGCTGTCTCCACACCACTGTCTTTTCTTCACCTGCCTCTGTGCTCTCTGGGAGCACCCCCATTTTTCCGTAACACTATTAATTGGAATTAATTGCAATTAATCATTATTATAAAAATTTAAACTCTTTTGCTAATTTCGCTGACTGAGCGAATGCAAAGTTCATTCACTTTATATTTCCTAATGACAAGTTGTCTACTTAAACAATTTTTGTGTTATCAAAGGAGTTACTGCTCAACGTAAAGGTACAGATATTAACACTAAGAAGAAGTACAATAAATTGTACTACTACTACTTTTTAACAAAAAAAATGTTTGGATTACGAAGGAAACGTTATAGTGCTATATGTATAAGTATTTTTAAGCGCCATTAATCTATATACGCTTTCTTTTTTTTCTTATTTATATATATGTATATACATTTTTTTTCTAAATCCCCCCTTATTTTTGTTTTTAGTTTGAAGATTGGCAACATACCCGAGCATTCGCCTCCGCCGGCCTCGGAAGTATAGCTGCATTTGTGTAAGTTTATATGTGTAATTCTATTTTATTTCTTAGTTTTATAGTATATTAAATATATTTGTTTTTTTTTGTTTCAGTATTAAGATTGGCAGACTGTACGATCCTGGCGACGCTTTAACCGCTACATTAATGACTGACAACGAGATAGAGATTACAGTGACAGCAAAAATTGCTGGGGTCTCCGGGAATTATTTTGTTATGGTTTTCTTATTTATTGTAATAGTTTTAAGAGAGTTTATATAGAATATTTCTTGAATTTCTATAATGTAATTGTAGGATCCCTAATTCCGCATAGGTATAATTGCAATTGTATGAAAACTTGATTTTAGCTTATAAAAATTAATTTTAGCTTATATATATTTTTTTTTCCTTTATCCGTAAACCAATCCTCAGTCATACTCGATAAAAAAAAATGTTTTATCCATGCTAGAAATAAGTAGCTTTTAATGTTTTAGATAAAAATAAAATTATATCGTGAGATGTAATATAAATATTACTTTATTATCATTAGTCTAGGTTTAATGATAAAATATCATTCTTCTTAGAAATTGAAATAGTTGATTTATTTGGACTCATTACTGATGGTCTATTCGGAATGGGAGGAGGTGATATGGTTTTAGTTATTCTAGGGATGACTTTAAATTCTTGTAGTTCTGTCTCTTCATAGACTGCAGTTTTTGATCTCTTCTTCTTTTCGAGTGTTTCTTCAACAGAGTTCTTTTGTAATGATGTTAATAAATGTAATATTGATCCAAAAAAATGCTCTGATCAACTGTATGGACTGTCCTTAAATTGCGTGCATTGTATATCCTCTAATAATTGTATCTATTATTAGTTTTCTGACTTGTAAGATATTTAATATCATTATAATTACTAAGGAGAGTGATTCCCATGCTGTTAATTTTTTTATTATTAATTGCCAAGTACTGTTGGCTATTTTTTTTAATGTATTTTCTGTGAAGATATTTCCTGATAGAATATCTCTCGTAAATTCTTTAGCTATTATATTTAATAATGATGTTTTTCAATTGGAAACATCAAGTGGAGCGGGAGCGCCTCGAAGGCGAGTTTGCGAAGCAGATGTCGCCGCGGCGCCTGTGAAACTATTTAATTTTATATTGGTCTTTCTGACGAATGTTTATATTGGTATGCTAAAATATGATTTTAAAGCAAAATATTAGCAAGAAAGCAGCTTTAACATAATACACAATTATGCAAGTGAACGAAAATGCTGAAATCACTTTATTCTTCTTCAGCCCAAAAAGCGGTAAGACCGTTGTAACGGTTGCGTCCCCCTTGCCCCGGATTTTGTCAGTTGGGATTCAGGATTCGGAAAAGGGGGTGAGGTTAGAAACAACTCCGTTTGGTTAAATTTTAATAGATGGTATATTTAGTCATCATTCGCCATCTGTAACCAAACAAAAGTACGCTTTTAAAAAGACTTATCTCTTACATCTATTCGTTATTATCTAAGCGGTAATCGCGGTACTTATAAACTATCGGTGTGGTCCTTAATTCTACGGTATGACGCTTGACATTAGTCGTTGCTTACATTTGTTTCGCTTAAACATTCGTAACGCTGATTCGGTCGCCGGTATGCCTTGCTTACAATTACTTGTATCGACTACGCCTCGAGCACGGCGGTTTGGCTGTTACCAGGTGTGTAATTTGTTATTGCGGAGTCCTCGCGAGAACGTGTGCGCACGATCTTGTGTGGACTCTGCGCCGGTTCCCGGTTTCCCCCCTACCCTGTGTGCGCACAGCGGTAGGTGGAACGGAGGAACGTCGGCGGGATGTTTTAATGTACAGGTGGAGTCCCACAGGACCTGATTGAGACGTGTGCGCACGACTCAATCCGGTACGGTGGCTGTCTCTCGTGGCTTCCCTTGCCCTGTGTGCGCACAGCGGCAAGTGAAGCGGCAGAGTGGTGAGTGACTGTGTGTGTGTGAAGTGCGGTTGACCACAGGATCCGATTGAGAGTTGTGCGCACGACTCAACCTGATACTGGAATCGTTTTCCGCGGTTTCTCTTACCTTGTATGCGCACAGCGGCAACAGGAACGGTCGAAACGGTGTGACGGTGCAGCGGTATGTGTGTGGCGGGTGTGCAGATTCTGACAGAGACGTGTGCCAGTATTTGCAGCCGGTTTCGGGTTGCGATTGCCCTGTGTGCGCACAGCGGCAACAAGAACGGCAGAAACGGTGTGGCGGTGAAACAGAGTATGTGAGTGTATGCAGATTCTGACAGAGACGTGTGCGCACGACTCTGCCAGTATTTGCGACTAGTTTCGGATTCCGATTGCCCTGTGTGCGCACAGCGGCAACAGGAATGGTCGAAACGATGGGAGGGAGGTTAGCGGTTTAGTGCGGTAGTTTCGGTATCCGTGCCGTTACGTGTGCGCACGAAAACGGTCAGATATCGTCAGTTCCTCTAGGGCCCTCCTAGCGGTGTCGTGTGCTCACGGCAACGCTCGGATCGGGGGCTCTGATCGAACTGCCGCCGTGCTGTCGCGGCCGGGCTTATATAGCCTAAGTCGCTGGCGCCAACGCCGCCTGGTGGTGATTGGGTCGAGTGTTGTTTGTGTATCTGTGTGGTGCTTACCGTGCTCTTTTCGGTAGTGTGCGTTATTTTGTTTGCGCCCGTCGTCGGTTTCGTTCGCGGCTGTGTTTACATTGTACGAGCACGTGTTGCTACCCCTGATCACTCGGCGTGTACTCATGTTGTTGTCGTGCGGGTCTGCCTTTCGCTCGCTTTGTTTGTGTGCCCGCTTGTACATATTCTGCACGAGACTGATGTCTCGTTGCACCGTTAAGCATACCGCCTGACCGAGACGAATGAGAACCGTGCTCCCCTATACAATACTGTTGTTATGCTTTTAATTGAGTCGATACGTTATTGGGTTATGGTTATACATTGCAATAGACTAGAAACAATGAATATATTATTATATTTACTTGATTTACAATCAGTTTAAATAAAGTAATACTTTGTTTTGTTGAAGTGTCTTTCTTATCTTGCGCTATACACCTAAGTAGTATACGGACTCTTATGGCGAGACATAACAAATGACGTCATCACTGGTGCCTGTTATCTTATCAATATAAACAAGTGATTAAGATATATTAATTACTTGTTTACAAGATAAGCTACCTTAATTGTTTATTTACATGATAAAATATTTTAATTATTTGTTTACAAGATAATGGTCAAGGTCACACACCAGAAGTAATAATTTCACTTTTTATTTATAAAAAACAATCCAATATACATACACATCAATAATGTTATGTTAACTGTTTTGTATTTTTACTGGATCGAATATTATAAACAAATAAATAACAAAAGTATTAATAATTTTTAATATACCATCTCGACCCCTAGTTTGTAAAAAATTTATATTTATATATCATGTTTTATAAATAAACTGATAAGATAGCTTATCTTGTAAATAAAAACAAAATTTTTGTGTCTCCTATATCGTCTAAGTAAATAAAAATATTTACATTAAACATTATATCAAACAGGAAAACAAACAAGTTATTAACATTATCTTTATTACTTGTAAATAAATAATAAAGATAATGTTAATTACTTGTATCTACATGCAGATACCGCCGACAGAAACTCTCTTCTCCTTATAACTAAAATATTATCATTTACATCACCTTACTCTCTCAAGCAATCCTTTCTCATTACCATTGTACTGTAATCTAAGAATGTTTATCACTAAAACCGTTAATAAAAGTCGGTGAAATGTAACCTTAACCTTTTTTGACGGTTGGCACGAATACGATATATCTTTCCGGTTGCGTCATCAGCATACTCTTTCTGTAACTAGAATCCTATAAAGTTCTTTCATGTTGCGTCAGACTCCTTTGCATAGTTTCGAGAATACATTCGTAGGAATTCATCTCCCACTCCTCTCAACGTTGTAGTGAGGGATTCATTCGGGTAGAGAATAAAAAGAGCAACCCCAGGCTGGAACACCATCAGTATTCAATTGTGGAGTTCATAAAACGTTTCTCCAGTGTAAATCTTCTGCCTGCTCTCGTTATCTAAAGCCTTCACCATGGCACAACCAAATATTAGTGCTCAAGCTCGTTTGCCGAATATTCTCCCCTACATGCTGCTGTCTACAACCTACGCAATTAATAAGTCAAATTCCAAACTGGTTTCTCTTGGATTAGAATGCCACCAGGGTAGCTTTCTTCCAGTCGCAAAGCTGTCCACGTCTACAGCCTGTTTCAAAGCTATCAAATTCGATGTGAAATACATGGAGGTTTTTAAGAATTACTTTGATCTTATAAACACTTATTTTCAAGATGCGTACAGATTCCAAACTGAGTACGGTCGACCGACGAAGGTGTACATGAATAATGACGACATGCTGTTTATTACAGCTTACAATACGAAGTCCATATTGATAGAAGAAAGTTTGTATTAAAGAATTTGTAATTGAATGCATTAAAAATGATACACACTATGTCGTTGAGATGTAAGTCTACTATGATGAAAAGCTACAAGATATTTCTACAATACTATACTTTGTACAACGATAATATTAAAATTATAGTTGGTGATAAATTTAAGGGCGATATTAAAGAGCCAATATTAAATATAATTGTTTGTTAAATAGCTGCTTTTAAATTGTTTAATCATGTTATTCTTCGTTATTACGTTCTATACCATTTTTATTTGTAATAAACCAGAAAATATAGATGTATTCTTTCTTGTTACGTCATTCAAACCTTATTTTCCCCTTCCATTCTCCTTTCATATCACTATAAATATCAACTCACTGCGTGCAACTACTCATTCTGATGAATATAGTCTTTGAAGGAACATTGCACGATGAATAAAGTAAAAAATATGTTTTCGTTAGGCAAGAAGGAGGGGAATAGAAAATCTCTAATCGAAGAGAAAGAAAAATCGCAGGAATACACCTTTAAAAAGTGTTATTCTTAATACTCTACAAACACTTATTCGTTTCCGAAACAACAAGGTTATAAGAGTTTTAAAGAATAAACATTGAATTTATAAATTTTATTGCAATCGGTCCTTTTAAGGACCACTATATTTAAACAAACGTAGCACAAGCTAATAATAAAAATACACACATTTCTTATACTGCACACAAACCATTAAAATATGTAATACAGATACTCGTCTTGCAAAAAAAGAAGAGGGCGACAGTGATGATGGCACGTCATAATTATTTGTTTATGTAAACAAACATTATATCTTAATTATTTGTTATATGTAAAGATAAGTGTCCGACATTGATGACGACATTGCTTATGAAAAAAGGATATCTATGAGAAAATGTCTAGTCTTATTACATTAACACATTCCTTATCTTATAATCAAACCATTAAGATACCTTATCTGGTAACTAAGTCGTAAAGATAAACATACAATTAAATATAATAATACTCTCTGCTACACAACCTCATTCTTGACTCTTATAAACAAACAATTATAAAAATAATAAGCAATAAGAAAAATAAATAAGCAATTAAGATAATTTATCTAATAAACAAGTAATTAAGATATTATACTGTGAAAACAAATATATTAGATATCTTATCTTATAAACAATATCTTAAAATACCTTGTTCTGTAAACAAGTAATTAATATATCTTCAACATTTGTTTATATTGATAAGATAATAGACGCCTATAATGACGTCATTTGTTATATTTTGCCATAACAGTCTGTATGTTACTTACCTAGAGTTAGCCTTAAAATAACATTGGATTGAGGAACTACATTTCTGTTGTTTGCACATGTGGCTCCATCTCTACTTTATTTACACCTTGTTTAGCTCTGATATATCGCAAATTAATTTAATAAGAAAATTTGAAGAATTAATCGTTTTATTTTAAAGAACCACTAAATTATACAAATGCAAATCTTCAAATCCTTAATAAAAGTAACTTTTTTTTAAACGTAGTTCAAGAATATTTAAATATTATATATTACCGTGAATATTCGCGGTGTTATATAGCGGTAAGTTTTAGCATATATAAAATAGGTGCATATAATCACAACTTTATCTACAAATTTGTTATTTAAATATAATCAAACTGCATTTCAAAATAAATTGTTGTTTATGAGAACGATTTAATATATAATATTTAAATATTCTCCAACTGCGTTTAAAAAAAGCGTTGTTTATAAAAACGATATATTATATAATATGATTCAACATCTTTCATATCAAACCGCAAAAATGAAGAATTACTTAATTATGTACATTATATTTTGGATACTCAAAAACTGTTTTATGAATACCAGCAATGCAAGAAGTTTAATTTTTGATAAGTTTGATATCCAATTGTTATAAAATATGAAAGATAATTTTATTTGTTCACCTATGAACAAAATGAAACGGGCCTGGCAAGTTACCTAGTAAGTTTATCATAACAGTTGTTTGTAAATGATTTATTTACTGATCGTAGATCAATTTTAGTTTTGTAATCAACTGTCCGACTCAGCTCAGAATTGAACAACAATTTGTTTGCAATATTATTGTTAAAATATTTTGGTAATGAACTTGACTTTGGTTATTGATCTCATTTCTTTTTTATCCGAAATTTCGTTGTCAAATTTTTATGTATTATTTATGTATTAACATAATTATTTGATATAAAATTATAAGTATGGTTATAACATTTTTATTTGGTAACAATGATTTTGTGATAATTATAATTATAGCAGATAAATAGGTCAGCAAACCATGTTGCTGAGATGCAGAGTAATGTGCGGAATAGATGAAACTCGCCTAACCTTTTACTTTTGTTAAAAGTTTTTTTTTTAGAGATTTAATTTTTTTTTTAGCAAACTTATTGAGCAATTAAAATTTGTTCTAAAAATAAAATATGAACATTTTTAGCACATTTAGGCTATTGTTTTTTAGTAAAATTTTTATCCGTAATATGATACCACTGATTATTTTGTCGTAACATATTGGTGTAATGACCTTGGTTGCAATAATTACCGTGGTGAAATATCCCTCTTACAACGTTATACTGTTTACCATTGATATTAACTTTACATGCTGGTATTGCATTTATTTCTAAATTAGTTATTTTTACAATATCGTTATCAATGCGATCAAATAACATGAATTGTAAAATTACCAAAGTATTACTGATTATTAGACAACTTTCTCAATCTTTTTTAAATGGCAACCATTATTACAATATCTTTTAATTTCTTGCCAATTCCCAATATTATAATCTATAATTGTTTGTAAACTGCAAAAAGTTCTAGTATCTGGCAAGAAAACATTTACAATATAATTAGACGTATCACTATGGTTTCGTTCATCGCAACCAGGACATCTAATTGTTTCGATTAATTGGTTTTTAAGAATACTTTGAAATATAACTGATTTATTGCACAGATGTAACAAAAATTCTGACACATCTTGCTGCACATGTATTGTAAAATCTTTTCCAGCAAACTCTCTTAATGCTTGGATATCAATATTAGTTTTACTAATATATTGTTGAAATACTGTTTTAACACTGTCTGTATGACGATGTTGTAATAAAATTCTTCTAATAGTTTGGAAATGAAATAAACTTTGCACGCAGGCATTAGTGTAGCAAGAAACTCCATGATTGTTTGGTAAACCACAAATATCTAAAGTAGCATTAGAAATTAAATTACTGTGAGTGTATATCAATGGCAATTTTTTATTGATACACCATCGCGTATCATACACTTTTATATTTTGATTTTTTTTGCGATCTATTGGAACATCGAACCTATTTAGATCTGGTCGATATTCTGTTAGTAGTCTATTGTGCTCAAGAATAGCTGATATGTCTGCAGTAGAGCATGAGGGATCGAAGTTAATGAGGTTGCAAACCTTCTAAGTTAGTCACTCTTGAAGCTGCAACGTACGTTTGATTACTAGATACATTATTTCCTGCTTAAACAGCATTTTGTAGGCTCAAACCTTGACTTTTATGAATGGTTATTCCATAACTATTACAAATCGGGAATTGTTCTCGGGTAATGGAAATTTTATCCATAATAATGAATTTATAAACGACTGTGCCGATAGTTTCATTAACTAATCCAATAGAAACATCAATGTTTCTTCTTATCATAAATTTGGAACCAATTTTTATTGTAATTACACGATCAATCCCACAAAAATTGTCTTCATCATCATTTAGTAGTTTCAAGACTTTTTCTTGTAATTGCACATTTGTATGAGTCTTTAGCAATAAGATTTATTTCTTCTGTATCAAGTGTGAGCATCATAGTTTCATTAATAGCATTGCACATTTTTCTTATTGGTAATAGACATACAGTATCAAGTGGTAATTTGATTAAATATTTACATAATTCTTGAATATTTTTTGAGTAATCATTACTTGTTAAATTTATTTTTCTAGTTTTCAGTATATTTATATCAGAATCAGTCATGAAATCTAATCTAATGCGTGAAAGAATTTCTGAGTACTCTTTATCATTTTTTTGTCTCATATTAATTGTTAATTCATCATATTCAAATAATGCCCATAAATTAAAAGATTTCATCGATTTTATATATTTATCAATTTGTTTTTTGTTCATTCCGACAAATACAAAATCTTCACGAACTGGGGGAAGCTACAACAAATCGCCAAAAACAAGGACGTTAATGCCACCAAACCATCCATTGTCATTATCAGATGTATCGAATATCTCAGTTAAACGCAAATGAATATACATAAAAATAAGATTCGATACCATTGATATTTCATCAATAATAATCAAGTCAACGTTCTGTAATGTTTGCCTTATTTGTTTTAAAGCTGCTACAGATAATAATTCTTTATATTCAGCTGTGCCACCGTGTTCTACTGGAAGTTGTAATAATCTATGAATTGTAAGACCTTGGTTATTACCACGATGAATTTTATTCCAGGAAAGTAAATTTTCAATGAGAAAACTTTTACCCATTCCTCCGGGATCACTTATAAACATGTGTTTTAAAATGAACTCTTGTACTTCTTCATTGGAATTTGTACCGTAAATTGGAGCATCTTGGATCTAAAATGATAGTGGGGTAGCCCTCTACCTTGGTATTCACGGACACAGTAATAGCGGGTAACTTTTCCAATAGGATTTGCCTTTGATAGTATATAAGGTAACGTAGCTTTAAATTTATTTTGAAAATATCTAGCTGTAGATACTGGATATGCGGCTATTAATTGCGAAATAGAACGAATATCAATCTACCCATTTAATTTTTTGTTTTATGTATTCCGCTAGTGCAGACCACATCCACTCCCCAGAGCTTCAAGTAATGAAAAAGTAGCAGATCCATACTCGCGTGCCATACAACTAAATTCATTACGAACTTTTTTCCAATATGATTCTGTTCCAGGTAAACGAGAGAAAATTGTGTCTAGATTAGCATCTAGCTTACCTTCATGTAACATATTCAGAAATTCTTTAACCGTGAAATTGTACCTTGGATTAATAACATTAAGCATTTGAAATATTCCAGCATTTATTTGTCTCATTGTATTATTGTATAGTGAAAAAAACAGATATTGATTGTTTAATCTGAAATGTGAATGTTTAGATGCTAATCTACTCTTGATATAATCAAAATCTCTTAATTTAGGATTTCTATCGGCATGTTGACCCTACTTTCGATAAGAATACAAATCAGGAAAGCATGAGATCTAAATCTTTGCCTCTATTATTAAAAGCATTAGCGGAAACTTGCAATATTTGGTACAACGCTGTATCTGATTCATTCTTTTTTTTGTCATGCAAGGGATAAATGGCGTAATGTTCATAAAAAAGATCAGTTTGATATTTTTGAGTTAATAATAGACGTATTTGTGGTTCGTTTTGTACTAAATTTTTTTGAGATGTACACTTTTCTGTTTCTGTTTTATTATTCATTTTATATTCCAATTGCACGTGTATTTTATCGAACAACATTTCTGGAGTAGTTGGAAGTTCAATTTTTTCATAAATCGAATTATTTTGCTTTAGCCAATGTAAAGCTTTCCATACTTTCTTTATATCAATACAGTCTTCCGAAATTTTGTTAGCTTTTGTTGGGTGAGTTCGAACCAAAATATACAATTCATGATCAACATTTATGGGATCAGTATCAGGAGATATCTTTTTTAAAGTCTCTTCTAGTGGTAAGGGTAAATGAAATGTTCTGCCAACAACTTTATCAATTTTCACATAATGAGGAACATTTTTATTCATAACTGTATCCATTTTTGTAATTGTTTGGAAAGCCTTAGCTCGTTGTATTAAAATTTTTTCCATCATATTGAGACTTATAATTTCTTCTGGAACTTCTTTTACGGAAAGGTTATACAAAACGCAATTTGATAGCATAATATTCTTTTTTAAGTTTGTCAAACAAGGTCTGCAAATATTACTTTGTGTAGGAGTTTTAGAGTAGTTATGTGATTTCTTAATTTGTTGTAAAAGACTTTCACGTTCGATACCTTATATTTCAAAAACAATATTATTATCATTAATAATATTCTGGTCAAAAATTTGAATGTCTCTCGCACAAAATAATCTTTCACATGAAATACAAGGAATTGCAGGTGGATCTGTGACTATTTTTATATATTCCTTAATACCAATGCTAAATTTCTCTTTTAACTCGGATTCATTCAAACTTACTTGATTTAGATTTTTATAGCTTTTGATTGGTACACCAAACTTTTTGGATTTTTGTATAATATCTCTTAATAACACAACATCTGCATCATACAAAGCATTTTCTATGTTTAAAATAATAGTAAATGTATGTTTTAATTCATAAAGTAATCTTTGTACTGTTCTCAAATAAGGATAATGAGATGACAAAACTTGTAATTTTAAACATTTTGAACTTCATAATAAAGGTTGATCATAACAAATACTTGGATGGCCATGTTTATCAACATCATGGTATTGAGCCGAACATATATCAGTAGATAAAAGAAACTTGTAAGCACTTCTAAAAGTTATTTTAACAAATTCTGAAAAAAAACCTTTAAGCTCTTTTAATATATCGACATCGATAGTTTTGTAATAACCATTACATTCCCAGACTTTACTTTTCTTACTTTTTTCTTCAAGAAATGGTAAAATATTTGTGCTTTGCCCTTTCTCATTTATAATAATTTTATCATCGATATTAAAATCATTAAATAAACCAAGCCTAAAGTCATATGCAGCACCTGCAAAATATGGTTCTGTGGAGGAGGTATGTTTCGGTCTATCGCATGTAGTTATCTCGTACATAAATAGTACGTAGATACTAAATTTTCAGCTTCTATTCTGCATTGTGTCGAAGAAACAGAAAAATTTAATTTGACCATAATTTTAGTTGTAAAAAAAGACCATAATTTTGTTTGTCTAAATATTTTAGAGACTCAGTAGTTTTACTTTCATTATTATGTAAAATTTTTTATTTTTGCATTTTACGTTTTTCTCTGAGTGCTTGTAAAATCTTCTGTTTATTTTTTTGATAATATGTTTTATTTTATTCTGGGTTGCGATTCTATATCTATTTGTTCTCTTATTACTGTTTATGGAATTTTCATCTGTATTTTGATTTGTTGTTCGTTTCCTATTCTAAACAACATTATTACTTAAAACTTGGGCTGCATCAGTTCGTAAATCGGTTAGGTAATTAGAAAAAATAGCGAACAATAATTGGAAAGATTATTAAAACATGAAAAATGTTGTATTAATTGATTCTCAAACATTTTTAATAAATGTTTACGCATTTCACTTTGGTTATATACCATTTCCTCAGGTCTGTAATCAAATAAAAGTATCACAGCAAAGGCTATCAAATAGACACGACAATCCTTAACATTACTTTGAAACTGAACGCTTTTAAATATAATAGGTTTCTTTTGTTCATTGAAACAATAAGGGTGCAATTTTTCTAATACTGTAATAAAATCAGGCCCTAATTCTGTACTATTCATAGAATCGTAGACAAACAAACTATTAGTATCATAATATGTGCATATAAAATGACCTACTTTAAAACCTGGTTGAAATAGAATTTGTATGTGTTTATTAACTTCGTTTATTTGTGAAATTTTAGAAATAATCTGTAAATATAATGTCGAACACGGTTTATATGCAGAAATGTGTTCCAACATTTTATGAAAGTAATCTATGTGCTTATCATCCAGACAATCATTGTTGATAATAAGATCTTTACTATACAATTTTCTGGGCGGAAAATATATTGGAATTGGCAATACATTACAGGGAAAATGTTCAATGTACTTATGATCAAACAATTTTAATAAATATGAACGCATTATATGAGTATCGTATCTAACAAGATTTGGTTTCATTTCACACATTAAAGTTATTGTAAAAGCTATGGCAAAAACCCCACAATCTTTCTTATTCAATTGTTGTTGAACATTTGAACGCCAGCCATGACACTTGCCGTGTCATACACGGCAAGTGTCATGGCTGGCGAGAGCGGAGGCTCGTTCCATCGTCCAAAGCATATCGGTTAGAAATGCCATCCAGAGCAAATAGTTAAGTCTATAGTGTGTCTAATATGTGAAAGTGTATATCATACTAGCGAATTCGAAAACAACAAAGGTGTAAAATTAAGTGAAGTTCTTGGAATATGTGGGGAACACGATGATCTAGACCTAACCTCAAAAGTGAACAGTAGAACGCTGAGTAATGAAGCAAAGCTTATAATTGCCTAAGTCAAGTCTACTGAGAGAAAAGATATAAGACGCCAAATATTAAAAGAATTTGACAAACAACTCAACGAGAATGAAGATAAAATTCTAGATAATAGCTTGCTACGTGACAATACGATACTAAGAGAATTAAATAAAGAACTTAAAGAAAAAAATAAGCTTTTAAAGGATCTATTGGAGAAACAAAAAAACGATACACCAGCTGTTAACATTAAAACTTTTTCTGAAGTTATCTCTAGTACAAAAAATTATAATAAACCAAAACGTGTACCTAAAATTATAATAAATAAAACTGCTGAAGATCAAACCATTGAAAAAGTGAATCAAATGGTGTCGCACTATTTGATCAAAGACAAAACAATTCAAACAAAAAGAGTTATCAAGAAGAAAAATGAAATAATTATAAACTGTTTAAACGAGGAAAGTGTCGGTAAAGTGCATAACGTGTTAAAGTTAAAACTAGCAGATACATGTGAAGTAAACAGAGAGCAAGTATAGTGAACCCGAAAGTAAAAATAGTGGGAATAGATAATTTTGAAAATATGTATGACAGAAATATTGAAAAGGACATCAATGAGAGGAATTTCAGCAGTTTTAAAAAGAAATGCGTCTTGTTGCACTCCTACAAGAATAGTAAGACTCAACTGCAGACGGTGATATTAGAAATGCCTGCTGACGCATACGAACACGTCAGAGAGAATAATAACAGAATCTTCGTGGGATATCAAAATTGTAAGGTGTATGATTACTGTAATGTCAGACCATGTTTCAATTGTGGCAGGTTTGGCCACAAGGGTACTAAATGTAAAAATAACTCTATCTGTCTAAAATGTGCCGGAGAACATAAAACAAGGGAATGTCAAGTTAATAAAATGAATTGCACAAATTGTGCTTTTAGTAATAGCAGATATAAAACAAAGTTTAACATAGAACACGTGGCGACAGATAGCCACGAATGCGAAATTCTCAAGGCCAAGATAAGGAAGTATATCGACCTTACCGATTATACCATACAACCAATATTACCAAGATATGTCGGTACAGTAGAAAAAACATCAGACAAAGGATTACTAAAGAAAGCATCTGGATTGTCTGCAGGTTCACTGAACTCCATCAACACACGTATAGCAGATAGGTTAAGAAGCAAGAAATAAGCAGAAATGGATCAAGACCTTAATTTTGATGAGGTAAGCAAGATTGAATGTGAAGTAGAGGATATCAAGAAGCTCAACAAGACTATAATGAAGAAAAAGAATTTAATTTTGTCCGTAAATATAAGAAGTCTAAATGCAAATTTTATAAAACTAGAAACTTTTATTGAGCGTTTAGCAAAAAAGCCATGTATTATAGTATGTACGGAAACATGGAACTTGCAACATCCTCAATTCTATCAACTACAGGATTATAAAAGTTATTATAATGAAAGTACAATCAATAAAACGGATGGTGTCATAATGTATATAAAAAATAACTTATATGATGATACTAGAATAGAAGTGGTTGATAGACTGAGTATTGTAAGTATAGTTATTAAACTTATGAGTGGAGAGTCAATAAGAATCTCTGCGATGTACAGGTGCCATGATATACCAAAGTCGGAATTTGTAAATAGCGTAAGAAAGTTTTTGTCTAAGCATAGAAATAATAAAAACCACTGTATTTTTGGAGATTTTAATATTGACATATTAGAAAAAAATGTAGTGAAAAATGAAATTAGTGAAAAAACAAGAATTTATAAATAATTATCTTGAACATAAATATGTACCATAATTTAGAGGAATTACACGCCCCTCCTTAGACTTGGAGAAGGGTACATGTATTGATAATTGTTTTGCGAAAACTAGAAATATTCAAATCGAGTCAATTAAATTAAATATTCCTTTTAATGACCATTATCCATTGTTCATAAACATGGACCAGCTTAGATTGCAGAAAGTTAGTGAAAATGTTATAGGATACTTAAACTATAGTAAATTAATAAATATAGCTAAAAAGCTTGAATGGCAGTCATTGCTGGCAATACAAGACTCCAATGAAGCTTTAACCAAACTAGTAAAAATGATACAAAACTGTGTCGAGAGAGCCACGTGTGATAAAAAATTAAATAGAAAGAATAACAATTCATGGCTAAGAAAAAATTGGATAACTAGAGCAATACAAGTGTCTTGTAATACTAAAGAAAATTTGTATAAACTGTGGAAAGATAACCCAATTAATTCAGCACTGAAAAACGAATACAAAAATTACGAAAAAATTTTAAATAGAGTCATAAAAGACGCGAAATACAAATTTGAAAATAATGAAATAAAACGAAATATTGACAATCCAAGACAGCTTTGGAATATCATCAATACTAAGCGAGGCAAAAACAACCAAAAAAGCAAGGCACTTGACTATCTAGTTGTAAACAACCAAAAAATTGATGACAAACTAACTATAGCGAACACAATGATTGATTAGTTTTGTAAAGTGGGCATTGATCTAAGTAACCAAATTCCAAATTTGGATAATGATCAACTAAAACTTCCAGAAAGAAATAATAAATCTATTTTCATCTACCCATCTAATAGTTTTGAAATTTTAAAAATCATAGATTCATTGAAAAAAAAACTGGAGGTGTTGATAATATCAATGCAAAAACGATCAAAATAATAGCAATTTTTATAGCGAAACCGTTAGAACACATTTTTAATCTGTGTATCCAGCAATCCGCGTGGCCTAATGCACTAAAAAATGCTGACATAGTTCCAATACATAAAGCAGGTGATAGGTCCTGTATGGCGAATTACAGACCAATCTCGCTTATATCAAACATAGCAAAAATTTTTGAGAAAATCATGTACAATAGATTGTACATGTTTTTCACGGAGTGTGAAATTATATCTGACAAATAATATAGGTTTGTAAGGAATAGAGAAACTATGGACACGTTAAACTATATTTCGAACATTATTTATAAAAATTTAGGCAAAAGTAAACCTATTATCACTACCTTCCTGGACTTAGCAAAAGCTTTCGACACTGTGAACCATAAAATACTATTAGATAAATTGGAAAGATACGGAATAAGAGGCAGCGCCCTAAAATTAGTAACTAGCTATCTCTCAGGTAGAAAACAATGTGTTAAAATACAAGAGTGTAAAAGCGAATACAAAGAAATATCCATTGGTGTACCACAAGGGACCATTTTAGGACCTTTATTTTTCATTCTTTATGTGAACGATCTACTGAGAGATATGCAAAACGACACTATTATGTCTTATGCCGATGACACTGTTATAGTAGCTAACGATAACACGTGGTCATCTGCACAGGACAAGATGAATAAGTATCTAAGTAAAGTCGCGAAGTGGCTTACTTTGAACAAATTGTCATTAAATGTTAGCAAAACAGTTTACATAGCTTATGGCAGCTACTGTGACAGCGTTCCGGATAATTTACAAATTGAAATAGGCAATAATATAATAAAAAGAGTAGAAAGCCACAAATATCTAGGATTAATTTTCGACTTCAATATGAAATGGGATAAACATACTGATTATATTGTAAAAAAAACTAGGTATTTAATTTTCATTTTTGCTAAAATTAAAAATGGAATGGATCGCAAAACATTATTGATGGTATATTATGCATTTTTTCAGAGTTTAGTTAACTATGGTATAATTGCCTGGGGAGGAGCATCCAATAACTGTTTAAGTTCAATTCAAAGAATTCAAAAGAAAGTACTAAAAATTATAAATAATAAACACTTTTCAACACTAGACCTACCTGTTACAGTCAGGCAATTATTCCAATTAAAAGCTATTTCTTTCCATTATGATACATTAAGAAAAATATATACATCAAGCACTAGCAATACTAGAAATAAGAGTATACAATTGACAAGAATAGGTAAGACTGTAAGTAAAAAAAACAGCTATTTCGTAGCCGTTAATATATACAATAATTTGACAAATGATCTCAAAAAGTTAGTATACAGCAAATCTGCAATAAAGAAAAGACTAAAAAATTATATAAGAGAAAAATATGTATTATAAAGAAGAAATGTTGTTATCACACTATTACTCAATCTTTGGATGGACCTCCTTAAAGGTTGTTAAGAAAATTTTATTTTAGACATTATTTAGTTTTAAGTTAGTTCTAAGTTTTGTACCATCCCTATGTACAGACAACTCTGTTTGCCTCTATAGGATGCCTTTTTCTTTTAGGCATATGTAATGGTAATAATAAATAAATAAATAAATAAAAATAAATAAATAAATTTGTAACTACAACATCTTTACCTTCTTCAAAATAATAAGGGTGTAATATTTTTAAAGATTTTTCCAAATCTTTGTTCATTACTTTGTTATTCATAGAATCAAATACGTAAATATAATTAATGTCATAATAAGAAGTTACCCAATGCCTAGCATCGTTTGGGTCATGACTTGCTAGTGATATATATATATATATATATATATATATATATATTTTTTGTATATGCTTTTGATTTCTTTGAATTCTATCATAAACAAAACCATAATATAAAAGCAAAGTTAGGAAAGGTTTGTAGTTTAAAAAAGCAATTAATAATAATAAAAAATAATCAATGTCTGAATCTATAAGTAAATCATCTGTAACACGTTTTTTTCCATAATCTGGAAAATTGTTAATAATGTTATAATCCATTTGATCAAATTTATTATATTATCGCTTTGATAGGTAATATAAGGATTAAAAATAAAATATTTGGCAAAATATATTTGTATGCTTTGGTTGTTATTTGGTAATTTTTTAAAATATATTAATATTTGAATAATGCAACATTTATTTTAGTTTGAATGTTAGTTGCTGTTATGAGTGAGAGTGAGTAACGTCTATATAATTAATATGTTCGTATGGCTAATAAAGACTATGGATTTGGCTGTTTATGACTATTTATGGCTGTTATGGCTGTTATATGGCTGTTATGGCTGTTATGGCTGTTATGGCTGATAATGGATGTGGATGAATATGGAGGAGTATGATTTGAAAAGTATTGATTTTTATCAGAGAAAGTTTAGCTGTGGCTATCGTTATAATATGAAACAAAAAAAAATGACTGGAATAAAAAATTATTTAATAAGTTTATTTTCAAAATATTTTATTATGATAATTACAATAATTTATATTAATATAAAGTATTAAAAATTGTACAAAATCTATGTAATTTTATACAGTAATCACGTAGGATGTAGGCTAGCACATCACAATTCATTTTTTTAAGTTATCCTTGAATTTTGTTAGAGTTGCACGTATAAAACCTGGAAAAGAAAAAATTCATGAAATATATAACAAGAAGCTATATAAAAATGTACTACTAGTATCGATATAATAAACATGCTTACAATTCTTTTTGTGTAACTGGAAGCTATGATAGTATTATAGTAAATAGTTTTTAAAAGCAAACTTTATAAGTATAAAAATAATAATTATTTAATTTATCAAAGAACAATAATATATGTATAATGTGTCTAGGTTGTGTAAAAATAACTTCATATATTGCTGTAACACCTTGAAACAAATTAACATGCCAAATTTTAGTTCTCTAGATATAATAGTTTTTAACTGAATAAAAAACAAAATTATTAAAATCCTACTATAAAATGTCACATAAGATCTTAGATGAGATCTTACCCTGGTAGAAAATACGCCATAATCTATGACCGGTCGACTAACTAGTGCCCATATTTTCTCAGAATAATATGTTGATATAATATGCCCACATTATATTGAGTACTTGACTCCACCAATGGAGTTATAACCTAAAATCCATAAACTATATACCTCATATATAAAAGTATATACAAACATAATGTAACTGACTAACTTAATATTATTCAAGTGTTAATTATATACAAAGTGGTGTCTATATGTTCAAAATCACCAATGATAAGGTCTGCTAATATGGATATTTCCATCTCATCAGTTGCGAGCCAGTTATACTCGGTTACTATCCACGTCCAAATCTGTCATGATTATGCTAAATCCAATATATTGAAGTTCGATATCTGTTCTTTTGTGTAGAGATTTGTTAAATTATTCTAAAACAGACTGCGAGAATAGTATTTACTTAACTGTCTTGGTTCGGCTTTTGATCTTGCACCCTATGGCTTTAATGTCAGAATATACAGGTAGATCTATACATGAAAATTAAATTCATATCAGCTAGAGTGAATTCAACTTGATATATTGCTTTAACATGCCAATACAAATTAACATATAAAATTTCAGACATCTAAGTGTGATAGTTTTTTAGTGAGAGGAAAAATAAAATTGTAAAAAGAAGTAATCGGAATCAGTAAGAACAAAAGCCGAACCAAGACAGTTAAGTATAAAATGTCGTCGCAGTCTGTGTTGGAATAATTTAACAAGGCTCTACGCAAAAGAACAGATATAGATCTTCAATATAGTGGATTTAGCATGATAATGACAGATTTGGACATGGACAGTAAGTGACTCGAATACTGATGAGATGGAAATATATATGAAAATCGCTTAGTAGACCTCATCATTGGTGAATTCAAGCAAGCAAATTACACTTTTTACACAGTAATTGCACTTGCACAATACAAAGTCAGTCAGTACAGCATGCTTGTACACTTTTATATGAGTGTGTACAAATATGTGTAGGGTTAGGTTGCCACTTTTAAAATGTACCTTTAAAAACAGATATCTAGATGCTTTCATTCAATACCTAGATTTTATTTACATAATTTGAATTTACCAGGGACAGTTATATGTTTTTTAACTCAACAAGTATATTTCAGTCCAAGTATAACCCTAAATATTATGAACATAGTATAACATAAGATTTGCCATAATTTTTGACATATTATGCCAAGTTACCGTCTCCTGCTAGCTGGGGTATATGGACATAATAGCTCATATAATCTGCCGACACAGCCTAAAATATGGCATATTATGGGCACTTGAGCCTCGATTTTTTACCAGGCTACGCCAAAATCTTATCTGGATGCTAAAGTTAATTATAGATCGTCAGAGCTATAGTGATGTACAAGTCAGTAAGTTCTATGCCATTTGCATTCTTTTTGAGGTTAACATCTGAAGTTTTCAGCATAAATTTTGATAAATTATTTATAAATAAACTGCGGAAACAAATTTTAGTTCATTGTCTGTTAGAATTTTCATCTCGAGGACTATGAAACTTTTAAAAATAGCCGGATCAAATGTCTTATGATAGTTATCAAATGCTCTACTAGCTGTTAGGTAGTTTTGGTTTTTAGTATATTGTTATGTGCAAAAAGTAATAGTAACTTTGTCTCATTTTCTGAAGCATTAATGAAGATTTTCACTTTAAAGAGTTATGAGAGATTTCTAATACGATGCCTGTTTTTCAATTTTTGTTTGTTCTGTAATTTGAAAACTAATAGACCTAGAGAGCTGATTTTTAGCATGTGAATTGCTTTTGAGATTGTATAACAATATTTGGAGTTAAGATGACCTCAACCGATGTACTTTTAAATTTTACTCAGACACTCTTATAAGGAAGTTCACTTAGCTTTTCCAAATGACGATTTCAGTTAACGAATGACCTTAACAAAATTCACTTTAAGAAATTTCATATGTGAAATCAAGAAACATGCATTGGTCTGAATGAAAATAAAAACGGTGACAATTAAGCAAGAAATTTAGAGTAGATCAAAAATACTAACCAAAAATACTACTTAAGCCAACCAAAAAACCTAAATAAATATTTCAAACGACTACCAAACTCTAAAAACAATAAATTAAATCCAACCCTAAACCCCAAATGGGGCTAACGATCATATGTAAGTTTTGATCATTTCGTAATAACGTCAGTGGTGGTCGTGATCACTAAAGCGCGCGCTTGTGGAGCTGCGTGCATATCGTTTTGTCGGGGTTCAAATCCCCAATACGAAATTTCTTTTTTGCATTTCCGGTGTACAAAATTATAATAACATTTTCACACACACGAAGATATGCAATTTAAATTATAATTTTATATGAAAATATGTTATATAAATTAAATAATATAGAAACTTAGTGCGTATAAACATTTTTAATTTTTTCATGTCCATAATTTACAACATAGTAAAGTTCATTAACTTTATTAACATAAATAAACAAAAATTAAACTACATTGTTTTAACATTATATTCAAGAAAACGCTACGTATAACAGATTAAATCTGAAATAATTGTATTAAACAGTTATTAAAATCAATAAAATTATAATTTAAGTTATTATTGACATTATTATTATTATTATTATTATTGTTATCATTATTATTAATACTAAAATTATTATTGTTATTATAATTACTATTACTTGTAACGGGGTGATTTCTAGGCGGCTAATTGCCTATGTACCCCGTACAAATGAAAAGTTCTCCTGTACTTTGCTTTTGCGAGATGTTGTACTCGCTCGTGTGGCCGCCTACCTGCGACGATGCTCCGTTCATCAAATGAACACATTATCGATTCTACTAAAAAGGCGTTTATTCAGTAAGAAATCCGTCGTACGTGTTGCGCCTATTCGCGTCACGAGAAGGCCGCAAAATCTACCGGATCAACGACTGGGGTCAAATGCCTCGCCAGTCGATCGCGCATAAATAAAATAGAAATTAACTCCTACTTTCTCTTATTGCGTCGATCCTCGTCGTCCTCTGGCCAGGGAGTCTCCTGCTCGACCTTGCCGTGTTCCGGTTGCGGTGATCTACCAGTGGCAGTGGTTACTGCGGCTGCTGCTGTGCTGCAGTTGCTGCTGTTGCTGCTTTCGTTGGTGCTGTGGCCTTCGATGGTGCTGTGGCCTTCGATGGGGCTGTGGCCTTCGATGATGCTGTTGCTGCTTCCTTGCTGCTGTTGCTACTTCCTTGTTGTTGTTGCTGCTGCTGAACACTTGGAAACTTTTGCGCGCATAATCTCTGACTATTCGCGAGTGCGGACAAAGGCTAACTGACTCGAATTTCCCTCTAATTGCGAGCCCTCTACTGGCTGACATTTGTATAGCGCGCAGTCGTGTTTACAAATAAAGATCAGTTTGATGTCCCTTTTCGCTTTTTATAAATAAGTGTATTCTTATTAATATCCTTACTCGGGTTTAACAATAGGTTCGTGAGTTTATTCATACATGGATGATTATCTGAAAACTGCGAATGTCAGTGTCGCATATACCACAGCAAAAAGATAACATTGTTATGGTCTCGTAAACGTATATTGCTTCCTCCTAGAGGAAGCTTTGTTTCGCTAAAACTTCGTAGAAACATGTTCTTAGATGTTAGAAATTCGAAGTACGTGTTTTCAGGAAATGTCCGTATGGATATGTGTGTGCATATGCATACTGTGATATTTCTGAAACTATTCAGTCAATATCAATCAAATTTGACATGCATATATAATTTTGGATTCTGAATTCGGAAAAAACTTTTTTTTTTAATTTTTTCAATTATTTTTTTATGGCAGAGTTTTTGATTTTCAAAAAACTTTATTTTCTTTTACTTAAATTTTTTGATTTTGACAATTGTAGCCATATTTTGGCCATTTTTTGATATTTGAAAATTTTTGTTTTCGTTTTTTTAAATGATATAATGTATACAAAAAATTCAACAATAGTGTTTTTGAAAAAGTATAAAATTTCCTACTTTTTCACGCAAGATTTTCTAAATTGACCGTATCGTTCAGTTGTTATGACAAAAAAGATGTTTTTTTTTTATTCATAACTTTGAAATTTAACAGTCTAATATTTTCAAAAAATTCATAATAGCAAAGAATAATAATGTCTATATGTGGTAAAAATTTTAAGTCATTTTGGTGCTTAGTTTTTGAGAAAAAAATCGGTTTTCTATGTCGCACGGTTACGGGAGTAAAAAAGCTTTAATTAACTTTAAATTTTGGGAAGATAGATCTTTTAATTACCTCGGCTAAGTTCTTTTCGCAGCTTATGAAAACGATTAGTTAAAAAGATATTAAAATACAAATTCTTTGTCTCTCACCCTGTATTTTTTTTTCATCCAAAAGTCAGATCAAGTCGCGACTCGCTTTTGGTCCAATGGCGAGCGTAAAAATGGCGGACGAGTGAAGAATGCACAACCATATACTGCAGAGATAGGGCGTTATTAATCCAGAGTGACAGTATATGTTATTGTAGATAACCATGCGTTCTACAATTTTTCAATTTGTCAATGTCTCTTTTTAAAATATGATTCGGCAATATGATAAGGTTTTTCTCCCTGTTACAAAATTAACGATTTCTTTTGTATTAACGTGTTATTGCTGTAGTAGTAGTAGTTGTTGTTAAATGGAAACATTGACGGCCAAAATCGTTAATAAAACCTCATTAAAATTATTTATAATTATTATCATACGTTATAACGAGTTGATGCTCATGCCCTCGTTATTTCTCTCTCTCCTCAATATACATTTATATTATATATTTATTATCATATCTTATTTATTATTGTATAGCATTTACAGCTACAGCAGCAGGTAAGTGAGAGAGCGTCATCTACAGAGAGCATAGAGAGCAGCGCGTACATGTATGTGTGTGTCGCGCTTCCTAGCGGGCTGAAGGGCCAACTTAAGTACGTGTGTGAGAACGCGCGACAGAGCTCCGAACGGCAATTAGCAGCGGTCCGTCTTACCGAGCAGACGTCTTATTTTGTAGCGCGATCCTCTGCTTTGACGATTGACAGTTTTCTTTTGTGAATATTGCGTGCGTGCGTTATATCGTGTCTTCCTCGTGTCGGATATTGTAGAAGATTCCTGTACGTGCATCTATTGCCCTCTGCTGCGTAGCGTGCTGGTTATACCGCCGTCGCCTTTGTTATATACGGAGATCTACTGTTCCAAAGAAGCCACGAGGCATACTAGCGACCGAATCTTAGCAAGTGTGATTGTAAGTACTGGTTTGATATATTGCTTCTCTCTCTTTGCTATTACTGCTTCGCTCTGTCTCTCTCGCTTGCGCTGCAACTCTGTCAACTATCAGTCAATATATTCTGTTTTTTACTCTTTATATCTTGTTCACGTTATTCGCGCCTCATTCTACCTTTTCCCTTTTGCGCTTACATTTTTCTATTCGCGTTCCATTGAAGTCAAAGCTACGTATTATCATCCACGACGCTCTCCGCGGGCCATCGTCTTCAAGGACGATCTTCACGGCACAACTGTCTACCGGGTTAGGCTTCGTAAAGCCTATAAGAAGTCCGCTTCGAGCTGCTTTAACCATTCCTCTCGATTCCCATTTACTCTTTAATTATTTAATAACGAGTGAGTATGCACACCGTTATAACGTTTAACTATTGACAATAGAATATTTTCTTAGGGAAAAAAATTCAATTGTTATCTTTAACAACGTTGTATTGTTAGTGTGACGTTTTCAACTCCAAAATTAACAAATTTTTCACCGGGATTCTTTGCAATATGTAAAATCATACGCAGTTCTGTCACTTTTTATGAGCACGTAACTAAATTTTTTTTCATGCATTGGGGAGGGGGAACGTTGGTTAAAAACTATTTTTGATTCTCATTTTATTATAGCTTAAATCAATGGCTCGATGTCATTCAAAACGAAGAGCTTACCAACTTAGCTAAAAATGACGCTGGTCTCAAGAAGTTAGAAGAGATGCGGGTATGTAGCAATCATTTTTTAGAATCTGATTTTATTGTAACGCCTACGAGAAGGATGATCAAGCCGAATACAGTTCTACAATCTAATTTAAGCAACTCTTTTGCATGTACTGTCGAAGAAAATCCAATTGAATCTAATCACGTGATTAATCGAAATAATTCAAACGGCTCAGTAAATTCCCCGACAGTTGACGAACAGATTGATGAGACTGTTGTCGATCAGGTTGATGACGATAATGCTAACTCTTTTGTAAACTCTGCTAATAATAGTTTACCGACAATTCCTGTAAATCAGCAACCGTCCGTAAAACGAAAAAGTAAAAAGCGCGTTGTAACACAAGCTAATGCTTTAAAAAGATTAAAATGTACAAAACAGAAATTGATCCGAGAAAATAAATCATTGAAACAAAAATTGTTTAGAGTAGAAAAGCGTAAACGCGAGCGTAAATTTCGTGTGTCTAAGAAACAATTAATTGATGAAGCTTTCAAGTATCTAAACAGCAACGTAACGTCTTATTTTAAAATGCAGTTCAAATCATGATAAACAAAGAAAATGGGAAGAGGATGAAAAGCAGTATGCTTTAGGCCTCTATTATAAAGTCCGAAAGCTTATAAATATTTAAGGGAATCTCAAGGCCATGCTTTGCCATCTATTTCTTGTATTCGAATGTGGGTTAACGTGATGAATTTAAAACTGGGTAAAAACGAGAATCTTTTAAATCAACTAAAAATTAAATTAGAAGGTAAATGCGATTTTGAGAAAGATGCCGTACTAATGTGGGACGAAATGAGCTTCGACCCGAACTCGAGTATAACCTTAAAGAAGATTACATCGAGGAATACCACGATTTGGGCGAATATGGTGAACGCGAACCACGGATGGCAAAATCGGTGTTAGTATTTTTAGTAGCGGGATTAACGTATGATTGGAAGAAACCTTTAATGTATTTTCCAACGATCGGTCCAGTTACGGGAGATACATTAAAAAAAAATTATTATCGACGTATTGCAAGTAATTCACAATGTAGGTTTTAAAGTTCGACACATGGTTTGTGATCAAGGAGCTACGAATCAAAAAGCTATTTCAATGTTAGACATTCATAAAGATCGACCATTTGTAGAATTTGAAAACCGTAAAGTCACGTTCGGATTCGATGGCGCATACATATTTAAATGTATTAGAAATAATTTGATGAAAAGTGACCTCACAATTACAAATGAAATAGTTTCTTGGACTGCCATTAGCGATTTAAGAGAAATCGAGCGTTGTAAAACTTGTAAAGCCGTGCCTAAATTAACTGATCGACATATTAATCCCAACAACTTTGAAAAAATGAATGTGAGTTTAGCGACACAGGTTTTTAGTAATTCCGTTTACGCGGCTCTCATGGCTAGTGCTACTTCTGGGGATTTAAAAAATCCATCAGCTGTCGTGACCGGTAATTTTTGTAAAAGATTAAATGACATTTTTGACTGTCTAAATGCTCGAAGCTCTAATGATCGCAATCCTTTAAAACGCGGTTTTTCTAAAGAAAATCCTCAAGTAGGAAAATGTTTACGCGATGCAATCCCCTGGCTTGAACAATGGAAAATGACCGGTGGTAGAAATCCGGATTATTTTAAAAGTTTAATTATAACAATTAATGGCATATTAGAGTTATGGGGGCAATTAAAAACAGAGAATACATCGTATTTGTTAACTTCACGTTTAAATCAAGATAAGATTGAAAATTTGTTTGGTTCTATGAGATCTCGATCCGGACATAACGACAATCCAACTGTCATGCAATTTCGTAGACATTTTCAGTACGCTTTAATGATAACTTTGCTAGTACTAGTAATACTACCCGTCGGAAAAAATTGCGAACCAGATGAGGCGCGATTACTAATTTCTGATTTTAATAAATGTGAAGATGATGATGAGGACGCGAATGCAGAGAAAACCGCTATAAAAGACTCCGTGATGAATAAAAGAATCGACGATTGGTTTGTAAATAAAGATGCTGAATTACTAATTAATGATTATGAACTACAAGATACATCTAATGATGAAGAAAAAGAGGAATGCTCAAATCTTGAACAATGTAGTAGAAAATACGTTGCCGGTTATCTCGCGTTTAAATGTTTAAACAAATATAGCTGCGATAATTGCATTCAATATTTAATTAATAATGAAAAACTGTTAGATCCATCGCCAGATATTCTTTTGCTGTGGAAAGCTTATCCATCTGCAAAAGGTCAACTGTACGGAAGATTAAAAGTTCCTACAGATGCTTTTCTTTCTGATGTTTCTTTAATGTACGATATTTTTAAAACAGAATTTTTAAATCCATCTTATCTTCCTAACGTACTTGAATTTCTGTATACCTTAATTAAAATGAAAATGTTAGATTGTCAAAATCAGTTTTTTTAAAATGAGGTATGTTTAAAACATCGGACTTTCTTTATAAATTTTTTTTTAAAAACTCACATTTTTAAGCACGTGAAATGGATAACTAAAGATTATCGGGATAAAAAAAGCAATAAGCGATCAGCTTGTATAGATGCACCGAAACCTAATAAGAAGTTGCTTAAATTAAATTGTTAGTTGTGTATAGATACGCGTGTAATAGATCACATAGTTAAGTGTACTTTTTGTTTCAGATGATGAAGTACTTTCTTTTATTTTCTACCTATTTTTATATATTTATTAATCTATCTTATGTTACTATATAAAATATTATTAAATGTAATAACATATTTCTGCGGTGACCTCGCCATATATACTTTTTTTCAGTCCTGTTTCCAGAGCAGATTCATCGATTCTACTTAGAACGAGGTCATGGTCAGACGCCGATGTGGGGCTAGGTAGCCACAGGAGGGAATTATTCCTTCCTCATTGTATGTGGACTTGTGTTTGATAATAGAAGAGTTTATCGGGCATATGATATCTCCATAAATGATCGGTCTATGATGGTACGCATGTAATAATAGATCACATAGTTAAGTGTGCTTTTTGTTTCAAATACAGTAGCGCGCCGGATATAAATTACACAGAAGCTACAATTCGTGTGCAATTATTTATTTATTTTATGTAAATTTCAGATTTCTCGTTTCATTCGTGGGGATTCCATCAAACTAGGCGAGGGCTTCCGTGGTTTGTGTAAAGCTATGGGCGAAGGGCTCCACGGATTTATTTGAAATAATTATATAAAAAGATTTTTCACGGCGTTTTATGAAATCATTTATGAATCAATTCGAATTGTACATATTAATCATTAAAATTTTGTTGTACAATTAATTCAAATAAATGAAACAAAATGTCCAACGCACTATACCAACAGTACCTCATAGGTAGTGCAGAAATCTGTTGAAATCCAATATTAAATTATTTGGATATTTGTGAATATAATATAGTAATAGTAATTATAATAACAATAATAATTTTAGTATTAATAATAATGATAACAATAATAATAATAATGTCAATAATAACTTATAATAATAACAATAATAAAAATAATAGTAATAGTGTTGATAAAAGTATGAATAAAAGTAACAATCTTGATAATAATGATTTTTGTAATAATTACAACAATATTTTAACTTACCTGTACATTTGAAAAAAAAAATTCTTTTTAATCCGGGTTCAAATCAAGATTTGAACCCGGATTAAAAAGGTTGAGTGTCGGGTGCGTTGTCCACTGGATCAACGCTTTCGACAATTTGAATTGAGTGGATGTAATATATAAGTTGTGCCCCCATTTGGGTTTAAGGGTAAGAGTTTCAGTATCATTATAGGTTTGTGGAGTTTGTGGAGTGTTTACGGTACTTATTTATGTTTTTTGTGCATTGGAAACCGTTATTAACATTGTCGCAATGCATTGTTTTATCATGTTCCGTAAGCAGCGTAAGTTACCATCCGGCCGGTATATCTGTTATCAACCGCGCGCTCCTACCGTTACCGTCAGACCGCTGTAATTAGACTGACGCGATGCGCGTGGTCGGGGTACCAACTAACGCTCGGGGTGCCTCACTTTAGGATGGGGCTTTGCGCTTCTAGTTGGCTAGGGGTGCGAGGTACTCGAAAGAAAAGAATATTATTATATCAAATGATTGTTCTAAAAACGTGTAAGGATTTACAAAGATTTTAATAGTATGCGAAAAGGTAAATAATCTATAATTTTCTATAGCAATATCCATAACAGTAAATATAATGATAGAGCATTAAATAAACAATGATGAAATTATCTTTAAATTTTATTTTGTAGGTTTACCTTATTTACGTAGGTAATAATATTAGGATAATTGAAATTTGAAGAATGGCAGCTAAAGAAATGATTAAAAAATCTTTACATGAATGCAATGATTGCAAAAAAAACGTTTAAGAATAATAGTACTCTAATAATACACGAACACATAAACACACAAAATAAACCACATATATGTAATATATGCAGGAAGAGTTTTTCACAAAAAGGAAATCTAAATATACATTTGAAGTTACCTAGCAATGTAAAAGATTATAAGTGCTGATCGTGCAAGTAAAGTATAGTACACATTGGCAATTAAAAGTCCATGAAAATGCTCATGTAAATTTAAAAATATACAAGTGTAGTGATTGTGACAAAAGTTTTGTACAAAAACAACATCTAATAAACCATAGATAAATACATACTAAAGTACATAACTACGATTGTTACAATTGTAATAAGACTTTTGCAGGGACAGATGCGTTACAAAAGCACATGCATACTCATAATAAAAATGTGTTTAAATGTAATTATTGTAAAAAAAAATTGTGTAAACATATTGTGAACTGACCATTGGGATATTCCCAAAGGATTTCCCAAAAGGAAAATCCAAAGGGAAACCGCAACGATCAGCCCTTTGGACAACAAGCTACAGGCGCCAGCGCAAATGACACGAGGCCAAACCGACCCGAGCGCCACCGAATGCGCAAAGGCCAGCAAGAGGCCATACGGCCGCAGCAGCGCCATATAAATACTCCCGCGGGAGTTTCAAACCTCAGTCTTTAAAATCAATGTAACACAATCGCTTCGTAGAAATAAATATATTTAAATAAACCTACACAGATTATAAATACATTGTAATAATTATCTCCGCACAGTATTTCGCGAAAGTTTACTAAAATAAATTCTTTATTTAATTCATATAACAGTGTGTCACTTAATTCCAAACATCTGTTGAATTCCTAAATAAAGGTGTTTTCCTGTTTGCACATAACAAACAGGTGGCGACCGTAATTGAAGGGTACAAAAAACCATTCGACAATCTAGCACTAACACGGCAGTGCTCACTATCTAAAGGATTGTCTACTTACATGGCGACCGTGACAGGACGACATAGATATACTTAGTGTCGTACCCACAGTTTCTCTAAATTTTAAAAAAGGTTACAAAGAGAATAATATAATCCACAACTTCTTGTTGAATGAGTGCCACAGACTAAATCCAACCTTGTACGATGGACTCAGGAGAAACCAACTACCAAGAGGATAATTTTAATCTACCCGCAGCAGATGTACTAGGGGTACCTGTCACCGCAAGGGAGGAAAGACAGCGTCGAAGAGCCCAGGTACAAGAAAATCCCAATACACAAGAAGTCAACAACGGAGGACGAGGCAGAGGTGCAAGAAAGAAGATTCCACTCAACCCTCCAGGAAATCCCCTGAATAGTCTGAACACAGTGTCCGAATCAGAGGAGGAAGCTGCCGGAGGACAATTACCACCTACCCATCCAGGTCAAATTCCACCAATCTCACAAAACTATCAAAATATGATAATGGAGGAGATGAGAAGGCAGTTTGAACAGATACGGATAGAGATGACTAATAGAGATCAACAAACACAAAGGCAAATTGCACAAATGCAGAATGACATTGTGCAATATGGAAGAAGTCAACGAACGAATCCACAACCCAGTCAAAATTATCCAGAAGATGAAGAAATTCGTGCCCAGCTCACCCAACAAATGCAAAGAGGAGGGAACGAGAACCGAAGAACGTTACGTTTAATAAGAGAGACGTCAAGGATAAATAACCTCAAATTTGAAGGCAATGTTGTCAAGACCAACCCCCCAACCTTACTAAGAAACTTTGAAGAAAGTGCTATCAGTGAAGGATTGAATGAACGAGAGAAAATTGCGGCATTCAAACAAATCATGAGGGGCGAAGCCTATACATGGACAAGCACCGTGGAAGCCTATACATATCATCAGTTACGCCAAGAATTTTTAAACAAATATTGGAACCTACGTGTCCAAAGGATGATAGTGGACTACATTCTTGACGGCAAATATAATCCAAGCAAAGATCCCAGCATGGAGGGTTATTTTCGAAAGTGGGCGAACCTGGCACGTAATCTGGACCAACCAAGAGATGAAATCTGGATTGTTGAACATCTCAAACAACATTTCACTGAGAAAATCCAAGACAAGTTCGAGTTGAGGGAACCTCAGACCATTACTGAAGCAGCCACGCTATTACTGAAGCAAGACAAACCCAGTTTTGGCATCGAGGAATTTTCATACAAACGGAATAATGAGTACAAACCATACAACCATAGAGACCAAGCAGAAACCAATATGAAACCTCCTGAAAAAGGGAAAATTACCCAAGAAAAATTTCAACGGAACAATAGTAAAAATAAAAATTGGGATGCTCAAAGGTCAAGTGCAACACCGAAACCAACACAATTGAGAGCTTTAAAAGAAGAGTCTGAATCAGACATAGCCAGTGAAGCAGACGACTGGTATGATGACTACCAACCGGATGAAAGCGAGGAGGAAAAGGATCCACAGGAAGACGAACCAGAGATATGCACATTATTTGAAGAAAGTTCTAATGATGAGAATGAAAATTATGCCGAGACAAATAAAGTCATTTGTCCAGTGATCAATATCGAACTCTATGGCACCAGGATGTATGCTCTCCTCGACACTGGTGCACAGGTCTCCGCAATTTCACAAGCTGTTTTCCAAGATATAAAAATGAACTCCAAGGAAAAGATTCAAGAACTACCCACACTTAGTATCACAATCAAAGGGGCTCTTGGAGAGAAGACAAAAGTTAAACATCAAGTCTACCTGGACGTCAAAATAGCAGACCAAGTTTTTAGTCATCCACATGTGGTGATTAACAAACTCTCAAATCCTATGATTCTAGGATTTGATTTTATAAAGAAGAACAATATTATTATTCAACCCAAATCAAATAATATTATCATGGGAGATAATATTAGGTGTCCACTAGCAACCCGTGAACGAGGAATATGTTCTCTGGAGACCACACCGAATGCTAAAGAACGTCAAAAGGAAGTCGACCAACTATTTATGGACTTTGCTGATATCTTCAATAAAAAAACAGGAAAGATAGTTGGATACAAGCACCATATTAAAATGCATAACAAAAACCCGTTTCGAGGTTATGTTTACCAGCCCACCCAAGGAGAAGCTGAGGCTTTACGAGCAGAATTGTTAAAGTTGGAGAAACAGAAGATCATTAAACGAGCACCAACTCCATATCTAAACCCGTTAAGAGTAGTAAAAAAGAAGAATGGGGAAATGAGACCATGCCTTGATGGCCGATGGGCTAACAGACAGATGGATGCAGACCACGCAAGACCATTATCAATCGATGAACTTCTGTCTAAAATACAACATGCTGAATGGTTTACACAACTGGATATAAATAAAGCTTTCTGGACAATAGAATTGGACGAGGAAAGTCAACAATATACGGGTTTTCTCTTTGAAACACAAACCTATGTTTTCCAACGTCTCCCATTTGGGCTTAAAACTTCTGGTGCATCATTCATAAGAGCACTCAGTCAAGTTCTAGGGCCACGCTTAGAAAATATAGTAATCATCTACCTAGATGATATTCTAATATTTGCAAAAGAATGGTCAGAGATGATGAAGACCACCAGAGAAGTCCTCATGCAGTTAAGAAAGGGAGGATTAACTGTCAATAAAGAGAAATCCAGAATCGGAGTGAAAGAAGTCATTTTCTTGGGCCACGTCATCAGTGAACATAAAATTCGCATGACAGAGGAAACAAAAAATGCTATCCTAAATTTTCCCATACCAAAAGGAAAAAAACAACTGCAAGGTTTTCTCGGTTTAGCTAATTGGGACAGAAAATTTATCCCAGGGCTTGCAGAAAAAACAAGGCCACTAGAAAAACTTCTCAAGAAGGACGTCAAGTTCAAGTGGGAAGAAGAGCAACAAGTCGCAATGGAACATATAAAAAAAAGTTTTGCGGAAGCCCCACAACTGTACCTGATGAAACAAGATTCTCAACTGGGAATAGAGACGGATGCATCCTGTGTGGGTCTAGGAGCCTGTATGTTCCAAAAGATTAACAACAACCAAGAGCAGGTTATTGCATATATCAGTCGAGCCTTGAAGCCAGCAGAGAAGAAATACACTGTCACTGAGCTTGAAGGGCTGGCCGTCACTTGGGCTCTCAAAAAATGGCACATGTGGCTAGCAGACAGACATATAATAGTAAGGACCGACCATAAAGCTCTTACTTTTATACAAACGTGCAAGTTAACAAGTAACAGGATAGCACGTTGGATACTGCATATACAGCAGTACGATATCGAGTGGCAACATATAAAAGGAAAAGACAACACACGAGCAGACATCCTTTCAAGAATGATTCCAGGACACGAGAAAGAAGAAGAACATAACAATCTGCTACAAATTAGAAAAATTGAGAATTTCGAAAATCAGTGGAAAAAATTAAAAGAAAAAATAAAAAAGGACCAACTGAACGACCCATGGATTAAGGAACTGATAAGAAAGAAAAAACCAGAGGATATAATGATCAACCAACAAGGAATAACACGAGTTCTAGTAAATGACAGATACTTAATACCTATTCCAGTGAACATGGCAAGAGAGACGATTCAACTGTGCCATGAGTTGATTTTACATTTCGGAACAGAAAAACTGCACTACACGATACAAGAAAATTTTATCATAAAAAACTCATATCGTTTGTCCAAGGAAGTTGCACAAACTTGTGAATTGTGTCAAACGACAAAACATTATACACAAATTACAGAAGGAAGACAATACTTTAAACTACCAAGGAATCCAAGAGAAATAGTCGCAGTAGACATATATGGACCACTCCCGGCTGCACAATTTGGGACAAAATACATCATTGTGCTCCTAGATGTATTCACAAAGTTTGTAAAGCTAGTGCTAGCAAAGCAGATCACAGCAACTAGCCTTTGTAAAGGTGTGGAAGAACAGTTCATCAAAAAACATGGAGTTCCAAAGGTGTTATTATCTGATCAAGGAAGACAATTTATCAGCAAGCAATGGGAACAACTTGGAGAAAAATACAAGATTGAAATACGAACAACCTCACCATATAACCCACAAGCGAATCCAGTGGAACGAGTAATGAAAGAGATAGGAAGAATTATACGCACCTATTGCAGTAATAAACAAAATACCTGGGATAAAATAATACCTCAAATGGAGACCTGCCTGAATTCAACAAAACATCGAGCAACCCAGACAACTGCAGCTGATATTGAAAAAATAAAAAAATTAATGATTCCATGCAACCTGGGAGCAATATTTAAAGAACAACAAGAACCAGACATGGATGAAATAAGAAAAAATCTGATAAAAGACGCAGAAAAAAGACATAATAAGAAAAACCTACAAAAAAAATACAAAACATACAAAGTGGGAGACAAAGTTATGAAGAAAAAACATAATTTGTCAAATAAAGCTAAAAAATATAGTGGAAAATTGGACAAAATATACGAAGGACCGTATACAATATCAAAAATCCCACAAGAAAATGCATATGAATTGACAAATAATAAAGGAATTATTAAAGGCATATACAATGCCAGGCAAATAAAGCCATATAAGCAGAGGCAATGACCAGAAATGTAAACAAAACCGTTTGGACCTCAAAACATGCCATTAGGCATAGTCCTATTAGGAAGGACGAATATATAAAAGGGCAGAAAGGGGAAATCAAACAGAATAAGAAAAGTCAGCAAAGCAAAGAGATGGAGACAATCAACGCAAAAATTAAATCTATTAGACAAGAGATACTTCAAGAAAAAAGAAAATTATATTCAGCTCTGGTGAAGCAGAAAGAATTAATCATGTGTGAGAGAAGAACAGTGGAAAAGGAAAATCAAATATACCAAAGAGAAATGGACGAAAACGTCAACCCATGGATAAACGATGAAGCTGAGGAAATATCCAAAATAACACAAGTGAGTGTAGACAAAGAAATCGAGGGATTCATCAACAGCATGATGCAGATATCATCAGAAAACGAGGGGGACGAAGCACAAAACACAATCACAACACTGTCACAATCACAATCACAAGACACGCACTTAACACTTGAGTCAGCACTAATAAACACTCAGTACATGGAGCAGTCGACTAGGCCAGAACAGGAGCTGCTGGAAGATCTGGAGGCTAAGCTGAACGCTTGTCAGGAAACATCCACACCAGCAGAACAGGGCCAGAGAATGCAGCAACCCGATATAAACAAAGAACACCAGGTGATGGCTGATATCCAGATTGATGCAACGCAGGATACATCAAACGAAGGTGGGCAACATTCCATCATCATGCAGCCCATTCAAATTACCATCACTGATGAAGAAAACCAGGATTCAGGAGTAGACTCGCCAACGATGAGCACCTACAAAGAAAAAGAATCAATTAATATAGAAATGTTACCCAGATGGCAACGAGATGAAGAAGGAAAAATAATCAAAATATCTGGCAAACAAAAAGCGATGAGTCAAGCCAAGAGGATGAGACGCAGGAAGCAGAGAGCGAAGTTCATCAAAGAAATTAAGATGAAGAATCCAAATTTCAAAGAGAAGGGCCTGACGCTGGAACAACTGGCACTGGTATTGGTGGGCTATCCGTTCGAAGGAACACCAGATGAAGATGAGGACCTCGATGAATAGCTATAAACCACAAGGAGGCATTAGAATAAAATAGTTAAAGAAAAAGCCTATACATACCACGGTCGCCCAGGAGCCCTGAGGATGAGGTTGCCGATGAAAAACATCCACTGCAACTACCTCCATAACCCAGGATACAGCAGCATTTTCCTCGGCAGGCGGGCGTGTAAACTGAACATTGGGATAATACAACACAGACACAAAGCACGACTAACATAACCTATACATACCCCGGTTGCCCGGGAGCCCTGAGGATGAGGTTGCCGATGAAAAATGTCCACTGCAGCTACCTCCATAACCCAGGATACAGCAGAATTTTCCTCGGCAGGCGGGCGTGTGAACTGACCATTGGGATATTCCCAAAGGATTTCCCAAAAGGAAAATCCAAAGGGAAACCGCAACGATCAGCCCTTTGGACAACAAGCTACAGGCGCCAGCGCAAATGACACGAGGCCAAACCGACCCGAGCGCCACCGAATGCGCAAAGGCCAGCAAGAGGCCATACGGCCGCAGCAGCGCCATATAAATACTCCCGCGGGAGTTTCAAACCTCAGTCTTTAAAATCAATGTAACACAATCGCTTCGTAGAAATAAATATATTTAAATAAACCTACACAGATTATAAATACATTGTAATAATTATCTCCGCACAGTATTTCGCGAAAGTTTACTAAAATAAATTCTTTATTTAATTCATATAACAGTGTGTCACTTAATTCCAAACATCTGTTGAATTCCTAAATAAAGGTGTTTTCCTGTTTGCACATAACAAACAGGTGGCGACCGTAATTGAAGGGTACAAAAAACCATTCGACAATCTAGCACTAACACGGCAGTGCTCACTATCTAAAGGATTGTCTACTTACAATATTATGGACCATATGTGTAAAATTATAGCAATGTCAAAACCTCCATCTTTGTTTGTACCTCAATTAGATTGATATAAGTAATAAACTATTTTATTTATATTTTTTCCTGTAAACATTATATATTTATTTAAGTATAAACTAATGCATTGGAAGTATACATACTCTAATTATTCAGCCACACACCCACAATAAAAAAAGTTATTTTTATACAAAAATTTTATTGAATCTTTAAAGTTTTACTACAAAGTCTTTATTCAAAATGAAGTTTTAATATCAAACATGCTTAGAAAAAAAAATGTATTACCTAGTTTGCTACTTTTCATTTATTTTTTATTTATAAGAAACGAAAGCATAATAATAAATATTATGAATTTAAACTTGTCAATTAAAAGATTCAAATACAATATATAACTAAAGTATCTTGTACCTATTACTTATATATTTAGTAATATATTAGAAACAAATTTTTATGTAACGTTCTAACTTTATACTTAACCATAAATTTTTTCAAAAAATTTTCACGTAACTTTGTTCTAACTATAATATCTGTTATAATTAACTTTTACTTAATTATACTCTTAAAAGTTTTGCACTTTTAATTATACAAATATCAAATATCTTGTTAGATACAACGTAATCTTATACTATCTTAAATAGTCGAATACTATATTATCATTTGTATCAATCATCACATATCTTGTTGATCATAAGGAAATCTTAACTAGTCAAATACTTCATTAGTTATATCAAAGTTTTATAATTATAGCTTAATGCTTAATCTCTTGGTATTTTTAATGGACTTTCATTTATCATGCAATAAACATTGAATATTGTCAAGTTTTATGAAGCTTTATGAACTAAGTACTTTTAATTATCGCAATATTTGTGAATAGTCAAAAAAAGGAAACAAACTGTACGTAAAAAGATAGAAAATGTATAAAAATGAACATGCCTATTCAAGTGTACGGATTCTTTTAACTGATAATACTTTTTTATCCGGATGATATGTTATATCGTCCATACTGTTACAAAAAACTGTGACAAGGATATCTGCAAAAAAATGAATGTTATTAAACCAAATAAAATTTCAAGGATAAAAAGATATAGACAAACCTTGTCCTTGCACAGTACCTGTCACAGTCATATAATCACCAATTTCTAATTGACTTTCCACAAACTGCTTCACTTGAATAGTTATCTTCTTAACCCCATCTGTAATGGCTCCCGAGCCATAAGTCATCTGTTCTTCGGTTGCAACGCCCGGGGAGGCGGTGGTATTCGCTGGTAGGACTAGGGAACTGGAGAGGGTATCTCGTGAATAACAACACGTCGGTTAACGCAAGACAAACGCGCGCACACAAGAAATCGTCTCCTTTCCATCTCGTTCTCTTTCTTACAACCGCGACAATTATTCAGGGTACAACCCTACTTACGCAAAATCGCCGATCGTAAGTACTGACGCTTTTCAGCGCACTCCCACACAGACACTCGATCAGGTAGATGGCCATTGTTTTGGAGCCGTTTCCTTCCTTCCTTCCTTCCTTCCTTCCTGGATTGTTGCACGTCAGGTGCGATGAAGTCGGCGCAGAGTTCACTCGCGAACACTCACTGGCACAAATCTCACACCAAAGTTTCCGAAGGTTTTCGGTCAAGGTCGTCCCTAAAAAAGCGCTGAAACTTGCGAGGTGCGCGCTTGACGAAGGCTGGAGACTATCTATCCTTGATTTCTTGCAACGAGAACCCCCCGCCGGATTCCCCTATCCTGGCCAATTCGCGTAGCAGCGGCGCTCCGCGCGACACTAGTTAGAGCATCGGTGCTCAACTCGTTACAAAATATATATATATATTATGACGCATATTCCGCCAATGCCTCGGAATATGCGCGCTGCATTCTGGCAGACTTTAACATACGTTTTATAGGTGGCGAGAAAAGAAATCAATTAAGTGATTAAAAGTAAAATGATTTAATAAATGGCGTCTCTGATATATTTACACTTATTACAATATACGATAATTACATTAGTTGGGCGCCAGCTACTTTTGTAGCACGAATACAATTGAGTAAATACAAGATTTGCTTCGGGCGCGGTATCTCACAATAATCAAGTGCAACTTACAATTCGGATACTGTCTCCTTCCTAGCGTGGCTTGTTGGTTCTCGTATGTCGCACCAGGCTTCGATATAAACTAAATACGAGATTCTGTCGAGGATGTCGACGACGGAGTGTAGGCGCGCGCTTTGAGCGTTATTTCCTAGCAGAGTCTTGAATACGAAGTTTTCACAATTATCCGGAAACAAAGAGTCGAGTGCGAAGTACTAGTTAGGCGAATACGAATTAGACGAGTAATCTCGATGCTATCCGGGAACAAAGTGATCGAGGCTATGGGGATTCGGCAGCGGCGTGGTCCGACTGCGTAGTTCCCATAACAGCCGTTGAGACGCTGAGAGGGCCAGTCACGTGACGGGGAAGGGACTGTAGGTATGGGAGTGAGAGAGAGCGAACGAGAGCGGGCATGCTGCTACAGCATGACCTACGACACGTAGTGCGGTGCGCGTGTACCGGTGCGGTGTCCTCTTGGTGCCGTGGAAATACGACCAGTCAGCTGTTCCTGCTGCGAGTGCCGTGAGTTGACCGTCCCATCTTCTCCTCGACGTTCCTGGACACAGTGTGCAAGGATGCTGGTGGAACTTGTGATCGGATAAGTACATACATAGGTTATGATACTTATGTATGTTGACTGTATGCCTCTGACAGTTTCTATGTAGTCTATTTTGCTTCTAGTCTGTCTGGTGCCTGCTGTTCCCTTCTCCTGTCAGGACATCCAGTGAAGCAACATACTTCGATGGTGACTCCTTGAGCGATAGCAGGTACGTTTAATTCCTTCTATGCATCGTAGTGAGTCTGTACTAATGTTCTCCTCTTTACAGGAGCTGCCTAGGAGTCGAGGTAAGACATTCTGTGTCATTGCACTGCACTAAGTATTTCTCTCTCTTCTGATGAGGTACTAATATCTCTTCCTATTTACAGGGGACTAGGTTGGAGTATGACTGGCCTCCCAACAGCTCAACGCCTGCCAGGGCATTGAAGAAGGAAGGTATACGGAGGATATGGGTAGAGCGTAGGGTGGTATGTGAGGGGATAGGGTAGCTTAGGCAGATATAACTTAGTTAGGTAGGATTTAGCATGTGAGGGGTTAGGTGTTGGGGGGGTTGTGACGCATTGGCTGCACAGAGCCTTTCCTCAATCTATGCACTCTGTTCGCTAGTTAGGTTTTCTATCTCAGCATGAGCAGGACTGGTGCTTGCACCATCGCATCCTGCTCTGCTATGTAACACACACAAAGTGTGGCGTTACAATATATATTTTTATTTATTTAACCAGAGTATAAACATTTCGGTTATGATTTAAGTAGAATTTGGTACGTATATAACCAGAGATTTCTAAAATATAAATTATCAAAAAGTTAAATCTAAAAAAATAACCACCATTTATATCCACTACCTATACAAACAAAAAATGTATAACCGAGGTATTTTAATAAATGGCTAATAATGGTTTTCTAATGAAATATAAAAAATTATACATACCCTATTGGAACAGATCTCTTTGCAATATTTAGAAATCAAAAGCTCATCCCAAATGAGGATTGGAATTCGTTCTTTGCCATTTGACAAAATGAATTTAAATAAAATATCTTGTTTTGGGCCAGCTGAGCCAGGAGCCATTATAGAATCAACAAATCCCACAATGATTCTGCAAATATTATTATTAGAAAATTATTTATACACATATCAACGTTACCGACAAAAATGGTTATATATAAAATAATCTTAAAATACTTACGTGGTTGGATCACGATCCTCTAACTCCTCCATTGCCTCATCAGTATATAAATTATTCATCTTAGAAGATGCCATACTACACTTGCAAGTGGAAACTTTAATTCGTAAATAAAAAATAAAATATTAAAGAAAAAGGAAATCGCATGATCGCACCCGTTACACCTGTAGTCCTGCTGGTCTGTACATGCTGATCTGTTCTGTATCATGTGGGAAAGCAATATGCGCGGCTAGGTTTACGGTGTTAACACTAGCCGTATGCGGTCTGAACATTGTCGGGCTGAAGAAAATCCCTAAACGTATTTGAGCATTTTTGTTGAGACATGCTCGTTCATTGTAAAAAAAGCTGCTATCTTGCCAATATTTCGATTGGAAATCATAGTTGAAGTATACAAATATGATATTACGCCAAAAAATCCAGATACAATGATGTAAATATTTTGTTATATTGAATTGAAAATTCGAGAACCCAATATAGAAGTGAATAGTGTCGCGGTCGCCGAAAGCTTCTCAAACTTGCCTTCGTGGCGCTACCGCGCCACTTGATAATAAAACTAAAATTATAAAAAATTTCAGTAAAGTAAAAAATTATAACTTTCAAAGCAATTTCTTTGATTCGAAATTAAAAGTCTTACAATTGATTATAAACATTTTAAATTGAAATTGATATTTGTAAAATAGTCAAACACTCAATTAGACTTCTCCAGGATGTAGAAATTCTCTCCATTAATTCTTCTGAGAAAATCCACCTTTCAATTCTCACATGTTTACCATACTGAAAACGTGTGGTTCCCAAAAGCTATCTTATGAAAATCACAGATGAATCATATTTGAATTTTAAAAGATTTTACAAGCTGCTAGATGAAACCACATGGATAGTTCCAAATGGTCAATTAAAGCTATTTATTTTTAATGAATTAAGCTAGATACGTGGAAGATATTAACTAATGACATGTATTCTACGCGATCGCCATGAAGCATAAAATCTTCACAAAATTACATATTATTCATATGCCGTTTCTATTCGACTATGATTGTAACCAAACGCGTCACGCGCGCATCGAAAATTAAAATATTTGACGAATGAAATATTTTGCTGCCACTCTGAAGTTTACTTTAAAGCTTCAATTCGAGACCTTGTTCGAAACTAATATAGATGGATACTATATAGCAACCATGTGAACATTTTTACGCAGTAAGTCATTCGTTTTGATGTGTAATCAAAACGAATGACTTACCGTCTAACGAAATTTAACTGTTTACAAAATAGTTCCTACATGCTTTCCATATGGTTACCACATAGTTACCAGAAGTCGACGCTGATGGGAATCACGTCCTTCTAGCGACCCCTTTCGAGAACCACCTATTTCCGAATCTACTTCGAGAATGCTCTATCTCGGAGCGAGCTTATTTTTATGACTTTTCTATGTCACTTCTATTCTAGATGCAAATAAAAATTGCAGGAAATTAATCGCATCTGGAATAGAAGTGACATATAAAAGTTTTAAACATAAGCTCACTTTGAGATAGGACGTTCTCGAAGCAGATTCCGAGATAGAGCGTTCTCGAAACGGCTTGGGATACCGTGTTATCAAAACGAATCCTGAGATAAAACGTTATTACCCTCAGGAGTCGAAAAATTCTGAATGTTTTTTTAAACTTAAATTAAAGTTATCGCAATTTTAAACAAACGATGAGAGTAATTATGTAAAAAATGATATATACATTAACTTCGTGCATTATAGTAGTTCAGTTACAATATTGTTATTGTTTATGTATTCTACGAAAACATGTGTGCTTTTTTACTTTGACGGGATAGGATTTTTTCTACGAACCCTGTCCTTTTCTTTCCTGCTTTGATACGTAACCTTGCCAGAGATCAAGGGAATCGTAGATGTGTAGTCCCATTTTTCATAAGGTAAGGGTCAAAATTTAGTCTACCGCCATATTCTGCTACCATTATGCATTCCTTCTCGTTGATGCAGAGTTAAGGGGACACACCACCTTTAAAACTCAAAAAAATAATTATTTTTAACTTCACACAGATAAGTAGGATTAATTTGAAATTTTTTTATGCATACGTAACACAGCTTTATCTTTATTTTTGGCCTACTTAGTCCTAATTTACCATAATGAAAAATCAAACACCGAAAAGCACTGTCCACACGATTCCAGGACAATGTACGGCCCAATCGGGCTGAAAATTTTTTGACATACTCTTAAAAGCATTAGTTTTGGTATGAATGGAGGAAATTTAATTTAATTTAAATGAATAGAACAGTTTTTAAAAATAAAACAAGTAAAAAATTTAGTTGTTCAAGCTTATTTTTCATTATTTTTAAAAAGTTTTCTATTTATTTAAATTAAATTTCCTCCATTCATACCAAAACTAGTGAGAGGTTGGGGATGGAGAGGGGTTGATATATAGTCGTTTTGGAGAAATTAAAGTTTCGAGGCATAAAGTCCGGGTAGACGTGGATGCGGAAAAGGTTCCTCAATTAAACAATTGAGCCACGGTCTGCGGCGTGTCTTGAGGAGTGTTTATCGTCGGTTCCTACAAAGAATAACACTGCTCAGAACCATCGAAAAGTAATGCAGTTTATTCTCGCCGCAAAGAATAGTACAGTTCAGATTCTTGTCGCGAAGACTAGTAGGTATCCTTATACTATGAATATGATTTTTTTACATATAGTAATCATTTTTTTGGTAACAACAAAATCTCCTAGGGACTACGTAGGTAATGATTGTTCCTTTTGATTCTCCATGACATATTCTTTGTTAATGGCGAAAAATCATCTTTAAAGTGCACCATTCCATAAAAAATGTTTAAGTATATGTTTATGGAGAGCATTTAAATTAAAAAAGGAAATTCCTTCACTATAAGTGAATATTTTAAAGATGATTTCAGAAGCGAGAATACCGCGTATAAATCCGTTGTTTTTGAAAATGAATAAACGTTGATGGAAACAGACAGGGGATCTCAGAGAAGTTGATACGCTTGATTCGATATGCTTTGAGATTTACTTTCTGAAGGGACCATCGTATTTTTATATAGATAATATACTATTAACAACGTTAAATTTTCATGCTCGTTAACAAAGTACTAACCTAAATGCAGCGGTTCTGTTTTTATATGTACAACAATTATACCTGTTACATTACCGGTACATGCGCTATTAATTGGCATCAAAACGCGCATGCACAATACTTCGCGCTCCACACAATCAGCTATATATACAAGTGATATCTGCGCCGGAAAAAAATTAACCGAAGTAAAAAATTTTGTTGATCTAGATTTTAATTAAACAAGATCATTTTCGGCGAATTTATAAATTTTATTGTTGTTATTTTATTATAAGTTATTTTTAAGTACATTAGCATGAATAGCAAAATGTGTTCTAATTATACATTCGATTTTTATCAAGATGAAAAATATTAATAGTAACATGATAATACTAGTATCAAGCTTTATAAAATTATAAAATTAAGCAATAATTAGACAATAGCATTTTAATCTTTCTTTAATTATTAATATGGATATAGTACTTGTTTCCTTTGTTTTGGCGCGTAATTAAGAAATACAAAAAATAATGTCAATATTGGTATTGACAAAAATTGACATATTTATAAAAATTTGATTACGCCGAAAACATACCTAGAATCGACGTAATTTGTTGAATGATTGTTACTTTGAATGACTTCTCGTGAGTATAAAATTACTATAAATTTACACAAAATATAATTGAATTTGTAAAATAAGTAGTTATAGTCATATTCGATAATTCGAGTATAGACAGTACTCTTTTAGAGCTTGAACATCTAATAATGCCTATGTAGGCGGCAGCGTACATAGGTGTAATAAAAGCTGTTAGTCGTTAATCTGGTGAATATCACCTCCTTTCAATCTCTCTATAAGCTATATTATAGGTGGCATCCCGAGGTGCTACTGTAATGCCCTCAGCAAAGGATGAGCCTCATGTCCAGCTCTGACACCAAGAAAAACAGTTGCCAAGTTTAAACCTTAGCTCGTAACTGGTATTTTAATATTTTTCTATTAAATAAATCGACATATTATACATGAAAGCGATATCATCTATGATGCCACCACCCGTAGTAGTGCGCTCGCTAGCAAGCCGATGCAGATCGAATTTCAAGTACGCGATGCTATACTAAACCTTGTTTATTAAACAAGGGCTATCGTTTTTTCTTCGAGGAAATTCAATAAACTGCATGGCCCTCAATGCATGCATAATTCAATTAATTTCTGTTGATTTCAAATACCGATCAATTTAGCAGTGCATATATATACTCTTCTGAAAGTTCACTCGTTGATTATTTAGCACATTGGATAAATAAAATTTAAACGCAAATTATGAAGAAAACTAGCAATGTGGGAAGGAAAAGGTTTCTTCCAGTTGAAGAAATATTTAATATTATAAAAGACTATCAAATATTTGATGCTGACAATAATGTTCTGTCAGTTTCTAATGTTTGGGATGAGATTATGACAAATTCTGTCATCAAATTGAAATATAAAAAAAGAAGTATACAAAGACACGTGGAACGAAATCAGAAAAATATTTTGAATGATATTCAGAAGTATATTAAAGCCCATGCTAAGACTGGTTGAGATAGCGACATACAAACTGTGCTATCCTTTGCATAAGCGAAAAATCAAATATATATATTTTTTCTTATGTCATTTGCAATTGTTTATAACAAATTATTTAAACAAATGACAAAAAATTCATAATTTTCAATTTGTTATCTTTATGTAGAAATAAACTATTGACAAATAAGTGTTTTCATTCTCTTGCATGGTATGTGGAATCATATCAGTATTTTTTACTGATAAATTTTGAGATCTTATACTGTAATTGGATAAGTTCATTTCATTTCGCAAATCCTTCCGTGTTAGAGATCGTGAAAACATTCATACATTGGATCTATTCTTTACAATAATAATTTCGGAAAACTTTTAGATTTTATTTTGTTCTAAATTGGTAACGTCACTAAAAATGCCGAGACGGAGAATTAAAGATCTACGAGATTTAGTTGAAGATTCTGATAGTGATGAAGGTCAACATATTGAATTTCAACATGTCGGACAAGAACGGAATGGTATTGTGAGAAATGTTCTATACTTGTTTGCAAAAGTCATAAAGTAGGACACGGCAATAAACAATAATTCAATCCCACCGAACACATTTACAATAATTCATGCGATTATTGATGGATAAATACAATAAATACAATATGTTTGAAACACTCTCAGGAGGCCGGATGTTTCTTCCTACATTACAATAACTAATTGGCCTCTGACAGAAAAGTGTTATATAAGTTTTCGTCTCAATTTAACCCCCAGAATCGATTTCCGCATTCAGATTTTGAAAATTATGATTTTTTTGTAATTTGTTAAATAATTTGTTATGAACAATTGTACATGACGTAAAAAAAAATACGTATATTTTATTTTTAAGCTATGTAAAGGATGGCACAGTTTGTTTTTTGCTATTCCAGATAGATTTTGCTTGGGACTTGACATGGTCACTTTTTCTACTCAAGATGCGATTGTTTATTCCTACATTACACTAACAAATTGAACTCTGACAAAAAAGTGTTAAATAGGTTTTCGTCTCAATTTTACATCCAGAATCGATTCCCGCATTCAGATTTTGAAAATTATGAATTTTTTTGACATTTGTTTAAATAATTTGTTATAAACAATTGCAAATTACAAAAGAAAAAATATGTATATCTGGTTTTTCACTTATGCAAAGGATCGCACAGTTTGTTTGTCGCTATCTCAACCAGTCTTAGCATGGGCTTTAATGGGTTAATACTTGCCAGCGAGGTATTATAAATGGATCAAAAACAACTGAAGATAATGTCACTGAAGTAAAAAATAAACAAAAACACAAAAATAGTGTCAGTAAAGTGATAATAAGTGAACTAAATTTAATCAAAGAAACTGTCAATAGTGGATTAAGATGTGAATCAGACGTAACCGATCCAGAACATGATCTGGATCTGCTCCATCAGCTTAGGATGCATCCTGACTACAAAATGTGCATTCAGGGAATCAAGATATATAAATTTCACCTCTGTAATTGGTCTCCAGAAGAAATAAATATTTGGTAAGACATATATTCTTGTAAAGACATTCCTCTTATTATAACAAGTAAAAACGTGTCTTTAAGAAATATTATGATCGATATTCCTAGTGATAATAATTCCAAAAAGCACATAAACAGCAACATAGACGAAATAACAATATTTACTATAATAGATAATTTTATACTATGATAGTAGAAAATATAAATTGCTTTAAGATTACTCACTGGCTCGTAAAATGGCAAAGAGATATGAAATCATTGAAACTTCCAGCATATATACTAGTCAATTCCGAAGAATTAAGCTAAGAAGCATGCATAGCATTTCATAGCAAATCAATCCTGGAGTACTAACAAACTAACACACTATGTTTTAATTGCTTGAAAAAAAATACGAGTATTTCGCCAGCAATTAGAATCAATGTTGTTAGTGTGTTATATTTGGTTTATAAATTTAATAATGTCAACATAGATAACAAACAATTTTTTTCAAGATGTTTCTTAGGACTTAGCGTAATAGAAAATCTTGAAAGCTTAAAAATCTGTTAAAATTATATATATATATATATATATATATATATATATATATATATATATATATATATATATATATAATTCTTACTGAATGCACGTCAAATCATACGTTGATTTCAAAATCTGCTATTGATTATCATAAAAAATATAGATCTGAGCAATTACGGAAGTTATTTAAATTCATCTTCGGTTCTATACTATTTTACAAATAGTATAGCTAGTGCTGATAGTGAGATCTATAATTATATCAATCAATCGTTGGAGGATGTTCAAAGGTATTGGATAAAAGCCATATCATTTAATGATAAACTTAATAAATTTTATAGTCCTACACTACCAGTATTATTTACAAAAATATGTATGAATTTTCCTCTGTGAACATAAATTGCTTATTCTTGTAAAATTGAACCGCGTAAACCTATAGAAATTTATTATACTAATTTTATGAAAGACAAAGATTTTAATTCATTATCACATGTTATGTGACAACTTTGAGATATTCATATTCGAACAATGATTTCGAATATGAAATCGAAAAAGTTCTGCACATAAAAGGTACAGCGAGACTCAAGGCCACAAAAGTATCAGGTAGCCAAGAATCTCGCTGACCTAAACAGTTTCCCCTCCACTGCGCGAGACCGCACGTGCGAAGCCACGCTGCAGTCTTGAACTTTGCACCATCGACAGGTCCCGTAAGGCCTAATGAGTGCGACGAGCCAGACGCACTGACGTCAACATGGGGAAGTGGAGCTTGGAGACGCGTGGGAGGTCCGGATATACTTCCGAAGCGTCCCCAAGCCACGCTACCTCAGGCACTCCGACTCGAGCCGAGCTGCCGAGCGAACGACCATTTCTTAGAAGGTTTTTTTGGTTTATTTTATACGTTGTTTTAGTTTTGTTTAAAGTTCAGTTCATTGTATTATATTTTCTTCAGTTTTCTTAAGTTTACGCACATATATACATATATTTTATAAATACAAAGTCAATCAGAAATAAAGAAAGTCCAAGTGAAGCCAGAAGCTTTTTAGTTAAAAAAGGGACTCGCTAGAATATATTTTATTTGATTCACCCAGCTATATATATACATTTCGACCTTCCTTCGACCAGAAGGATATAAAGGACAGATTCTTGAGGTTGATTCCCAGAAAACAAGAGAGCGCGTAAGGTAAGGAAATCTATTATAAAATAATTCCGCGTTTCAAACAAAGGGAAAATCTAGCTGATAGCCAGGAGAGATTCGAAGAGTGGAGTCTCTCCCGTAACTGTATAGTTGCGTGCGCGAGATTAACTCACGCAAAAACTTGATTTACATTGCTAGGTGACTAATAATCACCTAACATCACATTATATTGTTCAATTAATAAAGCATAAGCAAGATATTCTTAAAAAAGGTCGAAGTTTAATAAAAGACAAGAAAAGTACCAAAGAATCAACAAAACAGATTATGTTAAATTTGATCATCAGTAATACACATTTGAAGAAAACAGAAAATTAGCGAGGTTTAATTACAAAAGATAATAAAGATGTTCACGAGATATCTACTTAATAAAAGTGTCGTAAATGCAAATGAAAATTCTAATGAAAGCAGTACATGGAGACGTCGCGCTGAATCTTCAGATTCAGATGAATATGCATGGAACGTTTGTTCTTCAGCTTTGTATAGAAATCTAATATACAATGGTCTGAAGTTATCAGCAAGGCCTTTTCTGAATAAAATGATCAAGCCAATTAATACATGTCCATTGGACAGTATTTTTGAAATATTAGTGGTAGCTTACTGTATATTTCGACAACTTTATGCTAGATGTAATATTCTACACTTTTACCGTGGATTTTTATTTGTCTAAATGAAAATGTTCGATATCAATACAAACATATATGAATTGAATCAAACAATTCAATAAGGCTTACTGCGTAACTAAGTTCACAACCTGGATACCTATAGCTCTTCTTTGTAGACTATATCCAGGTGTCAGGATGACCTTTAGATATAGAGAAAATGAACCTAAAAAAATAAAATAATTTTTACACAAAGAAACGAGTTCATTTTATCAATAACTGGTTTTACTGGATTAAAACCGAGATACCCTGTACAAACTATGAACAAGTCTGCACTCCTCATCATTTCTTGGCCATCGATGAAACGCTTTGTCGAGTCTTTTTTAGGCATTTCATATTAACATTATACGTAGCTATTTTTTAAATATTTATTGGCTAGGAAAGTTAGCCACAACAAAATATAATTATTAAACGCTCAGTTTAATACGCTCAAACTACTTATGAAATCGCTGGTATTAATTGATTAAGAATAAAGTTTATAATCTAACTATTTTCTATATATTGTTATGGTGTTGTTATATTGTTGATTACACAATGAAAATAATAATAGATATTTATTAACATTTTATAATAACTTGATTAATATAACTAACAAAGTATTATAATAAATAAACGTAACCATCATTAAAAATTTATTATTATATTTTCACGAGAAACAATTAAAAAAATTCTATAAAAAGTTTACAGACATCTAAATAATAATAGTATGAATTTTTACAATAAATTATCTTTTAAAATTATGTAAATAAGCTTCGCTGAAGTGGTCTTCATCTGTGTCACCTCCATATTCATTAAACAAAGAAAACAGCATAAGATCAGTCTCATTAGAGTTTGCAGCATGTGAAATTTTGATTAAAAGTCTGAAACTCCTCTGTAGTGGCAAATGGTATTTTGTAATTAAATTTACTGCAGAGCTGCTGTATGGTTCCGATAAATTCTTTTGAAGATGTTTTATCTTTTTCCAATGGATTTTGTAGATTTTTTATATCAGATTTTATTTCTTTCACATCGGTTTGTAACAGCAACATATCATTTTTGATATCCAGCACATACCCTGAAATATTATTCAAATAAAAAAACGGTAATTTCAGGAAAAATACATTTTTAGTAAATCAACTCTTACCAAGCAAAACTTGATAGTGACTGACTTTCGCAGTTGAATTAGAAACTCCGGCTGGAGGATTATTACAAGCAACTGAAGTAGATGAACAAATATCCAGTACGCCCTTGTCTTGAGTAAATAAAATAGATGAATTATTTGCAAATGAAGAATTTTTCTCAAGTCTGGGCTGTATAAAGGAACCAGTTTCTCTTTGTACGGGAGGATTACTTTGTACAGATGAATCAGTTGGTGATAAAATACCTTGACGTACGGATGAAGCACTTCCAGTATGATGTACAGTTGATTGTACGGATAAAGCAGTGTGATAATTGAGTAGATGAAGCGGTCTCTTTTTGTGAAGATAAAGCAGTCTTTGTTTCTACAGTTTCCCTCGGTTTGAACAAATTACTTTTTGGCGCAGGTGGATTCGACAAATGTTGTACCCGAGTAGAACCTGTAAAAAAAAATCTTTCATTATAACATCTATGTCTTTTTTAATTAAGCTAGAGATATTAAATAAGGGTTGTGGAATTCGTAACCTCACCTATTGTCTGTTTCTGTGAATTGCAACTCTTTTTGTATGTGTTTTCTGCAGTGTTCGTGATTTCATTGACTGGACGTATGCTTGACTGCAGCTCTTTTATGTTGAATTCCTCTACTTAAAATCCTTGAATATTGCAATGGATGTGAGATACTGCTTGAACGTTGAAGAAAATCTGTAAATATAAATATTTTGTACATTCTATTAGAAATCCTTAAACTGCGTAGTCTTTATTTCATTTTATCTAATCAATAATATGCTATTATCATTCATAAGTAAAAAAGTAAATAAGACCTTATTAAAATGAGTTACATATTACCATCCTGATTATTTTCCTTAAGCGCAGGATGTTGGCTCAATGCAGACTCGAATGCTAAAGCTGCTGTACAAAACTCATTCTTGCGTAACTCCTCTTCAGCCCTTCTTTCGACCTCAGTACAACTATCCCCTGATGACATTGTGTAAGCTGTATCGTTTTCTTTCAGAAGCTCCAATTTTTCAAAGGCTTTCTCAAGGTTTTCTTAAACAAAAATGAAACATAAAATTGATAACTTGTTACTATATACACAAGTATAAACAATCTTTTTGAATTATAAAATATTGTAATATGCACTCACTTGCTTTTCCCTTTGGTTTGACGGTATACGTGTGCCAAGTAGTGAGGGCATCCGACAAATTTCTTAATGCCGTATTCAGTTGGTTGAAGATTGCATTTGTGTATGGTGGATTAGGGTATCGTGCCAGAAGTTTCTTTTCCTTCACATCAAACGTTAGCCACTTGGTTGCTACTACGTCGACTATGCGGATTTGTGGTCTTATCCCAGGGCTAATAAATTCCACAATGTGGTACGGATAAAGCTCCTCGAAGCTTCAAGGTGCATCCATCACTGAAAAAATCACAACACATATATTAAGTTCAGTTTATGTTTTATGAATGCAGCTAATGCCACTATAATTAATAATTGAAAGTATTAAATTACGTATAAGCTTGAATAAAATCTTCATAACCCATTTATTTATCAATAATCAATAAGTTAGATGTGAAAATAATTTGGTTCACTTAATTAATTGTAAGAGGAAGAAAAAAAATCAGAAGAAAAGTAACTTGCAACTTAACCTCAAAAATATTGAACTTGATAAATGATGATAACCTACATGACTACACAATTTTTAGGTATAAAAGTTTTTATCAAAATAAGCAGTAAGACACTGCAATAACAATTAAATTACCTGCAGCAATAAATAATTATCGCCGTCTTTAGTAAGAGCGTCACTCCGATTTGAAAATCTAACAAGTTGTGTTAATTGTTATCGTGTACTATGTCTTATCCAGGTCTTGACCCTTTTTCTTATTGTTAGTTTGAAATTCGCAGAAAAGAAGCTCGTCGTCTCCATTTAATTACTAGAAAATAGTTATTTTTGAATTGAATAGAGTTTTTGGTTATAAGTAAACTAATTATAGATTTAAATAGGCTTGGAACAAATTATGCAATCAATAAATTAAAAAAAATTCATAATTAACTTTGCAGGAAAATCTCATACAAAATATATAGAAAAAGCATGATTCGAAATTCAAATATTTTGAAGTTATAGAAATGAGCTTGCAATGCATACAACAGAATACTATTCAAATTTTTTCCAAATCAATGTAAATAGAAAAATTTTAAATACGTACAAACATTGATGAAAAACATTTACCAACATACCTGTAAGTTTAATTCAGCAAGGGTACTACGAAGCTCCTGTTAGCGTCTTCTGGAGAAAAATTTACTGATATATTAACCAGCTTACATGAGAGATTATCAAGAGATACATTTTTTGATTTTAAGTTTGTATTTGCTCTCTCCATTTCAAACATACCAAACAACGAAGAGTCGCAAGGATATGTATACACTGATTTTCTTATCCTTTGTGATTTAATTTTCAAATAAATATTATCTTCTCCCACAAACATCTTCACTATTTCAACGATATCACCATTTTTCAGTACAGCAGAATTGTCTGGATGTTTCGTTGAGAAATATTGTTCTTTATAATATAACTGTATAACTGCATTTTGTGTTTTAAAATAACTGTTTCTTCATGAAGTCGAGCTACTTGATCAAGTATTTGTCTTTCCTCATGCACACGTCAACAATACTGTGCCACTGTTCTATTAGGTAACAATAAGATGTTTTTAATTTTTCCTAATTCACTCTCATATGGGAATGCCGAAATTTGATCAATACTACACTGCATATTTTCCACATCATCTGGCAGATGCGACAAATTATGAATGTTTAATGAAACAAATTTTGGTCTATACAGCACTACTGCACTTTCAACAAACTGTTTTAAATAGTCTCTTGATGAATTAGTATAAGAAGGAGCACTTTTACTTGATAATAGTCGGCATGCCACATGAAACAATAAAAAGTGATCATATAACTCTTGTGGTAAAATCTTCTTCAACACCACTGGTCCACAATACAAAGCAAAGAATCTAAGCTCAACTGCTTTGTATGTATCATAATTATTTGTCGGCCTCATCTTTCTCGTAAACTCTTTTGGTATGTTCACTTTTAATTTTGTTGTTCGACGGTTCAACTCATTTTTTTGCACTTATTTTTACACTTAAATCACCAGTCATCTAGTTTTCAAACAGCCTTAACATAGCACCTAAGTACAACAAGTGCATTGAGTCAAGAACAAACTGATTAACCAAATTAATCACTGGTTTAATTGCAAGAAGTGGAGACGCACCATTATGATGATAAATGTCTCTAAAAGATTTGAAATCATCATTTGTTCTTTGATTACCAAATGTTGTATACACTGTTACACCGTCTATTTTTTCAGCAACTGTATCACATCGTTCACAACCATTAAAACTCGTGTGACTTTTGGTACATTTTACTTGTGATCTTGCTGGCGTATCACAAATAAAACATCTAATTGATATTTTGCAAATTTCTGACTTAATTGAAACTCCATCAACTAAAAGCTTGTTTAATTCACGCACAAAAGGTTCAAAAAAGTTATTATCATTCTTAGGCTTTCCATTACCGTAAAATGCAAAAACTGCAAATGGTTTGTAGATTTGTGGCTTTGGACTATAATAAACTTTGCACAGAATGGGCCACATGGTCATATGACTTGATTTTTTTATTTTAACTCCATCAATGTTAAAATCAAGCTGAAGAGTTTTATTCTTGTGTAAAAGAGGATTAACCCAACCTTGAAGTCCTTTTTCAATTCCCATGTAACAGAATTCTGCTATTGATCCTTCCGCATCTAACATTTCTTCAATTTTATATTGAGCACTTGCAATGCCTAAAAGAGTTGTCGAACATTGTGGGATTTCTGGTAAAAGTCTTCTTTTTAAGATTTTCAGTAACGAGTCCAGATGTATTCTTGGACACCTTGATTGGATAGCCCAAACTCTAAGATCCTGTACTTGTGGAGCTTCATCAAATTCTTTACCACACTCTCTGTAATCTGATGAATTCTCTTCTACTGTGGATCCATCAGAAGATTCATAATCCTCTTGATTATTAGCAACAAAGTCCTCATAATCGATCAACTGGTTCCATTCATAGTCACAACACAATCATTATCACTAACACTGTAGTTTATTTGAACATCGCTATCACTTTCATTGAAATTATTAACCAAATCACTCAAGTCCCTTGGCTCTTCATTTTCATGAATAGAGGAAAACTCACTATGTTCAGACTCTTGACCTTCAGCAGATGTTGAACAATGAGTTGGCACTATCACAGTAGTATCAAGAAGAAAATCTATAGAATGATCCACATTAACTAATTGTTCAATTTTTTTTTTTTATACAATGCTTCTTTACGCGCTTAGAACTTCTATACTTATTCATTATTATAGCAGTAGCAGAAAATAACCAAAATAGTGTTGTTTAAAGCAGTCGTACGTTTCTGAGCAGCCGCGTGCTTTTTGGAGCAAATTTTATAGGTTATGACTGCGCCTATATATATATATAGAATTAATATCGGCTGCTGGCCAGACTAACAGAGTACTTCCTGTCTACAAAACATGGATTACTTTTGAATCTCATTTTACTAATTATTTATTAGGTATGAAAAAGATAGTCCTGATAAAAAAATTCATTTTTTACAAATGCTAATTATTGACAATTTCATAGACATTTAAACGAGGTACGAGTTTTACTAATTATTTTTCTATGATATTACAGTAAGTTTCCGTTATTTCCTGGGTATAAAAAATGAGTACATTTTTTTCTATTTTATATAGCCTGTTCCTAGTTTCCTGACTATTAAAAATATTTCGATTTCTGCCAGGGTACTTATCTTTAAATATAATTTTAAAAAATGTGTTAGAGGGTTTGTTAGTTATTTGGTGACTCGGTAACTGCTTTTATTCTTAATCATAGTAAATAAGAAGATAGTATAAAGTAGAAAAATACTATGAAATTATAATGTCAGATACCTCTCATAAAATAGCATGAGCATTAACAGGCTAGAGCACACTATATGAATTTTGGTGCTTTATACAAATATCTTTGTTTGATAAATGTGCGTACATTTCTTTGATTCTTCATTTTAAGGTATAGTAGATAAAATTTTATTATTTGTTATTAATATGTGTAATGACAATATGGTTTTAATAGATTCATTTGTTTTAATTAGTTATATTTTCAATATTCACTGCATATATACATAATAATACATTATATTTGGTTAATAATTTAATACATTTGGACAAATTTTAAAATGAATATTAATTTAAAGAAAGGTAATTTTAGAATATATTTTTGTTGAAATTTTATGCATATATGTTTATTTTAGGGATGTAATGGAACACAAATTGAATTTATATTTGTATACATTTATTGTAAAAATAAGGAATCATTATATCAAATTGAATTGTCAATTGTGTATATCATGACTATTATTAAAATATGAACCAGTTTTTGTATAGAATATAAAAATATATAATTTATTATTAAATCTTGTCTTTTTATTACAAAAAATTAACGTACAGTAGCCGGAAACAATAACTTTGAATTTCGCGCGTTAGCGGGCAGTCGATGCAGGTGTTACCTGGGATGACATGGAAAGGTTAGGTCGACGAGAAATCTCGGATAGAGAAGCGGTTCTATAAAGTTACGCTTACTCAGATTAAAGCAAATTTAGCAAAAAGAGGGAAATTTGAATGAAATTAAGAAAATAATTAAAATAATTAAGAAAATAAGTGAATTTTATCTTGCAAATAACTCAATTTTTTCAAAAGCATTAGAAAAATACAAAGCAATTTAAAATGTAAAGCATAAAATAAAAATCGTTTATTTATAAATAAAATATGAAACGTTTATTTTAACTTTATTTGTTTCTTTATTTAGACAACGACAAAGTAGTACAAAAATTCAAATTATAAGTATTTACATTCTTAGAAACAGCCTATTGTAACTACGGTTATACAAATGTAGGATAAACGTAAAGAAAAATAGCTATACTGGACGAGCATACTAACTCATCACTTTTCCAATTTTAGTAAGCAGCAGAGCAATTATAGTAACCGAGATCATTGATGTGATCCAAGAGCATATCACAGTCACAACACAGATTCTAAAATACAGAAGATACAAGTTTAGTGAGCGATTTGATAATTAACTTATCTTAAATATAGTTACATTACCTCTTCAAGCACTGTGCATATTTATGTAAATGGAATATAATCCCAATCCGATGCCAGCGATATTAACAAATTTAGCCATGTACTCAGACCATCGTATGACAAATGCACCCACAAAGTCAAAATACAAGTGAACCCTCTGAATTTTGGAGATTCTCATCTGCTAACTCGGGACCTGTCACTGAGCCAAGCTAAAGTGCCAAAATGTTATTTCCATTTGTAGACCAAGCAAAATCTAGTCCCGTAATTAAACTTTTCCCGTAATTAAATTACTTTCTACTTATACATTTTAAAAAATAAATTAATTTTTTTAGTTAAAACGTAAGTAACGTTTTAACTAAAAAAAATCAACTAGTACCGAGTTTTTAGATTATAAAGTAAAAATTTAAAATTTTACCAGACACATTTCCAAAATCTCTGAATATACGAACATCCGTCTTCCCTGGTACACCACTTTCAAATATTTCTTGTGCTGACGACGACGCATATGGATATGGAACTGAGTTTGAATATACCTGAAACGAAGAAGTGAATAAAATTTTTGGTTGTATGGAAAATACATATAATAATTAATTTAGTAAATATATTTACTTCAAGTATGCAAGGATTGCCTGGACCAGCTTGAAAAAATAATTTACGACCATCAGTACCACAGGCTTCTAAATTAATAAATGCTCTAACTTCTTTAGCCCATGGATGTTGAGTTATAAATCCATGTGAAGCCTACAATAATATTTTATAGATCAATAGTTTACAATTAATTTTTTAATATTACAAATTACTTACTTGTAATATATTTTCATCAGCACCATTAAACAAAAATATAAGATTGTGCTTCAAGTATCTATTACTTTGAGAAATTACTCTAAGAACTTCTAACATAACTACACAGCCTGCTGCATTATCTGAATTACCTTTAATTTTAAATAGAAATATATAGTTATACTTACATTAATAAGTAAATCAAATCATAAATCGTTATACATACCAGGACTTTCATAAAAACTATCAAAGTGACAATTTAAGAGCAAACTGTGCTTTGGCGGACGATGAGGGCCAATTTTAACTACTTTATTTTGTACATTTTTATAAATGTGTCGTACCGTCGAGAAAGGTTAATAGAGAACTTCCACTGTGCCTTATAACATCCACTAAAATCTTATAATTTTTATTTGCATTTTTTACAATACTGTTTATCGTATTCGTCAACAATTTAACAGTCAAAACCTCATTTTCATAACTACCAGCTACTCTTGGACCAATGGACGTTAAATTAAAAACATAAGATCTGGCTCTTTCAGCACTAAGTTTTTCAGAATAAAATCTCTCATTATCGACTAAATGTGGCTCTGGTAAAATCTTTTCCAGAACAATAACAGTTAATGATACCGTCAATATAAACGTAAGTGCAAACAGTAAATGCTGTGTTCCACTTTGTGGGTCATGCTTAGGCGTTGAAATTAATCTGGCCTTGTAAAAAGGCTCGGCTGGTGGTCTTTGAGACAAGTGATGTCGATATCTCACTCCGTCACTCTGAAAGAGTACACATATCAATAAATGATAAGACAAGATTTAAATTTAACATATAAGATTCAAGTAATTTACCATTTCTTAGATTTTTGGTTCAACAGATTTATCAGGAAAGATAACAAGGCACCTTCAATAATAAAAACAAAAATATCCATTCGCTCGCAGGCTCAGGATTATGCTCCTCTGTGTATTCAGCAAAAGATTACAGCCTTGTGAAGTGCAGAAGAAAGCCAAAAGTACACATCCGAACAATCATGACACTCCTTCAATGAAAGAAACATACCAAGGCAGGTGTAAATTAAATCCAAAAATATCAAAGGCTAGAATACCACAATTATTGACAGATGCAAATCCTTTTATAATTATCTATTTTGTTTAATCTATTTTGTTTAATCGGTTCCAACATTTCACGACCACGTAAAGCAACAACAGCAACTTTGTAGCAACTGTGTTGAGGAGGTTATGGCGATAATTACAAACTGAGATGGTATATGTACAGTCTCGAGCTGTGCAGACTGCAGAACTATAGGTACAGAAAGCAGTGGAGCCAATAAAGCAGAGCATGCGCACTTCTTAATAGTGAATAGTGGCGCGATAAGCAGCGGCGGTTCTAATAGTGAGCTTGGATGTGTATAGGTATTGTGTAATTGAGTTTTTCTCGATTGTAAAAAAAGATATTGTAACGATAAACACTAAACTATAAAATGATAATAATAATAATAACAATAATAATAAACTAATAAACTTGATTAATGTTGTATCTACAATAAAAGAAATTAAACATTATTTATAGATGAAATTAAATAATTTAATGATTTATTACCTCTATTTCTTAATATTTTATGTAATCTCCTCCTGCAGCAATGACTGCTGCTAGCCGTCTTGGCATGGAACTGGCGAGTGCACTAAAATATTCTGGATTCATGTGTAATTCCTGCCAACTTTGCTGTACTGGTGCTACCAACTCATTTGTATTGTTTGCATTAACTGGTTTCCAGTCTGTTACCATTTTCGCCCACATATTTTCAATATAATTCAAATCAGGAGATCTGGCTGGATGGTAGAGTCGCTGAATCCTTGGGTGCTGTTCATACCATTCCGTTACTACTCTGGCTCTGTGCACAGCACTGTTGTCCTCAATAACATAAATTACCTCTTCATGTGGGTAACGGGCATTTATCCCTGGCAGCAAGTTGTTATTAAGAATATCAACATATTCTTCAGCATTGAGTCTTCTGTCAATTTGAACCAAGTCGCCTGCTCTATCTCCCGAAATCCAACTCCAATACGCTTTGGTGTATCGTCCACTACGCCTAGATGGAACAATATTTTGATGCTTGAATCTGTCACCTTGCTCCCTCCATACTCCAACTCTCCCTAAAAGGAAAGATTGGACTGTATAAAGACAGAATAAAATATAAGAGAAAGAAATAAAATACACTAAAACATTTATACGTGAATAGAAATAAAAGATACTAGTAATATATCAATAAGCAAAATAAGCTACATATAATATTATATTCTATCAATGAAACTAAAAAAGGAAGTAGTATAGCTATACGGGTTCTGGACCCCCCCACCACTCGCCTTTTCCATATACATACACACAATCTCACCACTACAACGATACCTTATACACGGGTTCTTATGGGCAATGCAGTTCAAACCTGTATGTGTGTATGTGTGTGACGTCATTAGCACACCTATGCAGGTTAGATTAGCACACCTGTTGGTAAAACAGAACACCAGGTGTGCTGGCACCAGGAGTCGGCGGCTTTACGAGACCCCCACCGCCACACCTGTGCAGGTGAGAGAGCAGAGCTGCTCTAGCTGTGCAGGCTAAGGTGTAGAGCGGGCAGCGACGGAGGTGGTGCAGTGGAGGGAAGCCTGACCGTATATTTCGAGCAGCTTACTCCTGGCCATGAGCCTTGTCCAGGAGGCCGCTCAAGGTCAAGCTGCCGTATATTTCGAGCAGCTTACTCCTGGCCATGAGCCTTGTCCAGGAGGCCGCTCAAGGTCAAGCTGCGGCATCACAGCGTATGGAATCTTCTAGAAGGTTCCATGCAATAATGACGCGCAGTGAGATAGAGCGCGGATCAGGTTACACCTGATGTTTTTTCGCGAATGTATTTACAATCAGAAGCTGCTGCGTGTCAACAGCTCTCTCTCTCTTCCACTTTCTTCATTTCTCTCTCTCTCTCTTCTCCTTCGTATACTTACTATTACAGCTGATGTTTATATCTTGCGGTGCTGCTATATGTATTATCGGCAGCTGTTTCTCTCTCTTTCTCCTTTTCTTTCTTTCTCTTTCTTTCTATTATATATTAATACGTCTTGCGTGAACTTTAGCCGCGCGCTGACGTCAGCGGCTGGATGCAACATATTTTAAGAACATATAAAAATATATTTAAGAATATATAAAAATTGCTTTTTGAATTATTATTTGTTTGATTATTATGATGGCATGCAGAAGGATAAGGTTAAGTTGTAACGCCACACTTTGTGTGTGTTACATAGCAGAGCAGGATACGATGGTGCAAGCACCAGTCCTGCTCATGCTGAGTTAGAAAACCTGACTAGCGAACAAAGTGCATAGATTGAGGAAAGGCTCTATGCAGCCAATGCGTCACAAACCCCCCCAACACCTGACCCCTCACATGCTAAATCCTACCTAACTAAGTTATATCTGCCTAAGCTACCCTATCCCCTCACATACTACCCTACGCTCTACCCATATCCCTTTTATACCTTCCTTCTTCAACGCCCTGGCAGGCGTTGAGCTGTTGGGAGGCCAGTCGTACTCCAACCTAGTCCCCTGTAAATAAGAAGAGATATTAGTAAATCATCAGAAGAGAGAGAAATACTTAGCACAGTGCAACGATACAGAATGTCCTACCTCGACTCCTAGGCAGCTCCTGTAAAGAAGACAACATTAGTACAGACTCACTACGATGCACAGAAGGAATTAAACGTACCTGCTATCACTCAAGGAGTCACCATCGAAGTATGTTGCTGCACTGGATGTCCTGACAGGAGAAGGAAACAGCAGGCACCAGACAGCCTAGGAGCAAAATAGACTACATAGGGACTGTCAGAAGCATACAGTCAACATACATAGGTATCATAACCTATGTATGTACTTATCCTGTCACAAGTTCCACCAGCATTCTCGCACACTGTGTCCAGGGTCGTCGAGGAGAAGATGGGACGGCCAACTCCCGGCACTCGCAGCAGGAACAGCTGATTTGTCGTATCTCCACGGCACCAGGAGGAAGCCACACCGGTACACGCGCACCGCACTACGTGTCGTAGGTCATGCTGTAGCAGCATGCCCGCTCTCGTTCGCTCTCTCTCACTCCCATACCTATAGTCCCTTCCCCGTCACGTGACTGGCCCTCTCAGCGTCTCAACGGCTGTTATGGGAACTACGCAGTCGGACCACGCCGCTGCCGAATTCCCATAGCCTCGATCACTTTGTCCTCGAATAGCTTCGTGATCACTTGCTAGTTAACATTCGCCTTCGAACTCGACACTTTGTTCCCGGATATCGTTGTGATCACTTGCTAGTTCTAATATTCGCCTTCGTACTCGAATCTTTGTTCTCAATACTTGTGAGGAAGCTTGTGCTCCAGATCGACTAGGAAGGACTACCTAAAGCGCGCCTAGACTCCGTTCTCGACGTCCTTGTCTAAATAGTGTTTTCTTGTTATATCGAAGCCTAGTGCGACAGACGAGAGCCAACGAGCCACGCTAGGAAGGAATATGTAAGTTACACTTAAGTATTGTGTGATATCGCGCGCGAAACTAAACTTATATTTATTTGATTGTATTCGTGCTACAAAGTAGCTGGCGCCCAACAAATGTATTCATTATATACTGTCAAATCATTTTACCTTACGTTTATTAAAGCATTACTTTTAATTACTTAATTGATTTCTTTCTCGCTACCTATAAAACCTATGTTTAAGTCTGCCAGAATGCAGCGCGCATGTTCTGGGGCATTGACAGAATATGCGTCATAAAATTGGCGACCAACGTGGGGCCGAAAAATTTTTTTTCAATGCCATCTCTCTCGCGCGCAAGCATCGCGAAACGATTTTTCGACATTTTCGGCGCGTCGCGAGGCTGTTCAGCCTCGCCGGCGGCCATTTTGAAATTAGTAGCGTCGGTTGAGAGACAACACGAGCACAGTCTAGTAAGCTATATCTATAGATATAGTAGACTGTATTTACTTGCTTCTTTCGTTTCCTTTGTGCTACAAATATTTCGAGTAGAATTTTCTGAAATTCGTGTTGTGTCTAAACCGATAGTAATTATGAATATTTATCGTTGTAAATTATTAGTAAGGTAAAAATTTTTTTTTTCTCTGCATATACATATCGCTTATTTATTATCATTTAATGGTTTTTGATATATTATAGATAATATTTAATTTTATTTCTTGCTGTGTGTGTGGATTTACTTTTTTTTTCTCTCTTTCGTCACCCTGCCCGCCTATCGTTACACGATTGCACATTGTAAAATCAAATATAACCTTCCTTTCTCCTCTCACAATACACACTCACACAAACAGACCCCCCCATGCCCCGGACATAATAATTAGCCAATACCCAATAAGTAAATAAACAAATTAATCCCTTCGTAATAATTTCGAATAACATGTTTTGAATTTCGAATTTAGCAACAAGCATTGCCTCGTATTTGTATTGATACAAAACCACTCGAATCGAACCCTATTGTTTTGAATTTAATTTCGAAGACCCTCGTATTCCTGTAAGCCCATATAGTAAACAATGCTTGTCTGCTATTCGTATTCGGACTTTGAAATACTCACATTTTCGTATGCCTTATTAATTCTCGGGTTATTGAATTTTGGAAATTAAATTGTGCTTTTTAAATTATTTTCCCCTAACCACCCCACATTATATCATTGCTCGCACCTCACAAAGGGCTTTGGCACATAATGAGTATTAATACCTTTGCACCTTTTCTCATCGCTCTTGCTTGGTGATAAAAATTTTTTTTTGCTGTGCTCTTTCTTTCGACACTAATGTATTTTAGCAACAACATCTTATTTTATTTTTTGTTGTTGTTAATTGAATTAGTTTATAAAAATTTTTTTTTTGGAATTGGGTTTAAAAATTTTCTTTAAGAGAATTAGTCAATAAAATTTTTTTTAGTTTTTTTTTGCTTTGCTTGGTTACTTGAAGGAATTATTTTTTTTTTCTCTATATTAGTAAATGGTAGTAGAGTAAATTTAAATAATAATAGAGAAAGAAAGGGAGCTAATAAAATTAAGCAGCGTTAAATGAGCAAGAGTGAGCTAACGCCCCAATAAACCTATTTCGTAAGATAATGTCGCGTTACCAGATCGAGGAATTTAGCTTTAAGCTGCAGGAAAATTTAGAAAAGAAGAAGGTATCAGAACTCAAGGAAGACTTAAAGGAAAGACATCTAATCCAAAGAGGAACAAAAGCAGAATGCATTGACCGTTTAATTCGATACGAATTAATTAAGAAATTCGGGAAGAAAGCAGCCCACTGGGATTCGGACAGTGAAATCGACACAGCTTCGCAACAAGAAGAGAATTTGGATGTTGAGGAGAGTGAGACGTCATCAGCTGGCGAAAGCGTAATAGAATCGGTCAAAGAGAATAGTCCACAAGTCACAGACGCATCGGACAAGATGAGTGAGAATTCGACGAACCCAAGTGCTAGCAAATTCAACTTCGACAGTCTTTCAGCGTTGATAGACCAAACCAACCGCGATATGTCACTACCTGACGGAAGAGTACCCGTTGCATCGACTCCAGCGACACTAGAGGGAAAAACGGCACCACCAATATCATTGTTAAGGGAAGGTGCTACCGCAACTGGAACAATACCGCGATCGAAGGAGACTATCGGATTGGATCAGCAAATTAGGGATAGCAATTACAACGCAGCGTCAAGTGGAACGAGACTACCTACCGTCAATACAGAATCGCGTCACTCTCACTCGAAACTAGCAGATGACCCAGCACATAGAGCAAATACCACAAGAAGCCAAGACCAACATAACCCTACCCAACCCCTATTTAACCAAACCCCATACCCCACATCGAATCCTACCACCCAAACCCAACCACCCCAATTGAATCAATTCCCGCAATCAAATCAAGTTCCCCAGTACAACCAGTTTCAACATACAACTCAATTTCCACAAACGAACTATTCATCGCAGCCTAACAGCTTCCCGCAAGCGAATCAATTCTCGCAAATGGGAAGTTCGACTAGAGAACAAATCAACATGTCGAACTTAGGAAATAACATGCCACAAAATTATAATTGGCTAGCGAACATGTACCAGTGGCAGTACATGAACCCATTTTTAGCGGGATTCCCAAACCCGTATTTTGCAACTCCACAAGGTCAGATGCTGCCGTGGATAAATAACCCCCACGATACGAACCAGCAAATACCAAATTCGAACGCCAACAATTCTGCAGTAAACTCAAGTTATGCAGTGATAGACACAACCTACCAGAGGGAACAACGAGCTGCAGACTTAATACAGAAGCACGTCAAACCATTCTCAGGGAATCAAGAGGATGATTTAGAAGAATTTATTAGAAGCTTAAGAGACTGCAGAGATGGATTGAAGATATCAGATAAGGATATTTTGCAGCATGTGACATTACTGTTAAAAGATGAAGCACTGTATTGGGCTAGAGCGCAAAAATTCAATTGGAATACAGTAGAAGAATTACTAACAGGCTTGGTTCGCAAATACAGGAAGTTAGATTATCAAATTAGATTAGAAGATGACATTGTATATAGAACACAAGGACCTCAAGAGCCACTAGGGTCATATATAACGATTATGAGAGAATTAATGGGTCGTTGTATACCCGAATGGCCACTAGAAAAACAACTAGATCGAGTGCATAGGAATTTGAATGTGAAATACGTAAAAATAGAAAGAGTAGACTTCGACTCGTTTGAAAAATTAGAAGCAATAGGAAATAAGATTGAAATACGAGAAACAAGGAAAAGTTTGTATCGTCCCCCACCACCCCCCGAAAAGTCCCTATGTCCCCAATTAGCTTACAAGAGCCCAAAAGAGAAGAAAAATCGAGTAGCTGCAATAATACATCCTATAGATAACGAGTCTTCAGACGAAGAAATAGACCAGCGAGTAGCAGCCATGAATAATTACACTAGTAAGAGACCGAAGGGAGCAGGAACTTATGTCAATAACAAACGTGACAACAATAACAATAATAGTAACAAAAACAATCAGTCGATCGCCAATCCAAAACAAGGAAATCAACCTAGAAAAACACAAGATACAGATAGAAAAACTGTTAATAAAACAGAAGAAGAGGTAAAGAAGAAATACCCATGTTGGGTTTGTAAAGAAACAAGCCATTGGGCGGCTGATTGTCCTCAAAAGAGAGGAAAAATTTGTTATCGATGTGGCAAAGCCAATGTTACGATCCGTACGTGTCCCAAATGCTCCAAGGAGTCGGGAAACGCACAGGGAGGAAGACCATAAGGGCTAGGTTAACCTCCAAACACTCGAAGGCCCAGGTGCAGGAGACCGGGCCAACAATCGTCAAAAACTCGAAACCACCTAGTAAATTGATAAATGCTGGATATGATGAGAACGTAGAAATACCAGCAGGCCCGGTTGGCACAGTAGACAACAGACTGTACCTAAATATCGAGATCGCAGGCAAAATGTTCCCAGCATTAGTAGACCCAGGAGCAGTCGGCTCATTTATTGGTGAAAAAGCTGTCAAAGAATTAGGAGCTGAAATACTCAGCGAAGATGGCTATATGGTAATGGCTAATGGAGCTATAGAACAAATCCTTGGTTCAGTAAAAATAAATTTTAAATTGGAAAATAGCGAAATTACAACACTCATACGAGTACCGAAAAACCTGGATTACGACTTCGTATTAGGAATGGATGTGCTGCCAAAATTGAAATTGAAAATCGACTTAGAAAATCGAACGTGGCACACTGATAACGGTATAGTAAGGAAATTTTATCCGAAAAATCAAGACCCAGGCTGTATAGTAGCAAATGCTGCTATAGGTGGAGTAATTTCGGAAATATCGAAAAACCAGAGGAAAAAACTCGAACAAATTATTTTCGATTTAACAATACCCCCTCAAAAACCCAGCCCTCACGCAAACCTAACCCCCCATGTAATTGAACTCCTAAATTATCGCCCCATAAAACAAAGAATGCGCCCTATCTCTCCCAAATTATTAGCAAAAGTCCATGCAGAAATTGATAGAATGTTAGCTGAAGGGATAATCGAACCGTGTGAAAGCGCCTGGAGCAGCTGTCCAGTAATAGTACCAAAAGCAGACGGAGGAATAAGGTTTTGCATAGATTATAGAGCTCTCAATGGCGTGACAAAGAAGAATGCATACCCGTTACCATTAATGGATACGCTGCTAGGAAATCTGCGAAATTGTAAATACCTATCGAAAATAGACTTGAGTCACGCATATCATCAAATACCCTTGGACAAAAACAGCAGACAATACACAGCTTTCGCAGTCCCTGGAAAAGGATTATTTCAGTTCTGCAGACTACCCTACGGCTTATCAAATGCCCCAGCCACGTTTCAGGCAGCAATGGATAAATTGTTTACGGCGGAATTGCAACCCCATGTATTTGTTTACATGGATGACATCATCATAGCAACAGACACATTCGGAAAACACCTGGAATATTTGAAAATCGTGTTACAGAAGCTCAAGGAAGCAAACTTAGAATTGAATCGAGAAAAATCGGAATTTTGCTGCCCTGAAGTTAAATACCTTGGATATGTGATAAATCGCCAAGGATTGAACACCGACCCCGACAAAATTGCCCCAATCCTCAATTACCCCCCTCCTCGTAATCTAAAGCAGCTCAGGAGATTCCTTGGAATGATCGGATGGTATGCCCGATTTATAAAAGACCTAGCACTCGTAAAAACCCCCCTTACTGAGTTGCTGAAGAAAAATGCCCCGTGGAAATGGGAAGAAGATCAACAAAAAGCATTTGAAACATTGTTGATTCTTCTGACCGAAGCCCCAGTACTGGCTCGACCAGATTATACTAAGCCCTTCTGTCTCCAGACAGATGCAAGTAGTTTCGCTTTGGGAGCTGTATTAACACAGACAATTGAAGGAGAAGAACACCCTATAGCCTACGCAAGTCGATCACTCACGAAGGCTGAAAGGAACTACACTGTGACGGAAAAAGAATGCTTAGCAGTACTGTGGGCAGTCGAAAAATTTAGAGGTTGTTTGCTAGGTGAAGAATTCACAGTCATAACAGACCATAGTAGTCTGAGGTGGCTACACAACCTAAAAGACCCAGCTGGAAGATTAGCCAGATGGGCGACAGCACTACAGGGTTATTATATGAAAATAGAGCATCGTAAAGGAGCTCTTCATAAAGTACCCGACGCGCTGTCTCGTATGTTCGAAGAGGAAATTTGCTGTATAGCAGCCTCAGGGATGATCGAAGAGGATAGCTGGTATGCTAAGCGTAAAGCAGCAGTGATGAAGAAGCCAGACAAATATCCCAATTGGAAAGTACAGAATAACTTATTGTACAAACATATCCCAAACACTCGTATAAATAAAATAATACCAGACCTAGATAGCTGGAAATTAGTAATACCAGAGCGCGATCGCGAGCGAGCTCTGTTCGAATGTCATAACACTCCTCAATCAGGTCACATGGGGACCGCTAAAACCTTCAATCGTCTCATACAGTCATATGTTTGGCCGAAAATGAGGAAGGATGTGGAGCGTTATGTCAAACAATGCCCAGATTGCCATATGTGCAAAGTTCCCCAACAATCGCCAACGGGACTTATGGGCCATCGAAAAATAGAAGGACCTTGGACGAATGTAGCAGCAGATATAATGGGTCCACTACCGAAAAGTAAAGGACAATGCCGCTACATCTTAGTATTCCAAGACCTCTTTACAAAATTCGTCGAAATTAAAGCACTTCGTAAAGCAACAGCAAAAAGCATCATTAAGGCTTTCGAAGAATTAGTAATCTTCCGATGGGGATGTCCAAAATATTTCATTACCGATAATGGTACTGAATTTTCGAATAAACTCGTAACAGCACATATGGTGGACCTAGGAATAATTCAAACCACTATTGCTCCTTATCATGCGCAGGCAAACCCAGTCGAGCGTTGTAACAGGACAATTAAACAAATGCTGAGTATCTTTGTGAAAAATGACCACTCGAATTGGGACATCCACCTCAATGAATTCGCTTTTGCAATGAATACGGCGATTCAAGCATCGACACTTATGACCCCCGCGTTCTTGAATTTCGGAAGAAACCCCCGCCAACCCAAACTACTCACCCAAACACCACCACAAACCTCAGACTCCTCAAATCCTGTAACGTGGGCAGAAAGGGTTGCGAGACTGTCAATGATCCATGATATTGTTCAAAAAAATCTGAAATTAGCCAATGAAAAACAAGCTCGTTACTATAATAAAAATAGACGGGATCTCAAGCTAAAAGTAGGAGATCTCGTCCTTCGGAGAAATCGGGTTTTGTCATCAGGTGCTGATAACTTCGCTGCTAAATTAGCGCCAAAATTCACAGGACCTTGTCGAATAATCGAAGTGTTATCACCAGTCGTATATTTGCTTGAGGACATTGACAGTGAGAAAAGAATAAAAGTTCATGTATGTGACTTGAAACCCTATTACCCATCCACTAATAATAGTTTTTCGAAAACAGCTACATCTCATCACGCAGCGGAGAGGGATGGAGACCCAAGGCAAGGGAAGGGCCAAGAACATCCGAGCCAGGAGGTTCGGCTGGGCGGAGCAGGAGCTCGACCGCCAACTCGAAGAGGTCAAGGCACGGGGAAAGTTCGAGCGACCTCGAAGCCTTACGACCTTCGGCCGAGGAAGGGGCAGGGGAAAACCACCCCACAGCCCACCTAGACGCCCAGTAAATCCCCATACCGCTCTACCGTTCCAAAAGATGTAACCCACCCATACCGTATACCTCAAAATTCCTCCCATATCGCATAACTATCGCTCTACCGTTCCAAAAGACGTAACCCACCCATACCGCATACCTCAAAAATCCCTCCCATATCGCATAATTATCGTTCTACCGTCCACAAGGAAAATGTAACCCTCCCATACCGCAAACCACAAAAATCCCTCCCATATCGCACAACTATCGCACTACCGCTCCAAAAAAGGAAATAACCCACCCATATCGCATACCACAAAATCCCTCCCATATCGCATAATTATCGTTGTATCACCAAAAATCCCTCCCATATCGCATAATTATCGCTCTATCGTCTAAAGGAAAAATGATCCACCCGTACCGTATCGACAAATACCTCCCGTACCGACTATTGCAATAAAATACCACACCAATACCGAGCACCATGATAATACTACCCATCTTACTCGAGTCAACCAAAACGCTAACTCTTGGCTTAGCACCTATTGTAAAAAAAAAAAAACTGTATATAATTAGAATCATAAGTCACACACATAGCAAGTAAATCGCTTACGTCTACGCAGGAATAGCTAAAAATTTTCTGAAATGCCGCACGGGGGGAGAGATGTATTAAAATACTCCGTGTACGAGTCGTAGACATTTAAGAAAATTTTCACACAATATTAAGTGTCACTTGCTATTTGCATTATTTTAGTTCTTATGAAAAATTGTTGCGAATAGGATTTTGTATTTTTGTAATAGACTTAAGAATTTCAGATGCCAATAGACTTAAGATTGTTGCGTCCAAAGACCTCCAATGAAGGAAGAGGGGCCAAAAATTCGACAGAGAAAGAAAAGAGTCCAGCCATGGGAACATCAGCAAAACCATGAAGGGCTACGACAATGAGAAATTAGAGAAGTTGTATTATAAGTCGAAAGTATTATTAAACCTTTCTTTCTCACGTACATGCGAAAATAATTATTAAGATAGAATAGGCAAACATTGTACAAATTGCGTTACTATAGAATAGGCATAGTTTTAAGAGAATTTCGATTTGTTCGCGTACTACGTTATATTATGTATTCGAAATAGATGTAAAGCATAATTAGGAATAATTATCTAGAAAATAATAATCGAATTTTTTGTAATCCTTCAGTAAACCGTCTCCGCGTAGCGCGTCCGGTTTAGGAAGAGGCAGTTTGTAACGCCACACTTTGTGTGTGTTACATAGCAGAGCAGGATACGATGGTGCAAGCACCAGTCCTGCTCATGCTGAGTTAGAAAACCTGACTAGCGAACAAAGTGCATAGATTGAGGAAAGGCTCTATGCAGCCAATGCGTCACAAACCCCCCCAACACCTGACCCCTCACATGCTAAATCCTACCTAACTAAGTTATATCTGCCTAAGCTACCCTATCCCCTCACATACTACCCTACGCTCTACCCATATCCCTTTTATACCTTCCTTCTTCAACGCCCTGGCAGGCGTTGAGCTGTTGGGAGGCCAGTCGTACTCCAACCTAGTCCCCTGTAAATAAGAAGAGATATTAGTAAATCATCAGAAGAGAGAGAAATACTTAGCACAGTGCAACGATACAGAATGTCCTACCTCGACTCCTAGGCAGCTCCTGTAAAGAAGACAACATTAGTACAGACTCACTACGATGCACAGAAGGAATTAAACGTACCTGCTATCACTCAAGGAGTCACCATCGAAGTATGTTGCTGCACTGGATGTCCTGACAGGAGAAGGAAACAGCAGGCACCAGACAGCCTAGGAGCAAAATAGACTACATAGGGACTGTCAGAAGCATACAGTCAACATACATAGGTATCATAACCTATGTATGTACTTATCCTGTCACAAGTTCCACCAGCATTCTCGCACACTGTGTCCAGGGTCGTCGAGGAGAAGATGGGACGGCCAACTCCCGGCACTCGCAGCAGGAACAGCTGATTTGTCGTATCTCCACGGCACCAGGAGGAAGCCACACCGGTACACGCGCACCGCACTACGTGTCGTAGGTCATGCTGTAGCAGCATGCCCGCTCTCGTTCGCTCTCTCTCACTCCCATACCTATAGTCCCTTCCCCGTCACGTGACTGGCCCTCTCAGCGTCTCAACGGCTGTTATGGGAACTACGCAGTCGGACCACGCCGCTGCCGAATTCCCATAGCCTCGATCACTTTGTCCTCGAATAGCTTCGTGATCACTTGCTAGTTAACATTCGCCTTCGAACTCGACACTTTGTTCCCGGATATCGTTGTGATCACTTGCTAGTTCTAATATTCGCCTTCGTACTCGAATCTTTGTTCTCAATACTTGTGAGGAAGCTTGTGCTCCAGATCGACTAGGAAGGACTACCTAAAGCGCGCCTAGACTCCGTTCTCGACGTCCTTGTCTAAATAGTGTTTTCTTGTTATATCGAAGCCTAGTGCGACAGACGAGAGCCAACGAGCCACGCTAGGAAGGAATATGTAAGTTACACTTAAGTATTGTGTGATATCGCGCGCGAAACTAAACTTATATTTATTTGATTGTATTCGTGCTACAAAGTAGCTGGCGCCCAACAAATGTATTCATTATATACTGTCAAATCATTTTACCTTACGTTTATTAAAGCATTACTTTTAATTACTTAATTGATTTCTTTCTCGCTACCTATAAAACCTATGTTAAAGTCTGCCAGAATGCAGCGCGCATGTTCTGGGGCATTGACAGAATATGCGTCATAAAGTATTGGGGTAAAATGAATGATAAGTCATATTAAATTTTTTTCAAGTTTATTTTTTATATATAAGTATAAAAGTGAAAAAGTTTATAATACCAAATAGTTACAAAATATAAATAGGTAACTTATAAGATTAATTCTATTACAGCCATCGTATAAAATATCGAAAAAAATAATTGACACATAATTCGCAAATACGTGAATACTAAGTTGTTAATATTCATTTACTTGAGAAATATATGTCAATTATTTTTTCGATATTTTATACGATGGATTTAATAGAATTTATCATATGCATTACCTGTTACAAAATATTAATTTGAAGGATTTATTAATTGCATCTCATCCTCTGTCAGCTTCTTAAACCAATAGATGTTGTTCACATTGTACACCTTCGTGTACGTATTGTCGACAATGCAGAATATATCCGCATTTTCCAGCTCCTCACGTGTTTTTATAGCCATCACGATGGTATCTAGCAGTGAAGGTTGGTTGAGATCCAACCATTCTATTGGTACGCGCACCCTCGGTAAAATAAAGGTATACTCTGCGTTGTTGTCCATATTTCTGTAAAAAAATATCGATAATTAGCGTTTTATTACAAGTTGAATATTTAAGTTGATACTGCTCAATTAATAGATTGGGCAACACCACACGAGTTGCACAATCTATTATTTGCGAAATTAAAAATATTATATATACCTTTGATGATCACACTTCTCGTTTTCTATTCACTCTCTTCTGTTTCGTATCAGCTTTTCTCCCTTTTTGTCTAGGCTCTCTTTCTTTTCTTTTTCGGCTTAACTCGCTCTCTCTCTTTCTTTTTCTTTTCAGCTTAACTCTCTCTCTTCGTAACTTTTGACTCTCTCTTCGTAACTTTCGGCTGACAGCTAAATGAAGACTGACTCCAATGATGACGCGCTCGTATTTATACGGTACAGTTAAGCTGTAATGTAACACCTTAGTTTGAACACGTATCTCTCGATTCTTCTCGGTATATTCCTTTCAAAATACGACGACAGATGAGTCCCTTTGACTTTGCTTATGCACATCACTTTATAGATATGATGCTTAAATTTATTTTAACCTATTGAAACTATTGAAAACTAAAATCTTGATGAAATAAATTACTCTGCGATATGTCCAAATTCTATCTTGTTAAACTTCCCACCAAAATATTCCATGTAAATGTTCTTGTTTTTACATTCTTCAGATAACTTGTTTAAATATTCTTGATTTTCCAAAATAAATTTACACATTCTCTGAGGTAAAAATACAGTAAAAGAATCATCCACATCGACAACAATTTTCTCACCATATCTTGTTTTTACTTGCTTCACATTAGTAATTTTATATTTATGTCCAATTTCAAGACTCGATAATTTTTTCGTTGGTAGAAAATCCATTTGACCGAGACGATTTACTTCGTTGAAATCCATTTTTCTTGCCAACGATACTAATAGAATGAGAGTTGATTGAAAACTGTAAAACTCTCGTGGCCACTGTCCTTTTATAAGGCTGGTCCGATTCTAGAATATTCTTGAAGCTAGGCACTGCTTAATAAAGACAAACAGGATGACAAATATACAGAATATTCTGGATGCAGCTAATTGTTTCTCTGCAGATTCGCACGTAGGCACCCTTATCCACGCAGTATCTGCGTATGATTCAAAGAAGTATCATATGACATCCTGCTCATTTTAAGCTTTGGACCATAATATAAATATAAATGATATTCTAGAAGGATTCGTATGCAAGATACTTTTAAGGGTATATATGAATGTAGTTGTTGATTCAATTATATTCTACGAATTATTTTCAAGCATTATTTCTTGGAGCATGATGCATACACATACATATTGTTTTGAAGGATGATTTCTACGAACTATTTACGCATACAGATAATCATTAAGATGATTACAAATATTTTTCTACGAATACAGTTCCTTGAGGGTATATAAGGGACTGACATTGATTGTTTTCAATTTAGTTTAAAATAATACTGCAAAGAGTATATACATTTGTAATGTCTGCATATGATTGCAAGAAAGTTGTAGACATTTTTTTGAAAGCTTATACGCTTTTAAATCGCTCTCATTTTGATTGTGATAAAGTGTCAAAGTGGATTAAGTTTGCTGGTCAGACATTAAAACTTTTGAGAAAGATATTATATAAAAGTAATCCAAGTGTTACAGAGAAACAAAAGTTTCTCTCCACAATTTCTTTAATAAAAGGAATTCAAAATAGATTAAAATGTTTACTGAAAAGTGGTGAAGGGCTGCAAGGACGGGAAAAACTTAGTGACCGTGTAAAGTGGCAAGATTTAAAAGGTGCTTTTAATGAACGAATAAAAACAGGAGTAATTACAAATTTGAAAAACGTAGATATAAATATATTTTTGAAAGATGCTGAAGTTCTGTTTAAACCTAGAATAAAAAATATTCTTAAAAAGCTAGATGCACTAAAAATATACGTTGTGTTGGCTGCTGAATTCACTATTATAAAAGCGGAAGAAGAGATAACTGAAATAAAGTATTTTAATACAAAATCTGAAATAATTCAGCAAACAAGTGATTTGAAGCAATGGTGGAAAACAAACGTTCAAGAGCCAATTCAGCGAGATATAGAAGAATTCCAAGAACGAGACTCTGGATGGACACTACGCGATATTTTAAATTTAAGCGTGCATATAAACAAATATAATCCAATGCATGGAAGTTCTTTTATAGAATTACCTGATTTTATCAAACGTAAAAAAGCGTGTGTCAATGTACAGAATTTTGATGACGCTTGTTTTAAATGGGCTGTACTATCAGCACTGCATCCAGCTCTTCATTCTAATCGTGTATCAAATTACATTAAATATGAAGAGGAATTAAATTTTACAGGTATACAGTTCCCAGTTATGCCAAAAAAAGTGCCTCATTTTGAAAAACAAAATAATATTTCTATCAATGTTTACATTTTAAAAAAACATGATAAAAAATTTAATGTTGTGCCAATTTATATTACTCAATGTGAAAAAGAAATTCATATTAATCTTCTTCTTTTACAAAATCATTACATTGATGAACAAAATGATGAGTTAAATGATGATAAAGATTTGGAACCTCTCAGATACCACTACGTTTGGATTAAGGATTTATCTCGTTTGGTTTCCAAAGAAATTTCCAGAACCAAAGGTCGAAAATATATTTGCAATCGATGCCTACATTTTTTTCATGATCAAGAGAAATTAGCTTTGCATAAGCAAGATTGTGCTTTAATTAATAAATGTTATATACAACTACCTACTTTAAAAAATCGATTTCTCGAATTTAAAAATTTTAGTTACAAAGAAAAAGTACCGTTTGTTATTTATGCCGATTTCGAGAGTCTTCTTAACCAAATAGACGACAACACTTCTGCTTATCAGAAACATGAGGCATTTAGCGTGGGCTACTACATAAAATGTAGTTATAATGATTCATTGTCTTATTATCGCAGCTATAGAGGTAGTGAACCTGCTAAATGGTTTATTAATGAAATATTAGATTTGACTAAACGAATTGAAGAGATTTTTAAAAATATTGTACCAATGGATAATCTTACATCAGATCAAAGGCAAGCTTTCGATGAAGCAGTCGTATGCCATATATGTGAAAAATTTCTTGGTGAAAAGCATGTACACGATCACTGTCATTTCACTGGCAGGTAATAAAATACATTAATATTATTTTAATGTTAAAATAATATACGCATATAAAAATATATGTTAACATTGATTTCAGATATCGAGGTCCAGCGCATGAAGAGTGCAACTTAAATTACCAAGATTCACGTATTATCCCAATTATTTTTCATAATTTTACTGGATACGATTCACATTTTCTCATCAGAGATATTGCCAACATTTTTAATGGAAGAATGGAACTTTTACCGCTAAATAAGGAACGGTTTATTTCTTTTACCAAGCATATTGATGGCTGTGATATCAAACTCAGATTTATCGATTCTTTTCGTTTTATGGCTTCATCTTTGGATAAATTATCTTCATATCTTCAAGAATTAAATATTCTCAAGCATGAATTCAATCAAGATCAACAGTATTCACCTTTTACTGATGAAAAATTTCAACTACTTCAAAGAAAAGGAATTTTCCCATATGATTATTTAGATTCTGAAGAAAAACTATATATAACAGAAATTCCCTCAAAAGATAAATTTTACAGTACCTTGCATGATAATGAAATTTCTGATAAAGATTACGAGCATGTGAAAAACGTATGGAATAAATTTAACATTTCAAATTTAGGAGAATATTCTGATTTATATTTGAAAACAGATGTATTGCTGTTAACCGAAGTTTTCGAGAATTTCCGCAATAACTGTATTTCAACGTATGGCTTAGACCCTGCGCATTATTATACAGCACCTGGATTGACATGGGATGCCATGCTCAAGTGTACAAAAATTCAGCTTGAACTGCTTACGGACATTGACATGGTGATGTTTATCGAGCGAGGTATAAGAGGTGGAATCAGTCAGTGCTCCAATCGCTATGCTCATGCAAATAATAAGTATATGTTTGAATATAATACAGCAGAAGAATCTAAATATCTCATGTACTTTGATGCCAATAATCTTTATGGATGGGCTCTTCAACAACCATTACCTTACGCTAACTTCAGATGGGTTGATGTAAGCACTGATTTTAATATACCAGATGATTATGAATTTGGTTACATTCTAGAAGTTGACTTGGAGTATCCACAGTACCTGCATGATGTACACAAAGACTTACCGTTCTGTCCTGAGCACAAGAAACCACCAGGCTCGAAATTGGAAAAATTGCTGACTACCGTAGAATCAAAATCGGGATATGTGCTTCATTATCGAAATTTAAAACAAGCTATCAAAAATGGATTACGCCTTACGAAAATTCATAGAGTTTTAGAATTCAAGCAGAGACCTTGGCTTAAAGAATACGTTGATCTAAACAGCAAAATGAGACAAGAAGCAAAAAATGATTTTGAGAAGAATCTTTATAAATTAATGAATAATGCCGTATTTGGAAAGACTATGGAGAACGTTCGAAAGAGGGTCAATGTTAAATTAGTAAATAAATGGGAAGGAAGATATGGGGCAGAGGTTCTCGTTTCCAAACCAGAATTTCACAGTTGGACCATCCTTGATGAAAATCTTGTACTAATTGAACTTGAAAAAACTGAAGTACTTATGAATAAGCCAATCTATGTTGGTCTTTGTGTTTTAGATTTATCGAAAACTTTAATGTATGACTTCCATTACAATTATATGAAACAAGAGTTTGGCGATAGATGTAAACTGCTCTATACAGATACTGATAGTTTTTTGTATGAATTTGGCTGTGAAGATATTTACGCATTCATGAAACGAGATATTCAGAATTTTGACACTTCAGATTATCCAGCTGAAAATTAGAGATAAGAAAATTGTCGGTCTAATGAAAGACGAGTGCTGTGGACAAATTATGACTGAGTTTGTGGGACTACGCAGTAAAATGTATAGTGTACGCATAAACGGAAAAGATCGTATAAAGAAGATTAAAGGTGTAAAAAGCTGTGTAGTTGATAGAACAATTAATTTTGATGATTACATTGAGTGCTTGAAAAACCATTCTACTCAGTATCGACAACAGTGTATTATCCAATCAAGGTCACATAGAGTGCATACTGTTAGACAAACAAAATTAGCATTGAGCCCCTATGACGACAAACGCTGTTTGATTCCAGGAGAAACAGATACTCTACCTTGGGGACACTATAAATTACTTAATAAAAAATAATTATTTTTCATTATGTATAAAATAAAAAGTTTTTATTTATTATAACTTTTACAAATCTGATTTATTTATCCAACTATTGTGCGTATTATCAAACCCTAACCATTTTACATAAAGCTTATTTCCTTGTTTTTTCAATACTTTCTCTACAAGATAAACATCTGGATATTTGGCTTTAAGCAATTCTTGTTCATAAAAACCGCCAGCGATGGGTTGATCTTGATAGTCCTTCAGCTTGTACGTTGGCACTGGATACGTTGGCACAACTTGACTAATGGTAAAAATTTCTGTCGACCAGTTGGGCGTATAACCCTTTTCAAATACTTGCTTCATTTTGCTCACTCGCACCTTATCTCCAACTTTAAATTTAGCTTTTTTCTTGCTTTCTTGGTGAGAGAAACGTTTAAGGACTTTAGCTTCATTCTCTCTATTGACATCTATCGGTTTCATACCGATGGTGCGATGTATGCTGTTATTGTACTCTACCAGTAAATCAGGTAACATATCGACCCATTTATAGTTTCCTCGTAAACTAAATTGCTTCCACATCTTATTTTTGAGCGTGCGATTGAAGCGCTCACAGATGGAAGCTTTTAAATTGCTATATGATGAGTAGAGATTGATGCCATAACGTTTCACGAGACCTTCAAACGAAGAGTTGTAAAATTCTTTTCCTCGATTGGTATGCAAGTTTTTTGGTACTCGACCTTGCTCTAGAATAGATTTCATTGCTGCTGAAACTTCGTTTCCCGTTTTCTGCTTTAAAGGTACGGTCCAGGCGTACTTTGAGAATACATCGATGACTGTCAGTAGGTACTTGTAACCTCTATTTTCTTGTGTGTAAGGTAGCATCTCTACCAAATCAGCTTGCCAGGTATCATCTAAACCACGCATTATAAACCTTCGCCGCTGATAATTACGTCGAGCTGGTTTATGAAGCTCCTCTACTAGTCTAGCCTTTTGATGTGTCATTATTCTGAGCACTTTTAAACAAAATTTCATATAGTTCACTAATAGCCAAATCTATTTTTCTCTGTTTCTCCGCATTCTCATCCTTGATGATTTGTATAGCCAATTCTATAGCGTCAATTGCTTTTCTCAGATCACTCGTGATTGCGTGAATAGCGTGAATCTCTGATTGAATTAAACGTTGAAGCACTGCTATATTCACCGCATCATTTGGTTGCTCTGGTTCTGCTATATTACACAATTTTTTGCTTCCAATGTCGAAGTGACCGTCGGCAGTGAGTTTATAGCCAACACCAGGAGGACCACGACGACCTTTGGAGCGATTTAGCTGACGTCCAAACACATCAACGCTCATCTTGTTACTGACTTGAATTTGTTGGTTATAGCAATTAATATATGATTTTGGCTTCACGCAATTCTTCGATAATGGCATGAATCTCATTTACGTGGCTATTATTACCAGCTAATCTTTCAGCCATGAGTAAACGTAGACGATCAACTAATTCGTTAGGATCGTCCCAATAAACATAGTCCATGAGAGTATGCTTTGTTGCAATTTTATATCGAGGTAAGAGTCCACGACCATACTTTACAGGACTTTGCAACTTAAATAGAGGGGCAATTATGGTATTATATTTATTGCTGTTTTGCTGACGTATAGGCTGATCGAAACTGTAACGTTTTCGATGTGCGTTTGTAGCTTCGAGAATTTTCTTATAATTTTGCAAATCATCAAGCTGAATCAATGACATATCTGGGTTTAGTTTAAAAAGCAGTTCTTGCAGACCTTCAGTTTTCGCATACTTTAACAAACTCCCTTTTCTATCTAAAACGCTAACATATTTTTTGTGGATTTCTATGGGTGAATCACCGATCTTTAGTATTTCACCATCTTTACGTATTCCAAAGATATGATCAAAGTATCGTTGTCGCTTATTTTGTTTGAGCAGCTGAATATACTTGTCATTTGTATCAATATTCTTCTCATCCTCTTCCTCGCTATCAGTTTTGGCACTTTTAAATGAAGCATCAACTGTTTCATTGAGTAGTGTATCATTGAAATCATCATGTTCCTCATCAAGTTTATCATTATTATCATCATCATCACGCTCCTCATCAAGTTTATCATCAAAAAATTCTTCTTTTTGAGGTTCTAGCTTGATCTCTCGTTTTACTTTCACTAGCTTTTCCAGCGGATCTACTATAGGTTTAAAAGTTTCACCAAGAGCTTTTTCCATGCTAGCTTTACCTTGCTTTAGCAATCTATGTTTGCGTCTAATTGCTTCGCGAGCTTTTGTAATTTGCTGAAGAATGCCTTTTTCACGTCGAATGTCTGCCATGTTGACTCTTCGACTATTTACAGTCTACTGCAATACTCAGGGTCTGCTGCAGGTTATATATTTGTGGCAAAGCAATCAAAGCCTTTTCTGTAACGTCCATCGTTGAGTGCTCGCTCCTTGTCGATAAAAAGAAATCCATGCTTACCATCATTCCAACATGCTGAGCATAAATCTTTGAAGTTTGTATATGTCATATCAGAATTCACATGATCATCGTATATATGTTTAAGATTTACATCATCTTGGCGAAAAACTACCAGCACATTTACGTTATCACGCACCAAATGTTTTGGAATGTGAGCGTACGACTGACAGAGATAGAAACAGTCTACGTTTTTGTGTCTCCTCATGCAAAAGAAGGCTCTAACGTTGTCCTGTCTCTCGCAGGCGACGTCGTCGAAAACCATGATTGAATCAGGGAGTACGTCGTCAGGTGCCACAACTGCATCATGCTCACTGAAAGGGAAGTACTTTATGCCGGGCAAAGGTTGTAAAAGCTGCTCGAGAAACTTATACTTGGGCTGTTTCAGTGACTTTGAATAGATGTACACGTTTTCAAACTTGAGACCATTGGGATGTGTTATGAGAGCGAGCAATGTATTAGTTTTGCCACAATTTGATGGTCCACAGAATATTGCTCGAATATTGTCAGGCAGTAGTTCTCCATGACGTTTTCGCATTTTCTGCTGCTCTACTAGAGTATCGACTATTACTATACTAGAATACTATACTAGAGTATTCGACACTGGCAACTTGATTTTTTGTTGCTGGAAATCCATGTGAACGCTTCATCAGCTTAAGGGCAACTGTCACTTTAGCTATAAAAAGCGCGTTTATAATGTATCAAGATCAGTCGAGAGCTGTCTTCTCGTGCATCATGATCGTACATAAGCAGAAACGACGCAAAGGTCGTGGAGTATTGAATACACTTATCAACAAGCTTCCAGTAGAGCTGCATCTTCCAGGATATCAGTACTGTGGACCGGGTACTAAACTAGCAAAACGACTAGCACGTGGAGATCCTGGAATCAATGCTCTTGATAGAGCCTGTAAAGAGCACGATATTGCCTACTCACAAAATCGAGAAAACGTCGAAGCAAGAAACGCTGCAGATAAGATTTTGGCTGCAAAAGCTTGGGAGAGAGTCCGGGCGTCAGACGCCGGTGTTGGAGAAAAAGCAGCTGCTCTCGCCATAGCAGGCACCATGAAGGCAAAATCCAAGTTTGGAATGGGTCTTAAAAGGCAAATAAAGAAGCAGAAGAAGAAAAAGAAGCCATCTTTATCATTGGCCAAAGTGATCAAAGCTGCTTCCACTTCTGCTATTCCAAGCAACAACTCTCACACAGTCATTCGTAGCGCTCTGAAGGCTGCTCGTCAAGCTGTAAACAAAGCTGGAGGCAAGAAGAATGTCCACATTCCACGTGTGCTACCAGTCCCATCCAAAATGGGAGGATTCCTACCATTCCTCATTCCAATATTTGCTGGTTTGAGTGCAACAGGTGCATTAGCAGGTGGCGCTGCTGGCATCGCCAAAGCAGTGAACGATGCTAGTGCTGCTAAACGACAGCTTGAGGAGAGTCAAAGACATAACAAAACAATGGAAGCTATTGCGCTCGGCAGAGGTCTATATCTGCGACCTTACAAAGAGGGCTATGGTATGTACTTGAAAAAGTATGGACAAGGCTTGAGGAAAAAAAAAACTTCAAATTACCGCAACGTGCATTAACTGACGCTGATCTGATAAAATATGCACGCATCTTGAAAATTCCATATTTTCGAGGTGTTTACATGAGAAATGCATTACTAGCGAGTGGACCACATTATCGTGGATCAGCTATCGTGGATCAGCAATCGTCAATCTCGACGATGAAAGTGGACCTGGCACGCATTGGGTCGCATATCGAAAACGAGGCAACGATGTAGTGTATTTTGATAGTTTTGGAGATTTACAACCACCTCAGGATCTTATGGAATACTGGAATGTGAACGGAGTCAAGTACAATCAGAAACATTACCAAGACTACAACACCTACAACTGCGGCCATCTTTGTCTAAAATTTCTTTTGAATGTTATATAAGTATTGGTTGGGATTCCCGTTTACTCAGTATTGTTCGAATAGTCATGGAAGACTCACTAACACTGGTAACACTCCAGACATTGAGAAGACTCTGAAAGAGGCTCTAGCATCAAAAAGCATAACAATTAAACTCAAGCCGAACAATAACACCCTTCGTTGCATGGTCAAGTGTAGCCAATCAATTGATTTCCGTCCAGAAGATTCTATTGGAAAATTATTGGGTTTCATAAGTCGCGTACTACCGCCAAATATTAATCACGAATCTGATTTGCCAGTAGCCATATTGAAAGTTAACGCATTACGCGTTGAATGTAATATTATTTCTGGGGCATACATCAATGAACATAAGGTGCACACCATACACGAATTCTTCCCAGCTGTTTCACCAGGCTATAAGATCATCGAAGTCCCATCACCTATTATTTACCTGCCAGTCACTGTCAAGACTATAGATAACTTGCAGCTGCACCTCGTCGATCAAGACGGACATTTAGTTAATTTTCGCGGTGAAGTCATAACAAGTAGATTACACATCAAATCAGTCTAAGCATAATGGGAATTGTGTACAACACCAAAGTTGGTAAAGGCTATAATAATAACTTGCAATGCCGTCGAGTAATCAGTCGTCAACGAGTACCGAAAGCGCTAACAGTTTCTAAAAAGTCTGGGTCTAAGAGTCGTGAAAAAAAATTAAGCTGTATACTATTTTGCTGTTTTCAACGAAATGGAGGACGTGCTAAGCATACAGTCACCTGTCATGTTTGACGAATCTGTTGCGCATTACGAGATTTATGCGCATCAGCCTTATACTTTGTCAAATTTCAACAACAGCGATGAAATTCGTATAGGTATACAACATCAAGATCTATGTCTGCTGCCTTCGCGCAGTTCACTACATATATGTGGAAAATTGCAAAAAGCAGATGGCACTGCCATCGCAGGTACAACGTTCGTAGACAACGCTATATGTCATCTGTTTGAAGAAATTCGTTACGAACTCAACGCTATCGAGATTGATCGATGCAAGAATGTGGGCTTGACAAGTCTTATGAAAGGATTCGTATCGTTCAGCCCTAGTCAAAGCTCAGTGATTGAAAATGCTGGCTGGCTCGATATTGCAGAGACTCAACGGCAATTGGTAGACAACAATGGCAACTTTGACGTATCAATTCCACTCAGTATGATCCTAGGCTTTGCTGAGGATTATCGCAAAATCGTTGTGAATGCCAAACATGAGCTCATTCTCACAAGATCGAATTCCGATGTAAATTCAGTTATACAGACGCAAATAGTAGTGGCTGGTGCACAAGTTTACGAAGATTTCAAAATTGAAATCACCAAAATTGAATAAAATTAAATTGCTCAACTATCTGGAAAAGGATAGACCTGTCACCATGAGTTTTCGAAGCTGGGAACTATATGAGTATCCATTGTTGCCCAGTACATCGAAACATGTGTGGACTGTAAAGACTGCTAGCCAACTGGAGAAGCCTCGCTTCGTTATTCTCGGCTTCCAGACATATCGCAGAGGACGAAAAACGGTTAATGCCAGTCGCTTTGATCATTGCAACATTAGCAACGCAACACTATTTCTCAATTCTCAACACTATCCCTATGGAAACCTCAATCTCAATATAACGAATAATCAGTATGCTCTACTCTACGACATGTATGCCAATTTTCAAAATGCCTACTACAACAAAGAGGCTGAACCAATGTTGAACAAGACCGACTATCTCGAGTATGCTCCTCTTGTTGTGATTGATTGCTCGAAACAAAATGAGTCACTGAAGCAAGCTTCGGTGGATGTACGTCTCGAGTTTGAGTATAATCCCATGAGTGGGGATGTACGAAAACTCGTTTAAAGGGTGGTGGGGAAGATGGTATAAAATGAGCAGCAACTTGTGGTAGGCAGTTAGTCAAAATGGAATACGTGCTCGATGTACAAGGTTTCAAAATGCCTGTAAACGAATTTGTTGTCAAGGAACTTGCCATAGTTCCACTCAATACATATCTCAAGCCCTTGGTGTTTTTCTTCAAACCGCCTATACTGTGGTGCAGACTCACCGCCAAGTACAGGTTTGAAAATCTCTGGTTGGAGCGCAATTATCACGGATTATCTTGGAGTTCGGGGGATTTAGCCTATGAGGAGCTTGAAAATGTGTTGAAAAGTGTTTTACACGACGCAAGCACAGTGTATGTAAAAGGAGCGGAGAAAAAGCAATGGCTCGAGAAATTCAATTTTCATGTGCTCGACATGGGTGAGATTGGCTTTCCTTCATTACAACGGCTGAAATATGATATTTTGGAGCCATTCTGTCCACATCATAAATTAGCGTTCAAAGCAAACTATGCGCACAGAAACGTATTATTGCTGAAAAAATTTTATCAGGACAATACGCCATCTCTTGAGAGATCAATCAAACAATTTTATCGCACAGAGCACCTGTCATTTATGACTCCCACGGATATTGCTTTCTTACCGAGAGAATTTCTCATAACATTTGCAGCAAATAGTATCGAGCAAGCTTGGAATAAACTGCCAGAACATTTGAAGCTGGACTCTGAAATTTTGGAGTGTCTACGTTGTTATGAGCACAGCAGCACCGAGAATGGAACCCCACCTTTGAAAAGAGATTGCGTACAGTGTAAACTTAATGTTATTAATAAATGGCAGCATGGATAAGCGGGTTCGTTTCCAAGAAAAGCCTACTGTTCATTCAATGTACACATGGACATATGCACATAAACGTGCACGATGTGGAGAGTGGGAGCAAGCAGCCCGAGATCGAGAGCGTTTTAGGTGTAGAATTAAAAGAATAGGCAAAATTATTGTACCAGTACTTGAGAAAAAACTAAATGAGCTGTGTATAAAGTAATATTGAATAAATGTATTATTAAAAAAATTTAATATGACTTATCATTCATTTTACCCTAATACTTAACCTTATCCTTCTGCATGCCATCATAATAATCAAACAAATAATAATTCAAAAAGCAATTTTTATATATTCTTAAATATATTTTTATATGTTCTTAAAATATGTTGCATCCAGCCGCTGACGTCAGCGCGCGGCTAAAGTTCACGCAAGACGTATTAATATATAATAGAAAGAAAGAGAAAGAAAGAAAAGGTAGAGAAAGCAAAGGAGAAAGAGAGAGAAACAGCTGCCGATAATACATATAGCAGCACCGCATCGTACGCAAGATATAAACATCAGCTGTAATAGTAAGTAAACGAAGGAGAAGAGAGAGAGAAAGAGAGAAATGAAGAAAGTGGAAGAGAGAGAGCAGTTGACACGCAGCAGCTTCTGATTGTAAATACATTCGCGAAAAAACATCAGGTGTAACCTGATCCGCGCTCTATCTCACTGCGCGTCATTATTGCATGGAACCTTCTAGAAGATTCCATACGCTGTGATGCCGCAGCTTGACCTTGAGCGGCCTCCTGGACAAGGCTCATGGCCAGGAGTAAGCTGCTCGAAATATACGGCAGCTTGACCTTGAGCGGCCTCCTGGACAAGGCTCATGGCCAGGAGTAAGCTGCTCGAAATATACGGTCAGGCTTCCCTCCACTGCACCACCTCCGTCGCTGTCCGCTCTACACCTTAGCCTGCACAGCTAGAGCAGCTCTGCTCTCTCACCTGCACAGGTGTGGCGGTGGGGGTCTCGTAAAGCCGCCGACTCCTGGTGCCAGCACACCTGGTGTTCTGTTTTACCAACAGGTGTGCTAATCTAACCTGCATAGGTGTGCTAATGACGTCACACACATACACACATAAAGGTTTGAACTGCATTGCCCATAAGAACCCGTGTATAAGGTATCGTTGTAGTGGTGAAATTGTGTGTATGTATATGGAAAAGGCGAGTGGTGGGGGGGTCCAGAACCCGTATAGCTATACTACTAAAGGATGTCTCTTTTATGCAATACAGTGTATATAAAAGACACATTTATTTAGTTTTTTGATATAATTTAATATTATTTGTAGTGTAATATCTTTACATGCCTCAGGGCGCAGCCGCGCCCCTTGATATTCAATGTTTGTTTTTATACTTACATTTTGGAGCATGGGTTCAAAATTAATATATTATGGCGTATACGATTATACATACTGACAAGCAGAAAGCCAAGCCGGGACACCAACATCAAGTAAATGATTATGCAGCGGAAACTTAGTCGCGGTAAAATTAAATCAAACATTACCATCAAATTAATTAACAAAAGTAAAAACATTTACCATCTTTTTGCGTTGAAAAAGTTTTTTCATCTACTGCCACGGTTTTTCGCCAGTCTTCTACAGATCTATTAATATGCTGATTAGCATATTCCAATTGCGCTACTAAATACTGGCAAAAGACCCGTTTTATGCGCTGGTTTGCGAAATCTAATATTTGTTCTTTTCTTTAGAGATTATCTGATGGTCTTTTCAGAGACGTTAATATTTAATATTTCAGGAAATCTTGAAACTGCTTGAAATGGATTTTCTCGCAACCTTTCTACCGCTCGATTTAAATCGGGTTCACTAATGGCATAATGCCGACCACTATTGCCTTTCCTCAAGTCTCTAGCCTTGTTATTCGGATTTTCCTCTTCAAAACGACTTACCCACTTTCTGATTGTCATTTCGGTGCATCCAAAATGATCAGCTAGTTACCGGACATTTTCGCCTCTGAGCCATAGCATACGCATTATTTCCAAATTTGCCTCCGTTGGACGAAATGGCATTTCAATGTAAATTTTTATTACAAAATTATAATAATGTATCCGTAAATATCTGGCGTTTTTTGTTTTTAAGAGCAATTTCAATATTATATTGTTTTTGTGATGATATATATATATATATATATATATATATATATATATATATATATATATATATATATATATATATATATATCATCACAAAAACAATATAATATTGAAATTATATATATATATATATGATAATTGAAATTGATATTGTATTTTATTATTTTATTGTTTGTTTTTAATAGAATTATATGGGAGTGAAAGTAAAAAATAAATTGAACTTATAAATTTATATTGGTATAATGAAACATTTTATTATGTTTAATTTAGATACAAATATACATTTAATAAGAAATGTTTATAAAACAATATAGCTATATATATCTCGCATGTCCTTGTATAATCGCCAATCGATTGGGCGGATTTCAGAGGGTTTCAAAAAATTAAATTTTAATAAATAATGAATTCTATGATATTGAACCATAAAATACTCCCACATTATTTTTACTTCATCATCTGTAATAATAAAACAATATTTTAGCAAATATATATATATATAACTAAATACTAATAATAGGTCATATGTGAAGACTGGCTTACCGGTGATTAGACGGACGAATAATTTATATTTATTAATTTTTCGTGCTACAGCTTCATAGGCTGCTTCTTTTGTTGATGAGTAGGATAAATTACTGGATAGTCGTTGCACTTCGTTCTTCATGTATATTGGCAGAATGCATCTGAGATATAAGATGTCGTCTTCTCCCACCCTGAAATCGGGAACGTCAATTCCGTAGACTGAAACATAATAAAATACAATTAGAGTCACCTACAGCCGTTGATCCCGACGCAATTTAGTCCCATAAGGGTTCACAAAATTCGACGTTAAAAAAGAAAAATAATTTATATTTTACAGGAAATTAATATCAGTCCGACACAAAAAGATATTTATATAAAATTTACCTTCTGAAAATGACGCCATTCCCAAAACAATGTGGTCGATTCAGTCTACAAAATTTCACATTTGTTTTAAACAATTGAGAAAAACTTTTGTTAATTAATTTGATGGTAATGTTTGATTTAATTTTACCGCGACTAAGTTTCCGCTGCATAATCATTTATTTGATGTTGGTTTTTTAGTTTCATTGATAGAATATAATATTATATATAGCTTATTTTGCTTATTGATATATTACTAGTATCTTTTATTTGTATTCACGTATAAATGTTTTAGTGTATTTTATTTCTTTCTCTTATATTTTATTCTGTCTTTATACAGTCCAATCTTTCCTTTTAGGGAGAGTTGGAGTATGGAGGGAGCAAGGTGACAGATTCAAGCATCAAAATATTGTTCCATCTAGGCGTAGTGGACGATACACCAAAGCGTATTGGAGTTGGATTTCGGGAGATAGAGCAGGCGACTTGGTTCAAATTGACAGAAGACTCAATGCTGAAGAATATGTTGATATTCTTAATAACAACTTGCTGCCAGGGATAAATGCCCGTTACCCACATGAAGAGGGAATTTATGTTATTGAGGACAACAGTGCTGTGCACAGAGCCAGAGTAGTAACGGAATGGTATGAACAGCACCCAAGGATTCAGCGACTCTACCATCCAGCCAGATCTCCTGATTTGAATTATATTGAAAATATGTGGGCGAAAATGGTAACAGACTGGAAACCAGTTAATGCAAACAATACAAATGAGTTGGTAGCACCAGTACAGCAAAGTTGGCAGGAATTACACATGAATCCAGAATATTTTAGTGCACTCGCCAGTTCCATGCCAAGACGGCTAGCAGCAGTCATTGCTGCAGGAGGAGATTACATAAAATATTAAGAAATAGAGGTAATAAATCATTAAATTATTTAATTTCATCTATAAATAATGTTTAATTTCTTTTATTGTAGATACAACATTAATCAAGTTTATTAGTTTATTATTATTGTTATTATTATTATTATCATTTTATAGTTTAGTGTTTATCGTTACAATATCTTTTTTTACAATCGAGAAAAACTCAATTACACAATACTTATACACATCCAAGCTCACTATTAGAACCGCCGCTGCTTATCGCGCCACTATTCACTATTAAGAAGTGCGCATGCTCTGCTTTATTGGCTCCACTGCTTTCTGTACCTATAGTTCTGCAGTCTGCACAGCTCGAGACTGTACATATACCATCTCAGTTTGTAATTATCGCCATAACCTCCTCAACACAGTTGCTACAAAGTTGCTGTTGTTGCTTTACGTGGTCGTGAAATGTTGGAACCGATTAAACAAAATAGATTAAACAAAATAGATAATTATAAAAGGATTTGCATCTGTCAATAATTGTGGTATTCTAGCCTTTGATATTTTTGGATTTAATTTACACCTGCCTTGGTATGTTTCTTTCATTGAAGGAGTGTCATGATTGTTCGGATGTGTACTTTTGGCTTTCTTCTGCACTTCACAAGGCTGTAATCTTTTGCTGAATACACAGAGGAGCATAATCCTGAGCCTGCGAGCGAATGGATATTTTTGTTTTTATTATTGAAGGTGCCTTGTTATCTTTCCTGATAAATCTGTTGAACCAAAAATCTAAGAAATGGTAAATTACTTGAATCTTATATGTTAAATTTAAATCTTGTCTTATCATTTATTGATATGTGTACTCTTTCAGAGTGACGGAGTGAGATATCGACATCACTTGTCTCAAAGACCACCAGCCGAGCCTTTTTACAAGGCCAGATTAATTTCAACGCCTAAGCATGACCCACAAAGTGGAACACAGCATTTACTGTTTGCACTTACGTTTATATTGACGGTATCATTAACTGTTATTGTTCTGGAAAAGATTTTACCAGAGCCACATTTAGTCGATAATGAGAGATTTTATTCTGAAAAACTTAGTGCTGAAAGAGCCAGATCTTATGTTTTTAATTTAACGTCCATTGGTCCAAGAGTAGCTGGTAGTTATGAAAATGAGGTTTTGACTGTTAAATTGTTGACGAATACGATAAACAGTATTGTAAAAAATGCAAATAAAAATTATAAGATTTTAGTGGATGTTATAAGGCACAGTGGAAGTTCTCTATTAACCTTTCTCGACGGTACGACACATTTATAAAAATGTACAAAATAAAGTAGTTAAAATTGGCCCTCATCGTCCGCCAAAGCACAGTTTGCTCTTAAATTGTCACTTTGATAGTTTTTATGAAAGTCCTGGTATGTATAACGATTTATGATTTGATTTACTTATTAATGTAAGTATAACTATATATTTCTATTTAAAATTAAAGGTAATTCAGATAATGCAGCAGGCTGTGTAGTTATGTTAGAAGTTCTTAGAGTAATTTCTCAAAGTAATGGATACTTGAAGCACAATCTTATATTTTTGTTTAATGGTGCTGATGAAAATATATTACAAGTAAGTAATTTGTAATATTAAAAAATTAATTGTAAACTATTGATCTATAAAATATTATTGTAGGCTTCACATGGATTTATAACTCAACATCCATGGGCTAAAGAAGTTAGAGCATTTATTAATTTAGAAGCCTGTGGTACTGATGGTCGTAAATTATTTTTTCAAGCTGGTCCAGGCAATCCTTGCATACTTGAAGTAAATATATTTACTAAATTAATTATTATATGTATTTTCCATACAACCAAAAATTTTATTCACTTCTTCGTTTCAGGTATATTCAAACTCAGTTCCATATCCATATGCGTCGTCGTCAGCACAAGAAATATTTGAAAGTGGTGTACCATGGAAGACGGATGTTCGTATATTCAGAGATTTTGGAAATGTGTCTGGTAAAATTTTAAATTTTTACTTTATAATCTAAAAACTCGGTACTAGTTGATTTTTTTTAGTTAAAACGTTACTTACGTTTTAACTAAAAAAATTAATTTATTTTTTAAAATGTATAAGTAGAAAGTAATTTAATTACGGGAAAAGTTTAATTACGGGACTAGATTTTGCTTGGTCTACAAATGGAAATAACATTTTGGCACTTTAGCTTGGCTCAGTGACAGGTCCCGAGTTAGCAGATGAGAATCTCCAAAATTCAGAGGGTTCACTTGTATTTTGACTTTGTGGGTGCATTTGTCATACGATGGTCTGAGTACATGGCTAAATTTGTTAATATCGCTGGCATCGGATTGGGATTATATTCCATTTACATAAATATGCACAGTGCTTGAAGAGGTAATGTAACTATATTTAAGATAAGTTAATTATCAAATCGCTCACTAAACTTGTATCTTCTGTATTTTAGAATCTGTGTTGTGACTGTGATATGCTCTTGGATCACATCAATGATCTCGGTTACTATAATTGCTCTGCTGCTTACTAAAATTGGAAAAGTGATGAGTTAGTATGCTCGTCCAGTATAGCTATTTTTATTTACGTTTATCCTACATTTGCATAAGCGTAGTTACAATAGGCTGTTTCTAAGAATGTAAATACTTATAATTTGAATTTTTGTACTACTTTGTCGTTGTCTAAATAAAGAAACAAATAAAGTTCAAATAAACGTTTCATATTTTATTTATAAATAAACGATTTTTATTTTATGCTTTACATTTTAAATTGCTTTGTATTTTTCTAATGCTTTTGAAAAAATTTTCTTAATTATTTTAATTATTTTCTTAATTTCATTCAAATTTCCCTCTTTTTGCTAAATTTGCTTTAATCTGAGTAAGCGTAACTTTATAGAACCGCTTCTCGATCCGAGATTTCTCGTCAACCTAACCTTTCCGTGTCATCCCAGGTAACACCTGCATCGACTGCCCGGTAACGCGCGAAATTCAAAGTTATTGTTTCCGGCTACTGTACACTAATGAATAATACTAATTTTTTATGCATATGACTTGTTTATTTAGTAATTATTAAGTAGTAAACATGTCAGTTTTACAATATTTTTAATTCATAATTTTTTATTATATAATCGCTCAAGAACTGGCAGGCAAATTTAAACACAGAAAATAGTATCAATTATGTAATTCAAAATGATTTTGAAAAACGATATAAAAGTTTTTCCATGTATTCAAGGTACAAATCAAATGAAAAAATCAATTACTCTCATAAGACAATAGTTTAGGTAGTAAGGCAGATTATCATGCCAAATACTCGGGTTCTAATCTCGGCCGGGACAATTTTTTGATATTTTTGTTAGTGTTTGATTGTCTTTAGATTTTAATTAAATACTCTTTAATAATTCTATGTGTAACAATAATTACTAATTTATGACAATTTAATCATAGACGAAAATTCTATAAGTAATTTTTCATGTGATTTATCAAGTAATAAATAGCGCTAAATTGTCACGTGATAAGTAAATTGATAAATCATTTGATAAATCATTTAACAAATTAGTCGTTTAATCACGTTATTAATGGAATAATTTTTTGCGTCAGGGTAGATTTTGTTAGTCTATTTTGCTGTAACTTTACAGCGTTAACATTTCAAAATGCAATCGCAGGTGTATATGTGAAAATAAAATTTATATCAACTCAAATATATTCAATTTAATATATTGTTTCAACATTTTAGAATAAATTCATATTTAACATTTCAATCATCTATGTGTAATGGTTATTAAATAAGAGAATACGTAAAATTGACAAATAAGCAATCTGAATCATTAAGAATTTTTATTTGATTTACAATTAAAATCTATTTTAAAAGTTGAAATTTTATATAATAATTTTTTGTAGAATGTTAAAACGATATATTGAGATAAATTTATTTTGATTAATATACATGGTTTAAGGTTAAAAAATGAACAAAAACATTTAATTAAAAATTATCACGATAATCTATTTTTAAATAACTTAACAAGTACCTATACAAAAAATCAGATTTTTAATTATATTACAATACAAATGACATGATAATGACTAAATTAAATTTAGTCAGTTACTGGTTCGTATATTGATGAGATGAAAATATTTATCAAAATCACTTTCTAAATCTTATTATAAGATATTTTAAACAGATAAACACTATTGTTTTATACAATAGACTTAATTAACAACAATAATATTATTATGCAAAATACAAAATTTTGAGCGTTTTAGTTTTGTTTATATGCCCTAGTGGAAATAATTCGTTGTACCAAACAGTAATAAAGTATGCTAAAGTGTGTCAAAGTCTGCCGAAGTATGTACTGTTCCAAAGTGTGTCAAAGTGTTCAAATTCGGAAATTTGCTGCACTTTGGCATACTTTAGCACAATTTGGCACATTTTGGCACACATGGGTTTTTCGGAAACAAACATCGCTTATTTGACAAGGTATGGCATAGTATGGCACAGTTTAGCACGGTATGGTACAGCATGGCACACTTTATCACATTTTGGCACACTATGAAACACTTTGGCACACTTCGATACGCATTGACATATATCCCGCAGTCTGGACGCCAAAACATTGTCACGGTACGGTGCCGTCATGTCACGGCACGCCTGGAACTTGAAATCTCAGTTGTAGTATGTAACAATAAATAATTTAAAAAAAAAATTCTAGCTCCGGTAAGATTTGAACCAGGATCCTTTGAGTTAGTAAGCGGAAGATCTACCATTGAGCCATAAGTTCTCGTTACAGTTAATAAAAACATTTAGACTGATGTATTTTAAGCAGTTTTATATACTTAGTACTTTTAGAATATTAAATAACAATTGCCCGTAATTGCCTTCAATCTGCTGTTCACTGTAAATGTTGGAAAAACTTGCCTCAACAGAGAAAACCGCCGGAAATCTAAGTTTTCAGGATTTCGTCGACTATGAAAATTAACTACTATTAAAATGTGCCAAAGTGTTCCAGAGTGTAGTAATTTTCCATATTTGAACATTATGGCACACTATGGCATACTTTGGCATAGTTTAGCACAAAATCCATTGTCACTAGGGTTTTAAATTAAAATTTTAAAATAAATTATATTGTATGAAATATTTCATTTTATTTTGGGTATTAAAATAATAATCCCTTTGAAATTCCGGAGAAAAACATTTTAAAGTGTTACGTATTATTGCTTATATAAATATTATTTAAACAATAATCATATATTAAAGTTAAATCATATTTCATGTTCATTATTTAAAAAATATATAAATTTTAGAAGTTAACTATTTAATATTAAACAAATTTTAGTATTATACAAAAATCATATGTAAATTAAAAACTTTTGTCACAAATTGTTTGTAAATTATTTAAACATATATATGTGTAAATAAATACGCAAATTTTTTCAGGGAACAAGTATTAAAAATGGATGAGAATTTATTTACAATTCTTAGAAAAAATGGCAATAACAGAGATTGTATGTTAAACGATATGTACATGCATGAATTTATGAAATTGATTCCTGTATTCAATATGCATCCACTTTGTTAAGTAAAATATTAAGTGAAATTAGAGAAAGAAATGAAAGAGAAGAATTTATACAAATTTTATTTTGTGGTAATCGAGATGCTGGACATTCGATTTGTATCTGGCACGACAAAAAAATTATTCATGTTTATGACAGTATAAATGCAGGTCTTAATGATCATTTACAGTATATTAGTAGATTATTTCCTAGAAATACATCAATAAAAGTTGTTGTTGAAAAAGTCCAATATCAAGACCAAAGATATAATTGTGGATTGTTTGCCATCGTAAATGCAAATTCAATTTGTTTTGGTTTATGTCCTTGCAATATTACATATAATAAATTTATGATAAGACATCTTAAAACATCTTAAAACAATAATTAAATCTAAAATTTTACAAATGTTACCTAATTTTAATCAAAATTTTATACGTCTTCAAATTACTATTGATTTTGATAGAAATAAATACACCTTCCAACATAAAGAATTACAATCAATAAAGATTGTAGACATATCTACATATCATAACAAATACAATAATTTTATAAAAGATTCAAGACTGTCAACAGAATATATAGATTTGACTACTGTTTCTTATCAAAATATCCAATTTGAACCTATTATGAAATTCACAGATTCAAATTTATCCAATTCAAAAATTAGTGTATCAAATGAACAACAGGAAGATATGCATATTAATATAATTCATACTAAAGAAGTATAATCTAATTTCAAGAACATAAACAATAATAATATTGGATTTATGAAAATACAAAGGAAACGTAAAAATAAATCTAATTCTCATACTGATATTGATAAAATTAATTCGAAAAAAGTTTGTAATTATAATCAAATATCATCTTTGATAAAAACTGAAAAATAAGATGAAAAACAAATTAATAAAAATTTAAAATCTAAAGAAGCAATACGATTATGTAAATATCGAAAAAACATGTCATTGGAATTAAAAGCTAAGGAAGCATTAAGATTGCGTAAGAATAGACCTATTATATTATCTAATTTAAAAGCAAATAAAGTTATGAAATCACGTGAAAATAAAAAAAATATGTTAGTGGAAACAAAAACAAAAGATATATTAAGATCTGAACAAAATAGAGAAAACGCAACATCTGATGTAAAAATTATCAGAAATGAAAGAAATAATAAGAACGCGTCAAAAGATATGTATGTGCACCTGAGGCTATGTATCGTATTTTAGAATTTAAATTAAATGAGCAATCTTATGTAATTTATAGATCAGCTATTCATAACCAAGATGAAAATTATGTATATTTTGTGGAAGGACAAGAAAATAAGCGAATACATAAAAATGTAGATACGACGTTAATAGCTTGGTTTAAATTAAACAAAGATGTTGATGATGCATCACAATATTTATATCATGATATTACACATCATTACGTTTTTGATGAATGACAAAAAAAAAATAGAATAAAAGGAAAATATTATTTAAGACTATTATAAGTAGGATGTATTTTGTGAATCCAAAAAAACGTGAAACATTTTGCTTACGTCTTTTATTATTACATGTTCGTGGTGCGAAATCGTTTAGAGATATGCATACTGTAAACGGGATTGTTTACGATATATATGAAGAAGCATGTGTAACAAGAGGTCTCATTAGTAATGATGAAGAAACGGATAAATCAATGGGCCAATTATTTGTATATATATTAGTTTTTCAAAATCCACACAATGCTTTAGAATTATACAATAAATATAAAGTTCATTTCATAAAACCAAAATTAGGAACTGCTAGAGCTGAAAATATAGCTTTAATAAATATCGAAAATGTTTTATTATTACATTGGCTGATATTAAACGATTACAACATAATTAATTATAATAAAAATTTAACTAAAGACAAACAGAACAACATATTATATGACCATGATAATAATGAATTTTTTGGAACTAACGATGGTAATGTAATCACAAGAACACTAATTGATTCTTTAACTGTAGATCAAAAACAAATATTTGATTTAATGATAAATGCCACAATTAATAATGTTGATAATAAATTGTATTTTGACGTCGGTCCTGGTGGTAGTGGCAAAACTTAAACAAACAAACAATAAAAATAAATAAACACAATGTTGTCGTTAAATATTTAATATCTTTAAATGTATCATTTCTGACATCAGCATGGATTGGTATTGATGCAAATTTATTAATTAACGGTAAAACTATTCATAGTACGTTTAAAATACCAGTAAACATTAACGAACAAACAACATGTAATATATCTCCAAATTCAAAATATGGAACGTTTTTAAATAATGTTAAAATTATGATTTGGGATTAATTATCAATGGTTTCTAAACATGCTTTCGAAGCAATAAATACGTTTTTACAAGATTTATGTGGTAATGCCAATATTTTTGGTGATAAAATTATTCTCACATCTGGCGATTTCAGACAAACACTTCCTATAGTACGTCATGGTAATCAAACAAAAATAATGGAATCATGTATAAAAAAAGTATATTATGGTCATCTTTTACAAAATTAGTAGAGTAAAAATGCATCAAAATTTCAATTACAAAATAATGTTAAAAAATCCCACAACAATTTATTTGTAATGATGATATAATTACAAACATTTTTGGACATAAAATTGATCCAAATGACTTATCGTTAAAAAATAAAGTAATATTGTCACCTTTAAATTCTGATATATTAAACATTAATAATAATATTATTGATAGAATTGATGGAAAAAGTTTTGTATTTTATAGTAATGATAAAATTTAAGGTGACAATGATGACAATTTAACGAATTCAGTACCAATTGAATTTCTAAATTCGTTAACACCAAATGGATTACCACCACATAAATTAACGTTGAAAATAGGTGCAATAGTCGGTTGTCTAAAAAATTTGGACATTAATGGTGGTCTTTGTAATGGAACTAGAATGATTATTAAAAATGTCACGGACGGGCGCTAAGCTTTTCGATGGCACCTCCACAGGTAACTCTTGCCAAATAAACAGAGCTTTCTCCACATCACTGTCTTTTCTTCACCTGCCTCTGTGCTGTCTGGGAGCACCTCCATCTTTCCGTAACATTCTGGCATCCCAACGTGGGTCTCAGCAGCAACACAAGGCAGTAGTTGAATTTTCTCAACGATTTTCAACAAATCAAAAATCGATCGCTAAGACAGGGCACTACTCAACACAGAAGTGAAGGAGAGCAGCCTCTTCAAGGAAGCACGGTGCCGATAAAACACCGCCGTAAAGAAAAGGCAAGGAAAAATCACAAAAAGAGACGTCAACGCAAATAAACCTACGGTCGCCGAGGCTGACGACATCAAGTCTGAGCTCAAGAAAATATATACTCCACTCGCAATAAAAATAGGAGTGAAAAATCCAGCGGCCTTAAGCATACACCAGCGAGCTTTGCATTTACGACAAAACTGATCTCAGCCAACTAAGCTCACCTGGGCTAACGCACGAAGCAGAAGCACCATGCGTACAGGTCATTTGAAGGTAAAATCGATTTTTTTTAATAGAACCCTCCATTTTTGACCCCGTAAATGAGGAGAATGGAAAATTTAGCGATCATATAGGGCCTTGTTAATTTTTAAATTTTGACTTTTGCAGGTCATGAACAAGGTTAATCCCAGGTTCAGTTCGATAACTCGAAAACCAGAATTCGTAGAGAAAATTATTTAAGACACAATATTCATGATTATGACCTGCAAGGCTATTTGTAGATTAAATCGTGGATAATTTTGCGTCTTAAAAACGTATCCAATTTTAATCTTGACTTAACTTGATTGCTTCATCGTAAATTCTACATCATCAACTCAAATTATTCCGGTATTCAAAGAACCCCATTGTTGAACGTCCCTGACATAATACATTTTTTAGTTATCATTATCTTACTTCTAAACTGCTTGAGCATAATTTTCACCCCGTATACTCAAATTACTGCACTTCTACTTTCACTTATTAATTGCTTAAATTTTCTCGACACAAATAATTTAAACCTTCTATTAAATGGACAAGACTTGTTTAAATGAATAATGAACATTAACAATTTAAAGAAGGGTTTGTAACGTCCCGCGCCCATATAGAGCACACATGTATGTAAGCGAATGGGTGTGCATGCGTATGTGTATAATATTAAAAGCGAACATCAACCGACCGCATTTTGAAACCAACATACGAGTGCGTTGACCTGCGCGTCAGTAATACTAACGGGAAATCACGCCTTGCTCATCGCCGTGTGGAGATCTGCTATTGGCTGGTGGCTGCCCCCACAATCACCATCTTAGCCACGTGACTCTTCCCGGGGCCTTATAAGCCAAGTTGAGGCTCCGCGTCGCGCCTTTTTACGCATCCTCTACGTGCACTACCCACGCCGTGTGTCGCCTGAGTTTGGACGCAGTGATCGTCCTGAACGATTAGTAGAACAGTGCGACACCGTCCACTTAAGCTAACATTCAGTCCACGAGACACAGACCTGGACTCAGTACACTCTCGACGTGCAGTAACCCGCAGAAGGCTCGCCGATAATAGCAACCCGGCGTTAGTGATCGCCACAGCAGCTAATAGCCTTAGAAAAACCAACCTTGCCACGACAATAGCTCGTGTAGGTTTAGACGCACATCTCCACCCGAGATATAGAGTAAGTTAAATAGTAAGTAATAAATCGAAACCTGTATACAATAATTGAACTATTAAATGCTGAATTTGAATGTTGAATAATCCTTTTTCTTAATAACTCTTTAATCTGTGCCTCTATCTCTAGTTTTAATGAATGCGGTAACCTATATTGTCTAACGTAAATTGGTATATCATCGGTAGTATTAATTCTATGTGTCAAAACATTAGTAGCTTCTAAATCTTCCCCTTGTAATTGGATTCTATCAGCATGTTTTCTAATCAAAGCGTCTATTTGCTCTACCTCTTCTTCTGTAAGCCCATCTAACCTTAAAATTCCCATCACCTCATCTGCTCTAGCATTTAATACTTCCGCATCTATATTTGGCTGTTCCACTGGCTCTATACAATGCTCCTCTCTAATTGCATTAAAAATATTACATAATCTATTTTCTAAAATATCTGCGTCTTGCTTTATTTCAAGTTCGTTAAAAGTTTCTTCTTTTGAAACACAAAAACTATAAATTTGTCCCATATTTGAAAATTCGTTTGAATAATAATCATTTTCCTCGTCATGAACCGAATATTTATTGTACATTGAATCGACAATATTTTCTTCCTCTGACACTGAATCATAATCTTCCTCGTTAATTGGCATTTTATTATCTACTGTTAAATCTATAAGTTTTCTATCTTTAAATGGTGAATATTTATTATGTACTCTTAAACATTTGGTTTTAAAATTCAAAATCGTGTCATGCTTACTTAAATAATCGACTCCTATTACTCCCTCAGCTGGTATAGGAAAATCATCCGGTACGACTTGTATTCTGTGTTCAATTCCAAAAATACCTATAATAGTTGATCCTTCAGTTTTTATTATTTCGCCATCTATACCTCTCAAATACATCTTATCTTCGTTATCTATTTTACAATAATCTGGCACTAACTTTCTTTTTATTAAACTACATTCTGCTCCTGTATCTAGTAAAAATTGCGTAATCTTTTGCGTAGGAGAGTTTAACACATCTATAAAAGGTAACTTAATATCTGCATTTGAAACTTCATAATTTACGAATTTATTCTGTTTATTTATTTCATTATCCTGTTTGAATTTAATTAAATTTCCGTTTACTTCTAAAGTTTTACTTTCAAAATTTATTTTACAATAATTTTTGTATAAAAATTCACAACCTAAAATTCCATTATACGGCATCTGAAAATCGTCATCAACTACAAAAAGTCTAGTACTACTACCTATAACTTTCATCTCAATTACCCCTAAACTCTCTACTGGTTTGTCAGAAATTCCTTTTAAATTAAAAATTGTTGTTGTATCAATCTCTACTGTACTTGGAACTGAGCTAATTTTAATAATATTACTTTGAGCCCCTGTATCTATCATAAATTTAATATTGAATGTTTTATTTTTGTCTCCTAACTCTACATACGGTATTCCTGCATTTTTATTTATATTGGTATTAGCTCCGATAAATCTGGTAAATTTTCCATCTGACGCTGTTCTTGACTTTGGTTCTTCGGACTCACGCCTGTTTTCTGAAGAACTCTGGAGTTTTCCGACTCTCTTACTGAGCATTCCCTAATAAAATGTCCTGGTTGTTTACAATAAAAACACATAAATTGATTACTATTATTCTCTTTACTTGCGTACGCTACAGTTTTTGCATAGCACCTAGCTGCCGTGTGTCCATTGCGATTGCATTTTTCACAATGTAACTTTGATCTATTTACCACTTGTTCTTGATTTAAGATACTGCTCTGATTATTTAACCTACTACACGTATTTGCCTTATGCCCCGTCATTCCACATAATTGACATTGAATACCATTTCTTACTGTTCTACAAGTATTAGCGCCATGACCCCTAATCCCACAAATTTGACATATAATATTTAATTTTCCCCCTGTGCATTGCTTAGCCTGATGTCCGGCAACTCCGCATAATTGGCATGCTTCATTACTATTGCTTCCAAATCTACACTTACTAGTCGGATGTCCCATGCGATTACAAATACTACAAATATCATTACTTTTTTTATTACAATTTTGTGTATCGTGTTCATTATTTCTACAAATTTTACAAAAATATACTCTTTTCTTCTCAATTGATTTACTATTTCCGCTTTGATTTATTCCACGCAACGCGTTATGTGCATTTAGAAGTCTCTCCGCGGTAATCGCATTTTTCACAATGTCTAATACAGTGTCGGCCACAATCATTTTTCTCTCGATTTCCGGTTTTAATCCATTTTTAAAACATTCAATTATTTTGTCCGTTGTCGCTTTTTTAAATTCGTCAGTTACCTCCGCGTTCGTTGCAACTCGCTTAGCTTCTAATATTCTAGTTCCCAAATCTCTCATTCTATTTGCAAATACTATAACACTCTCATTTTCCTTTTGATATGAACTACCTAACTCTCCTTGTAATTGATGCACGGTTTTAGCAGGTAAATATATGTCGCGAATATAATTAGTCAACTCATCTACTTTTTTAAATTTTTCTCCTAATATGGCTTTCCTAGCCTCGCCTACAAGCTTACCTCTCAGAACTTTTGTAAGATTTTCCTCTGCTGTGGTAGGAATCATTTCCTTTGCCTCCTGACATCCTTCTAAAAAATTTGATAACTCCGACAAATCTCCATCAAATTCTGGCACTACTTTAAGCGCGTCTTTTAAACTAATATTAGTCCCTGCTGTCGACATGTTGTCTTCGTCTTCCACTGAAAAGTCTGTGTTCAAAGTACTATTGTGTGATGTCGCTGAATTAAAAGTATCTGACAGTTCAGATTCGTTTCCAAGATCTTCGTCTTCTACTTGTCTAAATTGTCTAAATTTATCTATCTCTTTTTGCAACTCTGGATCATTTTTTGATTGGTTCCGCGTAACCCGTTTATCACTCATGTATACGTTTAATTTTTAAAATGTCTTTAATATTTTTAAATAATAATTTTCCTCAAATTCAATTCAACTAAAACTGCTCGTGGCAAAGTATTTCTACCAATACTCACATATAATTTTCCATATAAATTTCCAAAATTCCATTTATTTTATTCTTTAGTTATTCTTTAACCAATTTTCACTTTATTTATTTTTTTTTTTAAAAAACATCAGTTTCCTTTATTTTAATTACCTTAGTTTTCTTGATTTCAAATTCTTTAGTTTCCCGTTTATTTATAATCTTCTTTTTAAATATATTCTTTCATAAAATTCATTTAAACCTTATTTTCAAATACTTACGATTTTCTTCTCTTTTAAACTGACAATATAACCTTTATATTTTATATTTTATTCAGACAAATCAACTTTAAATTTTCTTATTTTGTTCACTTAAAACTTTGAACTATATTATTTTGATATAAAAATTTCTCACTAAAACTTCAAACTAAATTTCAAGTATTTTATTCTCAAATAAATCATTTAAACACTTTTTCATTATAAAAATTTCACTTAAGACCATATAGAAATCACCAACACTAATTTTCAATAAAAACCGAATAAAACTGAACAAACTCTACGCGTTTTTTTTTTTAAAATAAAATATAAGAAACGTTATGATCCCGGAGGGGCCCCCAAAAATTTGTTACGTCCGATAGTCGGCGCACAATGTAATACTTCTCCGTTTTGAGTCAGCTTCCGCTGAACTCGGGATGGAGTCGTTCCTTATTTTATCTTAAAAATCCGCGAGAGTTGAAACTAAAAATCCCTTCGGATATTAATGAATTGGTCTAGTTAATTTGTAAGTCAAAGGGCCTTCGCAAACACCAACCAAGATCTTTCTAAATATTTGTAATAATGAGTGCAGCGTCCGAATCCTGCTCATTATAGAAATTACTAACCTTTAATAAAAATTACTTGAGAATACTTACTGCCTTTTTGGATGACGAGTGAAAATCAAAGTTTACAGGTTTGTAAACTTCTTCCTTCTTATTTTAACTAAATATAATATTCTTATTGATTGTTATAAACTCGAAAATCAATGAAATCACACTTTACTTCAATATTGTTTTTGTAAGTATATATATTTTGAAAACTTTGAAAAATACTTGACACACTTTAGCCACCACGGCTTAGAAACAATATTGGAGACTTTTACAATTTTCGGGAGCAGCCACCTCGACTGAACTCCTCAACAAGACTGAACTTTTCCTCGCTCGCAATTCCTCGATTCACCCTCGCGTCGCGTCTTTTTCCCTCTCCAACCCGATTTTTCCTCAGGCCCATCCCTTTGGGTCTGCATTTGCGCCCTCTATATCGGTCATTGACCTATAGCGTCGCATCTTTCCGCTTGGGTGCCGCCTCTTCCGGTCCTCTTCCGCTCTACCTTTGGTCCCACCCACGCTATTCTCATAGTCTTGCCGATTTCCGTTAGATGTCCCTACATGTATGATTTCTGCTTTTCTTAATTGTTATTTTATAAATATTTGTAGATTTTACATTTTTCTCTTGTATAATATAATATTTGTGAACTATGTTTATTTATCTATTGCAATCAACTTAAACTATTGATAACTTAATATTTAAAACTTCAAAACTGTATTTCTATTATTTTTACTCAAACTCGTTATTCTTTTCTTATTATAATAACTTAAATTTTATTTCTAACTTCTTTCTAATAAACTATCTAATTAAAATTATAAATAAATCGTAAAATCTGCACGAGCAAAATTTTATCTCTATGTCACGAATACGAGTTCTTTATTTTAATATAAATAAAAAATATGCACAGTTCTATATTTTGTTATTGTTTAACTGTTCATACTTTTTATGAATCTAATTTTATATTTGTTTCATCATAAATATCCCATTTTAAATATAAATTTTGCTTTACGCAGCCTCGTATTCTGCGGTATAGCACAGAAAAAATTTAAGGCGCCAGATTGTCGCACGCAAATTTTTCTAATGGTTGGGTTTTCCCTGTCTGCGCACAAATTTTACGATAGGGCCGCTGCCCGTCGTATACCGATCCCAATCGCTATACCTACGCTTGCTTCTAATTGCTATTTTTCCAGACGGCCTAATTGCTCTGTCTGGACGCTCGCTTGCTCCTAAGCCCTACGATACATATTTTTTTGGGACGCAGCTGCGTCGATATTTTTAAAATTTTTTTTTATTTTTCTTACATATCTATTTTATCTATGACGTAACAGGGTTCGCCTGAGCGTGGTACGGAGGTATAGTGTGATGTTTCGTGCCGGGTTCTTTGAGAAATTGATCGAGGAGTTTATTACGGGATTCAGTACCATTATCGGACAGAAATATGTCGGTTACACCGAACCGTAAAAAGACTCGTTCGTTGAGTTCTTTCTTAACTGGATTGCCATCAGCTTTGCATGCAGAGTCTACTTCAATCCATGGCGTGAACGTATCCTTAAAAATGAGAATCTAAATTCCTGAATTACCGGTGTTTTTCGTTACGGTGGACAATCGCGAGAACGCTTTGTTCGTCAGCAGCGCTTTCTGTAATTTTGCTGCTCTTCTTAAGGTTGCTATGTCTTCTGGTACGGTAGACTGTACGAAATCTGCTGCAGTGTAGTCGCCGCATAATCGCCTGAGGGAGGGAGGGAGGGAGAGAGGGAGAGAGGGAGAGAGAGAGAGAGAGGGAGAGAGTGAGAGAGGGAGAGAGGGAGAGAGGGAGAGAGGGAGAGAGGGAGAGATTAGATTAGATTAGATTAGATTAGATTTTATTGTCTGTACATTATGTTATACAAAACTAGTTAAAAAGATATATAATACAGAAGTATTTACAAAAATGTTTATAGAAAAATATAGCTTCAAAAATTAGAAATTAAGATGAAAAATGAGGATGCATGTATGAGTAATGGTGTGAGACGAAATGCTTTGAATGAGTGTGGTATGCATGATTGTATATGGGGTGAGAAATATGATGTAAGCTGGATTCGAGACGGCTATTTAGATTTTCTCAAGATTAAGGTAATGTTGCCTGATCTGACGTTTGAAAAGAGGTATTGATCTAATGTTGCGGAGATGAGCTGGTAATGAGTTCCAGAGATATGAGGCGCTTACGTGGAATGAATTCCTCAGCGCCTCTGTGGCGAAAACGGGGATGTCCAGGGGAGTCACCTCGCCCCTCACTGGGCGGAGTGCGACGTGGAAGTCAAAAAAGGCCAAGATGTAGGATGGAGTAGCAGTATTGAAGAGTTTTCTTAGAAAACAGGCCGTAAAGTACTTCCTACGTCCGGCGGTGGTGAGCCATTGCAACTCACGCCTGTAGGGGGCGATATGCTCGTCCCGCCTTATACCATAGATGTAACGTATTCCTGTGTTCACCAGTCTCTGTAGTTTGGTGTCAAGTTCTTGTGAGAGGTCACAGTATACCAATGAACAGTAGTCAATGATGGGGAAAAGTAAAGCCTGCACAAGATGCTTGCGCAGCTCGAAGCCAGTGCTCTTTATAAAAAAATACAATCTGTACATGAGAGAGTGTGCACGTTTACCCAGTTGTGTAACGTGCTCTTTCCAGGTGAGTTTAGAATCAAGCTCTAGCCCCAGGCTACGCACTGTCGACCGATATTCAACCTGGGCCTCTCCTATTTTAATGTAGGTGTTAGCAGTGAAGGGAAGAGCGTTTATATAATAGGAGGAGCCCAGGACGATCGCCTGAGTTTTGAGTACGTTCAGTTTAAGATGATTTTGCGCAGCCCAGCCCATTATCCTTTCGGCATTAGCGCTCATCCTCTCGGAACAGGAATCGAGCTCCTCTAGGTGGCATTGGCTGTAAATTTGCAGGTCATCCGCGTAGATGAGATGAGATACGTCCGAGTCCAAACAGAGGCCGATGTCATTGATGTACAATGCGAATAATAGTGGTCCCAGTACGGACCCCTGTGGTACTCCCGTGTTTAGCGGTAGAAAAGTGGAGAGTTCGTCATTGTCACCAATTACGGCCTACTTTCTGCCTGTGAGATATGAGGCAAACCAGCGGATAACCTGCTTAGAAAAGCCGAAAAAGGTTAGCTTTTTGAGTAGTCTGGCGTGACACACTGTGTCAAACGCCTTACTAAAGTTAAAAAGAAGTAGAAGTGTTACCTTCTTTCTGTTTATTCCAAGCCTGACATCATCAGTCAACTTAATTAAGCCGGACTGTGTGCTGTGGCCAGTGCGAAAACCAGTTTGTAAGTTGTCAAGGAAAAGTCTTGACTCAAGATACTCCGAGGTTTGTCTGTGCTATAGCCACTCCAGCGCCTTGGACAGGAAACAAAGAAGAGAGATCGGACGATAGTCAGTTAAGGCTGTTGGTGAACTGACTTTATTCAGTGCATGCACCAGTGACTTTTTCCAGTCCGAGGGGAAACTTGACTCGCTCAAAGAAAGGTTGAAAATACGACATAAGAATGGAGCGAGTACCGGCAGTGCTTTGAAAGTGACAACCTGTGGGATGCCGTCACTACCCCTGGCCTGGGAGTCAAAGTGCATCACTGCAGATAAAACGTCCGATTCCGTTATCTCTCTGAAATAGAAGTGTTCGGGGATGTTCAGACTCTCCAGGGTCTGCATGTATTCCTCCACATTGGGGGCCAGTCGGTCGTTGGAAATGCCGCTGAAATATGCGTTGAGGTCTTCACTGGAGAAACGAGAAGGAGGTTTTACTTTGGAGGTGGTGATTCCAAGTCTCTCAAGTTCTCTCCAGATCTCACCGGCATCGGTCAAGGAGGACAGGCGTGTGTGATAGTAGTTCAGCCTGGCAACTTCGACCTGCCTATGAGCATCATCCCTCGCTTTTCTGTAAAAATACAGGTCCAGCGGGAGACGTGACCTGCGAAACCGTCTGCAGAGTCTGTTTCGTTCTTTCAAGAGGTCACGAAGAGCCGTGGTAAACCACGGGTGACGCTTCGGTCCGGGTGTCACTGTCCGTAATGGGGCGAGATGAGTAATGGCGTTAGTCAGGTTGGTGTTAAGGGTGGTGATGCAATCGTCAAGTGATGAGGTGGCGAGCGATGACCAGTCACATGCACCGAGGTAGGCCTTTAGTCTCTCGGCACAGATTGCTCTGTAATTTCTGTATGTAAAAGTTTTTGGGTCGTAGCGTGGTATCTGTACGTCTAGAGTGGCCGTGATTAGGTCATGTCCGTTTATGAATGGTGTGTCAGTTTTCCAGTGCGACAGCAGGCGATCCTGCTCGTCTATTAAGCAGAGGTCACCATAAGGAACCGACTGAAGAGAGTTCTCCTCTACGAAGGCCTTGATGAATTTGGCATCTTCAGATCTAGAGAGTTGGTCCGCATTGAAATCCCCCATAATTATATTTGTGGAGTAATTGTGCATGTGTGTCGTGAGCTTTTCAATGAAGTCATTACCTTGAATGAAAGGTGCATGGGGTGGACGATACACAACTCCCACAAAGATAGGGGAGACCTCTTTTGCGGAGATCTCGCAGAAGAGATACTCTGGCTTCCCTGGCTTACCCAACCAGTCACCGTCAGATGATGTCAGAACAGTAGCCGTTAGTGAGATATGTATGTAGAGGGCCACACCTCCACCGTTTCTGTTCCAGTCCCGTCTGAGAAAAATGTAGTTGTCGAGTAGAGGTATTGTTTTTACCTTGTCGTCCAGCCAGGTCTCAGTTACAGCTATTACGTGATAAAGGGGACGAGTGGACAAAAAGAGCCTTACCGCCTCAATGTGACCCGTTAGAGAGTTTGCATTGAAATGGCAGACCCTTAGACCGTCGGACAGAGTTGCCTTGGAAGCGGATGAAGATGAGGTGGGCGACAATGAAGATGATGGTGGTGTAGGTGGAATGAGGTGTGTCGTTTTTAGTTGCTGCTGCTGTTGATCAGGGGCCTCCTGGCTAAAAAATTAGACAGTTCTTCATCGCTGGTGACGATGGTGGCTCGCTTCTTATCTTCAGCACTGCGGATGAAGATTCTCCCGTCTCTCACGTAGGATCTGCACCCTTGTCTCCTCTTGGCCTCCAGCCTGGCCCTAACACGAAGTTTATGTATCTCTGGGGGAAGCAGCTCATTGATGTTGATGAGTCCCTGATGGTCTGGGGCTAAGGCCTTGGCTTCCTCCAGTAGATTGGCATTAAGCTTTGATATGTGGAGCTTACCCTTCTTTATTTTCGCCGCCAAGGTGGAGCGTACAAGGGCATGGGAAGACAAAGTGACAGCGATAGGTGGAAGTCTGCTGTCAGCTGACGAGGTGTTGTTGACTGCGTTAAGTCTTCCCATGATCCTAGTGGCAACGATATCCCTCTTAATGAGGGTGGGATCAAGGGCAGAAAGCACTGAAAAAGCCAGGAGGTTGAGTAAACTCTCTTGAGTGTAGTGCAGTCCTGTGATGACCACCGCGGTGTTGTTGCTCTGCTCCTGACGATGCTTGATGGCCGCAAGTTCCCTTCGTAGATTTGTGATCTCGAGGGGATCAGCGGCGGCTGGAGGGATGTTGCTGCTGTTCGCTGAGAGCAAGGAGGCGTGCCCTGATGTAAGATGTTGTAACTCTGCCTTCAGCTCGGTGATGGTTGACTCAGCATCTGTCATGCGAGTTTGGAGCTGAGGCAGTACATTGAGGGCTTGAAAGCGCTGTTCGAGGGGGCCTAGCCTCGCTTCAAGCCCAGAGATCCTCTCCGTTAGGAGTCTCTGAGCCTCCGCTGCGCTATCCTGTTTGGCACTGATCTCCCTCAGAGCAGCGAAGATGTTTTGGAGGGTGGACTCCATTGTCGACGCCGATGTCTCTATAGTGCGCATCGGCGATTGACTACGCGAGGGATTAGTGGAAGGTGGTGCAGACTGAGTCTTCTTCTTGGCGCCCTTGGATGTTGTGCTACTACCATTGAGAGAGACAGAGAGAGAGAGAGAGAGAGAGAGAGAGAGAGAGAGAGAGAGAGAGAATCAGAGAGCTGACACTTACAGTGAGTAATTCTCGCTCGTTCTCGGAAAGGCTCGAGCCTAGAACGTCTCCTTCGCAGGCGAGTCGACGTAATCGCTTGTCGGACGGCGTTCAAGCGATGTCGCACCAGGAGGCCTCACAGGTAGCCGTGAGTTCGTGACAAACACACTAATCACACAGACAATCGGGTCGATAGAAGTAAGGCCCGGTCAAGGGTTGCGCGACGTAGCGAAAGTTCTCTGGCCGATTATCTAGCCCGTACGAATCTGTCGCGCGCGAAGCTCTCGCTCTCTCTCCCCCCACTCACCGTCACGGTGTGCTCCCTCTCGCTGTTCTGCCGCTGCTTACCTGTAACATGTAACTGGTTTACATTAAATAATATAATAATTGTATGCAGGGAGAGTTATGACGAGTTAACAACGTTCCTTGTCATAATACATATATGATGCTAATTAGTTAACAAAAATATTGAATGAATTTTTATTTAATTGGTTGAGACATCGCCATTGTTATTTTAATAAATATGGTAGTAATTTTTACTAATATAATAATAAATTTATTTCATTTCATTTCGTAGTAAGCACGTGCTTCAAAGGTTCGTGATATGTCACCACTGTAAATCTTCGTCCTGCGAAATAGTGCCTAAATTGGTCCTTAGCGAATACTATGGCTAATAGATTTCTATCGTAGGTGGAATATATTAGTTCTGCTCTCTTAAGAATACGTGATGTATATACACAGGACTGGTCGCTGCCTAGCTAACCTTGGCTCAAGATGGCTCTTATTGCATAATCTGATGCGTCGGTTATCACTACGAAGGGCTGCGTTAGCGCTAGTGCCCTTATTACTGGTTTCTTTCTCAATGTTATTCGAAATGCGTCGAAGGCCTGTTAGTAGTGTGGATAAGATGGCTGCTGATTTTGTAAAGTCTTTAATGAAGTGCCTGTATTCTCTCGAGAGCCCTAGAAATTGCTTTATTTTCTTGGCATTAGTTGGCACTTGAAATTTGTTCACCATCTCTATTTTTTGAGGTTGGCTCGAATCTTTACCCCTCCGGCGAAGTGTCCTAGGAAGTGTGCTTCTTTTTGCAAGAATTGGTGTTTGATTGTTTCCTGCAGAGCTCCGTGAAGTCCGAAAATAAAAAAAATCAAAAACTATATGCGTTGGGAAAAACTAGGAAAATAAGGTTTTCTTACTAATACGCATTATCCATACATGAAACTAACCCAATCGATACCAATTTAATTGCGGATTACGTAAATAATTGTGTTATTACGTAATTCGCAATAATTATTTAGAAATTTAATAAGTTTATTTTTTACTCATTTTGCTCTGGAATTCGGTTGTGCCACGTTCCTTGTTCCAGGTGTCTGAACTATTCTGCGCTTCTACGCATGGCCGTAACGTAAATCCGTGGTTTGTTTTGAATAGAATATGCTATAACATAACCTCAAATATCTGAAAGAAAAGAAGAATATTGTTTATTGTTGATAGCTGTTGTTGCATGTGGTAAATGTTCTCTGAACGTCTGATTACGTCCAGTATTAAGACCTACGAGGCAAAGCATCTGCTGGAGCTTGACTACACGAGGAGGATAAGTCTGCTGCCTAATCACAGTAGGTACATACATATGAAAAATAACATGAAGGCGAAAACGATCAATAGTTATAGTTTTAAATTAATTTTGCTGCTAAGAGTATTGGAGAGTCAGTTATTGAATAATGACCCTGATGAAAACTTTACACATCATAAGAAAGCTGTATGTACCATGTATCAAGCGTATCAGCAGTACCAGTTAAAAAAAATAATCTCTTTAATCGGATAATCAGTTCTTCTATAAGGTTCTTCTAATGGAGTAATATACTAATGCAGTAATTTCTTTTATTGATTATCCAAGTAGCATATATGAAAAATCACCACTTGATGATAAAGTAAATTAGTAGTAAGTAAAGTATTTTAAATTAATTATACATGAAGAAAAATCTAATGGGAGTTGGACGTGCCATTTTTCATAATTTAAAACTGGACTAGATAATGTACTGCGGTGATGTCTAATATTGGCCAGTTGGATGCGCATCCCTACGCATTGCCCATAAGCACCATTGGCTGCATGGTCTTCAAAGCGGACAAAAAAGATACATCTCAACAGAATGAAAATGTAGTGGCAGCAGTTTTGACTATAACAGCAGCTAATATGTTGGCATTGAGATTGACGATATCAGCACAAATTGTGGCGTTTGCTTAATTATTACGGAATCTAGGAGAACATTTCTTCGAAAAAATTATAGCTTTAATTTTAGTTTACAAATAATGGTGATAATGTTTCAAATTAATATTCAATTTCCAGATTTCATATCAAGCAGCGAAGACGAAGTACACAGGATTGGTCAGATGCGCAATGTAGTTACTTGGACTTTGCTTGCAAAAGATACGGCAGAGAGGATGAATTCCTTTTAACGTATCATTAGCAGCTTTTATATGAGGATCTTCCAAATATCATATATGTAAAATCACCACTCAATACCACTCGCATATGCTTATGTTATATAACTTGGATCTTACACATCTTCTTTTTCTTCAGATGGAATCTTTATCACAGTAACTAGTTTGAAAGCATCAGTTAGTGTTCTGTATACTATTTAGCCTCATAAACAACTTTTTGATACAATGATGAGCAAATTGTCCATTTCAACAATCCTTGAATATGAATACGTTTGGCTGTTAGTAAAACTAGCATGTCATGAATCTTTATCTAATCTCCAAATATTATATTCGTATAAAAGGTAATGTACTAGTAATAGAATTAAAAAATTAAATTAAATCTAAAAAGTTTATACATTTTCTTTATAAATTGTATCTTTTTAGAGTATTAATTGTTGATTGCGGAACATGGACATCCATCATGGAAATAAAAAAGTCTATAAGAATACTTGATATTCTTGATAAGAATAATGCAAAAATTCACACCGCATTCACTGTTGGATGCAATGATGATGTGTACAACAAAAATTATGTATTGAATTTGGTGAGAGCTGTTCATGGAAAAGATTTGCATTTGCACAAGCACTGGAAAGTATATATTGGAAGAATGTTTATAATAAAATTCTATGAACTTTATGTTAATGCCATAGATACAGAAGTCTGTGATTTTATAATGAAGTTAGTGCTCTCACTCGAACTAATTAAAATCTTAAACTTACATTTATCAATTATTTTCTATAATTCTACTTAGGTACTGTATAGCAATTCATCTTAATGATCCTGCAGATAAGTTTCACTTATTTTGTTTTACGACAAAAAATGTAGAAGGTACTGTAACGTCCTGCCATCTATCCCACTGCAGCATAACAGTCTAGATAAAGAAGAGCTCTACGCTATATTACCACGCAACAACTACCTTACCATCCCCATCAAATTCCCACCAAACCCACGTTGACTTGGTTACCAAAAGACATCAAACGCGCCTCTTCGAAACCCCCTTTACAACCACTTCCCTAATTAATCCCACCCTCCTCGCTAAAATAATTCATGCATTCATGATTGTAGCGCACGCGACCCTCAGAGTATAAATACATGGGTCGCGTCGGGCTTAGCTCTCTTGTCCGGCAGCCAGCTTAACCGTAAACTCATTCACGTCAGTCTGTAACGGAATTACTTTTCTTATTGTTACTTGTAATTGTCTTAAATAAATTGTGTAAGAATAAAGATACTTAAATCTATTGCTCATTTAAACTCGCGCCTATTCCACGTTTCTTGCCCGACTACCGGATCCATCGCTCTCTAGACATCGCCAAGGATCATCATCCTACAAGGTAACTTCGCTGCATCTATCGATATTTGCTTAACTCTACTAACGTTCACATTTGCCTTTCTTCTCGTCACGGATTACTTATGGTCTATACGTGTTAATGCCTTAGAGTCGCTATCCCATCTGTCCGCTTAAGTGATTATTCGCTTATCTAAACCCCGACTACGAGAATCGCTTCCTTACTGACTTCTCGCTTACATTGCAATTCATGACGTTACAGTGCTACGCTGTTATGATTCTAATGGAATATTTGCTAGGTAGTTAGATATACTTACAAGTTATCAAAGTGAAATCGTATACGTGGCTTATGGGTTTGAGATCATTTCATAGTATGAAAAGCAAATAATGTGGACAATAACTTCACATTGAACATTCGTAAGGATTTGCATTTATTAATAACTGTATAATTTATTTAAAAGATATATGTTGCTGATATAGTTGCTGAAAATATCAATCGAATGTGTTATATATGAGTCACTTTAGAGCGATACACTGAGATTCTTTCTTCCAAGAAATGTTAACTACAGAAGCTAGGCAGTTGCTACTAGATATGCTTTAGGTATGTATTACTTATAAAGGATTTATTAAATATTGATAAATATTGTTTTTTATGCAATACATTTTTTTATCATCCTCAGGTTTCATTTGTCCTGTATATACTCCTGATGGTGCTCCATGTGCTCTTCTCAATCAGTTGATAATTCACTTTAACGAAGTATCCAGACCCCAAAAATAAAAAAGGTTATACCAACCATTCTACTGGATTTGGGAATGTGACCTATATCAACTGCTGGTGACTGGAGAAATTCGTATACACTTGTCCGAGATGGACGAGTAATAGGTTTAATTGAAGACAACAATATTCATGTAATAATTCTCAACAGCGTAATCCGAGTGTTGGCGACAAATTTGCCTCTCGAGCAGGTCAGAAGGGTATTTCTTCTCAAAAATATCCAGCAGATCTGCCATTTACAGTTTTACAGAGACTGGTCTCATCCCGAAAATCGTGTTCAATCCACTGACAATGCGGTTGCGTGTTTCGGAAGTTGCTCGAGCAGGGTGGTTATAATTATCACGGAAAAGAAAGAATTCATTCTGACATATAGACGGGCGTGAGATAACGGCTGATAATTATTTGGTATGGTACATTATAAATGAATGCTCCACAGGGTCTCAGATAAGTGGCAGGTTGGTTGCCTTACGTTATGCATTGAAAGCTTATTCTATGTGACCTATGTGATAAGATTAAAAAAGCAATAATATCAAAGGTAGTCGCAGAGTTGGAGGTGTTTGGTTTGGTGAAATTAACGTGACTTTATAATATCACACGGATTTTCTTTCTTATTTCAAGATCATCATCAAGAAGATTATCATAGTCCAATATACACGTCCAAAAAGTTTTTTATGAGGTTCCGAATCACATTTATTATAACAGAAGACCTCTCCATACAGTTTCAACTTCGTTAATCTGCTGCATATCACTTCTACGCATGAGTATTTTTATTCTTGTTTTTACAATTACACAATATAGTTTCATTTATAGCTACGTTTTCAACAAATTTATAATGTCACTGAAAACTGTCAAAAAATGTTGTTAATTTTATTGTATAAAGAATTATGTATAAATATTAGTATTTTTACATCTTGTTATTACATCTTTCAACTTATTTCATTCCTCCCATGTATTATCTAATTTGATAAATAAATAATAATGAAGTATTTCGATTTCTATATCGCATGGCAAATGGAAAGCTATAATGCCTACTAAGCTATAATTTCCTTTACATAAATGTAAGTCAGTGGGAACACTATTTAACTGACACTGACTATTTCCATGTAATATAAAATTTAATTCCAAATCAACACAAAAATAAGTTTTAATTTTATACTATAGCCGTACCTGTCGACTTTTACATCGTAGCATTGTTTGTTTTTTCTTGAGAAATATGTTTTAAAATAATTTTCCAATTCGAAAATATTATTATCTTCCATTAAAAAATCAGTGTTTACTGTCTGAGTCTATATCTTTGTGTATTACTGTAATAAGATGAACATACGCTCTTTTTTCAATACAGTCTTTCATCATTGATTTAAATAAACGGACAAGATTGTCTCCGCAGTCAATTAAAGTATGTATAGGTTTTTCTACTTGTCTGTATAATTGGGGTTGAGACTAATATTATTCTAATCTCTTTGCATCGCACAAACTTCTTGACTCAGAGCTAACATACTCTTTTACAATTTGAAAATCTCGTTATCAGCTTTACTAGACATATTTATTTCAAATATTAATTGTTCTAATGCTGGTTTAAAACAATAAGCTACTGTAAGTGCTTCTATAATAATGTGCAGTAGACATGTGTTGATCAATTTTATATTTTGTGTGGATGATTTAATAGGAGGCAATAATAAAGCATTTTGTAATAAATTTCTCCATCTGTGAAAATTACGTGATAAAACAACGTATAAGATTTGGCGATTCCAACGAACTTGTAGACTCATCATTATTTGCATAGCATCTTTCAGTATAGCTTTCATCCAGGCTTTTATTCAAACTATCTGTTACTACTTCCATTTCATTTACAATGGAACTTTCACCTTCAATTATATTTACATTTAAATTTTCTACTGGTTTAATTTCATCTAAAACCTTGTTATAAGAGTTCGAAAAATTTTCAAATGCGTTTTCATTTGATACATTTTATTCCAAACTAGATTCCTTTGCTTCTAGGGTTATTTCATCTCCAAACATGTTATGAAAGTCCAAAACATCTTTAAGTTTAAAATGATTCGACACATTTTTATCCAACATAGATTTCTCTGTTTCTGCAGTTATTTGATTACGTTCTACACTTATTTTTTCGATATCAACTTGGTCTACAGCAGGAGTATCGACCTTTTCTGCGTTGTTCTCTATGGCGTCATACTTCACATATAATAAAAGTGTTGCATTCATAATTTCACTGTTTTCACTTTTTCTGCAGTTGAGGATTTAATGTTAATATTATTGTACTTTCTTCAATATCCTGTCAAACTTCTGATGTGAGCAGCATAGTGATGTAAAGTTATTTGCCAATCGGTTCTTTGTACCCTATTGCTCCAGTGAAAATAAACTTAATATTATAGCAATGTTTAAAAGAGGTACTAATTAATCAAATGTTATTCTTGAGCAATCTGTGCTTTTTGTTTCAAAGAAAAGGTCCTTGATAGAATATTCATATACAAAATTTGATTTTGAACAATTTGGTTTTGCTATCAGACAATTATGTGCAATACTTGATAGATTTTTAGAAGACAATTGTTGTAATGATAGTTTAATAAGGTTAAAATGTTGATAATTATTTGAATTGCAATTCAGACACTGAATCTTATCCAATCCATATTAGATTATCATTTGTTAATTCGTACACATTAATAAGTAGTTTGCATCTTGCAGCATAAAACTTTATATTATACATTATATTAAGTGTGAACACTTTTCTCCGGTTCTCCGGTCCTCTAGATGTTTCACGTTATTTTTTATAATGACTTTTTTTTATCGATGTGTGGGAGGAGGGGCTGACTGGAACCGGAAGTGGACCGAAAGTGGACAGGAAATGGTCCGAAAGTAAACTAGAACTAAACCGGAAGTAAACCGGAAGTCGTGTAAAAAGATCTGGGTTATTGGATTATACTGGAAGTGATCAAAATCTAACATTATTAAGTAAGAACTACCGGTTTTTATTCATTAATTTCAGCGGTCTTGTAGATTGAATTATTTGTAATATTAGTATTCATTTTTGCTTCTTTCTAAAATATAAACAAAAATCAAAGAAAAATTTAAAGAATAAATGAGGCAATAGAGGTATTGCCTCATTTATTCTGAGGCAATACCTCTATTGCCTCAGAATTTGAGATTTTGTCTCCTTTATATTTTACCGGAAGTGACCGTTATAAAAGGACCAATGCTGCTGCCGATTTGTTTATTGTTACTTAGAGTATATGCAAGTGGACGATGTGAGAGTTAGTCGGATCACCGTATACCTTATGTTAGTTCTAGTCTACGCGTACGATGGACTCTGTCCGCGGTCACGGTTTTATCAGTATGCATGGCAAGTGTGAGTGTGTGCTTCTGCTGATGTTGTAGTTGAGACAGTTTCATTACAAAATGAATCTAGCTCATTTTAATTATACTTTTATGGCATTGGAATTACAATTATATCAGCCCTAACGAACGCTGGTTGTTAAGAAACTCCTTCGTGGTGTAACAGAAGCGATTGCGATTATTCTACACGATGACTCGTGGCAAGTTATTCTATCTTAACCCATTAACGACCAAAACCGTCAATTTTACATCGTGATTTCGATGCGAAATTTCATGCATGTAATAGAGTCATAAATGGTTCTCATATATGATTTCTTATATATTTTTGACTGCAGAATCCTAATCCGTGGTCAAGTGGTTTGCATATCTTCCTCTTTTAATTTTTGTTGTCATTTTTCCGAAGTGAATGGTCATACATTATATTTTTGGCTTACCAAAAATTTTTATGTACTGATCACATTTTTTTTTCAACAGCCTTATTGGATTTTTATTGGATATAAAATTACCAATTTGCTAAAAATATCAATCGTCGCAAAAATGTACTTCATACCTGCAGTAAAATTAGGTAGTGGTCCATAAAAATCAATTGATGATAAATCTCCTGCTTTTTATGGTATGATTGTTTGTCTTTTAGCTCTTTTAACAAAAAATCAAAGTCAACTTGTTTATATAAAAATCTTCCTCTATCATTTTTTGTAATTTTTCCGTTTCAACAAAATTTGGGTATTTCAATTATAAATTCTGTCACGACGTTTCCTGGCATAATTAACAAATACTGATCGAAATAATTCTTCTATAATATAATTCATTGTTTATCACATAAGTCGGCCATTTCTCATTTAGTTTGTATACCTCGTTATTTACGATTTCTGTTTTTTCTTTTATTTTATATATTTTTTCATCTTCTTCTTGGTACTTTCGAAATTTTTTATGTGAAATATCTTATGGCGCGCCTGGCGGGTAACGATATCGGTCGGTGTCGTGAAGTGTGATGCGTGATGCGAAAACTTCGGTGCCGCACAACTCCGGCCTATACTCGGCTTTTTCTCGCCGATGAGACGCTTCCACCTCTTCCCGCTCTACTCCTTATGTGTGTATGGGTAGTGCGTGTGCATAGCGTCTACAAGATTCTGTTATTAAAAGGGCTTTTTTACCAAGTAATATTTTACCGTGCACTTGTTCAATCAACTCGGTTGGTAAAAGTTAGATTTCAAACCCCCTTAAGCATAATCAATTATTATAACAATCAGATTTTGCATCGTCGAGACATTTACAGGATATCTTTTCTCTATCGAGGCCTCCACTGTATATTAGAGAAATCGATTTGGATATTTTTTTGTATATTATTCTATATTTATATTTTCAAATAAATGCATACCGCTTATCCGTTTCATTATCGCCTTGTTCGTTTTGTCACCATATCTAACACGTGTAATTTTATCTTCTTCTTTCACACTTAGTAAATCGGCCATATTATCGATGCTGATTATGTTGTCCGATAACCATTGTACCAATGCAAACATCCTGATTTTATGACTAATAATTACAATTAATATCCAAAACACGTATAAGAGTATTTGTTGACTGCTAATATAAATTATCTTCAGAAAAATGATAATATGAAGTATCACCAGAACAATTCACGTGGAGTTTCTATTCTATACTACGTCTTAAGTGATAGCTAGTCACTCAACTGCTTTGCGATGAGTTTAGTCACGTGCACGCAACTATACAGCTGCGAAAGAGACTCCACTCATCTGGTCTCTTCTAATTGCCGACGCTAATTATTCTCTCTCTATTCTTTCCACACACACACACATACACACACACGCACACACAATCACACGTAGATAATAAACCTTTTCCCTTAATTTATCTGAGGTGGATGGTTTATCGCGAGGGGATAACCTTTTCCTTTGTTGCTGCGTTGCTGATCTCTGCTTCGTGTCTTCGCTGGGCCCCGAAATCAATCAAACACTTAGACGCTTTTTTGATACGGTAGTTTTATTTATCAGAAATCCGATTTAAACCAAAATTTATACAGTGATATAATAATTGTTAGACCTCAATACTACGCCATAACTAATAAAATATATTTAATTGAAAATCAATTTGAAAATTAAAATTTGCAACGGTTGCGTTCCCCCTGTGCCGAATGTCTCAGTCGGAACCAGGATTCGGAATGGGGAAATGGAAAATAATAAAGCTTATCTGTAGTAAATGATCATATATTTATAGTTAGAGTCTCGGTACGAAATAGCTTTACAATATTGTCGGTACGGTTCGGTACGGTGCGAGTGTGGGCGTGTGTGACGATTAGTATTTCATCTGTTAGCGGCGGAGGCGTGTGCGCACGGCTACGCTGCTTCTAGATGCTTTCGGCGCTACGGTTCCTGATCACCCTGTGTGCGCGCAGTGGTGGCTAGTACGGTAGGCGGTGGTTGTGTGTTGTCGGGTGGTGTGGAGACGTGTGCTCACGACTACACACCGCTTAGTCCTCGTGGGCTCCGTATTTCCTTTGTCCTGCGTGCGCACAGTGAGAAAGAGACTATGGTGCTTACGGTGTTGTGCGAGTGGCGGTGTCTCACCAAGACATGTGCGCACGGCTTGGTGCGACTCCTAGCTTCCTTGACTCGTAGTTTTCCTTACCATGTGTGCTCACAGAGGCAACGCAAACTATGGACGAATATGGTGTTATGTTCGATAGGTGAGATCTAGAGTCCGCGTCCACGTGTGCCTACGAGGAGGTCGCCTCTCTGTATCCTGGGTTTCCTGGTTACCCCGTTTGCACACGATGGTAATCAGGAGTACGGGCGGTTGCCGTGGAATCACCCTCACGTGAGCTCACGAGACGTTAGGTCTACGGGTTGTTCTTGCTGGGTTCCTCTATGCAGTGTCGTGTGCGCACGGTTCTGCCTAGATTGAACGCTCGAGCTGAACTGTTTCCTAGTCTGGCGGTTGTTCTTATATAGCCAGTCGCTGTGCGTTAGTGTATATGGGGCTGTTGTCTGTGTGTCGCTGTGTAAGTCTCTGTACGCGCGCCCTCGCTCCGCTTCGTGCGGACTCGCCTTTCTGTTCGTGCGGGTTCGTCCTTCTATTTGGAGCGCGAAACTTGAGTTCGCGGTAAAGACAAAACTTACGGTACGTTCCGGCACGATGTGTCGTATGGCGCTTGCCTCTGGTACCAGGAAAGCAGGCATTTCTTTCCGCTGTACCTCACGACATACTTTCGTACGCCGATCGGTACAACGACTTCTTACCCGTGCGGGAGCTGTTCGAGTAGGCGTGGTAGGGACGCAGTCGAGTCCCTTGAAACCATGGACGGCGGTGGTGTCGAGACGGCGGCTGCTGGTGCCGGCGGTGCAGGAGCTGGTGCTGCTGTCGGTTCTGCTGCTGATGACGGTGGTGGACTTACTAGATCCACTGTCTCGACAGTTGTTACTCGCGGCCGCGACGTTATTTTCTGCAGTCGTGTTTTCAAGCATATTGCTTGCGGGAGGCTATCGATGCTGACTATCTGCGGATTTGATGTTGTCGGCGACCGCAACGTCAGCCTCGAGAGCCCTTAATATTTCATCCAACGTGTGGAGATCGGTGGTTACCACTGTACTAATTTTCCGGGAGTTATCGCGTCTATTTATATCATGGCAAGTTCTGTTTCTTGAATATTCTTGAATCTGTGAGAAATGCTCGTCTGGTACGTTTCCTTATCGGAAAGAAATTTACGGATCCTATCCTTATAGAAAAAAGATTCCGCCTGTGTATACATTCTGTTTTAATTCTGCCGGTTCTCGTGTTAGGGTTTTAGTTCATGTGTGATTCGTTTCTTTTTCCGCCTTAGGGTTTCGGTACATGTGTGCGGTGGTATTGTATGTGCGCGACCGTTTCAGAGTTTGTGTTCGGTGAGAGACCGGCTTAGAGACCTGGAGCGTGGACTAGGTCTTCTTTTAGTCGCTCGACGGTTTGTTGTTGCGGGATGTCCCATTCCCATTTGGCCTTTTTCTGGAGTAACTTATTCAGCGGTGCTGTTTTCTTAACTACGTTGGGAATGAATCAGCGGTACCAGGAGATCAATCCGGAAAATCGTCGGAGTTCTTGGAGGTTAGTTGGTGCTTGGAGTTTCGTGATGGCGGCTACGTTCTCTAGGTCGGTGTATGCCCTTCTTTGTCTACTACGTGACCCAGGTATTTCAGACGTCGTTGGCAGAAATGGCTTTTCTCCTAGTTGGGTTTTAGCTTTGCCTCCCGTAATCAGTGGTGTATATCCTCTATGAGGTTCACGCGTGTAATGACACTGTTCATCAGCCGCATGCATTCTCCTAGGACTGAGTGTAATCTAAATGGAAGTACCTTAAATTACATGAGGCCTCTCCTTGGTACGGTAAATGTGGTGTACTGTTTGCTTTCCTCTGACAGAGGTACTTGCCAGTATCCATTTTTTAGGTTGATTGTGGTTAAGTACTTGGATCCGCGTAGGTTGTTCAGTGCTGCGTATATTGTGGTAGCGGATATGCGTCCCTTATGCTGACCTTGTTCAGTCGTCGGAAATCTATGCAAAACCGGTATTTCCCGTCCTTTTTCTTGGCGATAACGATAGTTGAACTGATCGAACTGTTCGGCGGTTCAATTACCCCTTCTGTGACCATCTCGTCCACTGCTTCATCGATGATTTTCTGCATTCTTGGATTTCTAAAGCGGTAGCAGGCGCGGATGGGTGTGAGGTCGATTAGATTGATTTTATATTCTGTTCGGTGAGTTAGCCCTTTTATTCCCTCAAAGGTCCTTTTCTGATCTGTTATCAGATTGTCGACCTGTTGCTGCTGTTCCTCCGTCAGCTCCTTGATTCCTACGCTCTCTATACGGGATGACTATCCAGTGGGCGGTCCATGGTTAATTTCCTGGTTGGAGATGAATATTGTAGTTTCAAATGCAGACAGTGCGTCCATACCCAGCAGCATATCGTGTCTTGGTCCGTTCATGATGATGTACTTCGTTGTGTAGGACATTCCTAGTGTGGAGGCCGTTTCTTTTACATAACCGGATAGTTCCGTGATGGACCCTCGTCGTCATCCGTTCCCCTGCCCAATTCTTGCTGTCTTCTCGGTAACAAAAGAGCTGACTGCCCCTGGATCAAACAAGGCTCGTACAGTGGTTATGCATATTTTTACGTTTATGAAGTAGCGAGGATCTAGGGCTGTGTCTCTACTACCGTGGAGCCGGCCCCATCGGCGTTTCCCGCTTTTTCGTCTCAAAACGATTCCTGTCCGGGCTTAAAATTTAGCTTATTGTATCTAGTTTCCATTACTAAGTGGTCATTTGCGCAATTCAAAATAGTGGACCGGTGCAGGTCCGACAGTAAACGAATATGACTACAGAATAGCAGTTATATGTCCTTAAAACTTGCAGGGACAAAGAAAAAATTAGTAACAAAACTTATTCGAATGTATTTTTTCCCGCTGAATACGAATCTACCCTTAGTTTTAGCCTATGGGGTCACCTTTCATTCATAACCTCAAAAAACTGTCCAATAATGCATTATACGCTGAGACTCGCAAATGTGGTCAGAAAATTAGGGAAGAAGATTAGTCACGTATATTTTTTCCCGCTGAAGACGAATACACCATTAATTTTGGCCCGTTATAGACTGTTATGGGACCACCATCCATCCATAACCTCAAAAACAGCCCAAAAATGCAGTATTACGCAGTTACTACTCGATAAAGTGGTAAAAAATTTGCAACAAAGCTTTTTTTTTGTATTCAGGTCCATTATATTATTATTGAATATTTGTTATAGTAATTACATAAAGCATGTATACAATAGTATTAATACTTACATAAAGAGTACAAAAGTTTCAATGTTGATTATTCAATTACATTAAGTTACATAAGCATTTTTTTCCATTTTTAGAATTCGAATACTTTTTCATTAATTATAAATTTTGAGATAATATAATGAAACCATGATAAGTTACGATTCCTGTGACTGGTTTTGCCTCTTCAAATCTTTTATTCAGTTTTCTTTTCATTTTGTCGTGTTCTGTATTGCTAAAGTAAACTATCTGAATAGTTTTAAAAAAATTCTTTGCCCAGTTTACAAGTGCTTCAGGTGTTAAAATTGCTTTTGTAGGTTTCGCAAGAAGACTAGCACGATAAGCTTCGCGATTAAATGCTGCTCCAATGCCATCAAAACAATTTTTCCCATGTGCTATAGCAGTGTAATGCCACTCAGCTTCGATACCAAAATCTACTTTATGATTTAATAAATATGCTATTTGATATTTGTTTTTAAAATGTTGCTTTACCTCATCTGTCTCGTAGATTATTTTTTTTTAAATTATTTACATATTTTTTAATTATTGGTATCAGTTGATTCTGAATTGTGTAAACAGCAGCGGTGTCATGTTTAAGGCTATTTGACAAAAATACAATACATTGATGTTTTAACTCTTTACCTTCTTTGTAATAAAAAATGACAGGAAATAATGTGCATTGGTCATTGAGAAAATGAAATGCTTGTGAAGCATTTTGTGCTACAGAAGCATAATTTCTGAGAAGTCAAACATGGACTTAATTCATTTTCTGAAATTCTCAATTTTTGTTCTGAGATAAAAATTGACTGTTCTTTCGCAATAAGAGAGTGAGGTTTTAAATTTACGAAAGGAAATTTAGGAAAAACTAAAAAAGACATTAAGTTTTAGAACAATAAGAAAAATTAATTTACAGAATATATTATACTTTATTTCACATTGTTGCTCATTTATAAAAACATTTTTCACGATTTTTTACGGCTCCTCACAAATATTTGGCACACTAAAGGATTAATTGAAAATAAAAACAAAGAGACTTAAGGTAGGTACAACGACTAACGACTAACGGTAAGTTAGGATCGAACCCGGATCTTAAGCGTGCTAGTCAAACGTCTAACCTGAGTTAATATCTTATACGCTTCTAAGATATATTTCTTTCTTATAAGGAGCACTTTATATACTGTCGGAAAATTGGTTAAAAGGCAATATTTTGTTGGAAATAAACAAAACAACATCCTCGAGTAACCACCGGTACATAAAAAACTCATTTTAAAGTAGAGTTGTGTCGTTATGTCGGAAACCAACTCGATAAAACCAGACTTGTGACAAATATGAAATAATGTGCATGCTTGGGAGGAAATGTAAAATACTGTGCATAAGTGTTACATAAAAATGCACTTTTTTGCTAAAAAAATTAATGTGTAAAAACGTGAAACAATGTAAAAAACTGTGAAAAATAGTGAAAAATTATGACAATTTTCTTGTTAGCGATGTTCCAAATATTAATATAAAATTTTGATTTTTCAGTCTTTCGCGTTTCCTTACAATTTTTCACAGTATTTCATATTTTTAATTTCCACTAGGGTACTGGATATATTTTATGAAATATTTCTATACGAATTTTCAGGCTGTGTAGGTAACTATTTTTAAAAAATTTGAATGAAAAAGCAGATAAAAATAAAGAAAACTCTTAGGGTTCCTTGAAAATAATAAAGTTCTTTAATAACGTTATTATTTGCAATATAACGGGGTGACACGTTCGACAGTAATCGTGCGGTAGTTAACTGTGTGCAATGTGACGGCTGTCGTGGGAATCGCCTCGAAATAGTCGAGACAAGGTTTCGTTTCCTCAAGGTATCCTCGAGGTACGTAGTGGGCCGGTAAAGGTCGGGTTTGGCTAGCTACAGCTTACATGCACAGGTATCGTGAAGCGATACGAGTGGCCGCGGAGGCGGCAGGGAACGGGGTTTAGAGGAGACGGGAAGCGGATCCGCAGAAATAACTTTGAACTCAGGTTACACTTAAGAAAGAAACGAATATATTATCGGTACTCAGGATGTGATATACGAGCACATACGTGGATGTGCGAGACGCAGGTGAGCAACGCAACCAGAGATCGGGAGACAGCCAGTGAGAGAGAGAATCAGAGAGCTGATACTTACAGGGAATAGTTCTCGCTCGTTCTTTGGAAGGCTCGAGCCCAGGACGTCTCCTTTATAGGTGAATCGGCGTAGTCGCTTATCGGGTGACATTCGCCGGTGTCTCACTAGGAGGTCTCGCAAACAGCCTTTGGCCCGTGTGGAACACACTCTTTGCTCACGATCTATAACGGTAATTTACAGTCAGGGGTTGCGCGACGTAGCGAAAAGAAGTCCTCGCTCTCTCTCCTCCCACTCGCCGTCCCATCGTGCTCTCTCCCACTGCTCGGCCGCTGCTTACCTGTAACATATAACTTGTCTACGTTAAATAATATAATAATGATTGTATGCGGGGAGAGTTATGACGAGTTAACAACGTTCCTCGTCATATTCCCCCCTTCCAGAAGCTGAGTAGCCAAAACGCGTATCAGCTCTCAAAGCATCTCTCACTAGCATGCAATTTCATGAGTAATAATGAGAAAGTCAGTTTGGCATCGGTTCGGCGCTTCTTGGCATCTTCGACGATCTCTTTCAGTTCCCGTTCAGCCTCGACGAGTTGAGGATAATTCTTTGCGAGCTTACTCCCCTCCTCGCCGTAGGTTGCGAGAAACTAATCGAGCTTGCCGAACGCTTCGTTCTCGGCCTTGAGGTATTCTCGCTTGAGGGCCCTCGCCCGCTCGAGGTGTGTCTCCACCTAAACCGACCTAACTCTTCTGCTGTGGTGCTGGCGAGGGAAGCAGCCGTCTCCTCTACTGGTGGAGCGACGTTCGGTGGTGGTGCGTCGAGGTCTGGCGAGCCGCCGGCCTCCTGCGTCTGGGGCTCCAATTTAGAGCTGGAGGTGATGGACGGCGGTAACCGGCCCACTTGTAACAGGACGGCATCCCGGCTTGGTACGGTGGACTCTGCTTGTTGAGGAATCGTAACATTTCTAAGTGTCCACCTACACTGGCCCTGCTCGTCGCAGAATTGCGTCAATTGTAGAGCTCAGTTGCCGTCGATCAGGGCGGTCCAGGTCGCCAGTTCGTCGTCGTGGGCGGACACCCTCGTCGACTCCTAGCCGGGGAAACCCGGGGGGAAAGCCCAAGATTAGTATCTCACCCACTTCTTCCGTGATACAATAAAGAAATGGACAAAAAGAGAAGCAAGAGAAAAGGGACCACGAGCCTATTTTAGACTTCCTTCGCGCGAGTTCTCATGCGTCGGGGCGAAACATCGATCTGCGGAGCGGGCTTTTTCGTCGAGCCCTTTGGACGTCTGTGTTTCGCTCTATTAATTTCTACGGGAGAAGTTTCCACCGTCGCCGGGCTGCTAGCTTTCTTTGCGCGTGTGACTATTGCGGAGTGGCGAGCGACAATTACGCGTATTTTTCTAGGTCTACCGCGCTTAGGTGGCGCATCCTCGTTTACAACATGGTCATTCGTTTGCGCATTTTCGCTATTAGCCTCCTCTTGTGGGTCTTCACCGGTGGGTGATTTTTCTCCTTCTAAGTAGTGTTTCAAGTCGACGACATGAACTTTCTCGAACACTTCTCCAGTCCTATTTTCGAGTCTGTAGACATCCTGAACTAGACGAGCAATGATTTTAAATGACCCTGCATACTTCGAAGCTAACTTGGCGTTGATACCTCGAACAGCTGATGACAAAATGCGATTACGCTTCCAGACCAGGTCATTGATCTTGATTTCGACTTGCCTGCGTCTCGCATTATAGTATTTTGATCGCCGTTCTGTCGCACGCTCAGCTTTTTTTGCGGTGACGAGCCGTAAGTCGAACAGTTGGCACATTCGCTCTTCCCACTTGTTCAGCGCAAGCTGTTTGGTTGCTTCTCGAGCGGCTTGCTCTTCTGCTCGTTTAGTATTCTGTGGCGAAGTCGGGTGTCGTCCCATATTAAGGAAAGCAGGGCTGACGCCCGTAGACTCTTGAGTCGCCGTGTTATATGCGAAGGTTAACTCGGGTATAAATTTATCCCAATTGTTCATTCTCGATGAAAGACGTCACCATTGTCTTGAAAGTGCGATTAACACGCTCTGCTGCTGGGTTCGCCTGAGCGTGGTACGGAGGTATAGTGTGGTGTTTCGTGCCGTGCTCTTTGAGAAATAGATCGATCAGTTTATTACGGAATTCAGACCATTATCGGACAGAAATATGTTGGGTACACCAAAGCGTAAAAAGACCCGTTTGTTAAGTTCTTTCTTAATGGTATTACCTTCAGCTTTGTGTATAGGGGCTACTTCAATCGACCGTATGAACGTGTCTATAAAAATAAAAATATAGCAATATCCTTTAGTAAAACACGGGAATGGACCCATGATATCGCCAGCTACAACTTGCCATGGCCCAGGGACCTTTCGTTTCCCCATGAGTCTAGCTGGCAACTTCTGTTCTATCTTAAATTGTTGGCAGACTGCACAGGCGCAAACAAAATTACTGACATCTCTGTACATGTTCTTCTAGTAATAATACCTCGCAATCCGCTCATAAGTTTTGCGTCGCCCTAAGTGGTCCGCCGTGGGCTGACAATGCGATTCTCGCAAAACCAATGGAACCTTATCCGCTCGCAAGACCATTTTCCAAGCATCTTGGTCGTCTATGATATCTTCGAGCGTTGGGCCTATGTGATAATGGTATAGCTGGCCTGCTACAACCTTATAATACGGGTGCTCAGTTGGCTTTTCTAGGACTTGAGCCATCAGCGTATCGTACCAGTTATCTTTGCCATTCAAGCTATTGGGCTGAATTGAGAATAATGGCGTTTCGCCGCTTTCTTTATCCTCATACATCCTTGATAATACGCCCGGAACGCAGTTGAGCGAGCCCTTCCTATGGACTATGTCATAGTCGTACACTTGGAGCTCGAGAGCCCATCTCGCAAGGCGTCCATTTGGGTTGCGCATGTTGCACAGCCATTTCAGACTAGTGGTCAGTGATGACTTGGAAATATAAACCTTCCACATAAGGACGAAATTTCCGGATTTGCTGTTGGCGAGCCGCTGCTTGCACATAATCGACCCTTGCCTCTGCTGTGGGTAGAAAGGCACCTGCTGCTGAATTGATTCCTGAATTACGGGTGCTTTTCGTCACGGTGGACAATCGCGAGAACGCTTTGTTCGTCAGCAGCGCTTTCTGCAATTTTAGATTCTACAAAATCTGCTGCAGTGTAGTCGCCGCATAATCGCCTGATTAACCTATCTATGTTCCGAGATTGATCGTTTTCTATTCTTAATTCTAAATTCGCAAGGACATCTACTATGCTTTCTTCTGGCATTTCGTATGTCCACGTTGCTATTTGCTGTACCACGTTGAAGTGACCACCGCTGGGATTATCCATTCTCTTCTTTGTTGTTGGTTTATAAGCCGTAATAAATTATATAGCGCTACCCAAAAACCGAATAAATCTATATATATACTTTTTGCTCGTGGGTGAGATAAAAAAAAATCTAATCGTTTCGGCGAAGAAAAATTTTTACTCCTTTTGTTTGTCGAAAGAAAAGGAACAATATTCAATTGTTTCTATTTATTTTATAAGTGATCTCTCAGTCTACAATCACCACCAAGTCTTTACTTGACTTGTACGAAGTAAATTCGTGATTTTAGTGTAGGTGAAAATAAAAAAAAAACAATTCAAATGATAAAATGCACGGAAATAATAAAAAACTCTTTGATTCACTTTGATATTAACCGCGCAACAACTTAATTGTTTAATTGAGCGAACCGCAGAACTGAGAGCTCCTAATTCTATTCTCTTCTTCTGGAGTTTTCCGAGAATTTTCCTTCGTTTCCTAATGTCTTAATAATACGAGTAGTAGAGAAAAAAACTATTCTCGTATTCAACCGGAGAAAACAGAAAAAGAAACGAGAGAAAGGACGAAAAAACAATCGTAAATTTTAAACGGAGTTATTAATGCGTTAATCTTAGTATACACTGTTTATATAGAAAGAAAAATAAATTTAATCTCAGAACACTAGGGAAATACCTATGCGAATTCGCAATTATTTGAATTTACAATTATAATGTTCGAATTCTAATATGCGGAGTATTTCTATATATCCTATATATAGAATGTGCGATATAGAATACCTGTTGCGACTACAGTTCGCGCTCGCAAGTATCTCAGCTGTTCGCGGGACGGCTTCGTGCCGTCCGAGTTAGTCTTTACTGTGCGTGTAACGTCACACAGTAGGCTAGGCTGCCGGTGTCGGCTCTAGCCTTCAATTTTCGGCGTGCGAGAGCTACACTGCTATCCCGCTATTTATTATAGGTGCTACAGTATTACAGTTAGCGAGCGAACTACTCTACCTGTACAGCAAGTCACGTACTTGTGAGATTCGCTCCGAAATTCGGCGGTGCCGAAATAATATTCTCGAAGTCTTCGAAATATAATCGCGCCGTAAGCTATGTCTATGCTTCGGCGACTCGGAGTGTTTACAACTACGCTCTCGATCGCTCGTCGCAATGTCAATAAACACTCTCACCGAAGTGTTCGCTTCACTTTTACCGTCTATTTCAACTTTGACCAACTTCCTCGAATTCGTGCGTGCTGCTTCTTTGTTTCCCTCGAGGAGTAACAGCGCGTTTCGCTAAATAATCCGTACTCTAATAAACCAAAATGATTAATAAATCAAGCTTTAACGAATATGTATCATTATTGCGGAAAAAGGCAGAGAAATTATACGCTTTAAAAATTTGTATTTAGTTTATTAAAACGACATAGATGATTAGTCATGCAACAGTAAAAAAGTAAGTAATATTAATAAAATTTATCACTCTCCATATTGCACAAAATAAATAGATATAAACGAAGGTGAGAGAGTTAGCCCAGGTAAATAAATAAATTCAAATTAATCCATATTTTCCGATAACTTTTCGTTTGGCATGGTTCCCAACCTTTTTAGATCAAAATTAACTAAAATAAGTCACATATTAAATAATAATACCGATGAAAAATTCCTCGAGTAATCACAGTAAATTATTGATAACCTGTTGAAATTGTCAAAAAAAAACTGAAAATATATGAAAAACATTGAACATTTTTTAAAGTAACTAAGAATTTTCTTTGTATATGTAATAATTATTAAATTTACGCATATGCCGCATTTGCGAGCAAAAAAAATGAAAAACGCCCGCTAAAATTTTTCGGAAAATGTTCTATATGTATTTGTAATAAATTCTATAATAAAAAATACTTATACACCCTTTTCTCTGTATACAACAAATTAAAAATACTCGTAGTACAGAAATTTAAAAATTAATCTACTAAGAGTGTGTTCGCCCCATCTGAAAAAAGATACATCAGTCCCACTCAATATGTCAAAAAAACTGCAAAAATCCATACTTGAGTTACAAAAAATATAGTGTGCATCAAGGGCTAAGTGGGCTTTTTGGCCTCGTGGCTCTTGTGGTTGCAGTACTCGTCTGCGGCTCGTAAACGAGTCTAACTCGCCTTGACTCGTACTGCAAACTCCACACTCGGCCTAAAAAAGCCACTTTACGCCCTTGGTATACAATATACTAGTTTAGCAGATAAAAATCTATAAAAAATCTAAAGAACAAGTTTCTCCTTAAATTTTTTGAACATTATTGTGAGTCTCGGCCACGTAATAATGCATTTTTGGACACTTTTTTGAGGTTATGGACGAAAAGTGACGGAATAGGCCAAAACATAGGGTGGATTCGTGTTCACCGGGAAAAAATACATGCAAATAAATTTTATTATAAATTTTTTCTTTGCCCCTGAAAGTTTTGACATATAACTGCTATTCGGCAGTCATATTAGTTTACTGTCGGAGCTGCACCAGTCCACCATTTTGAATTTCGCAAATGGCCACTTAGTAATGAAAACTAGATACAATAAGTTAAATTTTAAGCCCGGGCAGGAATCATTGCGAGCCTCTGATTTTTGGACAGAGGGGGGTGGTCGGTTTCAAAAAGAATGACCCATATATATATTTATATACTTTTCTTTATTTTAGGCAAAATTTCAATGCAACGCATCATTGACGACAACGCTGTAGCATGCAAAGAGAGAGAAAACAACTATCGTTTGACAACCACGGACGTGATCTCGGTGGAACTTCCAATTTTGTTAAGTGACAGCTAGTCACTTAACTGCTTCGCGATGAGTTTAGTCGCACGCAACTATACAGCTGCGGGAGAGACTCAGACCGCAGTTAATCTGGTCTCTCTTAATTGCTGACGCTAATTATTCTCTTTCTATTTTTTCACATACACACACTCACACGTAAATAATAAACCTTTTACCTTTCGTTTATCTCAGGTAGATGCGAGGGGATGGCCTTTTTCTTTGTTGCTGCGTTGTTGATCTCTGCTTCGTGTCTTCGCTGGTCCCCGGGTCTCTTTCGTGGTTTGATCTTTCGGAAATCAATCAAATACTTAGATCCTTTTCTAATACGGTAGTTTTATTTATCAAAGTCCGATTTAAACCAAAATTTATACGGTGATATAATAATTTTTAGACCTTAATACTACGTCACAACTAATAAAATATATTTAATTGAAAATCAAAAACCGATTCTTGAACAATAAAATGAAAATTATGTAACGGTAGCGCTCCCCTTGCCCCGGATTTTGTCAGTCGGGATTCAGGATTCGGAAGGGGTGAGATGAGAGATAACTCTGTTTGGTTAATTTTAACAACTATTTATATATTTACAAAGTGTTCTTATACAGCGTCGTCATTCTCCATCTGTAAACCAAACAAAGTGCGCTGTTAAAGAAAGACTTATCTCTTTATGTCTTATAATCTAAACGGCGGTCGCGGTACTTATTAGCTAACGGAACGGTTCTTAATACTACGCTGGTTATCGCTTACATTAGTTCGCTTACATTAGTTCGCTTATATTTATCGCCGCTAGGTGTCGCTTACTTTTCGAGCACGGCGGTTCGGTCGAGTGTGTACTTCGGTGCTTGCGAAGTCCTCGCGAGAACGTGTGCGCACGATCTCGCGTGGACTCGGCACCTGTTCCTATTTTCCCCCTACCCTGTGTGCGCACAGCGGTAGGTGGAACGGAGGAACAGCGGTGGAGTGTCTTGCGTGTGGAGTCTCACAGGACCTGATTGAGACGTGTGCGCACGACTCAACCCGGTGCGGTGGTTATCCCTCGTGGCTTCCTTTGCCCTGTGTGCGCACAGCGGCAAATGAAGCGGACGAGTGGTGAGTGATGGTGTGCGGGCGTGCAGAGCCTGACAGAGACGTGTGCGCACGACTCTGCAAGTCTCTGCAGTCAGTTTCGTGTTCCGATTACCCTGTGTGCGCACAGCGGCAACAAGAACGGTCGAGTCGGCGTGGTGGTGTGACGGTGTGTGTGTGGCGGGTATGCAGATTCTAATAGAGACGTGTGCGCACGACTCTGCTAGTATTTGCAGCCGGTCTTCGGGTTCTGATTGCCCTGTGTGCGCACAGCGGCAACAAGAACGGTCGAGTCGGCGTGGTGGTGTAGCGTTGTGGGTGTGATGGTTATGCAGATTCCAACAGAGACGTGTGCGCACGACTCTGCTGGTACGTGCAGCCGGTTTCGGGTTCTGATTGCCCTGTGTGCGCACAGCGGCAACAAGAACGGTCGAATCGGCGTGGCGGTGTGGCGGTATGCGGGTGGCGGATGTGCAGATTCTAACAGAGACGTGTGCGCACGACTCTACTAGTACTTGCAGTCAGTTTCGCCTTCCGATTGCCCTGTGTGCGCACAGCGGCAACAGGAATGGCCGAACCAACGGGACGAGGTCTAGCTACGGTTACTTCGGTATCTTTACCGTTACGTGTGCGCACGAAACGGTTAGATATCGGCAGTTCTTCTAGGGCTCTCCTAGCGGTGTCGTGTGCGCACGGCAACGCTCGGATCGGGAGCTCTGATCGAACTGCCGCCGTGCTGTCGCGGCTGGGCTTATATAGCCCAAGTCGCTGGCGCCAACGCCCTCTGGTGGTGATTGTGTCGAGTGTTGTTGGTGTATATGTTTGGTGCTTACCGTGCTCTTTTCGGTAGTGTGCGTTGTTTCGTTTGCGCCCGTCGTCGGTTTCATTCGCAGCTATGTTTACATTATACGAGCACGTGTTGCTACCCATGAGCACTCGGCTTGTGCTCATGTTATTGTCGTGCGGGTCTGCCTTTCGCTCGCGATGTTTGTTTGCCTACTTGTATACATTTGCACGAGACTGATGTCTCGTTGCATTCCCCCCCCCCACTTCGGAGCGCGAAACTAGAGAGCGACGGAGCGGTAAGTTTCGCGGCGCGAGTATAATGCAAAAAAAAAAACTTACGCGCGCTGGACCTATGTGTCGTATTTCCCCCGTCGCCGGCACCAGTCTCAGCAGCCTTTGCTGGCCGTTGTACCGCACGACGTACTTGCGTACGCCGATTGGTACAACCACCTCGTGGCCGTCTGGGAGCCTGTGGAGGCGTCGGGGTAGCGCTGCTGTTGGGTCCGGGCGGCGTCTTTGCGGTCGTGGCGGCGGGGTTGACGCTGCCCCTGGTAGAGTTGGTGGTGCTGCTGGTGGCGACGGTTGCTGCGGTGGTGTAGGCGGTTGTGGCGGCTGTCGCGGCTGCACCACTGGCTGCGGCGGTGCTGATGGTGGTGTTCGTTGTCGCGGCTGCGCCACTGGCCGCGGCGGTGCTGGTGGTGGTTGTTTTTGCCGCGGAGTCGTCACTGGTCGCGGATGCGTCACTGGTCGCGGAGGCGCTGGTCGCGGAGGTGTTATTGGTCGCGGAGGTGCTGGTGGCGGTGACGGTGACAGCGTTAGATCAATCGTCGCTACTACTGTGCCACCAGTCAGTCTCTTTCTCGCCAGTTGTGCGACGGGTGGTCTCGCCGGTGGTAGCGCGAGTCGCGGTCGCGTTTTTATCCGCCGCACCGCTGGCAGATCCTCGACGTGCACGATGCGTGGTCGAGGACGCTGCGGCCGTGGAGTCGGTGTATAGTCCTGCGTTGGTGGAGATCCGCCAGGACTATACTCCAACGTCCCCGCGGGGAGGTCTCGCTCCAGGGCTGCTAGTATCTCGTCAAGTGTTTCGAGATCGGTATTCATTTTGACTAATTTCAATATTTTCGGCCGGCTATTTATATCTTGTGACAATTTGTATGTGTGAATCCGTGTGCATTTTCTAATTGCGTAATACCGATCTCGAAAATTCTGTGCCAATCCTAGTTTAAGTAAAAAAAACCCTTCAGTCCTAGACCCTATATAGAAAAAAAATTCGCGCGTCTCCGATTTGTTTTGATTCGCTTCGGCTTTATTCGGGCGAGATCGGCGATTTTCGTGTTCTTACGGATCGTGTTACAACAGTTTCGCTCGCGGCTGTTCCATTCCCGTTCCCTGTGTGGTTTTCTAGGACCTGTTCCGGCACAGGGTCGTTCCGCGGACGGATATGGACCTTAAGGTCCATCTACAATACTTTTGCGCGCGCTTACAATATCTGTCGGTTGCTAACGGTTATATGAGTAGTTTCGGATTGCTCTACCTTCGTCGACGCTGTCCCCTAGTCCTTCGTCCGTCAACCTCCACTGGCGTCTCCGTGCGGTGACTCTTCTTCTCCTATTTCTCTGCCTCCTGGACTCCTCGTCTTCCAGGGCGATGAAGAGGCGGAACCGGAGGGCGGCAAGGATGTTCATGCCCATTATGTAATCCTGAGGCTGATCCTGGATGACTGCCCATGGATATGTGATCTCAATCCCCTTGACTTCCACCGTGAGCTCTATGGTGCTGGTGGTTTTGGTGGTGTTGTCGCTATTGAACTGTATCGGGAGATCAGCCTCCCCTGCTATCGTCGGTGCCCCCCGGTTCGTGCAGAAGACTGCCGCTCGTTGGCTTAAGCTGGAGATCCTCCTCCCGGTGTCGACGATGGCGTAGAATGGTCGGCCGTGGATGGTGATTTTCACCGGGAGTTCTCGGGGCTGCCAGAGGTCTTCTGCTAGTGGATGTAGATCCATCTCGGATTTTTCGAACTCGTAGACTGGTTGTCGGCGGCGTTTGCCTCGGTATTTATACTATCGGCTTCGTGGAACGGTTTGAGGTCCTTCACATGTATGTGTTTGACCCATCGCCCTCTGTTGTCTTGTAAATCGAAAATGACTGGCGAAGTTTTTCGTTTTACCACTAGGGGGCCGGTATATTTTGGCGCGAGCTTTGCGTTGCGGTCGTCCTTCTTACTGGATAGTGTGACTATTCTTCTGGCCACTTTATCGCCAATTGCTGGTTCCCAATCCCGTCGGCGCAGGTTGTAGTGTTTCTGCTGTTTCCCGAATTGTTGGGCTATTTGCGTTTTGGCAAGTTCTATGGCGTCCTTGATGTTCTGTAACCGTGCGGCTAGCGGTGTTACGGACTTGTTTTTAGTCCTTTGGTGCAAACTTCCTGGTACTCGGAATTCTCTTCCGGTGTTCAGGTATGCTGGGGTGTACCCGGTGGCGGTACTGGTGGCAGTGTTGTAGGCAAACTCTATTTCGTGGAGATTCTCGTCCCACTTTTTGTGATGTTTGCCTACGTACTGCGATATCATAGTCTTTACAACCCTATTTGTGCGTTCGACAGGATTGCACTGAGGGCTGTACGGTGGGGTTTTGCGGTGCTCCACCCCGTTTTCCTTCAGGAAAGTTTCGAACTCTTTCCCGACGAATTGCCGACCATTGTCACTCACAATGGTGCGTGGGCAGCCGTGCCTCAGGAATATTTTTTCCTTTACCAGGCGGCTCATGGCTTTCCCGTCGGCTTTTCTTAGTGCTGCTAGTTCGATCCACTTAGTCAGTCGATCCTGCATTACTAGCAGCCAGATATTTCCCTTCGTTGATCGAGGTTGAGGTCCCACCAGGTCAATTGACACCATCTCCCATGGCTGCTCTACGTTGGTGGCATGCATTTGGCCTGGTTTGGCTTGCTGTTGCGCCTTATAGACTTGGCAATTCTGGCAGTTTCGGACGTAGCGCGCAGCCTCTTGTAAGATTCCTGGCAAGTAATAGTGTCTGGCCAGTCTTTGTAGAGTCTTCGCCACTCCGAGATGTCCTGCGGTGGTGTCGTCGTGCGCTTCCTTTAATATGGCGGCTCTCTGGTCCGTTGGTACGCAGATTTTCCAGTCGTCTGCTGTATCGTTGTCATTGAAGTCCAATGTGTGGAGGATATGACGATATAAAGTACCCTCTTTTATGGTATATTCCGGATTCTCTCCTGGGTTCTCCTGGACTTCTTTTAGTTTTCTGCTGTACCAGGTGCATTTAGTTTTGGTATCTATTTTGCATACCTGTAGTGGTTGCCTTGATAGCGCATCTGCGACGGTGTTCTCGGTTTCCTTGCGATATTTGACCTCATAGTCCCATTGGGACATTTCGATCGCCCATCTGGCTAGCCGTCCAGACGGGTTATCAATCTTTTCCAACCACTTGAGAGATTGATGATCAGTAACCACCTTGAAGTGGTAGCCCTCCAGGTAGTCCCTGAACTTCCAGATCCCCCACTTAATGGCTAGACACTCTTTTTCTGTTGCTGAATAATTTTTTTCGGCTTTATTCAGCGAACGGCTGGCATACGCCACGACGCTTTCTTTCCCGTCCGTCTCCTGGGTCAATACGGCACCCAGTCCTTCGTTGCTAGCGTCAGTTTGCACCGTGAACATTTTTGAAAAATCTGGGCACGCTAACACTGGCGCCTGGACTAAGTCTTGCTTGAGCTGCTCGAAGGCTTTTTGTTGTGGTTCGTTCCACTCCCATTTCATTTTTTTCTGTAGCAGCCTATTTAGCGGGGCGGTTTTCTTCGCAACGTTAGGAATGAAGCGACGGTACCAGGATATGAGTCCTGAGAATCGGCGGAGCTCCTTCAGGTTTGTCGGTGCTAGGAGTTTTGTGATGGCCGCTACTTTCTCCGGGTCCGTGTGCAGTCCCTCCTCGTCGACCACGTGTCCTAGATACTTTAGACGTCGTCGGCAGAAATGACTCTTCTCCCAATTTGGTTTTAACTTTGCCTCCCGGAGGCGTTGTAGTACATTTTGGATCAGTTCAAGATGGTGCTGGAAGTCTTGGGAGACGATGACGATGTCATCTAGGTAGGAGAAGACGTTTGGTTCTAGATCTGGCGTGATGACACTGTTCATCAGCCGCATGAACTCTCCGGGAGCGGAGTGTAAACCAAACGGTAGTACCTTGAACTGCATGAAACCTCTTCCTGGAACGGTAAATGCGGTGTATTGTTTGCTTTCTTCCGACAGTGGGACCTGCCAGTATCCGTTTTTGAGGTCTATAGTTGTAAGGTACTTTGCACCTCGTAGTTTGTTCAATGTGGCGTGTACTTGCGGCAGCGGATACGCATCCCTGACGCTGATTTTATTTAGTCGGCGGAAATCGATACAAAAACGGTATCTGCCATCTTTCTTCTTCGCGATGACGATCGAGGAGCTGTATGAGCTGTTGGAAGGCTCGATTACCCCCTCCGCGACCATTTCGTCCACTGCTTCGTCGATAATCTTTTGCATCATGGGATTCCGTGGGCGGTAGCCTGACCTTATCGGCGTGAGGTCGATCAGCCTGATTTTATACTCTGTGAGATGGGTGGGCCCCTTAATTTCATTAAACGTCGTTTGTTGTTCTTGTATCAGAGTATCGACTTGATGTTGCTGTTCGTCGGTGAGTCCTTTGATTCCGACGCTCTCAACTTTTACTGATGCTTCGTTTGTCGGTGAGTGTCGTAGCTCCCGATTTGCCACGAATATCCGGGTACCCAGGCTAGATAAGGCGTCCATCCCCAGTAGCATGTCATGACCTAGACCGTCCATGACGATGTACTTAGCACGGAAGGTCATGCCGAGAGTGGAAGCGGTTCCTTGGACGTAGCTGTTTAGAGTGGTGACCGATCCATCGGCCATGGTGGCTAGTACTTCTTTTTTCCTCCTCTTCCAGCCATTCTCCTGTCCTAGGATGGCGGTGCCTTCGGTCACAAATGAACTCACTGCCCCTGGATCGACTAGAGCCCTTACGATGTGCGTACCAATGCGCACGTCAATGAAGTATCTTGGGTCTAGGGCCGTGCTCCTGCTATCTTGGAGTCGGCCCTCTCGGCGTTTCCCGCCTTCTCCGGAAAACCGTGGCAGTCTCGTGTCAGTATGTTGTCTTTACCACATACTGAGCAAAATTTCCGCGGAGTATTGCGGCAGTTTACCCTCGAGTGTCCTTGCTGCTTGCATCTCCAGCAGCAGTCGTTGCGGTTGTAATACTCCGGAGCTTTTGTGGCGGAGCTGTTTACGGTGGTGCTACGTTCTTCTTGTTTCTCTTGCTTTCTTACTTTCGCCGCTATTTCTTCGTATTCCTCAATCCGTTGTATCAACTGGGTCACCTCCTTGACCTCCTCCCGGCGGACTCTCAGTTGGAGGTCAGGCCTCATGTTGTAGTAGAGGTTGTCGAGCTGTTCTTCTATGCTGTATCCTCCCCTACGTCTCATTAGCGTGGTTAGGGCGGTGCAGTAGGCGCGAATACTCTCATTAGGCTTCTGTGTTCTCTCTGCTACCTGTCTGGTGAGGTTACGCCGCGAAAGAAGTTTCTCAGCCGGTCCTCGAATTCTTCCCAGGTTCGGCAGTCGCTCGCGTAATTGCGGCGCCATTGCAGTGCATCTCCTCGTAGCAGTTCTGGAGCCCCTTGTAACAGCTGGTGGCCGGTGAACCCGTATGCCGTCTGGAGTTCTCGGACTCTTTCTAGGAAGGTATAGACATCCCTTCCTTCGAAGTGGCAGTTCCATTTCCTCATTTGGTCGAGGACTTTGTTTGCTCCGGGGGCTGTTTCAGAGAGTGCAGCTGGTGGTTCCGGGTCTCGTGGTGTCGAAGAGCCCTCTGGAGGGTTGTTCCGGTTAGTTTCCTCGAGGATTCTTCTGATGGTCTCGTTTCTCTCTACCTCGAGGTCGAACTTCAGGTCCCTTTCTTCGTCGTAGGTTGCTGGGTCTTCTGCTTTATCGGTGAACTCCTCTGGATGGTCCCTGACGTATCGCACGAGTCGTTGTCGTACCTCTACTAAGGTCCCATCGGTGTTACTTTGATGACGTCGCAGTTCTTCCACAACTTGTGCCTTATTCAGGCGGTAAATCCACGAAACTCTCATGGTGTACAAAAAAATTTTTTTTTTTTACAACTTTCTCGCTTTTTTTCACAATGTTTAACGCTTTCGGTTGAGATAAGTCTTTTTTTAAAACGGTCCCTGTTCGGGCGCCATGTAACGGTAGCGCTCCCCTTGCCCCGGATTTTGTCAGTCGGGATTCAGGATTCGGAAGGGGTGAGGTGAGAGATAACTCTGTTTGGTTAATTTTAACAACTATTTATATATTTACAAAGTGTTCTTATACACCGTCGTCATTCTCCATCTGCAAACCAAACAAAGTGCGCTGTTAAAGAAAGACTTATCTCTTTATGTCTTATAATCTAAACGGCGGTCGCGGTACTTATTAGCTAACGGAACGGTTCTTAATACTACGCTGGTTATCGCTTACATTAGTTCGCTTACATTAGTTCGCTTATATTTATCGCCGCTAGGTGTCGCTTACTTTTCGAGCACGGCGGTTCGGTCGAGTGTGTACTTCGGTGCTTGCGAAGTCCTCGCGAGAACGTGTGCGCACGATCTCGCGTGGACTCGGCACCTGTTCCTATTTTCCCCCTACCCTGTGTGCGCACAGCGGTAGGTGGAACGGAGGAACGGCGGTGGAGTGTCTTGCGTGTGGAGTCTCACAGGACCTGATTGAGACGTGTGCGCACGACTCAACCCGGTGCGGTGGTTATCCCTCGTGGCTTCCTTTGCCCTGTGTGCGCACAGCGGCAAATGAAGCGGACGAGTGGTGAGTGATGGTGTGCGGGCATGCAGAGCCTGACAGAGACGTGTGCGCACGACTCTGCAAGTCTCTGCAGTCAGTTTCGTGTTCCGATTACCCTGTGTGCGCACAGCGGTAACAGGAATGGTCGAAACAGTGTGACAGTGTGCGTGTGGTTTGTGCAGATTCTAGCAGAGACGTGTGCGCACGACTCTGCTAGTATTTGCAGCCGGTTTTCGGGTTCTGATTGCCCTGTGTGCGCACAGCGGCAACAAGAACGGTCGAGTCGGCGTGGTGGTGTGACGGTGTGTGTGTGGCGGGTATGCAGATTCTAATAGAGACGTGTGCGCACGACTCTGCTAGTATTTGCAGCCGGTCTTCGGGTTCTGATTGCCCTGTGTGCTCACAGCGGCAACAAGAACGGTCGAGTCGACGTGGTGGTGTAGCGTTGTGGGTGTGATGGTTATGCAGATTCCAACAGAGACGTGTGCGCACGACTCTGCTGGTATGTGCAGCCGGTTTCGGGTTCTGATTGCCCTGTGTGCGCACAGCGGCAACAAGAACGGTCGAATCGGCGTGGCGGTGTGGCGGTATGCGGGTGGCGGGTGTGCAGATTCTAACAGAGACGTGTGCGCACGACTCTGCTAGTATTTGCAGCCGGTTTCGGGTTCTGATTGCCCTGTGTGCGCACAGCGGCAACAAGAACGGTCGAGTCGGCGTGGTGGTGTAACGGTGTGTGTGCGGCGGATATGCAGATTCTAATAGAGACGTGTGCGCACGACTCTACTAGTACTTGCAGTCAGTTTCGCCTTCCGATTGCCCTGTGTGCGCACAGCGGCAACAGGAATGGCCGAAACAACGGGACGAGGTCTAGCTACGGTTACTTCGGTATCTTTACCGTTACGTGTGCGCACGAAACGGTTAGATATCGGCAGTTCTTCTAGGGCTCTTCTAGCGGTGTCGTGTGCGTACGGCAACGCTCGGATCGGGAGCTCTGATCGAACTGCCGCCGTGCTGTCGCGGCTGGGCTTATATAGCCCAAGTCTCTGGCGCCAACGCCCTCTGGTGGTGATTGTGTCGAGTGTTGTTGGTGTATATGTTTGGTGCTTACCGTGCTCTTTTCGGTAGTGTGCGTTGTTTCGTTTGCGCCCGTCGTCGGTTTCGTTCGCGGCTATGTTTACATTATACGAGCACGTGTTGCTACCCATGAGCACTCGGCTTGTGCTCATGTTATTGTCGTGCGGGTCTGCCTTTCGCTCGCGATGTTTGTTTGCCTACTTGTATACATTTGCACGAGACTGATGTCTCGTTGCAATTAAAATTTGTAACTGTTGCATTCCCCCTGTGTCGAATGTCTCAGTCGGAACCAGGATTCGGAATGGAGAAATGGAAAATAATAAAGCTTATCTGTAGAAAATGATCGTATATTTATAGTTAGAGTCTCGGTACGAAATAGCTTTACAATATTGTCGGTACGGTACGGTACGGAGCAAGTGTGGGCGTGTGTGACGATTAGTATTTCATCTGTCAACGGCGGAGGCGAGTGGTTTAGTGTTACGAGTTTAGATTTCGTTTACAATATTGTTACAGAGTCTCGGTACGGAATAGCTTTACAATATTGTCGGTACGGTACGGTACAGTGCGAGTATGGGTGTGTCTGATGATTAGCGTTTTATCTGTCAGCGGCGGAGGCGTGTGCGCACGGCTACACTGCTTCTAGATGCTTTCGGCGTTACGGTTCCTGACCACCCGGTGTGAGCACAGTAGTGGCTGGTACGGTAGGCGGTGGTTGTATTTTGTCGGGTGGTGTGGAGACGTGTGCTTACGACTACACACCCCTTAGTTCTCGTAGGCTCCGTATTCCCTTTGTCCTGTTTGCGCATAGTGAGAAAGAGACTACGGTGTTTACGGTGTAGTGCGAATGGCGGTGTCTCACCAAGACGTGTGCGCACGACTTGGTGCGACTCCTAGCTTCTTTGATTCGTAGTTTTCCTTACCCTGTGTGCTCACAGAAACAAGGCAAACTACGGTCGAGTATGGTGTTATGTACGGTCGGTGAGATCTAGAGTCGGCGTCCACGTGTGCTCACGAGGAGGTCGTTTCTCTGTCTCCTGGGTTTCCTGGTTACCCAGTGTGCACATGATGATAATCAGAAGTACGGACGGTGGCCGTGGGATCCCCCTTACGTATGCTCACGAGACGGTAGGTCTACGGTTTGTTCTTGCTGGGTTCCTCTATGCAGTGTCGTGTGCGCACGGCTCTGCCTAGTTTGAACGCTCGAGCTGAACTGTCTTCCTATTCCGGCGGTTGGTCTTATATAGCCAGCGGCTGTGCGTTAGTGTATACGGGGCTGTTGTCTGTGTGTCGCTGTGTAAGTCTCTGTACGCGCGCGCTTGCTCCGCTTCGTGCAGACTCACCTTCCCGTTCGTGCGAATCCGCCGTTCTGTTTGTTGTGTTCGGCCCTGTATCGGTGTCCGAGCGGCTGAGTTTCCATGTGTATTTCCACGAAACGGCTGTCTCGTTGCAAATTAAACCAAAATAAACGTCCGCTTTGAAAACGTGAGCTCGGCTCAAGTCGGAATGGAGGAATAGCTTGGCTTGGGGACGCTCAGAAGTTTCCCCGGACCTCCCACGTCACAGTGAGACATTTTAGCTATTCTCATTTCATATGGATAGCAATTTTGATCTAATTAATCAATCGACATGAGACCTTTTTAACGTGAAGTTTAAACTATCTGAAATCACAAAAAAATATGAAAGTAGGCCATATTACGATGCCCCGTCCAGGATAAATCAACAAAGTCGACGGTTTTCGTGAAAAATGGATAATACTCCCTGTATCTTGATGGAAAAAATTTTCTTATGACTTGTAAACGTCATATCTGAAGTATATTTGGTATTGAAATGGTAGTTGATATTCATCATCAATGGCTACCAGAACAAAAAAAATTATAGTTACGCAGGTGTATATGCCGAAAATGAAAACCCAAGGAGACAAAAAAAGCTCTAATTTTGGCTTTTTTTACACGTTTTTGCTCATTTTTCGAATAAAAGAAGAATCCTAGGTAATTTTTATGGGCAGATTTGAATTCAGTGGGAAAAAATACATCAGATATGATGTTTATAAGTCATAAGAAAATTTTTTCCTCCGAGATGCAGGGAGTTTTGTCAATTTTTCACGAAAATCGTCAAATTTGTTGATTTATCCTGGACGGGGATATAATTTAATAGTTATCAATACAGGAGATTCACGATTTGTATGCTCAAAAGTTATGTATAAGTCCTTGAGGAACAATTAAAATCACTCAATCAGTATATGGTTCTATTTTATAACAAGAAAATCGTGGTTTATTACTCCTGAATCTGCATGAATATATAAATTTCTAGTATTTCAAATGTTTTATTTATTTAGGTGCAGATTTAGCACTTCAACCCTATTATACTTCATCAAATGATTTTCACAATCGATCTTTCAACCAAGTAATTACAAAAGGTGAATATTTTTGCGTAATTAAATGTAAATAATAGTGTGAATAATAAAAATAAGGTTGTCATTTTTTTAGATGATACCACTGATTTCTTAAGTTGTGATGATACATCCAGTAATTGCAATGATTTTAACTGGAATAGTAGGGATTCAAATTTTGAAAGCAAAAACTTATCTAGGTAGTTCGATGAATATTTTTGAGTATGCAATGTGTATTTTAACGTTGAAAACTCGAAATGATTTAACTGTTGCATGTATTTTTGATATATTGCGGGCATTTGCGTAAAACCTAACAATTGTATTAAATCAGTAGACCAGCTAAAAGAAATATTTGAAAACGCCCTATTTTCATTAGTAAAGCATTCTTATTGTTTACAATGTAATTTCATAATCAATAAGAAAAAGCCTCTATGCCCTCAGTGCAAAGTTAATGATTGTAATTATTTGTTGGAAATTGCGTTGATTCGCAGTTACAATCACTATATAAAAGACCGGATTTTTATTTTAAATTAAAACGCCGTCTCGAAAATAAAAGTTTTCATTCACTAGACTTTTATATCGATATATATGATGGTGATTTGTACCGAAATTCGTAATTGTAATGCATGCAGCTTTCGATGGTGAATCAAAAACTAAATGATTCAACTATGGTTTGATACAAAATACTCAAATGAAGCTTTCTCAATTTCATCTTTTGAATCAATTGTTGATGAAAGATTGGAAAATATATTATATTTGATAATAAATTTTTTTTGGATAATAAATTTGCCTTCATTTAGTATATTGGAAGGCTTCAGAGTTCGAAGCATGGCTGTTTTATTACTCGTTGCCTGTTTTGAGAGACTTTTTGTCGGAATATTATTACGAACATTATAAACTTCTAGTATTATCTATTTATATTTTATGTCGTAATGAAGTTTCCGTTAATAATATTGACGTCGCAGATGCTCATATAAATGAATTTACAGCAAGATTTAGCGATTTATATGGAATTGAGCACATAACTGCAAATTTACAGCAGTTGAGAGATCTGTTGTAAAACTTTGCGGTCCAATATGGAAAATGTCAAGTTTTCCATTTGAAAGTTTAAATGGAAACCTTAAGGTTTAGTTCATAGCAGTATTGCAGCAAATTTACAAAGATGTGGAGGAGTATCGCTGTATGCAGGACTTATTGTTAGTACTATGAAAAATTGCTGTGCTAGCAACAGTTTTGCCAGAATATTTTGCGACTTCGACCTCAACTCTCAAACTGAAAGCGAAAATGAAAATTATTGTAATTCAATCAATATTATTGGCAAATTACAAAAAATACAGGACTTACGAATCTTTTTATGTTAAATACTGTCATCAACTAGAATTTTGGAAAAATAAAATATTTCTTTAAAGCGTTGTGTAATTATACATCAAATGCAGTTGTCGGCATAGGTTTTTTGCAGTAATACAAGATCTACACATAATTATTACCTTAAAAACAAACGTACGAAATAAAAATTTATTTTTTATTTATGAGGTAGATGATTTCTTTGATCAAATAAACATAAATGATATTGAGTTTTTGATATGGGTTGATTTCATATAAAAATAAACAATTTTAATAAAAACTATATTACTGAACGCGTAAATTTTATTGAAAGCGGATAAACTAGGTAAGGTTTATTACGGAATAATTTAAATTATTTTTTTAAGATACCTATTTACTGATGCTTATGCCCTATTTTTAAAAATAAATTCAATTGAATATTTGATTGCAAGATATTACTAATATGTTGCACCCAAGCTATTAAATACATATTGTACCAAGATATATCCGAGCTCTTGCCAACATGTTGCTTGAACTTTAACGATCCAAGCAATATATTGCCAATAGAAATATTTTTCCGCGGGCCCTGATAAACCAATTTGAGACAACACAATAAGTCACATACATCTAATATGTTTTTGAATAAATTGAAATGATTTATGTGATATTTATTACCACATAATTTAGAAACGTTTTTCGAATGAAAGGTAAAGTTACTAATTTACCTACTTATATCCATTCATGTTAAACTGTTCTATTTAAGGAAAACTTTCTCTTGTCAGTCACCAATATCTTATTAACAGGCATATTTACAATTTTTAATTAACGATTTTTCAAAAATAACACGATAAACTAAATAAGGATAAAAAATAATGACGGAATGATATTTTTTACAGCAATCGATATGATTTGACAAATGAAGATTTAAATCGTTGTTGGAAAAGTCCTAACCCAATGCAACATCCGGCAATATTTCATACCAAAAGTCTTATAGAATATTGCAGTAGCATATTAAAGTCTCAACCTTTTATTTTTGTCGATTATCACGGACATTCAAGGCGTAAAAATGTTTTCCTTCTGGGTTGCGCTGATTCAGGATTATTAAATTTTAATCATTATTCTGAATCTAACCAGCTGCAACAACATTTGGTAAACAAAATTTTATATTCATACTTAACATTATTTATAGGCTTAAGATCTGTACGATAAGTTAGCTTATATGACAACAAAAAATCAATAGTATGAATTCTAAAATGTATTCTGAATTGATCTCGCTTGTGACGTGCATTTTGTATCTCAAGAGTTAAGCACAGCTTACATCTGGTAATTCAACGAATCTCAAATCGAGTCCGTGTCACATAGGCTGGGTCGGAAATTAAAGTTTATAAGCATTTACTAATGGGAAGTTAATATTATTTATATTTTGATTGAGAATACAGATAAGATACAAAGGAAGAAGCTGCAATAAGATGGTGCACAGAGGACCAGAATTCTAAATGGATGGTATTAACTCGTGCTTGACTCGAAAATACTATAAAAAAATAAAAAATATCCTCTTGATCGTTAGTCTACTACTACCATTTTCGTAATAGCGACTATTGCATGGAATAGAGTTTAAAACTATATTTTTATTCAGTAAATTAGATGATAATGTGTTTTGTGCGTATATGCATATATAATTATATATAATTTTTACATTTTTCAATCTCTAAAAATGTACATTTTTTATGTAAATGTATGAGAAGTCGATATGCAAGGCATACGTCGGTACGCAGACCGCGGTCATCCAAATACCAGTATCAGATGTTCAACGGATGATAACAAGGCAGAAAATCAAAATAGGTTGGTCAGTCTGCAGAATTCAAGAGTTACAACAAGGGACACTTAGATATTTTAAATGCCTAGGTTTTGGTCATATTGCTAAAAAGCACAGGACCTATACAACAAGTATGTCTGTGAGACTGAGGTTGATATAGCCATTATATATGAACAATATAAGGATCTGGACGAGCCATCGTGGGAAACGGATCACCCTGGCAAAGCGGTGACCTGGGCATGTGGCAGCGTTGCTTTCCAGGAAAAAATGATGATGCTTACAGAAGAATTTGTTCGTGCAAAGGTAGCAGGTATATACATATATAGTTGCTATGCTTCGCCTAACACACCAATCGAACAGTTCGAGCGGTCGAACTGTTAGATCGACTTGTACAAGTTGTAGCTGAACGGAAACCAGTAATTAAAGGGGGGCGTTTCGGGTTTAAGTTATGTGTATTAATCTGGCTTGAAGACGAATAGATTTAGTCAGTGGGATTCCGACACATGGCTGACATTGGGGATGGGACCGTTTCGGCGACCCCATAAACAAAGTCATGCTATATACTGTAACGGTGGACCCAGCGTGCGGTAACACTGGGTTTTGTTCCACTGTGTTACCGATGAATTCTCTGTCTCCTATTACCGCTTCAATATATACAAGGCGGCGGGCCGCCTCGGCCCTGGGCGCCAGGCACCGGAGTGCCAGGGATCCCGTAATACTAAATCTTAAGCTAATGCGAGTTAACGCGCGACCTAGAACTAGCGAAAGTCGTGCCCTTGTGTTGTCGTGTAGGTCATGGTTGCGTCGCATACGAGAACGTGGACGATAGCGTGTCATTGTAGCTGTGGTCTTTATCTTTATCGTGAAAAGGTCAGTGTAATAACGATAGTCGTGTTATAATTGTTAGCGTCGGTGTAATAGCGATAATTAGTGTAACGATAGCGTCAGTGTAATAACCAGTCAGTGTAAACGATAGCGTCAGCGTGAAAACGATAGTCATGGTGTGACAATAGCGTCGGTGTAATAGTAGTAGTCATCATGTAAACGATAGCGTCAGTCTGATAACGATAATTAGTATAACGATAGCATCAGTGTATTAGTTGTAGTCGTAGTGTAAACGATAGCGTCAGTACAATAATTGTAGTCAAGTGTAAACGATAGCGTCAGTACAATAATCGTAGTCTTAGTGTAACGATAGCGTCAGTACAATAATTGTAGTCACAGTATAAAACGATAGCGTCAGTACAATAGTTGTCGTCAACGTGTAAACGATAGCGTCAGGATAATAATTGTCGTCAGTGTGTAAACGATAGCATCAGTACAATAATCGTCATGTCAGTCAGGTGTACAGTAATTATCTTTTATGGTAAATCAGTCGAGGCGTAATGTCTGCTAAATACGCCGAACGACTCAGCGCTGTTAAGTCGACGAAGCATGCTATAACCGCACTCATGCTTCGCCGCACTCCCGCCGCCATGTTGGCCCCGTGGCGAGTTAATTATCGCGAGTCCGCGCTACTCCGCAATCGGTACACTTATTCCCGCGAGCATCACTTAATATAATTTACACTCTATTCACAGTTAAGCAGCAGTCCGTCGCACAATACGCCTCGGTTAACCCCAACGTCGCCACGTGGTTCGGTACTCGAGGCCAAAGAAAGGATTAGCTCGTATCGAAAGGACCGGTCACTACGGTAACCAGAACGAAAGAGGGAAGAGGTGATGACCAGCGCTCGCGTCGACCCATCTCGCCGTCGGCGTTAGGTAGGGTCGCTCACCTACCTACGCTCGCTCTCGCGCGCTCGGGCCTAGCCGATGCCGGCCGAACGCGCGCTCGCCTATTCGTGCCGCGGCGTTGCCGTGCTTTGCGCGGCCGCTTGTAACTGGCAGTAAACTGCCATGTTACAATACATATTGTCTTTATACGATTTTCCCTAATATCTCCTTCACCATAAGAAAATAAAAGACACACATACATTATCATTTAATTTACAGTATAAAAAAATTATTTTAAACTCTGTTCCATGCATTGTAATATTTGCTATTGCGAAAACGGCAGTAGTAGGCTAATTGTGCCCTATGCATTACAAATAAAAATTATGAGAAAAATCTTCATATAGCTTAGGACTTAAAAATCAAGGAGATATTTTTTATTCTTTTTATAGTACTTTCGAGTAAAGTATGAATTAATACCATCCGTTTTGAATTCTAGATGACCGGCGGCAGTGCTACTGGATAGGTAAGAGCCCACGTGGCGCTAGTAGTCATCATCTAAAATTATGCCTATGCGAAGGTAAATGGCGTGAGAGTATATTGCATTGAAAAATAAGAGAGTTATGGACATATAAGGAACCCGCAACAGAGCAGCAAGCACTTACGATATGGCTCTCCCATGGCAAGCTATCGGATGAAGGCCCATTCTCATCTGTATCTTCGTTTTCAGGCCATTTAGTAGTAGTCTACGAGCAAAGTGCTCTTGAACAATTAGATGGAGACAAACTCTTCCTCCGTAATTATAAGTATCAGATCTCGTAAACGTACGATATAATATATTTTATCAAAATTATTTACCATTTATTCTTTTCTACCTGGTTGGTCCTTCCTCTTCCCCCCCTTTCAAATACCTCGCAAGATCGCGATGGCAGATCTCTGTTCTTAAGTGGGGTTGTCCGATTATAGATTAAAATTGCTGATCCAAAAGTATTAGTCTAAAGCTGCGTGGCTAGCCTAGTAGAACCGCTTTTTATAACTGCCGATATATACAAGCAGCTTCCCTCTGTTGAAATAATAACTGCATAGAGTATGAAAGACTCAGGATCACTGAACGCAAGTGCAGAGTGATAGTGGGTATAATTATAACCATCTTGAGTTGAGTTGTAACGGTTGCGTTTCCCTCGCGCCGGATATTTACTTCATCGGTTACAACGAAACCGTGTACACACGGCCTGGTGTTCCCGCGGGTGGTTGTTCGGTTGTTCCTATTGTCCTGTGTGCGCACAGTGATGGTAGGAACGGCGGGATACCCGGGTGTGGGCTTGTAGTCACACAGTACTCACAAGAACGTGTGCGCACGATCTTGCGCGGTCTCTGTACCGGTTCTCGGCTTCCTTCTATCCTGTGTGCACACAGCGGCAGGCGGAACGGAGGAACGTCGGGACGGTGTCTGTGTGTGTGTTTGTCTGTGTCCCACAGGGTCTGGTTGAGACGTGTGCGCACGACTCAATCTGATGTTGTGGCTGCTTCTCGCGGTTTCCCTTGCCCTGTGTGCGCACAGCGGCAAGTGGAACGGCGGAACGGTGGAGGTATGTGCAGTGGCGTGCCGAGTCTTGTTCCACAGGATCTGGTTCAGACGTGTGCGCACGACTCAACCTGATAATGCGGCTGCTTCTCGCGGTTTCTCTTGCCCTGTGTGCGCACAGCGGCAAGTGGAACAGTGGAACGGTAGAGGTGTGTGTAGTGGATGTGCAGAGTCTGACAGAGACGTGTGCTCACGAATCTGCAAGTCTCATTTGATAACATTTCTTTAAGTTCAATTTCTAATTCGAACTTTATCCTGTTGTCCTTGTTAAATAACCAATATATCCATAATCATAAACTTTGTTTTGGACTAGCTTACTTCCAGACCCCTGTCTCCCACCGCTTCTATAAGGATTTCTGCGACTATTACAACCGTTTATCTATTATCTCCCACTACATATAAATTGTATATGCATGTCCTATACTATCAATGTTATTCTATTAAGTATTGTGCTTAGTTGGCTAACCTGCATTATTCTGATAACATAGTCAAATACTAAATGTTCAAACCATCGCAGATCGTGAAAGTTTTGGATACATTACTGCCTACTCGTACCTTCTCTATGCATTTATTTAAACCCATTTGAATTCAACAGAAATACTTTTTGCACCTCCGTGTCTGGCATTTACAGCGGGCGCGACAGCAAACATACGGTCTATGCCTTCCTGGACGGTCTATGGATACTCCCCCTTGACATTTGCGTGTAGGTTTCCAGATCGCTCGCATATAATAAATGCGCAACACTATCCGTCAATTCCCCCGTTGGATAACTGAAAACGGATTTAAGATTGTTCATGTAGATACAGAATAGATGGGCATCCAGGACCGATCACAGTAGGATATTAAGGTTGGTTGTTAGCCAAATTATCCATTCGCTTTTGTAGCCACTCTGTAGTTGTATCCTCTACTACGTACTATATCGAAACTAGTATAAAACGCCTTGCTGCAATAAAACAGTAGAATGCTCGTAAGTACCTGTTTTTCGTCGTCAATGCTAGTTCGAATTTCCCCAGTGAATCTCAGTAATGCTGTTCGTATAGAGGCATATTGTCTGAAGCTAGTTTGGCGGCTATCAAGAATCCACCTCAACTCTAGCAGATTTTAGCGTGGATTATTTAGTCTATAGGACCTTCGAAAAAAGATCAAGAGTACTATTGCTTTTCCGGGCCCCAGGAAAAACTCTCGTTGAACAGTGCAGCAATCACACTCTGTGATATACTATCCTCACTCTTTTCTTCAGATGAGAAGTGGATAATGGATAGGTCCATATGAACAGTCAGCTACGTGAGCTATCAATTTAATTATATCATGAAAATAGTGAAAACGACGATTCCATAGACGTTGTCTCTCCTTATGTTTTAATACTTGTTAAAAGAGTAGTCGAAATAGATGTTTAATACATACATAATAGAAACGTGGAACACTAAAATGTCCTTATTGCTCATCTTTATTTTCATCTATGTAAGCGTCTTGTGTCTAATGCACGATACTTTTTTCGAGTATGAATAGATTCATAGAGACGTCAATCTGCTTCTTGAACTTGGGTATCTAATTTACAGACACTTAGAATTCAATACCCTTGAAGTTCAATTCGTTTGCATTAGCTTGGTACTTCAAAACTTATTGAGCATCCTTTGTAGCAGGATGTAACGCCAATAGAATACCCTATTTAAAACGATCATTGTCTTGATTTTGCACGTTGACAAGAGCTCTTTTCTTTTGTATAGATATTGATAACTCAATGTATGAAGTAGCTTTCATAGGACTAAATTTCTCAAGACCGCAAACTCCATCTCTATGAGCAGGAAATCAATAACGGATAACTTACTGACATTGGTAAGTTACCGCCGGACAAATTATGTAATAACACAGGTACGCAAAAAAAAAGAACTTGGATGTCCATTGATAAAATCCATGTACACCTATGTATTTTTGCACGCTGAGGTTTCCACCTAGGAAAAATGAATTTTTGACTGCAGATTCTGAAAGAGCGGGAAATTTTACGTCTAGATAGATATTCAATTTTTTTTAATATAACCCTCAAGGTCATATGAAGATCATTTAATCTTGTTGGATAGAGGATTCATATGACAATAAGATAATGGGTTTTCAGGGGTAAAATCCTACAAAGACCAAGTTATCAAGATTGAGAACCTGCATGAACATCCTCACTAATCGACAATACTGGGCATCCGAAACCCTGTATCGTACCTCGTGCACGGTACTTCGTGTACTGACCATGACGGCATCATGCCTTTACCCCAGGGTTATGCCGGAAAACAAAAAGCAAAAAAAGCCGTTTTCCGCCGTTACCACGAGATACCCATGGTCAAATATACATTTTTTTTACTAAAAAAGGAAATTTTGACCACAGATTCAGGGAAAATTGAAAATTTTACATCTAGCTGTGAACTTTACTTATTTTTTTGATCACACTCCCGAAATAATCGTGTGCCGCAACCAAGGGTACCTCCACGTGGTAACGGCGGAAAACGGCTTTTTTTCGCTTTTTGTTTTCCCGCAAAATTCTGGGGTGAAGGCATGATGCCCTCATGGTCAGCACACGAAGTACGCAGGGTTTCGGATGCCCAGTATCGACGATTAGTGAGGATGAGCATCCAGATCCGCAATCGTCGTCATCATGCGACTGTAGCTCTGCAATGGTTGGAAACTCCGTCTGTATAGTATTTGACCCAAGAAAACCCATTATCTTATTGTCATACGAATCCTCCATCCAACAAGATTAAGTGACCTTCATATAACCTTGAAGGTTATACTAAAAAAAATTGAATATCTATCTGGACGTGTAATTTCCCGCTCTTTCAGAATCTGCAGTCGACAATTCATTTTTCCTAGAGTAAACAGCTTTGACCTTGATCTGGCTTTCAAACTTACCTTATGGAGAAAAACTTAACAAACAAATATCTTGTATTGGTTAATGCTGATTTCTGCAATTTGACCTTCAAATAGCCTTGATCCCGACGTGTTGAGATTAAATGAATGCCAGATTCGGACTCAGCGCAAAAAAATAGGTACATAGGGTACATGGGTTTTGTTGATGAACATTCAAGTTTATGTTTTTTTTTGCGGGCCCGAATAAATTTGTGAATCGTAATTTCGTCCTTCAGATCATTTATTTTTATAAAATTCTAAATTATTATTTATTTCATAAATCAATATAGGTTATAAATTATTTATAGGATATTATAATATAGGTTATAAGTTATTTTTAGGATATTATAATATAGGTTATACATTATTTTTAGGATATTAGAATATAGGTTAATAAAAATATATTTTAAAATATTAATTATTAAAATTTTTGTTTTACAACATATATCTTTTCGCAATGTAAACAGAATTTTCTGTTCGTAATTTGAAACAGGCAAATACATCGGGCAAATTATTAACGGTCTCAAATAGTAGTTTTCGATACAAGTGCGTAAAAATTGATTCTACACGAGTGAGAGGTTTGTCGCCCGAGCGAAGCGAGGGTGATAAACTCACGAGTGTAGAATCAATTTTCGCACATGTATCGAACAATATTTTTCGATACAGGGAGCGTAAATGCGATTTTAAAAAGTTGCAAAGTACGTAAAATCGCACTTTACGCACACTGTATCAAAAAATATATTTTCAGTTTTTGATTGTTTTATGCGATAAGCAAAGACGTGATCATTAATAAATACACATTATTATCTCTTCTATATTTTAATAATTTCTCCAAAACTAAAGTAGTCTTCTTCCATTTTTGCTACAATAATCATGCCAATGTTATATTCTGCACCATGAAAATTTACTCGTGTAAGGTTCGGATTTACTATGCTGAACCGCGCAGTAATTCTATATACGAATAATTGTTTATTTGAGTATAGGTGAACTAGCCTTGACTCGAGAGTCTTCTGTTACTATTAAGTAGGTTATGATTCTAATAAACTGTCTCTTTATGGTACTTCTTTGTTATGACTTTATTTAGACAAAGGCCCAATGCTTTGATACAGATGTTACACAGATGTTTTAATCTAATCTTTCGTTCGTTCTTAATGTTACGAATTTACTTATTTCTATATTGGTTTGACTTACAATCACGTTCGGACACTACTACTATCGCCACCGAAAGTGTCTTACAATATAGGTTGGTGATGGTGCATAATAAGTAGGTTTTGGGATTGCTGACTCGGGAGTCAGTTGGTTTGATTAGTGGGACGCGTTTGATGTCGTAAACGCGGTTGCGGAAGTGCTTACATTGTGATTATCGTCGTATACCTGCGCCTGTACACATACATGCCGTCATACATCATTCTGTATACAGTATATCCATACATATAAATATCCTTTATGAACATAGACGTTACACTCGACTCGATGAAAGTATACCCTGCTGAAAAACCTCAGGTGAGAATCAGATGAGAATCATCTGATTCTCATGTGAAAATCACGCCAAAATCGCATATGATTCTCATATGATTCTCATACGATTCTCATACGATTCTCATACGATTCTCATACGATTCTCATACGACTAAATTCAATTAAAAAAATATACTTTTTTATATTATATAATATTTAATAATATTAAAAACTTTTATATAAGTATTTCGAAACATTAGAACATGCATACCGATAGTAATGAATATATATTTAAAAAAATACAAGGATAGGAAAAATATATATTCAGAAAAAACAGTTATAATATAAGTTTTAAAAACATTTTATTATAAAAATATAAAAAATAACTTTGTTTTATTCAATAATGCAGTAAGTTTGGAAGAGGACAAATATATTTTGAGTTAAGTATCTCCAAAAAAATACAAATAGTCATGATTTCGAATGTTGGTACAATAATAGATTCTTCTTCGATCCTTTCTACTACTTGTAATGGTTTATAATGATTTGTGAAGCGGACTCTAGTACGTAAGACATTACAGACCGTCAACTCTTGATTTGAATTCTGGTCTACAATAAAACTAATAATTTGCACAAATCGCTTGTCTTTTAATTGTACATATGAATTATTAGATCGTAACTTAGATTTGATAGAAGACTCGTATAAGCATCCATCTTTTATCATCTTTACATATTTTGTTGATTCTTCTGAAAGTTGTAATCTATCTAGTATATCACGGTCAATGCAATCACCTCTACCAAAGTACATTATTGAAGATATTTTACAATAATTCTGTACTCTGGAAGTTAAAATATCTTCGCAATATATTTTTACTAAAATACTTGCATGGGGATAAACAAATTCTTGCAAAGCCGACGTCAGATGATTTATATTAATAAATCTGAGAATTTGTAAAGTAACTCCCTTAGAACATTTTATTGCTTGTAATAACTGATTGTTAGCAGATTCAAATGAAAATGTAGACTGGGACCATAAAGGTCCCCAATTTAATACACTGTTACAGATATGTAGTAGTTGGTGAACATTAAAAGTCATAGATTTAATACCATAATATTCCTCAGTTTTTGCCACAAACTCGTGTAGCATTTCATCGGCTCGATCTAATTCCGTGATATTAATACTACTCTGCAATAGTATGTATAAACTTTCTACAAAAAGAAGCCAATGATTTAATAAATTTCTGCTCAAATGCTCAATTAAGAGAGGAACACTGTAATACAACATGTAATTCTCCCATTCGCGTGCTTTCCAATCTTTTCTGGCACTCAATGGTCGGCTTAATCTTGAGAGTTGGTGAGGAGCGGTAATTTTACTTATTTTAAAATCTAATTCCTGAATATCATGTTTGCTCATTGATTCGAGATGGTAATTTGTAATTTGCTTTGCGACACCTTCCAAACAGCAGTGAAGATAGTCTGGCACAAATCCAGAAATAATATTGAAATGAGGCAAATTTATAAGCGCTGAAGCGCTTTGGATACCATCAACTGGTCGTTCAGGCGTTGCAACGAGCATATCATTAATAGTGCTCTCATGATCTCGGAAAACCAAAGGACACGTTAATAATGGGTAGCGCATGCTACCTTCAGCCCACGTACCCGGATGTTTGCACCAATTGCATCCACAATGGCCATTGAACTGCTTACAACCTTGAATCGGAGCGCGAGCAACAGAATCAACGCAACAAGATAAAACGTAAGGTTTAATTAAGCGTTGTTCTTCTTTTATGTAACACGATATGCCTTTATTTGTTAATTTATTAAATACATCAACGAATGCTCCTAAAAAAACATTCATATCTGGTTTTATTTTATTAAACCATAATCCACACGTCACTAGTTTCTGCATTCGGTCTTGTTTTGGTAACTCATTTATCATGAGATACACAGGCCAAATCGAATATTGTGAGGATTCAAATTTTGGTGCTCCATCAGTATTCAAGACGGTGGTTAGGTAATTATATTTATTTTTTTCTGATAACTCATCTATGAATTTGCGGTATTCTTTTCCATCATAAATATCTTCTATTTGACCAGCATTATGAATTCTTTGTTTAACTACGTACTCGTAGTGATCTTCATAAACTTTAAGTAAATCTCGTATCTGTGTAGATGGATCAAGGATCAGAAAGAAACTTGTGTTACTTGGATTACTTAAGTCCAGTTCCGCTTCACAAACAGAACAAATTTTTCGAGATTCAATTTCTCCGAATTTGCCAATGTATCCCGAACAAACATGGCATACTGCATGAAATTCGGCACTTTCTTTAGGGTTTAAGAATTTGTCAGCAGCATACTTTGAATCGGGCAAAAACGGAGTTTCAAAAATTGTATTAACAAATTTAAATAAATTTTTCATGCCATTAACTGATAAATGATTAGACAAACAAAACTTTAAAGCCATTAATAATAATTCTCCCTTTGTTATGTTGATTGAAGTTGTAATAGATTTGAAAAAATCTTCACTTTCTACCATCTCTTGTAAATTTTCAGGATATTTACTTGACTCAAGATGCCTACGTTCTTGTTTATCTTCCATTAAAAAGTGGGGTAGGTATTCAGCTAAATCTAGATCATTTGATTCATTGATACGGCAACTCTGAAAAATGATATATTTTCATGTATGTTATAAATTTCGACAAGTTAATGGCAATAATAGTATATTACGATACTAGTGCAATAAAGTAAGTTCATGAGGGTGAAATCCCTTTACCCCCCTAGTATCGTACGGCATTTTATAAAACAACGTGCGTAAACCAAAATTTAGCGTGTGCATTTTTGCACGAGCGTGCGTAAACCTCGATTTTACGCACGCTCATGTCATAAATAGATTTTAACATAAATTAGACTATTAAAAATACACAAAACGGATTTAAGAAACGGAAAATTTCAAAATTAAATTTAAATAATTTTCAAAATATAACTTAATACTTAAATTTTGTAGTTTATAACAAAATTTCATCAACAGACAAAAAAATATATTATATGCAACACGAGGCAAAAGTAGATTTTTTCCTTGGGTTATTATACTGCCCGAGCGAAGCAAGTATATTTTTCCAGAGGGAGCATTTACTGCTCTAGTTAAGCGAGGTTGAACTTTACGCACGCGTAGCAAAATACTTTTTATAACTAAGGCATAAAATGAACCTTTTTTCATGCCAGTAAGTAGCGTCTCTATTCAAAAATCTCACCTGAGATCTTACGCGAGTTTTTTCAATAGGGGTAGAAAATCATTCATTTCAAGCGTTCGTAAAAAAGGATAATCTCAAGCGGTGAAAAATGAAAATTTTTACTATAAGGGAGAAAATAAGCAATTTTTCCCCACGGGGAGAATGTAGGCCATTTTCTCCCTCGGGGAGAAAATAGGTAATTTTTTCCCTTGTGGAGAAAATAAGTAATTTTTCCCCTGGGGAGAAAATAGGTTATTTTAATGCCCTCGCTGTAAAAAATACGGTGCGTACCATTAGAAGGAAGGCTATTTCAGACTCGGGTGAGGTGTTCTACATTATACGAGTCGGAGTCGAGGGCGCCGAAGGCTTGAAATAGCCTACTTTCTTCCCTTGATGCACAATCTCCTATTTCACAATTTAATTCTTTCGAACCTTGATTGAAAGACCACTTTTCGTCCCTGAAAATAGGGACAAAAGTACCCTACTAAAAAAAACGCGCGATTATTCTTGCGATTAATCACGCGATTAATCATGCGATAATTCACGCAATAATTCACGCGATTTTTAACGCGATTCATCTTGCAATTAATCACGCGAAACGCGCTACTGAAAATATTTTAATCACGCGATTAACCACGCGACTATTTACGTGATATACTCTAAAAGTTGTATTTTTTAGTAAATTATTTAATATGCAAAATTTAGGGATAGGATGCTTACTTTAGGCGCTACGATCCGGATGGTAACACCTAAAGTAGGCATCCTATCCCTAAATTTTGCGTATTTAATAATTTATTTGTAAAAAATTTTTTTCTAGAGGATATTACGTTAATAGTCGCGTGATAAATCGCGTGAATAATCGCGCGATTTTTTTTAGTATGGTAGCATATTTTTTCCCGCAAACCCCATTTACGTGAAAAAGTGATTTTAGCGGGGCGAAAGTAAAATCAGCGGGGCGAAAGTAAAATCAGCGGGGCGAAAGTAATATTAGCCGGGCAAAAGTAAAGCCCTGTTAAAAATAGTCAATAGAGATCAATTGAATTATTAATTGAATTCTAAGCTATATCTGAATCCCATTATTTACATAAGAAATCGATTAAAATAGATAGAATTAATAGGAATCAATAGGAATCGATGAAATTATATACAAAAAAGGACCAGTAAAATTAATAGAAACCAATGTCTGGTATTAACTATCCACTTCAATTGTTGTTTTCCGTATTAAAATCTATTGACTTCTGTTGATTCTAATCAATTTTAATTGAGTCCTCATACAAAAAATGGTATTCAGAATTAGCATAGAATCTGTTGATAATTTAATTGATCCCAATCGAACCCTATAGACTAATTTTAGCAGGGAGTTTCGAGGGTGAAAGTAAAATCAGCCGGGCAAAAGTAAAAATCTTTTCAAAAAAATTAAAAAAAAAATCAAAAATATTTTTAAAAACATTTTTAACAAATTTTGTAAAAAAATTAAATAAAAAAGAATTGGACCTATTTTTAGAGATAAAAATTTGGCCTTCATTGGAGTGTGGAATTAAATACTATATGCGACACGAGGTTAGTTTTTATCAACAAATAACAATTTGAATTGAAATTGATTTTTATAAATACAATAATATTAATAACTTGATAATCTATGAAAACCACTTTTATCTGCCATATACCAGGTATGATATGTCTTCAGAGGCCACGATACATAATTATTTATTTCTCTGGTCTACGAATTAGGCTAGGTACCGGAGACTTACTGCAATTTTGAGTATCGAAGAGCTCTTTAACTTTACCGTATGGTTTCAAATACTTTAAAATTAGTAGCAAATATGAAAATTTTAAAATATATTTAGTTAAAAAAGTTATCTGTATTTAAACTATAATATTTGTCATTATTTTATTTTTTTTTTAACTGTGGTAGTGGTTATAACTTGAAAATTAATTCAATAATTTAAAAATGTATTATAATCCATCAGTAATTAAGCCAGAAAATTTAGGAAGAAAAAAATAAGAAAATGACTTTATAAATATAAATTAAAAAAAAATGTTATCCCGTTACTCACAATATAAAAGTGGCATATTTTTTACAATGATTAGTTTCAGTACCTTATACTTTTGTTTCTACAATTTCATTTTTGTAAATGTATATCTTTGTATATAAAATCAGTAACTTACATTATCAATGTTGTTTCTTTTGTCAGAATTGTAATCATCAACATCATCTATTAAAACTTCCTCGTCTTTATGGGAAGTTTCATTCCTAACCTCCTCCTGTACCTATAATCATAAAATAGTGTAATTTATATTTTTTTAGAATTTTCATATATAATTGTATATATATAAAATAATCATTTACCTCAAATTGATGCAATGCGTGAGGATTAATGGCAGGTTTATATCTTTGAGCGGTTCTTTTTGTGATGCCTTCGTCACCAACTTCCAATTGTCTTTTATACCTGTCCATAGTAATTATTTTTATACTTTCCTATGCTTTTCTCTTCGTACTTTTTAACTTATTTTTATCACAAAGAATGTATTTTTTTCAAAAGAATCTGTACAAGCACTGATCTATTGAGGGTGTTTCATTTGGAAAACATTTCGTTCGATCTAGAATTTCAATTTCTTCAGAAGTATCGAATTCTATATTATTTATAAATAAGGATTTACTACATATTTTTCAAATATGCTGTTCTTAGCTAGTTTTTTAAACTTATTGATTTATGAATATTTTGTATATTGCTAATTACCATATGTATATTAATGGGCCATATTTTATAAGTGATCGTCCAAGATGTAGCATGTTATGAAATTTATATTTCAGAGGACCATATAAATCTATATATAATAATAAAAAATTAAAAACAATTAACTCTAACTGTCTAATATGCGCATCATCTACTTGCGGCAAAGTTACAATAGTAATGATTCTTCTAAAAAGTATATATAATTTCCAAGTAGGATTATCTTCTTCAATATTGGAGCCAACAAGTAAGCTTAAATATCGGGAAAAACAGATCATTTCCGATGTTGACATTTTTAATTTATCTTTATTTACAATACGGTCCCGTTCAATGGTAGGAATTTTATTTGAAGATTCTAATTGAGCATACGGAAATGTTTGTGTCCTATAATTTAAATACTCTAAAGTAAATAATTTTTGATTATAAATTAAGTCGTTCAAAATATTCGTAAGCGTGTAATGTGCTGTTATTTCGAAAACATCATGCATTGCACCCAACGATATATTCAGACACGTGGAATCCTTTTACATCGTTGAAAATACAGTTTTCTTTTATACCAGTTTCTCGGGGATTATTTTTTTTTAAATCATTCAAATGCGTTTCTCGAGTCCTTAAAGAAACTGCATTTTCTTTTACCAGATGTTTTATACTATTTATATCTTTATTGCAAATTCGACATGGTTTTCCTGAGTTAAAATTATCAACAAAACCCTCTATCCGATTTAGATCTTGATTATCACCCAAAATTTTTATCAATTAAAAATAGACTACGTAACTTTTATTATTTACATTTATAACTAATCCTTCGTCTCTTAACTGATTCAGTTCTCTTATCAATGGTTGAAATATAACACGATTGCTAAAATATTTTCGATCGTCCGCATAAAATAATATTGTTAACAAAATATTATCTAGCTTAGATGAAACTGTAGGTGGAAGACAAGGCAAAGAAACGTATACCGCACCTAGTTTGTTTGTACCAGCGTGTGAAGCAAGAGTATTGCCTGCTTCGAATTCATCTTGGCAGACGAAAATTGGAAGAAGAAGCTTGCCATTTGATGATGTATACTTTTTCCACAAGTTACACTGAATAACGTTCGTTTCAAAAGTAGAGCTGCAAATTTATGTATATGATTCGTTAACATTTCAAATGCTCCAGGCTTTTCTAGAATTACTTTTAACGACCATTTCAATGAAATATATGACATAGTCGATTGAACGGATTTCGATAAATAGTGACCTGTACCTTTTACGAATTTGGTACCCACCACAATTTCAGTCGGCATTTTTAACAAACCTTTATTTTCGTACAGTTTTAATACTTTATGTTCCGAAGAAAATGAATCCAGTACATTTTTCGAATACTGTGCAATCGACTCTAAAGCATCACATACGTTTAAATTAGGCTTGAGTTTTATTTGTTCTTTTATAAAGGAAATATAAGCATTAGTTATTATTAGTAATTTATAAATGTATTAATAAAATTTTGAGCTACTTTTCTAGGTACCAAGTGGCGCGGCAGCGCCATGAAGGCGAGTTTGAGAAGCAGACGAAGCCGCGGCGCCCGTGCTACTATTTACTTCTATATTGGGGTTCGCATTTTTCATTATAAGGAAATAAATGCTTTTCTTTGTTATCTCCAAGTTATTTTCACTTATATCATCTAGTATTATGCTTAACTATGTAACGAGAGCGATGCTGCACGTGCCAGTTTTTGCCTTTTATTGCGGCTAATATTTGTAAGTACCTGCTCTCTTTCACGACGCTTATACGCTTGCCACGCTGCCGTAAATGTCCTTTCTTTTACTGAATAAATTGCGTGTTGTAACGTCAACTACCGCTTTTACTTATTTTACTTATTTTGCATGCATTATCGCCTTTCTTGCCGCTTCGCGTATTTCAGCGACCCAGCCGCCTCCGCGGGCACGCATTTCGCTTCTCGAAGTGCGTGCGAACTGACTAGCCGTCGCCACTGCGGAACCAGGTGCAGAGATCCTAAACCGCTCGCCTTCACGAGCAAACGAGTACGCCCGTCAACATATTTAACATCGCGATCATCCCGTTATATTGGCGCCCAAACGTTTGGGAAAAATTAGAAAGAAAAAGCGGTTTAATTTAAAGATTGTACAGCGAATTTAAACGCTCATATATAAAAGATTCTAGTGCGACGAAAAGCGTACAGGCGCGTACACACATAGTGACGAGACACTTTGTTCGGCGCGTCGTGTTGTTGTTTATATTGCCAGTTCGTTTGGGATTATAAACGAAATAATTTAAATAATAGCCGATAGTGATACGCAATAACACGACAGCGGCTGAAAGTCGAGAATAACAACGAACGCCGACATACACGCTTTGTTTATATCGACGGCATTAACCGCTGCTGGACTCGAGAACTCGTGCTGTATATACGCCGAAGTATACACTATTGTAGCTCGGTTCGGCGAACTGTTGCGTATGCCGCTGAGTTTCGCAGTTTGTTTTCTTCTTCGGTATTTTGTAAAATCGAAACGTATCTCCACGTGTGTATAACACACAATATACTTGTGTCGATACGCGTATGCTTTTGTCTTGGCACTCGGATTATAACGAGTGATTAAAGAGAGTTTGCTCGCTTTCATTTTGTGTCAACGATTAGTTAAAATTATTAACAAATAGAGAGCGACACGAGTATACGGTGCATTTATTATATTATTATAAATTGCGTTACGCTAGGATAAGGAATTTGAATTTCCCCTAGCGCGCGAAAAGAGTGTAATCACCAGTAGGAGTATACACGCGTTTATATATACATATATATAAAGAGCTGTGGCCAAGCTATATGAGCATTTCCATAAATAGTGTTATAAATTGATTGCGGCGAATTCGCGTGATTGCTGTCACTAGCCTAATAATACAGGGCGACGACGGAATAACTGTCAGCGAAGAGACAAAGAGTATAAACTTTTAAAAGTTTAAGCAAAAGATTTTTTTTTCTTTCTCTTTCTCTTTTTCTTCTCGTTTCTTTTTCTCTCTAGCTGACAAGCCGTCAGGCTGTCTGTTGTAGAATTTTTTTTTTTATTATTTTGTTACTGTTTGTTTTTCTTTTCTTAAATAAAAAAAAATAATAGCTCCGAGCGAACGCGCAGACTGGGTAGCAACGAAAGCGAGAATATCACGTCGGTTTAACGAGTCGTGAAATAGACCTCTCAATTCGGCGTGGAACGCAAAATTAAGTGCGATATTTAAATAATAGCTAATAATTAGCTCTGATAATAGAACAAAGAACTGAAAGCGTAACGCGGAAATAGTCAGGTGGGAAGTTTGCAACCCCTCCTGCCTTTACGTATTTTGGTTAAGAAAATCGAACGACGGATATTGCCTCTAAAAACGTGCCAGTCGCCTCATAACTTACGTTTACAGACTTAAGACTAAATAGAGCCAAGATGGCAGAAGGTGGCGGACATTTTGAAGATTAAATTCATGCGCAAATTGATGAATGGGCGATGTCGCTACCTGCCAATGAATTATATACAAGATTAGCAGAATTAGAATTAAGAAAGGGATCTTCACGTCTTGAGAACGTATGTAGGTTAGCTATGCGATTGCGCGGTGACTACACGGCGGAAGATTTTTTAGGAACGAGCGATCCAGAATTTATAGCATCATCAAGAAGAGACACAGATTTACATAGAATGATACAAAGAGACAGATAATTGTCAGAAACAGTAAAGTTGGCTATAATAGAGCGAAATCGCGCGGGTCAATATGTTCGATTGGAATTCGACCTTCCTGAATAATTTTGACGGCTCTAATGCAAGAACACTACCGATAAGGCCAGAGTCGCGGAACGCAGGAGCGAATATAGAGAGGCTGGATTTCAGATTGCAGACGCCTCAAGATCGACGAAATCAAACGTCAAGATCTACAACAGTGACAACGACGACTAATACGACTGCCAGTGTTGACGACAGATTTAATTCTCCACCTATCAGCAGCATGGTTACAACAGGGGCTGTAACAAGCATGATTACTACATCGGCAACACAAGCAGATACGTAAGTCACATACTCGTCGAACTACCGACAAAATCCACGAGACAATCAAACAGGGTTATATGAACAACTATTGCGAGATCGCGTGACTGACTTAGCAGAAAAAGAGACACTCAGAAAACAAATTGAATACCTCGAATCGTTAATATTGGAATTAACGGACGTAAGTGCGAGAGAGGAGCCAACTGCACGACTGCAGGCCCCTGCTGCAAATAGTAGAGCAGTCCGTTTTCAGGATACTATTGATATAGTACCTCCTGAGCCTGATGCTCATAGTACGCGAAACGCCACAAACAACCCTTGGATAATTGATCTAGCTGTTCAAGCAGTTAAAAAGCAATCAGGAAACCCCTTCAGGGGGCAACAGATTTCCCAACCTTACCATCAGTTTAGGGAGAGGGCGGATTACCTGGCGGTAATAATAATACTAACCCGTTCTTGGGTCAAGAAACGACGGATCATATGAGTGGTGCAAAGCCTTACCGGTCGGAAGGACCAAACCCATTCTATGACACGCAAACTAATCCTTCGAGTGCGATAAACGCCAATCCGTATAGCACTACGCAAATCCCCTCGTGGAGTTCTTCATCGAGAAGAGATATTGGAAAAATTGCCCGAGAATGGAACATCAAGTTTGATGGAAGTCAAGAACACTGCATCGAAGAATTTTTGCAGAGGGTTAATGAATGCAGGAGGTCATCCCACCTAGATGACACAGACTCCCTCAATGCGATGTTGCACGTCCTCACGGGACCAGCCCTGGTTTGGTGTCGACAGCTAAGACATACGTGGGTTAGCTGGACAGATTTCTGTAAAGCTGCAAGGCAAAGCTATGGCACGGATTAAGATGTACAGATGCAACTGTTGGCAGAAGTACAAGATTAGATGAACCGCCGCCGCTAGAAGCTCAACTCAGAATGATCTACGATAATATGCTCGCCGATATTAGAATGCTAGTGCCGCGAAGCGAAATAGTAAGCCTCGAGGTATTAATTACGAAGGCGAGAGCCACAGAAAAACTTATTCACGATCGAGACAATTATAAACCGCCGCCGCCACCTGATAGATGTTTATTGCCGCAATTGGCCTATAAAGAGGTGGTCGAAGTCAAGAAGAAAAGCGCTACGCAGACTTCTCCCGGCTTAGCGGAAGTTAATGAGCCTACCGCCCTATGCACTTTGTTCGCGAACGCACTTAAGGAAGCGATCGCGCAACTGGGTGTTACACCGCAGGCTAAGCCATCAGGCAATCAGCCGAAGAATGGCTCCGGCGGAAATAGCAAATCTAAGGCCAAACCGAAGCCGAAGGGAACCGCGTCGACAGATACGCCAACTCAGGCGGATAATGCGAAACCTCCGACACGCACACCGGCCAGCGACCATAATCAGCACCAGGAGGCTAGAGGGAAACTGCCTGATCCAGTGAAGTGCTATGGTTGCAGCTGGCCCGGTTATATTACAATGCAGAATGCTCGAAGAAATCGGGAAAAGAGGCAGGGAGGAAATAAAGCAGGCCGTTATTCCTCCCGATGCTCCGAAGGCATCGAATCTTCTTGCGAAACTACCAGCAACAAATAATATTATGCCGCTGAACGACGAGGATGATACGTCCAAGATTGATTGTAGTCGGTGGTGGCTACAAGATGGAATTGGTGGTTTTTGCCTTCGAGCTCTATGTGACTCAAGAGCGGCACGCACAGCAATTGAGCCAATTGGTATCCAGATTGCTTTTGTATGTGGTCGATCGATCACGCCATATAAAGGCCCGGGTGCGAAACTCGCGAAGGGTCAACTCGTGCCGATATATGGCTATGTAGATCTGCCGTTCGAAGTACTCGATCGTCGCCGACACTTGAAGTTCATGATTATGAGGGATCTAGACTCTGAGTGCATACTTGGCACGGATTTCCTGCATGCATTTAACGCAGTGCTAATGCCCAGAGTAAACAGCCTTCGCATAGAGGGTGAGTCAGAGCCCATTCCATTAGAATTGTCAGCTCTGACAGAGGGAGTGGCGAACGCGCTTGCCGTCGTCGGTTTAGCGGATGTTACGCAAATTCAACGAAATCATTTAGAAGAAGTTTTAGATCGTTGGCTCCCTAGTAACGAGAAATCCCTCGGTTGCACAACGCTTATTAAGCACGCCATCGAGATAGGGAGTGCGCGGTCCATCAAGCAACGCTATTACCCGGTTTCCCGGAAAATTGAAGAAGAAATGCACGCTGAAGTCTATAAAATGTTAGAGGCAGGAATAATACGTCGTGCTAAGGACAGCGAATGGTCAAGCCCTGTTGTGATGGTGCGTAAGGCAAATGGGACCTACAGATTCTGCGTAGATTATCGCAAACTCAACGATGTTTCAAAGGCAAGTGCGTACCTGCTTCCATATATGGATTTGATCCTCAACAAGCTGCAGAACGCGAAATATATATCGACAATCGACCTCAACAGCGCGTATCACCAGATCCCGATGCGCGAAGAGGACATGCACTTGACTGCTTTCACCGTGCCTGGCTTGGGACTGTTCGAATTCACTCGAATGCCGTATGGCGTAGTCGGAGGTCCAAGCACGTTTCAACAACTCAGTGACAAAATTATAGGGCATGAGTTGGAACCTCATGCCTTCTCATATTTAGACGATATTATTATTACAACCAGCACATTTGAAGATCACCTGCACTGGCTAGAAGTGGTCTTCAAGCGGATACGCGAGGCTGGATTGACTATCAATCGCGAGAAGAGCAAGTTCTGCTGTAGCGAAGTCAAATATCTGGGTGTCGTAGTAAGTCGCGATGGTTATCGCCCTGACCCGGATAAAATAGCTCCGATAATGAACTACCCGGCTCCTAAGAACTTAAAGCAATTACGCCGTTTCCTAGGCATGGCTTCTTGGTACCGGAAATTCTTGGACAAGTTCGCGACTATCGCGGAGCCATTGGTTCAATTAACTAGAAAGGATGTCAAGTATCGCTGGGAGGAGCCGCAGCAAGTCGCTTTCGAGCAGGTAAAGGCGTTGCTCGCCTCTGCTCCGGTCTTGCACAGTCCGGCGTTTGACCAACCATTCGCGATACAGACCGATGCAAGTGACACTGGGATTGGAGCAGTGCTCACTCAGACTATTGACGGCGAAGAGCGTGTACTCAACTTTGCGAGCCGCACTCTTACAAAAGCCGAAAGGAATTACTCCGTCACTGAGCGCGAATGCCTCGCTGTGGTGAGGGCCATTCAACGTTTTAGAGCCTACGTCGAAGGATATAGCTTCCAGGTAATTACCGACTACAGCAGTCTCAAGTGGCTTTGTAACCTGCGAAATCCGAACGGACGTTTAGCTCGGTGGGTCTTAGAGCTGCAAGCTTATGATTTCGAAATCGTGCACCGGAAGGGCTCAATGCACTGTGTACCAGATGCCCTATCCCGTATGTACGAGGACGAAGAGAGCGAAATACAGATAGCTTCATTAGATGATACAGAAGACACTTCCCAAGATGCGTGGTATAATGAAATGAAAGCTCAGGTGTTACAGGACCCAACTCACCATCCCCATTGGAAAGTAGTCGGAAATAGACTGTATCATCTGCGCGCTGACCCACTTTTAGAGGACATCTTAGAGGACCGCGAAGAATGGAAATTGGTGCTGCCGTCCGAGAAAATTAAAGAAGTGCTGCGCGAGTCGCATTATGAGCCTACGGCCGGCCACCTAGGTCGACGAAAGACTCATGAGCGTATCGCAAGATATTTTTACTGGAAGAACATGCACAAAGATATTAGTAAACATGTACGAGAGTGCACCGTGTGTCAACAGACGAAAGTAGAGCAGATGCTTCCTGCTGGTTTGATGGGCAAGCGCAAAGCCGCGGGTCTGTGGGAAGTAGTCGCTGCTAACATTATGGGACCGTTTCCCCGCTCTACATACGGCTATATGCACATCCTCATTTTCATGGATACTTTTACCCGTCGGATTGAGATCATGCCAATTCGGAAGGCAGACGGAGAGACCATTCGCAGGGAGCTGAAGGAACGAATTTTTCTACGTTTCGGTGTGTCACAGGTTTTTCTATCCGATAATGGCACCGAGTTCAGGAATAAATTGCTGGACAAGTTCCTTACTAAGCATGGCGTAGAGCACAATACCATCCCGCTGTATTATGCACAGGCCAATCCTGTAGAGCGAGTGAACCGCACGGTCAAAACGATGATCACGTCGTTTATCGCAGAAGAGCACAAAACGTGGGATAAGCGACTAGCTGAAATCGCATTTGCGTATAATACCGCCACGGAAGAGTCCACGGGGGTCAGCCCAGCATTTTTGAATATGGGAAGACATCTTAGCCCATCACATAATACTAGAAGAGCTGAAGCCATTGCCACCAGACCAGATTTAGAAATAGAAGCTCTTAAACAGTGGGAAGAACGCATGCGTAAGCTGCTCGACCTACCACTTAGAACGGCTGAAAGAGCGCAACGCGCTAGTGAGCGACAAGCCAAGTATTATAATGCGAGGCGCCGTCAGGTCGGATTCAATGATTTTTTATTTTCTTTTTATTCAACACTAAAAAACAGCTCAAATCAAAGACATGCAAGAGAAGACCCACCCAATAAACCCATCTCATTGTGCAAACAAGAGAATGAAATTCATTCAAAAGGATACATTCCACGTACATGATAAACATCACACAGATCATGTGCGGGACACAGCGTACCAACTCGAGCGAGAGACAAATGAACATAAAGCACATATATAAACATAAAAAAAAGGGGAATTCGCATAAACTACCAAGATAAAAAACATAGATCTTGCGTAGGTTATGACGGCACACCCCGTAAACAAGACAAACGATTGGTTGAACCATCACGCTTACGTGTCATAAAAACAAACTTGCTTCCTGCTTACAAAACTAAAATGCACTATAACAAATCATCCCTTTAACATGCTCGTCCTTGTACTTGATTTGATGCTTTAAATTTTTCTTTTCATTAAATGGTATATTCACATCATTAAACCTTACTTGTTATGGACCACCAACTGGACCGTAAGACCCGCAGGACCCGCGAAGTTTGTCGAAGACAACAAACGTTTTCAAGGGGGGGAGGATGTTATGTGACCACTTCCCCATGATTATATTCAAGAAATTATTTCGAATATAAACTCGGGAAAGTTCCACACATAAAAGGTGCAGCGAGACTCAAGGCTACAAACGTATCAGATACAAACAATTTCCCCTCCGCTACTCGAGACCGCGCGTGCAAAGCTACGCTGCAGTTCAGGCGCTTGTACAGTTGCTAGGCCCCGTAAGACCTAATGAGTGCAACAAGTGCCGAAACAGTGACGTAGTTAAGGCGAAGAAAAACTCACGAAAGCGTGGGAGTCCGGAAATACTTCCGAGCTTCCCCAAGCCACGCTACCTCACGGCACTCCAACTCGAGCCAAGCTGCCGAGCGGATCCATATTTTTTAATTCAATTTTATAATTTAGTTTTTCTAATTTGATCTTTCTTTTTCTGATTTTATTTTACCTGTTTGTCCACGGATTACAATGTTTAGTTTAGTTTCATTGCATTTAATTGAAATATTAATAAATAAAGTCCTCACAATTGATTCAAATTTCACATCCAAATTCTAAAGTCCCAAAGAAGTTCAAAAAGGGGACCCTGACCAGAGAACGAGAAGGTTATTTGCGAAACAGAAGAAGTAACCTTTTTCTTATCGCCACCTCGACAAGGTAAGGGAGATCTTTATTTTTATGTTACAAAAGAGTGATAGAGATAGAGAGCATTGACACTAAAGAGCGATTCAGTAAGTCGAATCTCTCCCACAGCTGTACAGCTGCGCGCATGTCAAGAACTTACAAAAGCTATTTATGTAAGTGACATCTCGTCACTTAACATAAATTTATTGTTATTAAGTTCTTGGCTGCAATAATCAGGCATGACGTTTCGAGTTGACCGTATTAAACGGTAGCAGTACAATGACAAAACAATTCAAAATTAATCATATTTTAAAACATTATAAAGTTAGATAATTTGTTAAAAAGAGTCTAACTTATATTATTATACAACAAGAAATATTTGAAAGCAATGATCTTAGTGAAGCGCTGAAATTGTAACTACATTCGTATAGCTGTATTCTAAAGTGATACTAAAAACATATAATTTTATATTTTTATATAATTAGTTTATTACTAGCGAATGTTTGTTTATTCAGATTCGAATTACACGAGCTAACAACCGTTATATACGTTGTATACGCGCGACGCGAGAAGGCAGATTCCGCACGCCGATAATTACTCGCTCGCGGCGAGTTCGATCGCAATAATAATCGACGCGCGACAAAAGGTGATTGTACTTACAATCTCGCAAAGCGCCGCTCCTGCGTGGTGCGGCGCGCGCAAAATGGCGGGAGCGTCCTCCCTCAGGTGCACTGAGTGGTCTGCGAGTCGGTGGCGTACCGACTGGTTCGTCGCTGGCTCGCTGGATTACTCCGCTCGCTTATTCGCCTTCGCTCACTGCTCCACGGGTACACTCGCGCACGGTGGAGGCACAGTAGGTCGCGTTCGCGCGGTATCACAAAAGGTCGATGATCTCGAGCACGTGTTGCTGCTCTCGTGGCCGGAAGCCGAACCGCGGCGACCCTGCGCATGACCTGCGCGCGCGATTCAAACCGCTGGATCGCTTACATAGTTCAATTTTAACAATTATGCATAAACAAATTATACATCTTATTTTCTCGTATTATCCATAAGGATATGTCTATCGCGCACGCGTCGCGTCGCGAGCGCCGCGCGCAGCGCCTGCGCGCCGAACCGCGGCGACCCTGCGCATGACCTGCGCGCGCGATTCAAACCGCTGGATCACTTACAACCCCCCCCTAGAATCGGCTAATCGTCCCGATGTCGATTCTACACATGGCGTCGACGCGTATCGTTCGTGGGGATGGGTCTGGGCTTCGGGTTTCGTATTGAATACGCGTAGGTATTCTTCTTTATCTTTTTATTACCAAAAATAAACTATCTTCCAAGGGTAACAAAGAAAAAACGGCTACTTCTTGTAGCGCCAGTGTTCTTGAGCGCGAGGGCACTTGTTCGATCTGGATACCCCCGGCAGTCCGCAGAGGAAACAGCTCCTTTGCGACTCGCCGTGCGGGCTGTGGGGGTTCTCCTGCCCCTTCTTGATCGCGCCGGTGGCAGTGCGCGGGCGTGACGCGCTCCTCGCGCGGGATGGCCTAGCTGTCCCGCCGGGGATTGCGCCGCGCATCCGTGCGCGCGCCTTGGCGCGTTCGAGCGCTTCCTGCGCCCGGCGTACCTCCAGGAGGGCCTCCTCCTTCTTCCTTTCTTCTTCGGCGGCCTTTTGTTCGGCGCGCTGCCGCCGGGTCCTCTCGTCCTGGCGCGCGCGCTCTGCCGCGCGGAGTGCTGCGCGCTCCTCCGAGAGCAGTCGCTCCCATTCTCTCGCGCGCCGGCGGTACTCGTCGCCGTGCGCTTTGATCCCGGCGCTGTAGCGCTTACACGCCTCGCGCACGGCGCTTGTCGCGTGGAGCGATATCTCGATCGCGTCCATGATGAAGGCGCGATCTCGCTTCCACGCGGTGTCAGCCATCTCTTCAGGCGTCGGAGTCTTGGTTTTCGGCGCGGTGCCCGACGCATCCGACCAGGAAACTGTGGGTGCCGCCTTGGCACTCTTCTCGGCGTTTTCCTGGGCGTGCTGAGAAGTGACCCCTGTCACCTCTTCCTGCGGCGCCTGCACCGTCGCAGGCGGCGCGTGGGGGCGCCTTAGCGCGATGACGCTTCGCGCCTCGCCTCAGCCGGTTCCGGGTGTCGGGGCTGTCCGCGGGACCAGGGCCGCCGCACCCTCGGCGCTCGGCGGCGCCAGGTCTTCGGGCTCGTCCGCCCACGGGTCTTCCCCTTCGATGACCTCGCGGATCAGCGCCGAGGAGGTTCCCTCCTCTTGGCACAGCCGCGCGATACACGCGAGGATCATTGCTTCGAACGTCTGCGGATCCATCTGTATGGGAGACATAAGAATAGGCATTACTCCGCGTTCGCTTTTTTCGTTCCGCGCGTTCGTAACGGGGATGTCGCAGTCGGCGCGGGGTTCGTTTTCGGCCTATTCTTCGAGCCTTTCGGGCGACCGCGTTTTCTTTTTTCGGGACACGCCTGCACGGACGTCGGTGCATTGCTCGCTGCCCTTGTACGCCTAACGTTGTACACCGCTGTTCGTGGGCGTCCTCGCTTCTTCGCGGGTTTGGGGTCGGGAGGGATTACGCGGCTCGCGTCACGCGTGTTCACGCCGGCGTCTATCGTCGACGCATGCTGTCCGCTGACAGCGTCTCGCTCGCGTGGGGTAGCGTCGCGTACTACTCCGTCGTCGCTCGCATCCCTCGGTGGTTGAGCGCTGTCGTCTTCTTCTTCGCCTTCTTCACCTTCCTGACGCGACGTGTGGAAGGGCTTCAGTTGTGTGGCGGCGACCAGGTCTACTTCTTGCCCCAGTTCGTCGACTAAGCGGTAGGTGTTGGTCCCTCGCTCCTCTATAATCTTATATGGGCCAACATAAGGCGGCGCTAGCTTTGCAGATCGTTGCTCAGCGCCGGAGGATAACACGTGATTCCTCTTCATCACGAGGTCTCCTACCTTATACGACGCAGGCCTATGGCGCTTGTCGTAGCGCAGCGCTTGGGCCTTCTGCGCCTCCCTACTGCTTTCGTACGCTCCGTTACGCAGGCGTTGCACGTCGGCCATTCGATCCTGCCAGTCGTTCAGCGCCTGCTCTTGCAGCGCCTCCTCGGCGGCGAGCTCTTGCTCGCGTCGCGCCGCGAGGGGCGGCCTTGGCTGATTTCCATACATCAGCAAGGCTGGACTTCGACCCGTGGACGCGTGTGGCACGGTGTTGTATCCAAACACGACCTCATTCAGCTTATCGTCCCATTCCGTGTGCTTCTCCTCGATAAGCGAACGGAACTTTCTTAATAGCGACACACTCTATCCATCGAGTGAAGAGATCCTCGAATACTAGGATGTATTCGTTGCCATGGACGCTCTTGGGCTTCGGACCCATGATGTCGGCGGCGACGACTTGCCACGGGCGCGTGATGATGCGCCGCCCCATCAGTCCAGTCGGAGGCCGTTGTTCGACTTTGCACTGCTGACAGACGAAGCATTGTCGAACGTACCTCTCAACGTCGGCGTACATTCCGGGCCAATAATATAGCGCAGCGACGCGGGCGTAGGCCTTTTAGCGCCCTAAATGACCGGCTGTAGAGGCGTCGTGACACTCCTGCAGGATTCCCTCTTTCTTTTCGCGAGGAACTACCAACTTCCAGGCGTCGTCATGCTGCATCGCCGGCGGCAGTCCCTCGTCTGGGCGATAATAGTACAGATTACCCCCAACGTACTTAAACGAGGGATGGTTGGCGGGGTTCTTCTGTACTTCCCGGACCTTCTTCAGGTACCACTCGTCGTTAGTGCCCTCTGTCCACCCCAGGGCACTGACTGGCGCTTCCTCGTCCTCGTACATGCGCGAAAGCGCGTCGGGAACGGCGTTTAGCGCGCCTTTCCGGTGTTCAACGGTGTACTGGTGGCCTTGCATTTCTAACGCCCATCTGGCTAGGCGTCCGGTCGGGTTATGCAAGTTGCAAAGCCACCGCAGGCTACTGTGGTCCGTGACTACTTTAAACTCGTAGCCTTCGATGTACGGACGGAACTTCCGTATCGCCCAGATAACAGCTAAGCACTCGCGTTCGGTGACACTATAATTGCGCTCAGCCTGCGTCATCGTGCGGCTGGCGAACTCGAGCACGCGTTCCTCGCCGTTCACTATTTGATAAAGAACGGCGCCGAGCCCTGTGTCACTGGCGTCAGTCTGTAGCACGAACTGCGCCTTGCGATCCGGGCGATGGAGGACAGGCGCTGACGCCATCAGCGCCTTGACCTGCTCAAAGGCCAACTGCTGCTCCTCCTTCCACTCATATCTGCGACCCTTCTTGATCAGCTGGTGGAGTGGTTCGGCGATCGTGGCGAATTCTTGGAGGAATTTACGATACCACGACGCCATGCCCAGAAATCGCCGTAGCTGTTTTAAATTCTTCGGCGCTGGATACGCCATAATAGGCGCTATCTTCGCCGGGTCTGGCCTAAATCCGTCATGATTAACCAGGACGCCGAGATATTTCACTTCTTCGCTGCAGAAGACGCTTTTTCCCGGTTAATCGTCAACCCTGCCTCGTTGATGCGCGCCAGCACGCGGCCTAAGTACTCGACGTGCTCTTCAAACGTCTCCGTTGCGACGATAACATCGTCTAGGTAGGAGTAGGCGTAGGGTTGCAGTTCAGGGCCGATGACTTCGTCAATCATGCGCTGGAACGTAGCGCCCGCGTATGCCAACCCGAATGGCATACGCTTGAACTGAAACAGTCCAAGCCCCGGTACCGTGAATGCTGTCAGCGGCCTGGCTTCAGGCTTCAGCGGGATTTGGTGATAGGCGCTGCTGAGATCTAGCGTAGAGATATACCTCGCCTTCCGGAGTTTGCGAAGGATATCGTCCATGTTGGGCAGTGGATACGCGTCTGATCTCGACAGCGCGTTGACTCGTCGGAAGTCGACGCAAAAGCGGTATTGGCCGTTCGCTTTGCGCACCATCACCACTGGGCTTGACCAGCCACTGTGTGAGTACTCGATCACACCGGCCTCGAGTAACTCACGCACCTGTCGGTGCATCTCCTCTTCTATTTTCAGGGAAACCGGAAAATACTTCTGTTTGACCGGCCTCGCGGATCCTACGTCGATCCCGTGCTCGATCAAGTGGGTGCAGCCGATCTTCTTGTTGGATTTCGGGATCATTTGATCGAGGAGTTGCCGAATGCGCGCGTGTTCTGCCTCGCCGACAGGCGCTAATCCAACTGCGGCTATATCCAAGAATCCCGAAGCGCTGATCGATGCGACTTGTAAAGGGACTATCTTGCGCTCCTTCTTGAGACATAGCAAGTTTTCGTTAGGGTCGTGGATCGCGTTGAACAACCGACCGAAGTTCGTGCCCACGAGGCACTCGTTCAACGCGTCGGGCATAATAGCCACGGTGACTTCGCGTCGCACTCCCGCGACGTCGACCGGGAGATCCACGTACCCGACGATCGGCGACGTCTGGCCGTTGGCGCACTGAGCCTTGCGCCCGTTGCACGGCCGCATCGAGCGACCACAAGCGCTGGCAATCTGGAGCCCCAGTGAACCCATCACTGTCAGGGCCGCGCCCGGGTCGTAGAGTGCTCGTACTCTAAATCCCCCGATGCCTAATTGCACCCACCACCGCGACTCGTCGTCATTAGGCGGTGTCTGTGGAGGTTTTGGAGGTGTCTCTAAAATGGCGATCATCTGATCGAAGTCATTGGGTGAGGTCGCGCGCGGTATAGGGTCTTCGCGCGCCGCTTCCAGAGGGGTAGCGACCTCACCTACGCCCCGGTCCTCCCGTTTCCCTGGCCGTTAGGGCAATTAGCAGCGAAATGCCCTAACTGCTGGAAATTAAAGCACTGCGCCTCCGGATACCCGACCGGAGGGTTGCTTGGTCTCGGCTGTTGCTGCTGCTGCGGCGGCTGATTCTGCTGCCGCTGCTGTCGTGGGTATCGCTACTGTTGTGGCGGACGCTGTTGTTGCTGTTGCAGCTGCTGTTGCTGCTGTGGCGGCTGATTACCTCCATTCTGCTGGGGGTAACCGCGATTCTGTCCGCCGCCGCGTCCGCCGCGCCGTCCCCGGAAAGCATGGCCGCCTCCTCAGTTCGACGCTTGACCTTGCTGGTCGTCCCCTTGGCGTCCTCCTCCATTCTGTGCGGGGTTGCTTTTCTTCCCCGCGCCGAAGTCTCTCGTGACATTGGCCAGTTTGCTGTCGATCAGCTTCCCTATCGCAGCAAGGGATAGGGGCTCTTCGGCTGGCGCCGTCTCCACTGCGGCGATCTTCGCTGCTGACGCTGAACTCTTCCCCTTATACGCCAGTTCGGGGAGCATGGAGGATGCGGGCGCTGGGGGCGCCCGGTACGATGCTTCGCACTCGATGGCGGCCTCGATACCTGCGGCGGCGTCAAGGAGTTCCTCGACCGTTTTAAACTCCGGCCGCTTAAGAACTCGCTTGATCGACGGGAGCATGTTATGATATAACATGTCCAACTGCTGGCTTATGTCGAGCCGAGGAGTCATACTGCGTCTTGCCATACCAGCGTTTCAAGCACTCCTTAAAATCGGCCCAGCTGTTCCAGTCGCCTTGGTCTGTAAGGCGATTCTGCAGCCATTCATAGGCGTTTCCCTCGAGCACTTCTTGCAGCGCGGCTAACATCTCATCGTCGGTGAAGTTATCGAGCCTGCGCCTGCCTTCCATCCTCTGGATAAAGTGCTCGACACTTACGGAGCCATCGCCCTTGAATTTTATGCCCCATTTATTGACCGTACTACCGACGGACCGATTGGCCCGACGGTTCATCGAGCCATCGCTGGCGCTCACGCCACTGGACTCGAGGTTGCGAGGGCCGCTACCCCTCCCCCCCCCCCCCAGCGCCAGCGCATGGTGGAAACGATTGCGCCGTGTGATTGGGCATTACTTGTTCACTACGGCGTGCGTTCGAGGCGACATCCTCTGCGAAGCTACTGTGCGTCAGCTGCTGGATGTCGATGTTGTCCTGGAAATTTACCTGGGTCTCTCGTCGCGGATTGACGCTTCTCCCCAGGTCCATTCTGGTGCTCGACGCCATCGTTCCTGGCCATTGGTGAAGGAGCATTTCGATCCTTTGCGTGAGTGCTCTGATCGCCTCAGAGTTCTCCTTCCCCTGCGCTCTCAGCTCCGCGACGTACGTCGGCTGAGGCGCTTGCATTGCCGTGTTCGCTTGGCATTGTGGCGCAGTAATCCATCCTTGCGCCATCATTCCAGGATTCGCAAGTGGTGCGTTGAATCCCGGGGACTCGGCTCTCCCCGTCAGTCCGCTCCACGACGTCTGTATTGGCGCTGAATGCGACGCCGTCGCGTGCGTGCCGAATACAGTGTTTGCCTGTCCTGCACACTGCGCCTGTGCAGGCGGTGGCTCATACCGTATCGTCGGTATGCTCTGCTGCCTGAATGTGGAGGAGGCTGGGGCGCGAGAGTGGCTTCTCTGCCCTGTCGCATTTTGCGGCGCTCTCGCGTGCGCCGTGCTAGGCGTTGCGCCTCCTTGCTGGATGCCGAGTGTGTTGCCGAATTGCCACGTCGGCTGCATTGCCGGCGTTGTCGTTACCGTCGTGGTTGTCGTGGTCGTCGTTGAGGTTGCTGGCAATATAATGGCTTCGCCGTTGTCGGTGAGTGGCATTTGCACCTCTAACTGTGCCTCTGCCTGCGCTTCTACCTGCGCCTCTACCTGCGTCTCTCCTTCATATTCGACGGCCGAGGCGTCGTGTTGCTGTCGCATGTCCATTGTGGCCTGCAGCAGCAGCTTCAATGGGTGAGGCGCTGACGTGTCGTAGTCCGGATCCGCCAGCGTTCGTGACGACACGTTTTCTGCCGTCATTTTAAGGTAGGACGTCCTGCGTCCTTCTCGCTTTATCCTCACTGCCATTGGGTCTTCTCCGACGCTTTGCTCGAAGTCTGATTCGGAGTATTCTCCGAAGAGCCATTTCTGCAATCGGTAGACCTTTTCTAAGCGTCTACCGTCTTTGCGCAGCTCCAGGTGTTCTAGCGCCTCCTGGAGTTCTTCTCCGTCAATCCCTACACACCAATCCTCGACGGCTTTCTCCAATTCGGGATTCATCGCGGTATATATGCCACGCGAGTGGTCTCAGTACAATTCTTGTGCGGGCAGCAGCAGTATTCTCACACACGCCGAGATAGCTGAAGTTCGCGTATCCGTGCTTCAACGCAAGCTTCCGGATGCGCGAGCTTTTCGCGCTCACACTTCACTCCTATCGGCGGATCGACTTGCAGTGCGTCTTTAGACGTGAAAGGGTGGGTCGCGCCGGCGCGAGTGTCTTTTCCGGCGATTGCTGTAGCGAAAATCACCGTGTACCGAAAATCGCGGTTCGCGTTCTCTCACACACTCGCGCTCACACAAGTCGCACTTCTTCTTCTGCTGGAAATACTGCTCTCGGTTTCGAGACCGTATGTGCACGCGCTGCGTGCTGCTGCCCTCGCTGCGCTGTACTTAATTTCTACGCGCGCGTTGACAGCTGTGCGAAAGCTTGAGTTTACTATCCTCGTCAGACGCCTACTAAGTCCCAACTTGGACGTGACGAGGGTAAGTCTCTCCCGGTCAACCCGACACAGAAAAAAAAAACGATTTTCTTGTCTCGGAGAGCGTGTCTACTATTGCTGTCAGCTCGCAATGCAGCCGCTCCGAGACAATCCGAATTAACTTCGGACAGCACGATCCGCGCCGCTACTCTCCGGCAGGGGTACGCGGCGCTAACCGCACTGTCAACTTTCGCACTGCTTGTCCGAATGTACAATATATTTTCTCAATGTAAACAGTGAGACCGCTGTTTACACTGGTCGCCGCTGCCTTCTCGCTCCTTCGAGCTTTCGCTGCTCGCGCAGCTACGTCCTAAATCGTCGCGATACGCGGCGTTTGTTTTGACGGCGCGCTCTAAACCGACTCTTGTGTATTCAGGACGTCGGTTCGTGTCCTTTGATTGCGCCTCTTGCGGCGATTCTAAATTTCTTCTTTAAAAAATTTTAGGCGCAATCCTCCCGAAATTACACCACGATATTGGGCGCCAGTTGTAACGGGGCGTTTATGCCGATGCGACGGCTCCAACGCGCGACAAAAGGTGATTGTACTTACAATCTCGCAAAGCGCCGCTCCTGCGCGGTGCGGCGCGCGCAAAATGGCGGGAGCGTCCTCCCTCAGGTGCACTGAGTGGTCTGCGAGTCGGTGGCGTACCGACTGGTTCGTCGCTGGCTCGCAGGATTACTCCGCTCGCTTATTCGCCTTCGCTCACTGCTCCACGGGTACACTCGCGCACGGTGGAGGCACAGTAGGTCGCGTTCGCGCGGTATCACAAAAGTTCGATGATCTCGAGCACGTGTTGCTGCTCTCGTGGCCGGAAGCCGAACCGCGGCGACCCTGCGCATGACCTGCGCGCGCGATTCAAACCGCTGGATCGCTTACATAGTTCAATTTTAACAATTATGCATAAACAAATTATACATCTTATTTTCTCGCATTATCCATAAGGATATTCAATTATCGTATAAGAAATTTTATAAAAAAATGGCCTGACATACACAAAACGATTTATAAAATAAACTGTAACGACTGTGAAGCGACATACATAGGCATGACAACAAGACATTTAAAATTCCGTAAAAAAAAGACGTTAGATCAATTATTAATAAAAACGAAATATCAGCTCTCGCCCTACACAATATTAACACTGGCCATGATTTTAATATCAAAGGAACACACATACTTGATAAGGTCAATAACACATACACCTTTCGCTTCACAGAAATTCTATACATACACCTCCACAGCCACAGAATTAATAGAGCATAAGATACCAACTTTTTGATAAACATTTACAAAAATCAATAGACACAATAAAAAATATAGCATCCACACAAATAACAATAATAATAATGACAAACACAGAGGAGATGAAACCGAGAATACGCTGCAAGTCCCGGGGTCGCATGACAGCTGAGGAGGTGGCTGAAGACCGTGTCTAATATACTTGGGCTTGAATACCTAGACATAGCGTTGCTAGTTATAACGCAATCGAGCATGAGTCGCCAAATACGTGCATGGCAACAGCGCCTACACAATAGGCGGTTAGTCTACCTATCACTGTCTAACTCACATCTCACGCCGCTTTACAGTACGGCAAATACCAGTGGGTGTAGACGTGCGGCCGGAGTAGAGGCCTTTCCCTCTCTCTGGTTGCCGCACGTACTGACAAATCCAATCATGTTTATCCGCTTTCTGCTGCTCTGGTAAGCCCGCAAATTTCGTTTAGTCTTTTCCCCTATAATACAATATCCAAAATTTTCGATTATTATATCCTTTAATTTCAGTATCAGTGCCCTTTCGTCGTTTGGCCACACAACACCTCGGCTAACGACATATAATATCATATATCTAGACGGTTTATAAAGTGCTATTTTACGTACTTCGCAACTTTTTAAAATCGCATTTACGCTCCCTGTATTAAAAAATATTGTTTGATACATGTGCGAAAATTTATTCTACACTCGTGAGTACAACATCTCACTCGTGTAGAATCAACTTTTACGCACTTGTATCGAAAACTACTATTTAGCTTCTCTTTTACTTCAACCTCAATACCTACGGTTTGACGATGTACGTGTACAAATATTTATAACAAACATAGAATTTTGTAAGTTTTTCTTTATTAACTATATTTAATTTTAAGATATACTGTGATCTTGCGGATAATTTTTATATGTGTTTTTTTTAATAAAGAGGCCTGGTAGAGGGAGGATAAAGCCCCCGAAACGTCGGCCAAGTTAATGAAAATATGCTCGAGGCGATTATTCTATCCCACAATTTTTTTTATAAAATTGACGAGTATTAGAATCATTATTTTGAAAAAAAAGGAAATCTTATAACTTGGCTGAGAGATTAGAGGACAAAATTAGAAGGGCGAACAGTGGTGAGGTGGCTAATGGAGGGGGAAGGACGGATAATAGCTTATGTTTTACCGATATAATTATGTAATATAGGGAGATATATATATATATTTATTTATTTATTTACGAAACAACGTGATTATTTTATTTATTAACCAATTGAAATGTGATAAAATTGGTTTACAGAAGCCATTTGCACAGAAAAGATATATGACTTAATAAAACTAACTTGATCCAGCTGAAGGCTAGTGATTAGAACTCATTAAAATAATTCCATGCACAATTGACAATTAAAATCGATTAATTAATTCACTTTAATCCCTTACTATATATTCAAAAAACAACAATATGGTTTATTAAGGTAAAGGATCGAGTATTTTTCCGTTGTTGCGCACTTTAATGTTATATTTATATGAGGTCTCTGCTTCTGGTATCACAGTGCTAGCATCATCATCTGCATTATTATCACCTGTTAAGAATTGCGAAAATGTAGTATCACCTTCATCAGCTTGAAAACTCTGAATCGAAGAATCGTATGGACCAACAGTTGGTACTTCAAAAAAATTTGTTATATTTTCTTGTTTTATTAATGTTGATAAGTTATCCTTGACGTTTACCCTTGATACTGATGTAGTTTGTACTGTTGAGATTCTTCTGTGTATTCCAAGATTTGCAGAAACCTTACCTGAACTGTTGGTAGAAAGACTAGTAATGCTAGAATAATTATGGGATTTGCTATTATTTTTCATTTTAGTTTCTAAAGTTTTTTTCGAAAGTGGCGTTTTGAACATTTCAAAAGGTTTAACTGAAAGGAACTTTTTTGTAAAGCTGGATGCAGTCATAGGTTTAGGTGAATAATTACTGTTAGCACCTTTTTTGGTAGCTTCGTCGATATTAGAAATATCTGTAAATTCTTCATTTATCGTATTATCTACATTTATTTTAGCGGTTGACGTTGATATAATTGAATCAAACAAAGAACGGTTGATGTAAAGGCTGCGGATTCTGTATAAAATATAAACATAAAAAAAATTAAAAAATAAGAAAAGTTTTTTATATTAATAAAAGCGATTTGCTTTACTACAAATATATATACATATATTTATATTATATCTAGTAATATGTAGAAACAAAATGCTTGAGAATATGCTATTGTTGAGCTTAAATATTAGTATATTGTTTACGAACGAAAAATGACCCTCTTCAGAATAAGTTTGTAGTTAGAACTACGAGCAAAGTCGCGTTTAACAATACGACGTAAAAAAGCCAACTTATCCCTGGATACAAAAGTTTAATGTTTATATTGCCTTCTGCCATCCATTATTTTAAGATAAATGTCGTTTTATAAAGGATACCTGATAGTATGTGTGATTATTTTTAATAACTTTTTCAAATAGTGAACAATAATAGTACAAATCGATTGTGCTTTAAGGGGAGAAAATAAGCTATTTCAATCGAGGATAAGGTATTCAGCACGAGTCTAAATTAAGGGTTCCGTGTGCTGACAACACTTCAGTCGAGTCTGAAATAGCTGCTCTCTCCAGTACACTTCATATTTTTGCATGAAACTGTCTTTGTTATGCTAGAAAGTACGGTAGATAATCGTGCATCTAAAGACGTATACAGTATAGCTGAAAGTTTTTGCGTTTAAAGCTCAAATACTTATGTCTGTTTTCATCTTGAATAAATTATAAAATTTGGACATATTTTAAAAACACATATTATCAACGGTAATAATATCAACAGCATTTAGTGGTCCGTTAGTGGCTGGTCCTGGCCGGGGAGTTGAATGATTTCTATCAAGGACAGATTTATACAAATTGTTAAAAAGATTATATATTATTGTTAAATCACGACACACAAATGAGGTTAATTAGATTTGGGACGAAGAGAGTCAAAAAGACTTTTGTAATCCAACCAAAGATTGTTGTGTGAATGTGAGAAATTGAAAAGGGTAGTAGGATCTGAATAAGGAAGTCCGACTAGGACACATGCTACCTTAAGAATGAATGTACTGTATGGAATGATAAATATGGTTGGAGATACTTTCTGTAAAGATCACAGCAGACCTAAACAGCATTTTGTTATATTTTTTGTTTATGTTATTCCGGATCAGCGGAAAGGGAATTTCCTTTTCCTCTGCTGGATTTGCGATGTTATATTGTATTATTGTCTAAAATAATATCTACTGCGTATCGGAATGCAAATGAATATTTGTAACGATGTTTATATGTAACTCTGAAATATATATACGAGTATATATACAGGGTGGGCCATTTTAATCGACCCACGTGGATAACCTTTGTAGAAACGAATGCTATCAAAAAATTACCTCTACAAAAGTTGAAGTGGCTAGAGGGGGTTACCAAATGGTATCAATGACAATGACCTTCAACTCAATTTTTAAGATCATTTGAAGGTCAAAATATTTTTTTTTAAATGGAAACCCTACTTTTGACACCGGAATCGTGTAGAGCGCGAAATTTTACGTTTAAAATGGTACTTCTGCATTTCTTAAAATGACCTTCAGAAGTTCAAATCAAGGTTAAATACTGAAAATTTGCACAAAACTCTTTTTCTTGTTATTTAAATAAGCTACCTAGCCAATGACTTTGAGCAATAAATTCGTAGAGCTTGCGCACCAATTCCAAGAGATACCTTGCTCAGGACAGTTGTCAAAGGCGTTTAAATTTGTGTCTTCAAGCTAATGGGGGGAATTTCAAACATTTAATGTAATATGGTAAAAGTGAGGGGCAAGGGGACTCATGTTAAACAAACACCCCAGTTAGAGGCAGCGAGACTCACGTTAATCAGGCACTCCAGTGAGAGGCAAGCGGAGTCACGTTAAACAAGCACCCCAGTGGGAGGTAATAATTAAGAAATTGTTAATTCGCGTCTAACACTCTCACTGTTAGTAAAATAAATGTGAATCTTACCTTTAGGTTGAACCTGGTACTATTTCAGCTATTAACTTCTACTGGGTAATTTAGATCTTGTAATTAACTCACAAGATCTTGTAGTTTATGAAATCTGTATATTTAGACTTTATATAAAAAATGTGTAATCGCGACTAGGCGGCTTTTTAGATTTTAGAGTAATTGTCACCGATTGTTGGACCGGCGACGACGAAAGTCGTACACACCTTATTTAAACCTTCTGAACCTTCCAAAATTCAGCCATTTGTTTCGCAAGGTAAATCGAAATCAATTACAAAAGTGATAAGTTGATATTTTGCGAACTGAACTCATAAGCGACACTGGCCTATTAGGAATCGAGATTCAGCAGTTTTTGTTTAATTTAGGTCGAATTATAAAAAAGTATTACAAATAGTGGGCATACGTCGTACGACGTAACACCCCAATGAGAGGCAAAGAAGCCTACGTTGACTGAAAAAATAAAATCGTGGACTTTGAAGGCATGTGTCAAGGCATCGAAGAATACTTCGACACCTGTAGAAATGACTAACAATATGTTATAACTGGTATATGGCATATATGTTAAAAATTTGTATGTTTAAAGTTATTAACTAAATAGTTTTTAATCGCACATTTCTAAGGTTATATCCAAAAACAGAAAAAAATAAAACTACAACAATCACCTGTTCCACTATTTTCATGCACATCAGTGAATTCAACAAACAAAAATATTAGACTGAGTTTGATTATCATGCAAAATAGTTTTAACAGCTTCAACAAATATTTTTTCGTTATTTGCAACATTACGTTTAACCATGTTATCTCAATCTGCTGACTCTGCAATAACGACATTGTTTGATTAAATACACAAATTTTTAAAAAAATTAATTTTTTTCTGATTTTTTATTTTTTTAAATGGATGTTAATATAGTAATCTCTATTGAATAAAAACTGTCGTTAATGACATATGCTAAATAAATTAAAAAAATAATAATTAATGCACGCTATAATATTAGCTTTGATTCACAGCATTATAATATTCAAAAGCAAAGCATTTTATACCCTACTAAAAAATGTCACTTAATTTTCAAGTGATTATTATGCCAAAATCACAAGTGATTATCAACTGACTGTTAAGTGATTATCAAGTCATTATCAAATCGAAATTATACACACGGATGTGTGCGGTAATTTTAAAACCGCTAGATTAAATGGAGACTAATATTTTGTTCCGTTTATTGACGATTATAGTAAAATTGCTAGAGTTTACAGTATTAAAAGAAAAGAAGATGTTTTTTATTGCATGGTTCAGCATATTAATGAAACTAAACATTTAACGGGACAAAGAGTAAAGAATATTCGATGTGATAAGGGTGGAAATATTTAGATAATCGATTTTACAAATTTGCTAAGGAGAAGGGTATTTTCGTAAATAATTGTCCAGCGTATGTACACGAATTAAATGGTATGGCGAAAAGATTCAATAGAATAATTATGGAAATGGCACGTTCTTTGTTACACGAAGCACAAGTACATAAAAAATATTATCCAGAAATCATATGCGCAGCAAAGTATTTGAAAAATCGTACTTTAACCAATACTTGAAAGAAAAACGCCGTATGAAAAATTCTTTTAAAAAAGGCTAAATGTAGAACACTTAAATATTACGCGAGTAGAGTCTTTGTTAGAAAACCAGCACAAAAAAGATTATCGAAACGGGATTAAAAAGCGAATACGGGAATTATGTTAGGATATAGCGAAGTCGGTTATAGAGTACTAGTTAATGACAAAATAACTGTTGATGTTGTCGAAACACATGAAAAATTTATATGTTTTGATGATAGTTGGAATCTGAATATATATTTCCATTTACTTCGATTATTATCGAGTCAAGTAGGGGAAAAGAACGTGATATTGACAGTGATCTCGATGATAATGTTTTTGAAAGTGTAGATGAGAGCAAAAAAGCACAAAATATTATAAAGAAAAATGAGAATGTAAATTTAAAGTCAAACACTCCACACAGATCTATGCGTGTAAAGAAGAGTCCGATAAGGTATCCAAATACTACATCGCCTTCATTTATAAACCAATTTTTAGAAACATTTATGAATAATAGTAATAATAATATTTCCGTACATTATTGTAGAGTAGATGCATCTTGTACGTTTGAGGAGGTGTTGAGTAGTAATGATAGTAAAAATTGGCAAAAAGCCATGAATCAAGAGATAGATTGTATAAATAAGAACAAAACTTGGAAATTAGTTGATAAAGTCAAAGATAAAATACTAGACGTTAAATGGATTCACACGAAAAAATCAGACGATAGATATAAGGCTAGATTAGTTGTGCGAGGATTTCAACAAACTCATGTAATTGATGACATATACGCCGCAGTTGCAAAGAATCAAACTTGAAAAATTTTGCTTTCATATGGTTGTCAAAAGAGTTTAAAAATTGAGCCCATGGATGTAGAAGCTGCCTTCTTAAATGGAAAAATAATCTTGGGATTGGGATTGAGATACAAATTTAGGATTTAAGAGAAGTAATGCAAATCTCTGTTTATATAAAAAAGAAAAAGAGAGAATGATGAAATTTATATTTTGATCTATGTAGATGATTTCTTAATTTGCAGTAAAAGTAAAGAAAAAATACAAAGTATTAAAAAACTCTTGTTAGATAAATTTAAAATGAAAGATTTAGGAGAAATCAAAAAGTATCTTGGAATAAATATTAATTACAATTATCTAGAGAATAAACTATCTTTAAACCAAACAAAGTATATAGTCATTAGCCGATAAATACAAAGTAGTAGATTGTATAGTACTCCTATGGAAACAAATTTTAAACTTGTAGAAGCTGAAAATTGTAAATCAAACATTAAATATAGAAACTTGATTGGTGCTTTATTATACATAAGTTCAAATACGAGACCAGATACAAGCTTTAGTGTAAATTACCTTAGTAGATACCAAAATATTATAGTGAAACACAGTGGAAATATGTTCTGAGAGTGTTAAAGTATTTGTATTTAACGAGGGATATGATCTTGCATTATAAAGAGAATAAAAATTGTTATATTATAGAATATTATGTTGATACCGATTGGGATGGCGATATTATAGATCGAAAATCGACGACAGGGTATGTAATACAAATGTTGGAAATGCGATTGATTGGAAATCGAGGAAACAAAAATGTATCACTAAAGCGTAGAGGTGTGCAGAGTATGTCGCTCTATCCGAAGTTGTATCCGGAATAGAATATATTCGAGAATTGTTAAAAATATTCGAAATAAATATTGAAGAACCGATAATGATTTACGAAGACAATTCGGGTGCGATAAATATTGCAAATAAAGGTAATATGACAAAAAATTCCAAGAACATTGATATATACTATCATACTATTCATGAAAGTGTAAAAGAAAAACTGATTGAGGTTTGCAAAATCAATTCGAATGTAAATTTAGAGAATTGTTAAATGTAAAAACATAATGTATAGTACAAATGTAAGGAGACGTGGTATATTATGTATAGTACATTTGTCTGTACCACTTTACCATAGCATCGAGAGATAGGTTGCGCAGAAATGCTGTGTGCAATTACTCGATAGTGAGTCTCGTCTCGTTGCACACCGTAGGTAGCATAGCGTATAGGAAAGACACACATATGTGCGACTGCCCACCAGTGCTACATATGTATGTGAGTCGTACGACATATAGTTACTGCGCGACTATAACTACCTATTTATTACTGTATGCTCTTGGAGAGCACACGCATGCTTGACATTCTCTGTATATAATATATATCAATAAACTCCTGTTGTAATAAACCATCCTCCTGTCTATCTCACTGATTATTAATAAAAATGTGTAGAATTTGGAATCATTTATTGGTTGTGATGTTGCATTTTTCACGGGTGAGAATCCACCCGAGCAACAGCCACTGTACTCTGGGTTACTCTACGAACGTATTCGGACTCTTCCGATCTCTAAAAGGGGGGACAGGAATGTAGGTTTTTGGGGCTGCCTGACGTGGCAATTTGGGGAAAATAAACAATGCTTCGATAATTTCAAGTATAATTAATATAATATATATATTATGTCCCGTTGGGAGAGTTAGGAAAATGGTGGCCCGGAACGGATGTATGGTTTGTAAGTGAATGGTGAGAAGGCGATTAGCGGTGGAAAGAGTGGAGATAAAACAAAGCAAAGCAAGAGAAAGGTGAAAGGCGGAAAAGCGAACAGAAAGAGTAATAAAGATAAGTAATATAGATTAAAGACAAAGAAAGGAAAGAACAAAGTAAGAGCGAGGAATAAGAATAGAATAGTGGAGAGAGAGAAAGATAGCAAAAGAAAGAGATAGAGCGATAGAGAGGGAGAGAGAAAGAGAGGTAGGAGGCAGGGAGGAGAAAGACCATGAGTAAAAAGTCCCTAGAAAAGGCACCAAAAGAAACTGATACAGAGAGAATAGAGAGGATCAACGAGGTGATTTTCGGAACGCAACCTGAAGGTGAGACTACAATAGCGGAAGAGGAAGAAACAGGTGGATTAGCGGAATGGTATACCCCCAAGTAAGGCAAGAACAAAGAGAGTAGATCCACAGGTAAACACAAAAAAGAGGGTCAAAGGGAAGGGGAAAAGGGATAAAGCCGCAATTGGATAGGAAATCGCAGAGCGTAATTAACATGGTGGGAGGAGGACTGATATTAAAAAGGAAAAGGAAAGAAGCAGAAGAGACAGGGCGCAAGATAGAAAAAATTAAAGGTGAGGACACACCAGAAAAAAATAAAAAAAGAAAGAGGAAGAAGAAGAGGGAAAGCGGAAAGAAGAAGAAAAGAAAAGGATCTTCATTAAAAGCAAGCTAATCGTAAGAACACCACCAAATTCACCGAGCACAAGAAAGGCAGCCGAAGAGAAAGAGGAAAAAGAGAATCTGGAGAAAAAAGATAATAAGGAAGAAGACAGCGACGAAAAGGTAATAGAAGAGGAAGAGATGGATAGGACACTAAAGGAGATACTGGAGAAAATGAATAAAGAAGGCGAAGCCAGAGAAAGAGAGGTAGAAGAAGCCAAGCTAAGAGAAGAAAAAAGAGAGGAAGTATGGAAAAAAAGACTCGAAGAGATAAACAGAAAAGCCGAGGAAAGGGAAAGAAGGTTTGAAGAAACAATTCTGAAAATACAAAAAGAGAAAGAGAAAAGGAGCTAAAAAAGATAGCAGAGGAAATAAAGAGAAATAAGGAGGAGGAGGAGAAAACTAGGAAGGAGCTAAGAGAAGAGATAGAGCAGCTGAAGAAAAAGCAGGAGAAAGATGGAACAGTCGGAACAGAAATAGCAGAAGAATGGGGAAAGAAAATAGAGGACTTAACAGAAGCAGTCAAAGAGATGAAAGAAAAAGAAAAAGAAAAAGAGATCAACAACAACGAGCAAATAGGGAATCAATGAGGGATAGAAGGACAGAGAAGAATGAAGATACTGGACTGGGTGGCAGAAAAAGAGGAAATAGAAAAAATAAGGAATAACATAGTTATAAGCGGATTGGAAACTTAAAATGGAGTGAGGACAGAAGAGGTACAAAACTGGATACAAAAGAAATTAGTAGTAGAGGTGAAAGTGAGGGAATGCTGGATCACTCGAGGTAAGAACCCAAAGATTGGAGCGAAGCTAGGAAGTAAAGAAGATAAAGACAAAGTGATGGAGAATAAGAGCAAACTAGGAAGAGAAGAGATATACATAGATAGTGACACAACATGGAAAGAAAGAAAAAATAGAGAGATAGTGATAAAAAAGAGTAAAGAGGTAGTAGAAAAAGAAGAAAAGGTCAAAGATAGGATACAATAAGTTCAAGATAGGAAATGTAGAATGGTTCTGGAATGAGAAAAATGAAAAGTGGTTTTGGAAAGAAAACGGAGACACGGTGGAATAAAAAAGAAGGAAGGAATAAAAGAGACAAGGAAACAGAAATAAAAGCAGTCTGGTGGAACATAGCAGGGATGGAGAAAATGAAAGAAAGAGACTGGGAATGCGTCAAGGAATTCGATATAGTAGGGCTAACGGAAACATGGGTAGAGGAGAAAAACAATAAAATATGGGAGAACAGATTAAAGGGATACGAATTTAAGACGAAACCGGCAATAAGGTCACACCAAAAAGGGAGAGCAAGAGGAGGGTCGGTACTGGCAATAAAAAATATAAACAAAGACATGGAAATAGTTTGGGGGAAAGAACCCACGAACGAAATGATAACAGCAAAAATTGGAAAAGGAAAGGAAAAGGCTTCTGGGAAGTGGTAAACAGGAAAAGGATGAAAGGGAGAGAGAGACTCAGCGAAAAGATTAAAGATAAGGAATGGGAAGAATATTTCAAGAAACTACTGTACGGAAAAAAAGCAGAAGAAAGAGACAAAGATAAAGAGGAAGACATGGAAAGAGTAAGAGAACAAAGAGAGAAGGAAAGAGTGAATCAAAAGAGGAAAAGAGAACAGGAAGAGGAGATCACACATGAAGAGATTAAAGAAGCAATCAGGAAACTAAAAAAGAAAAAGGCAGCAGGAGAAGATGAGATTCAGAACGAGTCATCGATATTTGGAGGGGACAGCGCTGAAGACTTCCTATACAACATCCTAAATGAGATGTGGAAAGGGAATGGATTCCCAGAGGAATGGAACACAGGACTAATCGCGCCGATTTATAAAAAAGGAGATAAGGATGAAGTAGGAAACTATAGAGGAATGACGCTGATGGACACGGGGTATAAAATTTACGCAAATATAATAGAAAAGAAATTAAGGGCCGAGCTAGAAGAGAAGAAGGTACTAGATGACATACAAATGGGGTTCAGAGAAGATAGAGGCACAATAGATGCGATATATATAGTTAAAGCCATAGTAGAGAAAGAAATAAAAAAAGAAAAAGGAAAATGTTTCTATTCTTTGCAGACATGCGAGCGGCGTTTGATAAATTAAAAAGAGAAGAGATATGGGAAATGATGGAAAAGAAAAAAGTAAAAGACAAGAGTAAGAATTGGCAAAATAAGGATATGGAAATTCAAAACAGAAAAAGGAGTAAGGCAAGGGTGCCCACTCAGTCCAGCATTGTTTAACATCGCATTCACAGATCTAGAACAAGAAATGGAGAAAGTACAAGAAGGAGGGCTGACACTAGGCAACAGGAAAGTACACTCAATAGGTTATGCAGACGACATAGTATTAATAGCAAATAACGAAGAAGGAATGAAGAAAATACTGAAGAGGTTTAATAAATACATAAAGAAGAAAAGGCTGGAATTGAATATCGAAAAATCGAAAATAATGAGATGCAGGAAAAGAGGAGATAGGAAGAAGAAGGTCACCTTCGAATGGGATGGGAAAGAAATAGAGGAAGTCAAGACGTTCACATACCTGGGGTATGAAATGAAATGCAATAACAAGGAAGAAGATCAAATAAACAGAGTAAAAGGGAAGGCGAATGCAGCGCTAGGGAAAATCTGGATCATAGAGGAAATACTATTCAAAGAAAACTGACATCTGAGGATGAAGCTCTTCGACTGCCTGATAAAATCGGTGATACTATACGGAACGGAAATATGGGGGTGGAAGGAATATCAAGAAATAGAAAGGATCCAGGATAAGTACATGAAATGGGTGCTGAAAGCAGACAGGAACACCCCCAGGTACGTACTAATGTTAGAAACAAGAAGAGAAGGAATAGCGGTCAGAGCAGGAAAAAGAGCGTTAAAATATGAAGAGAAACTAAGAGCAGCAAAGGAAAGGACGCTGTTAAAAGAGTGCTGGAAAGAGCTGCAGAAGGAGGCGATAGGGCAACAGAGAGTAAGGAAAGACGCGAACTCAAGGAGAGAATTTCTAGAAGGCAGTGGAATCTCACTACAAGGATACATGGAACAGATAGAAGAAAGGCCAGTATGGCCAGACCTAGAGCAGACAAGCACAGACATAGAGAGACAGAAGTGGAACAAGAAAATGGAAAAATCAGAATTCGCAAAAGAAGTAAAAGAGATAATAGATAGCTACGGAGAAGCTCCGGAGTACCTTAAAAGAGGAGGAAAGAAGAGAAACAAAGAACTGGAGACGCAAACAAGATTTAGAATGGGAAATGAAACATAAGCCAATAAATACTGGACAAAAGAAGAAAATAGAAAATGCAGAAGATGCAAAGGAAAGCGAGAGAGAGACGGCAAAGCACGTAATGGAAGAGTGCGAAAAGAAAACGAAAGGAACATGGCAGGAGAAAATAAACGGACGGCAGAAAAATCTAGGAAAGCTACTACAAATAAAATGGCTAAGGAAAAGAGCGGAACGGAATGAAGACGAACAGGGAAACGGAACGAGAGAGGCGGCGCAAGTGGGTCACGCGCAAGCAGTTTATAAATGCGCAAAAGAGATGTAAAGAGATGTAAAACGCAAGATTGAATATAGAAGGATAGAAAACAAAAGAGAAGAGAAAGAGAGGAAAAAGATGAGGAGACAAAGGAAAGGAGAGAAGGAAACCCTGAAAAAAGAAAAGAGAAGAGAAGAAGAGAGAAGAAAATACACTACAAGAACAGTTACACTGACACACAATCACTAACTAGACACACACATGAATGAAATCACACACCACGCAAACAACAGACAGACACAAGCACACACACACAGATACACAAACAATGGAAATAAAAAATAATTGAGAGAGAAAGAGAAAAGAGAGGAAATTAAAATACAATGTAACTTTAAAAACTATTATGTTGAATAAAGTATATTTTTCATTATGTCCCGTTGGCCAATCCCCCAACGGAGGGCTGGTTACAATGCTTCGTCTTCTCTCGACGTGACGAGAACATCTGAATCGGCGCAGCGCTTCTCTAGTGATGGTGGGAGCAAGTGGCACGACGCGAACCTGAAAATCCCGGAAAGATGGATCGACTAAGTCTCCGCGGTTGCCACGACGACTCCTCGCCTAATACCTGGAAACGAGCAAGGAGGGGGGACAGAAGATAGCCAGACTGACAATCAGTCAATGGCGGCGCTATGCGTCGAATTGGTGTCTTCTCCGGCTTTGTGGTTCTCGCCTTGTGTATCACCTTGTTTTTCTCCAGGAGTCGCCACCACGACCCCTGGTGGGTATCCTCGACAGGACCATCATGTCGAGAGGCCGTCGGTGTCGAGGAGAGCGGCGCGAATGGCGATATGCGGCAACAGTGCGCGACGCGCGTTCTAGAACCACACCGGAGAGACACCGTCGCGACAGGCTCTCGGCAGGTGAGGTTAACTCCGGCCGACGGGCACGTGCGCGTGTGCCTCTCTTTGTGCGTCGGGAGTTGCAGCGGAGGCGAATCGTCTCCCTCGCCCTCGTCCGCGTCCGACGGCACGTCGCATGGTTTATAACATTTTATAATGTCTGGGAGCATGAATTAGCATTTTCAAAATATCATAAAAACTTTTAAGCTTTTATTAGATTTTATTAGTTTATTTAGGCGTGTGAATAACCTCAAAGCAAAAAGCTAATAACTATTATTAAATGTTGCTAAATTTTTATTATTATTTTTAAACATTTTAAAAAATGACGCCTCCAGGTACCTATTGAAAATAATGACGTCATTGAATGACGCAATTAAATGATGTAATTTAATGACGTTATTTTTTGTCAGGAATTGGAACGGAAAAAACGTCATTTCTTTCTTTGTTGTAGTAAGCCTTGGCATCCAAATGACGTCATTTTTCTTTAAAGTCCCAATGAATTAACGACGTCATTTTTTAATTGAGCTGAGGCCTTAAAACCGCAATAACGTCATTTTCTTTAAATTTTGCATTCTGTTCACTGATAAAATGAAGTTATTCCAATGTAGTAAGTTACGTTATTTAGATACTGGGTATTAACTATTTTTTATTAACAATTCAATAATTTATTAACTGCTTAATTTTTAGAAACTTTATCCTAAAACATCATCTTCAACTTGAGACTTATTTGGATCATTTGCATCTGATGAATCAGTATCACCTTCGACCTCTAGTTTTGAACGTTCTTGTGAGATTATTTTCGTTCAAATATCGTGATACGTACATCTCTTTTTTCGTTTCTTTATCTGTTTCAACCGTATACAATATTATTCTTTTTTCTATTAAAAACTGAATTTAACCTCCTGCAATAATGGAAACGTTATAAAATAATTGTTTAATAATTTTAGAAAACGTACAGCACAATAGCATTATACATACGTTTTAATGCTTTTTCTTGAGTCAACTCCAATCGTTCATCAGAGTCACTAGTCCTTTTAATTTGCCCAGTTTTCTTGACAAATTCATTCATGTTCCACATGTGTGGTACAACCAGTTCTCGCAAGAACCCATAGCAATTTTTGCAGCTATTGCATTTTTCCAATTCCTGTATGGCACTGATACGCAATAGTTAATATGGAACATGGTTTTCTGTAGTAATTAAATTAGCATTACTTAATGAAAGTACTTCTAATAAATAAATATAATAATTTGTACACAATGTTATGTATTAATTTGTACCTTTATCATAAATCCAGTTTTTTCATCTACTGCTGTGTGCTCCCATTTGATGAATTTTTCTTTCTTTTCAGAGTCTGAATTATTATAATCGTCAAAATCATATAAGCAAATTTTTATTGTTGTTTGGTACCGCTTAATCTTTCTGCTGGACTTCTTCCTCTCATTTTTCTGAATATTTTTATTTATCTTTTTGACATTTTCGCCAGATGGCCCTGCAACTGCATTGATCATCAAAGATAAATATGAAATATTATTCGATTTGATTTGTTTTGATTGACTATCACCATTATCTGTAATAAATAAATTGTAAATGTATTGATTAGCTATTGCAAGAGGATCCGACTAAAAAATAGGTCACTTTATCCATATAATATAAAAGCAAAATAAAAATTTTGGCAACCCGAGGTGTATTTCTTTATAGTATGCACCTTTCCAGTCCCAGCACTTATTTACAATACTTTTTCCCCGGACTTACTTTGGCATTTTGAATTTTTAATTTGGGATCATTGTAGGTTTTTTGTTTTTAATGCTTCATTAGCCAGTTCGTATAGAACCGTACTTCTGCGATTGTTGGGTTTTGGCCAGCTTTTGGATCGATTCAACAGTTCACTTTCATCATCTAAAAGATAAAAGTAATTAATTATTAAGTTAATTGATTAATTTTTTTTCAAATACTTACTTGAGATAGCTAAAACTGCTGCAGGCTCGTATATTACTTCCTCATCTTCATCAATGTTACTAGCAACATATACATTGTACGGGAACTTATTTGTAGTAGAATCATAATCTTTTATTTTATCAGCTGCAACAATATTGACTTCTCTTTTTCCAATGTACAGGCCAACTACAGCGTACAGCCTTTTATGCTGCTCACAGCTTCTAGTATTGTCCGAAACTATTTTTTTCGACTACCTGGTTTGAAATACCATCATTTTCCAAAAATCCGCTCTGAATATTGTCACCTGTTTTAACCATTATAACTGGAAAAAAACAATTACCGTTTAAGATAGCATCAGCAACTAGCAAGCATAAATTTGTATATTACTGTGGGTGTGCGTGTGTGTGCATGAGAGCATGAATTTTTGGCTATAAAATTTATAGAAAAACAGATTTCTTACCTTGAAAAAATAAACGATAGTTTTATTACTGTCCAGAGAAGACTATGCAAGCTCGCATGGCTGACGAACAAAATTAGCGGCCATTCTTTTATGTCCCGGGTATTCCGATAGATGCACAATAGCGTAGCTGCGTGAGAGAAGACAACTATAGAATATACTTTCTGTAGCCAAACAGAGTGCAGAGAACAAAATTATTTATAGACCCGGTGAGCTATAAAAGCCGTCTCTGCCACAAGTATGCGAATTGATCCACGCGCAGTCAATACGTAGGCCGGTATAAGTACCTTACAGTTATAGCTGGCAACAGTTTCTGACTCTCTGCTATGGCTTGAGCTTGACCCGCTGATAAATGCACAATAGCGGATACACATAAGAAATACAAGTATAAAATGAACTTTCTGTAACCGAACAGAGTACAAAATAATGTTTGCGGTAAGTATCATAACACAAACTCACTAAAGCCGTCTTCTTTGCGTCGAGCTTCGAGTCAGTGACTCCACTTTTGCAGTCAATGCGCAGGAAGTAAGTTGTTATAAGTAATGGTGGAAGTCTCTTAGGGCCGTTACACGTTAAAAAGAACAGATACAGGAACAGTTAAGGAAATAAGACGATTACAATGGTTATAATACCTATATATCTTAGGGACAGCTCGTTGTTCCTCGTATCTGTGAGGAACAGCACACTGTTCCTAACATATATAGATATTTGGAGACGAGAGCCCTAGTGCAGGCTTCCGCTCCTAATTCTCCGAGAGGCGGACTGGACGGGCTGATGAAGGCGAGTAAAGAGTCGTGAATACAATTAAATTCCGTATCAAGGCTGAAGTGAAGGCACGAGCGCCAGCACTCACGGGGCTCGCCACGGCGTGGCGATACCGCCAGCGCTGCCTCGGGAAGTTAGTGGCCGTCGTTGGTATTACACCGCTACAAGTCCGGCCTCGGCTGCAGCTGTTGCTTCCGTCGCGTCCGGCGGTGATCGACCTGGCGAACCCCCACAGATATACTAACCAATTTAATCTTCTTATATCTGTTCCTGTAACTGTTCCCGTTCCCTGTTCTATTTAGCGTGTAACGGGCCTTACTCTCTTCTGCGGCTTGAGCTCGGCCCGCTGGCTGAATATGGGCGAGAGAGGGGCGGGAGCGGAAGTACGGGACTCGCAACTAACGACTCTTGCTAGAGAAAGCAAGTTCTTATGTGCGGATCCATCTGCAGCACTATCACCGTGGCACTTTCGTAGGTTCTTTCTTGCTTACTTTATATATAAGAAGGCAACCGTCAGCCCGCCGTGAGGTCTCCGTTCCGTATTGACGCCAAAACACAATACAAAATTTTTTTACGATTTATTGACTAAAAATTGCATATTTTGATACTCGTTCATTGCAAACACATAAAACTTGATATATAAGCCCATGATGTGTAATTAAATATATTTGTTTGTAGTTTGATGCATTAAGTAAATTTTGAAAATCCTCTTTGGTCAAAAAAATGTGCTTGGCAAGGGTACAGTTTGTAGGAAAATGCGGAGTGAATCAAAATTTTTGTAACGTATTCTAAATTCATACTTATTAAATGTATGCACCGCATAATATACTGAAAAGTTATATTTCATTATATTGAACTGTATGATAACTAATAACATTTTTTGAAAAACTGTACCTGGAGCATTTAAAGACAGTCTTCCCCTGTTATATCAAAATTCTTATTCTTATTACATACACAAAATATGTATTTCTTTTAAACAGGGTTGTAGGTTACAAAGCTTGTTCTAAGATGAAGCGGAATTAAATGAATTATTTACTTGATTTCAGCTCATTTCTTACAAATCATAGTTCACTATCATTTGAGAAGATTAGATTCTACTGTAAAAACTCCAAGAACAACAAGGCACAATCAACGAAGAAGACGCAACAGAGATGAATCTTCAAATTCAGATTCTAGCATCGAAAATGAGAGATGGCGTAATAATGATGCAGTGAGTATTAGGATGTCACATTAAAATTAAAGCTAGAGGTCACACAATATTTTCTTTATTACAAGTATTCTTTTTTGCGTGTTTTATCGCTACAAAGACATCAACATTTTCAAAACTAGAGAAATTTTCGGAATTAAAGAAAGAATAATATAACTTCTAGGTCTTTATTAGAATAAGATTATAAATTAATATTGTAAGCTTGCTTGCTAAAAGCATTTCATATTGTAATCAATGTAGTATCAAGTCTTAATTATTTATTGTGTTACTTGCGGCAGTAACAAAAATCTTACGTGAAGTTGAAGATGTAGATGAGACATATGCAGTAGACACATCATCGTCTGCTGAAGGCTCCGAACCTGCATCATCCGCATCATCACTCAATGGAATTCAAAGAATGTCTATCCGTGGTGAAGAAGAAGAAGCACAAGCCATTCAGAATTTATTATCTGATGCTGCAGTTCCAGTAATTGAAACGAAATTCCCATTGATGAATCTTTCCAAGGCAAGTTTTGTGTGAAGAAAAGGAATAAAATCAAAAGATTTTATTTACCTTTTCCTCACACACAAGCCTCGGGAAAACCGATGAAGTCATCACTTCGTCTCAAATAAGTAGAATTTGTAGTTAGAATATACTAATATTTTAATTTTGACGATTTACACTTTGCTTAATAATTTCTTCGACTTCCATAGAGGATAAGAAATTGTCGATTCCGCATAATTAGTAGTTCAAAATTACTTCGAGTGTTAACTAATATCATACTTAATTATATTTGTAAATGTTACAAATTAAAAAACAAGTATTCGTCTAAAATTAGCTAAAATTATATGTCATATTACTTTTAACTTGTAGGATAGACACAAAAATGTTGAGCATCTCATCTACGAGCACGATGATGAATTTGTGAGTGATGATGACTATCGAATATCAAGGTATTGTCGAAGATGCAGCGATTCATGACCAAGATAGAGTACATGAGATGTTAATGGACGACGCGGCAGGAGATTTAATTAACGCGCGGGTCAATTTAACTCAAGCCGAAATTTCTTTTAGCGATTTTAAAGTTTTCATTAGTTTATAACCTGCCACAATCGGGCATATCCGATTTATTCAAAATGTTAAATCTATTTTTTTCTACGTCAGTTTTACCTCAATCGTGTTATTTAATAGATAGTGTTTGAGAAAAGACCAAAATGGGATGAGAGCTTCTGAGGTGGTGTGAGATAAATTGAATTGCACTTTAGTTTCGGTTTGACACTATATACATTGTTTATTTATACTGCTTACATTGTTGACTGAGAATTACAATAGTTCAAGACTAACCTTAATTATATGCTGTGTACACTTTGAGTTTGACCGTTGTGTGTGTGTGAATTGCAGGTGAGGATTTCCTATTAACTGAGAAATGCACCTTAATGTAGATGAGTTCCTTACGTGAGTTAATTGAACATCACGTTATTCACCACGTGGGCAGTAGGTAGCTTTGAGGTTACCTTGAATCCGCAGTACGAATATTATTGATTCGTATGGCGTTGAGATTTACCAATTTCTGCACTATGTAGTAGAAGTTGAGTTTTCCCTTGTGAGGTACACCGAGAGCAGTTGAACGGATAATTTGCTTAACCTTCCGTTAAGCACGCTGAGAAAGCGAAAGAGAAAACGAGTTCAAAACGAACAGAGAGCGAGAGAGCCGCATTGTTGACCGGGAAACAAAAAGGCCGCAGCACGCGCCTCTTATGCTAGTCGTGAGAGTGAGCGAGACCGCGATAAAGAGAGAGAGAGACCACATGTGCCGTCTCTGGCGCTCTCGTCGGCCTCTGTGTGGCGCGAGTATACCTAGCCCTCCTGACCGCCGCGCCGCTGAGTATTACCGGGTTGTGCAGGCGGCGGGAGATTTAAATTTTTTCCACAATTCCCAAGCAGATAGAATCCTTACTTTTCAAACTCATGTTGATTATTATGCAAACTGTCCCAACTATAAAAATTATGTTCCACAATTTGATCGTGAACATGATTATAGCACGCTGTGGAAATTGTGATACAGAATTTCATTTAAAAGATCCTACTTACACAGATTTTTTTTTCTATAATTAATCCGGCGCTTGAAATAGCTCATTATTTGGAGGATACTTGGTCTTATTATGAATCCGTGATCGCAGCACGAGCGGGTAATCGAGACGAGACAATCAATGAATTCTACAGTCGTTTATTTTATAGAGATTTGAAAAATTCCTTGCCAGACGACAACAAAAATATCTTTATTACTGCCACATTTAATAGCGACGGCTCGACAATATTTGAAAGTTCTACTTTTTCTATTTGGCCTATCCAAATAATGATAAATGAATTACCTTTTAAAGTCAGAACGTCAAAGTCAATTATATGCGATTTACGGTACGGGAAAACGAACCGAATATGAATGTTTTCCTTCTACCTTTTGTTGACCGAAAGAATGTATTAGCAAACGAAGGAATAACATGTAATATTAAGAATACATCCCGCAAAATTTATGTATATACTGTATGTTCTTGCAATGATACAGTAGCATGCGCACCAATGCAGGGACTCACTGAATTTAATGGTTACTACGGCTGTAACTGGTGCTTACACTCGGGGTATTACATTGCGATTGGTAGAGGTGGGAATATAAAGTACATTTTAATGGAAGATAAAATAAACGATAGAAATGAAGCGGATACTTTAAGATATATGACAGAATCTGCTGCCTCTGGACAAACTGTATACGGTGTGATGAAGGAATCCGTTTTGACTCGTTTAAATAATTTCAATATCATCTTGGAATTCGTTCCCGATTCAATGAATTTGATTGATTTAGGTATTGCTAAACAATTCATGAAATATTGGTTTGATGCTCGGAACGTGCCTTATTCATTGACTAATGTAGAAATTTATTTTATTGATAACTTTTTAAAAGACCTAAATGTTCTTAGCACACCTATATGGTATTCTCGGTCGATACGTGGCAGAAAATATTAAAAAGCTAAAGAATTACAAAATTGGGTTCTATATTATAGTACTGTTGCTCGTTCAACAATTCCAAGAATAAAATGTTTGCGACGCGGTGCCTCCCAGCACCTCGCGCACAACTCCTTGCGCCTCTATGCGCCCGAATTTATTTACTTTTGTATGCGGATTCCCCGCAGTCGTTAACCGTTTGGGAGAACGTGGAGAGAAAGGATAAGATCAATAAAACTCTTGTTTAACAACAACAACGCTCTTATATATTTCACCCAATTCCTCTCTACAGCGTGGGTGCTTTCTCGCCTCCACCGCAGTATAGCCACGCAGGGCTGACAATTCTCCTCTTTCTCTCTTTTCTTGTGTCGGCGCACGTGCACCTACCCCACGCGTCTATACTGTGCGCTCGCCCGAGCGGCCGGCCCAACGCTAAGCTTAGCCGAGTCTCTCTCTCTCTCTCTCTCTCTCTCTCTCTCTCTCTCTCTCTCTTTCTCTTTCTCTTTCTCTCTGATAAGCAATCGTGAAGATTCCTCGGCGCCGCGAACACCAGGTCTCTTCACCATATCTCGCTCTTCCTCTTGCGATAGTACGTGCCTGCACTGCGTACCTTTTCTTTCTTTCTACCTTTCTACCTTTCTACCAAAGGACCCAGCGGATGCGCACAAAACAGCCTTCACGCTGCCACGGTGCCTTCGTCCATTACTGCTACCAACGACTAGGCATGGGCCTCAAGGGCGCTCCCTCGACCTTCCAGTCCCTCGTGGACCTGGCTCTTGCGGGTCTATAGTGGACAGAGTTGTATGTTTACCTCGACGATATCATTGTTTTCGCAAGGAACACAGCAAGAAGTTTCGTCGCCTAATGAAACGATTAGATGATGCTAACTTGACAATTGAACCGCTGAATTGCCAATTCTTGCAAAAAAAAGCACTCTTTCTAGGTCACATCACCGGAGGAGCGAGAATTCGAGCCGCTCCTGAAAAAATAGAGGTGGTGAACAAATTCCTAGTGTCGGCTAATGCTAAGAAGATAAAGAAATTTCTAGGACTCTCGGGGAATTGCACGCGCTTCATTAAAGAGTTCGCAAACTCAGCAGCTATCTTATCTAGGCTACTAAGGAAGAAGGAATCCTTTGTGTGGAAAGAAGAACACCAACAAGCCTTTGAGGCACTACGAACAGCACTGTACAAAGAACGTGTAATAAAGGCACCAGACCTAACGCAGCCCTTTCTAGTAATAGCCAACGCATTGGATTACGCGATAGGAGCCATCTTGAGCCAGGATCAGCTAGGTAGCGACCAGCTCTGCGTATATTCATCGCGGGTTCTTAAGGGTGCAGATCTGAACTATTTCACCTACGATAGAGAGCTATTAGCCGTAGTATTCGCTAAGGACCAATCAAGGCACTACCTTGGCGAAGATTCACAGTGGTAACGGATCACGTACCGCTAAAGCACTTTCTAACCACGAAAAAGCCGGATCTTACAATTAGATTGAATTGACTAAAAGCTACAAAGAGCTAAGTCTCCTAAGAGGCTACGAATTTGACATCATATATAGACCAGGTCCATGCAAAAGTAACGCAGATATACTACAAGAGGGAGAAGAAAACCCAGAGAGACCGAAGGCAGAATTATCAACCTAGCCGAAGAACAGGAGAGAGAAGCAACCGAATTACGATTTAGGAAAGCACGGAAATGGCCGAAATCAAGGGCGATTCCTGAATCAGCTGACACAACTGACAGGACAAGACTATCCACCGAATCCGGAATCCGAGAGAAAGAAAACGGCGAGTCATAGCCTATACTGAGTCTGCGGGTTCAGACAATGTCTCGGATTCAGACGACGAATGGCTACCAGTAGGAGTAAGAGCATGGAAAGGGAAAAGAGAGGTTATAAGAAAGTACATGGCGGGAAAACTGGAGAACTCTACCCAATGTGCGAGGCAATATCCGAATCAAGAACAACGACGGAACAAATTATTAGTTAGGTCGATCCGAAGAAACCCTTAGGGAAACTCATCAGAGAAGATACTATGGCGGTAGGAATGCAAGCAACGAGCAATCTCTTAATCGGAGCACGCCAAGATTTCACAGGGACGACATCGACGTCAGCAAGGATAGTGACAGTAGTCTGGAAGCAGACTCGGAGGACGAGGTGTTGCAAAACAAATGAATAACATTCGAAACCCCTATAGAGCCGCCTAGCATACTACGGCCTCAAACACCGAAAATGCACCACGGGACAAGGCTAGCCAGGAGACTCCAAAACCGAGCTCACAATAAGCAGAGAGCAAAAACTCCGAAAATAAACCTTCATACTTGAGTTTGCCATTATCTAACTTGCGACAAACACTCCTTGACCAGAAAAATAATTTCAGGACTCGCCTCGTAGTCGACGTGGCAGAAATAAGTAGGAGAGACAAATCGGGTGTGTAAAAAAATAAATGCGAATCGAGAAATCAGAGGAAGTGCGCCGAATTTTGTTATCAGAAGTAGAGTACGAAGAGGCGGACTGCATACAGGGTGATTCAAAAACAATAGAACATTTATATACCATCGTGATCAGCGTAAAAAACTGAGTCTAAGGGAATTGGGCCGGAAAATTTTCATCCACTTTTCAGCTTCTGAGTTAGCAAAGAAAAATCCCCGCACCACAGTGCCCGGTGGAGAAGCGCGTGAGGGAAAGTGAGAGCGACGGCCGCGGGATAGGAAAAAGAGGGGTAAGACGTTGCTAAGAAGGTCGGTGGCGGTGGCCGGAGGGGAACGGGGAGCCAAAGCGAGCGGCGAGCGCAAATATTACCGAACGTCTGACGATTAGCTTGCGCTAAAAACTTTCATTCAAAAAAAGAAATTTTAGCAAATTGAAGAAATTAATTTCAAAGATACGTAGCACCTTAGATTTTGAGACGCCAACTATTTCCAGGTTATGTAAATGAGTTCGCGATGCTGAGCATTCAAAGCATATTCGGTGGCCGATCGCTTCTCGCGAACAGCTGATATGTACATGTCAATATCACAATGATGGCCAATTGAACATGAGCCTCAACTATAAAAGAATAAGACTCTTTTATCAAAACAATTGGGAAAACTGTAGTGAAACCTACTACGCTTTCAGAGGTCATTGGTTGCAAATGTCTCGCGCTTTTCTGGTCCTATCGCTATGGCAAATTGCACGATGAGCTCCACCAGCGATGGGCCTCCAAACATTAGTGTATTTTGCCATGTATGTACATTTGGAAAATTGTAAGAGCTGAGCATTAGGAGCTGGCGAAATGCACGAGGAGCTCCACCAACGATGGGCCTTCAAACATAAGAGTATTTTGCCATGTATAGTCAGAAGATCGCGAGAGCTAAAAATTCGGAGCATCTGCCACAGATTTCTTGCGCTTTTCGAGCATCCAAACCGGAGAGTTTTTTGTTTCCAAGAAGCGGCATAAGCAATTTATCATTAATTAATAAAAATTATTAAATGGAGAGTTGAAGGCGGCATACAATCTGTTTTGCTATATTAATCTTTTTATAAATCAGTGGTTCGGCAGTTACGCATTAATAAAATGCGTTGCCTTTGCGAGCGTAGCCTTTCTTTTGTTTTAAACAAAAGATTTCTGAAAGGGCTATGAAATGGGTTGAGACGATATCAGTCGCGATTGTTTTTTACTTGCGGCTGTCCACTTTAGTCGAAACATTTAGTTTCTCAGATACGATTCATGCATCACAATATAATGGCAGAACAACTCGCGCGTAATGCCGGCTGCACGAATCGGGAATACGCGGATATGTTAATTGTATATGGTGCTTGTGATCAAGTGGGCCGCAGAGCAGCAGAAGAATATCGGCGACGATTTCCTAACCGCTGACACCCTGGTGCAGGCACGTTTTCCGTGTTTATGAACGTCTAGCTGACACGGGTAGTGTTCAAGTGAAAAACCCTGATAGAGGTCGTGAAAGGTGAAAGGGCCGAAAACTACGAGGTCATTTTGGACTGTTTCGCCGAGGACACCCCACCACGAGTTTGCGGCGGACCACCCGGCACATTGGTACCGCCTTCTCAACATGCCAAAGGGTTATGAAGGAGGATGGACAACACGCCTTTAAATACCGGCGGATTCATGAAATTTGTAAACAATAAAGTCTGTAGTATTATTTGTAGTTTTGCATGCATACTCTTAATTAAGCGTGCTCTGCACAACTGTATACTCTTTACCGCGCTAGAGCATATTAGAAACCGCAAGATCGATCATGCGTACCTGCGCGCCGATGTTTCATTTTTTATTTAACACTTTTCTTTTTTCGGTATTTAAAACAGTCCTCCTTAATTATTAATACATTTTTTGTTCAACGGTTTTGATAATTATCGATTAGATGAGCTTTACGGTTACTTTACAAGTGACATGGTGTATAAACGAATTTAACATATCCACCGGTAAAACACACGTACTCGACAGTTACTACCTTTGTCTCTGCTATCACAACAATACGTAGTAGTAGTGTTACTGTTTGAAACAATAACATCTTTCTTTTTTTTCAAATTTCGCGAATTGTCCTAAAACTTTAGTTTAGATGGCAAACTAATTCGTATTTATGTTACGTATTTTTAACAGTGGACGGTGACCGAGACCAGCGTCTCATATTCAGTAATATGATTATTGATGCACATGAGGAGGACCCTGATATTCTCAGTCGCATTTTGTGGACTGACAAGGCAACTTATGTGCGCACTGGCATGGTGAATGCTGACAAACAACACTATTGGGCGCATGAGAATCCTTTCTTGGCCAGAGAAGGTAAAAGAATAATTTTGTTATCAGAATTTATAAATTTCCATTATTTTCATGAAACATTCATTTTATTATCAAACCAAATTATATTATGAACATTTACAGATACATTCCAGCAGAGATTCTTTATCAACATGCTGGCTAGACTGATAGAAAATCGGATAGTTGGACCATGGGATCTACCAGCCGCACTTAATGGAGCGAACTACTTAGTGTTCTTACAAGAAACACTTCCTGTCCTGCTAGATCAAGTTTTAACCCCTGAAGGGCAGAAGATATGATTTTTATGCACGACGGGGCTCCTGCGCATTATTTAAACGATGTCAGAGAACATCTTGATAATGTTTATCCTGACAGGTGGATTGGGCGTGGAGGGCCTACGGCATGGCCAGCTCGGTCGCCAGATTTTAATCCTCTGGATTATTTCTATTGGGGATATTCAAAAGAAGAAGTCTATCATAATGGCGCACCAGATCACGCAGACGAGTTTCGTGAAAGAATTAGAGTCCACGTGGAAAATGTCCCGTATGATATGGTGCATCGAGCAACGCAAGATATCCTGCGTCGTGCAAGAGCCTGCATTGAAGAGGAGGAAGGTCCTTTCGAGCATTGCAGGAGGGAGGAGGGCAGAGCTAGGGACAATGTTTGAATTGTTTCAAACATTATGTTTTTAATTTTATTTTCACTATACCGAGTGACATTTTATGATTGAAACCACTGAATTTTTATAATTTTCAACTGGTGAAATGAAATCCTTTCGGTCCAAGCAGATTATGGTTTATGGTGTGCTCTGAATTCGATGGAGTCATTAATTTTGGCATTCGTTATCAAATTAAAATATCAAAATTAGTTCCGAAGAAAATGATATTTTCGAAAAATAATCTCAATACCGTAACCGATGTCTCGAATATAAAGATGTAAACTATGAAATATTAAAATTTAATTTCGGTCCATGACTTTTTTGAAAGACAACAGAAGCAAATCGAATTTTCCTAGGGACAATTTTGTTTACGTCGTTGAACATAAAGAATTTTCGCATCCGCTCGTGGATTACTTATGCAAGTACCTACCTAATCAAGACTTAAATTAAACTATTGAATCTCGAGAGTATTTCCGACTCAGAATATAACCTACAAACCTAACGCGGAACATACCAAAGCAGCTGCAATAAAAAATATAGAACTTCGACGCATATCGGTTGTCGCAGAACCACTGCATATACGGAGGAAATTATTCACGTATGATGTTGTCCAAGATACGAAACCAAATTTTTACGGTTTAAAGCAAAATATTACATTTTCATCCAAAACACTAGTAGGGTCATTTTAATCTGAAACTTCGAAGTATTTCAAACGACAAAAATTCTTCCTCCAGGTTTACCAGCGTCAGCGAAAAGAAGAACTTCTGCAACTGCCGTTGTCTATCCCTTAGCCAACATTTTTTTATTTTATTAGCTAAAAATGCCTTAACTTATGTAGTCCAATCAGGTAGTTCATTGCGCACTGCATATGTCGGTATGATTGCACTAACAGCATCTGCGTGGGCGGTGAGACAAACTTTTTTGTCCAACGATGAGTGACAGAAAAATTAATTTTTTGCTCTTACTCTTGGGTTTAAAGGCCTAAGCAGATAGCTTATTTATAAATTATTACAATTAAAGGCTGGTTCGTCAAACTTGAAGGGCGTGACCAGCAAGACGAAATTTACTTCAGATGTTTCACGAATCAGCGTTAGTTTTTTACCATAAACCTCTAATAAATAATTGAGTTTAAATCCCTGAACTTGTAGACAGCGTATAAATTATTGCAACTGTAGACTTGGATAGTCTATACACAAACTGCGTGGGCGCGGTGGTAAGAACTTTTTCGTACGATGGTCTAGGATTCTCTTCTTTATTTTTTAGTTACAAATATCTTAAAATTACTTGGGTTTGATGCCCTGAACTTCTAGACAGTGTATTCATTATTACACTCCCAGGCTGAATAATCTACACGCGAACTGCTTGGGTAGTGGTAAGAACTTTTCAGTGAGATGGTCTACGAAGCTCAGCTTTCTTTTTGTGTTTGAATCTTTGATCTTTGTAGACTATTATTAAATTAGTGCACTAGTATATTGGATAGTCCATACGCGAACTGTGTAGGCGTAAAGAAGAAATTTATTTAATGCTGGACGAATCTCTGTCTAGGATTTTTACTTCTCTTTAACTAAAAAATTGAAGATCTTAGATGCCCTGTACAGAAACACTGATTTAGTCTCTCCACACTAGGTATGGAGAGAAAAACTTTTTGTTCTGAAGCAAGTAAAGCTCATCCGATCGAGAGAACTTTACACTGGCTGGTACGAAATGCCTGCTCCGTGGTTTTTCTCTTTGTCACGAGGAAAGAAGCTCGTCTTTACACTGGCGAGTCTGTGTGAGTCTTCCGTGAAACTTGGTGCAATGTACAGCACAATCTCGTTTTAGTTGCGGCGAGGCTGTACGAGTGTTTAGTGGAGCTTGGTCCACCTTTGACCTTATCTGTACGAGAGAACTTTACACCGACCGCTCCGAAACGTCTGCTCTGGCAGTTTTTATCTTTCTCGCGAGAAAAAATAAATCGCCTTTACAGCTACGAGGTTGTGCAAGTCTTTAGTGGAGATTGGTGCGATGTACAGCTTACTAAGTCTAGAAGAACTTCGCATCGGTCGCTCTGAAGTTTTTCCTTTCTTCACGAGAAAACAAGTTCGTGTTTGTAGTAGTGAGGCTGTCTGAGTCACTCATGGAGCTTGATGCGATTGTATAGCTCACCCGGCCGAGAAAACTTTGCGCCAACCGCTCTGAATGATCTGCTGCTGCAGTTTTTCCCTTTTCCACGAGGGAACGAGCTTGTCTTCAAAGCAGCGATGCTATACTGTTTCGCATTCCCCATTATAATAATCCCTGTAGTCATGTGCTAAGCTCAGAAATAGATCTATCGGCTTGAAGGATGCCTTGCTTAAGGAGTTATTTAAAAGTAAAAAAAATCTTTAACAATAATTAACATTAACATGATTGATTATCTTTAAATATTACATAGTATGCTTAAGAATGAACGATTTTTTTATTGCGTCACATTTTGACTTTATCACGTTGATTTTCTAAATTGAAATAAATGAATTTATTCTTTACTTAAATAAATTATTGCAATGAATTTTTAATTGGCAAGCAACGTCCTACACCGCTCCATTTAATCTTAATGAAAGCAGTAATTAATGCCGAGCATGACTCAAGCTTTTGATTATTTGATTTTATCTCAGCGATCAGAGATATTGTTAGAAATTAGGTACAGCAAAAAGCACCAATCTCAGCAGAACAAAGCATGATGAGGGATTTCTTATATTAATTTGAATCATATGTTTTGCCGCTTCAGTGGCGTGCCGCGAGCTGCAATTGGCTCTTGCTCTTCATATGGTTCTCAACCGAATGCAGCTGTAATCAATCCGCAATATCAATATACTCAATTAATATTAATATCTGTAATCTATCCGCAATATGAATATTCTCAATTATTCTCTTCAAGTATATTAACTACATTTGTATTAGTCATCTTAACTTCTACTGCAATCATTAATATTTAGCTTATACTTTCTACAAATATCAAGTACATCTTCGCGGGAAATCAGTGGCGTGCCCCGAGCAGCCATTGGTCCATTTACATAACCGTATTGCCACTTGTAGCGCTCGATGAACCGTCTGTATTTGTTTTTTGACCGTAACAAGCTTAAACAGAATTTTGAATCTTCGCCCAACAACAATATCTACGTAAGTTTGTATATAATTATTTACTTTATAATGTCAAATTATGGTATTTCTTTTCAAAACTAAGTGTCAGATGTTGCGAAATAGTTTTTAAATGACCCAGCTAATATTTAAATCTATTATTTAAAAAAACATGCAAATACATTACAGCAATCAAAATGCGACATTCATAAAAAGTACAAACAATGCTTTCGATTCATCATAGAAATCTATAAATACTATGAGAAGTACACAAATTAGCTGTAGGTGTCAAGTTAAAAAAATTCAATTAAAAATATTGCTTGGTTAGAGAGTTAAGGCATTTTCTGTCAAATATTTTTTTACAAACCAAGATATCTTTTCACTGAAATCTTGTGTTATCATAAAATTTTGTGTGCCAGGCCTCTGACTACTAATTAAACTATTTCTACGATCAAAATCATGCTTGAGTGCTTCAAAGCATACGTTGACCTATGGTCACTTTCAGTGTAACCAATACTTTCTGTTGATCATGGGAATGTATAAACACCATGAGAAGTACTCAGATTATCTCTAGGATTTTAGTAAAAAGAATTTAATCTAAGCAATATCTTGTACTGGCATAAACTTTTGCATGTACATATCGGTATACAATTTTTTACAAGAAAGAGTTGTGGTTCATTCAATTATATTTTTATAAAATATTAGATGGGTTAATAAATTTTAAATTATTTCTCCAAACATTGTGTACAGAAAAAGTTATGTATGCAATAAAAATTTCTTTTAGAATTTCGATTATTGTCATGTCTTTTGCACCTGGACACTAGGACTTCGTAAAATTCCATGAAGGTGTTACCATGCCAAAAAAGTGATGCTCTCACCTTCGACGCCTGATCAAAAGTTCAGCGTCTACGTCGTAAGTTATTTTTTTAAATTTTCAATGATATTAGCTTGAGAATTTATAATTTATTGAAAGCTTTTGAGGCACGACTGATAGGCGCACCATCGTCTATCACGTGCATTTTTACTAAAATTAATTTTTTGGCTTAACAAGATTCAATATTTTTGTGTTTCCGATACCCCTTACAGGTGTCAAGCAAGCGGTATTTCAACGTTTTGCTTGTGTACTTTGTAAAAGTTATTTGTGTCAACCGAGGAATCACGCTTAAATTTTTTTAGCATTATTATGTACACCATAAGTTTTTATAAGCACATAATTGCGTATCTGTATAGCGGTCGTGTCTATTACGTTGATGTAGTGTCCCCAGTGTATGACATGAATCTGTCTAAGAATTCAATAAATGTGCCATCCCTTCTAAAGGACGTACCTTTGTATATTGATCCCAAGCGTAATATGGATATTACAACTTTGCTTGGTATCAATGTGCCAACGTACTATTTAGCAGGCAATGGCTCCTTCACTGATTTCCACCCTGAGGATGGGTATTTGAACAGTTGTAATGTGATGCATTGGGGAGATGAATCCGCAAGGAAAATTTGGCTGTGCCTTCCCAGCCAATATTTTACTGAAATGGCTAACATCTTCTTCTGTGCCCTTCAACAGTTACGTGCTAGTGGAACCTACGATCTAGCCCACTGGCGAGAGGGATGTCCTGCGCCCCATTTCCACAAAAACATCTGTGTAACCACCAAGTTTCTGCGGGAAAAGAACACTGCCTTTCAGGTAATTGTTCAACGCCTCGGGGACTTGGTGTATGTAGGTCCGGTAGAATATTGGCGGGGAACGCTTTATTCCTTGCGGATGGGTATCGACAACCATAGTGCCCGTTCTGACGAATCGCTGCATCCAAGGTGTAGTTCGCGATCACACACGCGTAATTTTCGAGTGTGAGATCGAGGGCTGCGCCTTTGCTACAGCCAGTATTGTCGGGAGTAGGGCTCATGACGCGTCTCACCGACGTCCTTCGAAGACGTACGCAGGCGCATTATGTGCCTATTGCGGGAAACGTTACAGTCGCGTTTTTACCCTCAATAGGCACATACAAGAATGCCATTCGTTTAGGGACCGCAAAATATGCAGCTTTTGTGGTATCTATGTTGTGTCATCTCACATCAGAAGACACCAAAAAGCTGCAGACGAGCCTCCTCCTCAAGGGTTGAAGGGACCTTATAATTTCACAAATTACGAAACTTAAATAATTGAATTTAATAATTCAATATTTCAACGTTTTAACTTGTGAAGGGATTGGGTCCCTGTTGGAAATCAAGTATGAACTTGATTTGAAAAGGTGCGCGCAACTTCCTAAGAGTAGCCTGGCATAGTGGATTTCAAACAGTGCTCCAGGTGCAATGTATTGTTCTTAAAAAAAAGAAATAAATGAAGGAAAATTAACTATTTACAATGATGTACCTTATCTTGTACACTTATTTATATTATACATATTTATATGAAATTATTAAAAATTTTTTGATCTTTTTTTCATATGAAAGTATATAAGTTTATAAAGTTGATTAATTTCATAAATAATAGTTTATGATTTCTTTATGAATATTTAAAATCGTTAAGTTACAAAGTATTACCTAAATAAAAGACAAGTAAAAACATAAATTATTACATCAGCTGTAAGAAATATTATTGAATATAGAACTGAGGAAAGGCCAACATAAAGTATCTTTTCCACTATCTCATCATAACCCTCGTTTGAACTTGAGTTGTAAAAATTGAGTTTAAAATCATTAAAATATTAAAAATTTTTTAGAATTCAATTATTATAAAATGATAGGAAATTGTACGATTGACGACGCATTGCTCGTAGTTGATTGCAATTGTATTTTTATTATTTGCTATAAGTAAAATAGATTATTTTATGTATGCTGATTAGTTTGGATAATTTTGAATTTACTTTCAAATCCTTGTACTGCAGTTCTTATTGTGTGTGTGTGCATGTGGGAGTGTGTGTGTGTGTATAGGTTCGGAGCACCGCTCGCGACTCGTATACATATCCAGGTGTGTCTTTGTCACAAGTTATGTTCACGTCCGTCGGATCAGCAATTGCATTAATCGTCTATCCCGTAGTCGTATTTATAGGCCAGTCAAATCGCAGAAATGGGTATGACTCCCCCTTAATAATTGTCTACAAAGATCGAAGATTCAAACACAAGTATATTTTAGAGAGTTATAGCTAAAAATAAAAGCTGAGCTTCGTAGGCCATCTCACTAAAAAGTTCTTACCACCGCCCACGCAGTTTGCTTATAGACTATCCAGTCTTGGATCTCTGGAGATGAATTTCAAGACCATTTTTTATAACACATCAAGAAATCGTTTGGTTTGCTAGCGTGGAGCTGCGGTTGCAAACCAGGATGCTGAGAGTTTCCAATAAACTGGCTGTATATGAATAGTGATTACGACTACATGTGTGAAATTAAAATATGTGTGTGTGTGCACGTATGTGCGTGAAAGCGAATAATGAGACTAAATTCGTATGACAATTGCTATGTTGATTTAAATGCAGTTTATTTTAAACGAGTTACAAAAATTTAAACTGCAAATAAAAGTTTACAAAATGCGAGGTGCAAATACATTTCTTCCTTGCTGAAGACTGAATAATCTTTTGCCTCGTTAAATCTAGCGCTAATTAAGGCATTGTACTCTTTTAACTTATCCCACACTCTCGAGACTTGTACATCAGATATATATATAGATATATATATATATATATATATATATATATATATATATATATATATATATATATATATATATATATACTAGGGGGGTACCCCCTGCTCGCTCCGCTCGCCAACCCCCACGTTAATTTTTGAATGAATATTCATAAAAAATTATATTATATATTTTATTTATTTCTGCACTGTTTAATATACAATTTGTAACATTATTTGTTATTATTTAACAGAGACAAAAATAAAAATTCAATGTAAAAAAAAAATTTGTACACTAAAAAATTTGACGTATTTTATGCGTTATTATTTAACAGACCATGCGAAACTTTATTTTTATTGAGGGAACGTTAAAAATTAAATTTACAGAATATTCAATATATTGAATATTCTGTAAATTTAATTTTTAACGTTCTAAAGTTTCGCATGGTCTGTTAAATAATAACGCATAAAATACGTCAAATTTTTTAGTGTACAAATTTTTTTTTTACATTGAATTTTTATTTTTATTCTGTTTTATCACTTTTAGTCTCGTTTGCAATCTGAAACAAAGTCATATTTTATTATTAGAATGTTTAATTTATTCAAAAACATATTTTTAATCTAAAAAATTTACGTTATTGATAAATATTTCTGATCCTAAGATTAATCGTTCAAGCTCCATTTTTTTGTCATTTAAAATTTTGATATGGTTATCATCTTTTATCTTTAAAATATAGCTTTTCCCTGTAATAATAAAAAAGATTTATCATAATTTAAGAAAATCATATATTTAATCATATATGTAAATTTTTTTAATTATGTTACCGCTTTCTTGAAGGTCTCCAATCATTTTCAGTTTTGATCCTTTTTCAACATCAAATTTTTCATTTTTATTTAGTATTTGGACTTCTAACTTATATTCTCCATCTGTTATAGATCCGAAATATTCATGTTTATTATTTTTATTTTTTTGTACAAAAATATTTCTTAGATATCCATGAATTTCTGTAAATCAAATAATATTTTAATTCATGTTTATTGTTGTATATAAATTTGTAATTTAAATAATATATTTACTGATTAATCTTCTTTTTGTTGGTATTTCTTGAAATTTTATTTTTTGTGGCTTCAAACTTCTTACAACATCAGCATTTCCTAAGACTGTTATTGTAGAGTACTGTTGTAAATTCAATTCAAAATTTAAATTTCCTTTGGTGTAGCCTTTCGCTTTGCTTACTGTCACAGTCTCTAATAAGATTTTCTATAAAATTGTGTATAATAATTCAATATTTTTATTTAATAATATAGTTTATAATATTTTATATAGTTCTCATAATTATATAAAAGTTGTTTACTTCATCTAATTTTATCTGTGAGACAAATTAGTCGATATTGTCATCGTAAACATTGCACTGGATTTTTATTCCGTCGTTGTTATTTAAGAGGAATTTAAGAATTTTGAAATCTACATTTTTAATTTTATTTAAAAAGGTTTCTTCATTAAAAATTTCTTCGACATAACCAATGACTGAACTATATTAAAATAATGTCAATTATTATATATTAATAGATTGTTATTGTTACAGAAGTTTTTCATCATTTTGAAAAATTTCTGTATGTACTTTCTAATCATTTGAACGTTTAGAATATTGTACATTTTATATTCATACAATCTAGTCAAAAATTTCTAGTCAAAAATTTTTACTTTATGATCGTTGTTTATTGTATTCTAGTCATAATTTTTATGATTTTATCATATAATTTTTATATACTAAAATATAATGAAATAATACAATAGTTTTAACCTCTATGTATGCATGTCATAAATATAAATACTATATATTAAAAAGATTTAAACTGTCAAAAAAACATTTAATCTCGAAAAATAAGTAAAAATAATTTATCATTAGAAATTTTTATCAACAAATATTATGTTAAATAATGATAAAATAATTAAAATAATTAGTGGAATTTTTTCCAGAGAAAATTATACTAATGTGATACTTACGCAGATTTATCGCCAATTTTGATTTTTGTTTTTAAGAAATTAGTGCTTGAAAAAGGTATCGTTTTCTCCTTTTTTGGTGATGGTTCAACAGAATCAGATTTGGTTCCTTTAGGCATTTTGATACTGAAAATGATTTATTTATTAGCTAAAAATATATGATTATTAAATATCCCGATTGGAAAAATTCAACGGTATTATAAAGCAAATCACTGTATGCTTTACCAACTTTATGCAGGTTACTATGAACTTGTGTACGTTGATGTACATCCGCGTACGTTAGCGTACGTTTTCGGTACGATTCGAACATTTCGTACAGTATCATACAGATTTGTATGTAAACGTACGTGAACGTACGTGAACGTACGCGAACGTACGCGACCGTACAAAGAATTGCTATAAAGTTCTATTTTATACAAAAAAGTACGATTATATATATTTTGGATATAAAACAATTTTCATTTATAAAGTAGTGTTATACATAAACGAACGCGAACGTTCGAGAATATACGCGAACGTAGGCGAACGTACGTAAACGTACGCAATTGTACGTGAACGTACGCATACAAACATAAACATACGTGAATGTATAAAAATATAAGAAAAAATACGCGATTATACGCGTATATATTTATTTATGCAAAAAAGTGTATATATATATATAATTTGTAGATAACTTTTAATATATATGTAATTCATATTCAATGTTTTATAAAAAAGATTTATTTTATTCTTTATTACATTAGTTTACATGTTTTGCTATCATTGCTTTATTTAAGGAACTTATAAACAGATTGTCTTTTAGTTTCATTAAAATGCATGGTTGACATATATCATCATAACTTATAATATTCAAATCATTTGTTTGACTTATTGTACAATATTTTAAATGCCTAACAGATACGTCTGCATTTTCAACAATATAAGTACCTTGTATGTTGATTTTATTAAAAAATATAAATACATTAATTCTATTATTATTATATGTTATTTTACAAATTTTTTGAATTATACCAAATTCACCATTTTTTGTTCTGAATACTGAATCGTTTGTTTTAACTGATTGCTTATATGTACAAGAAGTGTAACGACAACCATTGAAAATAATTTTGTTATATATTAAACATGAACTTATTTTTGAGACATTAAAAAAAATTCTTAAATGCATCTTTTGCAATTCTGACAGCTCATGAATCTTGCCACGCCCTAATAAATTACAGTTTTCGATTTTTTCATAATTCTTTAGACGGTTGTTATTGTTAATATTATTACAAAAATTTCTTGTATCATCTGAAATAAAATCGCGTTGCTGAAGTAGAGGTAATTGCTGGTATATAATAAGCCTATAAACAATTTGTTGCGCAATGCGATTATTACATTTCTTTTTTTTTAATAATAATCTATTTTGATTTTCAAAATCAAATGTACTATTAGCCCATAACGGACCCCAATTTTGAACAGTATCTTTCAAGTGTAATAATAAGTGAATATTATAGTACATATACTTTTTGCCATATAATTGTTCAAAATAATGCACATACTTTACAATTAATATTGCAGCTGTCTGTAACATTTGAGGAGTAATCGATTCATGTAAAAATATATTCATGGCTGTCACAAAAAGCGCCCAATGATTATAATATTTGACTGGTAAAATATCTTTTAAACATATTAACGAATAATATATAAGCCAGCTTAACCACTGCGATGCTTTCCATTTACTTCTTTCTTCTATATCTCGTGGAATTCTAGCAATACATGATGGTGGTTTTATGGCCAATAATTTTTCATTAATCAAGTATATATTTGCCGGAGAACCAATGTAATAGTCTTCTACAGTATTTGTCATTAATATTGTCATGTGTGATTCCGTAACTCCAAGGAAACAGGAGTGCATGAAATCAAGAACCATGCCTTTAACTAAATTAAAATGTTTTAAATACATCAAAGGTGATGGACCTAAAACGCCTAGAGTATCTGATTTTCCATTTTCATGAGCAGCTTCGATCATATGTTGCTTTATAGAATCATCTGTACGTAATTGAGGAGGTTCATGAAGCATCGGATACTTTCTCAAACCATCCACTGATTCAGTAGGATGCTCACAATATGTACAACCATAAAATCCATTGAACCTTTTCATATTTAACATAGCAGCCCGAGCTGGCGAATCAACGCAACATCCTAATGGGAATAGACGACTAACTACGTCTCTGCCTTCATAATTCCATTTATATCCTTTTGTAGATAATTCATTGGCATTATCAACAAAGGATTGAAGAAACACACTCATATCGGGCTCTTTTTTGGCTACCCATAATCCAAGAAGTACCATACAATTTCTTCGTAAATAATTTGGTAATTCATGCAACATCATGTAAATTGGCCATATTGTCACTTTAGAGCTGTCCGCAGATTTACAACCATCCGTATTAAAAGTGTATGAAAAATTGTATGGATTTCCTAGTAATTCAGGATTTTTACTGTATTCTTTATATATTTTGCCGTCATATATATCTTCCAACGCATTTTCGTTTTGTTTATGACGATTAAATCTTTTTTCTAAGGCACTTATAACAGTTGAATCTTTAAAAAGTCTTTGTAACTGAGGTATAGGATCGATTTCAATAAAAAACGAACCTACAGAAGATGATTTAATTACTGAACCACAAGGACAGGTAATTATAAAACTTGATTCTTTAGTTTTTTTTAAATATTTGTTACACTTATCGCACACTATATGATTACTTAAACTTTCATTAGTAACGCCAAGTAATTTTTTCACTGAATATTTAGTAACAGGAAAAACCTTACGTTTCAAAATGTAGTTAAGAACTTAAAAAATGTCCAGAAGTACCATCCATGTAAGTGAATGTTTCTTGAATATATTCATAAACAATAGTAAAATCTCTGCAATATTTACATCTGTACAATGACAGAACTTTTTCCTTAGCTTTTCTTTTGATTGACAGCGATAACTACTTTTATTTGTCTACAAAAAATAATAATATATAAATATAAATATATGCGATAATATCCATAGAATAGATATAGTAATAAATATGATATAGTAATATAGATATAGTAATATATATATATAGATGTTACATGCACCGTATAAAAGTTATATATCTTCATTTTTTGCACAGGAACTTTTGAAATTGTATAGAAACAGACTACGATGATAGTTTTTACTTAAATGTTGTCGTTATATCTCTCGCATCAGAATTATGACTCAAGCGTCCAATTTTACATACAAGTCTCTGATATGAAAATCAAAATTATGTAAGTTAAGATAAAAACAAGTTGATATATTCATCGAACATGTCAAAACAAATTTACATGTAAAATTTCAGCTCTCTAGCTATGATAGTTTTTAAATGAGAGCCAGAAGAAAATTGTAAAACAAGCAATCGTAAAACAAGTAATCACTAAGAATCTTATTTTGGCTCCCACTTAAAAACTATTATAGCTAGAGAGCTGAAATTTTACATGTAAATTTGTTTTGACATGTTCAAAGAATATATCAACTTATTTTCATCTTAACTGATATAATTTTGATTTTCATATCAGAGACCTGTATGCAAAATTGCACGCTCGAGCCATAATTGTGATGCCAGTGATATAACGACAAGAGTTTAGTAAAAACTGTCATCGTAGTCTGTTTCTGTACAATTTTATACATTTCTGTGCAAAAAAGGAGGGTGTATAACTTTACTACGGTGCATGTATTATCATAATATTAAGTATGTAACATATAAGATATTGTTTCAGATATTAGATCTTATACGAATATGGAAACATCTTTGGACTTCCAGAGTTCAACCCTGGCTATCGTGGATACACATAGACCACTGTTTGTCTATAATATTTAGCATAATAAAAGGCATGTATAACAATAATAATGTCAGTGAGTAGTCTTCCCATTTATACATATGCATATAGGGTTAGGTTGCCACTTTTAGAATACACTTTTAAAAACTCACTTTAACTAACTTTACAACGATAAAGTTAACGATCTAAAAAGTAACTTCGATCGATTACTGACTAGAATATGTCGTCCACCAGAGTACATGCATTGCATTAATTTAAAAAATAAAACAGTTGTAGAAATAGTACTTACGTTAGTTGTAGAAGTTTTGTTGATTTGTAGAGATGGATCAGTTGTTTCATTGTTTAATGGTACATACATTGATTCAACAAAATTTATATTACTACATGCATCCAATGTGAGTGCTGCCTCAATCTCATTTTCAGCATTACTTTGCACGTTGAAAGATATATTCTATTACATAAATAGAATGATTTAATTAAATGTTGCTGATAATAATAAATATAGTTTTTGAATTGTGATTAAAGAAATAATTTACATCAATATTATCCGTAACGGTAAATGATGATTGTTGTGGTGTCTCACTTTTTGTTTTTCTTTTCAATTTTCTTCTCCAAGTTGACATAGTACTTCGTGGGACTTTCTTTCTGTAGTTTTTGTCGTAATATAATTTATATGGACCTCTCAAAGGCATGTTTGATGTAGTTATTGTTGAAACTTTCCAAAAATAAATCCTAAAATAGTCATTTTGAGGTTAAATGGATTGAAATAAAATATAAGGCACTTACACAATACACAAGAATTACACATTTAAGTTAAATTATAACGTACTGTGTTTTTTCTTGTACATTAATATTTGTCTTTAAACAAGAATAAATAACTATTTAAGCATTATTGTTTTTGATGCCGAAAAACTGACTGTCGTTACATAAACTTTCAGATATGTAAGAATAACTGCAAGATTATAAATTATACCGATGTAAATTATAAACAATTTCAATTTCTTCTATTATACTTCACCGTTGTTACAAATTTAAATGTTCGTTAATTCACTAGCCTTTCGTTTTTATATTGTACGTTATTGCCAAACACACAATGATAGGTAGACGTGTGTATATTCACAATGTTCTTTCACTCTGAAGTTATCGGCTTGGTGCGCTTTCTGCACAACGAGTCGCCAACCCTGGCTTCAGCCGAACAAACTATATGTTTGAAAATAAACTATAGATGGCGCGCGTGTACCCAGTAAAGAGTTGATCGCGGAGTTTACGGAGCTGTTGAATACACATGCTCTGTGGCGACTGAAAAGTGTATACAAAATTTGTAGCAGTGATGTAAATGCTAAGCAATATTTATACAATTTTGCAATATAGTTGTTTATTTATTGTTTGTGCACGAAATGACAGATGAAGTTTCTGAAACTCGTGATATTAGGGAACCTCATGCGTATATTCATATACCACCAGAAACTCGGGGAGGACAGTTTCAAAGACTGACAGTGCCTATAAAAACAATTAAAAAATTTGTTTATAACAAGTACCTTGAAGATCCAACATATTATGAAAATAAGCAATTTAAGTATAGGGATGATGAAGGAAACAAAAAGAATTGTTTTGTGTTGTACGCAGCAGGTTAGCAAATATTAAAAATTCTTTGCAAATGTTTTACATTTATGTATATTATGTATATATATTTATGTATATATTATGTGCATATGATGAATGGTTCATCTCTATTTTTTTTTCAGACAGTCTCGTTTTGGTACAACTCAAACTGCAATCGGGCAATAGATTCCGAGTACCTAGTGCCAAGAAAATAATTAATGTCACAGACAATACATTAGAAGATCCTACAGTAATTAATAACAATGAAGAATATGCACTAGAAGCAAAACGTGTTAAATTAGCAAGGAAGGTACGCATACATATGTATATTTTGTAAAAAAGTTTTGATCTTTGTAATTAATAACTGATATTGATCAATCATTAGTTTCAATTATATCATCATTGAATACAATTTTACTCTATTCTTATTTTTGTAGGCATTAAAACAATCAAAAAAAAATCAGACCAAGAAAATTCTACTGAAATTTTGTCAAAGTATATGCAGACTTATGGAAGCACTGAGAATAATAATAATGAATCGCTCAGTAATGAAAGTCCTGAGTCTTATACGGATCTTCCCAATGATTTACTTTCATCAACAATTTTGAACGATATTACGAATGATGGTGTAAGTACTTAATTAATTATTATGTTCAAACGTTTAACTAATATCGTATATTAGTATGCTATAATAAATATAAAATATACATATACTATAATACAATCATGAAAATAAGGAAATATCTAATACTTTCAATATTAATTATTTCAGAATAAACAGGTCAAGCCGAATACTGTCAATAATAATGTAGAAAGAACGAACAACAATGAGAATCATTTACATTCTAAGTGTTTAAATGCTATACATGCGTATAAGCAGCAAGTTGAGTTTTTTCAAAACAAGTGTAAAGATGCTGAAGCTGAAGCACAGAAATGGAAGGAAAAATACGAACGACTAGTCAAAGAAAAGTCTTTGATTCCTGCACAGTCATCAGGTAGACATACATTATTTTTATAATTCTTATAAAATACGTACATGTACAAATAAATAAATCTCTAGGTTTTTTAGATAATTCATTAATCACGTACTACGACCAACTGTATAGGTATGATGGGCTTTTTGAAATTACTGATGAGTCAGAGTTTGTTAGTCTTTTAAATGGCGTAGAATGTAAGAAGATAGCCTATAAAAATGCTTTTAAATGTTCCAAACCAATTCAAGTTGTAAAACATTTAATGTTTGGTATTTATGGCTATGAGGACCTTCTTACACGTAATCAGAGATCCGATAAAAATTCTGAAGAACTTCAGCCATTATGTAAGACGAAAAATGAGGCAATAGAGAGAGAATTATATAGATTTTTAAGATTAAATAACTATAACGTGCAATTAATAAAATTAGAATTGCAAGAAATCGACAAGTATTATCATAATGCAATTTCCTGCGCGAAATTAAAATACAAACGCCAAAAGAAAGCTGAAGAAGCATTAAAACAATTAGAAGATCAAAATGCACAATTACAAAATATATTGGGAGAAGAGAGTTAAAAAATATTTCATTAAATATGCTTTCTTATATATCTTCGTTTAGTTTTTTTTGAAGAATTTAAATTTAGATAAAAGATTATTTATTTTAGTTTTGTAACATGAAACTTTGTATTGTTTTGTATTCTTTGTGATCATGAAAAAAGTGAGAATACTTATATCTAATATAAACGTGTTTAAGGAACATGTTTCCTTTGAAAATATAACTTTTTTATTGCTGTTCGATTTAATTATGTAAGGTGGAAATCGTTTTGTGAAAATAAAAAAGAAAATATTAAATGTTATTTATTTTTTTAATGCAATAAATATCATTGAATCAAAAATCAATATTGTTATATTTTTCTAATTTTTTATTTGCCCTTTCTATTTTTCTGTACTTTTTAGTAATGTAATATACATTTCCGCATATTTTTGTATACTAGCATACATTTGCATAGGTTACCGTACGATGGCGCACATATAGCTGTAGGTTTGTAGATATTGCCGCACATCAGAGCACATTCGCGTACGTTCGCGTACGTTTACGTACTATTCTGTACAATACTGTACGAAATGTTCGAATCGTACCCAAAACGTACGCGAACGTACGCGAATATACGCCAACATACAATAGTTTACAGTAACCTACTAGAGTGTTGCACAAACGTACGAATTGAATTTCCATTCGGGATGTTAATAAAATACTGGTAGAAAAAGGTATTATTGTTTAAAATATGTCCATTTTCAAGCACATATATATTGATTTGCTTACAATTTAATCATAATCTTAGCTAATAAATCAGTTCAATTTTATCAATATTCTAATTTGTTTTATTTGAAACAGCCTTACTTCACAATCTTTACATAAATACTTTCAAATTAGTATATGGGCGTTAGGCGTAATTAACATCTATATATCATTAGAGTCTGTCTAGGGGACGGTGGACGGTGGGTCGGTGGATAGTCTGGACTCTGGACGGTGAATGGTGAGAGCACATCTGAGCTAAAGCAATCATACACACTCAGACACACTCTTTGCAAAAGTACTCTAGAAAAATGGCCAAACACAGAATCGGAACAATGTCATTCAATTAATTGAATTTCGCGTACGCACTTTTTCGTTTCGCGTACGCAATTTTCCGTTTCGCGTACGCAATTTTTCGTTTCGCGTACGCTGCGATTTCCCCCTAGACAGACTCATATCATTATGGTGGTATACAAAATGTAAAATATATATTTTTTTTTGTGAAGATATTTGTTTAATTATTTAGAAACTTCTGTGACAGTTTTTCATTAACTATCTAGCTCGGTCTTTTTATCTACAACTGTATGGCATTAGCAACAAAATAATCATATAAATATAATTGTAAAAATCAAAATTATAACTTTTAAGATAATGACGACTTAAAATATTGCTTCAACAACAACAACATTGCAAAAAAAGTAATTGTAATCATTGAAAATGTTGTTTCCTCGCATGTTTAACACTGTTTGTACTATCATAATAATTTTAAACTGATTTATGAACTGAGATTGTGGTTATTTTCGACATAACAAAGCAAGATTATTAGTCAAATGAATATTTATGATTAGATCAATAATAAGTTTCATATATAGATTGGATTATTATTTAAGTTGTCAATTCGAGGTTATATACCATTTGATAATCAGTTGACATATTCTGTACATATTCTGCTACATGTCTATATTTTTTAAGCAAAATAAAAACATTTAGAAATATTTCTGCGAATTACACAATAAATATATAGCAGATACATACACATGCATATATATATATATATATATATATATATATATATATATATATACATATACCCACACACATACACATGCATACACACATAAATATATTGCTTTGGTTAGAGGTAAAATAATAATTTAACATACATGTGATCTTAAATGTCTCTTAAGCACATCAGATCTATGATAATTTTTTCCACAAAATTTACAAATATAGATTTTGCGTTGATGACATATTAAATGTCTCTTCAGATTGTCCACTCTTTTAAAAACTTTTAAACAATGATCACATTTATACAGATCAGATCTATCCTCATGACGTTCAGCTACATGTCTATTGTAGTGTTTATTATTTTTTATAATCATACCACAATCCATACAAATAAAATGTTTATGTTTATGTCCTGTTTTGATATGATCATTTAAAAAGTTTTCATTTACAAAAGATTTATTGCATTTTGGACACGAAACTAATTTTTGATTTGAATCCATCTTAAAAAAATGTATAGCTTTTTATAAATTTGATTATAATTATTTTGTAAAAAAAATTACCTTAATATACCTTTTTACAATTTCACTATTTCTTGATTTAAAAAACAGTTTTTGTATTGAAAGAATTTATACAAATATAAATAGTATTCGAAACATATAAATTACTATACTTTTATAAAAATTGTAAATTTTTTCTATAAAATGATGTGTAAAAGCGTCTACAAAAGAGTCGTTTACAAAAGACTTTATATTTACATGAACATAGCAACATATATAGTAACAATATGAAAGTGATACTATATGTAGATATATATGTATATATACATTTTTTTTTCGCCGTTAGGTGTGCCACTTTAGCTTGAACGTACAGAAGTCTTCTTCTGTACGTTCATGACTCGAACGTCTGCAGAAGTTTACAAAAATGCAATGTTTACAAAGTTTCCGTTGTACTTAAACTTTATAAACATTGCATGTACACGCAGAATATATTCACTTCTACGTGTTTTCGTGCTTATGGTTAGAGTGGAGGACTGATGTTGGTGGTACTTTTAATAGTTTTAATACGGGAGTTTTATGGGAACGTCGGCAGAGTTGATTCATTGAGAGTTGAGGGCCGCTTACGTGCGGTGTGTCGGATTTATGTGGACCATAAATGGATCGCGAGAACTGCCTGGGCTATATACATATGTATTTGAAATGAATTAAACCGGAGAGAAGAGTCTTTTTTTGCTGTTGCCGAGAGAAAATTCGAAAATAATAAATGCTTTTTTAAAGAAGCGAAGAATTTGGGATTGCTCTAAACACAATGGATCAAGTATACCTCTTGTACAGTGTATATGTATGTGTGTGCAATATGATTGATACGAAGGATATCCTGTGTGACAGTTTTTGCAGAATTCACTATAAGGACCATCTGTCCGACAAATTTATCAATCATATATACGCTCTGACCTGCGCCAGATATGACGCATATTTGCAAGCGTACCTCTTGAAATTTTCCATGTGAAAATTTCAACAACGTTTTAATATGAAACATTACACATTCTTTTGCATATCCTTTGTCTCCGACCTCTCACTGCACTATATTGCTTTAAGCGCATTTTTTAATTAGTCCTCTTCCGCAAATAAATGAAAACAGCTCGCGGAGAGGATTCGCGCCACGATGACGGTGCGAATACGATCAAAGTATATATACACATATATATTGCTATGTTCATATAACAATTCAAATACTACAACTTCAAGTTGTTTATTAACATTTATATTGAACTAATAACTTTTGTATGACGTATATATTTTTGAAACATTTATTGTTTATTTAAATATTTTATAAATCTTTTAGATAATAATTGAGAAATTAATTTGAAAAAAAAGAAATTGCTATACTTATTTTATATCATTGACACAGCAACATGTAAGTTCAAATATTTACAAAGTTTTATATCATAAATTATGTTTCTTAATCAAGTTCATAAGAGTGACGAAAAACGATAATAGTTTATAAAAGTTATATCTTATAGTGTTTAACATAAACTAAAATAAATTCATTAATTAAATAGTTTAAAAATATATTCTAAGAGTGGCAATCTAACCCCGTATAAACATGTATAAATGGGACGACTACTCACTGACATTATTGTTATACATACCTTCTATTACGCCTAATATTACGCTGGGTGTTCCCCACCCAGTGTAGTGCAAACTGGACTGTATTACAAGATGTTATTAGAGCGTTTAATGGAAGGAAAGGAAACGAGTCATTTTATAGGTTTTGAATTCGGTGTATGTGCGTACATATACGAGTATATAGAGAGAGAATAGGTTTTGTTCGGAGCCTCGGAGATTTTCATCGCGCGCGCGCGCGAGAGAGAGCTTTCTCCATTTTCGCGTTCGGACAGCGGCCGCTGCATGAATATTCAGACTCGTCGAGCCGAATGGGACAGCGATTCATCGTACAACGATGCCTCTCGGTTAAAAGAAAAGTTTGAATAAAGTATTCTCGTCGCAGTGGCGCCAGGTATACTATATATAGGTAAGTTACCTGCGGCAAATCCTATCTAACTTTCATACTTATTCAAAGCTTTTTTCAACGTCAAATGTAGACATAATCTAGCAAAACGTTGCGTTCTCCATTCGTCGTTAAAAAACAAGTCCTCGATGTTGGTAGGGCAGATCCCTACTGAAAAATCATTATTAACACAATGAGAAGATGAAAAAAAACAGTACATAAGGAAAACAGAGGATCTTGGTGTGCACGTGTGCGAAATAAGTGAAAAAGTGTGCCTACGCCGCATCGATCCTCGGCTCTCACTCTGGCCCCAAAAAAGAAGATAGATAGAGAGAGAGGGAGTTGCGGGTCGATTTTTCCTTTGTTCGCTGTCTCTCTCTCTCTCTCTCTCTCTCTCTCTCCCGCTCTCGCTCTCTGTACATGGGTACCGACTCTCTCGCTCCAAAATATCCGCGAGCACACACAGTCCCCCCTCTTCAACCTCTTTGTCTCCGCCCCCTCCTCTCGTTTCATAACCTCTCATGCGAATAGGTGGTGTGCGCGCGTGCGTGTGTGTGTGTGTGTATAGCGAGAGGTAAGAGTGCAGGCGCGCGCACATACACACGTACACACACACACATTTATAGATATATATACTCGTGTGTTTGATTGAAGCGATTTTAGGTAATGTCGTTAGAGGCTAGGCGAGTATACATGTGTGTATGTATATACATAGCTGCTGCGTTCGATTGGTTTATTTTTTCTTTTTCCTTTCTCGAGTTTTAAAAGAGTGTCGCACGCGCGTGTCTGTTATATGCACGAGGTGGAAAGCCTGAAGAGTAATATCTTTTGCAGTTTTGTTTGCGATGCTTTTTGAATATACATAGTTGGAAAACGCTCGTCTGCCCGCTTTGTTCGTTAGCTTGAAAGAACGGGTGCAGTTTGAGGTGAAAAATAAGTTTTCAATGTTGGTCTCGGCGTTTTTTGCGAATCCATTCAAGATTGTTCGTTTTGTTCCGATTTTCCGAGAAGAGTTAATTTACATACGACGAAGAGTATATTATAATAGTTTTGCAAATTAATTAATTGTGAAAAAAGCAGCTCTGGAGTCCGGAGTTTTTTATGAGTATTAAAAAGTAAATTAAATGCCTCGGGTCATTCGCCGCTTATGTTCGAACGAGGTATTCTCTGTACCTGTTAGTGACTATTTCGCTGAATTTAGTATTTTGGATATACGTATATACTAAAGGGAAATAGCCCACGCCTTATACATATATCTTTTGATCGTTCAACAATAATTTATATATATATATATATATATATATATCAGTCAATCTTTTCGCGCTAAATCAATTCGAAACCCGAACGAGCTCTTGAATCCAACAAATTTGCAATTAAAGATACAAAACTAAAAGATAGAGATAAGCCGGTCTGTTGAACTTCCAATTAGACCTGAAAGTTGCAACTTTCACGACCCGTTTATTCAGTCAACAAATAATCGTTCTCGTTATCTATACCCACGCACATTATACTGCTTACAAATTAATATCAATGCCCGAGAGCCTGTATAATTTGTTGATGGACGCAGATATACACGCACAATACAACCTGCAGCAGTCCGAAACAAAGAAAAGCTCGGTAGACGCGTCGGAAAATTCGATCCGCGCTTTATCTTCCATTGGCAGTAGTAGCAACCCCGACTGAGTTTTCCCTTGCTTTGTGTCCCTCGGGTCTTTTTGGATTTATCAAGACTATGCCAACCTATTCCCTTCTTTCCTTTGTTCGTTTGGTTCCCTCGTCATCGCTAATAATGATGCTTCTATTTCAAGATTTCCTTACGTATTATCTCAATTGAAGCGCGGATATATCGTCGATTATTTCAAATTAATCAAGAGAGTATTATATTATCCGTATGCCTAAATTTTTCTAAAAGCCTCTGAAACGATCATATCGGTTATTATTATTACTATGCTAATTTATTGAAATATCGAAAACCCCGTACGCTTATCTCTCATCATCGTTAATTACATTATATATTATACTCCCGTCTGTCGCTTTCAATACCGTTTTCGAAATCTACTCGAGTTATGTCGCGCGATTATGAAAATGACGAGTCGAAAAAAAGACCGCAGAAAATCTCGCGGCGACCTTTTTACGAGCGAGTTGGGTAGAATTCTAGATTTTTTTTGTGAAATAGCTGGCTCGTAAGGTTAGCCGAAATATATATGTTCTGAAAGTGCGAGTCTTGCTTTTTTCGTTTTGGAAGAATCGCACACTCGGGTAGTCATCATTTTTATAAGTTAACCAAATAGATTTTCAAAATATCGATAAATTTTACTGAATTAATCTACCTAGAAATGCTACTCAAAATGACATGATTTATAGCTTAAATCTAGCTGAAGCCGTTCTATGATTTTCAATGAATAGATTGCTTGACCTTTAATTAAATACAAACAATGCACTAACTAATATAGTTAATGTTATTTTATATATAACCTATAATCCATAATTCTGCTGCTTTTCGTCTATAATTAATAAAATCAATCAAAGAATGTAGCATTTTGAGGCTAGAATACCGCATGGAAAATGCAATGCTTACAACTTTCGATCGATAACAGACGGTCTAGTTTACCGACAAAGAGTCTCAGCTAGTTTCTTATATTGTAGAAAGTATACTACGGAACTGGATTTTATAATAGAATAGCTAAAATAAATAGCTAGAGAAAGTACATACACACAATAATAATATAAGAATTTGGAAAATTCTTTTTGAGGTTAGGAACCTGAATATCAAAGGATATAGGGCAAAAAATTAATTTTTTTAAAGTTTGAAAGTGTTTTGTCTCTATAATAAAATATGTAAAGTATATTATTTTAACATCAAAATAAAACAATACTATAAATTTAACATTAGTTAAAAATTATCTCCTATTTTTATATTGTATGTAAGCTTTATACATATATCAAACAGGGAATGGGACCCGCGTCAAAATTTATGGATTGAAGTAGAAGATTTAGAGCATGAAATTTTTTTGGAACAATTAAATAATCAAATAGAAGAACATCTTTCTTATGAACAAGAATATGATCAATATTTATTTAATTCAATGATGGAATATGAACAGGAACAATTAGAAAATTTGAATTTAGAAATTCTAAATTATGAAAAAAATTCTGGTGATATAGTGGAACGTTTTTCAGAACTGGACGAAATTCCTAATGATATTATAATCAAAATTTTTAAAATTTTGGATCTTCGAAAAAAAAAACATGAAAGTACTTTGACAATAGAAATAAAAAATAACGAAGAACTGTACGTAAAATATATTCTAAAGATAGCCAATATATTGTTTCACATTGAGCTTATGAAACCAGAAACAATTATACATTAAAAACAAAAACATATATTTTATATTCTCAATTTTATTATAATTTTATAATATCATCCAAAAAATTAGCTGTAATAATTTAATAAAACATGTTCATCTTCTATAAATGTTTATTCATTAGAATTTCAACCCTGAGAATTGAGCTATACGGTAGACGACGAGGATCTTGTATGTAAATATTCGCTCCAGTCATCCAAGTTTAGAAACTTGGATGACTGGAAAATAGATTTATATTTACCCAAGGATATAGGTATACTCTTTCAAAATATAAGTATTCAAAAAAAGTCTTTTATTAAAATAAATATTAAATTGTAATAATTTTTTTTATTTTATTTATTTCTTACAATAATGATGAGATAATTTTTTTTTAAATATTAAATTTTTGCTTTTAAGAGTTTTTCAAAATGGAAAATTTTAGAACAATTAAAATTCTTGGAGACGGTAATTGTTTATTTCGATGTTTTTCTTATTTTTTACATAAAAATGAAAATTTTCATACAGAAATTCGTTTAAATATTGTTCGATACTTTAAATCACAATGGAATAATTATAGCTCTTATATAATTGGAAATAATTATTATAGGGATATATTTACATGTTTAGATTACGAGCATTATATGTCTCAATCTTCTATTTTTGGTAACGAAATCGAAATAAGAGGTTTTTCAGAATTATACAATGTATACGTAAAAGTATATTTAGAAAATCAGAATCACTTTGTTTTTGGAAATACTTTTCAAACTTCTCAATTATTTTTAAAGTTAAGTGGCGAACAAGATCATGGACATTATAATGTTCTAGTTACTAATAATAATAATAGATCTCAATAAATTGTTGGATTTGAAAGAAACAATCGTAAACGAAAATCTTCTAAAAAAGATTATGCAAAAATTGTGCACAAAAAATCTAAATTTACAGTTGAAAATAATAGTAATAAAGATAAAAAAATTAATGATTTTTGTTTTTTCGGAGAAATGAATTTTATATGTCCATTTTGTTCAGCTATATTTTTGAAAGAAGAAAAAAGTAAATCTTCTTGTTGCCACGATGGAAAAGTTGTCTTATCACCTTTGAGTACATATAATAATCGTCTAAAAGAACTGTTGCTGAATGATAATCATTTCCGATTATTAATAAGATACTACAATAATTTGTTTTCTTTTGCAATATTCAATTCTAATGTCAACAATGAACAACAAAAAGTTATTTATAATTAAAAAATTCAAGGTCAAGTCTGTCACACTACTCCTAACTCATTGACACCATTAAATAATAAAGAACCTACTTGCGGTCAATTGTATATTTATGATGAAACAATTTCTGTAGATAAAAGACTTAAAACCAATGAAAAGCTAACAAAATATCACATAGAAACATTAACAAATATTATGAATGATAATCCTTATGTCAAAAATTTTAGATCTTTAAATCAGTTTTCAAATGTACAAAATTTACCAAATTATAGATTATATTTTATTCGCAAAAATGATAAACAAAGACATAGATATAATGAACCACTTACAGCAGAATGTGGTGCAATCATTGTTTCTAAGTCAATAATTCCTGAAGATTTTGATCTTTGTATATATCCAAAATCCAAACCAAATTTTGAATGTAAAAAAATATATTTGAATAAGTTATCTCATCATGTAGATCCTATGGTTTTTCCAATATTTTTTCCATCTGGAGATTTAGGGTGGAGTATTGGATATAGTAAAAAGTCTAATTCTCAGTCAAAGTCAATTTATGATGTGAATGATCTTATAAGTAATGTAGAGCATAACAAAAATAACAATAAGAATTCAGAAAATCTCACGATCTTACAATATTACTCATACAGACTTTCCTATAGACCAAACACAAAAAATTTTTCTTCAGTATTATTTGGTGGAAGATTAACTCAGCAGTACTTTTTACAGGCACTTATAATGGTAGAAAGTAATAGAATGAACTTTTTTCGAAACAATCAAAAACAACTTAGAATTGAATGTTACCAAGGTTTATTTGATCATGTATTTAATTCGGCTTCAAATATTTCTCAAAATTTTGAGCAGAAAGAAAGATTAGGCAATTTATTCATATTGCTGTCTACATATATAGGAAGTCCTCGATATATGCAACAGCATTACCAGGATGCAATGGCAATAGCGAGAGTAAAGTCGAGACCTGATTTGTTAATTACTATAACATGTAATCCTAAATGGAAAGAATTAAAAATGATTTTGAAAAATTTTCCTAGTGGTACTACTCCAAACGATATTCCTAATATTACAGTTAGATTATTTTACGCAAAATTTAACTCATTTTTAGACGATATTGTACAAAAAAAAATTTTTGGTGAAGTAATAGCTTATGTATTCACAATAGAATTTCAAAAAAGAGGATTGCCACATGCTCATATCGTTGTTACATTGCATCCTAATAATAAGATAATGACGCCTCAATCAATAGATAAATATATTTCTGCTGAGATCCCAGACAATTTTGATAAAGCCTTACAAAAATTAGTTATCAAACATATGTTACATGGACCGCATACAAATCATTCTCCTTGTATTATTAAAAATGAGACTATTTGTAAAAAAAAATTTCCAAAACAGTTTCGTGATGATACAATTTTCAAAGAAAATGGTTATCCAGAGTATCGTAGGCGAAATAATATTAATGATAATCATACATATCTAGTAAAAAAATTTAGGAACGTTATTCCAGTTGATAATTCTATGGTAGTTCCTTAAAATATCTTTTTACTAAAAAAGTATAAATGTCATATAAATGTAGAGTATTGCGCATCAATACAAAGTATTGAATATATATTCGATTACATACATAAAGGTGGAGATAGAGCATTATGTAAAATTAAAAATATTTATGATAAAGATAATAATGATCCACAAAGTCGTGTAGTATATGATGAAATCTCTCAATATATTGATGGTAGAAATTTAAGTCCAATGGAAGCAGCTTGGCGACTCCAAGAATTCCCAATATGTGGTAGAAGCCATACGGTAACTCGTTTAGCAGTTCATACTAAATTTCAACAAAGAATAGTTTTTGAAGAAAATAAAGAGCTAGAAGCATTGCACAAAAAAGAAACTACTTTAACAGCTTGGTTTAAATTGAATAAACTAGATGATTTTGCAAAAAATATTAAGTACGTTGAAATTCCACAATACTATGTATTCAATACAAAATCACAATCGTGGGTAAAACGATCCCGTTCATATAAATATGGCGCCATTGGACGATTAAATATAGTATCACCAAAAGATAGTGAAAGATTTTTTTTGAAATTAATACTAAATCGTTTTAAAGGTGCTACATCTTTTGAAGATTTAAGAACTTATAAAGGTACAATGTATCAAACTTATAAAGAAGCAGCACTTGCAATGGGTTTAGTAGAAGATGATTCTCATGTTTTCGTTATTTTTGAAGAAGCTTGTCATATAATGTTACCATTTCAATTACGTAAATTTTTTGCTTGGTTCATATTAGCCGAAAATATTCAAGGTAATACAATTTGGAATAAATTTAAAAGTTATTTTACTAAAGATTTCAGCGAAAATAGAGAAAATAATGCTTTATCTCACATTAAAAAAATATTACAATCTGAGGAAAGGTCTTGTAAAGATTTTAGTTTACCTGAACCAGATAGTTTTATCAATAATAATGATGAAATATCTTCAGAAGATGTGATGAATAGTGCTAATATTTATAAATGTATGTTCAATAAATTAAATGAAGAGCAACATTCTATTTTTACAGAAATTATGAGTAATGAATCTAAAATGTTTTTTATCGATGGTCCTGGAGGTTCGGGAAAAACTTTTTTATATAAAACAATGATACATTATTATATTTCGCAAAATAAGAAAGTTTTATCAATGGCTTTGACTGGTATTGCTTCTATTCTATTACCTAAAGGAATGACAAGTCATCGGACTTTTAGATTACCTTTAGATCTTAGTAGTATAGAAAGTGCATTCTTAGAATTAGAATCAGATAAAAAAAAATTAAGAGAAGTCGATTTAATAATTTGGGATGAAGCATCCATGATTCCTAAAAAAGCTTTAGAAATAATAGACCGCACATTACAAGATGTTTGTTATAATAATTTACCGTTTGGAGGAAAATTAATAGTATTGGGTGGTGATTTTAGGCAAATTCTTCCAGTAATAAAACATGGTTACAGAAATTCAATAGTTGAAGAAACAATTAAATATTCTAAATTATGGATACTTTTCAAAATATTGAAACTTAAAAAAAATATTCGATCTAATGATATTGCATTTTCATCATTATTATTAGATTTAGGAGAAGGTAAACTTAATCCCTTTGAGATTCCTACAAATTGGAAGACTAACAATGTTTGTGATCAAATTTATAGTAATATAAATCAAAACATTTCCATTAATAGCGTTATCTTAGCTCTTCATAATGAGGATATTAAAATAATTGACGATATAGTCTTAAAATTGTTATATGGAGATTCAAAAACATATTACAGTGTAGATTTTGCAACACATAAAGGTGTAGATCAAACTGATGAAAATATACATCTTAATTATCCAATTGAAATGTTAAATGATATTAGAGAGGGTCTCCCACCACACAAATCAAATTTAAAAATTCATGCAATAGTAATGTTAATTCGAAATTTAAGTATCACAGACGGTCTATGTAATGGTACACGTTTAAAAATAACAAAATTATACGAGTATAACATCGAGGCAGAAACCATTACAGGAGAAAATATTGGTAGCAAAGTTTTTATTCCACGAATAACACTTACTACTAACGAGTCTTCTTCATTTCCATTTATTCTTCATAGAAAACAATTTCCAATCACATTAGCTTTTGCTATAACGATTAACAAATCACAAGGTCAAAGTTTTGATTCTTTAGGGATTTTCCTTAGGCGACCATTATTTTCTCACGGTCAGTTGTACGTAGCTTTATCGAGATGCAAAAATCCTGATAAGATATTTATTCAAAGTGAATTAACAGATTCATCAAACATTGAAAATATTGTATGGCGTGAGATTTTCGAAGGTTAAGTCTATGATAGTCATTTCTTCTTATTTTTTTATTGACCAATTATTTCCCTTTTTAAATTTACTCTTTTTAACCACTATCAAATTTATTATATTTTAAATTTTTTGTAAAGACTTTAGATACACAATACAAAAACAGAAAACAGGCAAACAAATAATCATTTAATATGGTAAGTTAATTTCATATTATTATAGGACATGATGCAATAATATTTAATTAACTCGTGAAAATTATATGATTTTTTGTTCACTTTTATTTAAAAAAAGTTTAAACTTTTATCCTGTTAAAAAATTATGTTTTTTAACAGGTTTATTATAAAAGTATATGAATATACAGTTGTTTTTAAATAAATTAATAATAATAAAGTTAATTAATACATTTAAAACTTTTTTTAAGTAAAAGTGTTTCTATTGGATGGAGGATGGTATGAGGTGGAGTCTTAGGGGAGGAGGTGGTATCTAAGACTCCCGTGGTTCAATGGCTCTAGGCGTTGATTCCACGGCTTTTTTTAATTTATTGTGTATAAATTTTATTTGTAAAAATGGATGATTATTAAATTTCCTAATGTATATTAACTTTTGATCAAAATCCATTTTTGACAATAACCATAATTTTATATAATTTTATCATGTCATAAAATTATATGAAATTATTGGTGATTTTTATACAATAAAATAACAAATGTAAAACAAAAATCAACGCGCTTGAAGCACATTGTATAACTTTAATACAATGTACTTCTGACAGTACCTCTAGGGTGGTGTGGAAAACTGTCATTTTTAAATTTAAGTACTAAGTAGTATGCATTACCCACAACTCCTCGATTTAAATCGAGCAAAATTTGTCAATATATAAGGCATAAAATATCACACATCAGAGATTTTAATTATTTTTCTCTAGGAAGAGAGTATAGAAAGAGTGTGGAGAGAGTATAGAGGGAATGTGGAGGAAGTGTGGAGTGGTATATAGAGTGAGTGTGGAGGGAGTTTGGAGGGGTATGTGGAGGGAGTGTGGAGGGGCATGTGGAGGGAGTGTGGAGGGAGTGTGGAGGGAAGTGGAGGGAGGTGGAGGGAGGTGGAGGGAGTGTGGAGGGAGTGTGGAGGGAGTGTGGACGGGGGTGGAGGGGGGAGGAGGGGAGTGGAGGGGATGTGGAGGGGCAAATCATAAAAAATAACGTAAATTTTGAAATGATTTTACGATATTTTGTGGAGGGAATGTGGAAGGAGTGTGGAGGGCATGTGGAGGGGCATGTGGAGGGAGTGTGGAGGGGGGTGGAGGGGAGTGGAGGGGGTGGAGGGGGGCGGAGGGGAGTGGAGGGGATTTTGAGGCTCAAAATAACGTAAATTTTGAAACGATTTAACGTTATTTTATGGAGGGGGGTGGAGGGAGTGTGGAGGGAGTGTGGAGCGGGGTGGAGGGGGGTGGAGGGGGCGGTGGGGTGGCGCGGGGTGGAAGGGGCTGGAGGGGGGTGGAGGGGATTTTAAGTTCAAATCACGCTTACAACTATATAATATAGGAAGATATATATATATATACATATAGGTTAAAATTTGATACCCTGAAACGTCGGCCGATGACTTAAAATCTAGTTTCTGTGTAAAAAGCTTACGTAATAAATATATGATAGCATAAAAAATTACATGAAATCAGATGCTGGAAGGAATCAAGTTGCTGCAAAACCTTCGTAACCACTTGGAGCATAACGGACTTAATATCTGGTCCTAACTGCGCTAGATGTTCAATGCCTAATACAAAAAACTTTGCAATAACTGCATCCATCGCTGTAAAAATATTTCTCTTTATGAAATTATCCATTACACACGATTATGCAGATTTCAAATGACCAGAAGGCTAACAACTTTTTTTCTCTATCTAGGAATCTAACCAATAAATATATAAAAAAGTTGACTATCTACTTAGTAATGTGAGAAAAGGCCAAAAGTAAGATTTGGGAAAGTAGAATCATATAAAACGAACAATGTCCGTGACAATCATGCAATTTCTTATTCCGTCTCCCTTTTTTAAAAAATAAGGCAATGACTAGCTTTGTGCACTAAACTACTGTGCTAAATGGACTGCTGTGGCTGTAAAATATCATAGCGCATGATCCACATCGGCTACCCTACATATTTTTTTAATTACCATCGAAAAATATGCGAGCGTTTCGGAGGATACGGTGCGCACTCACGTAGTCTAAACGAGAGAAATCGTACTGTATGAGGACATCATAAAAAATTCAGATTTCTTTTGATTCCAGAATTAAAATAACGTAGCTGGGACGAATTTGCTGTAAGACAGAAAGGCTCTTGTTAACGCCCATGCAGTTCAAAAGGGTGGAACCGTCATGTTACGCACTGTGCTCCGGAGTCACCTTACTGGTGCAGTATAAACAAACCAAGTTAGATTTGATTTAATAACGTGGTATATCAATGCTGGGTAGGATTCACCTGTAGAGAAAAAAGATTTTGTCAGCGTCCAAGCAGTTCAATCGAGTGAAAACGCAATGTCACGCGCTGTGCTCCGGAGTCAGTCTATCGTTGCAGCATAAAAAAACCAAGTGAGTTTTTACACGAGAATGTGAAATACCGACGCAGGACCGTATTCACCTATGGACAAAAAGTTATTGTCAGCACTCACGCAGTAAGCGTATAGACAATCCAGTCTTGGAGTGTAATAATTTACACACTCTCTATAAGTTCAGGGCTTCGAACCCAAGTAATTTTAAAGTAGTTGTAGCTAAAATCCAACGTCCATAGGCATAGGTCGTATAATGAAAATTTCTTACCGCCCACGCAGTTTGTCTATAGACTACCCAGTCTACAGTTCTACACCCTCTACAGTCAGTACATTGGAGGCACCCTCGGCACTCTGGTGATATACTCTTCCTTCGGCAAAGTGCACGAGAGGCTTGATATACGTCGCCTTTTAAACTTTTCTGGCCTTATTACAATGGCAAAATACACCGGTAGCCGATCCTCGTAGCAATTCAAAATCTAAGCTTTTATTATTAAGATATTTTAGACAAATTAACGCAGATAAAACTTCAGTAAAGCGAGTAAATTGTAACGAAAACAGCAGCACTGATATCGCACCGCTTCTAGTTTTCAGAATTTTCATCAAAAACAAGGCCAGACAGTGTAGCATCGATTCGAATTAAGCTGCTGCTGCATTTGACCTTAGCTTTGAGGTCTTATAAGCGCAAGAAATATACAACTTGAGCTGTTTGCTATAGAGGAATTACGCGACGAATAACTTGACGAAATACGGAAAAATCGCGGGAAGTTGCAACTATTAAACACATTTTTCGAACCGACTGCACCAGCGATTTCTTGATATATCATGAGAAAATTAGTCTGTGTTTCATACAGCAGGGTTCCAAGTGTCTCTGGCGCAGATTGGCACATCGAAAAATCCATTTTGTAGAAACATATAAAATTAAACTTCAAAGCGGCTGCCCCGCAATTGCAAAACATTATTTTCTGAAAATGTAAGCAGACTTCTTAATAAATATACGTTTCTACGTAGCGCTGCTTAACATAATTAAATCTTGTTCTAGAATGCATAATTTTTTCATTTGATAACGTATGTTTGTGCCATATACGATTAACATTTTTTACATCAGAAAAATAATCGTTTTGTTTACATGAGAAGAATTATTCGATTCTAAAATCTTAGAGGCAATTGAAGGTTATTTTCCACATTCACGTCATATAAGAATACCTGAACGTAACCTTACGTCTTTGTGACTGCTAATTAGATTGACCGTGATTGAAATTGAGTTTGAAAAGACGAAAAAGTCCGTGTGTTTTAGATTTTTAGATAATCCGACAAAATAGTTCATAGGCGCTTTATTTCGAAGACAAGATTTTCCAAATATTTTGACATAGGATGTATGACATACGGATGTACTAAGGGCTATTTTTAAAGAAGTCTTTTCAAATTTTCCATCTGGCGAAGAGGTTCTTCAATTTCGAAATTTTATTTTATCTCGTCAAAATAATATTGAAAGACACATAAGGTATACTTTTTAATGCTACACCTAATAATATTTATATGGAATTTATTATGTAAAAACGCACATCTCTTAGTTCATGGAATGCCGAATATCGTCAGATCATTTTACTGAAGGAGCATAAAATTGATATATGCAATAAAGTAAAGCTTTTTGATGTCATTGTTAATATGGATTTTGTTAGACTACATTTTGGGACCGAGCTGATAAAAGAAATTACGGAAAAAACTTGGGAATGTACGCCTCCTTCGAATGCTACATCTTTGGTCATAAGCTTCTTCAAAAAACCATTATAGAGCCATGCAAAATTTTAAATTATTAGCAATTCCTGAGAAATGTAAAGGATACAAGCTTATAAAGGTTTGTAAAAATATTACTCACAACTTCGTTACCATAAAGCTCATTATCCATTTCATTCTTGCACAATCATTATTCGTTCGCACCCTTTGAAGCCAGTAAATTGGAGACACGCTCGGAAACCTTACCACACACTCATACGCGCATTTACACCCTTCGCACCCATTACATTGGAGACAAGCTCCTTACCCTAGCCACACACCCATACGCGAATTTACCCCCTTCGCAGCCAGTATATTGGAGACGCTCTCCGCACCATGGCCACACACTCATACGCACATTAACCCGCTTCGCAGCCAATACATTAGAGATTCGCTCCGCACCATTGCCACACACTCATAAGCGCATTTACCCTCTTCGTAGCCACTACATTGGAGACACGCTCCGCACCCTGGCCATACACCCATACGTGCATTTAACTTCTTCATAGTTAGTACATTGGAGACGCGCTCCACATCTTGGCCACACACTAATACACGCATTTACACCAAATACAGCCAGTATATTAGAGGCCAGCTCCGCACCCAGATCACATACTCCTCTTTCGGCAAAACGCACATGGTAAAATATACCGGTAGCCGATTCCTACGTAGCAGCTCGAAATGTAAGCTATTATTATCAAGATATTTAAGAAAAATTAACGTATTATCCTAAAAGACCGCTTATCTCTAATGTACGCGAATCGAGGTTGTCGTGCATTTCACCGCCGCGGTATGGCCAGAAAAGCGCGAGAAATTTGCAGCAGCAGCTCCGAATGCCCGAATCTCGCAATTTTTTGAGTATTTCTTCATAAAAATCTGTTATGTTTAGAAAGAGGATGCGTATCGAGCTTCTCGTGCCGTTTACCAGAGCGATAAGGCCGAAAAAGCGCGAGAAATCTGCGGCAAATGTTCTGAATTCTTGGCTCTCGCGATTTCCCGACTATACATGGCAAAATACTATTATTTTTGGAGGTCCATCGTTGGTGGAGCTCCTCGTGCATTTCGCCAGAGTGATAAAGCGAGAAAAGCGCGAGAAATTTGCAGCGGCAGCTCCTAATGCTCAGCTCTTGCGATTTTCCTTACGACATATACATATCAGCTGTTTGCGAGAAGCGATCGGCCGCCGAATATACTTTGAATGCCCAGCACCGCGAACTCATTTACATAACCTGGAAATAGTTGGCGTCTCGAATTCTAAAGTGCTACGTGTCCTTGAAATTAATTTCTTCTATTTGCTAAAATTTGTTCTTTTGAATGAAAGTTTTTAGCGCAAGCTGATCGTCAGACGTTCGGTAATATTTGCGCTCGCCTCACGCTTCGGCTCCCCGTTCCCCTCCAGTCACCGCCAGCGACCTCCTTAGCAACGGCTTACCCCTCTTTTTTCTATGCCGCGGCCACCGCGCTCACTTTCCTTCACGCGCTTCTTCGCCGGGCGCTGTGGTGGGGGGATTTTTCTTTGCAGAGTAGCGGGCGAGTATTACTAGCGGAACATGCAAGCAGACGTGAGGCAGTTTGTTCGAGGGTGCGCGGGATGTCAAGAATAGAAGCAAGTGCGTGTAAAAACACAACTACCAATGTTAATAACGGACACACCATCATATTCATTTGACAAAATAACAATCGCTTTTTACGGACCGATACCCTCAACCGAAAGAGGAAACCGTTTCCTTTTAACAATACAACAAGATAATTTCACCAAATTTTGCGTACTAGTCCCTGTTGAACACGCAACAGCGAGGGGGTAACCCGAGTACTCACGGAGAAATCGATCTGTTATTTTGGATCACCAGTAACACTAATATCCGATCAGGGAGCACATTTTATGTGCTCAGTGCTGTTCAGAGTCAATAAATATTCAACAATAGCATATTATCTTCAGTCAAACGAAGGAATAAAGCAAATGCATCACACGCTAAAAGAATACATTAAAATGTACATTGAAGGAAACAGTAACTGGGATGAGCTAGTACCGCTGGCGCAGCACGCATATAATTCGATGGAACACGACGAATTGGGTTACTCACCGCACGAATTAGTTTTCGGCCAACGCGCGCGAACACCGTCGAGATTTCCGCCACGCGAGCAGCTACAGATATATGACAACTATCTTGCTGACACAACAGAAGCTAACGCGCAACTAAGAACAATGGCCGCAATGAATTTAGTACAGTCAAAACATCGATCAAAATATTACTACGATAGAAAGCTAATCGTAACAGACTTTAGTGAAGGAGAAATGGTGTATGTCCTTAAGGAACCAAAAGTGGGATAATTCAAGCCCAAATACAAGGGCCCATGCGAAATCCTAGGCAAACAACTCAACACATAACGCGAAGATCCAGACAACAGACAAGACGCGAGTAGTAAACTTAAATAAACTTAAACGATATATAAAGAGAATAGAACCGGAAGACAAAAATGACGGAGAAATAACCAATTAAGGTAGAAATAGGACAATAACACTAATAAAATATAAATAATGTAAACTAGGAAAGGAAATTTAAACAATAGTCAGGAACGTCTAATAAACAATTGAAATAATCATATATATATATTGGTAAAGAGGAATAAGTGTCACTGGAAAATATAAGATAAATAACAAACAAGCCATGTAATATGTAGAAAAAAAAACACAACTAATAACACCTGATTAATAACAGAAATAATAATAATTAGGAGTAGAAGAAGTTAAGGGCCATGGGAATATATAGGATAGACAATAATCAGTCATAAGTCAATGACATCCAAACGAATGTCGATAGGGGGAATCAAAGGTAACGGACAATACGGGAAACATACGCGAGTCATAAGAAAATTTAGATGACAAATATACTAATGAAAAAAAAACCAACCCGCCAGATTCGATAAAACATAGAAATAAATGAATAAATGATGACGACAACGAGTCGAACATCTAGCGACTCCCGCACGTTGCTAAATTATCAAGTCACCTGATAGAAAGATCTGATTGGGTGACGCGTCAAGGTAAACAAGGCAAAACACACAAGGTGAACTATCGGAACAGAGCAGGTCATTAGATAAACAAGTATCAAAGTCTCCCAAATATAAGCCATGTATTTAATCACAAAATAATTAAACATACAATGAGATCTATAAATAAAATAATGAAAACACCACATAAAATACGACACCATCAATAATCGGAGGCTCGCATATCAATAGAACGAAGAGTATCGGGTGACAGAGGCTGTAGACGATAAATATAATGGTCGATGTGATTATGCAAATCATGAGCCACGGGCACCTTCTGGCACCCTAGATCGTGACGAGGGTATGGGAAAAACATTCGGCACCTAATGTTTTCTAGGATCCGATTTTCCCAAACCGCGGTAGGGCCACGACATATAGGGCAGCGATCACAGCGCTGTACGCATGACAGGGAGATAGTGTGCCCGTTGTCGCACTGCCGATAATACGGATAATAAAATCCTCGCAGATTAGGCAGGTAAACAGCCCGCGCAGTAGCAAAACCTCCCTCTCCCGGCTGACCACACTGACCCAAGAGGAGGTTGGTAACTCAGAATGTCTTGCGGGAGCATCGGAGGCGGCAGCCGTATCAATATCATTCGGTGGATCCGAGACTAGATTTTCCAGCAGGTCGTCTGGAACAGAGGCCGTAGGATTAGGCAGCGTCGGAGTTGGTGAGCAAGATGGGCCCCACAAGTCCCAAGTCACTTCACTTGACACCACTTCATTGCCCGAAAATGGCTCATTCATCGGGCGGACGCGAATATGGGTGGACAAACCGGAAGAAACAGACGAAACAGATAAAGAAACCGCACGAGCACTTACACGCGAGGGACGATAGGAGCAAACCTTGACGTGATACGTCCAATTATCAGGCCTCATGAAATGTCCGCACCCGAGGAACTGATACCGACAGGATTGCAGTTGATCTTCGACCAACGATTCCAGCACGAACTGTACTCGCAACAGATCGAGCACAGAACGAGCAAGGGCTCCACCACGATCGACACCTTTGACGCGGGCGAAGGGCGAACAGGTGCCTCGAGGCTGATCGATAAATCGGGTAAATTCAAAATATTTTCCAAACGCAGTGACCTGGAGCAATCAGTAGAATCACTGGACTGATCAATTTCAGTCATCAACCGATCAGAAGCTGGTGCTAGATTACTTGACCGAATCGCAACAAGAATACCCTCATCCAGTGCAGAGGTACGGCACAGGATACCTCGATCGACTGAACCCCTTCACAGTCGCGGATAACGGGCACCGAGGCCGATACGGATCCTGAGACCGTCGTAGCAGGGCACACGACCAACCCGGACTTATCCGCAAGCAGCGAAACCATCCAGCCGTTAGTAACGGGCGTAGCAACAAACTCGCGAGTAGTAGTGCGCGGCTGACAGGCATTTGCTGTTGCCACCTGAAAACCCGCCCGCTCCTCGTGGTATTTGTTTGGAAACAGATAGAAGTACGCAGTCGCGGATAAAAAATCAGACCCTTCGCTATGATTGAACACGGCAAGAATACCACGAGCGGAAACGTGCGGCGCACAGTTGGAAAAAATGGACAAAATTCTTGTAATAACTCAATTGTTGATCAATCTTGATATTTTTTTTTTCAAATACTCTTGATACCTTAGGAAATCATGTGTCAGTGCAAACATTTTGATAACATTGCCAAAAAAAAGAAAAATAGCCGCGATAATGTATTTTATAGGAAAAATGCAAACTCTATCAACCATTTTATATACTTTAGATACGTTAAATTTGCTGGAAACTTTTGGGTGGGATATATTTATAAAAAATTATAAAAAATTTTTTACACTCAAAATTATAAAAAATTTAATACACACATACATATATATAAACCTAACAAACCTTAACCCTACAAACACACAATCCCTTAACTCAAGTAAAATAAGGCTATAATATCTAAAAAAGTATAAGGATGAGTAAGAGTAGTCTGTTGAATGTAATCTTTATTTGTAAAAAGTTCTTCTGATTTCTTTTGTTTGCAAGTAAATATTATGCACACTTCACTGCTCACTCCAGATTAGCTTAGTTAGGTTGTCTGCACATGGCCTACACTTGTGTGCATACGTGAGTGCGAGCCTGTGTGTTAGCATAGCGGCACTGCAGACTCAGAAGTACTGCGCATTCGCGTATACGCTTTCTGAACGTATCGCAAACGGGTGCAATACAGAATGACAGGCTCTTATAGACAAAAATGATATTACCAAAAAAAAGTGAGTGCGAATCGATGGAACTGTAAGGTAGACAGGATACGAAGACTTCCAAAACGGAATCAATATAAAAGAATGAGCTGTGATGAGTAGCGAACGGACAGTGGTTCAGCTAACAGTAATACAGAGAGGGGAAATTCCTGTCAATTTATACACACGAGGAAGATTCCCCTATTTTCACCTTTTTGCACACAGCTTGATTAGTGGGGATAGGAGAAAATCGTCGAGATAGTGTCAGCGCTGGCTCTCGTTACGGCCCGTTATCACGAAAATCGTGTTTTTGGATACGATTCGCACACGCAATTCTCAGTGCTCTGATTTGCTGAACGCTCATCATAGCATTCGCCCATTCCTTTATCTTCAGCACGTTCGCTTATACCTCGGACCCGTAGAGCATGATCGAATGGGTGACGCTCATGAGTAGTCGTCGTATACTCAGTCTCGGTCCTCGCGTGTTGGTCATGAGCCTATTCGAGGCCTTTATCGTCTCTGCTAGGAGACCTACTAGCTGCGCCAGGTAAGTGTCGCGTACTGTTATTACCACCGTGACGTCGACTACGTTTGCGATGAGGCACGTGTGAGTCGAAATGTCCAGTGTTAGTAATCCTTCGTACTGGATCTTCCAGAGGTCAGGATCCAGGATTGAACCCTGCGCGACTCCAGCTGCCAGCTTGATCCGTCGTGTACCGTCCGTTGTCTCAAACGTCAGTTATCGGCCCCGTAAGTAGTCTCTCACAACTTGTACGAGATAGGCAGGCACCCAGTAGGTTGTTTTCAGAGCAAACAATACCTTATTTTCAATAGAATTTTAAATAGTAATTAATTATATATTTTAAAAACTTATAAATTAATTGTAAAAATTTTTTATAAATTAAAATTATATACAATTATTTACATTCATTTTATTTATTCACGGTTTACACTAGACATTTTGTTGTTGTATATCATTATATATATTGAATGTTTTTTGCTCATTATTGTGTAACGTGCCACGTTCCTTCCTTATACGAATGTCATGGATAAATTTCCACACTACGAAGTCAGCACCCATAATTCAGAACAACCGTTGCTTTGACCTGCGCGTCAGCATTCTTTGCTTACGGTCTACTTAAATCTTGGCTAATCCTACAGGTATTGGCAGATGTTGATGGGGTCAAGCATTGCCCCCCCCCCCCCCTTCCCGACTTTACAATTACACTGCTTCTATGAACACCAAGGTCTTAAAAGGCCAGAAATTAATTCACGCAGTGCCTTTTGTGTTACGAACAGTAAAGTCGTAAAGTCTTGTATTCGTACGGTCATACCTAGTGAGATGAATACGAGGGTTACGTGCGGCTAGCATCGTCTATTGAGGGCTGGGAAAAACTCAAACTCTACTACCGGACATAATATGCACTCTTTAATAGCTAGTTGAGGACTAGACAGTCACACAGGAAAAGGAGCACCGAATTGCAAGCCGGTGATAGTGATACGACAGCTGCGCGTAGTTTAAGGAACCAACAAGAACATGAGTCAATCATTTAGGCTAGGCCAATCTTCATCTTTCACACACCAAAAAGGAGATTGTATCACCTGGCATTCGCACAATAAAGATAGTCACTGTAAGCTAAGAACAACAAATATACAATTATTATGAAATGATAAATCTAGCGCATAATAACTAGATCAGAATCAAATCAAACTAGAATAACTACGATCAATAAAACATAAAAAGAACACTGGAAACTCCGGTTGTCTCAAAAATAAATAATAATAAATGCAATAACTCTCAGTGTGGTTTATTTATATTAACATTAACAACCCGAACAACCGAAATTCATTCATAAACCTGAACATCATACCCAGAGTGAATAATTATATTTGAAAACAGTACACCGGTTCGCAAAATACCAAACTCTAAGTAACATAAGGTTCTCGAGCCAAAGATTAGTTTACGCGAATAAAAAGAATTATTTGTAGAACTCGCATGGCCCGTATTAATAGAAACACGGTCTTTACAATTGAATAATTTCAAACATGTTTATACTTATATTTCCGTGATAATCCGTTTTCGAGAGTAACTTGCGCCACACTGTTATCTATGCTGTATTAATGCGTGAACCGTAAGTGTTAGTAACACCTGACTTATATGTAATTAATACACTGCACAAATGAATAGCTAATGACTGTGATTGACTAGAGGGATTTTTTTGTCTTAATATTATAACATAATATGTGACATTTTGTTTACTATTTTTATCCAAGGATTGAATCTGTCACTTTTGTTCGTCCTGATATATTTCGATCTAAAACATTAAAAAATATCTTAAAAATATACTTTTCGGGATATAAGACGTTTTATAGTTTTTCAAGATAAAAATGAAAAATTTTGGAAAGCTGCCTTCACCGTTGAAAAACTGAGGAAAAAATACATCGAAGTCGATTATCACAGAATTTTTTTATTTGCAGTGGCGCTAATACGAGTTAGATATACCTTGATTTGGAGCTCGTACGCCGCGCTGAGAGAGTTGACGCGAAACGCCTCCTATATAACTCTTGATTGTAAATCGGCTAGCTTATATGAAGCTTGTATGACCGCATGTCAGTCAGTCCGCATTCAGAACAGTCAACCGATATGGAACTAATCGAGACTAGGTAACTACTTTTAAGTCACAAAACGTTCTTCAGCTAGACTTGTAAACGAATGTATTTGTTTGGTTAGAGGGTGACTTGGAGTAATATACTCAAAATATACACTTAGAAAAATGGAGTAAAAGAAGCTAAAAAACTTTATTCAAAATATTCTAAGTACAAGGAAATCCTAAAGATCAGCAGGAACAACCCGACTACAGTAGAGCTACTGCTCGGTTGAACGTTGCTGCAAAACTGAAAACTTCCGGGCCATCGTCTCTGCGACAGATCCCGGATATTCTCCCCACTCTCGTATCTTCGCACTTTATTAGCGAGCCGCCTTCTCCGAGCAGGCCCTTGTTTTTCTGGTCGCCAAGTCCAGCGGGGCCGCATCGGTGCGCTACGCTTAATCCCCTTAATTATCCTATAATAAAACTATACTATATCCTTCTTTATTCCTGTGTGCGTGACAGTCTTTTATTGCGCGCTGGATTTTTCTCAAATATTCCTCTTTTACATCTCTAGCGCATACAGTTTTTATAGTCATCTTAAAGACCTTTCTTGTCGCACGCACACAAGGAAAAAATATATATATAAACGAAGATATGCGTATACGATAATATGCATAGGCGCACTTTCTCTCAATTTCTCAGTGTTTTTATAGGCAATGGCACTCCTTTTATATATACACGGGCTTCTCTCTCCACTCCTCTATGCACGCGCATTATCTACCTACGATCGAACAGACTACTATACTAGTACTACTGACTGCAGACGGTCGCGTGGTAATGCACGAGCGTCGATATATGGTTTGTTTTTGCATTTACTTGTGAGATCATATACGCTGGTTCATCACCTGCGGGAAAAGTCTTCTACCTCTACTTCTTTCTGCTAATATACATAATGTGTACTGTATTATTTTCCACTATCGACCGAAAGGCCACTTTCCAATCCTAAAAATAGGGTCACAACTTTATTTAACATTTTTTAAAAAATATTTAAAAAAAAAAAAATTTCAATTTGCCTTTTAAACTTTACTTCAGCTCCGCAAATTTGACTTTTTGCCCGCAAATTTCATTCAGGCTCCCCCAATTTACCCTCGCATTTCAAGGGGAAGATGTTGATTTTTCGATCAGGAGTGGAATCATTGCCTAAAAAAAAGAGATGATTATTTTATTGGTTCTCTGATTGGTCATTCGAGTAATCAATCAGACCAATCCTATAGAGTATTTCTATTAAAAGTTTTTAGATGGCACGTCGTGCACTATATATGTATTCCTAACCTCAAAAAGTTGAAATGAAGAAAACTATTTATGTAATTATGTAAAAAAAAAATAATGGTAATTATTCTATTTTTTTTTTGATTGGCGATTTGTTTCCAAGCGCAATCCCTATATACGTATAAATCTCTAACATCAAAATTTTAAAATTGAGTAAATATGACGTGATAAAGCGTAAAATACTATTTTGGTCCGAACAAACGTTTTTTTGTGTTATCATACATGTTAAGCGAAAGATAAAATTTGTTGAAAAATTAATATTAATGAACTTAACTATTCCTGGAATGTTCCTGAAAACAGTCACTGTAGTCGTGCTTAGTAGGTACCAAAAACGTAAAAATTGCGCATCAATTACAAAAAGACATATTTGATATACAGGGTGTCCCATTTTAAACAAGCCACTCAAATATCTCGAAAAGAACACATTCTGAGAAAAAATGTTTCAGACGAAAGTTGTCGGATATCAATGGGGAAGTCGAATGTTGCCCTTGAATTTGACCTTGTACTCGATTTTCAAGCTCATTTGACGGTCAACTTTGAATTTTTAAATAGAAACCCTTTTTTTATTGTGGGAATGAAAAGAGCGATAAATTTGACGTTCAGGATGGTATTTTTGATTCGGGTACCGAGAGTCATCTCAATGTAAAGCAGCTAGTTTGAAACCAGACCCCCCTAATTCCTGTGGCAAGGTACTTTTCAGTACTATTTTTCAACCAGAGTATTGAAATTAAGTGGAAAATTTATGTATTCTAAGATTTATTGAAAAAGATTGAATTACAGCTTATATTGTGGGAAATCAATATCAAATATCCATTTGAGCCGATATTAATTTCTGTTTCTGTTTTTGGCGTGATTTAGACAAGCCTATAAATTTTCAATCAAATCCTCTAATAAAACTTCCCTAGACTCGTGAAAAATCCTTCTCAGGATAATTGGCGTGGAACTTTTTTAGTGGCTGGTGACTTAAAGGGACCAAATATGCCGGATTATTAGAGAAACGAAATTGTTGATATTCTTTTGTCTCTTGGGGCATGTTGAGGCCGATATCGTGCTGCGGCAAGGTATTACCGCTATAACTATTTAAGGAGGCTTCCCTACCCGAACCACGAGACAATCCGATGCATTATGCATAGAGAGAAAGAGAGACATTGATCATCAATAAGTAGAAATTGTCGTCGCATTATAATGCAGAACAACGATAACCAACAAATCCTTGTCGTTTTAGCAACGGTTGATTGGGATTATCATATCTCTTGGCACGACATGAAGAGACGTACTGAGATTCCGAGATCGATGGTCAGCAGAATTTTGCGTATTCACAGATTCCATTCGTATCAAATCACGTTGAATCAAGCTTTAATTCTTAATGCCCGGTGATTTCCTCCGTAGACTCAACTTCTGCAATCGGGCACAAGCTAGAATCCGTGAAGATCTTGAATTCTTTAGTTACGTAATGTTTTCGGATGAGGCTACATTCCATGGTAACGAGAAACTCAATCGGCATAATAGCCATTATTGGTCTGCCCAGAATCCTCATTGGGTACGTCATGTTGGCAATCAGTATAGATGGAGCCTTTGTAGTTTGGTGTGGTATAGTAAATGGTTATCTTATAAGCCCTCATTTTTTCGATGGGAATGTCAACGGTGATTTCCTTTCGAATGAGTTACCAGAATTAATGACAAATGTGGATTTGGAAACAAAACGGCAATTATAGATACGACAAGATGGTGCACCGTGTCTTCGTTTGCTGATAGTTCGCCGATTCCTGAACCAACGATACCGAGACAATGGATAGGCATTGGTAGTAACATTACTAAGTGGTGTCCAAAATCACCGGATATGACAAGTGCAGTTTTCCTTTTACGGGGCTACTTAAAAAATATTGTTTATGCACAACAACCAACGACATGGCAAGATATAATACACATTCTATTGTCCACAATTGGAAACTTTAAACGTAGAGAATTCAACATTGCATAAACTTGGACGGGGGTATTTTTGAACAACTCATGAGATAAATTTTTGTGTTACGACCTTAACCATAGCTCTCTAGGTAGTCAATGTCTTATCTTGACCGGTTGGACAGTCTCACCTTGCCTTCATTGGCTGGGTGATTAATACCTTGCTTTCATTAGCTGGGGAGTCAATATCTTGCCCTCACCTGCTGGACATTCTCACCTTGCCTTCATCGACCGGGCTGTGATTCTTGGCTTTCCTTTATTGTAGGCCGGGATCTTTTCGGTCTTGCCATGATGGGTAGGATCCACGCGGAACCTGGAAATCCACCCTGATACGTCCGCGTCGTGGATTCTGGACATTAAGTTTTATAATGATGACTAAACGCAGGCAATCTTTTCTTTGGTTCTAAATAATCTACTTTGTTATAAACGCAGAATTTTACGCGCTTTCAGAATTCGTAGTAAAAAATATAGGTATAATTTAAAAAAATGTATTTGACCTTGAAGGACAGAGTTAAATTCAAGGTCAACATTCGGCACCTCCTCGACAACTAATATGTCTCTACCACTCTGAACGTCAAATTTTCCGCTCTTTTCATTTCCTAAATAAATAAATAGGTTTCCTATTAAAAAAATCAAAGTTGGCCTTCAAATAACCTTGAAACTCGAGAAGAAGGTCAAATTCAAGGGCATCATCCGACTTCCTCTTTGATATCCGACTTTTTTCTGAAACATTTTTTCTCAGAAAGTGTTCTTTCCGAGATATTTGAGTGGTTTGTTTAAAATAGGACACCGAAATAAATATTTCTGACCATTATAGTCAGATTATATATCCTTAAATGATTACCTTACCTCCTTACCCGTGTTTTGCTGAAACAGGAATACTACCGTAATTGTAGTAATGGCATCGATTTTGTTCGCAGATAAAACCTTTTGCTAACATACAGTCCATAGTTGTCCATATAAAATTTGGAGAAGTCATCGCCACACAGCTATTGATGGTTCTATTGGCATTACTGAAAAGTTCATAGCGAAAGTTATTATGGTGCTTTTCTCACCTCCGCTTTGCGCAGGCGACAAATTGTACTAATACCACTCGAATCGGAATATCTTCTACTTAATACTAATTTGCATGAAATTTATGCTCAAATTCAAACATTCATTCGTACTTAATCCAAACATTTCAAATTTAAGGTTGAATTTTTTTTATCAATCATTACCCATTTTATGTCAAAAAACATTTCTACAGCTTTAAAATTTTATTTTTCTACTCCAGTTTTTATAATTTTAACATAAATCACGAGATAATTTGGTTTCCTGTAATTTTCTAAGAAATTTTCATTAAAAAAAGTCATGCTTCCGCGCCAAAACAGTATACCTATATGTTTTTGTGGTCACTGAAACCAAATTATGAGTCTATTTGATCCCAGAAGGTAAGGATCAAGGTCATTTTAAGGCCGAATTCGCAAAAATGTGTAAGTCATTCGAAATTAGGCAATAGGCTAACATAACCGCAAGTAATTAGCTAAATGTAGGGAACAATAATAGGCTTCTACGCAAACAATATCAAAAGTATGCTAGAGCTCTACGTTAAGGCAAATTTCCATTGATTTTTAATTTTACCTACTTATTTTACCATCCATTTTCTCATTTTGGATGCTCGTTTATGGTGATAAAAGAAGGTTACCTACCTTTAAGTTTTTTCTTTCAATAATAATCGTTTTTTAATTTGGCGAATTTTTATGAATTATTAATTTTTCAATAATAAGCTCATTTGATAATTCTTTTATTTTATTTTCTGTCAATATTTTGAACTATTCGAAGGGTCTGATGAAATCAATGATGGTGTATGAGATTCTCATTTGTACATTTTCGGTTTGACATTCTGCTACGTTCTGATCGAGCTTTCCTAAAAGTTTCATTGTTAGCTCTTTAAGGTTCTTCAGATATCCGGCCAAATGGAACGTTGAATGTTTTAATTATATTACTTCCATGAATTAATACTTTGTGCATAGGAGGAGGTATTATGTACCAATGGTAAAGAGTTACACATATTTCTACTGTTTTGAAACAATAATCGTCAAATTTGCTACAATCTATAAATCTTTGACACGTCAAGGCTTGCATTATGTTATGGAATCTCATAATAAGTTCTTTGTCCAGGCCAGTAACTGTAGCTACTTCATCAGGATCTCCAAAAAGGGTGCGAAAGAAATTTCCAGTGTTTGTTGTCCCAGTCCCGCGTTTACTTTGTCGTGTATATCATACGTTGTATATTTTGTTTTATTTCAAAACTTTTTGTTCTTTTAAATAAGCTGCACTTGCTTTAAACTTCATATTGTATGGAGTTGTTGATAATTCAAATTTATTATATTCTTCCTGGCATTGCTTGATCTAAGCGTAATTAAAATCATTAATGAATTTTGAACCAAACCTGCCAATGTTACAACTATTCTAATTCTTCTGATTAGTAAGAAAGTTGCAAACTTTACCATCGATCATAGTACAGTTAAAATCAAGTAAAACTTCGAACGATAGTGTATCGATATCGAAACAATATGTTTTAATTTTTTGTAAAAGATTATTATAAAACTCATATTTTTGCTTGACATCTGATTTACTTTGTTTAATAAATTTAAATTTTAATGGTCGACAATAATGCACAGAGTTTGGTATTTTATATTTCCAAAAGATAGTATTATCACTTTTTAACTGAAGAGGTACAAAGGAAATCAAAAACACATTTTCATCTGACTTTTCAAAGGCATTACGAATTTTGTCATTTTTATTTCAGTTTTTATTACGTGATTCTCATCATCATCATGTTACTAATTTAAAAGACATTGTAAATAATATGAATGAATTTTTCGGCAATATTAGCCTAGATCTTAGCAGAAGAATTCAAATACCAGATAAAACTAAGCTAAAACTACCGACATCAAATCCAAAATCTATTTTCCTTAAAGCAATTAATTGTATTGAACTTGCAAACTTCATATGTAACGTGAAACTTAAAAACGACGGTGTCGATAATTTAATGCAAAAACTATTAAATTACTTTCAAATTAGCTTCTAAAACCACTGGTACACATTATCAACACATGTATAGAAACATTAATCTGGCCTCATGCTCTAAAAAATTCTGAAATTATACCCATATATAAAAGTAATGACAAATATTATACACAAAATTATAAACCAATATCTTAATTTTTAATTAGTTAAAATCTTAGAAAAAATAATATATTATCGACTCTATAATGTTATAGAGTCTTGTAATATCTTCTCCAAAAATCAGTATGGATTTGTTAAAAACAAAGGAATGAAAGACGCGTTATAAAATATAACAAATATCATATATAATAACTCAGATATAAGTAAGCCCATTGATATAACTTTCCTAGACCTCTCTAAAGTTGTCGACACAATCACACATTATATACTACTGAAAAATTATATCGATACGGAATAAGAGGTTATGAGTATAAACCAATATCTAACTACTAATCTAATAGACAATAAAGAGCTAAGTCAAAGGTACACTAAGTGAATCAACAACTGTATACCCAGGAGTACCGCAGGGCACTATTCTCGGCTCTCTACTATTCTTAATTTACATTAATGATATGTTAAAAGAAAATATTATTTCATATGTTAATGATACTGCCATAATAACACAGGGCCTCAAAAAAAATGAACTTGTATATCCTATGTATTTTTGCGCGCTAAGTCCGAATCTGGCATAACCTCATCACTTCGGGTTCAAGGTCAAATTTCAGAAATCAGCAATAACCAATACAGAACATCTGTCTGTTAAGTTTTGGGGGGCGCTAAATCCAAATCCGGTATTTGTTTTTCTCCATGAGATAAGTTTGAAAGTCAGTTCAAGGTCAAAGTTGTTTACTCCAGGAAAAATGAATTTTTGACTGCAGATTCTGAAGGAGCGGGGAATTCTTCTTCCAGATAGATATTCAATTTTTGTTTGATATAACTCTCAAGGTCATATGAAGGTCACTTAATCTTGTTGGATGGAAAATTCGTATGACAATAAGATAATGGCTTTACGTGGGGCAAACTACTATATCGTTATGTTTTCAGGGTCGCTAAATCCATATCTGGTGTCCGTTTGTTTCCCTCAGACCGGATTGGAGGTCGTTTGAAGGGTAGATCCTCGATAATTAGTGAAATCAAGTCATGTTATCATTCTGACATATTTCTTGGGCCGCTGAATCCAAATATAAAGACCGCTTAGTACCTCAAGGTCAAAATAAAGGTCATGCTAAAGTCAAATATACATTTTTGGGTTGGTCAGTTTCACTATTTTTCTCAAATACTAATTTATTGCGCTCCTTCGGAATCTGCAGTCAAAAATTCATTTTTCCTATAGTAAACGACTTTGACCTTGAACTGACCTTCAAACCTACCTCATGGTGAAAAACAAATGCCGTATTTGGATTCAGCCCAAAACTTAACAGAAAGATATCACGTCATGTTCAAATACCCTTGAACCTGACGTGATGAGGTTAAATGAATGCCAGATTCGGACTCAGCACGAAATACTACATAAGAGCACATGGTTTTGAAAGATGATACTTGGAAAGGCGTTAAAAAAACCGAACCAAAAAATAAATATATCAAACTGGTTATCCTTAAAGGGACAAACCACCTTTAAAATGTCGGTGTCGTTTCCTAGAAGTTACTATTCTTGCGGAAGCTGGCTTATATACGCACTGACTATGGCTTATTGTCTATTTCAAAATAGTACTGCTCCTTTTTCTTGACGGGCGACAGCTGCGATGGCGGCATTTTGGTGTAGCTATGTATGTGTATGTATGTGCGTGTATGTATTTATAATATTTTTATATTTAGTTAAGGGGACAAAACCACCTTTAAAATCTGAAACAAAAAATTCAATATTAGATTTTAATTTTAAAATATAATTGAAAAAGAGTTTTTTCCTATAAAAGTGCTTACAATAAACATTAAATATCTAAATTTTTAATGTATTTGAACTTGATATGCCTCCCTGGCGCAAAGCAGACTAGTTTCGATGACTTTTTTCACTGTCCGTAAGATTCAAAGGCTACGCATGGTAGGATTGGGCTTAAATTTTTTGGAGATACTTTTTATACGTGTACTTTCAGTATGAACGGAGGGATTCTTATTTGAACTAGTAGAAGTATATTTTTGTTTAAACAATATTACACCTACTTTGCAATAATTTTATCACTTTTATTAGTGTTGAATACATTCTACTCGTTCAATTCGAAATCCCTCCATTCATACTGTAAGTACTCCTCTAAGAAGTATCTCCACAAAATTTGAGCCCAATCCAACCATGCGTTCCCTTAGAATCCTACGGACAGTGAGCTAAAATTCAGAAAAACAATATTATGAGATATTTAAAAATTAAGATTTTAATTATGTTAGCTATAATTAATACGTTCTCTAATATGTTCAGGATCTCATCTCCTCTTTTCAATGTATTAGACAAGCGTATCCTCGAGTTGGCACCAATATTCCACGGTTGGCTTGGGTTGAACCGCTCTTTTGTTGTTGCATGAGCTGAAATCCAAAAAAACACAAAAATTAGTAATTTAAGTACACTGTACTTATCATACTTAACTCAGTTAATAATACTGTTTATTTTTGTCACATAGACAAACCATTGTAGTAATTCATTGAGTCTGCTACACATCCATAACCTCACCTGTCACTGTTGACAAAGACGGCTCATGCCAGCTCTGCAAAGAATAAAATAAATTTACATTTTAGTTGTAACTAAATTTTATTTATTTATTTTATTAGATAAACGGGTAGTAAACCTAATTTTATTAGTAAAGACCCTCTTACAGAAATTAAATAATAAATACAAGTTAGTGGTAATAAAAATATAATACTTGGGTAAAATATACATTTATAATAAATACATTTATAATAAATACCTTATTGGGCTCCTACTGCATATGACTCCTCTGGGATGCCTTCTCGTATTCTTCTTCTGATAGTCCGGGCCTCTATGGTACTTCTGCATTACACTCCAGATATTCTTCCGATTCCTTCTTGCCTTCCCACTTAGAACACTGTTTGCAATAACTATTTTTTATTGCAACATCCATAACCTTGCCAGCCCTATTTCCTATGAGGCTAGCAAGTCCTTGTAGCGATGAAAAACCTTTCTTCCTCCACGATGCCAGAAAAAATCTTAAGTCACTTTTAAGTTTTCTTGTACTGGTAGAGGGCCTTGGTCTTTTTGACTGATTTTCCTTCTTCGTCAAAAATTCTCTTGGCTTCTTTTTAGGTCTCCCTCGAGAATACTTACTGTCAGGATGAGTACTTTGAAGTTTTCCATTCTTATCCCTCGAAGACATTTTGCACAAAATTTTGCTGCACTACATACACATACACACACTAATTGTCAAGAAAAAAAAGAAAACACAAATGAATTTTAAAAACGAATTTGTTTAAAATTGTCACTTTTAAAACAAACAAATATCGTATAATTTAAAATTGTTGTTAGCAATATCAACATGTAAATATCAGCTGTGTTTATCAACACGTACCAATATGCTGTGTGAACATAGTCGAATTTGAGCTACGTGAAGGTAGTTCGAAAACTCGTTTGATCTCACCTGCATGCGAGTTTCAATATCCGCCGATAAAGTGTCGGCGCGTCGAGCGTCAACTTTCGAATCAATTCCTATTCCATTCAAACGTATTATGACGGTCGTAACACGTTTACATAAAATTGTCAGTATTTGAACATTCATAATACGTTTTAAAATCGAATAAAATTATATATAAACAACTGTGATATAAATCATTATACACAATAACATATATCTATATAATGGTAAAAATGGCTACTTTTTATATTATTTAACATAATTTATTTCACATTTGGTCTTAAAAAAGATAAAATATAAAACTTTACCAAAAAATTTTTTTTTTTAATTTGACTTTAGAATTGTATTTTACGGAAAATTTCCTATAAAAATAAGAAATAAAAGAAATTCGGTTTTTTGAAAATTCAAACGTCGTTTGTCCCCTAAAATACTCTCTGTAAATGTGAATAAGTCGACATATATTACATTTGGCAATTATAGCGATAGTGTTTCAACAAATTTTGAGATAAGGCTGAATAATTAAGTATTAAAAAATAGATAGCTGTAAATATCTAGGTATTATATTCGATTCTAATAAGAAATGTGATAAACATATGAATTATTTCTATAGTAAGACCAAATATTTCCATTTTATTTTGTACAAGCTGGCTAAAGTTATGAACACGAAGACGTTAAGACTAATTTATTATGTATTTTTTACATGGAGTCCTAAACCCTATTTCAAACATGCACATAAGATTATTGAAAATTATAAACAAAAAGCTGTTTATAACTAGCAAACATCCATTCAATATTATACAATTATTTGCAAAGAAAGGGCTATGCTACCGTTGCAATAATCTTAAGACAATGTTCATGAACTCAAGCAGTGTAACTAGAAATTAAAATATCCAGATATCTAAAGTTTACAAGTCTAGTAGTAATAAAAATAGCTATATTGTAGCAATAAAACTTTTTAATATATTATCAAACCACATGAAGAATATTAAAAAGAAGGGATTGGATTGCCACAAATATAACGTCAATATAATGACATCCAAACTAGATTGTCAAACCATCAAACAAAAATTCGGTTATCTATTAAATAAAAGTATTGAAAAAAATACTCCCCAGACGCATCAAATCAATAATTTCGGAAGCAAACGTCCTGCAATGGAAGTCTATGAGGATGTAGTTACCGAAAAATTGTAATTAGATGCCCGCGCGTACATATGTGCACACGAGCTATGCAAACTGCATTTCGTCTAAAAATCAAAATCACAATATGCGAAAGGAAACAATAGACATGATCATTAACACAGCAATCGAAATTGTAAATAAGGCCAAGTTATTTATTGGAATAAGAAATTCTAGTCGAAATTCTGCAAATGAGGAAACTAAGTCATATCAAAGAAAACATGTAGACCGTAACACAACACAGGAACAAAACACCTTATTCCCTGGTAGAAGAATTAGCTTATGCCTTGGCTTGCTTAATAAGAATAATCTTATTTCATATGTTAAAAATAAGCGAATTTTTACCAATTTTAAACTTATCATAAGCATATGTGAATTTTATTTCATATGTTAAAAATAAGCCAATTTTTAACCAATTTTAAACTTATCATCAATGTGCGCGTCAAATACGATCATAACCTATCATTTTCGTTGATAATAGTCTCAATGAAATTAGTCAAACAAAGCACTTATCGTGTCCTTCTCCGTTAATACAGTGTTTATCTTCTTCATAGCTGCAATCATTACAACTGAAAAATTAACAGAACAAATATTATAATGACATGATGCTACAAAAATACAGCTGTGTTCTGCATTTAAAGATATACTAATTTTTTTTCATGCATGTCTGGTGAGTCTTTTTTATATTTAACATTAAGGAATTTTGTATAGAGGCCTGTCATTATAATATTTATTCTGTTAATCTTTCAGTTGTAATGATTGCAGCTACGAAGAAGAGAAACACTGTATTAACGGACATGATAAGTGCTTTAAGCTCAGTATTGTGTGTATCAAAGCAGTGGTAAAATTATTTTATACTGAACAACAAACATATGTAGATTATGTAAAAAACACTCCAAACTTCAAAAGAAACAAGCAAGGTATTTGGCAAATCGATTCTGCAAACTAACAGCTACCGCATGTCATATGGTCATATTAACTACTTAGGCTCTAAGAAAGCGTATTTATACTTAATAGTATATAAGATAGAGATAAGTAAATATAAGTTGTATAAGATAAATATATATAATAGTATATAAGATAAACAGACGTTATATACTTAATAGTATATAAGATAGAGATATAAGAGATAAACAGACGTTTATCAACTCAACGTATCCTCTAAAACAGCAACTAGAGTATAAAGAGATAATAGTTCCAGATAACATAGTTTTCACTTCACCCTGCAAATGTGGTTCGGCTCTACAACATAGCCGAATGTTTTCCCATTACAGAGTGTCTTGGGCAGTTGGACTTATCTGCCTACCGAGATTAAATAAAATTGAAAGAATAAATTTTGCCAGAAATATGAATGCATCAACTGAAACCTTTACCACTGCTAGGCAAATGTTAATTAGATATTGATGAATGGAAGAAACAATAAAAAGTAAATGGTTACTAAAACCTTGGTCTAGCAACATCTTGCTACCAAGAAAAGGGAGCTCGTAACCACATAATTTCAATATTCGTATAGTTATAGCATGGTGATTGGAAATATGTTCAATAGGTACTTGTTACTTAATTATAATTTGCAATTATTATATTAATTAGTATTAAGTTAAGTTAATTTTAAGTTATTAATGTACCGGACTCACGAACAGGTACCTCTGTGGGCAATTCCGTGGGTTGTTATGTAACTTCTACGTAATTATATTTTTTTCTGGTAATAAATCCTTTATTATATTAAGCAGCTATACAAAGACTTTTTTTCAGTCTATTAGGTCATTATTAGGTCATTAGGTCTAGGTTAGTATTAGTTAAATAAAAGGCGGATGTCCGTATATAGAAGACGGAGGTCCATATATCGAAGACGGAGGTTCGAATTCCGAAGACGGAGGTTCGATAATATAACGGGATGGACGCGACACCAGGTCCCGCAGAAGCGACGGCTAGTCAGTTCGCACGCACTTCGAGAAGCAAAATGCGTGCCCGCGGAGGCGGCTGGGTTGCTGAAATACGCGAAGCTGCAAGAAAGGCGATAACGCATGCAAAATGAATAAAATAAGTAAAAGTGATAGTTGTCGTTACAACACACAGTTTATTCAGTAAAAGACGGATATTTACAGCAGCGTGACAAGCATGTAAACTGTGTGAAAAGCGTGTACTCGTGATGAGCTCGAGCGAGGTCAGCGAGAGCGCGAAAGCACTGGTGAGTGAGCAGGCGAGAGAAAGAGAGCTGGTACTTACAAATCGTAGCCGCAACAAAAGGCAGAAACTGGCACGTGCAGCAGGCGGGAAACGCAGGCTGCAGTCGTCGGGTCAGTTTCACAAAAATCCTCCACGAATTCGCACTAAAATCACTATTATCGCGCTCGACAAAAATATATTCTTCGAAGGTCTCGCTCGTAAGCTAGTCGAAACGTATCTATCTCTCTAGTCGCGTATCGCGTTGCTCTCTCTCTCCCTACTCTACTCACCTCTGGCTCGTCTCCGCTGTCTCTCCTGTAAACACATGTATAACTTAACCTACAGGAGCATGCTGGGTTAGATGAGGGCTATCGCTCTCGTCACATGTAATATATATATTTTGCATCATTATATTTAGAAGCCTGATTAATTTTGATAAACTTATAGTATAATTGTTAGGTGATTGTTAGTCACCTAGCAATATAAATCAACTTTTTGCGTGAGTTAATCTCGCGCACGCAACTATACAGTCATGGGAGAGACTCCACTCTTCGAATCTCTCCTGGCTGTCAGCTTAATTTTCCCTTTGGTAGAAACGCGGATTTATTTTATAATAGACTTCCTTATCTTGCACGCTTTCTTGTTTCTTGGGGATCAACTTCAAAAATCTGTCCTCTATATCCTTCTGGTCGAAGGAAAATCCAAATGTGTATATAGTTAGGTGAATCAAATAAGATGCATTCTAGCGAGTCTTTTTAAATAAAAACCTTTTGGCTTCACTTGACCTTTCTTTATTTTCAATTGACTTTGTATTTATAATATATATATATATATATATGCGTGAACTTAAGAAAAACTGAGGAAAGTATAATATAATAAACAGAAATTTTAATCAACAGTAAAACAAAGTATAAAAACAAACCAAAAACTACAAAAAAAATTGTCGTCTGCTCGGCAGCTCGGCTCGAGTCAGAGTGCCTGAGGTAGCGTGGCTTGGGGACGCTTCGGAAGTATATCCGGACCTCCCAAGCGTCTCTAAGCTCTACTTCCCCATGCTGACGTAAGTGCGTCTGCACTCGTCGCACTCATTAGGCCTTACGGGACCCGTCGATGGTGCAAAATTCAAGACTGCAGCGTGGCTTCGCACGTGCGGTCTTGCGCTGTGGAGGGGAAACTGTTTAGGTCAGCGAGATTCTTGGCTACCTGATACTTTTGTGGCCTTGAGTCTCGCTGTACCTTTTATGTGCAGAACTTTCTCGATTTCATATTCGAAATAATTGTTCGCATATAAATATCGCAAAGTTGTCACATAACATCCTCCCCCCTCCCCTTGAAAACGTTTGTCGTCCTCGACAAACTTCGCGGGTCCTGAGGGTAGTGTGGTTCAGTTGGTGGTCCATAACAAGTAAGGTTCAAAGATGTGAATGTATCAGTTAATAAAAAAACTAAAGTCTCAAATCAATACAAAGGCGAACATGTTACAGGGATGATTTGTTAGTGTGCATTTTGATTTTGTATATATGGAGCAAGTTTTTATGACACGTAAGCGTGATGGTTCTACCAATCATTTGTTTAGTTTGGGTGTGCCGTCATACCCTACACAAGATCTATATGTTTTTTATCTTGGTAGTTTATGCGTTTTCCCTTCTTCCTTTTTTTGATACATGTGCTTTACGTTCATTTGTCCTTTGCTCAATTTGGCACAGTGTGTCCCGCACATGATCTATGTGATGTTTATCATGTGCGCGGCATGTGACCTTTCGAATGAATTTCATTCTTTTATTTGCACGATGGGATGGCTTTGTTGGATAGGTCATCTATTTCATGTCCTTGATTTGGTGTTGAATAAAAAGAAGGTAAAGAAAGCTTATTGAACTTAATTCTGGCGGTTGCCACTTACTTGTTGCTGGATTATTTGGCCCCAGGGTCCTTTACAATCTATCTTAGTTCCTGTTTCATTAGTATTGTTAGCTTCCTATACTTAATGTATTACTTATTTTGTATTGTATAAATTGTATATGTATTAAAATTTTTGAATATTGTCATTTGTTAGTACTTATTTCTAAGGTTATTATATCTTATCTTAAAATTTAACAATATATTTTATCTCGTGATATGGTTGGTGGGGTTAGAGTTAAATGGTCCGGGTTTCATTATAAAAGTACAAAAATATGCTTTCCTTTATTATATCATTAAATCTTGTAAGTAAATTGGTTTCTGTCGACGATAAAGTAGGTGAGTTATCCATCAGTAGGTCCAGGATGGCTTATTGTGCTGGAGCCCCATGACTGATGAGGCTTAACGTCTCAAAGCGGTCCAGAAGGTCTTCATCTTCGGCGTCTACCCTATCTTCTTTGGTTGGTAACAATGGTTCATCGAGCATCAGGTCACCGTCAATGCTCTGGTCCAGTAATGAGGTTGGGTTGATTGAGCATCCCTCCTGTTTCGTTCTCTTGCTCAAGATGGTTTCGGCTCTGCTTGTCCATGGTGTGTGTTTGGCGGGGTCTCTATTGGTTTCTATTTTGTTCATGTTGTTGGTGATGCAGCCATTGCATTCTTTCAGATGTTGGTCCCAATTTTTATATAGTATTAGTTGGCCACATGCTCTGTGCAGCAGCTTTGCATTTCCATTTTGGATTTTGTAGACAATTTGATGTTCTCTTTTCAGCCTCGTATCAGCCAATCGATGACAGACCGCATGTACCCTTCTGTATGACTGTTGGTCTCTCGCAAGATGTCTTGGGGCGGCCCATATCTGTCTGTAGAGATGGTTGCGATGGTCCATGGCTTTCTGAGCATCACTGTGGTTGAAGTGCACAAAAGCTAGATATTTCTTATGAAGTTTTTCCTCATCTTGATTTTTCTGTAGTAAAAATCTGATGTGGTCCAATGGTCCAAATGTTGCGAATACTTTTACGAATTCTTCGTGGTCCATGGCTAAGGGTACTTGGGCGCAGAATCTTAGTCCTGCAGTGTCGTCTAAACGTCCAGTTATGATGCTGGGTTTGGGCACTGGCATCTGACTGGGTTTCATTGGCACCCATGTGTCTGATGTGTCTTCTCCTGCTTTCTCTGGTTCCAGGGTTGATGGAATTTGTTCTTGGTTTTCTGTTATGAAAAGTGTGGCACTCTCATTATCTTTGGCGTCTTCGTATGTGGCTAATATTTTGGTTTTTCCGTCTTTGTTGGTGTAAACCAGCTCTATCCACACTGGTCCAAATTCTTTTAGGTTTGCCAATAGATCGTGCGTGGGTCCTATTATTGTGATTGTCATTGTTTTGTCGTTCAGTTTTTTAAAATGTGTGATTCGTGGCGTCATGTCTTTTGTGTCATTTTCTTTTGAGTGGGTACATTGTTGTATAAATTGCAGTTGCGTCTCCTGTGTGAACTGATTTTCGACAGTTAGGCCTAAACCTTGTCTGTTCGTGCATGGTGTCAGAACCGGAGCTTCGACCATGCCTTGAAGATTTCGTCCCAGCCCTTTTCCGCGTTGATATCCCATCTTCATCATCATTCTTTGGGGTATTGACAAATTAGGTTCCTCTGCAAGTTTTCTTTGTACTGTTGATGTGATGTCATTTTCTTTGTCATGACCATCCATAAATTTCATCGCATTTTCTCCTGCATTCAGGGCTCTATTTTTCTGATGTTCATTTTCATATATGACCATCAGTAAATATAGATTTGGTGTTGTCGTAGTGGTGCATGTGATGTTGCAGGGTTCATAACTTCTGAAGAGGTGAGTTATGACCTTTTGGTCGCCTTGAGCTTCTGCCAATATGCTCACCTTGTCAGTGATGTCTAGTATCTCTATGCTGGTGTGGTCCATTTTGCTGGAACAATTCAAGTTGGTTTGAATTAATTTTGGTTCAGGGTCCAATTTAAATATGGTACTTAATGTTTATTATTAGTGGTCATATAACAATTACTAGGGTATGATATATGGTTTTGGGGTCCTTGTGCTTCGTATCCGTTACGGTACGCACTTTGGATCTGATGTTGGTGCCTCTCTTTTTCTTTAATATTTTAAGGTATGGGTACTATTTTTTTTTCTTTTATTTTATATGTGTCCATAGGTGTAAGGGTCCACATTGGATCTTCATATCTATACTTTAAAATTATTGAAATATTTATGATTGAGTGTGTCCTGTCCTAAAAAAAATGGTGATTAGTTTACATTTATAAATGGTATTGTCCCTTTTATTATTCTCTTTATTCATGTGATTTAGTCAGAATTCAGGTCAGAATCCATCTCGACATCCTTTAGTTTGTCAATGTGCTTTCTGACCCTCTTTCCGTTGGGGTATTCTACACTGGTATTATATGTAAAGGTTGCAAAGGCGGTTAGGTAGTCCCAATCATCGTATCTTTCAGAGTATATTCGGATAAACTCTATGAGTGGAGCATGACTTCTCTCCAATGACCCATTTGTTTGAGGTCTGTAACCTGAAGTTGTTAGATGATTTATCTTGAATAGCTTCAGTAGTGATTCTACTATACTTGATAAGAAACTGGCCCCTCGGTCTGAGAGTATGGCTCTCGGAGCTCCAAATTGACAAATGAGATATTTCGCCAGTGCGTCAGCTATTGTCGTTGCATTTAGGTTTTTGATGGGTATTGCTATTAGGTATTTGGTTAAGTTACACTGCATCGTTAAGAGATGACAGTTCCCTCTTGGTGTCATCCTCAATTTTCCCACTGTATCAATTGATACTTTATCAAAAGCTTCTATTGGCGTGTCTGTGATGATCATTGGTTCTTATCTTCTTCTCTCGTCTTGAACCGTTCTATTTTCTGTTCTTGACAGTTTGCACATCGTCTGACGTAGTTTTGAACGTCGTTTCTCCTTCCTGGCCAATAGTATCGTTCCTTTAGTTTCTGGTACGTTTGGTTGATTCCTTTATGTCCTCCTGTCAGGCTGTCATGAAGGTGTCCAATTATTTCTTTTCTGTTTTTTTCAGCGGGTACTTCTGCTTTTCCGTAACACATTGTTACTCTTATTTCACTTTTGTGGAAATGTTCATGAAGTATTTCAATGATGGTTGGGGAGCCCATCTGGTCCAGAATGTCTCCTTTTCGTGCTACTCTGAAACTCTTGATATTTCTATTGAGTAATATTTCTTTTAGGTTCTTGAGTCCTTTGTGTACATTCTCCATTTTTATTGTGTTGAAGTACTTGTCTTTCACTATTATAGTAAATATTTGATGTTTCTTGAAAGGAGTGACTAAGACTTGTCCTGGTTTTGGTCTTTTGTTCTTTATTTTCATTAGATCAATGGCTCCTATTTCTTCGAGTAGTCTGGTAACGGACCACGTGTTGTCACAATCCGCTGATAGAAAATGCACAATATTGTCTCACTTATGTGTGAGGCATTCTCTCACGGTAATCATGTTGTTGGAAATTCGTATGGTTTTTTCAGTGGTACGAGTTAAATCGCTTTCGGATTTTTACTCGCTTTCTCGTGTGTCATGACCTTTATTTAGAGGTTCTAAACCTGGTGGGGTAAGTAGGAGAAAAGGCATTGTGGGTTCTGGTGGTTTCGAAAATCTTATTTCTATAATGGAGCCTTCTTCGGCTTCTATTTCGCTCAATATCCCTAACTTCTTGTGGTTCTTTGACTTATTTCTTGGCGTACTGTTGGCGGTAGGGCTGTCACTTTTTATTGTAGGTGTGACTGATAATGTCTTTCTCACTGGTGGCAAGATTATGTCAGTTACGCTTTCGACATCTGACTCATTTCCTGTGTCCTCATGACCAGATGCTTCTTGTAGCTTCTGTCGTGCTCGTTTTATAAGGGTTTGAACACTTTTTCTCCAAACTTTGTCTACGTCGGTTTCTTTCTCAAATCTTGGATCAGATGTGTATCCATCGTCAGAGAAGTGTGAGGGTAAATCCAGTTGGGTATCTATGTTAGTTGTTGATTCGTCGATATCAGCTTGTTTATCCATTTCATATTTCCTCATGCTTTCTTCAAATTTTCTGCTAGCTTCTTCTACTTCTTGTCTCGTTAGGGTGGTTCTGACTGATAGATTCTTCTGCTGCAGCCATGTCTATTGCGATATTGCTTATGGCTTTATTCTGACTATCTTCTGAAGAAGATGTCTCGTTCTCGGGTACTTCTTGGGCTTCATCTTCTGTAGTGTCTGAATCTGGTATGGGTGGTTTATCTAAGTCGCTGTCTTCATTAGCCGTTGACGATAGCCATGATCTCCTGGATGGGTTGACTGTCATTGAAACATCCGAGTCCATATCAGACGAACTTCCTGGCACTTCTCGTGGTTTGATGGAAGCTGCCTCTGTTATTGCTATTTCAGTTTTTGTTGGCGTCTCTGTATGCGTAATCTTCTTTGTAGCAATGGGTTTGGACGTTTTGCTTAGTCCTCCTTGTTTGATGTATTGTCCTACTGAGCTTTCTACCTGAGCACGTTTTGCTCTTGTCCTCTGCGCTACCACACTATGTTCCAGTTTGGGCGCTTCTTTGTTTGTTTTCGCTCCTATGGGTCTACCTCTGCCTCTGGGTACTGTAGTCTACTCCGATGCTGAGTGTGCTCTGTTGCAAAAACTAGTCTTCTGTGATGGTACTTTGCTTTTAGCCTTTTCTTGTTCTTGTTTCGCTTTTTCTTCTATTATCATCACTTTGATCCTAGGTAAATTTTTGTTTATTTCCTCTTCTGTGGTTTCTGGAGGGTTTCTTGAAAGCGCATCAGCATTTTTGTTTAGTTTTCCTGGTTTGTATTTGAAGGTGTATGCATATCCTGTGAACGTAAACATCCATCTCATTAATCTTTGTCCAGGGTCTTTTCTGCTATGCATCCAATTTAATGGTTCGTGGTCAGACACTAAAGTGAACTTGCGACACAGTAAGTATGGTCTAAACTGATGTAGAGCATATAGTACCGCTAAGCACTCTTTTTCAGTGGTGGAGTAATTCCTTTCAGCTTTATTTAAAGCTCAAGAGAAGTATTGGACTGGATGATCAAATCCATCCTTTTCTTGACTCAGGACTGCTCCGATCGCATAGTCTGATTCATCTGTGGTTAAGGTGAATTCCTTATCAAAATCCGGGAATTGTAAGATGGATTCTTCCATTAGGCATTGCTTGAGTTTTTGAAAGCTTTCGTCACATTGAGGAGTCCATTCGAACTTCACGTTTTACTTTAGTAGGGCATTCAATGGCTTCGCTATTTTAGCAAAGTCTTTGATATACTTTTTATAATATCCAAACATTCCTAGTACTTCCCTTATATTCTTGGCACTCTTGGGTGTGGCTAGTTTGGCTATTGCTGAAACTTTTTCTGGATTAGGTTCAATTCCTTTTGCGCTAATTATGTGTCCTAAGAGTCCAACTTCTTTTCTAAACAATTCAATCTTATCGGGTTGCAAGACTAACTTTGCCTCTCTCAACCTTTTCAATAAGATTTCGTCTTCTTCTTTCATGATCCTTTAAATTTTTACTGTATACTATGATGTCATCCAGGTATACTAACATTTAAATATTTTGTAGTCCTCTGAGGACCTTTTCCATAAGGCATTGGAAAGTCGCAGTAACGTTTTTCAATCCTTCAGGCATACTTGTGTGCTTATAGTGTCCATTTATTGTTGTGAATGCTGTTTCATAACAATCTTCAGAAGCCATCGGAATTTGTTGGAAACCACTGGCCAAGTCAAATATCGAAAAGTAGGTTGCTCCTCCCAGTTGATCCATTATATTCGCAATGTTTGGTAACGGGTATGCATCTCTGATGGTTTTCTTATTTGGTTCTCTAACATCGATCACCATGCGCCATCTTGGGTTGCCATGACTATCTGGTTTCTTGGGTACTATCCAGATGGGTGAATTACAGGGAGAATTGGATTCTCTTATAATTTTGTCTTTGAGATTATGTTCTTCTTCATGTCCTATGAACGGTATGGGATGCATTACATCACCACTTACCATGAGAGCATTCTTATGGTAGGAGATTACTGCTTCTTCCTTCTTTAGGTAATTCCTTCCTAACATGCCATCTTGTTTAATGGGAAAATCGTCTTGTATTATTTGAAATTTTACTGAGGTTCCTCTTATATCCAGGTACACTGATCCTGCTGTCCACACTGTATGGTCTGTGATGCCTCCTAATTCTCTGGCATTTTCAATGCTTATTGGTAAGTTATCGTGCAGAGCTTCGACTTTTATTAGGTTTACAGTTGCGCCATTATCTATCATGAAGTCCAAATACGGTCGCTATGTTCCTTCGGGTATCTTTATTCTTACAGCAGTTGCCTCTATATCTTCCCAATTATAGTTTTCAGGTCCTTTACAGTTCGTGGAACATATCCTCGCGATTTCTCGGGTTTGGTTAGTATTGCCATTACTGGGGCTTTCGTCTGATTTTCTTGCAGGTTCCTGGGATTCAAATCTCGATTCTGGTTGTATTCCTGCATCTGTCTTTGATAATTTGTTTGGTCCATATTCCTTGGTGTTTATTGATCGTTTTGTCTCGAATACTTTTGATTTTGGCTCGTCATCTTGGGTTCGTGACGAGCCTGTTGGTAGTTTAAATTGTCCCTATCATTTTGATTGCCATATCTGGGATTTTCATTACGCCAATTACTGGCATTCCGCCTGTCAGCTCGGTTCTGCGTACTTTCATATCTTCCTGTTTGAGGGTTGAATATTCGTTGACTCGCTCTGTAGGATTGATTATTACTTTCGCGCCAACGGTAACTCTCTTCTCGGTTGTCATTGTAGTTTGGTTCTGGCGAAATCCGTTTCCATAATTTGTATTATTGTAACGATTCACGTAATCCGGAGTTCTGTAAGTATTCTCTTGGTAATGGTTTTGTTGATAACCATTTCTTTGGCGGCGGTTGTTTGAATATCCATCACGTGGTACATTTCTCGATCGATCTTGCACATAGGCAATGTATTCGGGTTCTTCATGTTCGTATCGTTCTTCTATGTAACCTATGAAGTGAGGTTCTCTATGCTGACTGTTCCTGTATTGATCTTCGTCATTGTACCTTCTGTTATTTCTGTAATTCATTCCAGTCCGTGGTTCACTATATAATCTGGGGGTATTATAGCCATGATTCCGACCACGATATGGTCTGGAATCTGGGATTATTTTGGCTTCCATCCTCGTCTCCAGACGTACAGCTTCTTCATAGGCTTCACGTAGTGTTGCCGGTTTGCTATAGTCCACTCTTTCTGCTAAATTGGCAGGTAGACCTTTTATAAATATATCCACTGCAAGTGATTTCAATGGATCCATCATTTCTTTCTTGTAACTATTGCCTTTTTCTTCTTGGAGTGCTGTTTTTGCACTGCCAAGCAGGACGTTGATTTCATCATAGAAATCACCAACGGTGTCATGTTCTCTCATTCGAACATTCTGAATTTTGTTATTAAAATAGCTAAAATTCCTTCCTGGTCCGAATCTCTGTTTTAGATGTGCTATGAGTTCTTCAACTGTGGTAATTTGTTTATTGATTAAACTTTCCTTTGCTGGTCCAGTGATTTTGTGCAATGCATTCTGTAGAAACTGTGGTTGTATGTCTTCACTCACTAGAGATGCTGCATTTCTTAAGTCCTGTATGTATTCTCTGAGACTTCTCTTGCCGTCAAAAGTTGGAATACCGCTTATGCAGTTCATGAGCGCGAAGGTATTTGCCATGCTATTCATCAGCATGAAATTGGAATCGGATGCGTTCGCATTTGTTGTTCTGGCATTTGTTTCGTCGCTTAGATTTATTTTGAATGCTGTTTTGTGTATCTTTTCCGTGAAAATTCTTCTTCTTCTTCTTTCAAAGGAAAAATAGTTTATAATGGGTCTAGATGTTGGGATTGTTTATTCAAGCGGGTTATGGGTCGCTAAGTGTGGGTTTAGGGTCACCAGGAAATACTTCAAACTGGTTCAAGGGCAACTAGATGTGGCCTTTTGTCAAAAAAACTAATCAATTGGCTTCGCGTTTATTTGTTTCCTTTAAAGCGAACTCCTAAAGTTCATTAAATCTTTTGCTTACCTCAGATCGAAAATTTAAATTATTCTCAAAAGCTTTATTATGATTCGCGTTTAATCTATTGTCTTCCCGGTAATAACTATGCAATTGATCATTTACCTCTTTGAGTCTTTTCTCTAATGCTTTCCTTTCAAACAATAATTTTTGCATGAAATATTTTTTTCCTGATCTCTTTTTGTTAAATAATTTTTCTCTGCCTGAGAAAATTTCTTCCTTCATAGGTTGTGTCTTATTGGATACAATGACCGCTGTTAAGCTGGTCCAAGGAGAGCCGCTACTCAGCTGACTTAGGATTCACAAGAGTAGTCGCTGCTAAGCAGACCAAAGTATCAGGTTGCTACTGAGCAAATCTTAGGATATAGAGTGACCGCTATTGAGCAGATCCAAGGAAAAGCCGCTGTCAAGCAGACTTATGAGGTTTATGATGAATAGTCGCTTTTGTAAGCAAACTAAAGGAAAAGGTAGAAAATTCGTCAGCCAATGAAGAATTCTTTTTAAAATGAAATAAGATACATAAGTCTAAAAGTATCTTGACAAATGCTCAAAAACTTCAATGAAAATTACTGTTACGCTCTTGGTTTGAAACAAATGAAAAATTTTGCACTTTCGAATTGAAATAATTAAACTAAATAGAAGTTATCAAAAAGTGAATTTATTATTCAAAATATTCACGTGAATATTAATGCATAAATATTCACTGCATGGACGCATTAGAGTGGTGCCTCAATCGGAAATGATATTGCAAAGATCCTCAATGCATGTAAAAAAAAAAACAAGAAAACAATAAAATTAATGTTATACTATATAATATTTTATAGTGTCCGAATTTCACTCTAATTATTTAAATAATTGATCTTTATTTTAATACTCTGTGAATAATCTCAATTATGATCAAATAAAACCAAAAAGTAAAATTCCCCGAGAAAATTTTATTATAAAAAAAAATTATTTATTTATTTAAATTGGCACTCTAATAATTCATTTATAATAATTAGTTAATGTTTATTGTCAAACATTATCTATCTATCAGCTTTACATGTATTGTAATTTAAATTTCGCGCGCGTTCTGTACTCTTCCAAAATGGCCGCTGTAGAGGTGCCAAGTCACTAGACCTACACCACTATAGTCTCCCTAGTGCCGCGTCTAGTTCCACGCCTGCGCTGGTGTTTGCTCTGAACAAACACGGGGCGTCGGCTGCTACACGCTGTATGTTGCGTGTTTAACCTTCTCGCGCGTCGCGTATTTTTCTCATCAAAGTATTTTGTGTAAAACGCGTTATTCATTGCTGAAACACATAATCTGTGGATTCGCGAGTGTCTCCTCTACTCGTGTGTGCGTTTTGGTTTGTTCTGTTGATTAGGACCAAAGTTGTGACTGAAAATGTTTATGGATCTAACACGATGTATCACAAGCAGTGCAACCTGTTGCTGCTTGTCAGATAAGTATTTTTATTTATAATTTCTTGATTGAATTATCATCAACTGAGCACAAGAGCAAATTGCTTTGTGTGAATTGTACGTTTCTTTTACAGGTGGTGTGAATTTTCATACACCAGGCAAACGTATCCGAGAACTTTGTTCATTTGCAATCACTACTTTATAGGTACGTAACCTTTAAGTTATTTCTTCAAATATGAGTATAAGACAATTATTTTGAATGGTCTTACCCTTTTGTTGTCAACCATTCGATAGAATTATATTATATATTTTGAAATATGTTAATTAATATATGTATATATAGGCTCAGAGGGTCAACCACGCTCTGCGGGGTCTATCACCTCTATCGAGCACCTGCATCAGCTACGCCCTGGTTCGACTGTGGCAGAAATGTGCCAATTCAGCTACTTCTTGCTGGTCGACCAGATTTTGGTGAGTTTTTTTTGTATATGTATGAGTTCTTGTATATTCACAGCTTATACATATAAGAAAATTTTGGTACGCTTGTCTTAAATGGGCCCTTCCCTTCTTAATTGTGTTATAATACTACTCGCACATACTTTAAATTTCTGGATGTGATTAAATTTCACCTTGGTTATCGCTGCTTTTACCGAACAATCCTTCTGCTATATTTATCTCTAACTTTCTTATATCGATTCTTATATTTTATTGGACCGTACATAAAAAAAAACTAATATAATGCTCCATTATTTGATTTTAAATGTTCACAGCAATTCAAACTCTTTTGTATTTTTTTAGATACTCGATGCTGTATCTTTGCATAAAAGCTCGATTGTGACGTCACCGCACGACGCCACGCTATGCTTTCTACGCGTCTGCTATTGCCGATAGCACGCGGCCAGGTAATACGATCCTTTTCTAATTCCTTTGTATTTCTCGTCACTTAGAATGTGTAACGGTAGCGCTCCCCCTTGCCCCGGATTCTGTCAGTCGGGATTCAGGATTCGGAGGGGGTGAGGTGAGAGATAACTATGTTTGGTTGGTTTTAACAACTATTTATATATTTACAAGAAAAAGTGTTCTTATACAGCGTCGTCATTCTCCATCTGCAAACCAAACAAAGTGCGCTTGTTAAAGAAAGACTTATCTCTTTATATCTTATAATCTAAACGGCGGTCGCGGTACTTATTAGCTAACGGAACGGCTCTTAATACTACGCTGGTTATCGCTTTACATTAGTTCGCTTACATTAGTTCGCTTATATTAGTTCGCTTATATTATCGCTTATATTTAACGCCGCTAGGTGTCGCTTACTTTCGAGCACGGCGGTTTGGTCGAGTGTGTACTTCGGTGCTTGCGACGTCCTCGCGAGAACGTGTGCGCACGATCTCGTGTGGACTCGGCACTTGTTCCTATTATCCCCCTACCCTGTGTGCGCACAGCGGTAGGTGGAACGGAGGAACGGCGGTGGAGTGTCTTGCGTGTGGGGTCTCACAGGACCTGATTGAGACGTGTGCGCACGACTCAACCCGGTGCGGTGGTTATCCCTCGTGGCTTCCTTTGCCCTGTGTGCGCACAGCGGCAAATGAAGCGGACGAGTGGTGAGTGATGGTGTGCGGATGTGCAGAGCCTGACAGAGACGTGTGCGCACGACTCTGCAAGTCTCTGCAGTCAGTTTCGTGTTCCGATTACCCTGTGTGCGCACAGCGGTAACAGGAATGATCGAAACAGGGTGATGGTGTGCGTGTGGTTTGTGCAGATTCTAGCAGAGACGTGTGCGCACGACTCTGCTAGTATTTGCAGCCGGTTTTCGGGTTCTGATTGCCCTGTGTGCGCACAGCGGCAACAAGAACGGTCGAGTCGGCGTGGTGGTGTAGTGTTGTGTGCGTGGTGGTTATGCAGATTCCAACAGAGACGTGTGCGCACGACTCTGCTGGTATGTGCAGCCGGTTTCGGGTTCTGATTGCCCTGTGTGCGCACAGCGGCAACAAGAACGGTCGAATCGGCGTGGCGGTGAGGCGGTATGCGGGTGGCGGGTGTGCAGATTCTAATAGAGACGTGTGCGCACGACTCTATTAGTATTTGCAGTTGGTTTCGTATTCCGATTGCCCTGTGTGCGCACAGCGGCAACAGGAATGGCTGAAACAACGGAGTGAGGTCTAGGTACGGTTACTTCGGTATCCTTACCGTTACGTGTGCGCACGAAACGGTTAGATATCGGTAGTTCTTCTAGAGCTCTCCTAGCGGTGTCGTGTGCGCACGGCAACGCTTGGATCGGGAGCTCTGATCGAACTGCCGCCGTGCTGTCGCGGCTGGGCTTATATAGCCCAAGTCGCTGGCGCCAACGCCCTCTGGTGGTGATTGTGTCGAGTGTTGTTGGTGTGTATGTTTAGTGCTTACCGTGCTCTTTTCGGTAGTGTGCGTTGTTTCGTTTGCGCCCGTCGTCGGTTTCGTTCGCGGCTATGTTTACGTTATTCGAGCACGTGTTGCTATCCATGAGCACTCGGCTTGTGCTCATGTTATTGTCGTGCGGGTCTGCCTTTCGCTCGCGATGTTTGTTTGCCTACTTGTGTACATTTGCACGAGACTGATGTCTCGTTGCATTCCCCCCCCCCACTTCGGAGCGCGAAACTAGAGAGCGACGGAGCGGTAAGTTTCGCGGCGCGAGTATAATGCAAAAAAAAAAACTTACGCGCGCTGGACCTATGTGTCGCAGTTCCCCCGTCGCCGGCACCAGTCTCAGTAGCCTTTGCTGGCCGTTGTACCGCACGACGTACTTGCGTACGCCGATTGGTACAACCACTTCGTGGGCGTCTGGGAGCTTGTGGAGGCGTCGGGGTAGTGCTGCTGTTGGGTCCGGGCGGCGTCGTTGCGGTCGTGGCGGTGGGGTTGACGCTGCCCCTGGTAGAGTCGGTGGTGCTGCTGGTGGCGACGGTTGCTGCGGTGGTGCAGGCGGTTGTGGCGGCTGTACCACTGGCTGCGGCGGTGCTGATGGTGGTGTCTGTTGTCGCGGCTGCGCCACTGGCCGCGGCGGTGTTGGTGGTGGTTGTGTTCGCCGCGGAGGCGTCACTGGCCGCGGAGGCGTTAATGATCGCGAAGGTGCTGGTGGCGGTGACGGTGACAGCGTGAGATCGATTGTCGCTACCACCGTGCCACCAGTCAACCTTTTTTTAGCCAGCTGTGCGACGGGTGGTCTCGCCGGTGGTATCGCGAGTCGCGGTCGCGTTTTTATCCGCCGCACCGCTGGCAGATCCTCGACGAGCACGATGCGCGGTCGAGGGCGCTGTGGCCGTGGAGTTGGTGTATAGTCCTGCGTTGGTGGAGATCCGCCAGGACTATACTCCAACGTCCCCGCGGGGAGGTCTCGCTCCAGGGCTGCGAGTATCTCGTCAAGTGTTTCGAGATCGGTATTCATTTTGACTAATTTCAATATTTTCGGCTGGCTATTTATATCTTGTGAAACTTTGTATGTGTGAATCCGTGTGCATTTTCCAATTTGACCTATTGAATTTTTTGATCAAGTCCATAGTTTTCAAGAAAAAAAATAAGTAATGTTTTGTATGAAATTTTTACGTTATTGCCGCCATTTTGTAGAAACAAGACATTTTACATTGATAACAAAAATTTTCTCTGAAAGTGGAAGCATTTTGTCCACCTTTGTCCACTATTGGAGCACAAATTATTGGCGATAATATTATAAAAGAAAATCAAGAAAAATTTTTTCTTTCAATTTTCTCGATTTTATTTGTTTAAATCGGCCATATCTTTTTTCCTAGAGGTCTAATTATCATTTTGACTACGGATTCTAAAAGAGCATAAAATTCTACGCCGAAATATGTTAAAACGGTATTTTTTTAAAGACGGCAACATATAAAATAAATGCGTCGAAAAGTTGACAAAAAATCGATTCGCTTGAGCGTTAATGGGTTAATTTTCCCTTTGGTAGAAACGCGGATTTATTTTATAATAGACTTCCTTACCTTGCACGCTCTCTTGTTTCTTGGGGATCAACTTCAAAAATCTGTCCTCTATATCCTTCTGGTCGAAGGAAAATTCAAATGTGTATATAGTTGGGTGAATCAAATAAGATGTATTCTAGCGAGTCTTTTTAAATAAAAACCTTCTGGCTTCACTTGACCTTTCTTTATTTTCAATTGACTTTGTATATATATATATATATATATATATATATATATGCGTATATATATATATATATATGCGTGAACTTAAGAAAAACTGAGGAAAGTATAATATAATAAACAGAAATTTTAATCAACAGTAAAACAAAGTATAAAAACAAACCAAAAACTACAAAAAAAATTGTCATCCGCTCGGCAGCTCGGCTCGAGTCAGAGTGCCTGAGGTAGCGTGGCTTGGGGACGCTTCGGAAGTATATCCGGACCTCCCACGCGTCTCTAAGCTCCACTTCCCCATGCTGACGTCAGTGCGTCTGCACTCGTCGCACTCATTAGGCCTTACGGGACCTGTCAATGGTGCAAAGTTCAAGACTGCAGCGTGGCTTCTCACGTGCGGTCTTGCGCAGTGGAGGGGAAACTGTTTAGGTCAGCGAGATTTCCGGCTACCTGATCTTTTGTGGCCTTGAGTCTCGCTGTACCTCTTATCTGCAGAACTTTCTCGATTTCATATTCGAAATAATTGTTCGAATATGAATATCGCAAAGTTGTCACATATCAATAATCTACTTTTCATTTTTTTTAATAATTATATATATGTATATGTATATATTTATTCCTTGTTCGTTTGTTTTAATCCGTATCTGTAACAAATATTAATATATTAAGCTAAAAAATTACAATATTGTATAGTAATATAAAAATTAAACAATACTACTTTGTGTACCTAGCCAGTGTACAATGTTTAAAAATGTATACAAATACTAACTTTGTCGCCAAAAATTGTATTAATCTTCTTATACTTTTGAGTAAGTAGCTGCCATTGGCTCGCTTTCAATATTTAAAGGAACTATCGATAATTTTTAAGTACAAATTCATTGCCACCTTGTTCAAAATCTCGCATATCCACAAAATATTCCATCTTCTGGACAAAATAGATCTAAACCAATCTAAAAGCTTCGTAGGTATTTTATACTATTGTTGAGAAATACGTGTACGAGCACGGTTTATATTTTGAGTATTTAGCTATCAAGAGAAAAACCCAGGTAATGCCATAAAACCTTCTAGCGCGATCATGCGCATCAAGCCCACCGATGAACAAATGCCTCCAGATGAGGCATAGAATGTTTCAGGCCCCTTTTTTTATTACATGCGTAAGATGCGCCCAACTGCAGTCTGCTGTAACTGCAGCCCTCTGAGACAGAAGCCCTCTGAAACTGTAGGGTCTGTTCAGTCCTATCACTCGCAGAGGTAACAGCGCTTACTCTCGAGTTTTGCTCTGCATCTTATTTTATTCTGTATAACTATTTAACCTTTTTATATCAATAAATACTGACTACCTTATTCTGCCAAACTGATTGAGTTTATTCTTCCTAATAAATTCAATAACTATTATCCCCACTAATGCCATTTTACATATGAACCGTGGTTATGTAAACGATTGCAAATTACATAAATTTTAAGCTATTAAAACAATATTTTTAGTGTAAACATTGTCATTATTGCTTCCTCCTAGAGGAAACTTTGTAATAGTAAAATTTTTAGTTTCGCTAAAACTTCATAGAAACATGTTTTTATATGTCAGAAGTTCGAATTACGTGTTTTTAGGAAATGTCCGTATGGATGTGTGTGTGTATGTATACCGTGATATTTCTGAAACTGTTCAGTCAATATCAATCAAATTTGACATGCATATCTATTTTTAGATTCTAAATTCGGGGAAAACATTTTTAAAAATTTTTTTAATTGTTTTTTTATGGTCATTTTTTGATTTTTGAAAAACATTATTTTTCTTTTTTTCAATCATTTTATTGTTACAAACAATTCAGATACAATGCATTTAAAAGATAATAAAATGACATATTTTTCCTCGTTTGATCCTCGGGATTGACAGCTCCGTTTGGTTCCAGATAAAATAAAGGTGATTTTTTTTCAAAAATTCATATCTCTGAAGCTAAACATTATAACCTCACGAAAAGAAAATATGTTCATGGGTGACATGTAAAACTATATTCCATTAAAATTTCAAGTGATTTGACTACTTATTTTTTTAGTAATAAATGAAAAACTGATAAAAATGAGTTTTTTTGTGTCTCTATTACGGGCATAGAAAGGCCTTATTGCACTTGAAATTTGGGGAAAAGATAGCTCTTTTAATTATCTCAGTTTAGTTCTTTTAGCAGCTTATGAATACAATTAGTTAACAAGATATTAAAATACAAATTCTTTGTCTCTCACCCTGTATATTCTGTATAGCTGAAAATTAATATTTTTGTTAAACCTTATAACTCGCCAACGAAGACTTAGAATATTTTGACAAAATTTATGGTTTTATGAGGTTATGAGGTCTATTTGGGATATAAATTGCAATTCATTGTATTAAGTAGTTCTGGAGAAAAAGAAATGCATTATTAAATTAATATACTTGAACAATACATATGAACAAGGAAGAATAGATTTGTTTGGAGAAAGCTACGTGCCAATGACTTGGCAGCGGTTTTTATAGGGTATGATGTTGAGTAACTGAGAAACTTGAATAGTTCGAGGCGAAAATAAATATGCAGGCAATCAGAGCATGTTACTTGATGCACATATATTTCAATTTAATCGAATACTTGAAAGTCACACGTCATTTCCAATGCAAACATCAGTATTTATTCAAAAACCAGATAATATAAATCCAGCTCAAATCAATTCAGAGTATATTCAAATTGTTTTTTCTGGTAATAACCGACATGGACATTGGATTTGTATTTGGTAAGATTCTCACGTCATTTGCGTTTTTGATAGTCTTAATGGTAAGACTTTGTCTTAAGACTTGTTTTAAGGCGGTATGATCAATTAAATGGGTACGATTGTGGAGTTTTTACTATTGCTTTCGCTACTTCCATAACTTTTAATGTATGCCCGTGTGGTTTACTATTTGTCGTAAACAAAATGAGACAATACCGTTTAAAGATGTATAATACAAATTCTTTACAAATGTTTACCCTAGCAATGAATTATTATAATAGTACTGAATTTAATTTACAAATTATTCCATTCATAAATAATGTTAAAGATTACAAAAAGTTTCAAGTATGTAATTTAAACTAACAACACTTTTAAAATATAGTAGAATTTCAATCACGATACATATTAAGGAGACAAATATTAAAAATTCTCTACAAAATCTCAACTCAAATTCTATTTCCTAGTGCAAAAAATTCAAATGCTACAGCGCAAAAGATTAGATGGAGGTTCGTATATCGAACATGTAGATTCGTATACACAAAATGGAGGTCCGTATACCAAAGACGGATGTCCGTATTCACAAAATTGAGGATCGGAAATACCGAAGACGGAGGTCTGTATTCCGAAGACGGAATTCCGTACATTCAACCCAAGATGGAGGTCCGTAAACACGAAACCGAGGTCCGTATATACAAAATGGGAATCCTTATACTAAAGACGGAACTCCGTATAGATAAGACGGATATATAATGATTTTTTGAAGATGGAGGTTCAGGTAAATGATTTTTTTTTCAAAAACTTTTAATTTTGTTTTAGAAGATCACTAAAATTGATTAAATGTAATAATAATTAAATTTTAGTAATCCCTGTCAATCCAGCTAGATATCCAGGTGGATTATCTAGCTGGATATCCATCTAATTATTTTCAACAGGGTAAATAATCTATTGGAAATGGGTATTATATAAAATAAAACTCAGAATATTTCAATATATGATTTTACACTTTATTTCTGAGTAACAGAGGAAAGGAGCACATGTATACGCTGTGAGATCTTCTCGCAGACTAACTTGCAGCTAAGGGCTTTAGTGCATTCTGCCAATACATATAGATGCAGTATACGCAATATACTGCCCAAAACAATGGTTCCTTTTAACGGACAGACTCCAAGAATATAAAGTCCAAAACATGTGACGTATCGCAGCACGCAGCGAGTTTAAACTTAAGCTAGTCATAAAAACATAAAGGAACTTTCTATTTTTATACATACAGGAGATTTAGTTTTGTATATACTACATATTGCAGTATTTTCAACACGCCCCCTCAAAACTAAATCTGTTTAACTCCAATTACTATATTGATTTTTCCTACAAATAATACACACCAAAAATATACGCTTATATCCTATTACTGTATTAATTTTTACTATAAAACTCACTCCAAATATTTCAACTAGTATCTATGAAATTTATATGATGTTAAACAAAACAAAATTAAAAAAAAAATTTGAATATATATCTATATCTATATCTATATCTATTATAAACAGAATAAAAGAAATTATTTAACTAAAGAACACATATACAAAATATTGAATTAATTTCTATGAAATAACATGAATGCAAACGAGAAAAAAATATTCTAAAATATATTTATCTATTTTAACAAATAACATAAAATTAAAATTTAAAACCTATGTGCTTTCCTTTCCTTTACTACTCAGTTTCTAAGGAACTACATATGGTTCAACTTTTGTGGCAAGGATTAGGGAAAACCCAGAAAAACCTAATCAAATCATTTCACTTATTCATATTATAATATTTACATGATCCAACTTATAAACTATATACATAAACATCTTTTACTCCAAGCTCATTTGCGTTCTAAAATCCAGAAACTTCATGACAGGTAATAGCTTGGTTAAAGCATCCGCTATTTGCTTACCTGTAGGAACATATTTTAATCTTATTACTTTCTTTTCAACTTGCTCTCTGGAAAAATGATATTTGATATCAATATTGTTCCCGACGTACGCAAGCGGATCGCGGGTGAATACTCCAGCGCAGTATGCTAAGTGCTGCGTGAGTCTCGTGGTTATGGGGCCATTTAATTTTTCTCTCCTTCGGGCGGATACGCCCGGTAATTGGAGTGGTCGCGAGGCAAGGAAAAGGCTGAGAGATTTTTCTTCGCAGACGCGTTTTGAGATGAAGACAAGGAAGGGCTTGTTGGGGGTATGTCGCCCAGATTGGCTGCCATGAGGTGAAAGCATGGGCCGTTGTTCTGCATTTCGGTCGAGAGGGCGTGCGGGTGGGAATGTTTTTAGTTTAAGTGCGTCAATTGGTCGACAAGTTTGCGTGCGCTATAAATTAAGATTATAGTTTTAAGATTTATTATGTATACGCGCTGTTCCTGGCGAAGGTTTTTCTCAAGAGGTTTTTCCTACGTCGCAGGCGATAGCTTGAGTGAATGCGGGGACAGCGCAGGCTTTAAGTGTAAAGACGGCTTACGGCCGCGGAGCACGCGTGTAGGAAAAAAAGGGTCTCTTGTTCGCGTCGCAGCCTTATGGCCCTGTGCTGGGCGCGGCGCAGGGTTTCGGGTTCGTGCAATCTATTTCGGCTCAACAACGAGTGCGGTGTTGGGTCTATTATTATTATTATTTTTTTTTTATAGCTTTTTGCGAGGGAAAATCGACGCGTTCTCAGTTGCATCAACATCTGGCGATTCTCTCAATCCGGGCGAGGAAAACAAGGACCTAGGGAGGGGATATCGTTTTCGGGGACTTCTGCGGGGGCAAGCGTGCCCTGTGTGCTCTACGGAGACAGTCTCGGTCGTGACACGGAGCTGAACGCTTCGTTTTGTGATTTCAGAGTTATTACAATATATTTTCAACTTATTTCCTAAAATCTTAGAGTTGTTCTTTTCATTGCGTGTTTGACTAAAAATTACCTTAGAAAAGTTATATCTTAGTAAAATTTATTGAATTAAAATATATCTACTTTAAAATTGTAGAGTAAATTCATTTAGATATTTTATTTATTTATCTACTGCACAATCTTCGAGCGCGACACTGCTCCCGTGAGCAGCTACAAATATGTTTAGATTGTCTATGACTAGTCGGATTATTGGCTATACTAATAGATCCATTATTATCTTCATAAATTATAATTGGCTTTTCAATACTAATATTAATACTTGATGTTAATGACTTTAATCATAAAGATTCTCTTACTGCTTCAAAAAGAGCCATATACTACTCAGATTTTATTGAAGAATCTGCAACAGATGTTTGTTTCTTTGCATTCCAACCAATTGTACACTGTTCATACATTTTAAATAAATAACCAGTTGAACTATTTTTATTCATTCCAACAAAACCTCCCCAGTTTAAAATTTTTTGAAATGTTTGAAACTAGCACCTTGCTGTTTGTTTTAAATCATATATCGCTTTATTTAATTTGCATACTTGATTATGCTTACTTTGAACTCCCTCTGGAACTTTCATATAAATCTCTTCGTTTAATACATCATTGAGAAAAGCAGTTTTAATGTTCGTTTGATGAATTAATAAATTAAATTGGTTCGCAAAAGCTACAATAAATCTAAAAATTGAAATTCTAGCTACTGGAGCAAAATTTTCATCAAAACTAACTAAATATTTTTGAGTAAAACCGAGAGCAACAAGTCGAGCTTTATATCTACTCGGATTTCCAAATTCATCAGACTTCAATCTAAATATCCATTTACAATCAACAATTTTTTTTATTTTGGTCTATCTACTAGAGTCCATGTATCATTAATTAAATCTGAATTTATTTCATCATTAATTGCTTGTTCCCAATAAACTCTATTATTGCAATTTTTAACTTCTTGAAAATTTCTTTGTATATTATAAACTATAGATAATGCACATAACATAAAATCACCATTTTCATTATAAAAAATAAGAAGCTGTTGCTTAATCCTTTCACTCCTGCGAGGCTTTATTTCATGTACATTTTTAGAAAAAAACTTATCATTTATATCTGTTTCTATTACAGATTTTTTATCACCATTTAAATCAACCATTTTATCCTGATTCATTGAATCAACAATATCTGATTTATCAACATCAGATTTATTTTGTACTGATTTTGATGCACATACTTTACTGATTTTGACAAGTTGTCAGATACATCAGTTTCGTCATTTAATTTACCACTTCCATTTAAATCCATATTTGACGGTGATTTGCAGCACTGTTTGGTGGTGTAGCATCTTTCTCTTCAAGTACTGCTTTCGTCATAGAATCTTCTGCAACCTCCTGGCTAACTTCGCTGAACTGCTTGTTGATTTCGTCAAAAGCAGATTGAGTAACTGGTTTTTGAAAGTCCATAATACCAGCAAAATGGCATAATACCAGCAATACTAAAATGTCCTAAAGTGCAGAGAATAGAATGCTGATGTCAATAATTCTATTTCTTGTGTCATTAATAGAGTCTTTGACTACTGTTGCACTTTTAAGTTTTTTTGCACTGGTAGAGGGCCTTGGTCTTTTTGACTGATTTTCCTTCTTCGTCAAAAATTCTCTTGGCTTCTTCTTAGGTCTCCCTCGAGAATACTTACTGTCAGGATGAGTACTTTGAAGTTTTCCATTCTTATCCCCCTAAAAAACATTTTGCACAAAATTTTGCTGCACTACATACACATACACAAACAAATTGTCAAGAAAAAAAAAGAAAACACAAATGAATTTTAAAAACGAATTTGTTTAAAATTGTCACTTTTAAAACAAACAAATATCGTATAATTTAAAATAGTTGTTAGCAATATCAGCTGTGTTTACCAATACGTATCAATAAGCTGTGTGAACATAGTCAAATTTGAGCTACGTGAAGGTATAGTTCGAAAACTCGTTCAATCTCACGTACATGCGAGTTCCAATATCCGCCGATAAAGTGATGGCGCATCGAGCGTCAACTTTCGAATCAATTCCTATTCTAAATTGTTAGTATTTGAACATTCATAATATGTTTTAAAATCGAATAAAATTATATATAAAAAACTGTGATATAAATCATTATACACAATAACATATATCTATATAATGGTAAAAATGGCTACTTTTTATATTATTTAACAAAATTTATTTCACATTTGGTCTTATAAAAGAAAAAATATAACAGAAATATAAAATAGGAAAAAACCGAATTATATTGAAATTCAGTAAAAAGGTGGTATACAAATTTTGCTTGAAACTTTTTTTTTGAAAAATTTGACTTCAGAATCGTATTCTACGGAAAATTTCCTATAAAAATAAGAAATAAAAAAAAATTCGTTTTTTTGACGATTCAAAGGTGGTTTGTCCCTTTAAAACATTTCTTCGAGTAATCAATATTAAATCTTTCCAAAGAAAGTTGTTACTAAACCTGAAAAAATGCATCTAATAAGCTTATAACTAAGACAAAAAATAGCGAAAACAATGACTCCTACCCGGGATAGTGGTTCCTCTTTAAAAACAAAGATAACTAACAAGAATTAAAAAAAATCATTGAATCTAAAGAATAAGCTCGGTAAAAGTTATTCATCAATAAATAATTAATAAGCTGACCAAGTTTTGTAGCCAGTACAAGCGAAATCACGCCGTGCTGAACCACGTGCCGTGCTTCTACTCTTCAGCTTTCTATTACTTATTAAAATAATGGAGCACTCGGGGAAAAAACTTTTTGATGTGAAAAAACATCAGCTTTTGTTTAAACTTCACTAGATAAATGAAAAATTTTGGGAAATCTGACCATACTATTGGCTAGTTGAGGAAAACATACATCGAAATAATATCTTGAATTTTTATACGTGAATTTCGTACTACCTGCGGGACTTGAATAGGATTTAGCGCTCGCGCAACGCGCTAGGATAGATGACGTGAGCTATTCATATTTCGAAATTTCAATAAATATTAGATTAGATAAAATAAGAGTTATAATATTTATGTGATTACTCCTGTTTTTTATTCACAGTTGGAAAGCAGCGTTCTGTTTCGCATGCATGACCTCTGCTTCCATGAAAAAATCTTGGATAATATAACCGTTCCAGCAAGGAGTCATGATCTGATGACAGAGATTTTGAGGGCGAAGAAGAATGCTGCTTTCAAATGGTTATGAAAGAAACATAATTAATCAGGTAAATATTACAAACTACATCTTATATAATATTTATTGGAATTTCTAATATAAGTATTTTTTGTTTTAGCTCATTCAAGCTAATATGAGATTGGTCATGAATTTCTAAAAAGCGTATATAAACTACAGGTTACCTTTTTGTAATTGGCTTTAATAAAGAAAAAAGAATTCCAATAGATAAGATGAGAAAAACAAACTAATTTGTCTATGTTTTGTCAGGTCATTAAAGCTACTATGAGTATGGTTATAACATTAAAGTAGGTATGTAAACTGCAGACAATGTTTGTATAGTTAGCTGTAATTAAGAAAATTAATCCCTGTTGTTTGACGAGTATAAGAATTTTTTAAGCAATCTTATTAGATATTAATTAAAAACATTTTTGTTTTTCTGATTTATTACGTCAACCTGAAGAAGGATCTCTCTCTCTCTCTCTCTCTCTCTCTCTCTCTCTCTCTCTTTCCCCCATCCATCTTCACCTGAAGTGCCATAAGTAATTAACTCATTACTCATGACGCCAAATAATTATTGTAGAGAACGCTTGAGAGTATACGGGCGGACCGCCGCCTGTCATGGCATATGGGAGAGAGCCAGCAGACCACACATGCCGCGCTCGCGCGACCAGCTTAGTGCTTCACTTGTCGAGTAGACGCCTGCCTGACCCCCGCCATCTCTGTTAGTAGCAAAGAATACGAGACCGCCGCGGCAGCTGCGTATGCGTCAAAGATATTAGATTAGATTAGATTAGATTATTTTTTATTGCTGTACATTTTGTTGTAAAAAAATATTTAAAAAATACCATAGTTTCGAGTGGATGAAAATGAGATTGTGGAATGAAAGATGCTGTGATTATTGCGGAATGTGGCTAGTACAGTAAATAAGTTTAATGAGAGGATGCTTTTGAGATTTCTAGATTGGTGAAGTACGTTTGGCTTGGTTTTTATACGCCGAGGAACTTATTCAATATAAGGGCCTCATATCTCTGCAACTCATTGTCCTCTCATTTCCGCGACAATAGATCGATATCACTTTTTGAAAATCAAGTCAAACATAGAGAGAGAGAGAGGGGGGGGGGTAGAGAGACAGCGAGAGAACAGCCGCCTAGCGTAGAGCAAGATGTTTTGTAACAAAAAAGGATATTGTAAAATAGTAATAAATGAAAAGAATGGTTGATGATTGCCATTTGTTAACTCGTGCCGAGAGGTCGATAATTGATCTATCGCATAGGTTTGCGCATGCGTTAAGATATGTGAGTGTGGGTCTTGGTGCTCAGCGTCATGAGCTGGGCTCTTGTACGCCGGAAAGCCAACTTGTAGCAGGCCTCTAAGTATATTAAGTTTCTCCACTTTTTCGCGTCGCTTTTCAGAGTAGGATACAGCTTCGAACGAGAGGACGGCGAGATTATTGAGATGTATAATTATAAAGTAAAGTCTAACGATTACAATTGTGATCGTATATGAAATTGCCGTCGAATCGTATTACATTTTATTTATTAGTTTTTTATATATACTTTTAGCTCATAAAAGTTAAATATAAAATAATTTTGACAATTATTTTATAAAAATAATTTTTCATTTTAGATTTTAAAGGTGTTTTGCCACTTTATACATCTTTATTTTGTTATCCAGGACTTATTTCATTCTAGCTCTCTTCGAAAATTCGAAAATCGATTATTATATCATAGGTATATGATTATCAGATTCTTTAGTCTTCTTCCTAGTATCTGTACCATTGCTCGTATAAATGATGCTCCAGATACTTTTAGTCCAAATGGTAGTCCTCTAAACACGTAGGTCTGTGATTGGCATAGGAACCCTGTGTATTATTGGCTTTTTTCATGCAACTCAATGGTCCAAAATGTCTTATTTATGTCTAATTGTGTAAACCACTTAGCATTTTTAACTTTTGGATTTTATCAATATTTGTTTACTTAACGTGGTCAGCTACCATCTTTTTGTGCGGTAACCTACTATATGGGTATAATGTCAACTATCTATTTTTCACTTTTGTTACTACTAAGAATGTTATACAATCCATTAAGGTTCACTTTATAACTCTAAACTTTTCCATTTCATCGAATTGTTTTTGAACCATTGACTTTTGTGTTTGGGCTGTTGGAAATTAATAACCTTTTAACGGTTTCTTGCTACGCATCTTTATATAGTATGTATAGTTCGTTATTTTTCCTATTCTTTTGAGAAATATATATGCGAAATTGTTGAATATTTGTTCAACTTCTCGTTTTTGTTTTTCAACGTTGATTTCAATATCTAATTGGATAGATAAAATCTGCCTTTCTGATTTAAGTAAGTTGCAAGTGATCTTTTGTATTGAGCGTATTGCTTGTGTTTTTTTACGCTCAAAAATGATATTTCTTTGCTTCTTCCTAGAGGATGCTTTGTAATAGTAAAATTTTCGATTCCGTCAAAAACAGGTTAGAAATCTACTTTGACATGTTTGAAGTTCAAATCACGTGTTTTTAGAAAATGTCCGTATGGATGTATGTAGGTAAATGTGTGTATGCGTGTGGATGTGTACCCTAATATTTCTGGAACTACGCAGTCAATATTAATAAAATTTGATATGTATATCTATTTTTGGATTCTGAATTCGAGAAAATAGTAATTTATTTATCCAACTAGTTTTCGTTTATGCCATTTTTTGATTTTTGAAAAATACTGTTTTACATTTTTCTCAATCATCCTATTATTACAAACAATTCAGCTATGATATATTTGAAAGAGAATAAAAATATTTACTTTTTGCCACTTGGTCCTTGTGATCGATCGCAATATATAGCAGCAAAATGAAACTGGTAATTTTTTTGAAAATGTCATATCTCCGAAACTACACATTATAACTTCACCAAAAAAATCATGTTGATGGATCACGTGGCGAAATAAATCTCACTAAAATTTCAAGTTACTTGACTACATATTTATTTAGTAATAAATCGAAAACTGAAAAAAATAAGTTTTTTTCCCTAGATTACGGACTTAAAAAGGCTTAATCCTCTTGAAATTTTGGGAAAGGGTAGATATTTTATGTATCTTCGCTAAGTTCTTTGCGCAGCTTTTAAAACCTTATAGTCTGCTAGATATGGTTAATTAAATTTAAACATTTTTTTTATTTTTTATATCTTCTAAACTAAACAATAGACTGCTTAAAAAATTGATTTATAATAGTAAAAAATAATTATTATTAAAATTTTTAATGAGTTTGTTGATTGGTTCCCGAGTTACAAGCTAATCTCTACAATTCGATTTATCTATACAGTTTTGCTTCCTCCTAGAATATTTGAATGTTACATATATTTAATTATTAGACTATAAATTTTTCTAAGTTTGCATAAAGAAAACGTTACAAAAAAGTATTAATATATTACTATATTTTAATACAATATTTTATTTATTGGAACTATGAATTAAGTTGGAGGAAGCTACGTGCCAAGGAATTGGCAACGGTTTTTTAAAATGAAATCAAATGCGGTATAATAGGATTTGATAATTTGCTCACAACAACCTGTGGATGATTAGCTTTCTTATTTTCGACTTTCATTTCTAATAGTATTCGTTTGTTTATTTTGGTTCTTTCTCCTAGCGCTCCTCTGATTGTTGTAATGGCTGCCAGTAGTTTTCTCACTTTTTCTTGTTGTTGTATTTCTTTTATTGTATTTTCTATTATCACTAATATCTGTGACAACTGTGTCGAGCTAAGCCATTAGTGACATGTCATATAACAGTATACGTAAAGATGGACGCACTATCTGACTGTATTGATTTTCTTCGTCAGGCTTTCCCTCCTCGCTCAACTCTTCCATTAACGTATTGATTTCCTTTCTTTCGAAGTTTGATTGTTATTCATCTTCAGTTTCACAATTAGATACAATTTCCTTTGAGTAATAAAATGCGAAAGCAAGTCATTGACTGATTTGAAACTTTTAATCGAATGTGTGATGCTTGGGAATACGTGCAATTCGTTATCTAGGACCTCATACAATAAACTGAAGATATAGTTTAGTTACTTTCGCTCTTTCCACCACATTTTTTGTATTGCTTTAAAATCTAAATAGTACCTAACAAATTTCTTCATGATTCGTCTAAATGCGCCTATTCTGCAAGACATTCGAATATATCAGGTTTCCACTCTTAAATCACTTTTGATTTAATTTGCTTTTTCTTTGAGCCATATTAGTAAGTTAAACCCGCAATCTCACGATCCTTACAAAATGTATACTTACCCCGCTTTTCCACGAAATTTGTTAGACGTCCCTCCACGGTACCAGAAGTGATAACCCTTCATATATCTTTAGACTGTATACAAGGGTCTTCCGCTTATAATCAGGAATATATCATCCGGATAACTCAAAGACCAGAGAACTGCTTATATCCTAATAAGCATCTGCCTACAAGAACATCCGCTTTCGGCGCACTGGTCAGTGTTTCTGTATACTTAGAATAGCGGGATCTTTTGCAGTCGCATAAACATTTCGCAAAAATAATTTATAATACATATTTTCAAAAATATTGTATGGCTTTCACTAGGAAGATGCGAGAATATTTATATAAAAATATAGTATACCTTTCTCGAGATACCTGTTGAGGTTCGGTACCACGCGGTACATCTGAGGCAATATTTTGACTAATCTTGTTTATATAATTAAAGGTTGAATTAAAAGTCAGTCCAGTACTCATCCACAAAAATATGTTAGATCCAAGCTTATTTCCTGAAGTCCAAAAATCATGATCTGCGTATCCTGCGTTTTTCAAGTATTTCATCATTAAGTCGGCCTTCTCCTTAGTTTCAAAAGATACGAGTTGTAATCCAAGTGAACGGCAATATTGATATGCCAAAAAATAATTTAAATCACGACTATAAGGATTCATTCGGGAGATATAATACTGGACACCATCAAGTTGAATTGTTGTTATCCTTTGAGCTGTGCAAAAATTCTTTCATTAATAATAGTTATTTATTGTTACAATTAAATTATTTTATTTTATTGTAATTATAGCATAGCATATGTTAGAATCCTAGAAGTCAATATTGCTTAAAAGTTTTCGGTATGTGTGCATGTACGTCGGTGTATTTGGCTGCGTATACGTGTGTGTGCGTGAGTGTGTATCCTGGACTAATACTTTGACGGATTCTATGTTGCCCCCTCCCTCTCAGAGTGATACAGATTCCGTACGGATTCTGACTCACCCTTTCAAAGTGAACCAGAAACCGAAAAGAGAATTAAGATACCTATAGTGTTTTCTACTTTGTTTCTCTTTTTTAAAATTTTTTTTTGCAAATGTTTGTATGAATGATGGAATAATTTTATCAGTTTGTGACAGTGCACACGCTCACTAGCTGAGCATGTGCCTAGTACACATACACGCGCACGCAGCGCGCCTATACACACACACACATACGCAACACTCACAATTACATAATCAATCGACCAAGCAATGACAGAAGAGAAAGGGAAAAAGACAAAATACCGCGAAAGAGAAATCGAATGATGGCTAAAGTGGACATAACCTGTCGGCCTAGACAGAGATAGTTGCCGCCGCTGACTTAACCTGTCAACCAGACAATGGGACGGAAATAGCGAAGTAGTAGACTCGTCGAATAGTGAAGCAGGGGACTAGGCATCAGTGCGCACTATTCTCACGAGATTGCATTAAGGCTATCAAGCAGCGAGTTAACAAGAGAGAAACGTCGGAGAAATTAGTTGCCGTCATGGAATTTGGGGAGCTGAGGGTGAATGCCGCTCAGTTAAAAGAAGTAACTAATGACACTGACCGGAGTTCGACTGCCGAAAGAGTAACTTTCTCATCTGAACCTAAAATAAAGAGGTTCAAAGGGGAACCCGCTATAGTAGAGGCGTCAGAACTACTAGAAGATGTACAAATGCAGTGTACCAAAGAAAAACTCCATGAATTGGTAGATACGGAAGAGGATTCCATAAAACTTCAAAAGATAGAACTTGCAGTCGATCTACTATTGGGCAGCAATGACTCAATGGAAGTCAAAGCACTTTTTGAGACCAGAAAAGATGAGGAAGTGGAAGATATACCGCCTGAGCCGAACACCAGTTCCACCAGATATAGAAGCGCATTTTGAAGATCTGGAAGATTCTGAATCTCGAATAGCAACCCCTACCGCTCATAACTCTGATTACCTATAAGTAGCCTTAGGCGAAGTAGCCTATCGAGCCCTTTTCGATCCCGGAGCTGTTATTACTAAAGATCGACTACTGAGGGCTCGAGCGTCCATTCAAACGGTGACAGTAGGCCTATCACCAGTACTAGGTTTCCTAAACATTGGGTTTGAACTGGATGTCATAAATTCTACCGTCAAAACTGGGACATGATGTCGTGTTAGGGAAGAATTTTTGCGAAACGTTTAAAATCGATACCGACCATCGTGGTTAGTGGAGGGACAACGGCGGCGAATGGCGAGACTTCAATTGCCTAAACCAGTCCCAAGAGGTCTTTGCTGAATGTGCTGGTATTTTTGAACTGAGAGAAGAAGAAAAGCGCCAAATCGAATAGATTATGGGTCGATTATTGCCGAAATATTCAACAGAATTTTAAGTTATACCGATTCGACAGAGCATCACATCCAATTGACGCAGGACACGCCAGTAAAACAGAAATTACGCCGTAGATCACCAAAGGTGATTGCAATTATACAAAAAGATGCAAGAGAGTTAGAAAGGCTAGGAATAATAGAGCGATCTGCCAGCGACTTTATCGGTCAACCAGTCCTGATACCAAAGCGAGAAAGAGACGAATAGAGGCTGTGTGTCGACTTCTCGGATGTAAATAAATATACCAAAAAGGATGGATAACGCCTACCATAAATGGATGCGATTCTCGTTAGGTTGCGAGGCGCCAGATACTTAAGTGAAATCTACCTGCGACAAGCTTATTATCAAATCAAGACGGAAGAGAACAGCAAAAAGTATACCGCCTTGACTATTCCGACGGTATGAACTGGAAAAGTTCACTAAAATACCATTTGTGCTTGTTAATGCTCCCATGACACTGCAAAGGTTACCGCCGAGAAAAACTTTACCATCACGGAAAAAGAATGTTGAGCACTAGTCTGGGTTATAAAGAAGTTGAGACCATATGTAGGAGGCTACTATTTTCCGTCATCACCGATCATAGCGCCCTTCGTTGGCTTCGTTCCTTAAAAGAAACATCGGGTAGATTAGCAAGGTGGGCACCAGAGGTACAAGAGTGGGATTTTGATATTATACACAGGAAAGGTGCGAATCATCACATACCCGACGCACTTTACAGGATGTTCGAATCAGATATTGCCGCCGCTTTACAGAGTTAGAGGAATCACCCACTACATTCCCGCAGTGGAGGTTGGAAGACGGAAAGTTATACAGATTTAAGAAAGATCCGTTACTGGATCCCATAACTAGTGGAGACGAGAGTTGGAAACTGGTAATATCTGAAGAGCAAAGAGAGAATGTCTTGACCATCGCGCACAGTGAAATTACCGCCGGACATTTAGGAATCGAAAAAACGTATGGTTGTATAGCTAGAGAATATTTTTGGCCCGGGATGTACTATGATGTACATTCTTTTGCCAACTCATACTTGCTCTGTCAGCGATATAAGGTCTCCCAACAGGAACCTCAGGGATTAATAGGAAAAAGGGTTGTCAAACAGCCGTGGTCTGCCGTTGCCACCGACTTGATGAGATTTGCAAAAGTCAGAACAAATACCTCATAGTTTTCTAATACTTATTCACTCGTTAGGTTGAAATCAAGCCCTTGAGGAAAGCTGACGAGAAATTTGTCGCCAGAGCCTTTGAAGAGTTAGTTCTGTTACGATGGGAGACACCTGAATATCTTTTAACCGACAATGGCACCGAATTCGGCACAAAAATCTGTCACCAACTTTGAAGGAGTATGGGGTTACCCATGTTACGACACCTTTGTAAGACCCTCAAGCCAATTCAGTAGAGTAAAGCAATCGCACTCTTAAAACCACGATAGCCGTTTTTTCTGACAGCCATAAAGACTAGGATAAGCATGTACACGAACTTCGACACGCGATAAATACCGCCATCCTGCCCACTTTTAAAACATCACCCACATTCCTAAATTACTATGGTAAAAAGCCTACGGAAGAAAATAGCGGGAAATAAAGCCTTAAGTTACCAACTGATCCTAAGTCGTGGGAAGATCGGTTGAAACGCTTGGATGCATTAACCTCTTCTGACCGATGGCCTTATACGGATTACTTACTAAACTCGTATGTTGAGAGGTCACTCATAGCTTTTTTGATAAAACTTTTGTTCTCATTTTATTCTACTAGTAAACAACAAACAAAATAAATTTAAAGAAACATTTTGAATTAATGTTTACCTATTTTTTACGGCACTAAAAATTGAAAAAACAGGTTTTTACTTTTGAAAAAATAATAATAATTATATTAAAAATATAGAACTTTTTATTTAAAATTTTTTTTTATAGAATTTATGTAGTAGTTGGATACACAAAATATATGCGCTAATAAGTTTATCAAAAAAATTAAATTTTTTATACTTTCCATTCAATTTAATGCTGGCCTCGTATGAGGCCTTACAGAAATAAAATTAGTTCGAAAATTAGTTTACTAATCTTCTATAATAACAAGGAACGTGATCAAATAACTTGACAATCAGCAGTTTGACAAGATACGAAAATTTATATACAACTAAAGCTAGTACATAATAACTTTATTTGACACAATGAACAAGTATGTATGCAGTACATTTATTTGGAACTTTTCGGAGCCCCTTTCGTACAATAGACGCTCTTATATACAGGGTGGGCCATTTTAATCAAACAAGTCTAATAACTCCTAAATTAAGCCATGAACAGAAAAATTGTTCAGATGAAAGTTGTCCAGGGTCAAGGGGAAAAGTTTTTTTGCAATTAGTTTTGACCTTGAACTCAAATTTCAAGGTCATTTGAAGGTCAAATTTTTTTTTTTAAATAGGAACTCGTATTTTTGATAGCAGATTTGGAAAGAACAGAAAATTTTACGTCCGAAACGGTATTTCAAATTTTTTTTTCATGACCTTCACAAGGTAATTTCAAGGTCAAATGTTAAGAAATACTGCAATTGCTATTTAGTCGCATTTTCTGATAGAATAATCGTAGTTAATGTACTTTTATGATGAATATTCAAACCCAATGTGACAATGACCATGAAAATATTTACCTCGAAAAGAAAATAATTCCCTAATTTCAGCGCTACCTAGGAACAACGACGTGGACGTATTAGGATTATGTTCCCTTTGGGGTGCTCGTGATGGACATGTTCGTCGTCAACACAGACACCACGAATACAACGAAAATGATCCTATTGTTATAGCCGTCTTAGCAGCTGTTCATCTCAATCCATAAATTAGTAGTTGACAAATTGAAAGAGAAATCGGTATACCACGAAGAACAGCATTGAGAATTCTCAATAATCTACACTATCACGATTACCACATAAGATTAGTTCATGAGCTGAGGCCACGCCATTTTCTAATGCGTATTAACTTTTGCCAGTGGGCTTTAGGAGTTTTACAAAATGATCCAGATTCTTTCAGATTAGTTATGTTTTCTGACGAGGCTATATTTCGCAGTGATGGCTAATTAAATAGGCACAATAGTCACTACTGGTCACCTGTAAATCCCCACTGGTACAGGGCTATTGATCATCAAAACCGATGGAGTTGCATGGTGGGATCATTAATGGTTACCTGATTGGGCCATATTTTTTCGATCAAAATGTTAACCAGAATAGCTATTTGGCATTGCTCAGAGGTCGACTACCAGAGCTTTTAGAGGATATTGACTTGGAAACGAGAAGAAGAATGTGGTTTCAACAGGATGGCGCGCAGGTCCCCACTTTGCGCGAACAGTGCTTCTATTTTTGAATAAAAATTATAATGGAAGATGGATTGGTCGCGGAGGTCCAATTAACTGGCCATCAAACTCACCAGACATGGCATCCCTAATTTTTACTTGTGGGGCTATCTAAAAAAAAAATATGTTTTGCACAGCAGCCAGAGACTAGAAATGACACGAGGAACCGCATTCGCAGAGCTTGTGCAGCGATCCCAAGAGAAATTTTGCTCAGGACAGTACAGAATTTTCAAAGAAGGTTAAATTTGTTTCTTCAAGCAAATGGAAGAAATTTTAAGCATTTATTATAAAATAGTAAAGTGAGAGGCAAGGGGACTCACGATAAACAAGCACCCCAAAGGGAACATAATCTTAATACATCCACGTCGTTGTTCCTGGTAGCGCTGAAATTAGGGAATTATTTTGTTTTCAAGGTAAATATTTTCATGGTCATTGTCACATTGGGTTTGAATGTTCATCATAAAAGTACATTAACTACGATTATTCTATCAGAAAATGCGATTAAATAGCAATTGCAGTATTTCTTAACATTTGACCTTGAAAAAAAATTTGAAATACCGTTTCGGACGTAAAATTTCCTGTTATTTTCAAATCTGCTATCAAAAATAGAGGTTCCTATTTAAAAAAAAAAATTGACCTTCAAATGACCTTGAAATTTGAGTTCAAGGTCAAAACTAATTGTACAAGAAGATGTCCCCCTTGATCCTGGACTACTTTCATCTGAACAATTTTTCTGTTCATGGCTTAATTTAGGAGTTATTATTACTTATTAATTTAGGAGTTATTAGACTGTTTTGATTAAAATGGCCCACCCTGTACATATAAAAGATCAATAAACTAATTTTTAAGCAAACGTTTTTTTCACAATTTTATTCCTACAAGTCCTAGTGGCCTAATATGAGGCCATGTGTGATATATGCAAGAAAAACGTGAATTTAGAAAAGTTTTTTGATTATATCTTCTTTTGACACAAAAGAAGTGGTCTGTTCAAGAAACCAGACCTAGGGACTTCCACACTGATGCACTGCGCTTGTGCTTCGCGTGCGCTGTGCTGTGTTCCGCGCGTTTGCGCTCTTCAAGAGCATATTGGGTAGCTGCACGTTTATACTTTTAACTACTCTGTGGTTTAAGTGAAGCGGAGAAAACGCCGAGGTAAGACATGTTAACTACTCCGACTCCGATTTACGTTCGCTCGTGGGATGTTTGATGCCATTGTTTTGTTGCTCCAAAATAACACATGTAAGCATATTCAATAAATAAAAATGAAATTTTTGTGATATAAATAATTATGTAAGGTAAATTTATTTTCAAATATTTTATTGAAACCTAATTACAAACCAGTAACTAAAAATATTTATAGATTATTGAAAAATTATGTGCTCCAAAAAAAGTTTTGATTTTTATATTAAACAATAAGTTAGAAATATTTATCATTAGTATAATCATATTATTTAAGGTTTTATTATAATCACTTATCAAATTATCTTGTACTTTGCTAAAATAAAAAATTAAATTATTGTAGAATATATCCTGTATATCAACCTTCTAACCTATCTTCGAAGAAGCTAGTGCAAGGAAAGAATAAGTAAGTAGTATTAATAAATAAGAAGTAATAAATAATAATAATAAATAAATCTTTACAAATATTAACACTTTGCTATATTAAAATACGTATACTTGTTTAAAATAGGTATATATGATTTCTGTCTAACTTTAGGTTTAAACTTTATTTTTTATCATCTGTTTATTAAAAGTAATATATTGAATGATTGGTGATTTTATATTTTATGAATCCAATAATTCTTCGTCCTCATCACTTGCAAGAAATAAACTATCTTGTAATTGTATATAAAATAATAATTTTTTTAATATTGAACATTATAGTATATAATATTACATCATATTATTAAATTATGCATACATCTGGGTTAACTGCACTATCCACAATGTTTTTTATATTTTCAAACGAGTCATATGTAATATTTGCTGTGAAATTATTGGCGAATTCTGAAAATCCTCTTATTCTTCTAGTCTGAATCCAACTGCTGCTGAGACGTTCATGCAAATCGTTTGTAACGTGGATTGCTTCTGACCACAGGTCACGATAGACATTCGAATTACTGCAATAAAGATCTGACACATGTAAGCTGGTTGTTAGGAAGTTCATTTCTTCATGGATTACAATTATTGGTTGCTTGTTTGATGCCAGTTCCAACCTCTCTCTGATTGCAAGTAATATAATCTTTTTCAAAGTATGGACATAATTAATTGGTTCTTCTGCATGTTCTTGAAAGATTATAAATGTTTTGCTTCTTTCTGTACAAATGAAATACATTTTTCTCTGATCTACAGGGTGTTCGTATAAGCCAATTGCTATATGGGGATTTCCACAGAAGTTTTAATGTTAGTCAAAATAAGTTTTTTTTTTTTAATTTGCGAGCACATTATTATCCTTCGGTACATATGTTCATGTACCCACAAACAATGCTAATCCAGCCGCGTAATTCATTTATAGTCAACGGCGCAAAGGTGAGAGGGTTAACAATAAAAAAGCATGAAAGACCTTTGCGCGTTCCGCGTAAATACCTAGATGAAGGACACGCTGTGTTGACTGTCGAACGGTCTGCGCACATGTGCCTGTATTGTTGTATGATATCTGATACCTATACTTTTCGTAAGCTGTTGTTTTTGAAATAATCTTACGAATGTATCTCAATGAATTTGGAGTAAGAATTTGCTTATTTTAAGTAAATAGTCATTATACTCCCGCAGTTTACGAACTCGATGTTTTGTTTATAATTTTGCTCAGTATACTTAGAATTGATATATTTGTGATCTTCATAAAATTTGAAATTTATATTCTTGAACACATTTTTAGTGCTCTCAGATATTTATTTATCATTTTCTAAATCGCTAGAAAATTTCATTTTTTTAACGTATTTTTTGTTTTTTTTCATTTTTTTTGTATTTTTTAGTATTATTAATAAATTACGAAATGTCTAACTATTTTTGAATTCGAAATAGGTTTTCCTAAAATAGTAGAAGGTACATTGTAAGTGCCATCTTAATCTGTTGCCGTTCACGAAAAATTATTAATTAACAAAAATTGTGACATATCAATCTATTCTATGAATATATTATTACATAAATATATTATAATTGGGCTATTTAATATTGATGAGACTAAATCAATGCATCATCCAAGTTTCAGATTGATCGCGTAAGTCAGTCTTGAGATATTGCTGGAAAACCCTTTAATTCTATTAATAGCAAAAAATACACTTTGAATTTCGAATGAAGTTAAGGCTCTAAAACTTAAAATATAGATTCCTTATTAACGCGAATATATTTTTCGTAAGTTAAAACAGCCAAGAAAACGATTACAACCATAATTAGACCTCCAAGTATGATATTGTTCGTGTGCTACTTAAAAAACTGTTTTTTTTACACGAGTTACGTTTCAAAAATTAATCTTTCAATTGCTCCCATATCAAGGGTATTTATAGCACATGAATCTACCTTCGGTACAAATGTTCATTTTGATATGAACCATGAACCTACCGAGTTATTTTAAGATTTAAAAAGATGGCGCGCATTTTTATAAGATAACTTTTTGAAAATAAAAAAAACGCAAAAATGCACTTACACACATACAGCGCTAGACCATTTTTTTTCAAGAATCGCACACGAATTTCCTTTTAGGTGAAGTTGTATAATAATAAAAGCTCACTATTTAACGTGAAAGAAAATCGATATCTGTCACGGCATCCGAGAAAACCTGTTAAAAATAGACAAGTTTACTCAACTTACACAACAAATGTACAGATTTCAGTCTATTTAGCTATTGAGAATCACTTTAAATTAGCCCCTACGAGGTAGCAACTTTATAGACATCTATATTTCATACTATTACATGAACTTAAGGTTTATTCGACGTAATATTGTAATTGTAAATAAGATTTTTATCCACTTACACTGTAGTTTAAAAGTTCTGTGGAAATCCCCATATTTGCATAATTTTCTTTGTTGTTCAAAAACAAATACGTTAAAGCAAAGAGCATTTTAGAATTTTCCTTGTTTTCATTAGATTGTAAATAATCCAACAGATTTTTAATGTACTGATGTATTGGTAGGTGTTTGTTGTTTATTTGTTTATTTTGCATTCTTATGAAAGCTGTAAGATCCATATTATCTTTTGTATATAAGTAGTAAGAGGTTAATTTCAAAAACAACTTATTAAACTTTTAACTGCTGTATTTTTTTAAAAGCAAACTCTTATTCCTCTTCTTTTTGTTATAAGAACAGAAATAAAACAAATTGTAGCAATTAATTTTTGCTATAAAGATTTAATTTTTGAGAACTACCCAGTTTTTTGAAGAGACTTTGTTCATGCACTTGCAGCTAAACTTTACAATAAAATGAGGTTAAGTAGGCATATAATTATTTAATTTTTTTAAATAATCAAAGAAAAATATTTAAAACGATAAATTTTGAAAATTTGTTAGACATCAATTTTAAACTAATATAATTATTTCATATTTGTTTTTGTATATTGGAGAAAGGGGAAAATAAACAAAGCAGTATACATTTTAAAACTTTGTAGTACATATTTCAAAGACTGAATTATTATTATATATTATACAATACAATCATCTTTGTCCTGTTCAGTAAGTTTCGCAAAAGATTTCATAACTACAGGCATATAACTATTAATACGTTGATCAACTTTGGAAAAAGCATCATTTTTTTCATTTTGTGTCAGCGCTGCAGTCAAACTAAAAATTTTTTCTGGGATACTCTCATCTTTAGTCATTCTTTTCCTCTTGAAACGATTACTCGAATTGCTGCTTGCGTTATCTTCATTATTTGTGCCCATTGATGATATGACTTCTTCATGGGAAATATAGGGATCTAGGAATTGCATCGCTTTAAAGAATGGCCAACATCTTCAACATTCTCGTTTGCAGCACTTCCTGAAGGTGTAATCGTTTTTTCTTTCTTCTTCAATTGTCTATATTTTAAATATAGTTTATTCCAGTGTGCCTCAGCTTCATCAGCTGTTAACATTCAATTTTAATTTAAAATATATATTAGTTTAATTGAAGAACATAAAAAAAGAATAATATTTGTTTTGTTACCTGACCAATCTTCATTGTAATATTGGTAAATGGCTTGGGCAATTACATCAAATTTTTCACTTTTATCGGTACTTGACATATAACTTGATTGAGATTTATCATAAATAATTGGTTGTGCTCGGACCATCTGAATAATTATTTCACTAATATGATCTTTACTTTCTGCCATTCTTCTAACGTTTTTTTTGTATTTGCAAACGATCTCTCAACTGTAAAATCTGAACTGTAAAAATATCAGAAATAGAGAGAATTGTATGTGTATATAGAAAGATACACTAGTATACCGCGATACTATGTATACTATACCTATATATATACCGCGTGATGTATACTATAGCTATAGCTGCATTTCAGACTGTTGTCATGAACATAGCCTATAATCAAGCATAAGATTTGAATGAACCCACAACTTAACGTGAGAAAAGTATCATATAAAGTTGAAAATGGAAATAGAAAAAATAGAAATTAATAAATATTTTGTAGCATTAGTGGAAAGCTGTCCACTACTTTATGATCCAAAAGATAGTGACTATGACAAAAAGGATAAGAACACTGAATGTTACAAACATTTTTCAAAACTTATCAAAAAGAAATTTCAAATGTCAGTTTCGTGTAAGGCAATGTGTATTAAGAAATTAACAATTATTACTTACATCTATTAATTACGAATTTTTAATAAACTGAATGATTTGAAAAATAAAAATTTATTACTATTAACTACAAAACTTTTGTCTAATAATACACTGTATTTTCAGCTACTGATTTAGAGAATCGTTGGATTAACTTGAGAAATGTTTCATAAGAGCCGATAGAAATGGAAAAAAATATTATCTTGATAAGGAACTTCAGTTTTTGAAAAAACATATCAAGCACAATAAACCTATCTCAAGTAACGCTTCCAGCAACACAGTTTCTACAAAGAGAGAAACAGATTATGATGATTCAACGGATAATGAAGATTTAACATTTGAAGACGTCATTGCTAATACCTACAAATTAAAATAAAAAACTGAAGTCCAAGAAGTCAACGCTACATCCAGAAATAGTAATGAAGAAATGTCATTTACTGCAGCAGTTAACAAATTGCAAAATAATTCTTACAAGAATCCATGTTCAAGAAATATTGTTAAACCTTCATGTTCTGGTATGGATATAAAAAAAACAGCTGATGTATCAACATTACCAATCGTACCTCGACAAGATCAATTTTCGGAAGCCAAGCAGAAAACAATTTCGAATTTAGAAAATAAAATTGAAAACCTTCTTGATAAAAGTATAGAGTACATAACAAATGACAGCAAGAGTAAAAATGCAGATAAGTCAGATGACATATATGAACAATCAACAGAGAGACACTGAAGACGGTACCATTTGATGCTATACCAGATTTGGTCACTGATATACTCCTAATCATAAATTCTTATAAATCATGATTACTAATTTTTTGAATAATTAATAAGAATTACTTATATTTTTTAAATCTAGATCAAAATTAGTATTAAATTTTTTTTAAAAGTTAAGATAACTTAAAAGTGTGGTATATGCATATATTGCAATAATAACACATTTTTTATACATTTATTGTAATATTTGTAAACCTATCAATACAAACAATGTATGTTTATTATACATATATTTTTGATAAATATTGTTATAATTTCAATTATTTCAAGACCCAATATTATTTAAGTTATTTTTACACAACTCTATATATAATTATTCTGCCAATCCACAGATCCAGCAAGTGAAGAGAAGTACGTGGTTAATAAGAGTCTCTGCTGTACAGGAGTCATTCTGATGTCCATACCCAACTTATTTTCTATAAGATTCTCTTCGACATATTCCTCTACATTTTCATCCATTCTCTGTGCATCCGTTGTAATGAGAAAATTATGTAGACAAACCATAGCAGCTACCATATATCGGCTATGCATCAAACCAAAACGTAATTTCTGCTGCAAAATTTCAAATTTTTTTGATAACATACCAAATGCACACTCTATGCACAACCTTGCCCTTTTTAGTCTGTAGTTATAAATTTTTTGCTCTATACTTAAATTCGTAGATTTGCTATAAGACTTCATAATGTTTTCTGTCAACGCAAATATTTCATCAGCCACAAAGACTAGGGGCATGTTAATATCTGTACCAGGTAATGGTCTAGGTGGTGGTATTTGTAGTTGACGATTAGTTAATTTCTCAAAAAATGTTGTCTATGCAAATACACTTGCATCGTTTAAACTACCTACAAACGTATGACATTATAAAACATCAGCTATTATGCTATTATTTGAACAAATACAATAATTATATACAAAACATAAAATACTTACCAAAGTCACCTACACTGAACCAAATGAAACGTTTATGGGCATCAGCTATAGCCATCAAATTAAAGGTATGTCTTTTTTTGTAGGACCAAAAATAACTTCCAGCAGATGGAGGTTGATCAATATGAATGTGTTTACCATCCAATGCTCCGATACAATTTGGGAAATTACATAGACGTTCATATGCATTGGCTATCTCTGTCCATTTGTTATGATCGGGCATTGATACATACAATTGTTTCAAAACTTTTACTAGACGTATACAAGTTTCATGTAGAATCATATACGCAGTTGAAACTCCTATGTGAAATCTTAATGCTGCTTCTTTTACACTACCTCCATGTGCTAAAAACCTATAAGTTTAAACAATGAACAGAAACGAAAATTAGCATATTTCTAAAATAATATTAATGTAAAATTATAATTTCTCTTAATTTACCATAAAACAAATGTTAACTTCAATATTGGATCAAGTGGTTGTCTCCAATTTGTAGAATTTTTCGTTAAGCAGTTTTTCATCAAATCACATAAAATGTTGAACTGATCAACATTCATGTGCACAAATTCATAAAAATCTTCATGATTATTTATTTTAAAATAATGAAAAATAGTGTGATAAGCACCAAAATCAAGTCTGATCTCATGTTTCAAATGAGGTTTAACCCACCACCTTCTATGTCTTTTTTTCTTTTCCCTTAACATATTCAAAAGCAGTACTGCGTTTAACGCATTTGCAAAGACTATTTTATTTTTTGTCTTCATATCGCAAAACGTCTTAATTATTCATTTTATAAGTAATCAAATGAGCTATTTAAAAATTTAAGCATCACTCGAGAGAATCGTTCTTCATTGGGTATGATGCATTCCTAGACGTGCAAATACCCTTATGCTCTCAAAGAGCGCAAACGCACGGAACACAGCACAGCGCACGCGAAGCACAAGCGCAGCGAATCAGTGTGGAAAGTCCCTTAATTGCTGAGAGCAGTGCTACTCCGTGTACAAGTGCCCCGAGCCGCGCCATGGGTTGGTGTGCTTCAACTGCGACCGGTTCGGGGATGACCTGACCCCTTGCCCGCGTTGCAGCGAGCAGTATCGCCTTAGTTTGGCCGCACGAACCCCGAGACGAGATCTAGAAAGCAGCACAAGGGGTACCGCCGATCGATCCAGATTCTCCAGCCGATCAAGGGCTACCACTACCGCCAGAGCACCGGCTAATTCTCGCGTCGACGATGCCGCCCGGCACTCATGCCTCGTCACGGCCGACGAGAGGGAGAGAGGAGTAGGCCAGTGAAATGGGCCGACCCCTCGAGAGGCCCTGCTCTCCTGCACCCGATGAACTGAGTGGTGGCGCCGCTTTACTGCATAAAAGGGAACGGGGGGCTTCTCCCACCCCCGCAGAGGAGGACGCAAGGTACCATACCAGATGGAGAAGCCCGAAGGAAGCATGAGGTCGAGCTCCTCGTCCACTGGAACGAGTAGTTCGGATCCAGAAGAGTCGTCGGTGGCGGAAGTCTCCAGGGCCATCTCGGAGACTTTGCGCCTCATAGAGGAGGTTCGACACCTACCGCCAGACATCTGGGACTCCATCCTTCGGCAGACCTTCTGCGAGTCCAGGTTGAGGACATCACGTAGCAGATACCGACGTGGATAAGTCCACGTTCAGTACCACCTGAGTAAGCTGTGAATACCGTACCGCCAGATGTAAGTACTCCACGCCTCTACTCTCATCGGTAAATAAACTAATTATTATTTGTTTCTTAACTAATCAATCTAACTGGAAGTCCTTATTCTAGAAAAGCCTATTATTAATTCTCATGATGTAGCTGTGGTGTGAGAGAAGGAGTCAAGGCCTACTGAGAAACTGAGACATATCAGGAGTAAATCATCCAGCAACTCTCTCTCTCTCACCCCACCTGCGCCACTATCACTAAAATATTCATAAATATTTATTTGTTGGTATCGTTGTAGATGAGAAAAGAGAGAGAATCTATCCCTTGGTTAATTGTCGCGCAGCTCGCCGGCTACACACCAGCCGCACATACACTACCACACTCACACCAACAAGCACATACCGCGAGAGAGAAGGGACACTTCAGTCGCGCTGCCAGCCTGTACCCATGCACACATCCTATACCAAAGGCCATCGATCGATATCGATGCCTGCACGCTAGGACTATGCTACGTCGCGCGCTATCGTTCGAGATCACATGATCCTCAATACTCACCGACACTGTAATACCGAAGAAAAGGTAGCGAGTTACCAAAAAGAAATTATATGATTATTATGTTATTGATGGGTGTACCGAGAATGAGTGAACGAGAGCGACCGCCAGAATTATTGTAAATAATGTATAGAGGAATGTTGGACGGAAATTCACGGAATTTCCTCTGAGAACGAGAATTACACTGGCTGGATATATGAAGTAAGAGTAATCTGGCACCTAAATACAAATTCGGTCGCGGTTTAGTAAATTAACAAGTCGAGAAATAAAGTTCTAAACGCGTGATCGCCCGTGTTAAATGCAACGTTACATTGTCTACTAGCATTTCTAACACATAGAGACCAAAAAATACGAAGTGTACTTTCTAAATCTCGTTATCGGTGTTCCTAAATACCTAAATACCGACTCCAAAAGATTCTTACACCTAGATGCAAAAAACTAGGAAGCACGCATCCTAGACACCGTTACCGGGGACCCCAAATATCTATACATTATCTAGAAGCAATTTTAGGGTCTAGACGTAAAAAGCTACGGAGCGTACTTCCTAGCCCTCGTCATCGGCGATCGCGGACCCTAGACAGCGTTTGAGTATCAATTTTTCCTTGTATACAATCTGTATATTTTTTACATGCTGATATATATTATAATACACTTTAGCTATGTTTCGGCCCTGAATCTTTGTATATTTCTACAGATATTCTCGGTACCCGTTCACGGCTCTTTCTAGAGTGATGAGTAGAAATTATCGGCCTTCCGCCTACCAGGAAATTACTAAGAAATTGTTTGAATATCTGTCAATCGCCAATAATTACTCATGATTTTCAATGATCGGGAACTATTGACATCGTGCAAATTCTATATAGAAATAACCCCTACACAATATAGAAAATAATTCTATACATATTTTTGGTTATTTTGCTACTCAGCAAAATTCTACATAATATTGTAACAATAGCTTACATCATTATGTAGGGTTTTTCGGTGTAGTGAAATAACCAAAAAATACGTATATTTTTGTGTATAGTATAGGGTTTTTGTGTTTAATGTGCGCAGCATCGAAAACGACACATACCCATCATTTTTATAAAATATATAAGTGTGACAGTGACCACCTGTTGGCATTAGTAATCATAAGGATTGCGAAGCAGCAAGTAGTCATGGCGCCCTTATACAACGAAGCTGAAGAGGGATTACGCGTTGCATTGCTTCGAATTGCGCTTAAGCTCTCGAATGATAGTGTTTTAGTACGCTGTCGGCGTAATTTATTTTGTCGACGTCGTGTAAAACGTATGACTGCCATAGAACTCAGGGAATTTTAGAAGTTGCTAAAGTGCTGCAGACCTCGAAAAATATCGGTGCTTCACAAAACCGTTTTTCGCACATCAACCTTTGCAGTTAGATGCGCTGCAGAATTTGCCATAAGTCAAAACATCAATCATCTACCTGTGCTGCAACGTATGATGGATTCATACGAGGAAAATAATGGTGAGTAAATTAATAATTATTATTATTATAAAGTAGATCAATATTTTGAAATTATATTCTGCAGTGTATAATGGTTAGAGTGTATTAACTTCTCACGCTGCGGTATACAGTTCGATCCCAACCAAAGTCAAATTTTTTTTTTAGTGTTTTTACTTTTATTATTTTTATGTTGTATATAATATCATAAAAAACTATATTAAACATTTTTATTTTTACGCCTCAAGCCGATTTTATTTTAAAATATTTGTACGTATATGCATTCACGCTGCAGATTGAAGTTCAATCCCAAGCAAGGTGAACATTTTTGTATTTTTTATTATCCACATTCTATATAATGGCCTTAAAAAACGTATAAAATATTTTTTGGTGCGGTTTATTTCTATTTTTATATGTCTGTACATGTGTACATACAGGCTGTATATAGCACTTCGCTTCCAAGCGGGGTACAACATTTTTTAGTTTACTTTTTTACTTTTTTAATTGTCTCTGTATGTGTATGTTCTAATTATTATACTGTCAGAGCAGAATGAGATTGAGGAAGAGAGCTAATAATGATTTACATACTTTAAGACGTAGTAGTAGTAGATAGGCACAGGAGAAAAAGGTATGTATTAATTCATATGATAATTTTTTACGTTTCAACTTTTGAGAGCTTTTTGGATGATATAAGTAGCGATGAGGGGGAGGAGGAGAGTGACACGAATGATGGTTATGATGATAGTTACGACGACGACGACGATGATGGCGACGATGACGACGGCTGTGATGCACGGCAAGGGGAGGCTGCGCTAGCCGATGCACAGCTTGCAGCGGTTGTAATAACGGATGCAGCAGCAGCAGCAGAAGCAGCAGTACCTGCAGAACAACTACAGGATATTGAGGAGGTAATTGTTGAAGCCGAGGGGCAAGCACAGAATGATGCGCAGAATGATGCACCAAGGGAGGCTGCACCGGTCAATGAGGAGCTTCCTGGCCAATGTTGATCATCTTCTAGCAACATGTAGGGAACCATTTGCTGCCGTAGATAACATTCTACAAAAATGGGCTGAACGTGCAAGTAATGAGAGCAAGACTCCTGAGGAATACGCGAATCATCCATGCATCCGAAAACGTCAGCAAATCCTCGACTTTATGTCGCGCCCAATAGAACCCGAAGAAATGGGGTACGTACTTACAGAAGGAAGAATGGTTACTGAGCATTTTTTCGACCAAAATAATCCTAGAGATCGTCAAATAAATGAAAGTGAGTATTTTTGTGTTTTAAAAAATATGTAATTTTCTTAAAAATAAATTATTATTTTTTCTAAAAAATATAATTTAAGTTATTCGACGTGGCCTCAAGGGATTCGATAATTATCCCAACTCGCTAAAACAGGATATCCGACGTATCATGTATGTAAGAAGAGCCCAGGAAATACGATGTTTTTTTGATACATATAAATACAGCCCTACACTCTTAGAATCTGAAAATTTGCCGGAACTGTTTGAGCGTTTGGGTGGGAATTTTCCCGGGCCACCAGAAGAGTAATTTGAAAAAAGAAAACCTGTAAAACCTGTAAATCGAGATTTTTGATGACTCTTCTACTTCTTCAATTTACCCTTTATCATCATCACAAACTTCGATCATAAGCTCCGTAAATTCTTAAAATTGATGAAAACGACATATCTATGCAAGTTGGAGGCGGACGTAATGAGTCATTAGCCACTGATGATGGCAGCCATGACTATAACGCTGAGGAGGAGGAGATGCAGACTACAGAGGAGGAGGAAGAGGCGGTGGATACAATAGAGGAGGAGGAGGTAACGTTGGAGGGGAATCGAAGAAATGGTAGAGAGGTGGATAGCGAGCAAAACGATGACATTCTACCACCCGGTGAGCGTTTTATTATTTATTAAAATAAAGCTCATTATACAGCAAAGTATAGGATAGATGGTAGGTTTTTATTGAAAATACGTCACCCACCATAAGAAAATTTAATTAATCCTATAATATGGTTAGAATTAGCAATACGGGCATCTGGGAGAAAGAAGAGAGAGAGAAAGAAGTGACAGTACCACGGCGGAGACACTTTGTGTCATCGCCGTCCTCAGGACTATCTTCCCTGTTCCCGTTGGCGAGTGTGTCGCCAGCGGCTTATAGGCATCAGCGAGAGGAGAGAGCGAGAGGACGACCAGAGCATCTGGGAAGCCAGCGAGCCTGACGGCAGCGGGGCTTCCTGAGAGGTAAGAGTTGTCTTTGTTTTTACGCGAAATCTCTGGCGCGAGCAAGCGTGCCGTCAGAGACTCGTGTGTGCATGAGAGAGAGAGAGAGAGAGAGAGAGAGAGAGAGAGAGAGAGAGAGAGAGAGAGAGAGAGAGAGAGAGAGAGAGAGAGAGAGAGAGAGAGAGACGGCGAGTGAGTGCACGCGGTACGGCAGGTCGTGCTTTAACCCAGCGCATTTCTGCGCTGAGGAAAGAGCGAATGCGAGTCAGGCACGCGTGTGCGTGTGTGCGTGAGAGAGAGAGAGATAGAGTGAGTGAGTGCAGCCGGTGGTAGCGAGCTGCACGGTCTGGCCCTGCGCTAGATCGGCGCGTGCCCTGCGAGGCAGACGGAGAGAGCGTGTAGGGAGAGGTTGGCTGGCTGCTTACTAGGTGCTTACGCACCGGGAGAGCGCCGAGCCAACGTGCAATAGCCAGAGCGAGGAGGCCCGGCGTGGCTGTGCAACGTGTGGGAGGCTTGCGTAGCCACCACGTTGTAGGGAGGGGTTGGGCGAAATACAGTGTTATTTATTGAAAATTCGTAGTTATTATTCTCCCTCCTCTTTCCCAACTCTCCCAAGCGAAAGTGATCACGTCGAATCCCTCGACAATAAAAATAAATCGGGCGCATAAGAGGCGCAAAAGTTGCATGCGCGCTGCTGGGAGGTAGCACGTCGCAACGGAATACGTGCTCTGCAAAAAACTCGTGCAGATTTTTTGATTGTTAGTGCAAATATAATAATTCCTGCGAACGGTTGCGGGATACCCGAGATAGAAGCGTTTTAGCATTATTATGTACAGAGAGATTTAGCGATTGTAATTTATGATAGCGTGTCTTTCGGTAACGCTGAAGCACCTTTTTATGATGGTGGGCGTATGCTAAATACTCTTGATTTTGATATTATATATCTTTTGTATGACTCACGTACGAGACATTATAATACAATATTAAACTTGACTGGTGCAGCACGTAACAGGTTTTTTTGCAATAATTGTAACGAAAGTTATCGATATGTAGACGAGCACATATGTACAATCAAATGCTCAATGTGTATTTGTTCGCCTCCGTGCAATCTCGGTGTAGATTTAATTAAGTGTAATCAATGTAACCGCGATTTTTTAGGACAAGTATGTTTTGACAATCATAAAAAGGACGGGACTTATAAAAAAAATAATAAAAAAGTTTGTGATGTTGTAAAACTGTGCACTGTGTGTTGTAAGCGAATTAATGTTTATAAATCGAAGCATGAATGTGGAATCAATTGGTGTAATTTATGTCACAAAAAAAACCCAGTCTAAATCAGTTGTATTATATTCAACCTGTAGGTCGTGAAACTATTAATTGCCTGTCACGTCGTCGTCGTAAAACTCCTAAGAAAAAAAACTTGTTTATTTTCTACGATTTTGAAACACGTCAAGACTCTGTTTTCCGTGATCATCCTACAATAAAAATACATGTGCCGAATCTGTGTGTTGTATAGAAGGTTTGCGACGATTGTATGCTTGTTGAAGATATAACTCTGTTTTGTAACACGTGCGGTATACGAGAGCATATATTTCGGAACGATCCCGTTAAAGAATTGATAGCTTTGACTGTTCGAGAAAAGTCTTAGTTTGAACAAATTATTTGTATTGCACATAATTCACGCGGTTTTGATGCTCAATTCATTCTAAGAGAAATCGGTGAATATACAAAAGTAGTTCCTAACGTAATATTAAACGGTCAAAATATAATCATGCTAAAAATAATTTATCAATAGCTTAAATTATTTTCATATAAAATTAAGTGCTCTACCTGTAGCTTTTCCTATTACGCCATTGAGTAAAAAAGGTTACTTCTCACATCTCTTTAACACTATTGATAATCACAACTATATAGGCTTTTTACCCGATCAGTCATTTTACGCTTCTAACTCAATGTCATCATCCGATAGAGAGGTATTTTTTGCTTGGTACAATGAGATCATTGCTACTTATACATATTTGATTTTAAACGCGAAATTGTAGATTATTGTCGAATGGACGTAGAAATTTTAAGACTTGCATGTATGGCTTTTTGAAACATTTTTAATAAATGCGGTAACACGTGTCCCTTTACAGAAGCAACGACAATAGCCTCAGCATACTCTATGGTATACAGAAAAAATTTTTTACCCGAAAATACCATAGGAATCATGCCTGCAGGAGGTTATCGTCGAGCTGATAAGCATTCGCAAAAGTCCCTGCAGTGGTTAGTACAGTGCGAGCGCGAGCTTGGACGTGAAATTATACACGCTGGTAGAGCACGCGAATTTATGTTACCCGAGGGTTTTCGTATAGACGGATTTTTACCACTTGAAAACAATGATAAAGGAATCGTTTTTGAATATCAAGGATGTTATACACACGGTTGTCCCACTTGCTTCAGCAATAAACGTGATAAAACAATGGCATATGGACGAACTAGGAATGAAGCCTATGAAAATACATGTAAAAAAATTGAAAAAACATGTGGGAATGCACTTTTGATTGAATAAAACTAGAGAATCGCGAAATTAATGATTACGTTGCACATCACCCGGTGATGAGCCGAATAACATTAAATCCTAGAGATACTTTTTCAGTAGTAGAACTGAAAATTTAGTTACAAAATATGGGATAACCGATGATGAAAAAATTCAGTATACGGATATATGCTCTCTTTATCCGTACGTGTGTAAAGGAGATAAATTTCCTCTAGGACATCCTTGTATTTTCATCGGTCAAGAGTCTAATGAATTAACCATAGGTAATAACAATAATCTGAATAATGTCGAGGGTTTAGTTAAATGCATTATTTTACCACCGCGAAATTTATACATTCCACTCTTACCGATTAAAATGCACGGGCGACTGCTCTTTGCACTATGTCGATCTTGCTGCGAGGAAATGCGACAGGCTGACTGTAATCACGAAGACATAAACGTAAAGCAGTTGAACTTGGCTACCATATAACGGAAATTTATATCATTTGGCAATATCAGATTACACAATATAATCAATTCAATGGTACAGGTGTATTTTTCTCAGAATATGTTAATACTTTTTTAAAAATAAAACAAGAAGCTAGCGGATGGCCTTCGTGGTGTACTGATGACTCAAAAAGTCACAATACATAGAGGAATATAAACGTGCTGAGGGAATAGATTTAGATAGAAATAACATTCATGTGACAAATCACGTGAATCTCTTCTGAAACTTCTCAGTTGACCGGAAAAAGAAGTTAACGATTTGCTACAAATTAATAGTGAAATATCGTATGTTAATTAGCAGTACAGAGACGAGGCAGTAACTCCTGCTCCACACACTAGTGTCGTTATAGCTGCACATACTACTGCACAAGCGCGATTAAAATTGTTTGAACACTTGGAACAGCTGGGTGAACGAATTCTTTATTATGACACTGACTCATGTATATTTGTCGAAAACATGTTGCGTTGTATTAGAAAAAACGTTGATATCTTACACCTCGTTGGTCATTACCTTTTGAATATAAAAATAATTAATTTTTTATAGAATAATGACATATATTGTAAATAAAGATAATTGAAAAAATCATTATATCATTTATTTCTAATATATAAGACCCTTCACGCATATTTATGTACTCAGTAGAGCGCTTGCCATCTTTGAGAACACTGCTGCTTTTAGAAAATTAACTTATATGAACACCTATCTTCGCTTATTTGACGCGGATGTTAGCGCACTTGAAGCGGTAGTTAGCTTGAACAGCGAACATTAGCTGATGGTACAGCACACGTAAAATAAGCTTATTTTTTACGTGTGCCACGCCTCGCCGCGTTGCCGCCGCCCGACCGTCATACGCTTACTTGACAGTGATTGTTGCTGTGTGTGTGTATGTCTATACGAGTAAACAACAACAGCAACAAAATGATTACACGGTTTAACCATCCATTTACGTGTATCGTTAGTGGTCCCACGGGATGTGGTAAAACTGTTTCTGTCAAAAGATTTCTTCAACATCTACCACACATGTGCAATGCAACTTTTGACAGAATATTACTATATTACGCTGAATGGCAGCCTACTTATGAAACGGACTTTGTACCAGGTGATAGTGCTGGTAAAAAAATGGATGAATTTCACGAGGGATTGCCTTCGGACTACTCACAAGACAACGAGAATAAGAAATTATTAATTATTGATGATTTAATGAGAGAATCTTCGAACAATGTAATTCTCGATCTATTTACAAAAGGAAGTCATCATAAAAATTAAAGTGTAATTATTACACAGAATCTTTTTCACAAAGGAACTGGTTAGCGTGATATTTCATTGAATGCTAATTATCTTCTTATTTTTAAAAATCCACGCGATCGTTCACAAATTCAGTATTTAGCACGACAAGTCTATCCTGAAGATCCTAAATTTTTGCAAGAAGCATATCTTGACAGTACATCAGTTGCTCATAGCTATCTCTTGTTAGATTTGAAACAATCCCCTGGCGAAGAATTTCGTTTCAGAACGTGTGTTTTTCCCGATGATAGATTGCGCTATGTGTATGTACTGAAAAATGAATTCCGTTAAAAGAAGTGTATGCAGCAGTTGAGGCTTCAGTATGGATACAACAATGGCAGGGAAAGCATCATTAGTGAGTGAGAGAAGAAGAAAGAGTCTTAGAAAGCAACGTGGTGCTGGCGCTGCTGCTGCTGCCGATGATACTGACATAATACAGAGTGCGGCTGTTTACCAAACATTTTACAAAAAAGTGTGTAGCAATATTGAATGCACTTTGTTACGCTGAGGGTCAACAACGTTTAGCTTTAATTCGCTCAGCTGACAAAAAACTAATTAAAAGTATATGCGAATGTGTGTTGAATGTGTTGCGAGGTGTTGTAAAAATTATAAACTCTCACAAGTCAAAATTATAAACTCTCACAAGTCAAAAACACAAGAACGTTTTGCGAAAATTATTAAACAAGAGTAGTGTTAGTAATAATAGCGAAAAGGAGTGAACAAAAAAAAACATGTCATTATTCATGACGGAGGTGCTTTTTTACCTATGCTACTTGCACCTATAATTGGTGCATTAGTGTCGAAGATCTTTGGTAATTCTGGAAATTACATATGGAACATGCACGTAAAATGGTTAGTGTACCAGAGGAGTCCTATGATCGTGTAATGAAACAGCAGCAGCAACAGCAAAAAGCAGACGAACAAAGGATGATAACTTATCTCGTCTCGATGCTGAAATGCATGATACACTTTTTTCAAAAAATATTACCGATGAGAGAGAAAAATGTCGAAAATATTTAAAGGCTTAAGGAGGTACCTTCATTTTAAAAATTTAGAACGTCAAGAAGCTTTAGCCGATGCTAATGCTGTTGTTGGTGATGCTGAGATTGAAAATTAAGATACACTGAGTCCTTTGGGATAATTCCAAATGGGATAATTCAGGTACAGTGAGCATTAACAACAATGTTATACATCAATCAAATATTATAGATTTAGTGGAGGATGTTATTCAGAGAAAAACGACGTCAGATGAACCTGTTGGAAGATTTCAACTTGCTAATTTCTTAGCTTCGTCTGATACTCCGACAAAACTTATCAGCAATCCTGTCGTATTATCAATAAGCGAGAATTTTAAACGTGCTTTGAAAAAAAATACCTTCAAGTAAGAGAGGTAATTCTCAGAGCGTTGAAACTTTGGAACAAGGCACAAGAATTGCTGCTGCAAAGCGTTACAGTGAGCGTCTGAACAAAAAAAATCCACTGCAAGAAGGTCAGGGGATAAGTGGTTAAGCTATAATATTTAAACATGTCTTATAAAAACCAATATTTTGACACCAGACATGAGGCTGGATACGCTGGTGCACGTAATCTCGTTCGTATTAATAATAAAAATAAAAAAATGATATTTACAAGTGGTTAAGTAATCAAGATGTATACACCCTTCACAGACCCCATCATAGACGAAAATTCCCTAGATTGATGTACAATGTTAGCAATGTCGATGATTGTTGGGAAATGTATTTATGTTACATGTAGTCTCTAAAAACTTACAACGATAATTATGCGTATCTGCTTGTTGTAATAGATATTCTCAGTAAATATGCATGGGTTGAGCCATTACATGACAAAAGTGTTAAAAGTGTCGTGACTGCTTTTGACGAAATCTTGAAAAGAGCAGATGGTCGATGTCCTGTTCTCGTACAATCAGATAAAGGTAAAGTTTTAAAGAGTTTGTCGGTTCGGAATTTCAAAAATATTTAAAACAACACGATATCAATTTTCGAGTTGCACGTAATCCTGACGTTAAGGCCGCAGTTGTGGAACGTCTAAATCGAACACTCAAAAAACGCATGTTTAGATATTTCACTCATAAAAATACTCATAGATATATTGACGTTATTCAAAATATTGTACATCCATACAATCATACGCTACACAGTGGTACTAAAATGAATTCAGTCATGGTGAACATGCGTAATGTTAATGTGGCTAGAGAAAATTTGCAAAAAAGAGCACTTAATCAACGAAAACAGTCTAGAGCAAGTATATACAGAGTGGGTGAGCACGTTCGCATCAGACGATCAAAAGGCACCTTCGATAAAGGTTACGAGAAGAACTTCAGCGAGGAGATCTTCAAAGTGCAAAGGGTTTCACGTCGTCAGAATCTTTACACCTACGAATTGACTGATCTGGATGGAGAAGTAATTAATGGATTTTTTTATCCAGAAGAACATGTTTGTGTCAGTAATGATGGTGTAGCACAAAATAAGGAATTCAAAGTTGAACGCGTAATCAAGAGTAAGGGGCGCGATGCAAAAAAGCAATTATTTGTAAAGTGGCTTGGATATCCTGATAAATTCAATTCGTGGGTTAAAGCAAGCGATATTGTAGGAATTTAAACATGGCTAACGACGAATTTTATCTGGTTCTACCAAGTAACAGTAGTATGAAATATTTTCCTGATAACACCACATCCTGCTTCAACACACATCTATCTCACGAAGTTCAGTTATCTGGTAACTGGAGTGTCGCACTTACGGAAATTCATATACCTTGCACGATGATGCAAATTCAAAAAGGTGAAAGTGAAATAATATTTTCTAAAGTAATTAACGATAGTGCAGCTAATGAGCAGCAGTAGAAGAAGAATGTAACAGAGCACCACTTGATAGAATCAGTAAATATCGAGTATACCGATGCATCCTTTCCAACTGGTATTTACGATAATCTGAAAGATCTAGCGGATGCTATAAATAACATACCTAAAATCAAAGGACATCTATCCATAGCTCCAGCAAAAAAGAAAAAGTGCTACTACAATCTACGAAAAATCTGCGAATGTAAGGAAACTCAATACTATACTTTTAGTAAAAAAGTTAAACGTATATTTGGTTTCGAGAAAGAAAAGTGGAGACTGGATGATTTTATACCTTTGACACCAGCAGTGTCACCAGAGTCACGGTCAGGCAGTATCGTGAGAAGCAGACCTGCTTATTTAGCAAGAGCTATAACGGATCAACTTTTCGTTTACACCGATATTTGTATTCCATACACTGTCGGTGATACTCAAGCATCTCTATTGCGTATAGTTGCATTTGATAATTCAAAGTATAAACTTGGTGTAACTATGGTCAAACAATTTGCACCACCCAGTTACATATCTCTGCTAAACAACACATTTTAAAATATAATAATAGATATAAGAGATCAACATGACAAGCATGTACCATTCGAGTACGGGACTTTGATGGATACACTTCATTTCAAGCGCATTCATTATGAAAAACAAAGATGAGTTACTACGCAGAATATTATACCGATCAAATTGGTGGAGGAGGGGGAGTATGTCGAGTGTTTGCAGGCTCGACTTATCAACGAGGGCATGGTGGTATAGGCAGTTTCTTGAGTGGATTATTTCGTCAGATCTTACCAGCGGTGCTAAAGCTATGGGTAAAGAAGCTATTCGAGCAGGAATGAACGTGTTAGAAGATGTGGGTAATCACGGAATCAGTTTTAAACGAGCTGTAAGTACGCGTGCGCGCGAGTCTGGACGAAATCTTAAACATAAAGCCGTCGATAAAATAGCTGAGATGATGAAGGGGTCCGGATATAAGCATCGAGGCAAGAAGCGAAAGCATCAGTCACGCAAGAGTTGTTTAACTGGGCACAGCAGTATCAGCAATAAAAGTCGTAGTGTGAAGAAAAGACGGGTCGGGAAAAGTAAAGTTAGAAGACCTAAAAAAAGGAAAGTGAGCAAGAAAAAGAAGCAGGCAAAGCAGCGCAGTGTCAGTGATATGTTTGGTTATACATAAACAGTATTTATCATGGCTTTTCTACATTCAAACTCATGCGAATGCATGAAATCAGAATTAGATTTATATACTTTACCGCCTACTCAGACATCAGTGGAAAATTCTTAATTCATACATTGCAAACTAGTCTCATCACTCACCGACGATGGACCATTGGTATTTGTCGTTCCAGGGGGCGCTGATTATATTGATCTTGCGCATACAATGCTCAGTATACGTGTACAAATATTACCGAATGTTGAAATTACTGGTAATGATTCTTTGGCTGAACACTCTAAGGTGACACCAGTCAATAACTTTTTACACTCACTCTTTAATCAAATAGATGTGTTCTTTGATCAAAAATTGGTCTCACCGCCAAACACCTATATCCATACCGACCATACATCAAAACACTACTAAATTATTCATTACCAACCATGAATTCTCATCTTACAACTGTACTCTAGTATTTAGATACTCCTGGATTAGATGCAGCACCCAATATCGCAAGCACTGATCCAACAGCAAATAAGGGTGCCTCTTATCGTCAATATTATACTATTAAGGGTCAAACTGTTGATATGATTGGTCATTTACACTGTGATGTTTTTAATCAAAATAAGTTTTTGCTAAATGGTGTTGAACTATGATTACGAATGGTGAGAAGTAAGGATGCATTTTGTTTGATGGATGTTGCGGATAACGATAAATTTAGCGTACATATTAAGAAAGCATCACTGATTGTACGTCGCGTGAAAGTAAGTCCTGGAATCATGCTAGCTCATGCAAATATCCTATCAAAAGCCACTGCTAAATATCCAATCAATCGTGTGGAAGTAAAAATTTACATTACATAGTGGAGTTCATGGAGATACACTCGACAATGTTATTCTGGGTCAGATACCAAGAAGAATAATCATTGGTTTCGTGGATAATAAAGCATTCAATGGAAATAGAAAGTTGAACCCTTTTAATTTCCAACATTTCAACATAAACTATCTCTCTCTTTATGTCGACGGAGTGCAGATTCCCAGTAAACCGCTGCAGCCATGTTTTAAGGGCAGTAATCCACTATTCGCAGATTGTTATCACACATTATTCTCTGGTACTGGAATACACTTCCTTAATGAATCACTGAGTATTACACAAATTGATTATAGGAAAGGTTATTGTTTTTTCGCTATTGACCTAACACCTGATTTATCTGCAAACTCATCATTTCATTGGAATCTTATCAACCATGGTAATGTTCGATAAAAGTTAAATTTAAAGAAGCACTAACATCAACAATAAATTGTATAATCTACGCCGAATACGACAACGTCTTGGAAATAGATTCGAGCCGTCAAATCATAACGGATTTTAATGCCTAAGACCGAGGTGGTAGTGGTGGGATAAGAGAGGCAAAAGCAGCGCCATTTACATCAGCAATAACGGCGAGAGACTGTGATATCATATACTCAGTTCTCTTTGAGAAGTCATCCGGTTCGTTAGTAGTGCTCCTACTGCTGCTGCTGTTGCTTAAAGTATCATGGATTACATTATTAGCGTTCAGGGTCTGAGGGACCTTAATAACAAGTTTATTCCAAAAGAAGTGGCCATACTTAGTTTAAAAAATAGAGTTATTGGACATTGGATCATTAAGGCACAGCACAATTTTACAGAACTGCCTATTGAAATTAAAAGATCTAATGAGTACATCTCTAATTAGTTTCATGGCATACGTTGACACGCAGGTGATATCAGTTTTGAACAATTGGAATTTCATTTATAACAAGTGGCAAAAGTGGCTATACGTGTTTTTATTCGTGGACACGACAATTGGAGAATGTTGAAGAAATGTGCACCCCGACTTTCCAAGAATTAAAGAAGAAATATACAGGTAGTTTTATGTATTTAAATCACAGTATCTCAGATATCAACAACAGTCACGAATGTGCTCTGAACCAGGCATATTTATAGAGAAAGTTTTCATTTCATATCAGAAGATATAACTCAAGATTCTGCGCAAAAATTTAGCGACGCATTGTACTCTAAACTACACTCTCTTGTTCGGCCTCTCACATCCGGATCTATCTACGCCGTACGTGAGTGCGACGTACCTGATCATAGCTAAAACAATGAATACACGTCAGTTGCTAAGGGCTCTTGAACCACTAGCTGCCAAGACAGTTGATGTATACGCAGCAGATAGAATCCCTAACGTTTTAGAAAATCCCACAGCTATTATTGCAAATACAGATGACTATACGAAGAGAGGAACCCACTAGATTGCTATTTACATAGATAAAAATGGGCATGGAACATACTTTGACAATTATGAATTGCCACCAATCTCAGAACATCATGTTAAAGGACTCAAGAGAAATTGTAAACAATATCAATGGAATAAGCAAACATTACAAAGCATCGATTCGCAAGTGTGTGGTCAATGCTGTGTTATGTTTCTTTATCATATGGTTCATACACCTAACTTACGCTCGTTTTGTCATAAGTTTTCACGAGATTCCCGAAAGAGCGATGCAGTAGTTGTTGCATTTAATAAAAACCTTTTAAGAAATAAGTATATTCGTCTGCGCTCTAGAAATGTTAAGAGATCCGGAACTGAGCATTCTCTTGGTTCTGGATTTTGCAGTCAAACATGTACTTCGAGAATGTCTTCAAATTATTAAAATATTTATCAAATATCGTTTATAAAAATTATGAATAAATTACAATCTTAATAATGTATATAACTAAGTGTATTCGTTTACAGTGCCTTACTTTTTCCTATAATCCTGTTTCATCAGTATCATGTAAAAATTATCTGAAATACTGTAATCTAAGAACGTTATCACTATAATCGATGACAGATATAATATTACCATCCGGTGTCATTTATTGTTTAGCTTCACATTCTGTAACTAATTGTTCTTGGAAGACAGTGAAATGTAACCTTAGCTTTTAACAGTTGACCGTTGGCAGCTATAATATTACCATCCGGTGCCATTTTTTCTTATTCATCTTCACATACTGTTTCATTATTATCATACTGTAACCAGAATCCGATAAAACGGAACGTAGCCTAAACATAATGTTCTTGGAAATCAGTTAGGTGTAACCCAAGCTTTTGACGCTTGATGAATATGACACGTTATTTCCTGTTGTATCAGTCTTCTTTGTGTGGTTTCGAGAATACACTTTTAGATATCCCCCCCCCCCCTGCTCTTGAATGATATAGTTTGATGCGGTGGGGATTCTCTCGACCAGAGGATAAAAGAGCGAGCACACGCCGTTACACCCTCAGTATTCTCTTCTGGAGTTCACAAAACATTTCTCAAGTACACACGTTTTCTACCTTGTCTACCACCTACGCAGTTAATACATCAAATTCGAAACGGGTTTCTCTTGAATTAGAGTGTCAGAATGGAAACTTCCAGCCTGTTGTAAAGCTATCCATTTTTACAACGTGTTTCAAAACTAAAAAATTCTATGTAGACAACTGGAAAGTTTTCAAGAATTATTTCGATCTTATAAACGCCTATTTTCAAGATGCATACAGATTTCAAAGTAAGTACGGCCGACGAACAAAAGTGTACATGGAGAATCACGATGTGATGTTTACAACTTCATACAACACAAAGTCTATACTGATCGAGGAAAGACCTGCTGGAACACCGCTTTTTCCAAATCTGTTAATCGACGAAGAGGAGAAGAAGGATAAGATATTTAGTGCTTTCACTGCCACTACCGATCGTATTCAACCTCCACGGGTAAAGAAACATAAAACATCACCTATCCAGCCAGCTATCTGCATGCAGAAAATCACTTTCGACGGATTGAGGATTGTCTTGTCATGTATCGATGAACGTCTCAATAAACTTGAAGCTTGTGCTAGTAAGGTAAATGATATCGTGGCTTGTATTAAAGAATTTGTAATCGAATGTATTAAAAATGATACACTTAATCTCATTGAGAATTTCAAGTCTACTATCATGAAAACTTACGAGACATTCGAACAATATTATACTCTCTACGCCGAAAATATTAAAATTAACGTTAGTGATAAGTTTAAGGACGCTATTGAGGAGTCATTGTTAAATATAATTCTTTGTGAAATAGCTGCATTTAAATTGTTCGATATCTATAAGGACATATACAGTACTGTAATAAAGCCATAAACATTCATCATGTTATTCTTCGTTATTACGCTTTGTACATATGCTTTTTTTACTTGTAATAAATCAGAAAATATAAATGAATTTTTTCTTGTTACGTCATTCACATCTTACTTTATACCCCTCCACTCTCCTTCAATACCAGTATAAATATCGAAGTAGTACGTCGAGCTACTCATTGTTACAGATACAGCCTTGATAGTATCATTGCAAGATAGATAAATTAAAAAAAGCATTTTCGTCAAGCAAGGAGGAGAATAAAAAACCTTTCATCGAGAAAAATAAACCGACAAAATTCGACTTCAAAAAGTATTCTTCCCAATACTCTACAAACACTTCTTCGTTTCCGAAACAAGAAGGCTATAAGAGTTTTAATGAATGAAGCTTGAATCTATAAATTTTATTTTAAAAGACGGTCCTTTTAAGGACCACAATATTTTTATAAAACGTACTACATACTATTAATAATAATAATAATATTCATATTTCTTATCCTACATCCAATACATTTAAGAAATACATTCTTATCTCGTAAAGAAAGCGCGAGAATGTTGGTGTCATTTCATAATTGTTTGTTTATAGAAAACAACACTATATCTTATCATAATTCCCTTGTAAACAAAACAAGTAATTCAAACAAGGTATCTTATCTTTATTATTTTGTTTACAAGTAATAAAGATAATAATAATTACTTCTTTGGATAATCAAACATGATATCTTATCTTTTTGTCTTGTTTGTATAAATAAACATGATATCTTATCTTTATGACTTGTTTGTATAAACATGATATCTTACTTTATGACTTGATAAGATAAGGATGCACCAGTGATGACATCATTTGTTGTGTTTCGCTATACCATGCTACTTACTACTATAATTTATTAGTCTCTCCAGTTAACATTTCGCTCCAATATATATATATATATATATATATATATATGTTATAACGGGTTGCTACCCGTACCCACGCGGTATTCGAGGCAGGTTGAGCGAGCGACGACACAGGCAGCATTGGCTATAAGGATAGCATGCTTGCTTAGAGATCTCGGGGACGCCGGATCGATCCTCGGTCCCGGCGCTCCTTTTGTGTTTTTCGTCGCTCACTTAAGGTCAATGTATATATACATACACATATATATGTGTGCGTGTACGTGTGTTTGTATCGAACATGTTCAACCTCATCCGAAATTGACGTTTTAAATAATTATTTTCTCAAAATCTGCATTTTTGGACTCGCGCCTTTTGCGATTTTTGTTCGGAACATCACAAACTACCACATTTCAAAATTTCAGACCATTTGACTGAAACCCAAAATCCCATTTAATGTGTGCAGAGTCCTTTACGTAAAAATTTTTTTTTTAAATTTGCATAAAAAATTTGTTACTTTTGGTCTTATTTTCAGTTAGGGTACAGAATAATGGCTATTTTGTTCACATTTTAATGAAGTGCTAATTATGATGTACTTACATTACAATATCAATCGCCTTTGCAATCATTGCATAGAAAAATGGTCATGCCAGCCCCGCTTAGTACGTACGTAAACAGCAAAAATATATCCAAGCATTACAAAAAATATGGTGTACACCAAGGGTTGAGTGGGCTTTTTGGCCTTGTGTGGTTGGAATACCTTTCTGTGGCTCGTAAACGCCCTCGTCTCGGTCTTTGGCTACATCGCCTTAAAAAAGCTAAACCTCCGACACACGATTTAAAGAAGCTTACTTTACGCACTTTCTACAGAATATTACTTCGGTTTTTTTATTTACTACTTTGTAGTAATATATTTTTCTTAAAATTTAATAGACAGCAATAGAAAAATATATGTAACAAAGATAAATTATGCAGTTGCATTGAAAGGATTAAATGTAAAAATATACATGATACGCTTTCTATGTATTGTATTATTAACATTTAAAATCCGATAAATTATTAGAATTTTACAAATTTTCAATATAATAAGAATATTTTCTTAGTATATTGATTAATTCCTATAATTTTTAACAATTAATAGAAGAAGTAATCGGTTAAATAACTATAAGATAGTTTTAAAATTTAAAATAATTGTGCAATATTTATCAATATCGATTCAAACATGATATTTAATTTCTCTGCTTATAAATAATTTTATAAAATGTGTATAAGCAGAATGGTTAAAAAAGGAATAGAACGTTTACTTATTTAAAATTTAATATTATTAACTTTCATCACTCTCGGCGGTTAAACGTTTATTTAAAGAAATTTAATCAATATTATTGAAAACAATTTAATTTGTTTCAATCGATATATAATGGAACAATAGTTATTGTGATGTAGAAAACGTAATTGATTATATATGTTATTCGAATAATTATAGTTATAATATTTGACAAAAATCTATTAATAAAGAACTTTCCATTGAATTAAAAAAACAAAAATCACTTACCTGAACTATAGTATATACATATGATTGATAAAAATAAGTTAATTTTCATAGTTAACGCCATTAATTGCTTTGAAAATATATTTGAAATTCAACAATAAATCTTTTATGACTTGTATGATAATTCTTTTCGTTTTAGTAGTAACTTAAATTTACAAAGAAAACATTGGACGTAGACCTTATAGTAGAATTATCTAACTGACATGTTGATACTTTCTCGGTTTCTTTGAGAGACAAGTCACTTCTACAAACGAGACAGGGGAGGGGATTCAAGCAATTTAGATTCATTAAATACTGTACCGATATTCCGATGTAGAATATCTTTTGAGCACTGTAATACGTGTATATACATAAGTGAATATTTGAACACATACATAAACACACACGTATGCACACGCCCACCCACACACACACACGCATATATATATATATATATATATATATATATACGAGAAAAAAAATTTTGCCAGAAATTAAAAAAATTTTGTAATTTTTTTTCGTGGAGTGTCTTACACACACACACACACACACACACACACACACACACACACACACACACACACACGCATACACACACACACACATTTACACTCACTGACATACATGTGTGTGTGATATGTGTGTGTGTGTATGCGTGGACATTTGACATCAACCCGTCACAACATTTTTTTTTTATTTAGGTCAAAATATTGTCTTATGTTTAGTATATCTTCTAGTATACTTTCAAAGCCTATTATATCTATAGATATGCAAAATACACAGAGATTTTCTTAATATTGCTATAACCAACACTTGTCTGTAATATACATGTTAAGAGAATAGAGCAGTTGATAGCAAATTGTACGTAGAATAAGCTCCCAAAAGCCGTTTTTGAAAAAAATAATTTATTTTAAAGTTATAAGCTGAATACTGAATCTATCTTAATGTTTTTTCAGAAAATTACGTAGTTTTAATTTTTCCTTAATAAACTAATAAAAAAATTTTTAAAAATTGTGACTTGCAATATATTATTATTAATACCTGTAATATATAAGTCATATATATTTTTTACGTGTATTTTAATAAAAAATTACACGTGTATACGTATAAATAAATTAATTTAAGCATATAATAAAATCTTGAAAATATCGCGCGTTTTCTATACAAGACGCACCTAACAGTTTGAAACTTGAAATTTGAATATCTGCGCGCTGCCTACCCCTTCTTGATAAATGTTAGATCGCATGCACGACAGTATTGTTGGGAACTCAGTTTATTATCTGTGCGCATGTGACCTAACCCATCCTGTACAGGGGCTATATCTACAAGTATTTACAAGTATATCTACAATATACTCGTGATCATTTGTCTCAGTTATTGTAGCATTTTATTTAAATATTTAAAAATATGTAATTAAAGGGTAGTGGAAAAAGTGCAGTGAAATGTAGTGAAAAAAATGTATTGAAAAAGGTGGTGTGAAAAAGGTGTAGTGAAAAAAGCAGAGCAGTGAAATTTGTGTAAAATTATAAAATAAAAAAGGTGTAAATTGTTAGTGTTAGATTATTGTGTAATTGACAATGGCTTCGAATAAGGATTCAAAGGGAAGATTTGCATCTACTCATCCGGATGCCAAGTACTCGTTTGGCAGGACAACGTGCTGGCTTCCTGAAGATTATGAATATAATAGCCTGCTTTATAATTATACTTCTCTGTATTTTTATATCGTTATTACAAGTCAGAAATATTCATTAATTTTATTTTTCAGTGAAAGAGTTGGCTACCTGTCTCTCTCTATAAATCTGACAGTTGAGGTTACGTATGTGTGTATGTATACATGGATAGTATGGTACCAAATTTAAATATTCACCAACTCAGTTTTATAAAAGATAAGTATAATTTTCTCAATTTTACCCGGTTATATTAATAGTTAAAGCAATATAGAAAATAATTAAAATGTCTTTTTTAACTTCCAGGTAAACATTGTTGTACAGATCTGATACGGTATGACCAAATATACCATATCAATAGTTAAAATGTTGATTTGACTGATAGAAAACGATATAATTGGACCCAATGGTCGATTTACTGGTTTGTAAGTAAATTTTTAGCTATAATTGTAACTCCAAACTTTAACATTGATTTAAACTTATATTGATTTTTCCTGATTTCAGCTCACTGCCCGTGGGATTCCAGCAGAATGGATGCATGAAGTAGGCTGAATTTTTCCTACAAGTTCTACACACTTGTCATTCTCATATGAATGATGTGATTTTTATTTGAATGTGTTGAAGTTGTTATACGCAAAAATTAATGGCAAAAATAGTCGACAAACAATAAAAAATATAGTTTTTTATTGTAAAACAACTTCTACGCATTCAAATTAAATTTAAGCCTATTTCATCCATCGGTTCAGTTACAATCTTACGGACAAAATACTTTAATGAGTGCCCGTGCTGCCACGACTACCAGATAGCGGTACATGAGGCCTATTAGGGCTCAAATTGTAGGCAATGTGACCTAGTTTTATTATAAAAAATATATCTATAAAGAATTAAATTTATATATTAATTTTATGTATTTTTATTTTCCAGCCCATAGTACTGTTTTGTCCCCTTAACTATTTTCTTCAAAAAATGTGGTATCGCAAAATTGTATTAGATATTTTTTCTTACAAATCGTATTATTTTTAATAATACAAGGAGATTTATTTGTATGTAAACCTTATAGTATGTATTTAATAATTAACTACTGTAAGTCTTTTGTTCCCAACATGAGTGAGCGTCAGGAGCGTGGCAATAAACAATCGACGGATAGGCGTTTCGACGTCATATTTAATATTACAAACGCCACGTGGTATTTTTTAAGAGCTGGTAAAGCTAGAGCTCGGAGGCCTTTTTTCGACTTTCCACTCCCTCGGACATTTATATTCGGTAATCGGGGTGGCTGCGCGGCGTTAGAGAAGCTGAAATTTTCTTTCGCGGACGCATATAGCTCTTATTTCGGTGTAAGGTTCTGATTTACTATGCTGAACCGCGCAGTAATTCTAAATACAAATAATTATTTATTTGAGTATAGGTGAACTAGCCTTGACTCGAGAGTCTTCTGTTACTATTAAGTAGGTTATGATTCTAATAAACTGTCTCTTTATGGTACTTCTTTGTTATGACTTTATTTAGACGAAGGCCCAATGCTTTGATACAGATGTTACACAGATGTTTTAATCTAATCTTTACGTTTGTTCTTAATGTTACGTATTTACTTATTTCTATATTGGTTCGACTTACAATCCCGTTCGGACACTACTAGTAGATTGCACGGTCGATGACTAAGCGGTGTTTAGTATTATCCTACACGGATGGTTCCGTGGCGTGTTGAGAGTAAGTTCCTTAACTAAGCTGCCGAAGCTAACGCCAGATATGTTGACGGTCCTTAAGCCTCGTACTGTACCAACTCACGTCCAGAGTATGAAGAATTCCACCGGTTAGCTTCCACGGAGTTTGAGTGGTTTCTAAGCACCCAATAGACGACGCGAAGGACTAAACGGCACTCGTATTCACACACCAGGTCCAGCAGGTACAACACTCGTTGTCCTTGTAAAAAGAGACTTTACTAAAGGCTAAAGGCAATATGAGGACTGAGTGCGGGGCTTATAAGGCTTGGCGGATGAACTCAACGTTAGGGTAATAACCAATCACCGATCGCCACCGAAAGTGTCTTACAATATAGGTTGGTGATGGTGCAGAATAAGTAGGTTTTGGGATTGCTGACTCGGGGGTCAGTTGGTTTAATTAGTGGGACGCGTTTGATGTCGTAAACGCGGTTGCGGAAATGCTTACATTGTGATTATCGTCGTATACCTGCGCCTGTACACATACACGCCGTCATACATCATTCTGTATACAGTATATTCATACATATAATTATCTTTTATGAACATGGGACGTTACACCTCCCCCGCCCAGAGTATTGCTGTCCCCAGCAATGGGTGCTGGTGCAAAAAGAAAAAAAACGTGCGATGTTCATTCACAATATGTTGTTACATAAGTATGTTGTTTAAGAACTTTTCATAAAGTTAATAATATAATGCTGACATATGCATTATCTCGGAAGATTAATAAGTGATTAAAAAGAAATTTTCGGTATTTTGATCTCTAATTCTAGTTGTAAAATTTTTGTTTTGATCCGATCATAATTGCGATTTTTCGTACTCTATTTACAGGATAACAATGTAAATAGAAACAATTTGTCTAACTTTTATTACATTATTAGTTCGGGGACTCTTAATTGCAAAATTACAAAAAGGTTTGGTTCGAATCCGACCATAATTTTTTTTTTATTGTTATTACTGTTTTTTTTTTTTTTTTTTTTTTTTTTTTTTTTTTTTTTTTTTTTATTATAGAGTATCCTTAACTAACAATTTAGGTACAGAAATAACAATTTTCGTACTGTAATTTTTCGATTTACAGGCCTATAAACATTTGATTGTTGCTACTCATTTTTGGGTGTATTTTGACTTCCTAAGGTGCGGTCGAGTGCTAAAAGTCCGAAATTATTATTATTTTGTTAGATAATGCCAATTGTTGCTAAATTGTTTATTCCGCATGTTTAGTATTTGTATAATATGAACCCTTATGTGATCTTATTGTAAGTCCGCTAGATTGGAAAGTGCATGTGTGTAGGTATAAGCCTGTATGCAAGTATAACTGGTCTTATGTATACTTATATATATACTCTTACCCGTCTTTATATACACTGATATATATACTCGCATGTCCATACGTTATGTTCATTTATATATATACTTGCTGTATATATATAAGTATAGTATTGACTGCGAGTGTGACGTACTGCATTCCTGGGTGGGTCGCATTCCTGGATTGGTCTTTTTGACTCTTCAAGTATCCGCTCGGTGGCAGGAGTTACCGCGCTTTGGCGCGAACTCGTGCTTTCGTCACGCCTACGTATACGCGCGTGCTGTGTAAGTTTCGGCGCGAGCTGACAACACGTGAGCGCGAGTGCATTGGCTTCGGATGGTAGTAGCCGCAATGCTAAGTTCGCTGACATCTATTGTCAGCATTATCGGCGTGATACTATAGCTTTTTTAAATCATTCTTCTGTCTTCTTTTCGGCCGTACTACACGTAACTTTTATTCCAATTATAAATCCAAGGTAAGTTGAATTTTATTTTTCTTTTGCTATTACTGTATGGTATTTGTTATTATTTTGATATTCGTATTTGTCGTTATAGATGTCGTCTGCTGGTTCAAGTCTTCCCTGCGGCGGTGTACGTCACTCCTTTGTACAGGAGTACACCGGCGTAGGAATTGCTGAGGCTACTAGACGGATGCGTTTGGGTCTAAGCAAGGACTCGAACTTCACTGTGCATGTTGTAAGTGTTTGTATCTTCTCTAGTAAAAAATTTTGGTTATTTTTAAATTTTCCTTTTTCTATTTATTGTAGTATCGCAAGGCTTTGGATGTGACCGCGGCTCCAGACGATTTTGCTGAGTACTTGCAGCCGATACTGTCTGCTGGTACTGTGTTTGAACGGTTGAGGTTGCAGGGATCTCCTACGGGGCCTGGTTTGTCCTACAGCCATAAGAAGACGATGAAATTCAAGCCTGCTGAGTCTTTGAAATTAGCTGCGGAGCTTCAGGTGAGTTTATTTTTAATTATTCCTCTAATAATTCTAAAATAACTATTGTCTCATAATAAACTTCTTATTTTTCTTCTTTTATAGCGCAATGTCGTGCCCGGGAAGGTGGACTCGTTGCTGGACTGTGACCGCTACATGGACGCAGTCATACAGCATCACTCCAATTCTACTTCCGGGTCCTTGTATGGTATGAATTTGGAGTTAACAAATATTCCGCATGAATAAGGCGAGGTACCCTGGAATGTGCATCCCTCTCGTAATTCTGCGCTGGCGCCGTCAATAGGTATTAATGTACCGACTTATTATCTGTCCGGTGATGCATCATACACGCCTATGCATCCCGAGGATGGCTACTTGGACAGCTGTAACGTTGTCCGCTTGGGCCTTTCCGGTGCGTGCAAGGTATGGTTATTTGCTCATCGGATGGACAATGAGAGGTTGATGGCGGCTGTCAAGGAAGAGGTGCGCCGGTGGCGGCAGAGGCAGCCCAATATGGCGGACGTAGGTGAAGGTTGCTCTTTACCTCTACACCACAAAACTTGGGTGTTGACTACCGAATTCCTGATGCGGCATAACATCCGTCATCAGTGTGTTCGGCAGGAACCCGGTGATTTGGTATACGTAGGTATCGGCATTTACCACCAAGTTGTCAATTTTGGTGTTACTCTTGCCGAGGCGGTGAATGTAGGTAGTGCTGCATGGAATATATGCGCTCACCTCTTCACTACTTGCACCAGTTGTGCGGAGAATGGGGGACTAAGTGGTGTCCAATATATTTCTCCCAACGAAATGTGTAGTGCTGGCATTAAGGAGCGTGATGTCAAACGGTATGTGTGCAACGTTGAAGGGTGTCCTTACGTTTGTACAACTGCTCGAGATTATCAGGCGCACCTTACTGCTCATCGTTCTCCACTTTCGAAGGTAGGGAAGTATGTTTGCGCCCGGTGTAACCATCCTCCTTATTCTACGAATGCACACCTGATGAGGCACATAAAGAGGATACATTCCTTGGATCTTCCAAAACCTTTGGAGGTTACCTGCCCGTTATACGGCAGTGTTATGTTGGCTCCGAATTTAAATCGGCATATGGCGCAGAGTTGTAGAGGCCGAAAATGAACTGTTATTTTCTTGTTTTGTTTGTATAATTTTAAGTATTTGTTGTTGTATTATTTAAGTTTTTGTTGTTTTTATAATATATTTATTAATGTAAAAAAAATTTTTTTATTTATTTTATTACCAATCACCTTCCACTATCCGAGCGTTGAACTCTGTCAGTGCTGATTCATAAGATTTACTGCTGACGCGGAGTTTTACGTAGTATAAGTAGGATCTCTTTTTAATTCTAAATTCATTATACTTTATTCCTTAGTCCTCTTCGTTGTTAATTTCTTTGGCCTATTGCCTATTTCCTGGTTTTAAATGGCGCGGCAGATCTTAGGTTTCTGGGGTTTTGGGTATCTCGTGGAGGATACTGTTGAATCTGACGAATCCGACGTTGGCGTAAGTATTAATTTAAACTTTTACTAAAATTTAAATTTGTATAGAAAAATTGTTTTTCATTTATGTTATTTTTCCAATTTTTAGGAAGTGTCTGATGATGAGGGTATTGGTATGGATTTAACCGTGCCACCCCTTGCGCCCAGTTCTTACCCTTGTCACGGGACGCCATCATCGAGTTTTTATATAAATGATCGGTGTGTCGTATGTCGTGAGCCGCCAGAATCTCCGTCCTTCATCCGGCTATATCGTAGTGGGTCTTTCTTCCAAGTGAGTACAATTGTAGGTTTTTCTTGTTTAAGTTCTTTAAAAATGGTAAATATTTCTCTGTTCTAGGCCATGTATCGTCTTGATCAGGTCAATCATCCTGCTCCTGATGATGACGATGGGTTATGGTATCCCTGTCACATGGAATCCTGGGACGAGCCGGATGGTGAAAGCTGTCCTATTTGTTCTGGGGCAATAGATCAGCCTCCAACACTCATGAGGCTGCTTAATCGTGCGGTAATTATGATTATTTCAATAAAATTCTGTTATTCTAAAATTTTTAATTAATGAATTTTATTTTATTTTTCTTTTGTTTCAGTGGATACCTATACCGAACGTCCGCTTGGAGTAAAATTACAGATTTATTGTTACGTTTTCTAAGATAATAAATTTTATTTAAAATTAATCTTTAAGTGAGAAAAAAAATTTCTTAAAAAAATAGAGTTTTATCCCAGTAATGACTTCGAACCCACAATCCTATGCTGCTTCCTTTTGCGTAAAAATTAATTACTCCCAAAATCCTTTAGTCGAAGGAAGGAGAATAATATGGACACCGGTAAGTTTAAAATACCGTGTCTTGAATTGGTAGTGGTCTTGTCTGGTTGCGCAATAAGTTTACGCCAGTTGTTCGGCGTTTATTGGGTAATTGCAGCGTTGCTGGATTTGTTGCCGGTGTATTGTACACAATGACCTCTCTGGTATTCGGTGGTAGCGTTGTGGATGTCGTTGAAATTGCTGATTCTGCAGATGTTCCTAAATCTATTTCTTCAATGTTGCAGGTTTTATATTTAGTCTCGTGTTGTAATAATGGGTTGACTGTAACTCTGTTTAAACTGTCGTTTTCATAAATGTCTGCTTTTCTTTTAAATGTTTTCGATTTCCTTGACTTTCCTCTAGTACACCTGATGCATGTAAAGGGGAAGCAACATTTATAAATAATATAAATAATTAATAATATCACTATGGGGGACATGATTGATGTAGCAAAATATGCTGCATTTGTGTATTTGTCTCTCTTTTGGGCAGCAACTTCCGAAAACTTGTCTTCAAGTTGTTGTAGCGTGATGGCATCTTCGCTTTCGGCCCAACTTTTTATTCGATGAACCTCGGTCTCGGTAAACTGTGGTACTTCAGCAAGCTTACTGTACCCTAATATACTGCTAACGTTCATGAAATTAATATTCCATGACAGTTCTGGTTTATAGTAGAACGTTTGGTTTGTTTGTATTACGTTGACTCCGTATAATATATTTTGACTTGTGTGTCCGTAGCACAGCCCACGGATGGTTAAAATTCCAGCTCCTTTTATGATTAGCTCTGCTTTACGTTCGTCATTACAAATGATTCTCATCGGTACTGGATCAATTACTGAAAACAGCCATTCGTCTGTACTCATTAGTTTGGTCCATCTTACAGATGCTGCTGATGAAATAGCCATTTTACAACTTCGTAATGTCGATTCTTTTGGTCTTGCAAGTAGCGCAAATTCACATGGGCTTTTATCATTGTCCATGTTAAATGGTAATGTAGGTGGACACATTACTAGTCTGTCAAAAGTAACACAAGTACTTACGTATGATGATGTTGCTAACAAATAGCTTTGCATATCATGTGATACGATTAAATCTGTATGGCTGGGTACGATACTCACATATGAAGTATGATTAGCTGTTAATTCTTTTGCGATAGGTAACGAGTGAATTTTATAGTGTGAATATCTATTTTTATCTGATAGTGGAAAGTCTAATAACACCATTAACCTACCATTCGTAGTAGCAACACTTGTTTTAGACATGGCATGCAACATGTCTATGGTTACCAAACTATGGTCCCATGGTAACGTGTTATTGTTAATTGACCTTAAAATTGATTGTAACTGTTCGTGTGTGAATAATAAAGCGTGTAGATGCCCTTGGGTAGCTGTCTCTAATGTGTTTACCAAAGTTTTGTAAGTACTTATACTATGTTCTAGTGCTTGATCGAATTGATAAGTCCATCTCGATATAGCTTGAATTGTGCTAGTACGAATCGCAAAGGAATCCAGCTGTTCGGTTCTATTCATAAGACTCACGATTTGCGAGTGTTGTTCACTCAGGCGTTGTTCATGAATCGCCATGTCGTTATGAAGATTCTCTAAGTTTGATCTAACAATATGCGTTTGAGTAGCGGCCATCGAAGATATATTAGCTGTCCTTTCATACAGTTTATCGATATCTACATTTAGCTGGTCTCTGTCGCCTGCATCCATAGTACCAAAAAGCTGTTTATTGATCCAACCCACAAACTCGAAAGGCGCTCCACGTTTCCTCAAAGTATGAGTATAGGGGGAGAAACGATTCTCCTGAAGGACTAACGATGGTTTGAAGAATATGTGTAAGTCGTCTTTCAATGATTTTAGCATTTTCAACTCTAAATTGAATTTTCCTGTCGGTATAATGTTGTTACATTCCGATTCTTCTAGTTTACTCTTACACATGTTTGTCAATCCAAAAATCTGTTTTTCTCTCCAAACAATCGGGTCCTTCCAGCTACTCAAATCCAGAGTAACGGCAATCCTCCATCTAGTTCTTTCTATTTTTACCTCCCCCATATACTCGTAGTATATTCCTGGATTTTGAGTTATCTCGGTTATTTGGTAGTAAGTAGCCTCGTCCAGCATCAGGCTATTGTTGCCGTCCGGATAAAAAAATAGAAGCAGTCCTAGCATCACTATCAATAACGCCATGATGCTGAAACAAAGAACGTAGTACTCAGCGATAAAATTTCTCTAACTTGTCTTTATGCTTTACTATAAGTTTTCCATTAGATGACTCTACTATGACATTACTATTGTCTTTAATTTCTTTTACAAAAAATTTTCCATTATAAACTTTATCCAATTTCCCATATCTGGGTTCCTTTAATACTCTCACTTTGTCTCCGACAGAAATCTGTAAAGGTCTTGCCTTATGTTTTGATTGTATGAGATTATTCCTGGTTACTGTTTGCGCATCTCTCAAACATTCAGTTAGTTCTTGTATGTAATCGTTTTAAGTTTCTAATTCGAATTCGTTTGCTAATGTATTTAAACATTTCGATAACTTATCTGGTGTAATTTCGTCTTTTTCTTTATCTGAAATAACTAAACTAAAAATGAATCTTTTTCTATTTTGGGTAACTATTACATCACCGATGGTCATCTTGGCCTTCGATAATTCATCGCGATAAATAGCTTCTATGTCAATAAGTAATTTGTTGGTTCCATATGATAAACTTAAATCTTTTGAAATGAAATGTACTATATTATCTTTTAGGTAGGTTATACATTCTCTAGTTTTTTAAAAATTTTAATGATTCACTCGAGTTCAAATTTGAATCTACATAGTCGAAAAATACAGATGTTGATGTATTTCCTAATCTTGGAGCTGTACTGTCTTTCTTCGGTTTACTATTTATATAAGAAGTATTTTGGTTGTTGGTAAATGTTCCACTTGTGGGTGTTATTATTGTTTTTGTCGTTTTAGGTAGATTATTCTGTTTTTTTGGGTTTAGATAATTTTTTTCTCTTTTTTTTTTTGTTTTTCTTCGTTAATCTTATCCTCCGTTTCTTCTTCACTCATTATTCAATGTTCTTGCTTGATGTATACTTTCATATATTTCTCCTGAACCATGGGGTGAATCCCGTGAACCATGTGGACTTCGATCTTGTGTATGATTTACTTGATGAATACGTGGATTGGAGTATTGATTATTATACCTGGTTACTTTACCCCGTTCATATTTCGCAATGCATGCAATGATTTCGATCTGAGGTTTTGAATGATCTCGCTGTACGTTATTTCCCCGTACTTCCAACGCGGCGTTAATTGCGGCATTAACTAGCGCGTTTATTCGACCGTAAAACTGTCGAATATTCTCTCCCTGCCTCATGGAAGATGATTGAATTTCATGTAAATAATAACTATATGTGCTGCTTCCTTCCAAGGCTTGTCTGGCTTTACCCCTTAATTTTGATATAACAATTCTTAAAAAGTGTGCTTCTGAATCGTGTGCTTCTGAATTCATGTTCGTTCCATCGTAATCTGCAAGATGTTGAGTTGCTCTTTCCACTGCCCGAAAATTATTTGACTCTAATATACTACGTGAAAATTCTAATAATTGTTCTTCTCTTTCTGCCTCTTTAAATCTATAAAATTGATCTAAAGCATTGATTCTTTGTTCTAAGTTGGGTAATCTTAAGATTTCCTCTCTAGTCTGATTAAACGCCATTATGATTTATTTCGTCTAAAAGTTTCCTAAATTTCTTCTTAATAATAAAAATTCTAAACGAGACAGTTGGTACTTTAGTAACAATGGCTTAGTTCCCCACAAGGGATGCCATTTGTAAGGTTCTGATTTACTATGCTGAACCGCGCAGTAATTCTAAATACAAATAATTATTTATTTGAGTATAGGTGAACTAGCCTTGACTCGAGAGTCTTCTGTTACTATTAAGTAAGTTATGATTCTAATAAACTGTCTCTTTATGGTACTTCTTTGTTATGACTTTATTTAGACGAAGGCCCAATGCTTTGATACAGATGTTACACAGATGTTTTAATCTAATCTTTACGTTTGTTCTTAATGTTACGTATTTACTTATTTCTATATTGGTTCGACTTACAATCCCGTTCGGACACTACTAGTAGATTGCACGGTCGATGACTGGGCGGTGTTTAGTATTATCCTACACGGATGGTTCCGTGGCGTGTTGAGAGTAAGTTCCTTAACTAAGCTGCCGAAGCTAACGCCAGATATGTTGACGGTCCTTAAGCCTCGTACTGTACCAACTCACGTCCAGAGTATGAAGAATTCCACCGGTTAGCTTCCACGGAGTTTGAGTGGTTTCTAAGCACCCAATAGACGACGCGAAGGACTAAACGGCACTCGTATTCACACACCAGGTCCAGCAGGTACAACACTCGTTGTCCTTGTAAAAAGAGACTTTACTAAAGGCTAAAGGCAATATGAGGACTGAGTGCGGGGCTTATAAGGCTTGGCGGATGAACTCAACGTTAGGGTAATAACCAATCACCGATCGCCACCGAAAGTGTCTTACAATATAGGTTGGTGATGGTGCAGAATAAGTAGGTTTTGGGATTGCTGACTCGGGGGTCAGTTGGTTTAATTAGTGGGACGCGTTTGATGTCGTAAACGCGGTTGCGGAAATGCTTACATTGTGATTATCGTCGTATACCTGCGCCTGTACACATACCCGCCGTCATACATCATTCTGTATACAGTATATTCATACATATAATTATCTTTTATGAACATGGGACGTTACATCGGAAACGTGCAGTCCAGATTAGCTTCTTGGACAAAACTTGGAGCAATTGGTTGACACTCTAGTCAAGCGAGCGCATGGGTGGGAACATTTTAGTTTCAAGTGTTATTGGTCAACAACGAGTTTGCGTGAGCCATAAATTAAGCTAACGTCGAGCGCGGCGTTGGGTCTATTTTTTATAGCTTTCCGCTAGAGTAAATCGGCGCGTTCTCAGATGCATCGGCATCTGGCGATCCTCTCGAACCGGGCCAGGAAAACAAGGGCCTACAGAGGGGGTGTCGTTTTTTGGGGACTTCTTCAGGGGCCATCGTGCCCTATATACTCTACGGAGGCAGTCTCGGTCGTGTTACGGAGCTAAACGCTTCGTCTTGTAATTTCAAAGATTATCAAAATACATTTTCAAATTTTTATTTAAAACTTAGAGTATTTTGCATTGTGATTTTGCCTAAATATTACTTTAGTTAAATTTATTTCTTTGTACAATTATTTCATTTTATATTTTATAAAACTGTAAAATAAATTCAATTTAGATATTTTATTTTTTATCGTGATAATTGAATCAAAAATCCTGCACAATCTTTGAGAGCGACACTGCTCCCGTGAGTAGCTACATCTTTATTCGAATCATTTGGAATTTCAGTACAAATATATTTATTCATTGATTGAGGAGATAATATTTTATTATTAGGATGTGATTGTAACTACTACAATAAGAGTATGTGGCTACCCTCTTTTTAAATTCTATCAGTAGACGGATTCTGGCTCACCGCCTCCTCTCTCAAAGTGAGCCAGAAACCGAGGTGTGTATTTTAAATGAAGGGATTGTCAATCCCTCCCTCCCCAAGCAAACAAGAATTCTGCCCCCTCTTAAAGGAACACAACACCTTTGAACCCTGCAAAAATATATAAATAGTATAGATATATTTGGCGATGAAAAAACAGTATTTTTTTTTCGCTTATTCTGGCACCTTTTTGTGTATAGAACATTTTCGATAAATTTAAATAAAAATCCCTGCATTCATACCAGAACTAAAGGTGTACAAAGTATCCTCTTTAAATATCAGCCAAAAAGAACAATGCGTTCACTTGGAATCTTACGGCAAGTGAGCTGAAATCAGTAAAAACAATATTTAGAGAAAATCAACTTTAAAGTTTATGAAAATTGTTGAAAGTGTAATTTAAATTAGTGCTTACCAAATCCTTTGAGACCAAGTTTTCTTTCTTTTACATGCATAGACCTTCATTCTCAGCAATTATGAGGTATATTCACTTATACCTCTGGCTTCTGTACGTCTTTTCTTACCTGCAAACAAAAAAGGGCATTTTATGAATTTTTGACAAAATTTGATAAAATGGATATTTTATCCTTAATAATAAGAACACTTTATACTTTTTTTTTGGTTAGTGTGTTTAATCTTTCAGTTGAAGCTGATAGAAAATTGCCAGTCTAACCTGCAAATGTCACGAGGCAGGATAGTTTTACCAGGATCAGCTGAATAAGATAAAATAAATTAATGTTTGAATTTCTTAAAAATGAAATGAAAAAATACAGAGAAGTATACTCATCTTTTTTTCGTAGTCATCACAAGGCCTTTTACTTCAAAATACTTCAGTGTACACTGCCTAGTGTACTCCTGCAGCGTAGCAATCCTCCTCTGCAAGCTCCCCTGCTCACCTACTGAGGGTTCTTATACCATACTCTTCTGAGCGTTGGAAAATTTCACAGATGCCGTCTACTTCCATTTTACCTGCACTACCTTTGTGGTTTGCAGTGCAGTTAGGCTCGTGCTTCTCATACCACTCTTCGTATTCTGCAGTCTGTAGATGGTTCTCCTACGCTGAGCATGCCTTGCAGAAGCTATTTTTTATAGCAACAGCCAGAACCTTGCCTGTGTAGTGTCCCACGATGTTTGCAAATCCTTGCAACGATGAAAAGTCTTTTTTCCTCCAGTAACCATCTCCAGAAACATTCAGTCCAGATGCTCCAGTCTCTGTAGCTGCTTTTTCTTCTATTACTGCAGTCTTCATAAAGTCTTTGACAACTTTCTCACACACTTCACTAAATTGTTCATTGATGGCATCACATGCAGACTGAGCCATGTTAATAGACCAGCGTGCCCAAGTCCAAGAGCACGATAAGTAACCACTGCTCTTCTGTTGTTCTCCCAAGCCTGGTTCTTGACACCAAACTTTCTGCATGAGTTGATATCTGCCAGCTCACCACACCCAATGCATTCTACTTGAATCTTGAAACCTAATCCTTGAGCTTTAGATTCGCCAAGTTAAACTTGATCATGGCATTGTTTGCAAATCAAAAGTTCCTCGAGAGCAGGAAATAGAATGTTGATATCAATCAATCTATTCCTGACCTCAGAGGTTCCTCTTGCTGCTGGAGTTTGAATCTTTCTTGCTGAACTTCATCGTCAGGTTCATCGTCGCATGTTGCTCCTAGAATTCTTCTTGGCCTCTTCTTGTCTCTTCCTCGAGAGTACTTCTTGTCAGAATGGGTACTCGCAGACCTTCCCTTGGTATCTCGACCACCACACATTTTTAAAATCACTATCACTTCACACTTTTTTAAGAAAACTTCACTGCTCTGCTTTTACACCAACACTCCACTTTTTTTTCTTTTTAGAATTATAAGCGATAAGCTACAACCCCAAAAACACTGTAAACACTACTTAGATTAGTTCTAAAACGCTTTTGAAAAATATGAGCTTTATTTATTAACTTAGATATCAGCTGTGTTTACATAGAGTAAATTTGAGTACTTTATCAGCTGTGTTCAAATATTTTCAGTCTACTATAGAGAAACCGCGGAACGTTCGGTCTGTCCTCCGACGCATTGATTCTAACCTGCCCACAGGTGGCGCGCGGGCGCGCGATATTTGAATTCAAATAAGTCCCTACGTATCCATCAAAGCCTCATATAAGAAGTGAAACTAAAAATTTATTTATAAAATAATGCAAAAGATTGCAGAGCATAATATGCGTATATACTACGGTAAAAAATTATATTTATAACATATACAATAAAAATTTTATTCAGATTGAGTTTTTAAAACTTAAAATTAAAATTATCAGTCGTATTAGACAAAAAATGAAAAATACGCAATTTTACGAAAAAACGATAAAAATTTTGTTTTAGTATTTTGCTTGCAACTTTGCGGGAAAATTTTTTTCGACAAACGGGTTTTATGAGCCTATGCTACAGAACATTTTCTGTAACAAACAATAAAAAAAATCAATTTTTTCGAAATTTAAAGGTGTTTTGTCCCCTTGAAGTGAGCCAGAAACCGAGGTATGTACTCGTATTTTAGATAGAGGAATTTTTCGATCTCTCCCCTCCCTGCCCGAGCGAACGAGAATTCTGCCACCTGTCAAAGTGAGCCAATAATCGTAGTGTGTATAAGTCCCAAATCTTCTCTTCTCTATATCCCAAAAAATATATTGTGGTGGGTTCTTGCCCCTCCTCCTCCGTATTCCTTATTTCCAAATAACCGTAGTGTATCCATATAGGTCTCTGTTTTTCACACCTACTCTGGAGCCCAGCAGGTATTTCACCTCCTTCACTACCTGCACTGATCATTGGTAGTTATTCTGAGAAGAAAAATCTTGTATTTTCCCATAGCAGCTAGAATTTTATTGCGATTCTCGTGCAGGTAGGGGACGGCGACCCTCGGATAGATATTTCTTTTGGTACAGATACCCATAGCAGCTAGAATTTTATTGCAATTCTCGCGCAGGTAGGGGACGGCGACCCTCGGATAGATATTTGTTTTGGTACAGATACCGCATGTACTATTGATACACACTATCCCTCGCACTTTCCTACAGGTACTATCTCTCGCACTTCCCTGAGCCTTTGCAGGTGAACGCGAAAGCTGGTCAATATACATTTTAGAGTACACTGAAAAAGTATGTCGTGTCCTAGTAACGAGAATATGTATAACACGAAAGCATGTTTATTGCTGTTGCGGCAAAATATTATACTATAAGTTATGATTAGTTCTATTACCAAACCAATAAAGTTGAGAGAATAATACTAATCATTATATTACTTCAATAAATAACGACCATAAATTTCATCAGCTTTTTGTACTATAAAGTCACCACTCCCCCCCCCCCTCAAATCGCTAGTGTTTACGTTATATATGCTACTTTTAGGGAGAACCTCAGCTAAGGTACTCTCCAAGCTGATACGTAAACAGGTACTGATACACTGAAAAATTCTTCGAAGTGACTGGCCGCTCCTGCCCCCCCCCCCCAAATTTTGCAGCAGTCGCCAAATTAGCTCTAAGTAACACCACTGTTACATGAAAAATATATATAACAACAAATAAATGTACATCACATATGCAGCAGCGTTCTGGAGAATCTTTTAGTGCAGAAGAGAACTTTCTTCTTTCATGAACCTTTTTTATATATTTGTACAATTTTGTAATACTCTTTATACTTGTTCACATAGTTTCGTACATTTTTTTCATACTTTTTTATATTAGTTTCAAACTTTTTTATACTTTTTTATACTTGCTTCATACTTTTTTAAAGTTAAAAAAGTTCAATCAGAAGTGGAGAAAAAATTAAAATATCTTTGTGATGTATCTCAACGTAATTTCGTTAGTATAGAATACATGGTTAAAGAATTAAATAGACATATAGAAGTCAAAGATGGAACGTCAAAGAGTAGCTGAAGAACTCCACAAACCTGTACGCCCAAGGTACAAGTGAAGAAAATATGACATTAGTAGTATATGTGTAAAGATAGAAAAAGATGGCGGCCGAAGCCGAGTGGTGGGGTAGAGCCGGTGAAAGCGTGCGAAGATAGAAAAAGTATGGTCGGCCCTAAGGTGTAGTGCCTGGGTGAAAAAACCAACATGGCCGCCGTAGAGGTGGTGTGTTGGTGGGGGAAAGATCCTGTACGGATATAGAAAATCTCCCTCTCCCTCAGTAGCAGCCGACGTTGTACCGATGTAGAAAATCAATGTGGCTGGTGTTGAGGTGTAGAATCAGTGAAGGTTAGGAAAGATGGCCGCCGTAGAGGTGGTGTGTTGGTGGGGGAAAGGCCCTGTACGGGTGTAACGGTAGCGCTCCCCCTTGCCCCGGATTCTGTCAGTCGGGATTCAGGATTCGGAGGGGGTGAGGTGAGAGATAACTATGTTTGGTTGGTTTTAACAACTATTTATATATTTACAAGAAAAGTGTTCTTATACAGCGTCGTTATTCTCCATCTGCAAACCAAACAAAGTGCGCTTGTTAAAGAAAGGCTTATCTCTTTATATCTTATAATCTAAACGGCGGTCGCGGTACTTATTAGCTAACGGCTCTTAATACTACGCTGGTTATCGCTTTACATTAGTTCGCTTACATTAGTTCGCTTATATTAGTTCGCTTATATTATCGCTTATATTTAACGCTTATATTTAACGCCGCTAGGTGTCGCTTACTTTCGAGCACGGCGGTTTGGTCGAGTGTGTACTTCGGTGCTTGCGACGTCCTCGCGAGAACGTGTGCGCACGATCTCGTGTGGACTCGGCACCTGTTCCTATTATCCCCCTACCCTGTGTGCGCACAGCGGTAGGTGGAACGGAGGAACGGCGGTGGAGTGTCTTGCGTGTGGGGTCTCACAGGACCTGATTGAGACGTGTGCGCACGACTCAACCCGGTGCGGTGGTTATCCCTCGTAGCTTCCTTTGCCCTGTGTGCGCACAGCGGCAATTGAAGCGGACGAGTGGTGAGTGATGGTGTGCGGATGTACAGAGCCTGACAGAGACGTGTGCGCACGACTCTGCAAGTCTCTGCAGTCAGTTTCGTGTTCCGATTACCCTGTGTGCGCACAGCGGTAACAGGAATGATCGAAACAGGGTGATGGTGTGCGTGTGGTTTGTGCAGATTCTAGCAGAGATGTGTGCGCACGACTCTGCTAGTATTTGCAGCCGGTTTTCGGGTTCTGATTGCCCTGTGTGCGCACAGCGGCAACAAGAACGGTCGAGTCGGCGTGGTGGTGTAGTGTTGTGTGCGTGGTGGTCATGCAGATTCCAACAGAGACGTGTGCGCACGACTCTGCTGGTATGTGCAGCCGGTTTCGGGTTCTGATTGCCCTGTGTGCGCACAGCGGCAACAAGAACGGTCGAATCGGCGTGGCGGTGAGGCGGTATGCGGGTGGCGGGTGTGCAGATTCTAATAGAGACGTGTGCGCACGACTCTATTAGTATTTGCAGTTGGTTTCGTATTCCGATTGCCCTGTGTGCGCACAGCGGCAACAGGAATGGCTGAAACAACGGAGTGAGGTCTAGGTACGGTTACTTCGGTATCTTTACCGTTACGTGTGCGCACGAAACGGTTAGATATCGATAGTTCCTCTAGAGCTCTCCTAGCGGTGTCGTGTGCGCACGGCAACGCTTGGATCGGGAGCTCTGATCGAACTGCCGCCGTGCTGTCGCGGCTGGGCTTATATAGCCCGAGTCACTGGCGCCAACGCCCTCTGGTGGTGATTGTGTAGAGTGTTGTTGGTGTATATGTTAGTGCTTACCGTGCTCTCTTCGGTAGTGTGCGTTGTTTCGTTTGCGCCCGTCGTCGGTTTCGTTCGCGGCTATGTTTACGTTATTCGAGCACGTGTTGCTATCCATGAGCACTCGGCTTGTGCTCATGTTATTGTCGTGCGGGTCTGCCTTTCGCTCGCGGTGTTTGTTTGCCTACTTGTATACATTTGCACGAGACTGATGTCTCGTTGCATTCCCCCCCCCCCACTTCGGAGCGCGAAACTAGAGAGCGACGTAGCGGTAAGTTTCGCGGCGCGAGTATAATGCAAAAAAAAAAAAAAAAAAACTTACGCGCGCTGGACCTATGTGTCGCAGTTCCCCCGTCGCCGGCACTAGTCTCAGCAGCCTTTGCTGGCCGTTGTACCGCACGACGTACTTGCGTACGCCGATTGGCACAACCACTTCGTGGCCGTCTGGGAGCCTGTGGAGGCGGCGGGGTAGTGCTGCTGTAGGGTCCGGGCGGCGTCGTTGCGGTCGTGGCGGTGGGGTTGACGCTGCCCCTGGTAGAGCCGGTGGTGCTGCTGGTTGCTGCGGTGGTGCAGGTGGTTGCGGCGGCTGTACCATTGGCTGCGGCGGTGCTGATGGTGGTGTATGTTGTCGCGGCTGCGCCACTGGCCGCGGCGGTGTTGGTAGTGGTTGTGTTCGCCGCGGAGGCGTCACTGGTCGCGGTCGCGAAGGTGCTGGTGGCGGTGACGGTGACAGCGTGAGGTCGATCGTTGCTACCACCGTGCCACCAGTCAACCTTTTTTTAGCCAGTTGTGCGACGGGTGGTCTCGCTGGTGGTATCGCGATTCGCGGTCGCGTTTTTACCCGCCGCACCGCTGGCAGATCCTCGATGAGCACGATGCGCGGTCGAGGGCGCTGCGGCCGTGGAGTTGGTGTATAGTCCTGCGTTGATGGAGATTCGCCAGGACTATACTCCAACGTCCCCGCGGGGAGGTCTCGCTCCAGGGCTGCGAGTATCTCGTCAAGTGTTTCGAGATCGGTATTCATTTTGACTAAATTCCATATTTTCGACCGGCTATTTATATCTTGTGATACTTTGTATGTGTGAATCCGTGTGCATTTTCCAATTGCGTAATACCGATCTCGAAAATTCTGCGCCTATCCTAGTTTAAGTAAAAAAAACCCTTCAGTCCTAGACCCTATATAGAAAAAAAAATTCGCGCGTCTCTGATTTGTTTTGATTCGCTTCGGCTTTATTCGGGCGAGATCGGCGATTTTCGTGCTCTTGCGGATCGCGTTACAACAGTTTCGCTCGCGGCTTGTTCCATTCCCGTTCCCTGTGTGGTTTTCTAGGACCTGTTCCGGCACAGGGTCGTTCCGCGGACGGATATGGACCTTAAGGTCCATCTACAATACTTTTGTGCGCGCTTACAATATCTGTCGGTTGCTAATGGTTATATGAGTAGTTTCGGATTGCTCTACCTTCGACGTCGCTGTCCCCTAGTCCTTCGTCCGTCAACCTCCACTGGCGTCTCCGTGCGGTGACTCTTCTTCTCCTATTTTTCTGCTTCCTGGACTCCTCGTCTTCCAGGGCGATGAAGAGGCGGAACCGGAGGGCGGCAAGGATGTTCATGCCCATTATGTAATCCTGAGGCTGATCCTGGATGACTGCCCATGGATATGTGATCTCAATCCCCTTGACTTCCACCGTGAGCTCTATGGTGCTGGTGGTTTTGGTGGTGTTGTCGCTATTAAACTGTATCGGGAGATCAGCCTCCCCTGCTATCGTCGGTGCCCCCCGGTTTGTGCAGAAGACTGCCGCTCGTTGGCTTAAGCTGGAGATCCTCCTCCCGGTGTCGACGATGGCGTAGAATGGCCGGCCGTGGATGGTGATCTTCACCGGGAGTTCTCGGGGCTGCCAGAGGTCTTCTGCTAGTGGATGCAGCTCCATCTCGGATTTTTCGAACTCGTAGACTGGTTGTCGGTGGCGTTTGCCTCGGTATTTATACTATCGGCTTCGTGGAACGGTTTGAGGTCCTTCACATGTATGTGTTTGACCCAGCGCCCTCTGTTGTCTTGTAAATCGAAAATGACTGGCGAAGTTTTTCGTTTTACCACTAGGGGGCCGGTATATTTTGGCGCGAGCTTTGCGTTGCGGTCGTCCTTCTTACTGGATAGTGTGACTATTCTTCTGGCCACTTTATCGCCAATTGCTGGTTCCCAATCCCGTCGGCGCAGGTTGTAGTGTTTCTGTTGTTTCCCGAATTGTTGGGCTATTTGCGTTTTGGCAAGTTCTATGGCGTCCTTGATGTTCTGTAACCGTGCGGCTAGCGGTGTTACGGACTTGTTTTTAGTCCTTTGGTGCAAACTTCCTGGTACTCGGAATTCTCTTCCGGTGTTCAGGTATGCTGGGGTGTACCCGGTGGCGGTACTGCTGGCAGTGTTGTAGGCAAACTCTATTTCGTGGAGATTCTCGTCCCACTTTTTGTAATGTTTGCCTACGTACTGCGATATCATAGTATTTACAACCCTATTTGTGCGTTCGACAGGATTGCACTGAGGGCTGTACGGTGGGGTTTTGCGGTGCTCCACCCCATTCTCCTTCAGGAAAGTTTCGAACTCTTTCCCGACGAATTGCCGGCCATTGTCACTCATAATGGTGCGTGGGCAGCCGTGCCTCAGGAATATTTTTTCCTTTACCAGGCGGCTCATGGCTTTCCCGTCGGCTTTTCTTAGTGCTGCTAGTTCGATCCACTTAGTCAGTCGATCCTGCATTACTAGCAGCCAGATATTTCCCTTCGTTGATCGAGGTTGAGGTCCCACCAGGTCAATTGACACCATCTCCCATGGCTGCTCTACGTTGGTGGCATGCATCTGTCCTGGTTTGGCTTGCTGTTGTGCCTTATAGGCTTGACAATTCTGGCAGTTTCGGACGTAGCGTGCAGCCTCTTGTAGGATTCCTGGCCAGTAGTAGTGTCTGGCCAGTCTTTGTAAAGTCTTTGCCACTCCGAGATGTCCTGCGGTGGTGTCGTCGTGCGCTTCCTTTAATACGGCGGCTCTCTGGTCCGTTGGTACGCAGATTTTCCAGTCGTCTGCTGTATCGTTGTCATTGAAGTCCAATGTGTGGAGGATATGACGATATAAAGTACCCTCTTTTATGGTATATTCCGGATTCGCTCCTGGGTTCTCCTGGACTTCTTTTAGTTTTCTGCTGTACCAGGTGCATTTAGTTTTGGTAACTATTTTGCATACCTGTAGTGGTTGCCTTGATAGCGCATCTGCGACGGTGTTCTCGGTTCCCTTACGGTATTTGACCTCATAGTCCCATTGGGACATTTCGATCGCCCATCTGGCTAGCCGTCCAGACGGGTTATCAATCTTTTCCAACCACTTGAGAGATTGGTGATCAGTAACCACCTTGAAGTGGTAGCCCTCTAGGTAGTCCCTGAACTTCCAGATCCCCCACTTAATGGCTAGACACTCTTTCTCTGTTGCTGAATAATTTTTTTCGGCTTTATTCAGCGAACGGCTGGCATACGCCACGACGCTTTCTTTCCCGTCCGTATCCTGGGTCAATACGGCACCCAGTCCTTCGTTGCTGGCGTCAGTTTGTACCGTGAACATTTTTGAAAAATCTGGGCACGCTAACACTGGCGCCTGGACTAAGTCTTGCTTGAGCTGCTCGAAGGCTTTTTGTTGTGGTTCGTTCCACTCCCATTTCATTTTCTTCTGTAGTAGCTTATTTAGCGGGGCGGTTTTCTTTGCCACGTTAGGAATGAAGCGACGGTACCAGGATATGAGTCCTGAGAATCGGCGGAGCTCCTTTAGGTTTGTCGGTGCTAGGAGTTTTGTGATGGCCGCTACTTTCTCCGGGTCCGTGTGCAGTCCCTCCTCGTCGACCACGTGTCCTAGATACTTTAGACGTCGTCGGCAGAAATGACTCTTCTCCCAATTTGGTTTTAACTTTGCCTCCCGGAGGCGTTGTAGTACGTTTTGGATCAGTTCAAGATGGTGCTGGAAGTCTTGGGAGACGATGACGATGTCATCTAGGTAACAGAAGACGTTTGGTTCTAGATCTGGCGTGATGACACTGTTCATAAGCCGCATGAACTCTCCGGGGGCGGAGTGTAAACCAAACGGTAGTACCTTGAACTGCATGAGACCTCTTCCTGGAACGGTAAATGCGGTATATTGTTTGCTTTCTTCCGATAGTGGGACCTGCCAGTATCCGTTTTTGAGGTCTATAGTTGTAAGGTACTTTGCACCTCGTAGTTTGTTCAATGTGGCGTGTACTTGCGGCAGCGGATACGCATCCCTGACGCTGATTTTATTTAGTCGGCGGAAATCGATACAGAAACGGTATCTGCCTTCTTTCTTCTTCGCGATGACAATCGGGGAGCTGTATGAGCTGTTGGAAGGCTCGATTACCCCCTCCGCGACCATTTCGTCCACTGCTTCGTCGATAATCTTTTGCATCATGGGATTCCGTGGGCGGTAGCCTGACCTTATCGGCGTGAGATCGATCAGCCTGATTTTATACTCTGTGAGATGGGTGGGCCCCTTAATTTCGTTAAACGTCGTTTGTTGTTCTTGTATCAGAGTATCGACTTGACGTTGCTGTTCGTCGGTGAGTCCTTTGATTCCGATGCTCTCAACTTTTACTGATGCTTCGTTTGTCGGTGCGTGTCGTAGCTCCCGATTTGCCACGAATATCCGGGTACCCAGGCTAGATAAGGCATCCATCCCCAGTAGCATGTCGTGACCTAGACCGTCCATGACGATGTACTTAGCACGGAAGGTCATGCCGAGAGTGGAAGCGGTTCCTTGGACGTAGCTGTTTAGAGTGGTGACCGATCCATCGGCCATGGTGGCTAGTACTTCTTGTTTCCTCCTCTTCCAGCCATTCTCCTGTCCTAGGATGGCGGTGCCTTCGGTCACAAATGAACTCACTGCCCCTGGATCGACTAGAGCCCTTACGATGTGCGTACCAATGCGCACGTTAATGAAGTATCTTGGGTCTAGGGCCGGGCTCCTGCTACCTTGGAGTCGGCCCTCTCGGCGTTTCCCGCCTTCTCTGGAAAACCGTGGCAGTCTCGTGTCAGTATGTTGTCTTTACCACATACTGAGCAAAATTTCCGTGGAGTGTTGCGGCAGTTTACCCTTGAGTGTCCTCGCTGTTTGCATCTCCAGCAGCAGTCGTTGCGGTTGTAATACTCCGGAGCTTTTGTGGCGGAGCTGTTCACGGTGGTGCTACGTTCTTCTTGTTTCTCTTGCTTTCTTACTTTCGCCGCTATTTCTTCGTATTCTTCTATCCGTTGTATCAACTGGGTAACCTCCTTGACCTCCTCCCGGCGGACTCTCAGTTGGAGGTCAGGCTCATGTTGTAGTAGAGGTTGTCGAGCTGCTCTTCTATGCTGTATCCTCCCCTACGTCTCATTAGCGTGGTGAGGGCGGTGCAGTAGGCGCGAATGCTCTCATTCGGTTTCTGTGTTCTCTCTGCTACCTGTCTGGTGAGGTTTCGTCGCTCTCCGCTTGACAGGTAGAAGTTTCTCAGCCGGTCCTCGAATTCTTCCCAGGTTCGGCAGTCGCTCGCGTAATTACGGCGCCATTGCAGTGCATCTCCTCGTAGCAGTTCTGGAGCCCCTTGCAACAGCTGGTGACCGGTGAACCCGTATGCCGTCTGGAGTTCTCGGACCCTTTCTAGGAAGGTATAGACATCCCTTCCTTCGAAGTGGCAGTTCCACTTCCTCATTTGGTCGAGAACTTTGTTTGCTCCGGGGGCTGTTTCAGAGAGTGCAGCTGGTGGTTTTGGGTCTCGTGGTGTCGAAGAGCCCTCTGGAGGGTTGTTCCGGTTAGTTTCCTCGAGTATTCTTCTGATGGTCTCGTTTCTCTCTATCTCGAGGTCGAACTTCAGGTCCCTTTCTTCGTCGTAGGTGGCTGGGTCTTCCGCTTTATCGGCGAATTCCTCTGGATGGTCCCTGACGTATCGCACGAGTCGTTGTCGTACCTCTACTAAGGTCCCATCGGTGTTACTTTGATGACGTCGTAGTTCTTCCACAACTTGTGCCTTATTCAGGCGGTAAATCCACGAAACTCTCATGGTGTACAAAAAAAAAAATTTCTTACAATTTTCTCGCTTTTTTCACAATGTTTAACGCTTTCGGTTGAGATAAGTCCTTCTTTAAAACGGTCCCTGTTCGGGCGCCATGTAACGGTAGCGCTCCCCCTTGCCCCGGATTCTGTCAGTCGGGATTCAGGATTCGGAGGGGGTGAGGTGAGAGATAACTATGTTTGGTTGGTTTTAACAACTATTTATATATTTACAAGAAAAGTGTTCTTATACAGCGTCGTTATTCTCCATCTGCAAACCAAACAAAGTGCGCTTGTTAAAGAAAGGCTTATCTCTTTATATCTTATAATCTAAACGGCGGTCGCGGTACTGGGATGATGGTGTGAACGGAAACAGGGTGATGGTGTGCGTGTGGTTTGTGCAGATTCTAGCAGAGACGTGTGCGCACGACTCCGCTAGTATTTGCAGCCGGTTTTCGGGTTCTGATTGCCCTGTGTGCGCACAGCGGCAACAAGAACGGTCGAGTCGGCGTGGTGGTGTAGTGTTGTGTGCGTGGTGGTCATGCAGATTCCAACAGAGACGTGTGCGCACGACTCTGCTGGTATGTGCAGCCGGTTTCGGGTTCTGATTGCCCTGTGTGCGCACAGCGGCAACAAGAACGGTCGAATCGGCGTGGCGGTGAGGCGGTATGCGGGTGGCGTGTGTGCAGATTCTAATAGAGACGTGTGCGCACGACTCTATTAGTATTTGCAGTTGGTTTCGTATTCCGATTGCCCTGTGTGCGCACAGCGGCAACAGGAATGGCTGAAACAACGGAGTGAGGTCTAGGTACGGTTACTTCGGTATCTTTACCGTTACGTGTGCGCACGAAACGGTTAGATATCGATAGTTCCTCTAGAGCTCTCCTAGCGGTGTCGTGTGCGCACGGCAACGCTTGGATCTGGAGCTCTGATCGAACTGCCGCCGTGCTGTCGCGGCTGGGCTTATATAGCCTGAGTCACTGGCGCCAACGCCCTCTGGTGGTGATTGTGTAGAGTTTTGTTGGTGTATATGTTAGTGCTTACCGTGCTCTCTTCGGTAGTGTGCGTTGTTTCGTTTGCGCCCGTCGTCGGTTTCGTTCGCGGCTATGTTTACGTTATTCGAGCACGTGTTGCTATCCATGAGCACTCGGCTTGTGCTCATGTTATTGTCGTGCGGGTCTGCCTTTCGCTCGCGGTGTTTGTTTGCCTACTTGTATACATTTGCACGAGACTGATGTCTCGTTGCACGGGTATAGAAACTCTCCCGCCCTTCAGCAGCTGACGTCGTATATGTATAACTCCTGTGTGAGTATGGAAAATTTCCCTTTCTTGAACGGCAGGTTATGCGTTGGTAAGGAAGATTTCTGTACTTGGATCTATGCGTGTGTATGTGCGTTTATGTGTATACATAGCTAAGCACGGGTGGGATTTTTAGGTACGAGTAGGTGAAAATTAATTTGATAATCAATTGAAAATATATTTATATAAATTTATTGATAAAATAAACAAAAATGGTGTACAAAATTAACATATTAGTAATAAATGAAAAGTTATATATATATATATATATATATATATATTTATTTATATTATTCTAGGTTTACATGATTGAATACAACATTTTAAACGTCGCTTATGGCCATTTCCTACATGGTATTTATATTTATTTTCGTGTTTAAATTTTGTTGTGAAGCCACGAAGTTTGCTATAAAAACATTCTACAATTTTATCGTTCCTCCTATAATCTTTTGTGAATAATTTACAAAATTTCTGTAGTAAATAACCTCGTTTCATATAATCTAAAAACATTAAACAAAAATGCCCACATACTTTAGAGTTTAGACTTTGCAGTTGTGTAGTGTTCCATTCATAAAAAATAGTATTTCGCCGTACCGCTCTTATGTGGTATGGAAAAACGGGTGGTAATCCATAACTGTCGAAAAAGATTCCATGACCTCGTCTGTCTATATATAAAGCTACCCAATGAGATCCAGGTTGTGTGTGTATATCTGTATTAAACACGCACCCCGTCAGTCTCGTCAATGTCCGAGGAATCCTGTCCGCAGAGAATACACCCGCTGAAGGTATTCTTAATAAACGTAGAGCATCCCGTATCTGATTCGTGTTCATCTTGTATATACGTAGAATGTGTTTTAGGCGATGATGTTGCGGATGTATAATAACCAATGCTTGAAACTTCGTCGTATATAGGTTCATCTAAGGCATGCTCTGGTGTTGGTGGTCTTAAATATTTAATATTTTTCTTTTGCTGTTTTGAATAATCCAGAGCATTAGATGTTACAACAGGTACACTTGTTGAAGCGCAATCAGGGACTGCTCGATCAGGACGTGTGCGGTAAACGAACCTTGGGTCTAAATAATCGTAGTGTGCGTCTAAAGCAGCCAAAAGAGCAATGTTCTTGTTTACCCACGATTTTATTCTGTAGGCGTTATTTAAAGCACAATTGTGAACGCCTCGGTGTAGAGAACCGTGATAGCAGCAGAAAATATCCCGCTTTGGTAAATGATGTGTAGCCGGGCAGTTGTAATTCTCCAAATTTTCTATGTATCGTGTAGTTATGCTTTGTATAAGATGTGTCTCTTCCGCACCACGTACAAAAATTTGTCTGGCTCTTCTTGCTAATTCTCGAAGATTTGCGTGTAGTTGGCGATAGGGTATGTCTCCTTCGAACCTCTCGATACCATGGACGTTGCTTGTAATCCAGTTATTGTGTACTTGTATTTTAATAGGTAAGTCTGAGAATGAATGAGGTGCAGCTGCGATCCAGAGTGCGATGTGTTCTTTATTTAAAGAAACTACAGCAACTTCTTTGATCATGAACTTGTCGGTACCATTGCGAAAACCCAAAACGTCAACTATATAATCCATAATTTTGTGTTGTAGTAGTTGTGAAGAGAACTGAGTACAAAACCTTTTTAACTACTGCTCATGCAAGAGAGCCGTAATTTATACCCAACACCACTCAATGTAATGAGTTTTGTCATCGGTAATCACCATAGCTTACGCGGTGAAAAATGTCAATTAGTGGTCATTATATAATGTAAGTGAAACATAAAATTTCTAAAAGTTATCCTCCGAAATCGACTATGACTTGACGAGCTGAGTCAATTTAAAGAATGTTATCGTATTCAGCATATACGATACAATTAACTGATTGTTGTAGAACACTTTCGAATCGTAATTCTAAACAAATAGCTCCCGTATTTACTAAATTCCAGTGGGTATTACAGTTTGCTGATAAATCAGACGTAAGGTCAAACGCATATAAACAATAACTGTCGGGATAGGCTTCTCTTGATATATTATTACCAGCGTCTGCAAAATGAATGCCGGTACCACTAAATAATGTATGATAAGCATTAGTCCAGTCGGATTAGTTTTTTTTCAAAGAAAAACGTTAAGAGGGTCTTTTATTAGTGAAAGAGCTTGGGATGGGTAGCAGAATAGTAGGAAAAATGTTTGGGGCCAAAAATTTTTTGCGCGTCATTGTTTAAACAATGAAAGAATACACGGAAAACCGGCTTTTTGCGTGTAACTATTCAACTGTTATTACTAGCGGAAAATAAAAAATACAAGCTTATTGGAATTAAAAATACCTATCAAAAAAAAATAAGTTCGTTAAAATTCATCAATTTGTTTATTTGCAAAAAATGAAAAACAATCATTTTTAGCCTTTTTTAAAAATGCGTGTAACTAATGAACTATTGCTTTTAAAAAATAGTATTATAGCTTGATTTGAAGGTCTCGGCATTCTTTACAAGAGCTATAAATTTCAGCTTGAAATATTAATTAGTTTTTGTTTAAAGCCATTTGTAGTTAAAAAAGGTCTCTTCGAAAATTCTAATTTCCTCAACGTACAGGCATCGTAGAGACTTCTCCGAGGTCTCATTTTACTCTTTAGGAGTTGTACTATAGTTAATAATAACCAGAAAGTCGATTTCATAAGCCTAAATTGTTTATTAACGAGTTTAAAAAATTAACTTTTTTCCTACTATTCAGCTACCCATCCCAAGCTCTTTCACTAATAAAAGACCCTCTTAACGTTTTTTTTTGAAACAGCACTTTTTGAGTCTAATCCGACTGGACTACATTTACATATCTGTATGGATAGTTTGGTTGTATAGCCCTGCTCGGTACTTGTACTCCATCTACACTCATTGCTATTTACTATTTATTAAGTTAACTAATTTACTATTTGTTTAAGTTGAAATGTTGAAAATTGAATGGATTTTCTTTTTTACTACCGTTAAAAGCTTTATTTGACACTAAACCTATTATTATGCGTTTCGGAATCTGTCCAAGAATAATGTTGTCTAAAGTCTCGCCAGTTATACCAGTGTGTAAGGTGAAGGACTTTACTTCAACACGGGTTAATGGGTATTTAGCTGTACCTTTAGATAGCGCTTTTGTGTGTGCAAGTAAAATTCCGGGATTGATTTTAGCACGACGTACTCGTAATGACGCGTCTAGAATTTTCACTTTTACATTTTCAGTTTCATAGTTTATTAAACAAAAAGCGTCTTTGGAGCGTATAAGCCGTACTCTAACCTCCACTCCATTGAGGAGGAATTTTTCCTGATTAAAAACGTCTGCGTGCAAATGACCAAGTAAATCAATGATTTTATCGCCTTTGGTATAGTTACGACGAACACACGCTCCGATATTAGCGGAAAAAGAGGTTTTACCATAATCACTAGGTTGTCGTAGAGCAGCATCCATCTGTCCGGGTGTATCATTATACCATAGACCGCAAGTCAAGTGAGATTTTTTAGCTTCTTCTGAATAATTAAGTAATGTTTCTATGTATGCACGATAAGCATAAGCATTACTCGGTGGTGAAACAGCTTTTTGATTGAAAAACACGTCTACTTGATTAAAAATACTATGTAGGAAGTTGTTAACAGGGGCAACTAAAGTTTTATCTTCTATAGGTGAGTCTCCTTTTTCGAGACGTACAGTGAGATTTATCATGGTATGGGCGATATCAATATAATCATCCGAGTTTCCAGGGATAAGAAATTCTAAATACGAGTCTTCTGAAATACTATTTACAGGTTTATACTCAATCCATTGAGTACCTTCTATAGATGTCTGAGTAGGAGGAAGTGTAAATAAGACAAGCTCGGATTTTGCACACTCGCAAGAGTGAGAGTGAAGAAAAGCCATTTTTATTAAGCAGGTCCAAAAATGTCACGAACTGAACGAGTTTTCTTCTTAATATTTTGAGACTTCCTTTTCTTATTTGATTTTTTGTTAGTTTTCCTTGTCTTTGTTTTTCCGGCCCTTGTTTTACGTGTAGTGCGCTTTCTACCACGACTAACTTTCGACTGACGCTTCTGCCGTCGTTGTGATCTTTTATAACCAGAACCCTGCATAAGACTTTCTATTTTTTCTTCGGATTTTCTTTTCAAATTTAGACCTGATTCACGTGCTCTCGTGCGTAGAGCTTCTTTAAATGTAGATTTATTTTCGCTTACGTCATCTATTATATGCATTCCGGCTCTGAGTGCTTCTTTCCCTATAGCCCGTGCACCTCATTTTAGAAATGGTAACGCCCAACGAAAGAGACCTCCAAGAAAACGACCTATACCACCATGGCCTTTCTGATACGGTGCTCCTACGTATACATGTTCGACGCCGCCGCTACCAACTTGTGAATCATAATATTGCTCGTAATGACTCATAGTGAACGTCGTTACGTAGTTTGTCTAAAATGAAGTGTCACCGTTGACGTACCACACTCGAATGGTATAACAAGACCAAGATGATCTCTTATATCGATCACGATGGTTCGAAAACAATTCCTTATTAAAGGCACATAGTTTACAGGTGTGAAAGTTTGATGTTGATTAGAACCGAATACGTAATCTTTGTAATTTACAGGTGCAATACGTAGTAGAGCTGTTTGTACGTCACCAACGATTGTTGGTTCACATATGTCTGTATAAATATACAACTGTCTCGGAAGAGCATTCAAAATATTGGCAGGGCGAGTTGCGACAGCAGGATTACTATCTACTTTCATGTATTCAGAAACTTCAGCAAAACCTAATATGTCTAGCGCAGCACGGCTCATTTTCACAGAGTGTTCAAAATTACAAAGTTCGTCACTGCAGGTACGTTCAGCCAAAACAAAAGTGTTGTTATGTTGAAATCTGAAAATCTGAAAATCATATGTGAATTATTTACGAGTAAAACTTCGTTCAAATGATCTAAGAATTCTGTAAATGTATTATAAACGCCATAGGGAAGAGAGGCTGTTACTTCCAAATTATAGGATGTTTGATCACCGTATATATCTCTGTGCACAGGTGATATTATCGAATGCATTGTTATATCTCTATCTTCTTTTCGTAAATCTAAAAATGATCGTGGAAAATGTATTTCAGATATTCCTACTTCCCATAATCCATGTAAATTGATTTCTTGAGGTACTTTAGTGACATAACACGACGTTGTGTTCTCGGGGTATACATTCATACTACTATTGCTTGGTAAAATCATATAAAACTGATTTTTTTTCATCGTGTTAAATTTCTTTTATATTTGAAGCAGGTACCCAAGAATTAAAGTTACTTGGGTAGCCTACCCAACTAACAAAATATTTTTTCTTCTTACCTCTACCAGCTGTTTTGAGAATTTTATCTATTTTGTATTCTGTATTGATTAAATTTTTCTCTATGACTGTGAGTTCTTCCTCATAAAATATACCATCTATGAGTTTTAATCAAACCGTTTAAATCTTCAAGTTCGTAAACTGGTGGTTTTCTATGTTTTAATACTTTGATAATTTTGAAAATCTCTTCTGACCAATTGGCTTCATAACCTTTTTCAAAAGTTCCTTTTGTACGACTTATACGCACTAGGTTTCCGACTGAGTACTTTGGCTTTCTTTCCTGTATTTTATATCGTAAATCCATGTTTCGTTTAGCTTGTTGAGCATTATATATAGTCACAACCGCTGGCGCCATCTTGATAGTGGAATGTCTAGAATTGTTGTATCCTTGAACCAGGTCATGTAGAATATCGATGTACCGTTTTGTGTTTTTATGTGTAAAGTAACGCCACATCCGCTCTTTCAAAGTACGATTAAACCTTTCAACAATAGCAGCTTTAACGTTTGGATTTCTAGTTACACGGTGAACAATATTTTTTGATTTTAAGAAAGTTTGCATCTCATAACCTAAAAATTCACTACCGTTATCAGTTTGAAAGGTCGTTGGGGTCTACCACCACTCCTTGAAAGAATTTTTTTAAAGGACTCTGTAACAGCTAAACAAGTTTTGTCTTTGATAGGTTCAACGAAAGCATATTTACTTAAAACGTCGATAACAACTAGTAAATACGAAAAATCATCGTTATAAGCTTTCAATGACGAAAGTTCTATAAGATCACCTTCCCATACAGAATCTATGGTTTGTACATTATAATGTAGTCTTTGAAATTTTCGACGTACTGGTTTATGAAGCGTGTAAGCGTCTTGAGCTCTCAACCATTTGTAAATATTATTTTTATCTACTTTGTTTTTAATTTTATTAACAAGACGATAGGCTCCTGCATATCCTACTTCATCTTTTGGTTCATAATAAATTTTTTCCAATAACTGGTTATCTTTATCCATATTTTATTTATATATTTTTACAAATTACATTGAAATCCTTAACCAACCACCTGTTTGTACAGAATTATTTTTACTATTGTTTCTTCTAAGTTTCTTTCTTCGAAGTGTATATGAGTCGTTATGGCCTTCGTCGTTATCTGTCTGTACATTTACTATAGTCGAGGCATCAGTGTATGAGCTGTTATTTAATGATGGGTCATTAGACAAATTCCTGTTAGGTATGGGTGTAGAAGTATATGGTGATTTTTCAAAAGTTCCTTGTTTAGATAATAAACTACTGTTGTTTCCCCTTGAGTAGGGTAATGCTTGTGGTGTAAATTTTTGCCCTTCCTTGTATAATTCGGTATTCCCAATAAATTCCAAAGGCATCCCAATGTCTAACAGTAGCCAGGCGAAATGTTCACGACCCGCAGCTCTCACTTCTTTTCTACTACGCGCAGCGTCATTTATGAGATCTATGATATTTGAATTTAGAACAACAACGCCATCTATCGAGACGGTACCGCGATTGTTCCAAGTTATCCGCGATGAATTGTTGGATTTTTTTAAAAATTGTAGCATTAACTCGGCTTTATGCCTATAGGTTACGGGTACTGACATAGCAATGGTCGCTGTGTCAATACCATGCTCTGGTTCTTCTTCTTTTTTATCTGTTGTCACATTCGAGACTTTGCTACTTTTTTTTAATTCTTCAACGAAAAACAAATATCTTTGTAATGCACGTTTGTATTTTTTCCATTTTTCTCTTTCATCTTTTTCAGAAGAATTTAAAATTTCGTTCATCTCAAAATCTAGTCTTGACAAATGATTACCAGGTGTTTGCACGCTGTTTATAGCTGATATGATCTCATTTTTATCATCTATCTCGTGAACATTCTGAATCTGTTGTTGTTGTTGCTGTAGTTTGCTTATACTGTCATGTGGTACTAGCACCATTTTACGAGCGTGAGGCATTTTTACTGTCTACTAGGAATAAGTGCTGAAAAAATTGTACCTATTAAGGGTGCCAATAAGGCTCCTATGAAACCGTTTCCTTTTTGAACAATTAATCGTTTTTTATTTTTCCAACCTTTGGACTTTGAGTCTGATAATCGACGTAAAATTGTTTTATGTTTTTTTTTGTTTGGCTTTTTGTGATGCATTTAAAGGTACATTACCTTTTAAGGTATTTAAAGCACATTTACAGATGCCTTTAACTAATTTTCTATTTGCTTTTTTCAATATGGCTTTGCGCTGCTCTTTACTCAAATGATAGAGCGCGTGTAACGCACTCGCTGTTTTGGCATCGAGTGACGATCTAGATGTTGACGGTGCCATTATATACGTAAGACTGCTAGATCAGACTCTCCTACGTTTCTTTTTATATTACGCGGTTTATAAACATACTGATGTGTGTCATCGGGAAAAATACAAGTACGCACTCTACACGATTCGGGAGTACTTTGTTTTAAATCTAATAATAAATAGCCATGGGGTATTGATGTAGCGTCAAAATAAGCCTCTTGTAAAAATTTCGGATCTTCTGGATAAACTTGGCGAACCATATGCTGAATCTGTGCTCTGTCTCGGGTATTTTTAAAAATAACAATATAGTTCGCGTTTAACGAGATATCCCTTTGTTTTTGACCTTGATGAAATAAATTTTGAGATATTAATATACACGATAAATTCCTGTGATGAGAGCTTTTTGTAAAAAGATCGCAGATTGCGTTATTAGAAGATTCCCGCATAAGATCGTCGATAACTACTCATTTTGGTCTAGAACCTGATGTAAAATCCTCATCCCGAGGAAGACCTTCGTGAAACTCTACATCTTTACCATACTCTAAATAACCGTCTTGCCATTCTGAATAGTAAAACATTTTACGTGCAAAAGGTGTGTCCGACATACGCTCTAAATTTCGAAAAAATCGTTTGACAAAGTATGTTTTTCCACAACCGGTCGGTCAACATATCATCGACGTCCACGGATGTTTCCATGGTAAACCCATTTGGGCGTTGGTTCAGCTACTTTATTTTTATAAGCTTACTGATTAGCTTATACATCAGCTAAACTGGTTGGGGGGATTATTATTGATATAAATAAAACACTAGAATTATTTAGTGTTATTATTATTATTATTATTTATTAAATTTGGCAAATATCAAATATTTTACATTTACTGTTGTCTTTTTAAAAAAGGTAACATTCGTTCCAATTATATTTTATACTCTGGGAAGAAAGGACAGATAGGTACGTTGTCGTTTACGGTGACTTTCTCTTTGAAGATAATTTTTGTTTTGGGTACTAAAAATAAAAACAACATCATATGTACATTAGTTGAAAATATTTTTAAAATCTTTATTCAGTATTCAGTAATAATCGAAACTAAGGTTTCGATCACCTTTCTTAAGTCTACATAGATAGTGTTCGCTATTTACATGTATAGGACATCTATGATTGTCTGTGAATGTCGGTATATCGAATCTCTTATCTATTGTGAATTGAATACAAACTACATCCTTACAAGCATCCAAAGCAATAAATCTACGGCCTTAGCATTATTTACAAAAATACATACATCCTCATACACTACAGTTTTCAGTTTTCGTGGACAATCATCGGAATCGCAAAACATATAATCACATAAAACGCACCACTCACACTCATCCATATACTTAACCTGTACGCTAAACTTTATGTCGCATACGCTAGCATACGTTTTTAATTTTTCTAAATATTTTTCATACTTAGAACTTTTCGCAAACTTAAGCCTAAGTAAGTTACTAATACATTGTCTCCAAGCTTCACGTTCTAAACTCTTTTTAAAATGTGGGTAAAAGTGACAACTTGGTACGTTACACGTATCGGGGTCTTCGGCCCGTAAATCTAAAAAACAGTAATGCACAAAATACGTTAAAACACATATGGTGGTATCATTATTTACATTGATAAATATTTCTAAAAAAAAAATATATTTTTGAACAAAAATTTTAAATATTTATGATTTATTTTTAATAAAACTATTTACAAATCCATACAATCACAAGTAAAAGAATTAAGTTAAAGCTAAAGAGTTCATTATTTTCGACTCTTCTTAAATTCATACGATCTAGATGTACAAATATTATCCGCTCGCCTTTTTATACTATTTAATTTACAAGTTTTCGACTCACTACAAGTGACGACGTCATGCATTGCAGTGCGTCTGATAGAGCTGAAATTATGCACTATCCTATTATCTTTATCTAAAACTAGAGATTTTATTTTTTCATAATTTATTATATTAGTTGTTGTATAATTTAAACTAATACCTTTGACTTTACAAACTTCGTGTTTAGAACCATCAGGTTTTTTGACAACATATGAATAAAATTTTGGTCCCACTGTGACAAAGGATTCTATATAACTATTTACACCATAACATTCTAATTCATCTGTCATATCAACTAAGAAGCAACCTGTAGGTACTTTGTATTCTCCAGGCGTATTTCTATTTAAATATATACAAGAGTCTGTATCATAATACAGTACTCGCTCACCCAGTTTCTCTAAATAATTATATAATTTTAACTGGGCCTGTGCTGTGGTTTATGCAGCTATACTGACATTCGTTACAGCGGAGGGTGTATAGTTATCGTCTTTATAAGACCACTGAATATAACAAGTCTCCTGATTAACAGGTAATACATTTTTTAATTCTCTATCAGACGATTGCAAAATTTCTATCAACAGATTTTTATCATTAACCACCTCAGTCTTACCCATATTTTCCCGCTGACCGAATTTACCCCAAAACGAATTTAGACAAAGTTTAGCTAAAAATCTTAAACCAGGATTTTTGGCTATTTTTTTTGTCTAACTTCACACCCTCTTTGCGTTCATAATCTAAAATATAAGCATCACGTGCCTGATCGTCTTTACAATTACTTGGGTAACCAGAAGCCTGTTGCTTTAATTTTAAAAAAGTAAGGTGAGTCGGGAGAATATGCCAGTGCGGGGAATATGCCACTTTGCTATATTTCCTTTAATTATAAGCAGATGTCAATAGGAGCAAGGTTAAAATGTTTATTATGTTCAGCTAACCTTACTGCGTAAATACTACAGTGTACCGACGTAGTTTTCAGTTGCTTTCTAGACACAGTTGGATTCACTTGGTGTAAATCTAAAATTTTGTGTAACTTTAATGTTTATTTTCTAACGTGTTCATAAGTTTTTCTTAAAACGAGTTTTTGTATATTGTGTAGTATTAATAATACTTTATAACGGCACCGAGTTTACAATATAATAAGTAAGATTTTGTTTTTTTTTTTACTTTAACATTTTTATGTGCATTCGGGGCAAAATGCCACAAAATGAGTTGGGGTAATATGCCAGTGGCATTTTGCCCCAAAATCAAAAAATAATTTTATAATAAATTCAACGCTATATACATACGAGTTTTGTTTGCGATATAGAGATGTATATGTTTGTTTACGCGTAGATTTTAATTTAATACAAGTTATAACTCTCGTGTTTACTGTGAAATTGAGGGATTATTTTATGCAGGAAAAGAAATATAAATCCGTGCGTGCGTCGAGCCTATTGCCGAAGATAACAATAAATGCACCCGTATATTAGCTATAGATGCGCTCCTAAAGCTCTCTTATGATAGGGTCAAAAAAGGCTGTCGAAGGAAGCGTCTGATCTTAATGATCGGCAATCGACATAGGGAAAAACCGGTCCTCCGTTCGGACAGGACGGGCGGAATACAGTTCGATATAGTTTTATGATCTATCTACGCACAGATGACCGAGGTGTCCTGTAAGCCAGAGTACGAGAGCTCCGGCAGTCTCAGCATCACCTCGACCGAGTGTACATCGAGTGATTGCTATCGTGTATTTTTCTTCTTAAATTCATTTTTTTAAATATACTACTTTTATTCTATGTTCACTTATTTTTGTGTTTAACCCCGTTCCTACCTCAGAAAACATTTACATACGATCAACCGACATACTAATATACATGAAATTATTACAAAGAAGTGAAACAGAAAGGAATGTAATATTTATTGTTGCTCTTCTTTTATTTTGAAGTTAATTATGGCTCGAAAATACGTAAGAAAAACTGACCGAGGGAACTGGGCAAAAGATGCTTTGAAAAAAGCTTTAGATCTGCTGGCTGAAGAGAAAACAACAGTATGGCAAGCATCAAAGACGTTCGATATCCCATACCGAACATTGAAACGTTATTATTTGAATCCTTCAGGTAAAAAGAAACTTGGAAACAGAAGTCATTTGGAACAACATGAAGACGTTTTAGTGCAGTACATTAAAAAATTGGAGAATGCTGGATATCCACCAACGCGTAATGATATACGGCGTTTAGCTTATTCGTTTGTAGAGAAGAACAACATTAAGCATACTTTTTGTACAAAAACTAAAATGGCTGGTCGAGATTGGCTTGCAGCTTTTTTAAGGCGTCATCCCGATTTATCTATTAGGAAAGCGCAAGGAAGATCGATAGCACGAAATCTTGGAATGAACAGAACTGAAACGAATATTTACTTTAAATTGCTGCAAGAAATTTATGAAAAACACAATTTGTTAGTAACACCAGGAAACATTTATAATATGGACGAGACAGGATTACAATTGAATAATGACCCTGATAAGGTAATTGCAAGCAAAGGTGCCAAAGAGGTTTCTTCGGTTATATCTGCAGAGAGAGGAGAAACCATTACGGTAGTTACATGTGGTAACGCTGAAGGATATTTCCTTCCTCCTTATTGTGTGATGAAAGGTAAACGATTCAGGCCAGAATTTGAAGATCGAATGCCACCAGGATCTAAAGTTATTCTAAATGAGAAATCTGCGTATGTAAATAAAGAATTATTTCTTTAGTGGCTTAAAGAACACTTCATACCACGAAAGCCAGCTGGCAAGGTTTTATTAATATTAGACGGCCATAGCTCGCACTGCTCTGATGTAAATATTTTAGATTTTGCTGCAGAAAATGACATTATCTTACTATGTTTACTCAGTCACACCACGGCTTATCTGCAGCCTTTAGATAGATGTTTTTTTAAATCGTTAAAAAGTTACTGGAAAGCCGCGGTGTCTAATTGGATTTTTAATCATCCCGGTAGACGAGTAACAAGAATGCAGTTTGGCGAGCTTTTGAGTACAGCTTGGGTATCAAGTGCAACTGTGAGCAATGGCGTTAGTGGATTTAGAGCTTGAGGAATTGTTCCGTTCAATCCTCAAGCTATACCTGATCGTGCATTTGCTATATCTGATTTAGCCGAGGCAACTGAAAGGAATGAAGATAATGCAATGGAGATTAATGATGGAGCTAGTACCAATTCGGGAAGTGATAAATAAGGTGCTCAAAATTTGACCAAAAGTTTTGAAGAAATCAGACCAATACCGACTTTGCCAAAACCCAAAAGGACTGCTAGAAAACAACATGCAAAAATTTTGACTAGCTCTGATAATATCCTTAATATGAGAAAAAAAAAAGAAGATAAAGAAAAAAAAGTTACAAAGAGAAACAATTTGAGTAAGAAGGTAAGAAAAGGTTCTAAAAAATCCCCGAAAAAAGTCATATCCGACGATGAAAGTTCTGATGAATCAATGGACATTTCCGATGATTCTTCTGGCGATGAAGAAACTTTTGAAGACTTTTGTCCTGTGTGCTACATAAGTTTTTATAACAAGAAAGGACCAAAATGTGATTGGCTGCAATGTGGCAAATGTGAAAAATGGATGCACGAAACTTGTTGTGAAAGTGAAACTTGTCCTGTATGTAAAGTATTATAAAATTTGTCAAATTCCTTATTGTTATATCCTTTTTTGAAGCTATTTATTGTAATTATTAATGTAGTTAATAGAAATTATATTTGTTATGTTGTAAAAGTATTTAATTACGAGTTATTTGTGATATTTGTATGAAAGTAAATTTTTTTTGAGTTAGTGGCATATTGCCCCTACATGTGGGGAATATGCCACTTTCAACACGCAATAATTTGATGTTATTAATTAATAAATAAATAAATATTTAGACAAATGTTATTATGCATATAATAAATAAAGGTAATATTTATCTAATCAACGTATTTAAATTTTATTAAATTTATTTATGTACATTTTAGATTGATTTTTTCCTTAGCAGTGGCATATTCCCCCGACTTACCTTATTAATATAATCAACAAATGACCCAAGTGTGTTTTTCTCGGGGTTATATTGTTTGACTTTGTACTGCCATATTTCGTATATGGCGGTGACTTTATAGCCTAAAGTTACCGCTTTTTTTAATTCTTCTGATACCCTAGTTCCTGTTATTTCACGATCTTCCACGCGCTCGTGTGTACAATCACCCTGCTCGAGGTTTTCGCAGCATGTTCTACAAAGAGGGAACATTAAACGCTTATGCATCCTCACAGGTAGTACAGGTAAAAACAAATCGCGAGGAGGCAGGATTCGACATTTTACTAAACCCTCGACATCTTTCAAGCAATTATCCGCACCAGTTTTGCAAATAAAAGGGTAAAGAGAGCAAATATCTACATATTCTATTGACTCTCCTTCCCTAACTTCTGCTAAATTCACGGTATTTTCCGTCCTACCACCATAAAACGCGTCGCGTGGATTTAATGTATCTGACCACAACATAGGGTTGTTGTCAATAGATCTTTTAATTGCGGTTGAAAAACTATTTTCTAATTATTTGAAATCACAACCCCAAATTTCATTTAATTTATATCCCGCCGCAAGAATACGTTATGAAGTATCTAATGTAGCTTTGTATTTCTTTTCATGGGTCGTGTCGAATATTATTTTTAATCGATTGTCACCTGTAAAACAAGAAGTGCAACCGTGATAAAAACAACCGTGATATTGGGAAACGTGACGATCTCCATTATCCGCTTCATAATACCCGTCAACTAAAATACCCTCGGGTAGCCTTACCTCTGACCCGTTACCTGCATGTCGAATGTCGAACCCTGTTTCCTGCTCTTTATAAAGTAGCCATTTTAGAGATTCTCTAGAATGACTATTTCTTTTCCTGTAACCACCTGGAGGGATTATTCCAATCTCATCGGTTTTCAGGAAGTTTTTGCGAAAAACACGCGAGCAAGCACTGGCAATCGTAGACGCTTCTGTAAACGGACATGTATTACTTACTTCTAAAAAACTTTTCCTAAAGGCAGAACATACTTTTCTCAGTATATCAACATCTGTTCTGCAATATTTTAAAATTTCATTTTGAAAATTAAAAATATAGCAAGAGCTTTTAGCCAGAGTCAAGCGTTTCCTTATACCATAATTCAAATTTTTCTCTCTCCGAATAACTCATGCTATCAGGTGAGTAAAACTTTTCATCCGGTATAGGCCCTATATAATCAAAATTTTCTTTTTTATTAAATAAATGCGGAAACGTGCCTTTAATAAGATTATCTGAGAAACCAAAAACTTTTGGTAAGTCAGATAATTTCATGTGAAAATAATTTAAGCTGTCGATAAATTTAATCGTTTTTCCTATTGTCATAAGCATGATACTAGTACCGTTGATTATGACCTTAGGAGTAACTTTGGTATTTTCGACAAAATATTTTAACAAAAATTGAGCATCAAAACTCTTGCTATTGTGAGCTATACAAACTATTTCTTTAATATTTTTAGGTCTCACAGATTCGGCATTCATAATATAAAGAATAAAATTTTTTATGGCGTTACCACCTTTAAAGACGATAGTTACACCACCATCGCAAAACTCACAATGCTGATTCATCTTTGAGTCGATACATACATTACAACATAGCTGTGCAACAGCTAAATTGACCTCATGTTTAAATGGTGGTTTGTTTAAACCTTCATACTTTAACTCTTGGGTCGTTTCAAAATCATAAAAAAGAAAAGCATGCTCTGGTTTTTGGAGAGTTTCGTTATCTTCTAACACATCCGTTTTTTTTGCTTTACGCCTCACAATAGGCATATAGCAAAGGTGATTGTAGGGTCGAACACACGAGCAAGTGAGACAATATGATTTTCCGCACTCGTGAGTATTTTGCTCAATTGAAACAACATTGTTGCAAATACGACATTTTTTTACAGCCGCGCAGATGTTAAGGTTTCGATTAAACGATTTTGGTTCTAAATGCTTGTTATAGCAAGCAGTTCCAAAAAATTCAAATAAACAATCGCTACATTTTATGATTCTATTATTTTTGGCACACATGGGTGAAGCGTTGCATCGATCGCAAACATTATTACACTGGTGCGTGGTTTTTCTATTTAATTTCTTATTGCATAATTTACAAAAATATCTACATGCTGTTAAACCAGTTAAATTTGTAATAACGTCAAAGTGACCTATTTCATTTTCAAATTGTGTAAATAAAATATTTAAAAAATGTATAGGTACAATATTTTCTGCTTTCAAAACTTCAAAACCGTTGGAAAATATCTGTCCGCCTGTACCTAATTGTTGAAGCGTATATATATTTATAACAGTTTTGAGTTTTTTAAAATAATTTTGAAACAATTTAATTTCAGTTAAACCACAACCAACCATTTCATCGATATTAACATCTGCGCTTTTAATTAATTCATCGGCCATTTCTAGCTGTAATTTACATTTGGAGTTGCGGATTCTATCCCACTCACTAACTCACAAGCGCTGTGTTCTGATGCTGTTTTTTACTATGTACTAAAGCCGTCACTAACGCACGCGGCAGGCATTTCGCATCGTCGTTTACTATTCTAACTATTGATTTCGAATTAGGAATATCGTGGTTCGATATCGTACGACCACGACCTGTAAGCGACTTAATACTAACAACCCTTTTAATATTTAAGTGAATTATAGGCAGGGTAAGGAGAGTAATCAATATCTACAGGCTTAAGATAAGTTTTATTTAGGTCTTTACTTGAGGAGCGACCAGGCAGAACTACCTGTAATACGCTACATGAAGTGCGAAGAACGCCAGTACACACATACACGGCGACGCTCGCCAATGTCCTAGAGGAGCTGTTTACAAATAGACGACAGATCGTTGATTCGTACCGCTTATGTGAAATCGAATATAAAATATTTGAACATATTAACACTCCCCCTGTTCCAATATTTTATTTCATTCCAATAGCACCTCTTAAATTACAAAAACGCTCCCTCGGCAAACACTTCGTAAATACATCAGCTAACTGAAGATTACTAGCAACATATTCCAAGTTCACTTCGCCAGACACTACTTTCTCTCTAATGAAATGAAATTTTGTCTCAATATGCTTCGTGCTTCTAGCAGATGAAGGATATTTAGCAAGCTGAATAGCGCTCTGATTGTCGACCCTCAAAGTCGTACCTCCAGCACACGGAGACCCAATTTCATGCAAAAATTTCCTCAACCAAACAACCTCTTTCGTCGCTGCACTCGCCGCTATGTATTCAGCCTCTGTCGTGCTCTGCGCGACTACAGGCTGTCTTTTATAGCCAAACGCTATGTGGCACGTAGCTTCGCTGTCGGTGAGCCACTTATCTGATAAATTATTATAATATGACAAATTACTGTTACTCATTGTATTTGCTTCTACGTGCGAATCAACGGTTGCCACGAGCGCGCCAGCGAATTGAGGTTTCGATGATTGTTTATTTTCACCTGCCTGCTTCGGCAGTTGTCGATTGTGTTTACCTGCCAAGTCACGCGTCTTCTTACGGCAATGTCTTGCGATGTGTCCCTTTTGGTGACAATAAAAGCACTCGACGACGCGTCTCGGGTATCGTTGGTCTTTGTTTACTTGTGCGGATTTGCTATAATTCCAGTTCATCGATGAGAACGTGTTAACGGTTTCCTCCTCTGATGATAACCGTCTCTCTTCTTTCAAAAGCCTCTCCTGTAAAATATTTAACCTTTGACGATCGGGCTCCACGCTGTCCCAAGCTGAGATGAAAGCACCATATCGCTCTGGCAATCCTCCTAGAATTTTCGCCATTATGGCCAAATCAGATATTTTTTCGTCGATGTCTCTTAATTGCCTCGCCAAGTTCTGAACCTTTGCCACGTACGTAATAACTGTGTCGGACTCCTCCATCTTACATTGGTGGAATTTTTGCAACATTACGAGCTTACTTGATTCCGAGCACTCCTCGTGGATCGAACACAGCTGCGTCCACATCTCATGTGCAGTCTCGCACGCCATCAGCACTCTCAGCTGCCCGTAGTCCATCGAGCTGCTCAGTATCACAATCGCACGAGCATTCTTCTTGTCCCATGCCTTTCCACCCGCGTCATCATCCGGTCGCTTCTCAAATCCATGGACAATGCCCTTTATGTCCATTGCAATCAAAACTTGCGCCATTTGGAATTTCCATAATGGGAAATTCGTCCCATCAAACTTCTGGATGCTCTTAATATTGATCTCTTCACTGATCTTGATGTAAGTGGAAAACACACTAGTATAAACTTACTAACAGATCAACACACTGCTTGGCTCGTTTGATAAAAACTTTATTTGCCTGACTTCTCCTCACGCGTTGCCTGGGCCCATAACCTTTTAATATTTAAGTGAATTATAGGCAGGGTAAGGAGAGTAATCAATATCTACAGGCTTAAGATAAGTTTTATTTAGGTCTTTACTTGAGGAGCGACCAGGCAGACTACCTGTAATACGCTACATGAAGTGCGGAGAACGCCAGTACACACATACACACATACACGGCGACGCTCGCCAATCTCCTAGAGGAGCTGTTTACAAATAGACGACAGATCGTTGATTCGTACCGCTTATGTGAAATCGAATATAAAATATTTGAACATATTAACAAACCCTAATCCGCATGGTTTCGTTTGCTTTAAATTCACGCGAACTTTGGGTAACGAGTTGAATCATATTCCAAATATGCATGAATTGGTAGTCTGATCTTAACCTAAAAGCGTGCAGTGGACCTTTCGGTAAACTATCGCTTGTAATTGTAATACCGACATAGTCGGTCAATGCACAATTTTTGATTATAAAATTAAATAGACTCCGCATGTATTGATCTAAACTATTTACTTTTTCGGAGGAAAAAAAATTGGATTAATTTTCAACTTGATTACCCTAGCAGTCGTTAGAAATCTGGCCTAATATTCTACATTATCAGAAATTACGTCAAAACACTGTCTACTGTCGGCTGTGTTTTCGACCATTGGTGGCTCCTCCACTAACTCCCCAGCTGTTGATAGATGTTGTTGGTTTTCTATACCGCAGGCTACTTGGTCGAATAGCTCATCCGGTATATCATCCTCATACACCATCTCGGACTCATGCTCACTTGGTTGCTCGACGCTGAGAGGGGAGTTGTTGTCAATTACATCATCGGCAACAACCTCATCAAAGTCCTCTAAAATCAGCTGCTCTGCATCCCGATGGTCCTCATCGGCTAACGCCCATAAGCCATCGTCCCGTAATTCAGCATTCAGAGCATCACGAATGTTATTCTCTCGTTGAATGGCTGAAAATATTTACAAAATAATAACCCTAATCTCGAATCCTTATTATAAAATTTTGCTTGAATATTGTATTTGAGAAATCTATTTATTTATATTTATCCCTTCTTAAAAAAGAGAACCGAGAAAAGTGAAGCCGACTAAAACGAGTTTTGATTGGTTTACTCAAAAAAGGCGCTAAATTTTAAATTTAGATTTTAGAATGTATTGATATTAATGATTATTTGATAATGTAAAGATTTTTTTGTGTTTTTAGAATAAACGAAAATAATAAGTATATAAATACTTAATATATTATTATTATAAAAATCTGGATATTATACTTTAATACTTTAATATAATATAGTAATCTTGCGTGCATAGAACATAGCGAGTTGGAACGCGACGCGAACAGGTGAAATATTCCGAGTTTCCATATTCCGAGTTTATAAATGCATATGGATGCCAGAGCCAGCCCGCGCTTTCGGTGAAACAACACGTGTTCGCGACTTCGTTATCCCTGGACATCGCCGTGACTTCATCGACATTTTCTTCAGAAAAGCAGAAAATATTCATGTAAGTGAGCAGATTTATGCTTCTAGCACATTATTTTTTTTTATTTTTGACAAAAATGACAAAAATTCAACAAAAAGTCACATGATGTACTGATGCTATATCAAGTACAAATTTTGAGGTTAAATCATTTCTTTTATATTACTCAATTCTATCTTCTACGTTCGATTATATATTAACAAAAAGACCTAATGCTGTCACGTGGAAAATAGGAATATTGTATTTATTTTGAGAGTATCGTGCTTCTTACTTATAGAAGAATAGTTTCGATCGTCAGTGTTGATTTTAAATTAATTTTTATACATACAAACGACCTAGAAATGAGTTTACATGAAAATTGAAATTTTTGGCTTTGTCGGTCATTGGTCCAAAATATCATTTCAACTAATTTATGTGATAAAAGAATAAGACCAGTTCTAGCTTCTTTGTCAGCTTTTGGGAGTTCCAAAAATATAATATATCATATATTTCTGATTTACAGTTTATAAGTTATTGTGAAAATTAATCCTGTAAAATCTTTCATACGCGTACTTTTCATTTTTATAGGATTTCATTTTCTCAATAGCTTAGAGACTGTAAATCAGAAATATATGATATATTATATTTTTGGAAATCTCAAAAGCTGACAAAGAAGCTAGAATTGGTCTTATTCTTTTATCACATTGTCAGCTTTTGGGATTTCCAAAAATATAATATATCATATATTTCTGATTTACAGTTTATAAGTTATTGTGAAAATTAATCCTGTAAAATCTTTCATACGCGTACTTTTCATTTTTATAGGATTTCATTTTCTCAATAGCTTAGAGACTGTAAATCAGAAATATATGATATATTATGTTTTTGGAAATTTCAAAAGCTGACAAAGAAGCTAGAATTGGTCTTATTCTTTTATTACATAAATTAGTTGAAATGATATTTTGGACCAATGACCGACAAAGCCAAAAATTTCAATTTTCATGTAAACTCATTCGTAACTCCTTCTTATGATCTTATGGGTATGTACTTTCTTTTCTCCTTCATAAAAAAACAATAATTAACAACATTGATCGGTCAAAACTTATAGTACATCACCAAAACAAATATAACAGTTTCCTAAGATTTTATTTGTCGAATTTCACTACATTAGTCTAAGATATTAATATTTTTATTTAATATTTTGGACTATAAAACTACATTTTTGCATATTTATTTCACTTCCATTTATAACTGCAGAATCATGGCTGTCGCTTATACACCGGATGAAGATTTTGATCAGCTTACCGACAAAGATCCAACTACGTAAGATCAAGAATTCCCACTTTAGCTTTGTTTTCAATTAAATTTTTATATAATTGACTAATTCAAATATTTTTTCCAGAGAGATTATTGGGTACATTGACCATATTATTGCTCCAGTAACAGTAAATAGCAAGAATGGAAAAACCTATGAATTATTCAAGTTCGTCGTGAGCAATGGAAGTAATCGTAGAGTATTATGTTTAATTTGGGGTAAGAAGCTTATTGAGAAATACCAGCCTGAAATCACCATTCATCGGGTAAGATTTTCTATTTTGTTAGTACGAATCCTCCATTAATTATCTATATTCTATAATTTTTATGTAAGTTCATTTAATGATATATTAACACAATATGATTTTCAGATTTTTCATATTGAAAACGCCTTCACAAAAGCTGCCTTGATGAACAGCGAGAAGAATTCTTTGAATGTGATAGCTTTCGAACTCATTATTTCAGACGTGACTATCGTTGAGTACAAAGGGATACATTCGCTACAGCCACCGACACCTGCTGAAATACCAACTGATGTGGACTTTCAGACCATTATGGCTGCAGAAGGATTGATACGTAAGTATCACATTCTTATTAGCAACCAATAACATCATTTTAGCTAACGTTACTTTCCACACATCACTTCTTAAAGATGAAATATATTTTTTTACTAAAATAACTTTTTATAATACACTTTTTCCTCTATAATTTTATATTTTAATTTACAACATAAAAAAATTCTGTAATATAAATTAATATTTTTACGGTGATTTTGCAGGTATCAAAGGGTACATTAAGACCAAGTTTGCTCGGTCTTCGGGTAGGTTTGAAACCATGAGCTATGGTTGTGGAGCAATCACCGATGGAGTAAGCAAATTGACTGTTCAAATAAGTAATTTTAAAGACTTAAATATAGATAAAGGAGTGTACGTCACAATCATTGGAAGTGTTTTAAAAAACGGTAAGAAAATATTCTTCAATTCCAGTTTTAGATGATACATTATAGATAATGTACAATCGAATACTATACTTCTCTAGATCACAAGAAAGTACTATATTGATAAAATGATTCTTTTTTCAGATGGATTAGTGAAAGTTACTTGCAAAGATGACAGCAGCATAGCGCCAGATCCAGAACGTCCACCGATGACTGCTGACCTACTCATAAAAGGCACGAAACAGATCGTAATATCAAAGAGGAAGGCACCAGAGGAATAAGAGACGAATTTTTCATAATGAATCTTTTAAATTTACGTTCTTATCTCATTATTATTTAAGCTTTTTAAAAATGTTCTTTTCTTAATTACGTAATTTGTAACATTGATAACACTATTTTTAGTAATATTTTTAGTAACCAAGAAGACTGCTAATATTATTTGCATTTGAGTATATTTGTAAAGTAAGTAAAAAACTCTTAATTTTGTTATCAATGTTACATAAAAAAATTATGTGTTTGATTTTGTTTTATCTAACGACAAGTAACGATTCTACCGTCATTCAATTTCTATACTTCGAAAAATTTGTTTTGATTATACTTCTATCAAAATCACGCTTTCAAATAAAGACTGTTATATTAGATTGTAGTTGTGATTGTGATATTATACTATTAATGATGACGATATTAGTATAAATCAATTCAAATTTTATAGATTAAAATATTATTTGATAATATTTATTGAGTACTGCAACTACATAATTTACTACCTTTTTAAAGCATGTCTTTTTTATATTTGTAATTTAACAATATAAAAATAGTAACGCATCATAAAAATTATATTATGTAATTTAAAAAATTATAGAATTAAGTCTTCAAAATTTTTTTCTACAGAAAAATAAATGTAGAAATAATTGTGTTTCAATGTTATAAGTGTAACAATTACATTCCTGTTTTGAGTAATAAAATTATTTTGATATGTTTTGTTCCATTTTTCTACTTCTAATGATATGTTTGGAGCTCGTGCAGGTCCAGTTCAACGTAACGAACCTACGAAATTTGATTTAGTTTTTTCGCAGTTTGCATTTTCGTTAGTCAAATAGCTTTCCTTTAACAATTTCATTCCAGGTTTACTGTAAACGCGTTCGTATTAATTTTAGTTATTTTTGTTTTTTTTTATGGTCAACTTTAAATGCAGAGTCATTTCTTTACAGTAGTAAAAATGTGCGATCGAAAACAAAAACGCTATGCAATGATTGATTTTTTTTTTCTTAGTCAATGGATTTCTATGGATTCTTTTGTCAAGTTCTCATCTAATCCTTGTAGAAGGAAATCATTTTTTAATTATTCATTAATGGCAAAACCATTTTATTTTTACTGTAGCGACATCTATTATTCTTTGATCTGTACCAATAATTTCGGGACTAGACACTGATACGTCGCGCCTCTATACCGTCATTATAATTTATGACGGCGTTCTAATCATTACGTCACACCTGTGAAAGTGTTTGAACTTGATTTGCATTAGATTATTTAAACGTTATATTGCCTATTATTTATATGTTAACATCGAGCTGTAATTTATCACCGTACTTTGAATTTTGTTGCTAATTAATTCACGACTCATATATTTTATAATTGCTGTTTTAAGGTTAGAACATATATATATCTTCTATTAATCAAATTAATTGCTATTCTTATGAATGACAGCTATTCTCCTATTTTGTGAATTTAACATTAACTTTTATTTTCAGTTTCAGTCTTCTGTCCTCAGAATTTTTTATATAAAGATTTCAATTGAATTTGGTTTGCATTCTGTGTTTATTGGAGGAAATAGATATCAAACTTCGCACAATCAAACCTCTTCCTTAATGATTACTCATAGGTGCAAGTTACCTTTTTTTGTTTAAACAATAAATAATAATACTAGCAGATTAATATAAGATTAGATTAAAGTCGTTAAAAACAGTTTGTGTTCAAATAAAGTACATACATGATCAATATATCAAAACCAATATTATAATAGTTATAATTCAAACTTTTTTTATTTTGATACCTTTATTGATCTATGATTTAAAAATAAGTAATATATTATAATAAAACTTTTGTAAAATTTAGTACATACATCAGAATATGCATACTTTTATATTTTACGTACTTTATTTTGTACTACAAAATTTAATAATAATTTTGTTGTTGCAGGTATTGAAATAATATAATTACTAAGATCTACTCATACTGTAAAATAATACTGTACGCAAAAGTACTTACTGCAATCTTCTTCCTTTCTTCAACTATAATTCATTACTGGAATATTTAATTGTATTTTGTAAAATTTATTTAATAAACTGATCTTAATCTTTCAGCACATAATTGAATTTTTTATCTAACCAATTTCAACTAACTCAATAACCAAACCATAACCCAAACGATAACCCAAACTATTAATCACCCAACAAACAAAAAAAATACCAAACTATTAATTACCTAAACCTAATAAACCAAACAAATACCAAACCACAATTATTACCACAACGAAATCATAATTAAAACCAATACTGCAATACGGAATGTGTAATTATTTGAAACAATTATAGTATTATCTCTTTTTGTAACCTTTCATTATTTTTTGTTTCTATTTATAACAAATTTACTATCATAAAGCTTTTTATTACAAAAAAGCTGATCAATCTACGTGATACGTAAACATTATTTTTTATTCTTTTATATAACATCTTTTTAAACTAGAATCAGTTTTATTATTATTTACATTGTATTTTGTTTATATTACAATGCCACGCAGAAAGCCTCAACGTACTCAAGAAGAGGAAGAAATTTATCAATTCCAATTACAACAGCGAAGAGCTGAAAATCAACGGCTTAGACGACAAGCGGCACGCAATTTAATTAACGATGAACGTAGAAATACTGGAGATCAACGAGATTATTTAGGTCCGATGAATGTTTTATGCACTCATTGCAATGCACAACATTTTGCTGCAGAGAAAGTAGCGCGTAAAGAATTATCTTTTAATGATTGTTGCAGTCATGGTACAGTGGCTTTAACGGCCACGCCTGTTTTTCCAGACCAGCTTTCAAAATTACTAGAAGGAACTCATGAAAAATCAAATAACTTTTTTGAAAACATTCGTTATTATAACAACTCATTGTCATTTGCTTCCTTTAATGCTAATTTAGTTAGTTTTCAATCGCGTCGTGCTGGACCGTACTGTTTTAAAATTCACGGACAAGTATACTACCAAATTAATACGGCTTTATATCCATCGGAAAATGAAAATCCTGCATTTGGACAACTTTTTTTTATCGATCAAGATGAAGCCATAAATTTCAGAATGAGTGAAGATTCTCGCATTGACCAAACGACGATGTCTATTTTAGATAAAATTATTAGAGAAAACAACGTATTTGCCAAGTCTTATGCAATGATGAAGCAAGAGATAGAAGATCAACGTTTATTAATGAATCCTGGCGAAAGGGAACCGGAATTGCAATTATTATTTTCTTTGAAACCAGGAACTGATAGAGGACGATATAATTTTCAAAGAACAAACGAGGTAGCTGCAATTTTCTCGACCACTGCCGATGGAGAAATTCCTGAATCATACGTAACAATCAGAAACACACATAACAAAGCATTACAATGTGTCAGTTCAATGGATCCTAATGTTGAACCGTGGATATATCCTATTTTTTATCCTTATGGGACGTTAGGCTGGCACCGAGATCTGGAACGAATTCGCACTAATAACAATGATAATAACCGACGTGTAACGCGAATGGCTTACACTAAATATAAAATTGCTATTAGACCATTGACGTTTAATCCTCTCCTGTTGGGTCGCAGATTATTTCAGCAATGGGTCGTTGACTCCTATGTGAAAATTGAAAAAGACAGAATCCAATTTTGTAAAGACCACCAAAAAGAATTAAAAGCTGATACTTATCAAGGTTTACATGATTATTTATAAAATTCAGCTAATGACATTAATGGACAAGTAGGAAAAACTATAATTTTGCCATCCACATTTATTGGTTCGCCTCGCCATATGCAACAATGCTATCAAGATGCCATGGCTTTAGTAAATAACAAAGGTAAACCAGATATTTTTCTTACTATGACATGTAATCCAAAATGGCCAGAAATCGAAGAAAATCTATTACCTGGTCAACAAGCATGTGATAGGCCCGATATTGTAGCTCGAGTATTTTATCTCAAGAAAGATCGTTTGCTTGATTTGGTCGTAAAGAAAAATTTTTTTGGAGATGTTGCATGTTATGTTTACGTCATAGAGTTCCAAAAAAGAGGTTTGCCACATATGCATTTATTAATTACTTTAAAACATGCCTATAAAATAACTACTCCTAATATTGTTGATAAATTCATATCAGCTGAAATCCCAGATGTTAACGAAAACCCTCGATTACATGAAATAGTTTTGAAAAATATGATACATGGACCGTGCGGTAGCTGGTGTATGGTAGATAATAAATGCTCAAAAAAATTTCCTAAGCAGTTCCATAATGAAACGAATATGGACGAAAATGGTTATCCCAATTACCGCAGAAGTAACAATGGTGTTTCCATTCAGTTACCAAATGGTCACCAAGTTGATAACAGATGGATAGTACCGCATTGCCCGAAACTATTAGAAATATTTAATTGTCATATAAATGTAAAAATTGTGACAAGTATTCGATCAGTTAAATACTTATATAAATATGTTTACAAAGGTCATGATGCAGCTAATGTAATTATTGGAGAAAGTAATAATGAAGGAATTATTAATCACGATGAAATAAAAGATTTTATTGAAACTCGATATGTTGGTCCAGTCGAAGCATGTTATCGAATATTTAGTAAAGCGTTACAAGATAAAAGTCATGCTATTGTTCGAATGCCAGTACACTTACCAAATCTACATAGTGTGATAATTTCTAATGATACAAATGGCATTCCTCAAAACTTTGCACAAGCAAGTAGTATGTTGCTTGATTACTTTAAATTGAATCTGGAAAATGTTGATGCACGACAATATTTTTATAAGGATATTCCAACATTTTTCACTTATAAAAAGGAAAAGGTTGATGATGGTGTAACAGTTTCTAAATGGGTTACTCGAAGAAAGCATTTCAATTGCATTGGTCGTATGTATTCAGTTAGCCCTACTCAAATAGAGTTATTTCATCTACGTGTATTGCTATTACATGTCAGAGGAGCTATAAGCTTTGATGATTTAAAAACAGTTGATGGAGTTATACAACCAACGTTTACAGCAGCCTGTTTAGCTTTAGGTCTAATAGAAGACGATGAAGAGTGGGCAAGAGCAATGGAAGAAGCAACAGTTTGGATGATGCCACAAAGACTTCGCCGCTTATTTGCTAGAATTCTGATACATTGTAATCCACTCCAACCTGAAGATTTATGGAATAAATATAAAAATGCTATGTCCGAAGATTTTTCGCGCACACATTGCATTAATATTAGTCACCAACTTGCTTATGCCGATATTAATACTTTACTATGCAATGAAGGTCGAAGTTTATCAGATTTTCCCTCTATGGAGCAAACAGTTATAGACACAAATATGTTACCTGAAACGAGCAACGTTCCATTGGAGCAAATGTTAGAAATTGGCCAACGACAATATAGACAATTAAATGAACAACAAAAGCAAATAGTTGATACTATTTTGCAAGCTGCTGAAATTGATCAATACAGTAATAATAATTGTATATATATCAATGGCCCAGGAGGATCTGGAAAAACTTTTATTTACACTACTGTCTACAATTTATTGTCAGCCAAAAATATTAGAGTTTCCTCAATGGCATTCACGGGTATTGCTGCGACTTTACTTCCAAATGGTAGGACAGTACATAAAACATTTGGTCTACCAGTTCCTTTATACAAAGATTCATCGTCAAATATTAAAATGCAGTCTAAAGAAGCTCTTTTTCTAAAAGAAACTAAAGTTTTTGTTTGGGATGAAGCCCCTATGGCTCCTAAATATGCCTTAGAAATAGTCAATAGAACATTACAATCTATCATGAACAATGATTTACCCTTTGGCGGGAAAATTATTATTTTAGGTGGTGATTTTAGACAACTCCTGCCCATTAAAGTTAGAGGAACGAGAAGTGAAACGCTAAGCCTTTCTATTAAATATAGCGATTTATGGAATCATTTCACAAAATATAATCTCTCTACTAATATGAGAGTTTTACACAATGAAGTTGATTTTGCTAATTTTTTGTTATTAGTTGGCGATGGAACTTTGAATGATGCAGATGATAATTTAACTCTTCCACAACATTGCGTTATGGAACCCAACAATGATATTGCTCAAATTGTATTCGGTAATTTTATAGCAGAGAAAAAATTTGAAGAAATGGGCACTTGTGCTATTTTATCCGCACGGAATATTGATGTTGATGCGATTAATAAAGAAGTTACTGATCTTTTGGACATCAATTCAGAACGCGTATATACTGGCATTGATAGTACTGAGAACTGTAATAACGGAGCATTAGATGAAGTCATTTTACCAGAATATTTAAATACTTTAAATCCATCCAGTTTACCTCCACATGAATTACGTCTGCGAAAAGATTGCATTGTAATGCTTATCAGGAATATAAGTATTAATGAAGGATTGTGCAATGGTACTCGATTGCGAGTAATAGATTTTTCGAATCATTTATTGAAATGCAAAATTCTAACAGGCGACAAATTTAACGATATCGTATTTTTGAATCGTATCACATTATATTGTGAAAATGAATATCCTTTCTCTTTTAAAAGAAGACAATTTCCAATTAAGTTAGCTTTTGCGATGACAATTAATAAATCACAAGGGCAAACATTCCAAAGAATTGCCATTGACCTTCGTAGAGATGTTTTTAATCATGGACAATTGTATGTAGCAATGTCTAGAGTTAGATCATGGGATTCACTTAAAATATACTTAGGTGACCATCGTAGAGAAAACTTACAGGTTAAGAACTTCGTTTATAAAGAGTTATATTTGTAAGATATACTATAATATGAATAGAGAAGCATTATTTATTACAGCATAATCTATAATATATAAAATAATTAAAAATTTAATTATTTTAATTATTTATTTCTATATTTAGTTCTTAAATGTCACTAGTAGATTATAAAAGTAATGTTTTAAGTAAACATTGATTAAGTTTTTCATAAAATAATATGAATAATTTAAAAATTTTAAACAAAAGTTGTTCTTAAATCAAATAAGGTTTCTTGTTTATTTATTCAGAATGAAACCAAACATACTGCTCACAAAAATACTCTACATGAACTTGTTCTCCTACACGGAAAAATTCTACAAAAGAATTAATTTTATCTCAATTCTACATAAGCATATAACTTATTGTTATACCATTCTTACAACAATGTGTACAAACATGTGTTGAGCTTTGTAGTAGAGAAAAATTAATTATTTTGTAGAATTTTTCCGTGTAGGGGAACAAGTTCATGTAGAGTATTTTTGTGTTCACTATGCCAGAATTGAAACTTTCAAATTTCTTTATAATTTCAGATATAAATTTTGTTTTTAATCTACGCACACACACATAGATATAGCACCACAGTATAAGATGACTACCACAACGCGAGAAAGGCTCATTCTAATATACTATTTTTAAAACACTGTAGTAAAAAAATTCTTTTGGGATTTGATACATTCAAGGTATCATTGGTATGGTATTCAAGTTTAATTAATTTTTAAAGAATTTTTACTACAACATTTTAAAAATAGTAAATTAGAATGAACCTTTCCTGTGTTGTACTTGTCTTTGTAAAATTACAGTGTGCATTCTACAGTGTGTAGATTTTCCAAAATTCTCTGAACCAAAAATTATTTTAAAGTAAAACTTGTTAAACAATTTATATTTTATACGCTGCTAACAGCCCTAACAGTCCCTAACTTTTCGAGTCGGACTATCATGCCCACATCCTGATTGCATGATAGCTGTTATTGGACGATATGAAAAGGGGTTATTCCGGCGACAGCACACTCCTACGATAGTAAGCAGCGACACATATACTCCAATCGGAATGTATGATACTCAAACGGGCCTACGCAGGCGAGTGCACGACACTAGTGAACCCGAGTTCAGCCGGCCCCCTTTACAATCCTTCAATAACTCCACTTATTCTAGCGGTCTTACACTATAATTCTTATGACTAGAATTAAACTTACCATTCCTTATGCTGTTTAACTCAGCAAATAAGGGCTGCTCAGCTTGCTCACTCGTAGCATTCCGGGCTTCAATCTCGGCCGCCACGATCTCCAAAATGGGTAATTCACCGTTGAAAACACCCTGCCTGTATAGTTGAGCCAGAAAGTATACATCCAGGTTCTGAATGAAGTCGGTGAATTGGCCCACGACCGTCCTTGTAATTCTGTCCAGTGCCTTCTGCATACGCACACTGGCGTTAGGCCCATCTCGCGGGGTGAAGCGCCGCGCTCTAATCTTAGCTTTCTCAAAAGAAACTAAAGCGGCTCCAGTCACCCCATCCAACTCACGATCACGCATTCCTTTAATAAAGGATCGGTTTAACACTTTTTTAAAAATTTTAAAAATCGGCACTCCGTTGAACTCCATTGTAGCTACTGATGCACTTATACAACAACACAACACACGTAAATACACACGACAAGGCGTAGAGCACAAGGTCGAAAAAATGGTCAGCACACTGGCGATGTTGAACTTGGTAAAGATACTAGGAATTGGTTACGGACTCTTAAATACCGCCTCGACAGTACAGCTCATTTTTTCCCCATACTCAAAAAATCCAGTACTATAGCCGTACCTAATTCCCCATAGTCTAGCCTTTTTTTCAATTTCCCTCTAATGTAGTTCAAATTATTTTATTGGTAAGACTACTCACTGTGTCTATTCCTATTATAAAAAAGACTCACTTTGGTCAGAGAACTAGACACATTATAATCGCATTATTTAAGCAACACAAATTTCTGCACAGGTAGAAATGCTTAATAACACATTACAGAGACTGACTCTTAACCCGAACGCAAACGGTCAGATCTCTTAATGACCTTCATCACGGGGGGCTCAACGAAGCATTTTACCAACCCTAAAGTTTAATCGGTTTTCGGTTACTAGGTATCGGCAGAAATCGATTAAGTAACTAACTAGGAATAAAACTATTAAAAAAAAACACCTTACTTAACTGAATGAACTATTAATTCAGCAATAGAGAGGCACCGCTTTGATGGCCTAGTACCCCCGGCGTCATAATTTACGCCAGCCTTAATGTTCGACTGCATGCCTGGTAATGACACTACGACTACTACTCCTTAACTCAGCGTTCCGATGACTAATATTACCATACGTTACTTTCGGCAATAATGATGCGTACTTATATGAAGTTCTCTACATTAACTACTAATGGGGTTATTCATACTAGGACTTTCCTCGTCAACCCACTCTTATGCACATACTCGCTATTAACAAAGGCGTATATAAAGACGCGTGCCTCCAGACTTTTAAGTATTCAGTTGTAACGTTAAGTAAGAGCAGCTATTAGTGTATACACAGTGTTTTCACACCGATACTACAACTTCTACAAAGCGTATCGAAATGGCATCTTATAACACCCGTGAAAACGCTTTACAATACTTACTATATTCAAGAGTCTATCCTTTAAACACATCGTGTACTAAAAAAATTATCGTTGGTCTTGCACCTCGAAAAAATAGTGATTTTACATGCTTTGTAAAAATAATTAATCAAACATTTTTTGGTATTTTACAATTGAAGCCTGGCAGTCATTCAAACAACATTTTGACAAAATAACTAACTATTTCAGTGATGAAGTGCAAAATAACTAATCTGGTTTTGACAAGATTTCGTTTAATGGTATTACACTAAGTTTTACAACTTCATATGGTACTAAAGCTATATTACTGGACAAAATCGAAGAAAAGATTACTACAACCTATACATCATTAATCACAGATGAACAAGTGGAGTGTCAAGTAAGCAAGAAGAAAAAAGCTTGTTCACCAGCAATTATTCTACAGAAGACAACATTTGAAGGAATTGTTAATATGGTCGAGTGTATCGACTATACAATCCAGGCTAATGAAAAAATAGCAACCATCGTGTCGCAGTGCAGTGCTAATATTATTGATAATGTTTACAAAAAATTTACAGAAAATATTTTAATGCCTCAAACTAAACCATATGTTAAGCAATATTTACGCTCGAAAAATACTGTAATTAAAAATATAATAGCAGCCAATTTTGAAAAAAATTTTAATGAAAATTATTTTGATGTAATTTTTAGCGAACTAATAGCACTGCATTGTAATGCTATATGCGAAAGTGTCATCGAAAAAATTACCACACCTAAATAAATATTATATTTATTGTAAGATTATTTAATATATATTGTATATATAAAATGGTTTAAAATATAGATCTAAAACACAAATGCTTTCCTTCTTATTTAACAAAAGTTACAGCCCAAACACACATTTAACCCCATTATTTATTTTATTTTTGAGTTGTATTACAATTTCGACTATTATATATTATTTTTATATCATCATGAAAATGTGTACATTTATGTACATATATAACACAGCCTGTACACGTATATACACATAAACGCACATACACACGCATAGATCCAAGTACAGAAATCTTCCTTACCAACGCATAACCTGCCGTTCAAGAAAGGGAAATTTTCCATACTCACACAGGCATTATACATATACGACGTCAGCTGCTGAAGGGCGGGAGAGTTTCTATACCCGTACAGGGCCTTTCCCCCACCAACACACCACCTCTACGGCGTCCATCTTTCCTAACCTTCACTGACTCTACACCTCAACACCAGCCACATTGATTTTCTACATCGGTACAACGTCGGCTGCTACTGAGGGAGAGGGAGAGTTTCTATATCCGTACAGGATCTTTCCCCCACCAACACACCACCTCTACGGCGGCCATGTTGGTTTTTTCACCCAGGCACTACACCTTAGGCCCGACCATACTTTTTCTATCTTTGCACGCTTTCACCGGCTCTACCCCATCACTCAGCTTCGGCCGCCATCTTTTTCTATCTTTGCACATATACTACTGACATTCGTGGCATAGATGAGACTTGGCAAGCAGATATTGCAGGAATGATTCCTTACTCTAAAGAGAATAAAGGTTCTCACTACTTACTCACTGTCATAGATATATTTTCGAAGTATGTATGGGCTGTTCCCGTCAAGTCAAAGAAAGGCAATGATGTTACTGCAGCTATGGAATCAATATTAAAACAAGTCAGAGTACCGTCGAATCTACAAACGGACCAAGGGAAAGCGTTTCACAATTCAAACTTTCAGAAACTCATAAATAAGTACAAGATAAATCTATACTCTTCAAATAGTAATCTTCATGCAAGTATATACGAACGTTTTAATAGAACATTAAAAAATTTAATGTTGATAAAGTTTAGTAAACAGGGAACCTTTAAGTGGTTAGATATCTTGCCTGAATTGGTCAAAGTTTACAATTCAAGAAAACATCGGTTTATGGGGATTGAGCCTAAAAATGTTACGCAAGCAAATGAGAGAGAGAGAGAGAGAGAGAGAGAGAGAGAGAGAGAGAGAGATCAAGAGACGTTTTCCAAATGAAAAGTTAACTGTAACAAAAACCAAAATTCAAGGACGAAGACAAAGTGCTTATAAGTAAAATAAAAAACGTATTTGAAAAAGGTTATACACCGAACTGGTCTACTGAAATTTTTACAATAACTCGAGTTGCAAAAACTAATCCGGTAACTCATCACCTTACAGATTATAATAATAAACCCGTCTCTGGCGGCTTTTATGAAACGGAATTTCAAAAAGCTAAACAAATGTTATGCATGTTTTGAATGTTTATTGAAGGCTACTGAGAATGAGAATGCTTACCAACTACATGAAGCATATAGCATATGATACTACATAACATGCAGCTTTGAAGAAATAATGAAGAAGAAGAGACAGCTGCAGAATGCTTTGTTCGAGAATTAAAATCAATTGGTAAGGAAATTGATGAACTCACAGATTTGGAGGAAATATCTTTTTGGAGATCAACAACTTGTCATATACAGCGTGTCCCATTTTAAAACCACCAACCTAACAACCAACCTAACTGTGGACACACAACGATGATCTTGACCTTGACTTCGACCTTGAGCTTCATCGTTATTTTACGGTCAAAATGATTTTTTTTAAATGGAAACCCACATATTTTATACCAGAAATGGAAAGAACGGAAAATTCTACGTTCGACTATGATCTTGACCTCAACCCTGATCTTGAACTTCAGGGTCAATATGAGATGAAATCGATTTTTTTATGTCAACCTTTAGTTTCTTTTCCTATTCCGATAGTGCAAAAAATTCTAAGTATCAATTGATATTTAACAATTTCTACCCACTGACTTTTCTAAGGTTGAATAAAAGGGCTTACGCCGCATAGCAAGGAAGCTTCCTGGACATAGTAAGTTCTGTTTCCATTTGTATGCTGAATTATCGTGAGTCCCCTTGCCGCTCACTACTGTAACTATTAAGATTTTTATTCTCGCAGCGAATGTCTAAAGTGGCTCCACTTTGGGAATGTCGTGTGACCAATAAAATAAGGGTTTCCATTTCAAAAGATCGTTTTGACCTTCTATTGACCCTGAAGGTCAAGGTTAGGGTTGAGATCAAGATCATAGTCAAATATGTGGGTTTCCATTTAGAAAAATCAATTTGACCTTAAAATAACGATGAAGCTCAAGGTCGAAGTCAAGGTCAAGGTCATCGTTGTGTGCCCCCCTTGAAACTTGTCAACTTTTGTTTAAAAAATTTTTCTCTAAAATGCTTTCATTGGCGAAGAACTTGCTGTACGAGACCATTGTTTCCTCACAGGGCGGTAAGTTATCTTTTCGATTATATTCAAAATATATTCAAAATGAATTTCATAATTCTAAGATAGATTTTTTTTGTCAGTTACAGAGGTGCAGCTCATAATTCATGCAACATAAATTATAAGGATTCAAGCTTCGTTCCTGTGGTTTTTAATAACCGCCATTACGATCCTCACTTCATTTTAAAAGAAATTACTATTTCTACATTGATGAAAGGACGAGTGAATTTAATACCACACAATAAGGAGAAATACATTTCTTTTACAAAATACGTAGATGACTGTAACATCAGTATCAGATTCATATATTCTTGGCGTTTTCTTTTAAGTTCAGTATTTGCTAAGAAATACAAAAATTGATTAATTTCAAACTATTTATTTGTTCAAACTTGTACATAATATACATGAATAAATACAGTATTAAACTTCATTTACAAATATTTTTTTATTTATTTGTATCCTAGATAATTATCATACAACCTCATTTTTATCTATCCAACTATTGAGCTCGTCACTAAATCCTAACCACTTAACATATAGTCGTTTACCATTTCTTTTTAAAACTTTTTCTAATAAATAAATTTCTGGAGGCTTAGCTTTTTGAAATTCCGTTTCATAAAAGGCGTCAGAGATAGGTTTATCATAATAATCTTTAAGGTGATGAGTTACCGGATTAGTTTTTGTAACTCGAGTCACTGTAAAAATTTCAGTAGACCAGTTCGTTGTATAACCTTTATCAAACACGTTTTTTATTTTACTTCTACGCACTTTGTCTCCTTCTTTGAATTTTGGTTTTTGTCACAGTTAACTTTTCATTTGGAAAACGTCTCTCTCTCTTTCTCTCTCTCTCTCTCTCTCTCTCTCTCTCTCTCTCTCTCTCATTTGCTTGCGTAACATTTTTAAGCTCAATCCCCATAAACCGATGTTTTCTTGAATTGTAAACTTTGACCAATTCAGGCAAGATATCTAACCACTTAAAGGTTCCCTGTTTACTAAACTTTATCAACATTGAATTTTTTAATGTTCTATTAAAACGTTCGCATATACTTGCATGAAGATTACTATTTGAAGAGTATAGGTTTATCTTGTACTTATTTGATACGTCAGATACCTCAAGTTGGTCGCGGTGAGCGGAGGCTTGGTGAGTGGTAAAACCATAAAAACTTACAAAAATCATTCAAATAAAAAAGTTTAAGTAGTAGTGTCTATTATTTGTGATGATGCATATTATACTAGTAATTTTGTGAGACAAGAGAAGTTAACCTCAAAATTGGACTGTAAAGTGCTAATTAATGCTGCAAACATTGTCATTGCTCAAGTAAAGCACTTCAAAAAACAAGAAATTAGAAAACAGATACTAGATTACTTTCAAAATGATCCAACAGAAGATGACAGTGAATCAATCGACATCAATTGGAAACGTGAAAATGCTTTTTTGAAGGAACTGAATACAGAATTAAAAGAAGAAAATGAACTTTTAAAGCAGTTACTAGATAAAAATAGAAATGAAATACCGACTTTTGCTGAAGCTATTTCAAGTACTAAAAATATCCAAAAGCCTAAATGTGTTCCGATTATCATATTAAAAAAACTGCTGAAGATGAAACTATTGGTGATTTAAACACAAAGGTATCTCACTATTTGAATCAGAAAGTTATCAGAATAGAGAGGAGATAGTCATAAACTTATTAAATCAGGAAAGTGTCAGCAAAGCTCATAAATTACTAAAAAGTAAACTTGCAGAAATATGTGAAGTAAACAAAGAACAAGTTGAAAATCCTAAAGTTAAAGTCGTAGCAATTAATAATTTCGAAAATAGTAGTATTGAACTAGATATCAATGAAAGAAACTTTGGTAGTTTTTAAAAAAATATATTGTTTTGAATTCGTATAAGAACAGTAAAACTGGATTACAGTCTGTGATATTGGAAGTACCTGCTGATTGTGAGTTATACCAACATATTAGAGACAGCAAGAATAGACTTTTTGTAGGATATCAAAACTGCAGAGTATATGATTATTGTAATGTTAATCCTTGTTCTAATTGTGGAAGGTTTGGTCACAATGGCATTAAGTGTAAGAATAATGCTGTTTGTCTAAAGTATGCTGGTAATCATAAAATAGTAAATTGTCAAGAAAATAACATAAAATGTCCAAATAGTGTATTCAGTAATGATAAATATAAAACAAAGTTCAACGTGGTGCACGTAGCAATAGATAGCCACGAATGCGATATCTTGCAATCCAAGATAAGGAAGTATATTGTTTATACCGACTACATAATTAGACCTACTTTGCCAAGATATCGACAAGGTATGAACGTCAAATAGAGGTCTAGTGGCTAAAGCTTCTGAAATTTCGTCAACGTCGCTTCAAGCAATGAATACAAATATAGCAGACAGACTAAGGAGCAGGAAATAACAATGGATCAAGATATCAGTATCAAAGACATAAGCAAGTTTGAATGTGAAGTTAATAACATAACAGAACAGTGTATAATTGTATGCACGGAAACTTGGAACTTACAATACGCTCAATTCTGTCAACAACGAGGATACAAAAGTTTGTACAATGAAAGTAAAATTAATAAGGCGGATGGCGTCATAATTTTGTAAATAATGTTAGACGTAGGTGTCTAGGGTTTGAATACTTTATTATGATTAGATAGTACAGTTTTTTATTCGTGCTGACCTGCGAACGTGTTTAGGCTCACCTCAACTCGTAGTGTTCTAATGATCTGGAGGATCTCGTCGTAATACATATAATGTTACATCCGAAGGCTCTCGCCGCAATACTAAAGTTAAAATTCATACGCACTCACACACGCCCCACGATGGAATCACTGTCTTGGGGTCGACGGCTGCAGCGGTCTTCGTCTCTCTCTCTCTGCCTTTCTGCCTCTCTGATGTGTAGTTGGGGCCACTCTCGGCGAGTCGGTTCTTGTGTGGGTATTATCAGTCACGGTGATCTCTGTTGATCCAGACTCGTCCAGGGTCGGCACCCGGGCTCACCCGATCTTGACACTTCCGTGTGAGGTCCGTTTCGTGGACTCCAATTGGGCTCGTATCCTTCTCCTCTGCGGCTATGGCTAGGCCTTCTCTGCTGGGCACTCAGCTAAGTTCTATCTTTTCAGACGAGCGTGAGCTTGCCGCTAAGCTCGCGCTCACGCTCGACGCCAGCTGTCACGTGTTTATTGGCGCTCGCCCTTATACCCAATTTTGCGAGTGGGGCAGACCGTTACAATTTATATAAAAAATAACATATATAGTAACACTATAATTGAGGTAGTTGATAGAGTGAGTGGCCCTCATTAAATAATGAGAAGAGAACTTGAATTGATAACTGTTTCGCTAAAACTAAGAGCATAGAAATTGGATCTATTAAATTAAATACTCCTTTTTACGATCACTATCCGTTATTCAAAATATAGACCAGATTAAGATACAGAAACCAAGCAAAACAGTTAACAAATGTATAAAATATAGGAAATCAAAATATACAGCGGAAAATTTTGACTGGAATACAGTTCTGACAATGCAGGATCCAAATGCTGCATTAAATAAACTCATACAAATTATACAAAACTGTCTTGAGAGAGCTACATATTCCAAAAAAATGTAAGAAAAAAATAATGAATCCGTGCCAAGAAAAAACTGGATGACTAAAGCAATTTAAGTCTCATGTCAAACTAAAGAAAATTTGTATAAACTGTGGAAAATGAACCCAACTAATTTGGAATTAAAAAATGAATATAAAAATTACGAAAAAATCTTAGATAGAGTCATTAAAGATACAAAATACAAATTTGAAAATAATGAAATAAAAAAAATTGGTAACAATCCAAGACAGCTGTGGAATATTATTAATATTAAGCTTGGTAAAAATACGTATCAAAACAAGTCACCTGATTATTTAGTTGCAAATACCCAAAAAATTGAAGATAAATTGCCATAGCTAACTACATGAATGATAATTTTTGCAAGATAGGAATAGATTTAAGTAATCAAATTCCAAATTTAGATATAGATAAGCAGAAACTTCCAGAAAGAAATAGCAAATCGATTTTTGTATATTCTACTAATTGTTTTAAGATTCGAAAAACTATAGATTCACTGAAAAATAAGACTGGAGGTGTTGATAATAACAATGCAAAAACGATTAAAGTACTAGTAAACTACATAAATAAACCGTTGGAACATATATTTAATAAGTGTATACAACAAGCTTCGTGGCCATCTGCATTGAAACAAGATGACATTGTTCCTATTTACAAATCTGGAGACAAGTCTTGTATGTCAAACTATAGACCGATATTATTAATATCGAACATAGTAAAGATATTAGAGAAAATCATGTGTAATAGGTTGTATTTATTCCTTATGGAACGTAATATCGTATCGGAAAAACAATTTGGTTTTAAAAAATAGAGGAACAACAGATGCGTTGAATTACATTTTAGTGGCGTGTGCGCAGATTCTAACAGAGACGTGTGCCCACGACTCTGCCAGTATTCGCAGCCAGTTTCGGGTTCCGATTGCCCTGTGTGCGCACAGCGGCAACAGGAACGGTCGAAACGGTGTGACGGTGCAGCGGTATGTGTGTGGCGGGTGTGCAGATTCTGACAGAGACGTGTGCGCACGACTCTGCCAGTATTTGCAGCCGGTTTCGGGTTCCGATTGCCCTGTGTGCGCACAGCGGCAACAAGAACGGCAGAAACGGTGTGGCGGTGAAACGGAGTATGTGAGTGTATGCAAATTCTGACAGAGACGTGTGCGCACGACTCTGCCAGTATTTGCGACTAGTCTCGGATTCCGATTGCCCTGTGTGCGCACAGCGGCAACAGGAATGGTCGAAACGATGGGACGGGGGCTAGCGGTTTAGTGCGGTAGTTTCGGTATCCGTGCCGTTACGTGTGCGCACGAAAACGGTCAGATATCGTCAGTTCCTCTAGGACCCTCCTAGCGGTGTCGTGTACTCACGGCAACGCTCGGATCGGGAGCTCTGATCGAACTGCCGCCGTGCTGTCGCGGCCGGGCTTATATAGCCCAAGTCGCTGGCGCCAACGCCCTCTGGTGGTGATTGGGTCGAGTGTTGTTTGTTTATCTGTGTGGTGCTTACCGTGCTCTTTTCGGTAGTGTGCGTTATTTTATTTGCGCCCGTCGTCGGTTTCGTTCGCGGCTGTGTTTAAATTGTACGAGCACGTGTTTTTCGCTCGCTTTGTTTGTGTGCCTGCTTGTACATATTCTGCACGAGACTGATGTCTCGTTGCATTGTTATTAAACAAATTCAATAATGTTGTTACCAAGGTGTTAGAGATAAACATCTCTAGTTTCTATCTCCCGCATCTTCTAGTATTTTGTTATCTTGTACTTTTTGTTGATCTCCAAATCCTTAATTTTTTTTGTAGGCAGGAATGGTGAAGATTTTGCCACGGCGTTTAGCAACTCCATCCTGTAAAAATAATGAAACAATATATAGAAGTTTATTATATTTATGTAACCGAGATCTTCTATGTTACGGAAATCTGGAAAATATGGCTGCAGCCACTCCTTTTTCTGTGCAACTTTTATCTATGACAGTGAGTAAGTAGTGAGAACCTTTATTCTCTTTAGAGTAAGGAATCATTTCTGCAATATCTGCTTGCCAAGTCTCATCTATGCCACGAATTTCATAATTTCTTCACTTGTGCCTGCGGCGTGCAGGTTTTTGGAGTTCTTTAACTACTCTTTGACGTTCTATCTTTGACTTCTATATGTCTATTTAATTCTTTAACCATGTATTCTATACTAACGAAATTACGTTGAGATATATCATAAAGATATTTTAATTTTTTAAGGTTTAAAAGGCTTATAACTGAATTATAACATGTAGATATCACTTCAAAAATATTTTTAGTGAAAAATTCAGAAAATTTTACAAAAAAACCATATTTACGTCTATAGTGAAAAATGCTTCCCCAAGGAGCTACAAATCAATTAAAATTGACAAAATTCATAAAGAATGTATAAGTATCCAACTTTGACCCTCTGTGTTTAAGCGGAACAGACTTGAAATTATAGCAATATTCATTTTTTCCTTTTTCGATTTGAGTGAGAATCACCCATATGTGTGTATACACATATGGGTGTGCATACACACACACACACACACACAACTCCGCTACACCGGTCCCAAGCCCGGGGCCCCACTACCCAAGAGGTGGGGAAGGAGGAGGGGGAGGAGTAACAACCTCGCTTAAAAAACCAAGGTGCATCTGGCCCGGATGCTAGCACTTTGTTAAAGGGCCCCTTCCTAGGGTACAGGAGCTAACGGTGCTGCCACGAAAGTCCTCGGCACCCCAGCACTGCTTAGAATTACCGAAACATCAGGTATTTAGGGTGGCAAGGACAATCAATCAAGAAGCGTTCTCAAACATATGAGTACCCAGGCAGGCATTACTAATCCTGCCGTCGATTCCGATCGGGTATCAGCCCCGGTGGTCGACGCTCGCCTCCTTGGGGATAAACCCCTTGGATCTGGGAGAGGCGAAAGTACGCTTTCGATGTACAACACAACCAGCCCCGTTGTAGGTAACCTGGCACGGGAAGGCAATGGTAATGCTACAGGAAAGAAGGCAGAGAATATGGAGGTAGACGCAGATGGCGACAAGCGAGCAGAAAGCGCGACCTCCAAAAACGTGCACTTAGATCGCCTTGGCAGCAAAATCGATGAGCTGATCGATTATGTCAGGGACAGACACAATGTGCACAAACAAATCAAGGATCTCGCCCGGAGCATAAGGGCCAGCTACAGGGCTCTCTGCTCTGCAGACGATAACCTTATGCAGTGCCAACGGCCAGGGACTAAGGGCAAGGTGACCCAAACAACCCCTGGCCTTTTGGAAAGGGCAATTAGCCTAGCAGAGGCGAATGAAGTGACCCCTAAGCCGGTCGGCAAGGGGAAACCACAGCAGGTTAGCCGCGTTAGTGGGGCGAGCACTGCAAGAAGAGTAGCCGACGACAATGTCCACCAGAGGGAGAAAGACTCGTGGCAAGAGGTGGTGACAAGGAAGGCAAAGAAGAAAAAAGAAAAAAGCGTGAACAGGAAGGACAACACTGGTGCTCGTGGCCAAGACCAAAAAGGCACCAGAAAAAGTAGGACGGCAAGAGAAAGACCTCCTAGACCTGACGCCTTAGTCATCAAGGCCGAGGGTGGAAAAAGCTACGCCGAAATCCTAAAAAAAATGAAGGCAGAGCCTAGTCTAGAAAAGTTAGGAAACAGCGTACATAGAATACGCAAAACAACAGCAGGAGATCTGCTACTCGAACTACGACGTTCCAAGGAGGTGGAAACAGCTGAGCTCCAGGACGCGGTGAAAGCAGTACTAGTGGAAACTGCTACAATCAGGGCGCTGCATCATGAAGAGGCCTTCGAGATTAAGGATCTTGACATGCTGACCACTAAGGAGGATATAGTGGACGCACTACGCAAAAATAACGAGGAAGGACATAATTTCGAACCTACGGCGGTTAAGTCGCTTCGTAAAGCTTATGGAGATACGCAGAAAGCAATAGTACAGCTACCTGCCCAGATAGCCCAGAAGTTTATCAAGGGTGAGAAGATAAAGATAGGGTGGGTTATCTGCCGAATAAGGGCAATAAAGCGAGACACCCGCCCGCTCAGGTGCTATAAATGCTTGGGCTTCGGCCATACTGCTGCAAGCTGCATTGAGCAGCACGATAGAAGCCGCTGCTGCTACAAATGTGGCTCAGCGGGACATGTAGCGAAAGACTGCACAAACCAGCCCAGCTGCATTCTCTGCAGAGGAAAGAACGACGTAGAGAGAAGCGACCATGCCGCAGGTAGCTATAATTGCCCAGCGTACCAAGCGGCAGTGAAAGCCACAAAACAAAGAAGATGAGAATAGTACAGTTAAACCTGAACCACTGTGAGATAGCAAAAGGACCTTCTCTGTCAGTACGTCCGTGAGCAGAAGATTGATGTTGCTATAATCAGTGAGCAGTACAGAGATCTTGAACAGCCAAGGTGGGAATCCGATGGCTCCGGTAAAGCAGCTATTTGGGCGTGCAGAGACCTTACCTTTCAAAGTAGGATGAAAGTCAAAGAAGCAGGTTTTGCCAGCGCAAAGATTGAGGGTATACAGATATACAGCTGTTATGCCCCACCCAGTGCGCCAATAGATCAGTTTCAGCAGTTCTTGGACCGGCTAGTACGAGATGTCAGGGCTAAAAAACCAGCTATTATAGCTGGGGACTTTAACTCATGGGCGGTTGAATGGGGCAGCCGAAAAACTAATAGAAGAGGACAGGCCCTACTAGAGGCATTCACACTTCTGGACATGGTGCTGGTGAACGAAGGCAACGTACCAACCTATAAAAAGGTGGACGCTGAATCAGTGATCGACTTAACATTTGTTAGTAGATCTCTGGTAAAAGAGGTGAGTAAATGGACCGTAAGCGATCACTTCACTAATAGTGATCACCTCGCCATTATAATGGAGCTGGGCACACAAAACATGGTGCACTGTACTACTAACCCTATAAGTACGAAAATGGAATGGAAAGCAAAGGAGTACGACAAGGAACTATTTCTGATGATGTTAGGAAATATCCAATTGACGGGATCAGCAGAACATAAGGCTGAACAAATGACAAAATGGCTCACCCGAGCATGTGACGCAGTTATGCCAAGAAAAGTGCCCAATCAAAGATGGACACCAGTATATTGGTGGAACGAGAAGATTAGATCAGCGCGCTCCGCTTGCCACCGAGCACGAAGGCTTGAGCAACGGGCAAGGAAAAAGTTTTACCGAACCGGTATTGGAAGCGAAGCTGTAGAAGAATGCAGCAGAAGAATGAAAGAAGCCAAGTGCACCCTCCAGAAGTGCATCAGTGAAAGCAAGCAGAGATGTCATAAGGAGCTGCTAGAAGAGGTCAATACAGATCCATGGGGCAGGCCCTACAAAACAGTTATGAAGACACTCAAAGGAAGCTATATACCCCCACCAAAGTGCCCAGAGGTACTAAAGAGGGTAGTGACAACACTTTTTCCAAGTCAGCCGGACGCACCATATGCTATAGCAGAGGAAGTGCGGGAAGAAAATATACCTCCAATTACAGTTGAGGAGCTACTTGTAGCAAGCAAGAGGGTAGGAAACAATAAGGCTCCCGGTCCTGACGGCATACCAAATGTAGCGCTGAAGCATGCCATCGAGGCTAAACCTGAAGAATTTGTTGGCCTCTACAATGCATGCCTGGCAGAAGGGAGATTTTCGACGAACTGGAAAAAGCAGCGACTTGTGTTGTTACCTAAGCGTAACAAAGCGCCCGGAGGGGAGACATCGTACAGACCATTATGTATGATGGACACTCAAGGAAAAATACTGGAGCGCATTATCAGCAACAGGATGGAGTGCATAATCGAAGAGACCAAGGGGCTTGCCGAGCACCAATATGGCTTTCGGAAGTGCCGATCTACTTTGGACGCGATCGGCCTAGTGGTAAACACAGCCCGAGCAGCCATCAGTGGAAAACGGTGGAAGGGCGGAACAAAGAAGTACTGTGCAGTTATTACTTTGGATGTCAAAAACGCATTCAACTCTGCAAATTGGACGAAGATACATGAAGCGCTTGAAAAGCTTGAGGTGCCCACATACATCAGGAGGATGATGGCCGACTATCTGAAGGACAGAACTTTACTGTACGAAACGGATTGCGGCACTGAAACCTACAAGGTCACGGCAGGTGTTCCACAGGGATCAGTACTGGGCCCGCCATTGTGGAACATTATGTATGACGGAGTGCTTAGACTACAACTCCCGCGGGAGGCTATGGTAGTAGGATTCGCAGACGACATAGCTCTTGTAGTAGTAGGGAAGGAAAAAGAAGACGTCGCTGAAATCACCAATGAAGCGATCACCACTGGACACAAGACCGAGGCGATCCTGATATCTAGCAGGAAGAAAATGGAGACAATCGCCCTAATGATAGACGGCCATGAGATAACCTCTAAATCGACTATCAAGTATTTGGGCGTTACTATAGACGAAAAGTTGACGTTTAAACAGCACCTTGATTTAGCAGGTAAAAAAGCGTCAAGAACGACTGCTGCTCTTTCTCGGCTCATGCCGAATGTCGGTGGAGCTACTCAGAAGAAAAAGAAGCTGTTAGCAAGTGTCAGTACATCGATTATGTTGTACGGGGCACCAATTTGGGCAGATGCAATGGCAATAAAAGCCTATGCGCGGAACCTGTCATCCGTGTATAGACGGAGTGCGCTAAGAGTAGCGTCTGCTTACCGCACGGTATCGGACGATGCAATAAGCGTCGTGGCAAGCATGCCACCCATCGACCTCTTAGCACTAATGAGGAAGGCCATATACATGGCAAAACAGGAGAACAGCGATAGAACGAAGGCAGAAATCTGGAACGCTGCCAGAGAACAAACAGTAGCTGAGTGGCAGAGAAGATGGGACAGTAGCCTGAAAGGGCGCTGGACGCACCGACTTATACCAAAGATTGAAGACTGGATCACAAGAAGACACGGGGAAGTAAACTACTACCTCACGCAATTTTTGACGGGACATGGATGCTATCGAGCATACCTGTGTAGATTTAATTTAGAAGACTGTCCAGACTGCCCAGCATGTTTGGACATGTGCGAGGACGCTGAGCACGTTTTTTGCTACTGCTCGCGTTACCAGCAGGAACGTGAAGAGTTTGAACGCTACCTCCAGACCAGAGCAACTCCTGAGTCTATTATGGTAGCTATGTTCGCCACCGCTGAGGGCTGGCACGTGGTTAGTAACTACGCCGCGGTCATCCTCAAGAAAGTGAGGGGCGACGAAGAGAGAAGAAGGCGAGAGATGCTGCAAGAAGCTGACGACCGGACGATGCGGTAAGAAGTAGACGGCAGCCTATAATGAAGAAGGTACGATAGTAGATCTACTAGATATGGACGCATAAGGAATGACAATCACATCAAGGAGACAAGGGCAATGTCCCTATGCCCCCCCGCGAAGTAATACTTGACCGTGGTACCGCGGGGGAAAAAGGCACTGAAGACGGAGCTTGGCCCTCCTCACCGACAAATCGGTAAGGAGAGCGAAGAGGATTCGGGTTGCAATTGGATTCTATATTCGGTCGCAAAACGAAGGGTTTTAGTTGGTGAGAATCCAACACACGGTGGCTCAGGCCATGTCATGGTCTATTAAGATTTTTCCCTCCAACCTTTCTCCAATAAAAAAAAAAAAAAAAACACACACACACACACACACACATTTTAATTTCACACATGTAGTCGTATTCACTATTCAGATACAGCCAGTTTATTGGAAACTCTCCGCATCCTGACTTGCAACGGTAGCTCCACGCTAGCAAACCAAACGATTTCTCAATGTGTCTTAAAAAATGGTCTTGAAATTCATCTCCAGACATCCAAGACTGGATAGTCTATACGCAAACTGCGTGGGCGGTGGTAAGAACTTTTTAGTGAGATGCGGCCTACGAAGCTCAGCTATAATTTTTAGCTATAACTCTCTAAAATATACTTATGTTTGTATCTCTGATCTTTGTAGACTATTATGAAGGGGGGGGGGGTTATACCCATTTCTGCGATTTGACCGGCCTATAAATACGACTACGGGATAGTCGATTCATGCAATTGCTGATCCGGCGGACGTGAACATAACTTGAGTGCGTGTGTGACAAAGACACATTTGGACATGTATACGAGTCGCGAGTGGTGCTCCGAACCTATACACACACACACCCACATGCACACACACAATAACAACTGCAGTACGAAGATTTAAAAGTAAATTAAACATTTTCCAAACTAATCAGCATACATAAAATAATTTATTTTGCTTATAGCAAATATCAAAAGTGCAATTATAACAAACTACGAGCAGTGCGTCGTCAATCGTACAATTTCCTATCATTTTATAATAATTGTATTCTAAAAATATTTAAATATTTTAATGATTTTAAACTCAATTTTTAAAACTCAAGTTCAAACGAGGGTTATGACGAGATAGTGGAAAACATACTTTATGTTGGCCTTCCCTCAGTTCTCTATTCAATAACATTTCTCACAGCTGATGTAATAATTTATGTTATTATACTTTTCTTTTATTTAAGTGATACTTTGTAATTTAACGATTTTAAATATTCGTAAAGAAATCATAAACTATTATTTATGAAATTAATCAACTTTATAAACTTATATAAGGTGAGTCGGGGGAATATGCCAGTGCAGGGAATATGCCACTTTGCTATATTTCCTTTAATTATAAGCAGATGTCAATAGGAGCAAGTTTAAAGTGTTTATTATGTTCAGCTAACCTTACTGCGTAAATACTACAGTGTACCGACGTAGTTTTCAGTTGCTTTCTAGACACAGTTGGATTCACTTGGTGTAAATCTAAAATTTTGTGTAACTTTAATGTTTATTTTCTAACGTGTTTATAAGTTTTTCTTAAAACGAGTTTTTGTATATTGTGTAGTATTAATAATACTTTATAACGGCACCGAGTTTACAACATAATAAGTAAGATTTTGTTTTTTTTACTTTAACATTTTTTTGTGCATTTGGGGCAAAATGCCACAAAATGAGTTGGGGTAATATGCTAGTGGCATTTTGCCCCAAAATCAAAAAATAATTTTATAATAAATTCAACGCTATATACATACGAGTTTTGTTAACGATATAGAGATGTATATGTTTGTTTACGTAAAGTTTTGAAGAAATCAGACCAATACCGACTTTGCCAAAACCCAAAGTGACTGCTAGAAAACAACATGCAAAAATTTTTACTAGGTCTGATAATATCCTTAATATGAGAAAAAAAAAAGAAGATAAAGAAAAAAAAGTTACAAAGAGAAACAATTTGAGTAAGAAGGTAAGAAAAGGTTCTAAAAAATTCCCGAAAAAAGTCTGTAGGTGTCAGGTTTAAAAAAATTCAACTAAAAATATTGCTTGGTTACAGAGTTAAGGCATTTTTTGTCAAATATTTTTTTACAAACCAAGATATCTCTTCACTGAAATCTTGTGGAAGTAATAGCATAAGTAAGTATATACTAAATTTTATGTTGATAACTGTAGCTAATTTGTGTACTTAGTAGTAAATAGTATTTAAAGATTTATATGATGATATCGAAAGCATTCATTGTACTAATTTTGAATGTTGCATTTTAATTGCTGGCATGAATTTGCATGTTTTTTCAAATAATAGATTTAAATATTAGATGGGTCATTTACAATCTCTTTTAAACACTTCGTTTTAAAAAGAAATACAATAATTTGATATTATAAAGTAAATAATTATATACAAACTTACGTATATGATGTTGTTAGGTGAAGATTCAAAATTCTTTTTAACCTTCTTAATGTCAAAAAACAAATACAGTCGGTTGGTCGAGCGCTACAAGTGGTAATACTGTAATGTAAATGGACCAATGACTGCTCGGGGCACGCCACTGATTTCCCGCGAATATGTATTTCATATTTGTAAAAAGTATGAGGTAAATATTAATAATTGCAGTAGAAGTTAAGATGACCAACACAAATGTAGTTAATATACTTGAGAATAATTAAGAATATTAATATTGCGGATAGATTACAGATATTAATATTAATTGAGTATATTCATATTGCGGATTGATTACAGCTACATACGGTTGAGAAGCTTATGAAGAGCAAGAGCCAATCGGAGCTCGCGGCACGCCACTGAAGCGGCAAAACATAAAATTCAAATTAATATAAGGAATCTCTCATTAAGAGAATATTATAGAGAATATTATACAGTAAACAATTCTATTCAAACGCAGTTTAAAGTTGTATAACGTGGAACATTAAAAAATATGCTTTGCTACAGTTGGTCAACGGGTCTCATCGCTTTGTCTAGCCCTACAGCTACAGGTGACAACGCTGTATGACGAATCGACCAATCGCTGCTCCGGGCACGCCACTGAAGCGGCAAAACATGTGATTCAAATTAATAGAAGAAGTCTCTCATCATGCTTTATTCTGCTGAGATTGTTGCTTTGTGCTGTAACTAATTTCTAACAATATTTTTGATCCCTGAGATAAAATCAAATAATCAAAAGCTTAAATGAGGCTCGGCAATAATTACTGCTTTCATTAAGATTAGATGGAGCGGTGTGGGATGTTGCTTGCCAATTAACTTATTGCAATAATTTATTTGAGTGAAGAGTAAATTGATTTGTTTCAATGTAGAAAATCAAAGTGATAAAGAAAAAATGTTACGCAATAACAAAATAGTACATTCTTAATCATACTATGTAATATTTAAAGATAATCAATCATGTTAACGTTAATTATTGTTAAAAATTTTGTTTTACTTTTAAAAATTACTTCAAGCACGGCAAACAATAACTATAAAAATAGAGAAAAAAATTTTTCAAGCACGGGACTTGAACTTGTTTTTTTTTAAATACTGCTTTCGCAGAGCACGTCTCTCATCATTTTCAAACAGAGCGCGAAAGCGGAGCGCCAATGAGCGAGCGGCAGCGACTGTGCACGCTCCGGATACCGGCCAGAGATAGACTCACTGCCTACAGATGGCAATGCTGTATTGCGAATCGACCAATCGCTGCTCCGGGCACGCCACTGAAGCGGCAAAACATATGATTCAAATTAATAGAAGAAGTCTCTCATCATGCTTTATTCTGCTGAGATTGTTGCTTTGTGCTGTAACTAATTTCTAACAATATTTTTGATCCCTGAGATAAAATCAAATAATCAAAAGCTTAAATGAGGCTCGGCAATAATTACTGCTTTCATTAAGATTAGATGGAGCGGTATGGGATGTTGCTTGCCAATTAACTTATTGCAATAATTTATTTGAGTGAAGAGTAAATTCATTTGTTTCAATGTAGAAAATCAAAGTGATAAAGAAAAAATGTTACGCAATAACAAAATAGTACATTCTTAATCATACTAATGTAATTATTGTTAAACATTTTTTTACTTATAAATAACTTAAGCAAGGCATCCTTCAAGCCGACAGATCTATTTTTGAGCTTAGCAAATGACTACAGGGATTATTATAATGGGGAATGAGAAACAGTATAGCATGCCGCGTTAAAGACAAGCTCGTTTCTTCGTGAAAAAGGGAAAAACTGCAGCAGCAGAGAATTCAGAGCGGTTGGCGTAAAGATTTTTCGACCGGGTGAGCTATACATCGCATCAAGCTCCATGAGTGACTCAGACAGCCTCGCTGCTGCAATCACGAACTTATTATCTCGTGATGAAGGGAAAAACTGCAGTAACAGATCATCAGAGACCGAAAGGTTTTCATTTCGCCAGTTTGAAATAATAAAAACTCAGTGGTTTCAATAATAAAATGTAACTAAGTATATTTAAAAATAAAAGTAGATCAAAATGTTTTAAACAACTTAAACATTGTCCCTAGCTCTGCCCTCCTCCCTCCTACAATGCTCAAATGGACCTCCCTCCTCTTCAATGCATGCTCTTGCACGACGCAGGATATCTTGTGTTGCAAGATGCACCTTATTATTCGGGATATTTTCCGCATGTACTCTAATCCTTTGACGCAACTCGTATACGTGATCTGGTGCGCCATTGTGATATACTTCTTCTTTTGAATCACCCCAAAAGAAATAATCTAAAGGATTGAAATCTGGCGACCGAGCTGGCCACGCCGTAGGCCCTCCTCGCCCAATCCACCTGTCAGGATAAACATTATTGAGATGTTCCCTGACATCGTTAAAATAATGCGCAGGAGCCCCGTCGTGCATGAAAATCATATTTTCCTGCTCTTCAGGGGTTAAAACCTGATCCAGCAGGATAGGAAGAGTTTCTTGTAGGAAGTCTAAGTAGTTTGCTCCATTAAGAGCGGCTCGTAGCTCCCACGGTCCAACTATCCTATTTCCTATAAGTCCAGCCCACATGTTTACAGAGAATCTCTGCTGGAATGTATCTGTAAATGTTCATAATATAATTTGGTTTGATAATAAAATGAATGTTTCATAAAAGTAATGGAAATTACCTTCTCTGGCCAAGAAAGGATTCTCATGCGCCCAATAGTGTTGGTTGTGAGAATTCACCATACCAGTGCGCACATACGTTGCTTCGTCAGTCCATAAAATCCGACTGAGAATATCTGGGTCCTCCTCATGTGCCTCAACAATCATGTTACTAAATATGAGACGATCTTCTCGGTCACCGTCCACTGTTAAATAAACGTAACATAAATACAAATTAGTATAATACATCTAAAGTTTTAGGACCATTCGCGACATTTAAAAAAATAACCGTAAAGCTTATCTAATCGATAATTATTAAAACCGTTGAAAAAAAATGTATTAATAATTAAGGGGAACAGATTTAAATAAAGAAAATAGAAAAGTATTAAATAAAAAATGAAACATCGGCGCGCAGGTGCGCATGATCGATCTTGCGGTATCTAATAGGCTCTAGCACGGTGAAGAGTATACAATTGTGGAGAGCAAGCTTAATTAAGAGTATGCATGCAAAACAACAAATATTACTACAGACTTTAAAATAAGAAGATGTACTTACAAATTTCATGAATCCGCCGGTATTTAAAGGCGTGCTGTCCATCCTCCTTCATAACCCTTTGGCATGTTGAGTAGGAAGTACCAATACGTCGTGCGGTCCGCCGCAAACTCGTGGTGGGGTCCTCGGCGAAACAGTCCAAAATGACCTCATCGTTTTCGGCCCTTGCACCTCTTTCGCGACCCCCATCGGGGTTTCTCACCTGAACACTACCCGTGTCAGATAGCCGTTCGTAAACACGGGAAAACATGCCTGCACCAGGGTGCCGGCGGTTGGGAAAACGTCTCCGATATTCATCAGCTGCTCTGCGGCCCACTTGATCGCAAGCACCATAAACAATAAGCATATCCGCGTATTCCCGATACGTGTAACCAGCATTACGCGCGAGTTGATCTGCCATTATACTGTGATGCGTCAATCGTATCAGAGAAACTGAATGCTCCGACCAAAGTGGACAACCGCAAGCAAAAACAAAAAACAATCGCGACGGATATCGTGTCAGCCCATTCCCTAGCACTTTCATAAATCTTTTATTTAAAATAAAAGAAAGGCTACGCTCACCATGGCAACGCATTTTATTAATGGGTAACTACCGAACCTCTAATTTACAAATAGATTAATATAGCAAAACAGATTGTATGCCGCCCTCAACTCTCCATTTAATAACTATTAATTAATGATAAACAACTTATGTAGCTTCTTGGAAACAAAATAGCTCTCCGGTTTGGATCCTCGAAAAGCGCGAGAAATCTGTGAAAGATGCTCCGCATTTTTAACACTCGCGATTTCCCGACTGTACATAGCAAAATACTCTTATGTTTGCAGGCCCATCGCTGGTGGAGCTCCCCGTGTATTTCGCCAGAGCGATAGGGCCAGAAAAGCGCGAGAAATTTGCACCGGCAGCTCTTAATGCTCAGCTCTCGCGATTTCCCGACTGTACATGGCAGAATACTCTTATGTTTGGAGGCCCATCGCTGGTGGAGCTCCTAGTGTATTTCGCCAGAGCGATAGGGCCAGAAAAGCGCGAGAAATTTGCACCGGCAGCTCGTAATGCTCAGCTCTCGCGATTTCCCGACTGTACATGGCAAAATACTCTTATGTTTGGAGGCCCATTGCTGGTGGAGCTCCCCGTGTATTTCGCCAGAGCGATAGGGCCAGAAAAGCGCGAGATATTTGCACCGGCAGCTTGTAATGCTCAGCTCTCGCGATTTCCCGACTGTATATGGCAAAATACTCTTATGTTTGGAGGCCCATCGCTGGTGGAGCTCCCCGTGTATTTCGCCAGAGCGATAGGGCCAGAAAAGCGCGAGAAATTTGCACCGGCAGCTGGTAATGCTCAGCTCTCGCGATTTCCCGACTGTACATGGCAGAATACTCTTATGTTTGGAGGCCCATCGCTGGTGGAGCTCCCCGTGTATTTCGCCAGAGCGATAGGGCCAGAAAAGTGTGAGAAATTTGCACCGGCAGCTCGTAATGCTCAGCTCTCGCGATTTCCCGACTGTACATGGCAAAATACTCTTATGTTTGGAGGCCCATCGCTGGTGGAGCTCCTGGTGTATTTCGCCAGAGCGATAGGGCCAGAAAAGCGCGAGAAATTTGCACCGGCAGCTCTTAATGCTCAGCTCTCGCGATTTCCCGACTGTACATGGCAGAATACTCTTATGTTTGGAGGCCCATCGCTGGTGGAGCTCCTGGTGTATTTCGCCAGAGCGATAGGGCCAGAAAAGCGCGAGAAATTTGCACCGGCAGCTCGTAATGCTCAGCTCTCGCGATTTCCCGACTGTACATGGCAGAATACTCTTATGTTTGGAGGCCCATCGCTGGTGGAGCTCCTGGTGTATTTCGCCAGAGCGATAGGGCCAGAAAAGCGCGAGAAATTTGCACCGGCAGCTCGTAATGCTCAGCTCTCGCGATTTCCCGACTGTACATGGCAGAATACTCTTACGTTTGGAGGCCCATCGCTGGTGGAGCTCCCCGTGTATTTCGCCAGAGCGATAGGGCCAGAAAAGCGCGAGATATTTGCACCGGCAGCTCGTAATGCTCAGCTCTCGCGATTTCCCGACTGTACATGGCAAAATACTCTTATGTTTGGAGGCCCATCGCTGGTGGAGCTCCCCGTGTATTTCGCCAGAGCGATAGGGCCAGAAAAGCGCGAGATATTTGCACCGGCAGCTTGTAATGCTCAGCTCTCGCGATTTCCCGACTGTACATGGCAGAATACTCTTATGTTTGGAGGCCCATCGCTGGTGGAGCTCCCCGTGTATTTCGCCAGAGCGATAGGGCCAGAAAAGCGCGAGAAATTTGCACCGGCAGCTGGTAATGCTCAGCTCTCGCGATTTCCCGACTGTACATGGCAGAATACTCTTATGTTTAGAGGCCCATCGCTGGTGGAGCTCCCCGTGTATTTCGCCAGAGCGATAGGGCCAGAAAAGCGTGAGAAATTTGCACCGGCAGCTGGTAATGCTCAGCTCTAGCGATTTCCCGACTGTACATGGCAGAATACTCTTATGTTTGGAGGCCCATCGCTGGTGGAGTTCCCCGTGTATTTCGCCAGAGCGATAGGGCCAGAAAAGCGCGAGAAATTTGCACCGGCAGCTCTTAATACTCAGCTCTCGCGATTTCCCGACTGTACATGGCAAAATACTCTTATGTTTGGAGGCCCATCGCTGGTGGAGCTCCTGGTGTATTTCGCCAGAGCGATAGAGCCAGAAAAGCGCGAGAAATTTGCACCGGCAGCTCTTAATGCTCAGCTCTCGCGATTTCCCGACTGTACATGGCAAAATACTCTAATGTTTGGAGGCCCATCGCTGGTGGAGCTCCTGGTGTATTTCGCCAGAGCGATAGAGCCAGAAAAGCGCGAGAAATTTGCACCGGCAGCTCTTAATGCTCAGCTCTCGCGATTTCCCGACTGTACATGGCAGAATACTCTTATGTTTGGAGGCCCATCGCTGGTGGAGCTCCTCGTGTATTTCGCCAGAGCGATAGGGCCAGAAAAGCGCGAGAAATTTGCACCGGCAGCTCGTAATGCTCAGCTCTCGCGATTTCCCGACTGTACATGGCAGAATACTCTTACGTTTGGAGGCCCATCGCTGCTGGAGCTCCTGGTGTATTTCGCCAGAGCGATAGGGCCAGAAAAGCGCGAGAAATTTGCACCGGCAGCTCGTAATGCTCAGCTCTCGCGATTTCCCGACTGTACATGGCAAAATACTCTTATGTTTGGAGGCCCATCGCTGGTGGAGCTCCTGGTGTATTTCGCCAGAGCGATAGGGCCAGAAAAGCGCGAGAAATTTGCACCGGCAGCTCGTAATGCTCAGCTCTCGCGATATCCCGACTGTACATGGCAAAATACTCTTATGTTTGGAGGCCCATCGCTGGTGGAGCTCCCCGTGTATTTCGCCAGAGCGATAGGGCCAGAAAAGCGCGAGAAATTTGCACCGGCAGCTCGTAATGCTCAGCTCTCGCGACTTCCCGACTGTACATCTCAAAATACTCTTATGTTTGGAGGCCCATCGCTGGTGGAGCTCCTGGTGTATTTCGCCAGAGCAATAGGGCCAGAAAAGCGCGAGAAATTTGCACCGGCAGCTCGTAATGCTCAGCTCTCGCGATTTCCCGACTGTACATGGCAGAATACTCTTATGTTTGGAGGCCCATCGCTGGTGGAGCTCCCCGTGTATTTCGCCAGAGCGATAGGGCCAGAAAAGCGCGAGAAATTTGCACCGGCAGCTCGTAATGCTCAGCTCTCGCGATTTCCCGACTGTACATTGCAGAATACTCTTACGATTGGAGGCCCATCGCTGGTGGAGCTCCCCGTGTATTTCGCCAGAGCAATAGGGCCAGAAAAGCGCGAGAAATTTGCACCGGAAGCTCGTAATGCTCAGCTCTCGCGATTTCCCGACTGTACATGGCAGAATACTCTTACGTTTGGAGGCCCATCTCTGGTGGAGCTCCTGGTGTATTTCGCCAGAGCGATAGGGCCAGAAAAGCGCGAGAAATTTGCACCGGCAGCTCGTAATGCTCAGCTCTCGCGATTTCCCGACTGTACATGGTAGAATACTCTTATGTTTGGAGGCCCATCGCTGGTGGAGCTCCCCGTGTATTTCGCCAGAGCGATAGGGCCAGAAAAGCGTGAGAAATTTGCACCGGCAGCTGGTAATGCTCAGCTCTAGCGATTTCCCGACTGTACATGGCAGAATACTCTTATGTTTGGAGGCCCATCGCTGGTGGAGTTCCCCGTGTATTTCGCCAGAGCGATAGGGCCAGAACAGCGCGAGAAATTTGCAGCGGCAGCTCTTAATACTCAGCTCTCGCGATTTCCCGACTGTACATGGCAAAATACTCTTATGTTTGGAGGCCCATCGCTGGTGGAGCTCCTGGTGTATTTCGCCAGAGCGATAGAGCCAGAAAAGCGCGAGAAATTTGCACCGGCAGCTCTTAATGCTCAGCTCTCGCGATTTCCCGACTGTACATGGCAAAACACTCTTATGTTTGGAGGCCCATCGCTGGTGGAGCTCCTGGTGTATTTCGCCAGAGCGATAGAGCCAGAAAAGCGCGAGAAATTTGCACCGGCAGCTCTTAATGCTCAGCTCTCGCGATTTCCCGACTGTACATGGCAGAATACTCTTATGTTTGGAGGCCCATCGCTGGTGGAGCTCCTCGTGTATTTCGCCAGAGCGATAGGGCCAGAAAAGCGCGAGAAATTTGCACCGGCAGCTCGTAATGCTCAGCTCTCGCGATTTCCCGACTGTACATGGCAGAATACTCTTATGTTTGGAGGCCCATCGCTGGTGGAGCTCCCCGTGTATTTCGCCAGAGCGATAGGGCCAGAAAAGCGCGAGAAATTTGCACCGGCAGCTGGTAATGCTCAGCTCTCGCGATTTCCCGACTGTACATGGCAGAATACTCTTATGTTTGGAGGCCCATCGCTGGTGGAGCTCCCCGTGTATTTCGCCAGAGCGATAGGGCCAGAAAAGCGTGAGAAATTTGCACCGGCAGCTGGTAATGCTCAGCTCTAGCGATTTCCCGACTGTACATGGCAGAATACTCTTATGTTTGGAGGCCCATCGCTGGTGGAGTTCCCCGTGTATTTCGCCAGAGCGATAGGGCCAGAAAAGCGCGAGAAATTTGCACCGGCAGCTCTTAATACTCAGCTCTCGCGATTTCCCGACTGTACATGGCAAAATACTCTTATGTTTGGAGGCCCATCGCTGGTGGAGCTCCTGGTGTATTTCGCCAGAGCGATAGAGCCAGAAAAGCGCGAGAAATTTGCACCGGCAGCTCTTAATGCTCAGCTCTCGCGATTTCCCGACTGTACATGGCAAAATACTCTAATGTTTGGAGGCCCATCGCTGGTGGAGCTCCTGGTGTATTTCGCCAGAGCGATAGAGCCAGAAAAGCGCGAGAAATTTGCACCGGCAGCTCTTAATGCTCAGCTCTCGCGATTTCCCGACTGTACATGGCAGAATACTCTTATGTTTGGAGGCCCATCGCTGGTGGAGCTCCTCGTGTATTTCGCCAGAGCGATAGGGCCAGAAAAGCGCGAGAAATTTGCACCGGCAGCTCGTAATGCTCAGCTCTCGCGATTTCCCGACTGTACATGGCAGAATACTCTTACGTTTGGAGGCCCATCGCTGGTGGAGCTCCTGGTGTATTTCGCCAGAGCGATAGGGCCAGAAAAGCGCGAGAAATTTGCACCGGCAGCTCGTAATGCTCAGCTCTCGCGATTTCCCGACTGTACATGGCAAAATACTCTTATGTTTGGAGGCCCATCGCTGGTGGAGCTCCTGGTGTATTTCGCCAGAGCGATAGGGCCAGAAAAGCGCGAGAAATTTGCACCGGCAGCTCGTAATGCTCAGCTCTCGCGATATCCCGACTGTACATGGCAAAATACTCTTATGTTTGGAGGCCCATCGCTGGTGGAGCTCCCCGTGTATTTCGCCAGAGCGATAGGGCCAGAAAAGCGCGAGAAATTTGCACCGGCAGCTCGTAATGCTCAGCTCTCGCGACTTCCCGACTGTACATCTCAAAATACTCTTATGTTTGGAGGCCCATCGCTGGTGGAGCTCCTGGTGTATTTCGCCAGAGCAATAGGGCCAGAAAAGCGCGAGAAATTTGCACCGGCAGCTCGTAATGCTCAGCTCTCGCGATTTCCCGACTGTACATGGCAGAATACTCTTATGTTTGGAGGCCCATCGCTGGTGGAGCTCCCCGTGTATTTCGCCAGAGCGATAGGGCCAGAAAAGCGCGAGAAATTTGCACCGGCAGCTCGTAATGCTCAGCTCTCGCGATTTCCCGACTGTACATTGCAGAATACTCTTACGATTGGAGGCCCATCGCTGGTGGAGCTCCCCGTGTATTTCGCCAGAGCAATAGGGCCAGAAAAGCGCGAGAAATTTGCACCGGAAGCTCGTAATGCTCAGCTCTCGCGATTTCCCGACTGTACATGGCAGAATACTCTTACGTTTGGAGGCCCATCTCTGGTGGAGCTCCTGGTGTATTTCGCCAGAGCGATAGGGCCAGAAAAGCGCGAGAAATTTGCACCGGCAGCTCGTAATGCTCAGCTCTCGCGATTTCCCGACTGTACATGGTAGAATACTCTTATGTTTGGAGGCCCATCGCTGGTGGAGCTCCCCGTGTATTTCGCCAGAGCGATAGGGCCAGAAAAGCGTGAGAAATTTGCACCGGCAGCTGGTAATGCTCAGCTCTAGCGATTTCCCGACTGTACATGGCAGAATACTCTTATGTTTGGAGGCCCATCGCTGGTGGAGTTCCCCGTGTATTTCGCCAGAGCGATAGGGCCAGAAAAGCGCGAGAAATTTGCAGCGGCATCTCTTAATACTCAGCTCTCGCGATTTCCCGACTGTACATGGCAAAATACTCTTATGTTTGGAGGCCCATCGCTGGTGGAGCTCCTGGTGTATTTCGCCAGAGCGATAGAGCCAGAAAAGCGCGAGAAATTTGCACCGGCAGCTCTTAATGCTCAGCTCTCGCGATTTCCCGACTGTACATGGCAAAACACTCTTATGTTTGGAGGCCCATCGCTGGTGGAGCTCCTGGTGTATTTCGCCAGAGCGATAGAGCCAGAAAAGCGCGAGAAATTTGCACCGGCAGCTCTTAATGCTCAGCTCTCGCGATTTCCCGACTGTACATGGCAGAATACTCTTATGTTTGGAGGCCCATCGCTGGTGGAGCTCCTCGTGTATTTCGCCAGAGCGATAGGGCCAGAAAAGCGCGAGAAATTTGCACCGGCAGCTCGTAATGCTCAGCTCTCGCGATTTCCCGACTGTACATGGCAGAATACTCTTATGTTTGGAGGCCCATCGCTGGTGGAGCTCCCCGTGTATTTCGCCAGAGCGATAGGGCCAGAAAAGCGCGAGAAATTTGCACCGGCAGCTGGTAATGCTCAGCTCTCGCGATTTCCCGACTGTACATGGCAGAATACTCTTATGTTTGGAGGCCCATCGCTGGTGGAGCTCCCCGTGTATTTCGCCAGAGCGATAGGGCCAGAAAAGCGTGAGAAATTTGCACCGGCAGCTGGTAATGCTCAGCTCTAGCGATTTCCCGACTGTACATGGCAGAATACTCTTATGTTTGGAGGCCCATCGCTGGTGGAGTTCCCCGTGTATTTCGCCAGAGCGATAGGGCCAGAAAAGCGCGAGAAATTTGCACCGGCAGCTCTTAATACTCAGCTCTCGCGATTTCCCGACTGTACATGGCAAAATACTCTTATGTTTGGAGGCCCATCGCTGGTGGAGCTCCTGGTGTATTTCGCCAGAGCGATAGAGCCAGAAAAGCGCGAGAAATTTGCACCGGCAGCTCTTAATGCTCAGCTCTCGCGATTTCCCGACTGTACATGGCAAAATACTCTAATGTTTGGAGGCCCATCGCTGGTGGAGCTCCTGGTGTATTTCGCCAGAGCGATAGAGCCAGAAAAGCGCGAGAAATTTGCACCGGCAGCTCTTAATGCTCAGCTCTCGCGATTTCCCGACTGTACATGGCAGAATACTCTTATGTTTGGAGGCCCATCGCTGGTGGAGCTCCTCGTGTATTTCGCCAGAGCGATAGGGCCAGAAAAGCGCGAGAAATTTGCACCGGCAGCTCGTAATGCTCAGCTCTCGCGATTTCCCGACTGTACATGGCAGAATACTCTTACGTTTGGAGGCCCATCGCTGGTGGAGCTCCTGGTGTATTTCGCCAGAGCGATAGGGCCAGAAAAGCGCGAGAAATTTGCACCGGCAGCTCGTAATGCTCAGCTCTCGCGATTTCCCGACTGTACATGGCAAAATACTCTTATGTTTGGAGGCCCATCGCTGGTGGAGCTCCTGGTGTATTTCGCCAGAGCGATAGGGCCAGAAAAGCGCGAGAAATTTGCACCGGCAGCTCGTAATGCTCAGCTCTCGCGATATCCCGACTGTAAATGGCAAAATACTCTTATGTTTGGAGGCCCATCGCTGGTGGAGCTCCCCGTGTATTTCGCCAGAGCGATAGGGCCAGAAAAGCGCGAGAAATTTGCACCGGCAGCTCGTAATGCTCAGCTCTCGCGACTTCCCGACTGTACATCTCAAAATACTCTTATGTTTGGAGGCCCATCGCTGGTGGAGCTCCTGGTGTATTTCGCCAGAGCAATAGGGCCAGAAAAGCACGAGAAATTTGCACCGGCAGCTCGTAATGCTCAGCTCTCGCGATTTCCCGACTGTACATGGCAGAATACTCTTACGTTTGGAGGCCCATCGCTGGTGGAGCTCCCCGTGTATTTCGCCAGAGCAATAGGGCCAGAAAAGCGCGAGAAATTTGCACCGGCAGCTCGTAATGCTCAGCTCTCGCGATTTCCCGACTGTACATGGCAGAATACTCTTACGTTTGGAGGCCCATCGCTGGTGGAGCTCCTGGTGTATTTCGCCAGAGCGATAGGGCCAGAAAAGCGCGAGAAATTTGCACCGGCAGCTCGTAATGCTCAGCTCTCGCGATTTCCCGACTGTACATGGCAGAATACTCTTATGTTTGGAGGCCCATCGCTGGTGGAGCTCCCCGTGTATTTCGCCAGAGCGATAGGGCCAGAAAAGCGCGAGATATTTGCACCGGCAGCTCGTAATGCTCAGCTCTCGCGATTTCCCGACTGTACATGGCAAAATACTCTTATGTTTGGAGGCCCATCGCTGGTGGAGCTCCCCGTGTATTTCGCCAGAGCGATAGGGCCAGAAAAGCGCGAGAAATTCGCACCGGCAGCTCGTAATGCTCAGCTCTCGCGATTTCCCGACTGTACATGGCAGAATACTCTTATGTTTGGAGGCCCATCGCTGGTGGAGCTCCCCGTGTATTTCGCCAGAGCGATAGGGCCAGAAAAGCGCGAGAAATTTGCACCGGCAGCTGGTAATGCTCAGCTCTCGCGATTTCCCGACTGTACATGGCAGAATACTCTTATGTTTGGAGGCCCATCGCTGGTGGAGCTCCCCGTGTATTTCGCCAGAGCGATAGGGCCAGAAAAGCGTGAGAAATTTGCACCGGCAGCTGGTAATGCTCAGCTCTAGCGATTTCCCGACTGTACATGGCAGAATACTCTTATGTTTGGAGGCCCATCGCTGGTGGAGTTCCCCGTGTATTTCGCCAGAGCGATAGGGCCAGAAAAGCGCGAGAAATTTGCAGCGGCAGCTCTTAATACTCAGCTCTCGCGATTTCCCGACTGTACATGGCAAAATACTCTTATGTTTGGAGGCCCATCGCTGGTGGAGCTCCTGGTGTATTTCGCCAGAGCGATAGAGCCAGAAAAGCGCGAGAAATTTGCACCGGCAGCTCTTAATGCTCAGCTCTCGCGATTTCCCGACTGTACATGGCAAAACACTCTTATGTTTGGAGGCCCATCGCTGGTGGAGCTCCTGGTGTATTTCGCCAGAGCGATAGAGCCAGAAAAGCGCGAGAAATTTGCACCGGCAGCTCTTAATGCTCAGCTCTCGCGATTTCCCGACTGTACATGGCAGAATACTCTTATGTTTGGAGGCCCATCGCTGGTGGAGCTCCTCGTGTATTTCGCCAGAGCGATAGGGCCAGAAAAGCGCGAGAAATTTGCACCGGCAGCTCGTAATGCTCAGCTCTCGCGATTTCCCGACTGTACATGGCAGAATACTCTTACGTTTGGAGGCCCATCGCTGGTGGAGCTCCTGGTGTATTTCGCCAGAGCGATAGGGCCAGAAAAGCGCGAGAAATTTGCACCGGCAGCTGGTAATGCTCAGCTCTCGCGATATCCCGACTGTACATGGCAAAATACTCTTATGTTTGGAGGCCCATCGCTGGTGGAGCTCCCCGTGTATTTCGCCAGAGCGATAGGGCCAGAAAAGCGCGAGATATTTGCACCGGCAGCTCGTAATGCTCAGCTCTCGCGACTTCCCGACTGTACATGGCAAAATACTCTTATGTTTGGAGGCCCATCGCTGGTGGAGCTCCCCGTGTATTTCGCCAGAGCAATAGGGCCAGAAAAGCGCGAGAAATTTGCACCGGCAGCTCGTAATGCTCAGCTCTCGCTATTTCCCGACTGTACATGGCAGAATACTCTTATGTTTGGAGGCCCATCGCTGGTGGAGCTCCCCGTGTATTTCGCCAGAGCGATAGGGTAAGAAAAGCGCGAGAAATTTGCAGCGGCAGCTCGTAATACTCAGCTCTCGCGATTTCCCGACTGTACATGGCAGAATACTCTTACGTTTGGAGGGCCATCGCTGGTGGAGCTCCCCGTGTATTTCGCCAGAGCAATAGGGCCAGAAAAGCGCGAGAAATTTGCACCGGCAGCTCGTAATGCTCAGCTCTCGCGATTTCCCGACTGTACATGGCAGAATACTCTTACGTTTGGAGGCCCATCGCTGGTGGAGCTCCTGGTGTATTTCGCCAGAGCGATAGGGCCAGAAAAGCGCGAGAAATTTGCACCGGCAGCTCGTAATGCTCAGCTCTCGCGATTTCCCGACTGTACATGGCAGAATACTCTTATGTTTGGAGGCCCATCGCTGGTGGAGCTCCCCGTGTATTTCGCCGGAGCGATAGGGCCAGAAAAGCGCGAGATATTTGCACCGGCAGCTCGTAATGCTCAGCTCTCGCGATTTCCCGACTGTACATGGCAGAATACTCTTATGTTTGGAGGCCCATCGCTGGTGGAGTTCCCCGTGTATTTCGCCAGAGCGATAGGGCCAGAAAAGCGCGAGAAATTTGCACCGGCAGCTCGTAATGCTCAGCTCTCGCGATTTCCCGACTGTACATGGCAAAACACTCTTATGTTTGGAGGCCCATCGCTGGTGGAGCTCCTGGTGTATTTCGCCAGAGCGATAGAGCCAGAAAAGCGCGAGAAATTTGCACCGGCAGCTCTTAATGCTCAGCTCTCGCGATTTCCCGACTGTACATGGCAGAATACTCTTATGTTTGGAGGCCCATCGCTGGTGGAGCTCCCCGTGTATTTCGCCGGAGCGATAGGGCCAGAAAAGCGCGAGATATTTGCACCGGCAGCTCGTAATGCTCAGCTCTCGCGATTTCCCGACTGTACATGGCAAAATACTCTTATGTTTGGAGGCCCATCGCTGGTGGAGCTCCCCGTGTATTTCGCCAGAGCAATAGGGCCAGAAAAGCGCGAGAAATTTGCACCGGCAGCTCGTAATGCTCAGCTCTCGCGATTTCCCGACTGTACATGGCAGAATACTCTTACGTTTGGAGGCCCATCGCTGGTGGAGCTCCTGGTGTATTTCGCCAGAGCGATAGGGCCAGAAAAGCGCGAGAAATTTGCACCGGCAGCTCGTAATGCTCAGCTCTCGCGATTTCCCGACTGTACATGGCAGAATACTCTTATGTTTGGAGGCCCATCGCTGGTGGAGCTCCTCGTGTATTTCGCCAGAGCGATAGGGCCAGAAAAGCGCGAGAAATTTGCACCGGCAGCTCGTAATGCTCAGCTCTCGCGATTTCCCGACTGTACATGGCAGAATACTCTTACGTTTGGAGGCCCATCGCTGGTGGAGCTCCTGGTGTATTTCGCCAGAGCGATAGGGCCAGAAAAGCGCGAGAAATTTGCACCGGCAGCTCGTAATGCTCAGCTCTCGCGATTTCCCGACTGTACATGGCAAAATACTCTTATGTTTGGAGGCCCATCGCTGCTGGAGCTCCTGGTGTATTTCGCCAGAGCGATAGGGCCAGAAAAGCGCGAGAAATTTGCACCGGCAGCTCGTAATGCTCAGCTCTCGCGATATCCCGACTGTACATGGCAAAATACTCTTATGTTTGGAGGCCCATCGCTGGTGGAGCTCCCCGTGTATTTCGCCAGAGCGATAGGGCCAGAAAAGCGCGAGATATTTGCACCGGCAGCTCGTAATGCTCAGCTCTCGCGACTTCCCGACTGTACATGGCAAAATACTCTTATGTTTGGAGGCCCATCGCTGGTGGAGCTCCCCGTGTATTTCGCCAGAGCGATAGAGCCAGAAAAGCGCGAGAAATTTGCACCGGCAGCTCTTAATGCTCAGCTCTCGCGATTTCCCGACTGTACATGGCAGAATACTCTTATGTTTGGAGGCCCATCGCTGGTGGAGCTCCTCGTGTATTTCGCCAGAGCGATAGGGCCAGAAAAGCGCGAGAAATTTGCACCGGCAGCTCGTAATGCTCAGCTCTCGCTATTTCCCGACTGTACATGGCAGAATAATCTTATGTTTGGAGGCCCATCGCTGGTGGAGCTCCCCGTGTATTTCGCCAGAGCGATAGGGTAAGAAAAGCGCGAGAAATTTGCAGCGGCAGCTCGTAATACTCAGCTCTCGCGATTTCCCGACTGTACATGGCAGAATACTCTTACGTTTGGAGGGCCATCGCTGGTGGAGCTCCCCGTGTATTTCGCCAGAGCAATAGGGCCAGAAAAGCGCGAGAAATTTGCACCGGCAGCTCGTAATGCTCAGCTCTCGCGATTTCCCGACTGTACATGGCAGAATACTCTTACGTTTGGAGGCCCATCGCTGGTGGAGCTCCTGGTGTATTTCGCCAGAGCGATAGGGCCAGAAAAGCGCGAGAAATTTGCACCGGCAGCTCGTAATGCTCAGCTCTCGCGATTTCCCGACTGTACATGGCAGAATACTCTTATGTTTGGAGGCCCATCGCTGGTGGAGCTCCCCGTGTATTTCGCCGGAGCGATAGGGCCAGAAAAGCGCGAGATATTTGCACCGGCAGCTCGTAATGCTCAGCTCTCGCGATTTCCCGACTGTACATGGCAGAATACTCTTATGTTTGGAGGCCCATCGCTGGTGGAGCTCCCCGTGTATTTCGCCAGAACGATAGGGCCAGAAAAGCGCGAGAAATTTGCACCGGCAGCTCTTAATGCTCAGCTCTCGCGATTTCCCGACTGTACATGGCAAAATACTCTTATGTTTGGAGGCCCATCGCTGGTGGAGCTCCTGGTGTATTTCGCCAGAGCGATAGAGCCAGAAAAGCGCGAGAAATTTGCACCGGCAGCTCTTAATGCTCAGCTCTCGCGATTTCCCGACTGTACATGGCAAAATACTCTTATGTTTGGAGGCCCATCGCTGGTGGAGCTCCTGGTGTATTTCGCCAGAGCGATAGAGCCAGAAAAGCGCGAGAAATTTGCACCGGCAGCTCTTAATGCTCAGCTCTCGCGATTTCCCGACTGTACATGGCAAAATACTCTTATGTTTGGAGGCCCATCGCTGGTGGAGCTCCTGGTGTATTTCGCCAGAGCGATAGGGCCAGAAAAGCGCGAGAAATTTGCACCGGCAGCTCGTAATGCTCAGCTCTCGCGATTTCCCGACTGTACATGGCAGAATACTCTTATGTTTGGAGGCCCATCGCTGGTGGAGCTCCCCGTGTATTTCGCCAGAGCGATAGGGCCAGAAAAGCGCGAGAAATTTGCACCGGCAGCTCGTAATGCTCAGCTCTCGCGATTTCCCGACTGTACATGACAGAATACTCTTACTTTTGGAGGCCCATCACTGGTGGAGCTCCTGGTGTATTTCGCCAGAGCGATAGGGCCAGAAAAGCGCGAGAAATTTGCACCGGCAGCTCGTAATGCTCAGCTCTCGCGATTTCCCGACTGTACATGGCAGAATACTCTTACTTTTGGAGGCCCATAGCTGGTGGAGCTCCCCGTGTATTTCGCCAGAGCGATAGGGCCAGAAAAGCGCGAGAAATTTGCACCGGCAGCTCGTAATGCTCAGCTCTCGCGATTTCCCGACTGTACATGGCAGAATACTCTTACGTTTGGAGGCCCATCGCTGGTGGAGCTCCTGGTGTATTTCGCCAGAGCGATAGGGCCAGAAAAGCGCGAGAAATTTGCACCGGCAGCTCGTAATGCTCAGCTCTCGCGATTTCCCGACTGTACATGGCAGAATACTCTTATGTTTGGAGGCCCATCGCTGGTGGAGCTCCCCGTGTATTTCGCCAGAGCGATAGGGCCAGAAAAGCGCGAGAAATTTGCACCGGCAGCTTGTAATGCTCAGCTCTCGCGATTTCCCGACTGTACATGGCAAAATACTCTTATGTTTGGAGGCCCATCGCTGGTGGAGCTCCCCGTGTATTTCGCCAGAGCGATAGGGCCAGAAAAGCGCGAGAAATTTGCACCGGCAGCTCGTAATGCTCGGCTCTCGCGATTTCCCGACTGTACATGGCAGAATACTCTTATGTTTGGAGGCCCATCGCTGGTGGAGCTCCCCGTGTATTTCGCCGGAGCGATAGGGCCAGAAAAGCGCGAGAAATTTGCACCGGCAGCTCGTAATGCTCAGCTCTCGCGATTTCCCGACTGTACATGGCAGAATACTCTTATGTTTGGAGGCCCATCGCTGGTGGAGTTCCCCGTGTATTTCGCCAGAGCGATAGGGCCAGAAAACGCGAGAAATTTGCACCGGCAGCTCGTAATGCTCAGCTCTCGCGATTTCCCGACTGTACATGGCAAAATACTCTTATGTTTGGAGGCCCATCGCTGGTGGAGCTCCTGGTGTATTTCGCCAGAGCGATAGGGACAGAAAAGCGCGAGAAATTTGCACCGGCAGCTCTTAATGCTCAGCTCTCGTGATTTCCCGACTGTACATGGCAGAATACTCTTATGTTTGGAGGCCCATCGCTGGTGGAGCTCCTGGTGTATTTCGCCAGAGCGATAGGGCCAGAAAGGCGCGAGAAATTTGCACAGGCAGCTCGTAATGCTCAGCTCTCGCGATTTCCCGACTGTACATGGCAGAATACTCTTATGTTTGGAGGCCCATCGCTGGTGGAGCTCCTAGTGTATTTCGCCAGAGCGATAGGGCCAGAAAAGCGCGAGAAATTTGCACCGGCAGCTCGTAATGCTCAGCTCTCGCGATTTCCCGACTGTACATGGCAGAATACTCTTATGTTTGGAGGCCCATCGCTGGTGGAGCTCCTGGTGTATTTCGCCAGAGCGATAGGGCCAGAAAAGCGCGAGAAATTTGCACCGGCAGCTGGTAATGCTCGGCTCTCGCGATTTCCCGACTGTACATGGCAGAATACTCTTATGTTTGGAGGCCCATCGCTGGTGGAGCTCCCCGTGTATTTCGCCAGAACGATAGGGCCAGAAAAGCGCGAGAAATTTGCACCGGCAGCTCTTAATGCTCAGCTCTCGCGATTTCCCGACTGTACATGGCAAAATACTCTTATGTTTGGAGGCCCATCGCTGGTGGAGCTCCTGGTGTATTTCGCCAGAGCGATAGAGCCAGAAAAGCGCGAGAAATTTGCACCGGCAGCTCTTAATGCTCAGCTCTCGCGATTTCCCGACTGTACATGGCAAAATACTCTTATGTTTGGAGGCCCATCGCTGGTGGAGCTCCTGGTGTATTTCGCCAGAGCGATAGAGCCAGAAAAGCGCGAGAAATTTGCACCGGCAGCTCTTAATGCTCAGCTCTCGCGATTTCCCGACTGTACATGGCAAAATACTCTTATGTTTGGAGGCCCATCGCTGGTGGAGCTCCTGGTGTATTTCGCCAGAGCGATAGGGCCAGAAAAGCGCGAGAAATTTGCACCGGCAGCTCGTAATGCTCAGCTCTCGCGATTTCCCGACTGTACATGACAAAATACTCTTATGTTTGGAGGCCCATCGCTGGTGGAGCTCCTGGTGTATTTCGCCAGAGCGATAGGGCCAGAAAAGCGCGAGAAATTTGCACCGGCAGCTCTTAATGCTCAGCTCTCGCGATTTCCCGACTGTACATGGCAAAATACTCTTATGTTTGGAGGCCCATCGCTGGTGGAGCTCCCCGTGTATTTCGCCAGAGCGATAGGGTCAGAAAAGCGCGAGAAATTTGCACCGGCAGCTCGTAATGCTCAGCTCTCGCGATTTCCCGACTGTACATGGCAAAATACTCTTATGTTTGGAGGCCCATCGCTGGTGGAGCTCCCCGTGTATTTGGCCAGAGCGATAGGGCCAGATAAACGCGAGAAATTTGCACCGGCAGCTCGTAATGCTCAGCTCTCGCGATTTCCCGACTGTACATGGCAGAATACTCTTATGTTTGGAGGCCCATCGCTGGTGGAGCTCCTGGTGTATTTCGCCAGAGCGATAGGGCCAGAAAAGCGCGAGAAATTTGCACCGGCAGCTCGTAATGCTCAGCTCTCGCGATTTCCCGACTGTACATGGCAAAATACTCTTATGTTTGGAGGCCCATCGCTGGTGGAGCTCCCCGTGTATTTCGCCAGAGCGATAGGGCCAGAAAAGCGCGAGAAATTTGCACCGGCAGCTCGTAATGCTCAGCACTCGCGATTTCTAGACTGTACATGGCAGAATACTCTTATGTTTGGAGGCCCATCGCTGGTGGAGCTCCCCATGTATTTCGCCAGAGCGATAGGGTCAGAAAAGCGCGAGAAATTTGCACCGGCAGCTCTTAATGCTCAGCACTCGCGATTTCCCGACTGTACATGGCAGAATACTCTTATGTTTGGAGGCCCATCGCTGGTGGAGCTCGTGGTGTATTTCGCCAGAGCGATAGGGTCAGAAAAGCGCGAGAAATTTGCACCGGCAGCTCGTAATGCTCAGCTGTCGCGATTTCCCGACTGTACATGGCAAAATACTCTTATGTTTGGAGGCCCATCGCTGGTGGAGCTCCCCGTGTATTTCGCCAGAGCGATTGGGCCAGAAAAGCGCGAGAAATTTGCACCGGCAGCTCTTAATGCTCAGCTCTCGCGATTTCCCGACTGTACATGGCAGAATACTCTTACTTTTGGAGGCCCATCGCTGGTGGAGCTCCCCGTGTATTTCGCCAGAGCGATAGGGCCAGAATAGCGCGAGAAATTTGCACCGGCAGCTCGTAATGCTCAGCTCTCGCGATTTCCCGACTGTACATGGCAGAATACTCTTACTTTTGGAGGCCCATCGCTGGTGGAGCTCCCCGTGTATTTCGCTAGAGCGATAGGGCCAGAAAAGCGCGAGAAATTTGCACCGGCAGCTCGTAATGCTCAGCTCTCGCGATTTCCCGACTGTACATGGCAGAATACTCTTACGTTTGGAGGCCCATCGCTGGTGGAGCTCCTGGTGTATTTCGCCAGAGCGATAGGGCCAGAAAAGCGCGAGAAATTTGCACCGGCAGCTCGTAATGCTCAGCTCTCGCGATTTCCCGACTGTACATGGCAGAATACTCTTATGTTTGGAGGCTCATCGCTGGTGGAGTTCCCCGTGTGTTTCGCCAGAGCGATAGGGCCACAAAAGCGCGAGAAATTTGCACCGGCAGCTCGTAATGCTCGGCTCTCGCGATTTCCCGACTGTACATGGCAGAATACTCTTATGTTTGGAGGCCCATCGCTGGTGGAGCTCCCCGTGTATTTCGCCGGAGCGATAGGGCCAGAAAAGCGCGAGAAATTTGCACCGGCAGCTCGTAATGCTCAGCTCTCGCGATTTCCCGACTGTACATGGCAGAATACTCTTATGTTTGGAGGCCCATCGCTGGTGGAGCTCCCCGTGTATTTCGCCAGAACGATAGGGCCAGAAAAGCGCGAGAAATTTGCACCGGCAGCTCTTAATGCTCAGCTCTCGCGATTTCCCGACTGTACATGGCAAAATACTCTTATGTTTGGAGGCCCATCGCTGGTGGAGCTCCTGGTGTATTTCGCCAGAGCGATAGGGCCAGAAAAGCGCGAGAAATTTGGACCGGCAGCTCTTAATGCTCAGCTCTCGCGATTTCTCGACTGTACATGGCAGAATACTCTTATGTTTGGAGGCCCATCGCTGGTGGAGCTCCCCGTGTATTTCGCCAGAGCGATTGGGCCAGAAAAGCGCGAGAAATTTGCACCGGCAGCTCTTAATGCTCAGCTCTCGCGATTTCCCGACTGTACATGGCAGAATACTCTTACTTTTGGAGGCCCATCGCTGGTGGAGCTCCCCGTGTATTTCGCCAGAGCGATAGGGCCAGAATAGCGCGAGAAATTTGCACCGGCAGCTCGTAATGCTCAGCTCTCGCGATTTCCCGACTGTACATGGCAGAATACTCTTACTTTTGGAGGCCCATCGCTGGTGGAGCTCCCCGTGTATTTCGCTAGAGCGATAGGGCCAGAAAAGCGCGAGAAATTTGCACCGGCAGCTCGTAATGCTCAGCTCTCGCGATTTCCCGACTGTACATGGCAGAATACTCTTACGTTTGGAGGCCCATCGCTGGTGGAGCTCCTGGTGTATTTCGCCAGAGCGATAGGGCCAGAAAAGCGCGAGAAATTTGCACCGGCAGCTCGTAATGCTCAGCTCTCGCGATTTCCCGACTGTACATGGCAAAATACTCTTACGTTTGGAGGCCCATCGCTGGTGGAGCTCCCCGTGTATTTCGCCAGAGCGATAGGGCCAGAAAAGCGCGAGAAATTTGCACCGGCAGCTCGTAATGCTCAGCTCTCGCGATTTCCCGACTGTACATGGCAAAATACTCTTATGTTTGGAGGCCCATCGCTGGTGGAGCTCCCCGTGTATTTCGCCAGAGCGATAGGGCCAGAAAAGCGCGAGAAATTTGCACCGGCAGCTCGTAATGCTCAGCTCTTGCGATTTACCGACTGTACATGGCAAAATACTCTTATGTTTGGAGGCCCATCGCTGGTGGAGCTCCCCGTGTATTTCGCCAGAGCGATAGGGCCAGAAAAGCGCGAGAAATTTGCACCGGCAGCTCGTAATGCTCAGCTCTCGCGATTTCCCGACTGTACATGGCAAAATACTCTTATGTTTGGAGGCCCATCGCTGGTGGAGCTCCCCGTGTATTTCGCCAGAGCGGTAGGGCCAGAAAAGCGCGAGAAATTTGCACCGGCAGCTCGTAATGCTCAGCTCTCGCGATTTCCCGACTGTACATGGCAAAATACTCTTATGTTTAGAGGCCCATCGCTGGTGGAGCTCCCCGTGTATTTCGCCAGAGCGATAGGGCCAGAAAAGCGCGAGAAATTTGCACCGGCAGCTCGTAATGCTCAGCACTCGCGATTTCCCGACTGTACATGGCAGAATACTCTTATGTTTGGAGGCCCATCGCTGGTGGAGCTCCCCATGTATTTCGCCAGAGCGATAGGGTCAGAAAAGCGCGAGAAATTTGCACCGGCAGCTCTTAATGTTCAGCACTCGCGATTTCCCGACTGTACATGGCAGAATACTCTTATGTTTGGAGGCCCATCGCTGGTGGAGCTCGTGGTGTATTTCGCCAGAGCGATAGGGTCAGAAAAGCGCGAGAAATTTGCACCGGCAGCTCGTAATGCTCAGCTCTCGCGATTTCCCGATTGTACGTGGCAAAATACTCTTATGTTTGGAGGCCCATCGCTGGTGGAACTCCCCGTGTATTTCGCCAGAGCGATAGGGCCAGAAAAGCGCGAGAAATTTGCACCGGCAGCTCTTAATGCTCAGCTCTCGCGATTTCCCGACTGTACATGGCAGAATACTCTTATGTTTGGAGGCCCATCGCTGGTGGAGCTCCCCGTGTATTTTGCCAGATCGATAGGGCCAGAAAAGCGCCAGAAATTTGCACCGGCAGCTCTTAATGCTCAGCTCTCGCGATTTCCCGACTGTACATGGCAGAATACTCTTACTTTTGGAGGCCCATCGCTGGTGGAGCTCCCCGTGTATTTCGCCAGAGCGATAGGGCCAGAAAAGCGCGAGAAATTTGCACCGGCAGCTCGTAATGCTCAGCTCTTGCGATTTCCCGACTGTACATGGCAAAATACTCTTATGTTTGGAGGCCCATCGCTGGTGGAGCTCCCCGTGTATTTCGCCAGAGCGATAGGGCCAGAAAAGCGCGAGAAATTTGCACCGGCAGCTCGTAATGCTCAGCTCTCGCGATTTCCCGACTGTACATGGCAAAATACTCTTATGTTTGGAGGCCCATCGCTGGTGGAGCTCCCCGTGTATTTCGCCAGAGCGGTAGGGCCAGAAAAGCGCGAGAAATTTGCACCGGCAGCTCGTAATGCTCAGCTCTCGCGATTTCCCGACTGTACATGGCAAAATACTCTTATGTTTGGAGGCCCATCGCTGGTGGAGCTCCCGTGTATTTCGCCAGAGCGATAGGGCCAGAAAAGCGCGAGAAATTTGCACCGGCAGCTCGTAATGCTCAGCACTCGCGATTTCCCGACTGTACATGGCAGAATACTCTTATGTTTGGAGGCCCATCGCTGGTGGAGCTCCCCGTGTATTTTGCCAGATCGATAGGGCCAGAAAAGCGCGAGAAATTTGCACCGGCAGCTCTTAATGCTCAGCTCTCGCGATTTCCCGACTGTACATGGCAGAATACTCTTACTTTTGGAGGCCCATCGCTGGTGGAGCTCCCCGTGTATTTCGCCAGAGCGATAGGGCCAGAAAAGCGCGAGAAATTTGCACCGGCAGCTCGTAATGCTCAGCTCTCGCGATTTCCCGACTGTACATGGCAGAATACTCTTACTTTTGGAGGCCCATCGCTGGTGGAGCTCCCCGTGTATTTCGCCAGAGCGATAGGGCCAGAAAAGCGCGAGAAATTTGCACCGGCAGCTCTTAATGCTCAGCTTTCGCGATTTCCCGACTGTACATGGCAAAATACTCTTATGTTTGGAGGCCCATCGCTGGTGGAGCTCCCCGTGTATTTCGCCGGAGCGATAGGGCCAGAAAAGCGCGAGAAATTTGCACCGGCAGCTCGTAATGCTCAGCTCTCGCGATTTCCCGACTGTACATGGCAAAATACTCTTATGTTTGGAGGCCCATCGCTGGTGGAGCTCCCCGTGTATTTCGCCAGAGCGATAGGGCCAGAAAAGCGCGAGAAATTTGCACCGGCAGGTCGTAATGCTCAGCACTCGCGATTTCCCGACTGTACATGGCAGAATACTCTTATGTTTGGAGGCCCATCGCTGGTGGAGCTCCCCGTGTATTTCGCCAGAGCGATAGGGCCAGAAAAGCGCGAGAAATTTGCACCGGCAGCTCTTAATGCTCAGCACTCGCGATTTCCCGACTGTACATGGCAGAATACTCTTATGTTTGGAGGCCCATCGCTGGTGGAGCTCCTGGTGTATTTCGCCAGAGCGATAGGGCCAGAAAAGCGCGAGAAATTTGCACCGGCAGCTCGTAATGCTCAGCTCTCGCGATTTCCCGACTGTACATGGCAAAATACTCTTATGTTTGGAGGCCCATCGCTGGTGGAGCTCCCCGTGTGTTTCGCCAGAGCGATAGGGCCAGAAAAGCGCGAGAAATTTGCACCGGCAGCTCGTAATGCTCAGCTCTCGCGATTTCCCGACTGTACATGGCAGAATACTCTTACTTTTGGAGGCCCATCGCTGGTGGAGCTCCCCGTGTATTTCGCCAGAGCGATAGGGCCAGAAAAGCGCGAGAAATTTGCACCGGCAGCTCTTAATGCTCAGCTTTCGCGATTTCCCGACTGTACATGGCAAAATACTCTTATGTTTGGAGGCCCATCGCTGGTGGAGCTCCCCGTGTATTTCGCCGGAGCGATAGGGCCAGAAAAGCGCGAGAAATTTGCACCGGCAGCTCGTAATGCTCAGCTCTCGCGATTTCCCGACTGTACATGGCAAAATACTCTTATGTTTGGAGGCCCATCGCTGGTGGAGCTCCCCGTGTATTTCGCCAGAGCGATAGGGCCAGAAAAGCGCGAGAAATTTGCACCGGCAGGTCGTAATGCTCAGCACTCGCGATTTCCCGACTGTACATGGCAGAATACTCTTATGTTTGGAGGCCCATCGCTGGTGGAGCTCCCCGTGTATTTCGCCAGAGCGATAGGGCCAGAAAAGCGCGAGAAATTTGCACCGGCAGCTCTTAATGCTCAGCACTCGCGATTTCCCGACTGTACATGGCAGAATACTCTTATGTTTGGAGGCCCATCGCTGGTGGAGCTCCTGGTGTATTTCGCCAGAGCGATAGGGCCAGAAAAGCGCGAGAAATTTGCACCGGCAGCTCGTAATGCTCAGCTCTCGCGATTTCCCGACTGTACATGGCAAAATACTCTTATGTTTGGAGGCCCATCGCTGGTGGAGCTCCCCGTGTGTTTCGCCAGAGCGATAGGGCCAGAAAAGCGCGAGAAATTTGCACCGGCAGCTCGTAATGCTCAGCTCTCGCGATTTCCCGACTGTACATGGCAAAATACTCTTATGTTTGGAGGCCCATCGCTGGTGGAGCTCCCCGTGTATTTCGCCAGAGCGATAGGGGCAGAAAAGCGCGAGAAATTTGCACCGGCAGCTCGTAATGCTCAGCTCTCGCGATTTCCCGACTGTACATGGCAAAATACTCTTATGTTTGGAGGCCCATCGCTGGTGGAGCTCCCCGTGTATTTCGCCAGAGCGATATGGTCAGAAAAGCGCGAGAAATTTACACCGGCAGCTCGTAATGCTCAGCTCTCGCGATTTCCCGACTGTACATGGCAAAATACTCTTATGTTTGGAGGCCCATCGCTGGTGGAGCTCCCCGTGTATTTCGCCAGAGCGATATGGTCAGAAAAGCGCGAGAAATTTACACCGGCAGCTCGTAATGCTCAGCTCTCGCGATTTCCCGACTGTACATGGCAAAATACTCTTACTTTTGGAGGCCCATCGCTGGTGGAGCTCCCCGTGTATTTCGCCAGAGCGATAGGGCCAGAAAAGCGCGAGAAATTTGCACCGGCAGCTCTTAATGCTTAGCTCTCGCGATTTCCCGACTGTACATGGCAAAATACTCTTATGTTTGGAGGCCCATCGCTGGTGGAGCTCCCCGTGTATTTCGCCAGAACGATAGGGCCAGAAATGCGCGAGAAATTTGCACCGGCAGCTCGTAATGCTCGGCTCTCGCGATTTCCCGACTGTACATGGCAGAATACTCTTATGTTTGGAGGCCCATCGCTGGTGGAGCTCCCCGTGTATTTCGCCAGAGCGATAGGGCCAGAAAAGCGCGAGAAATTTGCACCGGCAGCTCGTAATGCTCGGCTCTCGCGATTTCCCGACTGTACATGGCAGAATACTCTTATGTTTGGAGGCCCATCGCTGGTGGAGCTCCCCGTGTATTTCGCCTGAGCGATAGGGCCAGAAAGCGCGAGAAATTTGCACCGGCAGCTCGTAATGCTCAGCTCTCGCGATTTCCCGACTGTACATGGCAAAATACTCTTATGTTTGGAGGCCCATCGCTGGTGGAGCTCCTCGTGTATTTCGCCAGAGTGATAAAGCGAGGAGAGCGTGAGATATCTGCAACCCATGACCTCTGAAAGTGTAGTAGGTTTCACTACAGTTTTCCCAATTATTTTGATAAAAGTGTTTTATTATTTTACATTTGAGGCTCATGTTGAATGGGCCATCATTGTGATATTGACATGTACATATCAGATGTTCGCGAAAAGCGATCGGCCGCCGTAAAAGCTTCGAATGCCCAGCACTGCGAACTCATTGACATAACCTGGAAATAGTTGGCGTCTAGAAATTTAAGGTGCTACCTATCTTCCAAATTAATTTCTTCAATTTGCTAAAATTACTTCTTACGAATGAAATTTTTTAGTGCAAGCTGATAGTCAGACGTTCGGTAATATTTGCACTTGCCGGTTGCTTCGGCTCCCCGTTCCCCTTCGGCCGCCGCCTCCGACCTCCTTAGCAACGGCTTACCCCTCTTTTTCCTAAGCCGCGGCCGCCGCGCTCACTTCCCCTCACGCGCTTCTCCGCCGGCCGCTGTGGTGGGGGGATTTTTCTTTGCTAACTGGGAAGCTGAAAAGTTGATGAAAATTTTCCGGCCCAATTCCGTTAAACTTAGTTTTTTACGCTGATTACGATGGTATATAAATGTTCTATTGTTTCTGAATCACCCTGTATAACGAGATACATATAATAGTCAGATTTTATAAATGTATATAATCAAGCAAAATAATAATACATTGCATTTTCGAACAGGCTTATATATAATGAAAATTGATAGAGTGGGGGGGGGTATTTTAATGTATATCAAGCACTTCTAACCTTTTGTACCGCAAGACTTTAGGGATTTTCCAGATATCCGTAACATAAAAGATCTCGGCTGTCCATCCTTAAAGACACCAGGATTTCGACCTCCGCTGGTGTGTACATATCACCTTCCTGACTGGAAGGAGATTTGTGCAGTTCAAAACGTCTACGCTATAAATAAGTGGCTCTGGACGGTACGCCAAGATATTCTCTGCTCGCTCCATTTCCAACGACATCGACATTAAACGTATAATTTATTATGTAAGTATGCTATATTCTTATAGCAAATACATAAATATAATAAACTTGTTGTAAATACATAAATATAATATATATTGTTTCATTATTTTTACAGGATGGAGTCGCTAAACGCCGTGGCAAAAACTTCACCATTCCTGCCTACGAAAAAAATTAAGGATTTGGAGATCAACAAAAAGTACAAGATACCAAAATGCAAGAAAATTTAGATCAAGTTCGGTGTAAAGATAGTGCTAGAGTTGGATGTAATTTTCGACGTTTTCCTACCCACCAAAGTGAACACTTTCCTCATAGAAAACGCCGTCGACGAGGAGAAGTTGAAGCGGGAGATAGAAACTAGAGAAGTCTATTTCCATCACCTTGGTAACAACATTATTGAATTTGTTTAATAACAATTTATCTCCATTGCGTATAATATTAAGGATTTTTTGTCAATCATTAGAGTGTGTATGCTAAATTCTTTTAAACTATGCATAGGGTATTGCGCTTACTAAGATTAAGGATTTTTTTATTTGCTATATGTTATTATTTTGTATTATCATCTGCCAAAATATTCTAAGGATTTTTGATGTTCTTATTTGTAAACGCGTCTTTTAATCATTTGTTTATTAAGGGTTTATCGATATCTTACTATCATCTAGCATTATACATTAAATTTACATAGAAGAAAATTTTTGTAGAGGATTAGCAGACGTATTAATATATTATTATTTGCTATATTACATTAACTTTAAGGATTTTTCAATGCTATTCTACATAAACGTATTTTACACTTGATTAATTCTGATTGTTTATTGATGGTTTTCTCGATACACTGAAAATTATGGATCGATGATGCAGTTTCTAGTCGATAAGGTTGATATCAAGTACATATTTATACACTCCGCGTTCTTATGTCACGTCAACGTATAGGCTAAGTATATATATATACGATATTTCACAGTTCTTCTCTAGAATGTTTAGCAGCCAATTTCACTGTTAATCATAAATATTGTATTTAAGGATTTTCACATTTATATTTTAGTTATAAGAATAATATACTAAGAGTTTTTGTGTGTTTTTTCAGTGATGTATACTCATATAATAAATAAGAATTTTTAAAAAATGATTATTGTATTTATATTCCCACCCTAAAATCGCTCACCAGTCCATAAAAAAATATCCTTTATGCACCTGGTCGGTAATGCAGGAAGCTGAGCCGCAGCAGTCGCACCTTCCTAATGCGACAGACTTTATTCCTTCATCATCCTATTGGGATCTCACCCACAGAGGTGTAACCTATATATAGTAATATGCGGTATTCTGTAGGTCAGCCGTAGCCAATCGGGAATCTGCGAAATTTCAGCCGCTAGAAGTCAGGTCGTGAGATCCCAATATGTCAATCGATAAAAAAATGTTCGAAGAATAATCCTCTGTCGGTAATGTAGGAGGCTGCGTGGGCCTCAATAATCCTGTGCCGGTAATGCATTGGGTATGGGGCCGGGGGCATGTGGGACCCGATCGGTAAAACAGGAATCCGCTAATACTAGTTACCTTCGGTCGGTATTTGGTGGCGCGGGACCCGCCTGGCGCAATATCAGCCCAGCCCCTACTACTTTGATATAAAAAATAAAAAAAATATATAAAAAATAAAAAATAAAAACAACGAGATATTAATCTAAGTCGCCAAGTAATTCAGCTTCGACAAAGGCTTAAAATTCGGTCTCTGTGCGTTAGTCGTGTGCTTACCAGCATTTCCCGAAACCGACTGCTAGTAGCGCCTTCGTCACGTGGATTCCTTGGTGGCAGACGGCATTGGGCTCCGTCTGGTTCCCGGTGGTGGTCTTCTCGACTTGGTCGACGTGGTCTGCTTGCTGGGGCTGCTCTACCGATCCGTCCATGGTGATGGTTTGGCTGCTAATGAGCCCGCGGCTGCGCTTTCTTTCGGTCTTAGCCTGAGGAATTTTTTGGGGGCTTGCTGCCGCTATTTTGTTTGTATTAGGTCGTTCGGTCGCGATCTTGTAATGGTTTTGTCAGGTACGCACACTTTTTTCCCTCTCTCTCTCTCTCTGGGCTTTCGTGATTTTACTAGTTTGACTTGTTTATGTTTGACAATTTTATTTTGACTCTAACTTACTTATGAGTTAAATGCAAAATTTATTTTTAATTTAATTTTACTTTTAATTCGTTTTTTTTTTGTCAATCGTTTGATTTTGCTAATATTTGTTTCTTTTTTCCGATAATTTTTTTATTTCGCCAGTTATTTTTCATTTTTTTGAATTTATAAATTGTGCAATCAGTCTTCAAAATACGGTTTTAGGTTGTTTATGCGGAATTTCCCACGCTCTTTTTTCGTACTTGTTTCTACTAGTAAGTATGTATCGATGCCTATTTTTTTGCTTGGCCTCGAAGGATCCTTCGAAGATATCGAAAAATTTGGCTATTTTACCGTTTTCGGCATCGGATACATTTAGCACCTTAATTATAGCCTTATCGCCCATTTTTAGTTCCAAATGTTCCGCGTGCGCGTTCTTTTTCGCCACGGGACTTGCGACTTAACGCAATACGGTGCGCTTGCTCGCATGCCAGCAATATTCTTTTTTCTCGTGATATTAGGTTATTTTCTGTTCGTGTGGGTTTTCGGTCAAAATGTAACTTTAGTAATGTAAAATTCGTCGTTTCGTGATGTGTCTCGTTTATAATATTTTGAATAAGTTTGACATATCGCGATCACCCTTTATGTTTATCTCTAATGAACGTTCTAAAAAATCTACCTAGTTCTCGGTGTACCCGTTTTACGTGAACGCCTTTACGAATTTACAGGAAGTACACTGCGTGCCGTGATCACATATGATCGCTTTTGGTTTGCCGTAAATGTGTATGTAATTTTCCAATAATTTCTTAATTACTACTTGAGATGTTGCTCTGCGTAAGGGGTAAAATACCACAATTCTATTAAAAATATCTATTGTTGTTAACAGGTATTTTACTCCTCCCGCAGATGTCTGCAATGGACCGTAGAAGTCTATTGATAGTAATTCATTTGGCTTTCGCATCAAGATAGGCTGTGCTAATTCTCTGTATTTTGTAATTAAATGTTTTGTACGTTGACAATTGTCACAGGATTTTAAAATTCGCGCTATCTTTCTGCGTAAGCCATTTGCATAAAAATGCTCGCTTAAAATTTTGTTTAATTTTCGCCCCCCCCCCCCCTACATGGCTGTAGGCTTCGTGGGTTTCGTTGGCAAAGCTCTTGAGTACGCTGTCCGTTCTAACGATCTTTGATCCGTTTTCCGATTTCTTGTAGAGTACTTTGTTGATTAATTCGTATCTTTTACCTATTTTTTCGTTCTTATTTTCTGACTTACAAATTATTGCTCGCATGTCAGGATCGCGTCTTTGATTTTTTTCAATTTCTTTACAGATATTTATGAGTTCACCGCCCGGTTTTTGCCGTACTATAGCCGAAATAATTATTTCTTACTGGCTTTCTTTTTTCGATTCTTTGCTATCATCCATTCGACTAAGGTAGTCCGCGACCGCGTTTTGTTTTTCTGGTATGTGTAATGGGTTTAGTCTAAAGTCCTGGATCGCTAGGTTTCATCTCTGTAATCTTTGATTATTAAATTTGCAAGTTCACAAAAATGTCAGAACTTCGTGGTCCGTTCAGACTGAAATCTCAATCGCCCCCCTCAAGAAAGTGTCTAGTTTATTGAGTTACCGCAAAAGGGTGAGTATTTTCTTTTCTGTTGTAAACTATGAGCATTCACTTCTCTTGAATGTTCTGCTCACAAAACAGACCACTTTCTCTTCTCCTTCCTCATTTAACTGAGACAGGACCGCGGCGCATGCATAATCAGATGCATCCGTGGTTAAAATATAGGGTTTCTTTGGGTTTGCGTATTTCAAGAAAATATTTTCATCAAACAATGTTTTTATTTTTTCGAATGCTGCTTGATGTACGCTTGTCCAATAAAACGCGACATTTTTTCTCATAAGGTCCAACAATGAGACTAAGCATTCCGAAAATTTTTTGTAAACTTTGAGTAAAAGTTTATAAATCTGATGAAACTTTGCAACTATTTAAAATTTCCTGTTGCTTTAAAATTTGTTATTGTCCGAATTTTATCTGGGTGCGGTCGTATCCCTTTTGAGGAAATAAAGTGATTTAAAGTAAAGTAAATAAAGTAAATTTTGTTTTGTTTTCTTGAAATTTAACTGTAAGTTATGTTCAATCAAACGTTTGCATAATTTATCTAAGTTCTCGATATGCTCGTCGAAATTTTGCGACCGTATCATGAGATCGTCTACAAATAATATCAGAACGTACGATATTAATCCGTCTGTTTTGTCTATTGACAAAATTATCGAATCAAATAACATTCCGAGGAGTGTTATTGTATAGCAGCCAATAACACATGGCTTAATCGGTTTTGGAATTACTAAGGAAATGATTTTTCGAGATAGGTTATCTAACTTCGTATTTGCAAGGATTTGATATTTTAAACGTGCCGACTTGCTATTGGTAGCACTTTTTATCAGTTTGCCGCTGATAGGTAGCGTTGGACAGGCTTTGAATTTTTCGTAATTTTGATAATAGAATTCTTCCGATATTGCCGTTACTTCCCTTCCCGTATCGATAAGTCGACCTTCCGGATCAATTGGAAATATTGGCCAAATTCGACATTTCTTCCATTGATTCTCTGTATATTTTTATTCCTAAATCTTTCCCTGAATGTGGTCGAAAACGCATCGAAACTATCCACCTCGCTTTGAAGGAGATACCACCATTCTGTGCGTCTTCTTCAATCACTTGTGAGATTACGCATTTTAGTTCGTGATCCTCCAGTATCATGGTATTTATGTAATTTTCTCTTTCAAGTAAAAATCTCTTTCAAGTACTTCATAGGTTTTTCACCCGCGAGTCCTTTGAATTTCGGTATCTCGATTTTCATACGTCGCGTGATATTAGATGGTAATTCATCATCTTTTCGAGTCTCATTGACTCGTTAGTCACGATTTCTGAGATTTTTCCGATCTCTTCGCGTAATTTGGTTAACGTTACCGCTGACTCGACTTTAACAAGTACCCCATCGAGATCTGTTCAAAGCTTGGTATTTTTACCGATCAGCGCGTCGTTTTCGGTCTCGAGGGCATCCGCTCGACCCATTAACCACTCGTTCGCGTGCTTCAATTCTTTGATCTCCCTTTTGCGCGTTTTATTCTCACGTATTAAATTTTCGAGAGCTGTAGCCTAGAGCATCGATGCGTTCATCGGTGCTAGTTAGCGCCGACTCCTCCCAGCGTCGGTTTTTCTTTAACGCTTGTGATTTTGATATCATCTTCGGCATTCTCTAATGTATCTACTTGCTCCTCGAGTGCACTTTGTCTCTGGTCCAATAATGAGAATTCCAAGATTACCGCGCCTTTCCATTCTAAGGAAGAAAGAGGCGTTTCCTTTTCTCAAGACCGGGGGGGGGGGAGTCGCGAACGCGAGAGTATCTAAATTGTCAAATTTTCCATACCCTTCGTGATCTCGGTGATCTGACTCTCCAATGTTTAAATGCGGTATTCTAATTCTTGAAAATGACGCTTTGATGTACTAGTCAGATCAGCCAGGTCGCGGCGGGTACGTGAAAAATCAACACCATAAAATGTCTAAGCTTTCGTAATATATAGTTTTCAGATCGATTTTTCATCTTTCTTGTGTTCAAAATGGCGTGTTAATGACTATATTTTTGCCAAGACATCCATGAATTTTTTTCTTGAAAAGTATGGACTTTTCGAGAAACTCATAAAGAAGAAAAAGTTCTTAGAATGATTCATAGAATACATCTGAATTTTTTCAACAAGTTTCGAGCGATTTTTTTGATTTTGCAAATTGTCAAATTTTGAAAAATTAATAAATTGCTCGGAATATTCTGAAAAAATTCAGGTGAATTCTTTGCTCGATTCTAAGACCTTTTTATACTTGATATTTTTCCGTTTTAGTTCATTGTTCTCAAGGGAAAAATTCTCAAATGTCAAAATAATTGCCGGACATATAATTTATATACATCCGCAGATCGATCGCCTGTCCGCCGCAAACGGAGTTTACGTTGCCCGACTATCACCAACGTGGAGGTCGACAAATATAGAAAGTCTTTTTTCATTTTTTTTTATACTTTTTTTATTTTTATATTTTTTTTTAGTTTTTATTTTTTTTGTTTTTTTTTATTTTTTTTTTTGCTTTTTTTATTTTTATTTTTTTTACTTTTGATTCATTCTCCTACTTTTTCTGCGTGTAATTGTGAAAAACAGTGTACACAGTAATATTTTTCGCAATCAATGCAGTATCTAGTAGTCCTAAGACGACATCCTTCGTACCTGTGAGATTTGAAATCACGTATTCTTGATTGCGACAAATATCTCGCACTCACTTGTTTACACATTTCACTCGTTTTCATTATTTTTTCGTCTTCTTTTTTGCAAATATTTCTGATTATTACAGCGTTTGTTATTGACATTTCAAGAATCCGTAAAAAAATCTTGAATGGCCACTTCTTTGAAGTTATACTTGAAGAAGCTTTCTTGCATCGAAAATCGTGCAGATCCACTCCTCCCATGTACTTGTTGTACGAAGAAAAAGCATAAGGATACTCTAATTTTGTTCTCCTCCCAGCAGTCCTCGAATATCTTTCCATTGGCATAAAGGGAGTGACGCCAGCTGCCGTAGAAAGAACGGAAACTTCTTTTGAGTCAATCACACTGATTAGATTCATCCCACTGTTACGATCATAACTCACTTTATTCGTACCTCGGGGTGCTTTTTTTTCAAAATCATGTTTTTGTTTCACTCTATCTTTACGGACAGTTCCTGTAGATCGTAAACCACATTTGCTCAAATGAATGACTAAATCAGGACTAGTGAAATAATTATCGAAATAAATATGACAATCAGACAATTTTCTTTTTGAAAGCTTCATCAGAAGTGGATTGACCATTTGTAATACAACTCTGGAGCCAAGTGCACACGCAGATAAATTTATCCCAACGCTTGTGTCGTTTTTACCACAATAAATATCGACATTGAATATATATCCATTTGCTCCACACAAAGCCCAGAGTTTGATCCCGTACCGATCAGGTTTAGAAGGCAAATATTGTCTTAGGCATGTGCGACCAAAAAATCGGACCATCATTTCGTCAATGGAAAGAGCAGTCGAAAAAAATCCGAATTGTTGAATATTTTTCCTGAATAATTCCAAGATATGACGAACTTTCCAAGCTTTATCATTATCATTCTTATCAGTCGGTTTTGAATACTTTATTTTAGATTTTATTTCACTAAACCTATCACGCGTCATCGCTGATGAAACAGCAGAGCAGTTCACGAGAGGATCAGTTTCCCAATATTCTTTTTGGTTACTTCGAATGTTGTAAGATGATAATAGCAATATACCTATGAATGTGTTGAGTTCTTTTACAGATAACTTCAAATCATTTTCGTCACTTGCTTCAATGATATAATTTTTTATTCCTTCAGAAAAAAAAGTTCGAAAAGTTCCACATGTGACATTGAAGATATTTTTCGCTTTACAGCATCAGTCAGTAATAATTGATCCGTCAAACTCGCAGGGTAAACTTTTTCTCCTTCACACCACAAAAATGTATGATTTAGCTCCAACAGTTTTTGTTTTTCAGTATAACTATCGAAAATAGATCGATATGAAACATTTGGTAAACAAATTTCCGATGAAGAATTGTCATCATCAGATAAACCAGAACTGTCACTATTTGACGAACTTTCTGTATCAGAGCCAGAGTCATCTGGATTAGGTATTACAATATGCTCTTCACTTTCATTCGAATCTGATTCTTCATCAGTCAATTCACAGTACCTCTTTCTTATGGCCCTCCTTTTCGACATTTTTTTCAACGTAATGAAAAAAATCCAATTTCAATCAAACGTTCCGAAGTTATAAAGCCTATATCTAACAACCAGACTATTGTTCGAGATGATTTATGATGTTTTGTTTCAATTGATGAGATTTACTACTCAATGATTTGAAAAAGTCGATCGACTATTCAGGATTTCAATCCCGTATAAATCCCATGATAACTGGATATTACCTTCTGGTATTTTTATCAACTTATGTCCTCACAAAAACTCGTCTTTTTCCAGAGTTTTTTCAATAGTATACAGACACGCCAATCGGAGCGCGGATATATAGGATTTTACATATTCGGCAATTATTTTGACATTTGAGAATTTTTCCCTTGAGAACAATGAACTAAAACGGAAAATTATCAAGTATAAAAAGGTCTTAGAATTGAACAAAGAATTCACCTGAATTTTTTCAGAATATTCCGAGCAATTTTTTAATGTTTGAAAATTTGACAATTCGCAAAATCAAAAAAATCGCTCGAAATTTGTTGAAAAAATTCAGATGTATTCTATGAATCATTCTAAGAACTTTTTCTTCTTTATGAGTTTCTCGAAAAGTCCATACTTTTCAAGAAAAAAATTCATGGATGTCTTGGCAAAAATATAGTCATTAACACGCCATTTTGAACACACGAAGATGAAAAATCGATCTGAAAACTATATATTTTGAAAGCTTAGACATTTATGCCACCAGTTATTAAGGTTCCGAGTGGATTGCAAATCAAAAACCATTCGGGAATCTCGATTTTATAAAAAAAAATTTTTTTTAAATCATGTTTTTTTTTATTTAAACAATATTTTTGAATGATTAACAACTTTTTATCGCATTTTTCTGCACATCATTGGAAAGGAGAGATCTTAAGCTTCAAAATAGTATATCTTTCAATTTTTTATACGTTGAATTGCATGAGTTATAATTGCCGAAAAAGCGGTGTACCGGGAGGGGCATTATCGGGCTTAACGGGTTATTACAATATATAAACCCTACCCCAGGAGCTCAGTAGTCATGACAGTAGTTGCATCAAATCAAGAGCTCGCAAGCATGTATAATGTAACAAGGAGTCTTTACGCGTTGTATTGCTACGTATTGCTCGCAATCTGCAAGCAAATAGTGTTGTTAGACGCAAGTATACAAAAAGTTGGTCTTTTACAATGTGGTTTTCCAATGTGTCCACGAAAAATTGCATAGCTTCACCGTCTTATTTTAAAAAAATGTAATCTAGCTGTACGATGCGCAGCAGAATTTCGTATATAGTAGAATATTACGCATCTTCCCGCGCTAACGCACCTGGTCACAGGATTCGAAGAAAATAATGGTGAGTATAATTTATTAGTTATAATTTCTCTATGCTGTGACGCCTTATTATGAATAAAAAATAAACAAACGACGCTAATATTCGCTAACGATGTAAATAGTACCGCAATTGATAGGGTCGTCTGCTGTTACTACAAACTCTGTTTCATTCACACATACACGTGCGCGCGTTCCCACATACACATACATTCGTGGCGGGGTGTGTCGTCCACTCCTGCTGTAGATCGCGTCGTCTGCTACTCATGCTGACTAGTGTTCGGGTCGTCTGTTGTTTTTCAAGTCTTCTGCTACCTCACAAGAGAGATTAGCTTCTTGCATCACTCATATTATGATAATACATAGCAGTCAATATACAACTGCCTCATATCAGTAATTTATATTTATAAAATCTAAGAATATACAGGTGTTATATGCTATAGCAATGCTTTTGTAGCAGCTGTTTTTTGCTATAGTTCTTTTTACACATGAAAAATGTGTAATCAAATATCGGGCAGTAATATGTGTATTTCAATAGACCAATTTTTTTAGCCGACATAAGCACCGATGAAGATGATAAATATATACCAAGTCAATGTTGAAGTTACGTCATCAGATGAGAGAGAAAAAGAAGTAGAGATGGAAGGAGAGGAAGAAGAAGAAGAAAGAGAGGATGATGATGAGGCTCATGATGTATCGCAAGCAGCAGGAGCAGCAGCAGCGGAGCATCTTCAGGCGAATGAGGGTTCACAGATTTTTTTCGTAGAAAAGCGGGTATTGATCTTATTTTCATCATAAGTCGGTCAATTTTCATGGTAGAGACATTTTTTTTGTTTGAAAGCTCTAATTAGGTACTTTAAAAAAGATTCTATGCGCTTTCTTCGAATAATGTAAATTTTTCTCGTGATTTCGCTTTAAATCTTCCAATTTATGCATTTGACGAAAAAAGCTAAACATTAATTTGCTGTATCTTAGTTCATATTTGTCGTAGAAAAATTAATACCAAAACAGCTTTTTTTGATAAAAAACATATTTTTAGAGTTATTTGCAAAAAACCATTTAAAAAAATTAATTTTTTCGGCAAAAAACTGTTACTTTCAACATTAAATAACTCAAAAAATATTAGTTTTACGAAAAAAATATATAGAACATTTTTTTTTAGAATTACTTTTTCCATCGATTCCCATAGTTAAAATGCAATAAAAAATGTCCACCCCAGAGATGGGGTGGCAACCACCTCCAAGGCTCTAGCGTACAACGGCATGGTATAGAAAAGGATCCTTGAGCAATTCCTTACCTTCTGTGAACATTTCAAGTAAATCCATGGTGGACGAACCAGCTTTTTACGATGGGAGACCTTTGCTTAATTCAAAAAACTTTGACGTTATATATCTGCTTTACGATGCGCGAAGACGGCATTCGACACTATATTAAATTTAAGCGAAGCGAAGCGCAGTAATTTTTTTTGTGAACATAGTAATACAAATTATCGTTTTATAGACGATCATATCACACCGTCGTATAACACTAATATAAATGTTATAAAATGTTTTCATTTTAATTGAGAGTTTTTTGGGCAGATATGATTTGATCGACACAAAACAGCTGGTTCGTATAGGAAAAACAACAAAAAAGTTTATGATGTAGTAAGGGTTTGTACTACGTGTTGTAAGCGTATTAATATTTTTAAATCCAAGCATGATTGTGGAGTTAATTGGTGTAATTTGTGTCACAAAAAACATGATGCAAATCAGTTGTGTTATATTCAGCCACCAAGGAAAAACTTATTTATATTTTTTATGATTTTGAAACATGTCAAGATTCTGCTTATCGCGATCATACAACCATGAAAATTCACATTCCAAATCTGTGCATCAGGTTTGCGACGACTGTATGCATGATGAAAATATAAATGAGCTCTGTCATACGTGCGTTATACGAGTAAGAGAACATATATTCCGAGACGATTCTGTTCATGAATTAATAGGTTTGACAGTACGCGACAAAACTTCTTTCGGTCAAATTATAAAAATAAAATAAGTAGTTTTGACTTTTTTATTATTAACAAGTTTTCTATTCATTTAAATTAAATTTCCTCCATTCATACCAAAATTAGTATTTTTAAGAGTATGTCAAAAAATTTTCTGCCCGATTAGGCCGTACATTGTCCTCGAATTGTGAAACAAATTCTCAAATAAAGATAAAGTTCTGTTACGTATGTATACGAAATTTCAAATAAATCCAACTTATCTGTGTGAAATTAAAAATAATTATTTTTTCGAGTTTTAAAGGTGATGGGTCCTCTTAAATTATTTTCACACGAAGTTGAGTGCTCTTCCGCAGGCATTTACTCTTCCTCCAGCTAGGAAGAAAGGGTATTTCCCTCATCTCTTTAAGAATTTAAATAACCAAAATTATGTTGCTATCTTACCCGATGCATCGTTCTACGTACCTAACTCTATGTCCCCGGAAAAGAGGGAGCAGTTTTTTACATGGTATGAAGAGAACCGTAATATTTATGAATTTGATTTCAAACGTGAAATAGTAGATTATTGTCGTATGGTTGTAGAAATCTTGAGACTTGCATGCATGGCTTTTCGAAAAATGTTACTAAATGTCGAAATACTTGTCCGTTTACAGAGGCAACGACAATAGCCTCAGCATATACTATTGTATATAGCAAAAATTTTTTACGCGAAAAAACCATAGGTATTATTTCTGCATGCGTGTATTGTCGTGCTGATAGGCATTCACAAAAGGCGCTACAGTGGCTGGTGTACTGTGAATGTGAGATAGGTCGGGAAATCATACATGCAGGTAGAGCACGCGAATTTATGTTACATGAAGGGTTCCGTGTACATGGGTATTAACCAGCTGAAAACGATAATGATAAAGGTACTGTCTCCGAATACCAAGGGTGTTATAAGGGTACCATTTGCTATCCCAGAATACGAGATCAAACAATGTCTTACGGTAGAACAATGGATTAATCGTAAACGAATACTTTTCGAAAAATTCATAATTAAAATGACTGGGTTACGAAGTTTGCGAGATGTGGGAATGTAGCTTTGATCGAGTAAAATCTGAGAAGAGTATTTCGTCAAATCCACGCAATGGTTTTTTTGGAGATAGAACGGAAAATATAGTCACGGATGTATGCTCTCTTTAGCCGTACGTATGTAAAAGAGGTCAGAGAGAGAGAGAGAGGGAGAGAGGGAGAGAGGGAGAGAGGGAGAGAGGGAGAGAGGGAGAGAGGGAGAGAGGGGGAGAGAGAGAGAGAGAGAGAGAGAGAGAGCGCGTCTGTAACAAGTTATCCCTTCAAACATTTACAACTATTACTTGCTTACACATGCAGTCATATATGTATGACGTTTTCTTATATTATATACGTCATCTACGTCTAGAAAAATGTTGAGATTATATAATGTGGGCTACTGTTTTCACACTAAAATTTAAAAAATAAGTAGTGTGTACTTAATTGTTCTTAATTATTAATTGAATCTATATCTATATTGATGGCGCTATGTGATGGTTTTTTCTAATAACAAGATAATAATTAATGAATATATTGTTTTCATAATGTTGCAATAAAAAGAATAGCGATATTATATTGCATTCCATAGATTTTAACTTTATATGTATGCATTTTCATTTACAAAATAACGTTAAAATAACTTTTGTAAGATCCACGACTCCGATACGATGCGATACGAAAAAAAAGGATTATAACGAAGATCGAAAAAGTTCTCTAAAGAGCATGTCTTATAAATGACAACTGGCATACGAGTTAACGACATCACTAGCGTGGATGTCGGAGAGCGTTCGCGTAAAAAGAAAATTTTATTATGACTACCTCTACGGAGCCGAGCTGCGTCGAACCAATCAGTGTGCAGAGCTCAGCGACGGGATTGGAGGGAGAAGAGCAGTGGTTGCAACAGTTTTGGCGCGGACCCGCTCAACTGTATATAAGGCGGCGCATCTCGCGCTTATCTGCACTTGTTCTCTCGAGTTCGAAAGTTCGAAGCATATGCGCTTCCCAACTTAGTAGAGCTCTAAAATTTTTGGACGCGAACCTCAGCAAGGGTAATACGTTCTTTGCTAGTGACTCGCGGGTTAAATAAAAATTAAGTTCTATTTCAGGTGTATTAAACGTAGAGAACAATAAACTATTTTATATCATATATATATATATATATTGACGGGATGGTTTTTAGGCGACTAACTGCCTATGTACCCCGTACAAATACAAAGTCCTCCTGCAGTTTGCTTTTGCGAGATGCTGTACTCGCTCGTGTGGTCGCCTACCTGCGACGATGCCCCGGTGCTCAGTATACACTACACTCCTGTGTAGTGCCCGCGGAGGCGGCGGTATTCGGCGATTTGAATAGGAAGGGGGATCGGGACGACGATCAAATGAACACACTACCGATTCTAATAAAAAAGGCGTTTATTCAAGTAAGCAATCCGTCGTCCGTGTTGCGCGTATTCGGGTCGCGAGAAGGCCACAAAATATACCGGATCAACGACTGGGACCAAATGCCTCGCCAGTCGATCGCGCATAAATAAAAGGAAAATGAGATCCTACTTTATATTATCGCAACGATCCTCGTTGTACTTTGGCCAGGGAGTCTCCTGCTCGACCTTGCCGTGCTCCTGGGCCGTGGTAGCTCTGTTGCTGCGGTTGCTGTCTTTGCTGCTGCTGTCTTTTCTATCACTTTTGGCGCGCGTCGTTGCTACTGCTCACGAGTGCGGTCAAAAGTTAACTCCCTCGAATTTTCCTCAAATTACGAGATCTCTACCGGCCTTCCCGCGCTTTGGCTCCCCGCGCCGACGTGCGCGTCTCGCCGCCGTTACAATATATATATTATGACGCATATTCTGTCAATGCCCCAGAATATGCGCGCTGCATTCTGGCAGACTTTAACATACGTTTTATAGCGAGGTGGCGAGAAAGAAATCAACTAAGAGATTAAAAGTAAAATGCTTTAATAAATATAAGGTAAAATGATTTGACAGTATATGATAATTACATTTGTTGGGCGCCAGCTACTTTGTAGCACGAATACAATCAAGTAAATATAAGTTTAGCTTCGCGCGCGGTATCACACAATACTCAAGTGTAACTTACATATATGTTATAACGCTGTCTCCTTCCTAGCGTGGCTCGTTGGCTCTCGTATGTCGCACTAGGCTTCGATATAACTAAAAACACTATCCTGTCGAGGATGTCGAGAACGGCGTGTAGGCGCGCGCTTTGAGCGGGACTTCCTAGTCGATTCTTGAGTACAAGCTTCCTCACAATTATACGGAACAAAAGAATCGAGTTCGAAGGCGAATATTACTAGACAAGTGATCACGAAGCTATCCGAGGACAAAGTGATCGAGGCTATGGGAATTCGGCAGCGGCGTGGTCCGACTGCGTAGTTCCCATAACAGCCGTTGAGACGCTGAGAGGGCCAGTCACGTGACGGGGAAGGGACTGTAGGTATGGGAGTGAGAGAGAGCGAACGAGAGCGGACATGCTGCTACAGCATGACCTACGACACGTAGTGCGGTGCGCGTGTACCGGTGTGGCTTCCTCCTGGTGCCGTGGAAATGCGACAAGTCAGCTGTTCCTGCTGCGAGTGCCGTGAGTTGGCCGTCCCATCTTCTCCTCGACGATCCTGGACACAGTGTGCAAGAATGCTGGTGGAACTTGTGACAGTTTCTATGTAGTCTATTTTGCTCCTAGGCTGTCTGGTGCCTGCTGTTTCCTTCTCCTGTCAGGACATCCAGTGCAGCAACATTCTTCGATGGTGACTCCTTGAGCGATAGCAGGTACATTTAATTCCTTCTGTGCATCATAGTGAGTCTGTACTAATGTTGTCTTCTTTACAGGAGCTGCCTAGGAGTCGAGGTAGGACATTCTGTGTCGTTGCACTGCGCTAAGTATTTCTCTCACTTCTGATGAGGTACTAATATCTCTTTCTATTTACAGGGGACTAGGTTGGAGTACGACTGGCCTCCCAACAGCTCGACGCCTGCCAGGGCATTGAAGAAGGAAGGTATAAAAGGGATATGGGTAGAGCGTAGGGTAGTATGTGAGGGGATAGGGTAGCTTAGGCAGATACAACTTAGTCAGGTAGGATTTAGCATGTGAGGGGTTAGGTGTTGGGGGGGTTTGTGACGCATTGGCTGCATAGAGCCTTTCCTCAATCTATGCACTTTGTTCGCTAGTTAGGTTTTCTATCTCAGCATGAGCAGGACTGGTGCTTGCACCATCGCATCCTGCTCTGCTATGTAACACACACAAAGTGTGGCGTTACATAGCAGAGCAGGATGCGATGGTGCAAGCACCAGTCCTATATATATATATATATATATATATATATATATATATATATATATATATAATATATATATATATATATATATATATATATATATATATATATATTATTTTTCTTGTATTTTCTTCTTCAGCCAGTGTAGTATGTCTGAAGAGGCTTTACACCAGTTCTCTGAAAGATAACTACACAACAATTTTTGTTTTATATTAAAATATCTTCTTGGAATTTTTTTTAAAAATGTTTTCTTAGAATAGAAACGTAAAAGGCAATCTTTTTAGAATTTTTTATAAAGAATATTATTTGGAATTTCGCTATGTTTGTTTGAAAGAAATTCAAAATTAAAAAAAAATGAAAAACATAAGTTCTAAGAATACATAATTCGTATACAAATTTTTATTAACTATATCATCACATAACATTATTATTATTATTATTATTATTATTATACAGAAATTAATTATGCTTATACCCAAAAGGTGAAGACCTACGTGGTGTTAGATATCGCCGTTTTTATAATACAATGCAGCATGTCTTTGACTCGTCACGCGTCACAACTACATGCGTTTTTATTCTTCTGATAGCTTTGAATTTCAATCGTATTTTATTACATTGTTCATTCATTTTTTCAGATTCGTGATCTTCGATCGGAAACGCATCGTTAACTAGATTTTTATACTATCAAAATTAATTTTTATACTATTAGGAAAATTTAATGAGATGTCCTTTATCTTGCAACATTCGATTTTATCATTCATATTATGGCTTACAGCTGTGTAAGCGTAAAATTTAGGTCCACCCGAAACAAAATTATCTATATATGTATTCTCACCATATACAAGTTCATCATATATACAAGTTCAAATATACATGTATTGGTATAGTTTTAAACCCGCTTGTTCTGTCGTGTAAGTTGTAATCACGACGCTAATATCCGGAGCAGGTGTTACAGCATCTTTTCTGTTTTGCCAATTTGCGTATAGTATCTCATCGTTTATTGCGAGTAAATCATTAACCTTTCTCTCAGGGCAAGTAAGAAGTTTTAAAAGCAATCACGCAATTTCACTACTTCAGTTTGTTTTAGGTTACTTCTCTGTCCAAGCTTTCCCCAAAACGAATTTAAACATAGCATAGCTACAGCACGTAAACCTGTATTTTTTTCGATATTATTTTTATCTAAAAGTATACCTTCATCGCGTTTGTACTGTTCTGTATATTGGGCTTTTGTCATTTCATCCGTAAACCACATAGGCCAACCGCTAGCCTCTTGCTTGATTTTTAAAAATGTGTTCACATATTCTGCAAAAAGGCCACCTGTCCCTTTAATTTTATTATACCGGGTTATCTCATAATGCCAAACAATATAAGTTTTTGTAATACTGTAACCAAGTTCTACAACTTCATGCTGCTTATCTACAACCCAAGTACCCGTAAATTCGCACATTTTTTGATACTCATGATTGCAATCTGTCTTTATCATTTCATCACAGCAAGTGCGACAAAGAGCAAAGAGATGACGCCCGTGCATTTTAATTTGTAATAGAGGAATGTGTATTTATACTAAACTCTCAATATTATTTAGATTATTATTATCCCCATGGGTTAATTCATCACACTCTCTATCAATCAGAATTCACGGATGACCTACAGGAAATTTTCCTCTTTTACCTACGTAGGGGTAAAGAGAACATATATCTGTATATTGAATTTTTTTATTTTCACCGATCGCATACTCCGTAACTAAATTCTCAATTCTACCTCCAAAAAACGCGTCGCGAGGATTCAATGTTATGTGACTCATAACTGGATAATGCGTTACATAATCATTGATTTCACAATTTTCTACTTTTAATCTATTCAAACTATATTCCCACATCTCTTGAATCTCGTACCCAAAAGATTTTATTTTTTTAATTTTTCGACAAGTGTTTTCATAGGCCTCATCTATAGTTTTACCATAAGCGATTATTTTATATCGTTTTCTATTAAAATAAATCGGACCGTACGTGAAACATCCTTGATATTCAAAGACAATACTCTTATTATCTGCGTTTTCAGGAAGTAGAAATCCATCAACACGAAACTCTTCAGGTAACATGAATGCACGTGCTCTTTCTGCGTGTTTGATTTCTCTGTGGGGCTTGGCTTCCCGGCCCTGTGTACTGGTGGCCCGTCACACCAGTTATCGGTTCGGTGACTGCTTGTTAGGCAGCCTCGTACCCAGATTTATTATGTGGAGAAAGCGTGGTGGGTTTCCATACGCGCGCTATGGGTCATGCAATGAAGAGAGTCGACATGGCAAATATTCTTGAAAAACTTGCGTCTGCATCCTCGAATGCTCAGGCGCGAATACAATCTCGCTACACCACTTAAAGTACTATCTTCCATTTATTCTAAACCCATTGATCAACATATTTAATACTTCCCCTCAGAATGGAATCATGCTTTGGTTCGGCAAGCGTCGTTCTCGCGCAAATATTCTCGATGAATTTCAATGAGACTTCCGTAAGGGCCACATCACTAATACGGGATAAACTAAGAATTGCTGTCAATAGGAAGCAAGTTTAACTGTAGAAGTGAATTTTTCAAGGGCGTTCGGTCTCGTCAACATTGATATGCTGACTAGCTAGCTCCGTCAGATTGGTTTTTCCGATCGGACCTACTGATAGGTGTGGCCTTATCTCCCAAATGAATCTTAGGTTGTCGCATTCTCAAGTGCAGACAAATCCATCCCGCTTGTCCGCAACTCGGGTGTTCTTCAAGAAAGTCTTCCAGAACCTGTGTTTCTTTTTTTATCAACAATCTGCCTCGTAAACTCGATTCATGCATGTACCAGCTCTATGCCGATGACCTTATCATCTACCTAGAAGGGGGTTGTATCATTGGTATACCTGCTTACACTTCTATGAGAAAACACAATTTTGTAAATCACTGTGTAATTACTTTAGATTCTATTGATATATGTTGGAGTAGTTGGTGGATTGACGGGATGTATTAAAGGGGATTAGTCCTTTTTGTGAGAAGAAAAACTTTTATTAAGTACACAAAGTCACAAATATGTATGTAGCGGAGATGTTGCCTTGAGCTCGGACAAAACTCGAATGACAAGGAATCATAGAGAAGCGACAGCGCCATCACGTCGCGAGAGTATGATATGGACGTCTTGCGACATAGTCCCGAGCAGCGTTATACCTCTGACACTCCCTCCATGCAAGTGACTCTTTTTTTTTATTTATTGACTCTGAAATATTGTCGTCTTGGTTTGACATATCTGAAAGAAAAGAAACTCTTTTACATTTGATTCAATATTATATTATGAATACTGTGTTTATTTTAAATTGAGAAGTTTATCTCTGAAGTATTTATGTTTTTCTATAGATAGAGGTTTTGTCATAATGTCTGCTATATTTTCTAAAGTAGAAATCCATTTTACTCTGAATTTTCCTTCTGATACACATTTTTTAATATAATCTCCATGTGTGTCTGCCATGTGAGCTTTGCCGCCTGATTTCACTTTTCCCTAAATTCTTCTGAATAGTTTCAAGATCATCATCAAAGTTTTTCAATTTATGATTTCCTTCCATATGAGTGCAATCTCCTGCTGACTTGTTGTCACACCAAATAGTAATAGGGTACATTGTTTTCCCAATGGTGCTTCTGATTGCTGTGTCTAGTGAAATTAAGTCTTGACAACAGTTACTCATCGCTAAGTACTCTGAATGGCAAGATGACTATGATATGTGTTTGCTTGTAACTTCGCCACATAATTGGATTACCAAATAGTAATATTACATATCGTCCAGTAGAAGATGAATCGTACCAATCTCTGAAGCTGGCGTCTGACATAGCTTCTAATGGGTGTCTTCTGAGGTTTGCACTCTTTCATGTTGAAGCGTTCTAAGCATTTTTAATCCACTCTGATTGTGACAATTTCAGTGTCTCTTCTTCTATATTTCGAGTGATTTTCATACCTAGAAAAACGTTTGGTTCTCCCAAATCTTTCATCTGAAATGCGGCATTAAGTTTCTACTTTATTTCGTCTAGTTTCCTCTGATAATTATCTGCTAGTAAAATATCGTCTACATATAATACCAACACAACCATCTGATTTTGTTTTCTCCAAGTGAATAAACATGATTCATTTATGTCTTTTTTTTCTATACCAAATTCTAATGCAACTTCTGAAAAACGTGTGTTCCATTTCTTGGGACTGATTCTTAGTCCGTACAGAGATTTTTGTAATTTACAGACTTTGTTTCTTCTGAAATCTGGATCTCACTCTATCCCTGCTGGAATTTCCATATAGATATCTTCTTCTAAAATTCCGTTGAGAAAGGCTGTCTTAACATCCATCTGGTATGCTATCAAATCGTATTTGTTTATTATAGCTAAAGTTGCTCTGACCACTGATAGTCTTTCTTTTAGTTCGTACTCGTTTCTGTCCTTGAATCCCTTGATGACTAGTCTTTGTTTATAGTCTGACCATCATCTAAAGTTTTCCTTTTAAATACCCATTTGAAATCGATAGTATGAACTTTCTGACCATTTGCGTTCAGTGAGGGTCTGTTGACGATAGTCCAGACATTGTTATCTTCCATTAACTTTAGTTCTTGTTTTATAGCTTTAGTCCATCTGAGTTTATCAGCTGATTCTATGACTTCTTTATAACTTGTAGGATCTCTGAATATTCTTGCAATAGATGCATACATTAATTCATCATTATCTGTGTGATTTTCTCTGATTTCTTTGGGTTTCTTTTGTGTATTTAGCTTCTGATTTGTGTTTTCCGATACATGGTCTACTGTAGCTTCTCTGAGGTGTGCCTAGGTTCTTCTGTTGGCTTTGTCTTTTCTTTCTAGACATGGCCGTTTTTCAGGTTCTGGTTTGTTCATGGTCGTTTTATCTAAAGTTTTATTCTTTGATTCATTATCATCTGATTTTCTTTTCTCAACTCTTCTTGGGCTCTGAGATTTGTCTTTTTCCAAGATGTTATCTTTGTTAGTCATTGGTTCATCTGGTTTTTCATTTATTTCTAAGATTTCACTGATCTCTAAGTTTTCTTGTAAGTCAAGCTTATGTACATCTTTGTATACCAGTTTTTCGTTAAATCTGACATGTCTAGAAGTCAGAAATCCTTTTGACTTCGGGTGCCATGAAACATACCCTGTTTGTGAGTTCCTACCATAATTGCTGTAATTGAATTCTCTGAAAATTTACTCTCTGAGTTAGGTATTTTAACATAAGCTAAACAACCAAAGCGTCTGATTTTATCGATATGAGTATTTCCTTTAGGTGATATTCTTTTTAGGGGTTTTCTGAATTAATCCCTTTGTGTGGAGTTCTGTTGTAGACATCTATTACAAGCTCAAGTGTAAGAATCCACATGCTTTTCGATAAACCGGAGCTTAACATGAGGGCTCTGATTTTCCATTTTAATGTCTTATTGAATCTCTCTGAAGTACCATTATGTTGTGGAGTATATGGAGGTGCAAATTCAACGTCTATTTTTTCTCGTTTCATAACTTCTGGAAATCTGGCACCTGTAAATTCGGTTTCATTATCCGTTCTGATATAGCATACTTTTTCGTCTTTGCCAAGAATGTTTCTGGTAGCGACTAAAAACCTTTCTAGACAGTCTCCAGCTTCATTCTTACGTTTGACTGAGTACGCCTTTGCGAATCTAGTGTATTCGTCTATGAATACTACAATGAATTTATTATCGCCTGGATTTGAGACTGGTTTTATTGGTGCCATCGTATCAGTGTGAATTCTCTGTAGTGGTCTGGAAGCTTACATCTAAAACCTATATCAGATAAAAATAACAAACTTTTATTAACAAATGTAATAGCTGCACAAGGTATTTCAGACAATTTAATGTCCCTTAGACGCTTTGCAGATATAGATTTGAGCATATATTTAGATGACAAAATACTTAAAATTTTCGATAAAAAGTCAGGAGCAGAGTACCTGACGGGAATTTATAAAAAACCAAACTGGATCATTTTATTTAAAGTTGAAAATCAGAGAGTATCAGACGACCACAACATTAAATACAATACACACTCCTGTACGGCAAATATAGTTTCCGTGGATGAATTTGTACAACAATCTCAGGTAGACATCATGAACCTTGTCCTGCTGAGATTGGGAGCGAGGAAGAGCAAGAAACAACTAATGAAGAAAACATGAATTCAAATGAAATACAAGATACGAACATGGATGGAAGTGTTAGTTTAAACAGGAAGAGTTAAGTTCTAAACAGGAAGATTCTAAACTTGGAGAATATATCAGACGAAACCTCAAATGAAATTATAGAATCTCTAAAGAACAACACAACAAATAAATCAGAGAGACTTGAGCGTAGGGATGCTCTGGCATATTAAACTTGGCCATGCTTCATTACAATATCTAATAGGACTACAAAAATCAGAAGGAAAACTCAGAAAGATAAAATTCGATAAAACAATTCTTGACTATCAACTGTGTATACCAGCAAAAATGGAAAATCTTCCTTTCACGAAAGTAAGGACTGCTTTAGTTGCTAACGTTAGATTACTAGTTTTATTCTTTATAAAAAGACTCGACTTTACTGCACTGCCGTATTATCAAGGATTCTATTTAATTCGTGTTTTTTTACTTTAAAATTCTCGTCTGATTGATTTTTAAATTTAAGTCCAAGAGAAAAAAAATACTCTGCTAGAAAGCAACGATCATGAGATAAAAAAAATTGTTTGATTGCAAATACTTTGACATACGGCATTATTTCATAAGCACCCACGATATCAGGGCAAATGTTTCAGTAAAAATGATGGATTAACAAATAAGATGCTGCAGTTTATTTTAGAGCATTTAAATGAAGATGGCATGGAAAGTTTTTTTCAGTATCAAGAAAAAACTGGTATATTCCAAAAGTTGTTTTTAAAACAATACGAGTATGCCAAAATATTTTGGCGTATTGCGGCAACACAAAATCAAAGTTTATCAAAATTTGCGTTGCAAATGTTAAAAATTACTGCATTTACAATAAACAACATTTCTTTAATAACACGATGTTCTGAGAACTCTTCACAACAAAGTAAAATAACTGAACTGTATCATTTGCTAAAAATGAATGAATAATTTATTATATCAATACAAAAAAATAAATGCGTTTTCATATGTAAAATCATTCAAAAATATTTTTCAACAGTAAAACATAAAATTTAACATTATAATATTTTTCATAAACATTAGTCGCCTTTTATAACTTTTATTGTAAAACTATCTTTTCAAATAAAGTAATACATCAGTAATTTTGATTGCATTATTTCTCTGTTTTATTCATCTAAAATATCATTTTCAAAATGAGCATTTCGAATATTATCTCTCATTCGCAACGAATAATACAAACAAACTAATTTGGCTGATCGGTGAGGCCTCAATCGATTGCGTTTCGTATCATGGACATATGACCATTGCGAGAACAATCGCTCCAATTCACCCGTTGATGCGCACATGTTGAATAATTTTAACGCAAGATGCCTGAGTTCGGGGAAGAAATTTCTCGCAGCCTTCCAAAAAGTTTCCCAGGATTGATAATTTCTATCAAAAAGAATTCTAAAGACTCCAGCTCTATTGCGGTAACTTTTAAGTTCTGTTAAGCCATCAGCTGTTAAATTTTGTGCAAAAAATTCATTCATTTTATTTAAATTTTGCTCTGAATTAGAAAATCTTCTTCCCTCGTATACTGGATGTAAATAATTTGCAGCCAATCCATATTTGTTTATAACTTTGACCAATCGATTCTCTATTAAAACTTCAAAATCATCATTGATTGCTGGCAAATTTATTTGCAACCAGTATTCCGTAGAATCAGCTATAGTTGCAGTATTTTTCTCGCAATTGCGTATTAGTTCGCAAACAGGATCAAGCATAACTAAATTTTCTTGTAACCTTAGCTCAAAATTATCGTCAAATAATAAGTTTCTATTATCATCTTTTATAATAGCGCCATTATTTACTACTAACCGCATAAAAGGAGCATTTCGTAAAGCTCGACGAAATACATCTCTGTAACTACACCAACGGGTATCTCCAGCCAAAATTATTTCCGCCTGCTTCAACTAATAAATTCTCTAAATTAGGATTCTTAAACTCTTTTAAGAGTGTATTAATTTGTTGCGCAAATGGCACGTCGACCATTGCTTTACAAAGCAAGTTTCCGCTGTGACTATTGCATGTCGTATGCCATAACTCACACATTCGTCCCATTGACATCATATTAGATGCATTGTCCGTTACAACCCCATGCAAATTTACATTGAAACGATCTCTCGCTAAAACTATTGACTGCTGAACAACCTCAATCAAGTTTTGTGCAGTTTCTTGTTTGCTACTAAAATTAAAGGATTCTAAAAATACGTAATTATCGTGATTTAAACGTATCATTGACACAACATTTTTAGTATTGGCAGAGGAATTTTTCCAGCCATCCATCAATAGCACTCCATCAGTTGGTTCTTCTTTCCTTACAGAATTAAGAAAAAATTCGTACCTTCTTTCTAAAATAGACGTAGCCAATGTTTTCCTTGTAGGAGTTTTGTAATTAGGGTTAAGAGCATGGACATAATTTTTAAAATAAGTTGACTCCAGAATCACAAATGGTATATTACAGCCGAAAAAAAAATCGGCTAAAAGCATATCTATTGCTCTTGCGTCAATTGGAGGATGCTGATTTCTATGAATATTAATAAATAATTTATTTTAGTTTTATATAATTGCAAATAGTTTAAGAAAATGCGCTTTCGATCGACTGTGACTATAAGCTGTTTTTTATTTCTTACCCTTCAGCCATTTGTAAAGTGCCTACTTTAAACAACCCAATTTAATAATAACGACTGTGTATGTTCCACAAATTACTAAAATTTGAACTGACTTGAAAGCTTGCGATAATGCGTACAGACGGAGACAAGTGAAGTAGAGAACGTTCTCACTATTATACAAATATAAAATGAGGTTAAGAATTTCAAAATATTTTACGACATTTTTGACGGTATAATATACATATTTTACATTTTCGACATTTTCTACGCATGACGCGTCGAAAATATCCATTTCGTGTCGTAAACCCACCACTGTTGGTGGATTACGGTTGTCCCAATGTTTCTACAAGATATTCTTGGATATGATGCGTTTATTTGGCTAAGAGTAAGGAATTTTGAGGAATTATCTCGTTATCTTGCATTCGTTCCGTTAGTCGTAAGGTGCTCTAAAGGTTACCTGACTATCTAACAGTCGTCGGAAAAAATCCATTGAAAATGCTCAGATGAGAATCAGATGGGAATTAGATGTGTTTTGGACATAATTGTCAAATGATTGTCAGGTGAGTCTTATTTGATTCTCATCTGATTCTCGTATTCTCATCTGATTTTTATTTGACTAGAACTTGAACAGCGCGCTCCGCGCGCCCTATACCCTTAAAGACGCGTGGACTTCCTGGCTTAGACGCATGCGCATTACATGAACCAATCACATAACGTCTATCTTGGCTTCACAACATCCGGTCATGACTTTTTTATATGTGGATTCTCATCTGACTGAAATCGAATATTATTTTGTCAAAATTTTATTTAGATTTGTAAGGAATTTGTGAGGATTTGTAAGGTTAGTAAGAGACAAATCTAAATTCAAAATTGACAAAATAACATTCGACTGCGATGAGATGAGAATTATACAAGAACATCAAAATTAGGTGAGAATCAAACGAAACTCACTTGATTTTCATCTGAAAATTACGTCAAAATCACATGTAAAAATCACGCCAAAATGACATCTGATTCTCATCTAATTCTCATCTGTGATTTTTCATTAGGATTAACTTTTTTTAATATTATTTAATGCGGATTTCCTATTGCGAATAGTACAACTAATAGTGTGTGAGATTGTTTATTGAATCAATCAAGTTATATCCATCATGAGGAAATAATCGATCCCAAAGTCGCTCTCTTTTCGATAACGCTTCTAGTGAAGCAAACCAACGTTTCGTTGAAATTCAGAGCATAAAGAGTTGCGAGACTCTGGCGCTCAACGGCGAGCGCATGGTGCCCGGCCATTTGCGGTTGTCTTATGACAAGATGCGGGCTTTGTAATGATACTCTGATAAGTATTACGCGTACGAAAATCCCACGTTACAACTTATTGATTGGGCACTATAAATCATGAATATCTAGAATCTGGTCCTAAATTACTATACCCCTTAAATACTTCACCCAAAAAGCCTTTTATGTTTGTCTACTTAATTATAAGCGTATATTTATGCGTGAGTAGAAGAACGCGCTAACTCAGTGCGAGCTAAGATTTGAGACCTTTATGTCATTTTAATACCAGATGCGTATAACTTTGTCAGAATAGTCCTGTGACATTTTAAAATATTTATTGGCCTATAATAACAAAATTGCACAATAGTGATTGTATCTTGGATAAAAATGACCTAGACAAGTCTTAAATTATATAAATTAAGCGTTTTCATATCCACACCGAGATAATGTATTCTGGATGCGGCAGTCACGAAAGAACGTTTTTGAATCTGCCACTAAGATAAAGTGTTCTTCAAGCCGCCTGCACCGCTGAGATACAGCGTTCTTCCACTCAGACATCGATATATTATAAAATATTATGAGTGGACAAATAATAATATTTATTTACATAATTAATATTATTTTAGATTTTTCCTTATTTTCTGGATAATATATCTCCAACCTTTTCTTTACCATTATGTTCTTTTCGAATCGAGAAAAAAAAGGAATCAACAGCAAGAATTACGATATGGCGTCAGTTTTCTGTAACCAAGTAAGATTATATGTTAATATGTGAGAATTTATAAAATAAGTTTTTTATGTTTATTACTCAATAAGATAAAAGCATGCTGTGTTTATGTAGCTGGTTATTGTTGGAATAAAGTATCCCCTGAAGTCATGAGATGATTATTTATTATAAATAATATAGTTTGATTGTTACTGTCAAGACTACGTTGTTATATACAACAGATCTTTATAAGCGATCATCTCTCCGTAAGCTAAATAAAAACACCCGTAACTTATAATAATTTTCAAATACTTATTTTATTTACTGGGACTTCTGTTTATTATATCTTTAATAATTATCGTATCTTTAATATCAGACAAAAGTGAAATTTTCATAGTTTATACAGAAGGAAGCTTCTATATTTCACCATATCCCTCGGTAGCTATTCAAAGCCAAAATTTGTTTGAAAGTTGTAGTTTTAAGCGAGGCAATAGTGTGAGAAATAAGTTAACTACAGAAACTAATGCATTTCTTATTCATCTGCAGGAGTGAGGAATAAAAGAAAGTATTAGTCTCTTTTTTTTCTCCAGAAAAATGACAGCATTCACACAAATTTCGGTGAAATTTTCATTTTTCGTATCATTTTGCTTGCTGCGGAGCATCTCTAGAAATATTACTGCTCTCGCGTACGCATTAAAGAGGGGTGGCCTACATATTCGCACCTACTGTATACAAAGGAAAAAATTGTTGTATGTACCGAACTCACTTCAGTGGAATTCGCTTACATCAAAAGCGACAAATAGAAACGCGCAAATTTACTAAATGATGCGCATCTAATGTGCGTTTACCGTGCGTATTTTTTTTTTACTTGATTCATCAAATAGATTTTACTGAAATGTCACGTTACATCTATCATTCCAAAAAGATTCTCACAAGTCATTCACATGTGTCTTATTACAAGCGTCAGCGGGATGAATTGATGCGGAGCGCTCGATGCACTACATATCTGACATTGTACATAAATTATACATGTAACCATGACTTCGGTTTTAACATACTAACAGTACCTTACTATGTTAAGGTTATTATGAAAACAGTGCGATTTAATTTAAAAAGAAACAGTTTTCTTTTATAGATATACATGAAATACATCATGACGATGTCAAGTGAATAATGGATCATTTAAAATAATCTAATGCTTTATTATCTACTTGGTATTGCAAAGTATGTAAATCGTAGTAGCTAAACACAGACTGTATAGTATGCGAAGTGCTTGGGCGAAGTACGCTTGTCAATAAAGAATCGAGGGATTGGAAACGTCGAAAAATGAACATATCTGCTTAACTGGATGAACGCGGCGGTAGAGAAATCGAATAAATGCGCGATAACTTGGGTGCGTTCGCGTTGCAATGTTGTTCTACTTAAAGGAAAGGAAAAGGCACGGTTAACCATGTGATGTCTCTCTTCTTACCGCTCGGCTGTTCACAGTATGAAGCACACGTGGAGCAGACCGCCCCGTATGCACGGGCGAATAACCAGCATTCGCCTAGGGCGAAGATGCACAGAGGTGCTCTTTTTGCCATTGCGACGAACGTCGCTTACTGGCAAGAGTAGAGAGACCCATCGTACGGTCGCTCGTGTGTGTTCGAGAGAGCCACGATACTCACGATTTAACTGCACGCAGAAGAAGCGGGACCATGCGCGACGGCTCCAGTATTTATAATCTCTCGCGAACTGTAGCTGTGCGTGCTGATTGGTCGGTCCGATGTGGAGATGATGGAAAGAAGCTGAGTTCCCCTTATTGCTCCAGTCGCCGCTGAGGAGTTGCTCGCACAGTTCAGAGAATGAACCGACCGTTGCCTTCTGGTCGCGTGACGAGAGAATCTTCTCGTAGCTGAGTTCGCGGCTGAAGTGATATCGCGAGAAAATTGTATCTTAAAACTGTACTTTTTTCGTTTCCTTTTCATTTATATAAATAAAAAAATTTTGAATTATATTATGGTTGCGTTAGCGTCATGAAGGCAGTTTGAGAAGCAGACGAAGTTTTAGCGCCCGCGACATATTTACTTTTATATTGGCGTTGAGATTTTTCATCATACAAAAAAATGCTTACCATTACTTTTGCTATGTTTCTTTTGGCTTATTAGTATGTTTTTAAGCTAAATCATGATTTGCAACAAAAATATTAGTAAAAGAGCAGTTTAATTTTATAATATGGAAGTGTATAATCCACAAATGCTAGAATTACATATTTCTTCTTTAGCTCAAAAAGTGAAAAGACCGTAAAATTAGCCGCATACGGCTGAGAGTAATTTGGAAATTTTATTTCTATCGTCACAGCAGAATTATTCTACATGTTTATCTGGCTAAAGGAATCCAATTATTATTCAAGGCGAGTTTGATGTATTGCATATTATCATGCATGTCAATAAAATAACGTAACATAATAATATAATTATGTTTACCACGAAGTTACCGATTAAAAAACAACTGAGATCAATTAAAGAAGGCAATTTTGTTTACAATGTAAGTATAGATTAAAACACAACTGAGATCAATAAAAAACAGTCAAGTTTATAACTATATTATCTTATTCATAAAACAGTAAACAAAAAATCATTATGTTTAATTGAGGACATAGTCAAATGATTGCTTATTTCAACTTAAATAATATATTGATCAATTACAAACAATTCAAGATACTACGCAACTTGCCATGCCCGTAACATTTTATTCATGGTGTTATTTAATTACAAGTGTAACTTTCTGCATATTTGATTCGTGTGCACAAAGTTAACAAAATAGTAATACATTTTTCTGTATAACGAGAAAAAATCGCCGCCAATTCATTAGCACGTAGCTTCCTCCAAACAAATCTATTGTTCCTTGTTCGTATGTATCGTTTAAGTATATTAATTTAATAATGCATTTCTTTTTCTCTGGATCTTTTTAATAAAATGAATTGCAATTTATATCACAAATAGACCTCATAACCTCATAAAGCCATGAATTTTGTCAAAACATTCTGAGTTTTCTTTAGCGAGTTATAAGGTTTAACAAAAATAATCATTTTCAGTTATACAGGGTATACAGGGTGAGAGACAATGAGTTTGCATTTTAATATCTTTTCAACTAATCATTTTCATAGCTACGAAAAGAACTTAGCCGAGGTAATCAAAAGATCTATTTTTTCCAAAATTTCAATTGTAATGAGGCCTTTCAACGTCCGTAATTGAGACTCAAAAAAATTCATTTTAATCAATTTTGATTTATTACTAAAAAAATAAGTAGTCAAATAAATCACTTGAAATTTTAATGGAATATAGTTTGACACGTAACCCATCAACATATTATTTTCGTGAGGTTACGATGTTTAGTTTAAGAGATATGAATTTTTAAAAAAAAAATCACCTTTTTATTTTATCTGCCGAACGGAGCGGTCAATCCCCAGGACCAAACGGGGAAAAAAAGGTCATTTTATTATCTTTTAAATGCATTTTTGATAAATTGTTTGTGACGATGCAATGATTGAAAAAAAGGAAAATGATGTTTTACGAAAATCGAAAAATGGCCATACCACGGTCACCACGAAATATCACGGTATACACACACGCACATACGGACATTTTCTAAAACCACGTAATTTGAACTTCTAACAACTAAAAACATGTTTCTATGAAGCAATATATTCATAAAATTTTGTGTATTTAAAAAGTCTTCGTGAAAAGTTAATGATATTATTAAATTTGTTATGACGTTGTATAGTATAGGCTTGGCAAGTTACGTAGTATCTTGAGTTGTTTGTAATTGATCAATATACAGGGTGTCCCATTTTAATTTACCACCCCCTAAAACTGGTTAATAATTTGCTCTGAGAAAAAAATGTTTCAAATAAAATTTGTTGGGTTCGAAGGGGGGCATCTTTTGGCTATTCTAGCTGTGACCTTGAACATGACCTTCAAGGTCATTTGAATAAGATTTATCACAAATTCGGGTTCTACTAAAAAAGTAACACTTTTTGTCTTAACCATTTTTTGATCATCAATAGGTAGCTCTCCCTTTAACTGAAAAGAGAATTTGTTCTAGAAATAAGCTGTTTTAGATGAATGTTACTAGCTTCAAACAAAGACAGAGGTATCCTTTGGATCACTTGAAGCAAGACCTTCACGTCCAGCCACTTAAGGCAAGACCCCGTCCAGCCACTTAAGGCAAGACCCCGTCCAACCACTTAAGGCAAGACCCTATCCAGCCACTTAAGGCAAGACCTTAACGTCCAGCCACTTAAGGCAAGACCCCGTCCAACCACTTAAGGCAAGACCCCGTCCAACCACTTAAGGCAAGACCCTATCCAGCCACTTAAGGCAAGACCTTCACGTCCAGCCAAGGCAAGACCCCTTCGTTCAGCTAGTCACGGAAATTTCAACGTCTCAAGTGCTCTATCAATTGCCCATTTTGTTGAATGCACATTTGTATTCTCTGCCGAAAACTTCTTTGGACATCTATTAATGTTTGTGGGGTGAACGCCCGGAATGCTGCAACAATTCTCTCCATCATATTTTGTGCCGTCGTCGGGGCTTCCGCGTAATCTCTCTGCTTCACGGCCCCCCACAGAAAGATGTCCAATGGGGTCAAATCTGGCGATCGCGCAGGGAATTCACAGATTGGACTACCAATTCTAATCCAACTATTTGGGTATGTCGCGTTCAGAAATCTCCTGACAAGTAGTCTACGATGAGCGGGAGCACCATCTTGCTGGAACCACATGTCTCGCCTTATTTCTAGCGGACTGTTTTCTAGAAGAGGTGGAATTTGGTTCTCGAGAATATCTAAATAAAGCTCGCCGTTTAAATTACGGTGATAAAAAATTGGACCCACAACGTATTCCCCAACTATGCCCGCCCAAACATTAATTGACCACCGTCTTTGTGTACGGTGATCTCGCTGCCAATGTGGATTTTCTTCTGCATAATAATGCGCGTTATGAAGATTAACTCCTCCCATATTGTCGAACTTTGCCTCGTCTGTAAAGAGAGTCCGATCAAAGAAAAATGAATCTATGCGCATTCGTGTTTCCGCCCATTGACAGAATCTAAGTCGGCTGGCAGGATCACCAGGCTCAATGGCATGTGTAAGGTGCAAGTGATATGGATGAAATCTAAAATAACGCAATACACGGGAAACTGTTGATCTGGGTACTCCATGCATTCGCTGAACTTGTCGCGTCGAAATATGAGGATCCTCGGCAATTACAGCACGAACCCCAAGCGCAATATGCTCTCTTGGGCCCGTCCGTCGCCTCTTCCTTCTTAAGTTACCTCCTTGAGCTCTTATCGTTAGAAGTTTAATATTCCTCCCACTAGGATGACGAGCGTCCGGATACCTTTCAGCGTACAGCCTCCATGCAGCCTTGTAATTGTCGTGACATTCTCCCAGAATCTTGATCATGTTGACTATCTCTACTGGCGTGTAGTCAGCCATTATCTGTTGTAGGTAGATTTTTTAGACAATATTTAATCTTATTAGAAATAATTTATTATAAGTATTTTTCTGCTCTGAAATTCAGAAAGTCAATGAAAACCTAATGATGAGAAGCTTTGAGGAGCTGTAAGAATTTACAAGCTTTACCAATAGAACGATAACGAAGCAAAAAAATGTCTTCTAGCGAGAAATAAAGCATTTACGAGAAAAATTTTTCTTAAAAAGATGCGTACTTTAACTAATCTTTTTAAGAAAAATTTTTCTTAAAAAGATGCGTACTTTAACAAATTCCCTGCGCGATCGCCAGATTTGACCCCATTGGACATCTTTCTGTGGGGGGCCGTGAAGCAGAGAGATTACGCGGAAGCCCCGACGACGGCACAAAATATGATGGAGAGAATTGTTGCAGCATTCCGGGCGTTCACCCCACAAACATTAATAGATGTCCAAAGAAGTTTTCGGCAGAGAATACAAATGTGCATTCAACAAAATGGGCAATTGATAGAGCACTTGAGACGTTGAAATTTCCGTGACTAGCTGAACGAAGGGGTCTTGCCTTGGCTGGACGTGAAGGTCTTGCCTTAAGTGGCTGGACGGGGTCTTGCCTTAAGTGGCTGGACGTGAAGGTCTTGCTTCAAGTGATCCAAAGGATACCTCTGTCTTTGTTTGTAGCTAGTAACATTCATCTAAAACAGCTTATTTCTAGAACAAATTCTCTTTTCAGTTAAAGGGAGAGCTACCTATTGATGATCAAAAAATGGTTAAGACAAAAAGTGTTACTTTTTTAGTAGAACCCGAATTTGTGATAAATCTTATTCAAATGACCTTGAAGGTCATGTTCAAGGTCACAGCTAGAATAGCCAAAAGATGCCCCCCTTCTAACCCAACAAATTTTATTTGAAACATTTTTTTCTCAGAGCAAATTTTTAACTTCTTTTAAAGGGTGGGGCAATAAGAGATATTAGTAATTTTTTCAACTTTTTTAAAGCCGTTTACAACAAAAATTTAGGATTTTTTCAAAAAATGATTCGGACAAAAAGTGTTTCTCTTTTTTAGTAGAATCCGAATCCGCCATAAAAATATGCACATTTCATATGAAAATTTGGTCTTGACTTTCAAATGACCTTGAAGGTCATGTTCAAGGTCGCAGCTAAAATAGCCAAAAGATGCCCCCCTTCGAACCCAACAAATTTTATTTGAAACATTTTTTTCTCAGAGCAAATTATTAACCAGTTTTAGGGGGTGGTAAATTAAAATGGGACACCCTGTATTATTCAAGTTAAAATAAGCCATCATTTGACTCAGCCCTCAATATTTGAATAAAACATTTATGAATAAGATAATATGTTTATAAACTTGACTGTTTTTTATTGATCTCAGTTGTTTTTTAATCGGTAACTACGTAGTAAACAAAATTATATTATTATGTTACGTTATTTTATTGACATGCACGATAATATGCAATACATCAAACTGGCCTAACATTTTTACTTTGCTTAAAAGTTTTTTTAGAGATTTTATACATATCGTGTTTTGTCCTCTTAGCGTAGTAGTCTGTATCTTTTTATTTTAGCTATCATTCCTGGACTTTTTGTGCATAACTTCTTGTCCGTGTCGCTAGTGTGCACCCACTCCAGTTTTGTCAGTTTACTTCTGCAAGGGTACCCTGCAAAGATACTTCACCCCGGCTTTCTTGTAAATTTCATAGTGAAGAAATCCCTAGACGACTGTTGTCGTCGCACGAGTGTCAACTATAATGGATGACCTTAGTCCGCCGATTTTAAATCAAGGAGCGGCTGATAAGTCTATTGCGCGTACCGAGGCATATGATACTATGTGAGGTCTTGGTGATTTTCAGGAGGCAGCAAGCGACGTCGGCTCTAGCTCATCGCATGGTCAGAACCGCAGCATCCCTCCGACCTATCCTGCGTTTACTGCAACAAGCACTACCAACGTTACTGGTAATACTGCGCAAGTCACACCCGCAAGGTCCTCCAGCAAGCGTCTAATTTCGCCACCGTCGCCTTCATTGCTCTTTCTCAGCACACACGCAACGAGTACCTTGAAGAATCCAGCGGCTCTACCGAATCTCTCGCATCGGTCGTATCGACCGTGTCTTCTCAAGAAGCCATGTCTACGACTGGACTACCAGATGTCGACCTCACAGGCGCACCGTAGTTTGTGCCGACCTTTCCTCGATATCTCGTAACATGGTATACCATGATGATTGTTCGGTAGTTCTCTCAGGCGAATCCATCCAGTTCGAGGCCTCACTCCTGAAGGCTGCTTAGATAAGTTTGTATAACTTACCACGAGTAATCGTGTAGGATAGAACTTCAGTATCTGTCACACAAGAAGGAGACTACGTCATCCAACGTGCGAGAGAAAATGATTTATATTGTAAGTCGCATTACTAGGATAACATAGACAATAAATAATACAAATAGTATATACTAATTACTAATAACTAATAACTAATACGACAACGTTATTCATTTTATATAAAAAGAACTAACTCTGGTACTAGGCCAATAAATCAAAACAAAACAAGTTAGATAAATCCTCTGTTTAATTATTTCAAATTAAAATAAACATTAACGAAATTATAAAATTCCAATAACATCCTACTGCACGACATCGTAAAGGTAAGGTCTATCAGAACACTAATTCAGCACAAGGACCACTAACAAAGTCCGTTCAGACATTGCCGCCTGGACCGAATTTGGCCCGAACAGACAAGTGTCCCACTAGGAACGAGCGCGGACCTCACACCGTCCACGCGCTACGAACAGACACACTAGTGTCCGTATACATAAACACGCGTCCATCTATAATATTCGAGTCACGCGTAATAATTGTTACTCAGTAAATAAGGCTTCCGTGCCAACGGCTAGTTCATCGAAATTAAATAATAATTTGTACTCGCGTAGCCCGTATTCAACATATATATTGAATACGGTCATCACAAAATGGCATCTCTTGTGAGGAACTAGCATTTGTTACTGGAGTAACAATTTATAGAATTTTAAAAAGTTTTAGAGATTTCAAACATCTAAAGGCCTTTTTTTTGAGATATATATTGTAACGCCACACTTTGTGTGTGTTACATAGCAGAGCAGGATGCGATGGTGCAATCACCAGTCCTGCTCATGCTGAGATAGAAAACCTAAACCACAACCCCCCCAACACCTAACCCCTCACATGCTAAATCCTACCTAACTAAAATATATCTACCTAAGCTACCCTATCCCCTCACATGCTACCCTACGCTCTACCCATATCCCCCTTATACCTTCCTTCTTCAATGCCCTGGCAGGCGTGGGGCGTTGGGAGACCAGTCACAATCCAACCTAGTCCCCTGTAAATAGAAAAAGATATTAGTAACTCATCGGAAGAGAGAGAAATAGTTAGTGCAGTGCAACGACACAGACTGACTTACCTCGACTCCTAGGCAGCTCCTGTAAAGAAGAGAACATTAGTACAGACTCACTACGATGAACATAAGGAATTAAACGTACCTGCTATCGCTCAAGAAGTCACCACCGAAGTATGTTGTTTCACTGGACGTCCTGACAGGAGAAGAGAACAGCATGCACCAGACATCCTACAAGCAAAATAGTCACTACACAGAAACTGTCAGAGGCGTACAGTCAACATACATAGGTATCATAACCTATGTATGCACTTATCATATCACAAGTTCCGCCAGCATCCTCGCACACTGTGTCCAGAAACGTCGAGAAGAAGATGGGACGGCCAACTCACGGCACTCGCAACAGGAACAGCTGACTGGTCGTATTTCCACGGCACCAGGAGGAAGCCGCACCGGTACACGCGCACTGCACTACATGTCGTAGGTCATGCTGTAGCAGCAAGCCCGCTCTCGTTCGCTCTCTCTCACTCCCATACCTACAGTCCCTTCCCCGTCACGTGACTGGCCCTCTCAGCGTCTCGACGGCTGTTATGGGAACTACGCAGTCGGACCTCGCCGCTGCCGAATCCCCATAGCCTCGATCACTCTGTTCCCGGATAGTATTGAGAAAACTTCGCATTCAACACTCTGTTTGGAAATAACCCTCGAAGCGCTCGTCTACACTTCGCCCTCGACACCCTCGACAGCATCACATACATAGTTTATACCGAAGCCTTGTGCCATATACCAAGAGCCAACAAGCCACCTTCGAAAAGGGACAGCATCCTCCTGCGAATTGTAAGTTACACCTGATTATTGTGTGTGATACCGCGCGCGAAGTAAACCTTGTATTTATTCACTTGTATTCGTGCTACAAAAGTAGCTGGCACCCAACTAATAGAATTATAGTATATTGTAACAAGTGTAAATATATTAAAGACGCCATTTATTAAATCATTTTACTTTTAATCACTTAATTGATTTCTTTTCTCGCCACCTATAAAAGATATGTTAAAGTCTGCCAGAATGCAGCGCGCATATTCCGAGGCATTGACGGAATATGCGTCATAATATATATATATATACATTTATCAAAATTTCGGCAGATTTATACGCGACAAGATAGGAGATATTGGCGATGCCGGACGTCGAGAAAAGGCTAAAAGCCCTCGATCAATTTTATCGGACTCAGCTAGCCGAACGAGATCTACACTTGATGGACGTGTCATGAAGTGTGGTATATGTGTCACGCAGTGTGGTAGAAGCAGGCAAAACACAGAACATCGCCAGAGCCGTAATGCACATCTCCGATTATGATGGAATAAATATGCTCCTCAAGGAGTTTTTACATGATGTGGACAACGGATTTACACTTGTACCTCCTGATCAAGAACCAGAGTACTTAAGATCTGTGATTTCAAATGAAAGGGTAAGCCAGACAAATGTTAGATGGTAATACCTTTGATACCTTAGAAGAACTGAAGAAATATTTAAAAGATAGTCTAGCACCAACAAAATCTTATGGGTATTATCTCAATGAGATACAGACGGCTACCATGAGACAAGGAGAAAATGTTCACCAATTTTACGGACGCCTGAATACAATGATAAACTCAGCTATCGTAGCCGTAAAAGAAGGACTGACCGCTACACAAGGAGCCGTAGACCAGAGGCCACATCTTGAATTGTTAGCACTGGAGTCCTTTGTAAACGGACTACCGGATGGCTGGCGAACAGGTATAGTGGACTCTGCACCTCAAACTTTTAGAGCTGCCTACAACACAGCTTAAAATTACATAAAGGCTAGAATAAAAATGAGCGGGGACAGTTACGTGCATCCGAGATTACGCTATGTATACTGCAACCCCGATCCAAAACCTCGGGAAAGAGAAAACATCCCAGAATATTTACATTCCACACTTTCAACAAATCGAAATTATGAGAACGAACTCGCGACAGGAATCAAGAAAGTGAATTTTCATGAGGCTACTCATAGGAGAGACGCAGTAGCGTACACCTATGACCCTAACGACACCTACTTTCCAAAGACTGTGATTGAAAATGGGAAGATAAATGCACCACATCAATTGAGTTATTCAGGAGCACCCGAACCGACGGGTCCTATAAGCATCTTGAAACGGACATTAAACCAGTCACGCAGTAGATCAGTGTCACCAGTTCGAGGATATCCTCCGAATACGGAAGATCATCGACAGTATGGACATCCTTACCCACATATGATGAGTCCATGTCCGTATATACCGCCGCATCCGCATTATTATTACCCGCCCGGTAATCGTCCGTTTATGTACGCGTATAATAATCCCTATATGCCGTATCCGATGCAAGGGTACGGCTATCAACAATGGCCGGCCGCTGAAAACCAGTGCTACGACCAAAAGGGAGATAGGAGTAAATCAGCGTCGCCATTTCGAGGAGATAAAACCCATTTAAACTGGGAGGAAGCTTGTCGGAAGGACGCAGCGATGAGCTCATCCGTACAACAGCAGGACGTCCCACGCAAACTATACGACTCACGTCAAGAGTCAAGAGAACGCCGTCAGTAAAATTGATTATTGACCAACTAATAGTACCGGAGGCCCTGTGCATTATTGACACCGTTGCTGAGATTAACGCCGTAAAGTATAGTTCTTTACGGCCAGAAGTGGTGATAGAGCATGATGAATTTGATAGGTGCGACAGGACAGGTGCGAAGCAGCAGAGTTTTAAGACCTTGAAAAAGGCTCTTTGCAAAGCACCGGTATTGGCTTCCGTGGATCTTAACAAGCCGTTTATTTTGACTACTGATGCCAGTGACGGAACCATAGGTGCCGTACTGAGTCAAGGAGAACCGGGCGACGATCATCCGCTGGCGTATATGTCCAGGTCTCTTAACAAGTCTGAACGGAATTATTCTACCACGGAAAAGGAATGTTTAGCAGTGCTCAACGCATTTGAGTACTTTAGAGACTATTTATATGGGAGACCTTTTACCACTTTCTACGGAGATTACGAACCTCTGACGTGGATCGATTCTATAAAAGATCCAATGAGTAGATTAAACCGTTGGAGATTGAGATTAAGAGGGTACTACTATACCTTCCGGTATAAATCCAGTAAATTGAATACAAACGCGGACGCGGACCATCGGACGTTACACTTACAGAGTACAACTATACCGAAATTTCGGACCCACCACCCATACCACTGGGTAACAAATCTACCCTCCCTAGTCTGGTACGTAACGAATCCGTATCATGCAGTACTAGCGGATTTCTTGAGAAACAAGGCATCTAGCAAACAGGACTGGGACAAGGTGGTCCCGTTCGCTATGCACGAGTACAACACATCAGTACGTGCATCAACTGGTTACACCCCGTTCGAGCTAGTATACGGACGGCCAGCCAGAACTCCAAATAGGTTACCTGACGACTATGAGTTAGAAACGTACAACGCTTATATACAACATTTGGCAGAATGATTAAGAGAAATGCAAACAATAGCTCAAGGTAACCTCATTAATTCCAAGTATAAAAACAAACAATATTACGTCAGAAAGGCAAGACCACTAAACATAGAAGTAGGATATGAAGTAAGAATACTCAAGGAGCCTAGATATGGGAAATTAGATAAATATTATAACGGCCAATTCATAGTAAAAGAAATCAGAGATAAAAACAATATGTTAATTGAATCAACAAACGGCAAATTAATAGTAAAACATAAGGATGAACTAGAGAAATTTTATAAATAACCGTCAGTAAAACTCCGTTATCTTTTATTACAGAAAGATGGTCCGAACAATTTCTCTGGCGGTGTTCCTTATGCTTTCATGGTTACCATTCGGCCAAGGCAAGGATGAGGACAGTCCACCCTACTACTACGAGAGAGTAAAATGGAGAATAATAGTCACCTTGGATTTCAGCAAATGGAACGACCCAATAACTTGGAGAGAAAATAAATGTTCAAAATGATTACCACCTGCAACGTTCAGTTAAGTAAACAAGAATGTAATGATTTATTTCAGTTGATAAGTTCAACTTAGCATTAAAAACATTGAAATCACTGCAAGAGGATCTTCACATATTCTTCGCACCGTCGTCAGTTATGTCAGACAACTGGTTTAAATATACCCGTCCCTTAACTAAGCGTTGGGCTCCGTTTGAGTTTATTGGTTGGATTAGCTGACAACACTTCGGAACCATGGACGTAGGAGATAGGGAGCAGCTCAATCAGGACGTGGGCAGATTATATGATAGGACGACCAACGTATTAACTTTAGTAGCCAGTCAGACTCACATAGTAAGATCTAACCTAGAGTCATTGCACGAAAAATGCGACGACGCTCAGAGAACATTGCATGAGCAACACTTACAATTTCTACACGGAAAACAATTTAGCATCCTGGAATGTTGAAGGTTTGGACATTGTAGGAATCCAAAAAGTATCGCATGTACACAGGTCTAAATTTGAATATATTCGCTTCCAATTTGAGATGTATAGACTCCAACAATTTCGGATGTACAACGGTCTCAAAATGGAATCGTGTAGGGTCGTATTCGAATGACAGGGACTCCGAGATTTTCGGTATCGTGGGGATCAGCCCGTTGGACCTCTCAGGCCCCCAAGTCTGGCATCTCGGCGCGGCAGTATTGGGAGAAGGGGAACGGCAAGGTGATATATATATGTTCTATGTATATATACATATAAGTAGTGTCACGGTCGTCCTGCAGAAAAAGTCGACTCTTCAAAGTTTCGCGATAATTTAAAACATTTTTCCTTATGTAAAATTGTGTGCAGATTACGAATACCGACATCCCATAGCTGTAAATATAATGTTTCTTAGCTATACAAGTATTTTAAGTGTAAAACGTCGTATAGTTTGTTATACTTTTTTTCAGTTTTCTTCGTGCGGTTTTATTGGATCACGTTTTACGGAAAAATTCTTTGAACAAAAGATATTTGTTATAAAATTGTTTAAAAAAAAGTCTGTGAGAGCACAACAGTTTGTTAACAATAGGGTCTTAATGTACGCTTATCTACAGCGCATGTATACTTCTCGGCACTTCAAGGCCATATTATAAACAAAGTATTGCACCTGGTAGTTGCAGTATTGAACATTCAAATTGAACTTTAAAGGCATGATAATGATAGTTATAGTAAATATTAACAATATCATTCAATAACAAAAAAGTTTTTCCTGCGTCTTCAAAAATCTTTTTTATTTGTCCAAATACGGGTCCATCATCGGTAACTTTTCTTACAATAATAGATTCTTTAGAGTCTTGCTTTCCACAAATGTTAATACATTTATAATTTGTGGATGGAACCGATTGATGACGTTGAGCTTCTGCATCTATAGTACCAAATGAAATTTCACTTTTGACAGAATCATATTTTTCCTTCAAAAGGCACTGCCGTAATTGGCTTTTAATACAAACAGACCAAGGAACATTTCACTGCTGGTTGAAGTAATTATTGTGTCCTTTAATTGTTTGTTTTTCCTCTCGAATGGCATGCACCAAAAGTGCACCAGCGGCCCAAAATCTCGCATTACATTTGGCATGCATCGTGAAATGCATTTTGGGCTTGAGCTGACCAAATAATTTGATATACATTTCATGATGCTTTCGGATTAAATTCTTGACATAAATTATGTCAGATTCAACGAATCTCGGAGATAGCAAGACGCCTAATATTTTTCTTAAATATAAGTTTATTTTCCAATACTGATTATTTTGTGGGACTAAGTCACCAATAATGGCACCGAGATATCTAGTTAGGCACAAAATCTCAGCAGATGATTGTTTCAATTTTATTTTGTCTTTAAAGGTGTCATTAACTTTCTTTGTTTTTGAATACTCCCTAATTATCAAACAAGGTTTATTAGAACTATCTACATCGCCATAATTAAAATTAGCAATACGATTGTTTAATTTAGCTAATGAAAAATACTTTTGTTCATAAATTAGAATCGTTAAAATTTTCGATATTGTGTAGTTAGCTACACCTTCACAAAAATCGTGCATCAAATCGACGGATTTATTTTCGACTATGTGGTAATTGCGTATACAGTTAAAAAGACAATTCTCTTTAATTCCAGAATCATAGGATTGGGAATCGAAAGAAATCTCGCTCAAATCTTTCTCGTAATCTTCGCGGTTTCTCAAGAGTGTGCTGTATTCTTCAAAGGCACACTCTTTAGATGTCGCTTTGCATATTCGGCAATAACAGAGACTCTTGCCAAAACTTCCGACGAAACCACATGCTGAGTTGAGTCCCAGATTGTCCCCTACGAACAAAATACACTCGAAATAAACGGTCTTTTTCGTTCCATCAATATCTAGTTCTAGTCCGTTGTCACTCAAAGAATTAATATTTGTTATAACTTTATTAAAAACAGCATAATTTCCTAATTCTTTTCTATGCTTAGTATAAAATACAGAAGTTATAAAAATATTGTTTAACTTAACAACTAAATGTTGTGATAGGCAGGGCAAAGAAATGTATACTCCACCTAATGCTTATTCACCCGAGTGGCTACCGAGTGTGTTACCCGATTCAAAATCATCGTAGTATAAAATGATTGGTAAAATTGTTTTGTTTGTTACAGTACCATATTTTTCACGCCAAACTCTACTCTGCATTGAATTAGAAATGACAGTTTTTTCTTCATCAAGTTTACGCATATACGTTTTTATTTGTTGAAACATTTCGGGAATTTCCAATGTACTCTAAGGGTATATGACTAGCTTCAATTACTGATCTAACATCGTTTATTATTTCATAGCCGATATCATATTTTAGTGGCATTTGAAATCCACAATATTTTAACATTTTAAATCGAAGTTGTTCAGATGAAAAATATTCAAAAGGTTTTTTATTTTCATTTAATATTTACAACTTTTTGATGAACGGTTATACAATTTTCAGGAACTTCTAGATCAGTAAACTTCTGCAATATGTTTATAATAACGTAACATCGTGCTATAAATAACGACTCAACATACGTGTATCGTACATTATTTTTAGCATCAGCTTGACATGAATTCGAATGGGACATAAGTGCAAACTTATCCGAAGCAGTGCAAAAAAATATTTTTAATGAAAAATTTCATTGAGCTATATACCTTAACTTTATAGATAAAGACGTCCAAGTAATCTTGATTTGTTAACGTATACCCTTTTCTCGTGACATACTGGTCTGTTGCCTTCAAAATTAATGGTAATAAAATAAGCGCCAATACATCATTTGCTAGAAAATTAATTAAAACGTAACTTACTAATAATAATAAATTTTAAATTATTTAATAATTTTTATTTATTAGCAAGTAAACTTTCGTATACTTAACGAGTTGTATTGATCAAAGGCTTTCTTTACGAGAGATTTATCGCCTTCATTCTCTGCTAAGCTTACAAAGTTATTGGACAGTTCTGACCACTTCAACAACAATGCGTTATTTTTGCCATTATAATTATCATCGAAATCCGCCAAGATCTTCAGGTAAAAATATTAGCAATACAATCTTTTATTGATAAACTATCGTAACATAAAAAGTTAAAAAAGTAATTACTAATTTGTAACCGAAGTCATTTATAAGGCAAGGGTACAAGTCCAAAAGTTGTGATATTCTCTTGTTTTATAATTTCTTTTCTGCCATCTATTAATGACACCCAGTGTTTTATCACCTTATCATCAATTTCAGTCTCTTTTGATAGATTAATACTAGCTTCACCAATGTTGTTCGAGTAATCTAGAAAAAAATCATTTTACGACAAATAAACATAACTTTTTCGATAGAGTGTGCGTGACATGTACTTTTACGCACACTCCGAGTGAGATAAATTGCATTTTTTGCTTACTTTGTTTAGCAGCTTTTACTGTTCCACCAAATATTTTAAGTTCTATGCATCTTTCTCTCAATTTCCGATAAGCACTGTATAAAAATCCTTTTGAAGAAGTTTCACTAGTGTTTGGGGAATATCCTGCCTCCAAAACCTGTCCTTGAAACAATGAACAAATCTCGTTTCGCAGGAATAGAAATCTTTCGCGCTTAATGCTGTAAACCAAAATTTTTTTATAAGTATTTGAAGATGAAATGTATTTACGTAACAGACGATGGAGTTATTAAAAACCATACTCAAAATTGCCATTCATAAATTCATAATCTATCACAAGATCTGCCAATTTATTTCCGTAATTATCAAATTTTTTTAATTTAGATTTGTATTTCTGATCGAAATTGTAAGCAGCTATAACCAGTTTTCCTTTTTGAGACTTATTAAGAAAGTAATAGATTAAATTTTTTTCTTTGTTATTTTGGTCTTGTTTTTGAGAAGAATATAAATATAATTAGATATGTTATTATAATAACATATTGATTATAATATAATGCTTTATCTGTATATCGTCGCTCCCTACAAAGACTAGTAATTGTAATTTTAGATAAATAATAACATTTTTTCATTTTCTATATCTTGTAATAACTTTCATTCTTGATAATTTCATAACTTCACAATTTGTAATTATTTTCAAAAGTTTCAATATTCTTTCAAATTTTTTAATATTTGTTTATATATATTATTATTATCATTATCAAAAGTTATTAAGGGGCCTTTACACCATCATTATATGTTGAATTTATATATGTAGTAAACGAGAAAAAAAAGGGAGTCTTTCCACCGTTGGATTTCTCGAACCACAGCGTTTTTGGGAATAAAAAAAATATGAGGCAATTCTTTATTGTCTCCTTTTTACAATGAAGCAAGCTCAAGACGTTTCTGTTCATAGCTTCTGTTATAAACAATCGCCAAAAATTTTTTTAATTTTCGCCGCCGAGCTGTCAGAAAAACAAACTGAAGTATCGATGTATATATGAGCCTGCATATTTCAATATTTTTCTGACAACTCGGCGGAAAAAATTCAAAAATTTTTTGGCGATTTACAAAAAAATCATGAATTGAAACGTCTTGAGCTCATTTCATCGTAAAGAATTTCCTCATACTCGTATTTTTTTTATTCCCAAAAACGCCGTGTCTCGAGAAATTAAATGGCGGAAAGACCCCCTTGTTTTTCTCGTTTACTATATATATATATATATATATACATTCAACATATAATGTTGGTGTAGAGGCCCCTTAATAAATTGTCAAAAGTTTCAATATTTTTTACGATTATCTCAAAATATTTCAATATATTACATTTTTTCGAAGCTTTTGAACGGTTCTAATTTTTTGCATTTTTTCAATTGTATTATAAATGTAAAAACATACAAATATGACTATTGTAAGTGATATAAAGCTGCAAGTTGAATAACGATTTTGATTTTAAATTTTGAGCTATGCTAGTCTTCGTGGAGATCGACGAAGTAAACATTTTATTATTCAATTTCTCATAGATTTTTCAACAATTTTACTTTACATACCATTTGATGAATTTGTAGCCTTTTTACTATTAACCTGTACAGTTACTGGATCACATGTTAAATTTTGAGAATCTACATTAGCAACTTTTTTAGTTATATCATGGCCTAAATCTTCTGAAGTTTTGCGTTTGCAATTCTGAGATGTATTCTGCGGGGTTGTAGAAAAATCTAAAGTAGCTTCTGGAGTATTATGAACATTACCATCTATTCTTTCATTTGCACGAGGAGGTAACAGATCATATATGTTTTTCTCATATCATGCAAAACAGTTTCATAACAGTAGTATATGGGCCCGGATAGCGAGACGGGGTGTGGCCAAAGTCGGGGGAGGTAGGTGCCACAGTAGTAGTATGTCAACAGTAGCAGTTGTTTATGTAAACAGTAGCTAAATAGGTCAATAACCATGATTTATGACCCCTTTAATGGGGTAATTAGCTACTGTTTTTATAAATAAACAATGATAGATGACCGATATAATTATGTAAATAGCTACTGTTTATGTAACTTAACATATAATAAAACTCAAATATAAACAAGTGTGTTAGTAGGTCGAAAAATTTATGAGCTATTATCTTTTTATGTATATATAAATATTAAACTATATAGGTTTTGACAATGTGCGTCCCTCCCCCCATTGGTGGCGATGGAGGTGGCTGTGGTCTCTCGTCGATGCCAATCGCCCTTCCTCCAAAGCAGTTGGTAAATGTGACATCGTGGTTAGGCAGTAAGATCTTGGTAGGATGTCCAAAATCTTGGTAGAATGTGAAACAGTTGTTGAGATACGCATCCATTGCTTCCATCTGGTCCTTGAGCACTTCCCAGCTGTGTTTGTCGAGTGTCGCATACTTTGCTGGTGATCCGTTGGCACAAAGCTTGAGAACTGCCCTGTAGTAGCCTCCGTAATACTCCAGACCGACCACTGCACGCTTGCAGTTTGATCTGTTGAGCGCGTATGTTGTCGAGTAAAGTAGATTGCAGGTAATCGGCTTGATTTTTGAAGTATCGGCGGTGGAGGACTCCATTGTGACACTTTCTGCCAAGTCTGGCACGACGTCTTAACGAGAAGTGGTGAGTTGTGACTGACGCTGGGAGACTCTGTTCCAAACGTTTTATATAGTTCACTCAACAAAGAGCGTCAATTGCTCTGGTAATATTTACGCCTCATAGAGAAAGGAGGGATCGAGTCTTGTTTATAGTATGATAAATTATAAAAGGCACGTTTCATTATTTATCGATGGAAATTCAACAGAGTTTTTGTTTTGTTTTCATAGAATTAAATTCTCCCGGTCACGTCCGAGTTTGACGGCCACTTGTTTGTATAAACTTCTTGACCAACTTAAATATCTGGTCCTAGATGTACATATATGATTACAAAAGCCTCGGCCTGTTGAGCTCGCACGTGGGAATGCGTTGATTCGACGACGCCGATGACGCAATGCTTTATTTTTCATTCTTTTCACGAGACTTTGATAAAATATAACGATTAACGCGTCATTTTTGTTATAATCTGATATAAAAAGATGTAAATATTTTCGATAGGCCACGGCACATGCGATGAAGAAACATAATGCAATGTTCATAGCTGTCAAAGTAAATTCCGTGTCCATTTTTGTCTATGTAGATGGCAACCCAGTGTGAACCTGGTTGATCGGCCGTGTCGAAATTCGTTACAATGGCTGCAGGTGTGGATAATAATTTTGGTACGTGGTTGGCTGTGCACACGCCAATTGAATCAGCCTTCAATCCTTCGATGGCACGAATTATTTCACACGTATTCATTCTGTTGGCGCAGCTACGTATTGTTCATCGTCCGATTCATCGCTTTTTTCCTTCTCCGCCTCCATTTTAACGCCGTCGACCTCGTCTCTTCCGTGAGCTGATAGCTTTGACTGCGAGCGCTGGCGATCGTAATCTAATAAACCTTGATAAAAAACTTGGCTATTTATATTGTACGGGTCGCGTCGAAATTCAGCATTAACGAGTGAGTGAATCCATCTTCTTATCTGATAGGCTCGACGCATCGCACAAAAATCTTTTTTACCCTCGAATTTTTTGAGGCCGTGCGTGGCACACACCAATACGTTCGGGAATTTCTTTCCGAGTTCGTCAAACGACGGTACGCTTAAATCTTCTAAATTTATGACTCTGCGGGCGACCACAATTCCAGATACCGGGCTTTGCTAAGTTACACAAATTGCGATACAGATGTTTGAGTGAAATGTCCCCATCGTACCACTCTATGCTGTGCACTTCGCGAGAACAATAATTATTCGTTGTTTTGATGCATTAGGTAAATCAACAAAACTGCATGGTGAACGAACTATCCAGTGACCAATGATGCAACTCTGTAGAGATATAGCGGCTACTTCCTTGGGAATAAATTTTTTATTTATATCTCTGAAGCCTTGAATATCGATCACGTAGTCCGCCATAATGATGCTGATGAGATTTCATGTATGTGCGTTAGCAAGCTGTGTATCGCGACTGACTACACTATTCGTGCGTGTCTTATTAAGCTAATCGAGGCGCTGTAATCGAACGTGTGCGCGCGCATTAAGCGCTAAAATCCATTACGATTTGTCTGCTAGAGTCGATTTCCAGAACGTTGTCGTACTCGGTGTAAACTATGCAATTGATCGCTGTGAGAAGCGCTGTCTCGAATCTCACCTCTATGTGTATGCTACCTGAGCGCACGAGATTCCAATGGGTGGCACAGTGTGCCGATAAATCGGGTGTGAGATCGAAAGCTGTCAAAAAGTTCCCCTTGTAATAGTTGTAGCGATTGATGCCGATACCTTCGTTGAGAAAATGTATGCCTGTACCGGTGTAAAGTGTTTGAAAAGTATCTATGTAGAGTTTGTCGTTGCCCATAAAACGCGGTTGCAAAGATTTGTTTGGAATTTTACGCCGTCGACGTAAAGAGAGATATAATTTTTCGAGAAATGTTGAAAATTAAACGGATTTAAGGAGCGATTTCCATTAAATGCTTTATTTTCCACAAAGCCGACGATTATTCTTTTCGGTAATTGACCATGTATAACGTTATCGATCGAATCGCCTAATATTCCCGAGTGAAGAGTTTGTATCTTCACTTCGACTTTATTAATGGCATATTTAGCCGTGGTTTTCGATAACGCTGGCGCGTGTGCTAGTAAAACTCCAGGACTGATTTTCACTCTGCTAACTATGAGCGTGGCTTCTCTGATGCTGAGTTTAAATTTTCCATCGGTGGTCGCGTCCATTAGACAAAATGCGTCCTTGCTTCTGACTAGTCTAACGCGCACTTCCACTCCGTTTATCAGCATCTTATCCTAATTAAAGAGATCGTGATGAATGTGACCCATGATGTCAAAGTATCGTCGACTTTGTGTAAAGTATCTACGATTTTCCAGGCCTTTGTTTACGGGAATCGTTAATTGAGCGGAGCTCATCGCGTTTGCCGCTGCATCGAAAGCACCCAGTGTATCGTCGTACCATGAACTTGCCGCAAGATGAGATTCTTTAGCAGCCGGTGAATAGTAAGGATATGCGTTATTAGGCTGTGAAACAATTTTCTGATTGAAAAAAAACGTCGATCTGATTGAACATGAAATGCAGAAAATTGGCAGACTCGTCCACGGGTACGATTTTTGCTTGAATATGGAGCATTGTGTGAGCCAGATCCAAATAATGTTCGCTTCCGCTCGGCACGACAAACTCCAAGGGTACGTCGACGTCATCGCTGAGAGACGAGACGGGTTTATAATTTAGAAAGCTATTGCTCTCGATAGACGTTTGGTTGGCTGGTAAAGTGAAAAGATCCAGTTCACTGGACATGCACTCGGATGAGTGAGAGTGTAAAAAAGCCATTTTAGGCGTTCACAACTATGTACGTGGTCCAAAAATATCCGTAACGCTTCTCAAAGTTTGAGCAGTCCTCTTTTTAGGTCTCTTCTTCTTTCTCGTTGCGCCAGTGCTGACTCTCTTCTTTCTTCCTGATTATTTACGTTTCTTGCTAGCGATATTACGCGATCCGCGTATCTTTCTCTACGGATGCTTTCGTCGTACTACGCGTGATTTATAACCCGAGCCTTTTATAATGTCGGCTATTTTTTCACCGGCTTCTCTTTTCAAATTTTTTCCAGATTCTTTTACGCGATATTTGAACGCGTCTTTAGAATTTGAGCCGTTGTTCGCAACATCGTCCGAGACGTTGATTCCTGCGCGCACAGCCTCCTTGCCAACAGCTTTGGCTCCGGACGCAATGTACGGAAGGATTTTGTGAAATAAGCCTCCGAGCCAAGCACTTACACCTCGACCTCGCTGATACGTTGAACCGGAGAATACGTGTCTCACCCCGCCACCGCCTATTTGTTCATCCTAGTAGCGTATGTAGTGACTCATTATGTCATTGTTTTCTCTAACGATTACGTTTAAAGTGAAGCGTAATCGTTGACGTTCCGTATTCGAATGGTATTCGCACTCCGCGTTGATCCCTTATATCTATGACGATCGAGCGAAAACTATAATGCAAGAGTGTGATGTAATGAGCTGGTGCAAAATTTCTCACAAAATTGCTGCGAAATTTATATTTCGCAGTGTCTATGGAAACTATTCGCAACAGAGCAGCTTGCGTGTCGCCTACTGTGTGCGGTTCGCATACATCTGTATATACGTATAGCTGGTCGGGTATAGCTCGAGAAAGGGATGCAGGTCTGTTTGCCAAAGCGACAACACTGCCAAGGTTTGACGTGACAAAAGTGCCGTTTTGTCGTCGTATCTCCAAATCTTCGAAGCCAAAAATACGTCTGCGGATGCAATACGGATTGGAAGAGTACCGGCAGTCGTCACTCGCTGCGTTTGAGTATACGCCCAAAGGCCGCGGTAACGTTGTTGGCTGTCTTGTCGCGCAAATCTTCAACCCAGGCCTGTTTACTCAGTACATCCATCACTACTAGCAGGTAGCAGTATCCGTCGTTGTGCTTTCTAATTTGTTTTAATTTCATACTATTTATATAACATTATTTCATGCACAATCTGTTGTTAAAATTATCATATTCGGATTTACTGAGCGTTTACAATTGATGCTTAAATATATTGTGATTGTAAGGTTTATCATCTAATTTCTTCATTTGACAAATGTATTTTCCCAGCATTATTGTGTTTACATATGAGGTAGTGGTTTGGTTAACAATAAGTTTTTCTTTATCGTGTTTCTTTCATTTTTGCTAAAAAAAAAATGTTCTTACTTTTGTTTCCCAACATCTTTCTAATTATAATTTCCCTTCACCAATTTCTTATTATTATTTTTATAGATATCTTTTTTACTGTTTGGTATATTCTAATTTTCCCTTCATTATTTTATATATACTTATATATTTACTAATTACTATTATTCGTTAGGGCCATCAATTTATTTTTCTCTCGATAGGTTCATTTAATATGAAATAATGAATAAAATAATTATAATGATGCGGGATGATATAATTTGATTCGCCTGTCGAAACATATAGCTTACAGTTTTTCTTATCATTTCTTTTTCCTTTTCCCAATATATATATTTTTTTTCTGTATAACATGATATTTCTATAATATAATATAATAATATAATAATTTCAACTAGTTTCCCCATCACCTTGATATAGTTTTAATGCTTAGAATATATACATAAAAAATTTTTTGGAGTCTTTTTTTTCTTTTAAATTACTAACTTATTTAAAATTTGCTCGATGACAACTTCTTATTATTATCCTTTACATGTAGACTTACGACTATGATTTGTAATAATATAATATTGATTCTCTTCACTTTGTTTGTGAAATTACACTGTTAACTTTTCCTTATAATTCTATTTCATGACAATTTAAGCGTATAACTCTACTTGGCTTATTTGTGGTATCGCTTAGCATTTTCATATTCTCTCAATTGATCATAATATAAAATGTGAATTCTTATAATAGTTTGAAATTCTATAGTATTTCTTAGGATATCAGCCTCTAGTTCTCTCAAATTTAAACTATCTTGGCAATTTATTACTTTGGCATAATAATAATATATTTTGGAGTGATAAAAATATAAAATAGAGAGAGAACAGAATTTTGATTTGCTATATAACCTGGCTCTTTAATTAATCGAAACGCGAATACATTAGGGGCTTGTACTGCAATTGATAAGGCGTTGGTCAGGATTTTCATCTCGAGCTCGCATTTGTGCATTAATAAATCATAATACATTTGACTCACTTGTTTCCTAAAATGCCTTTCAACATATACAAATTTGGAGTTTACGTATGTAGTAGTATCTAAGTTTTTTACTGGTTATTTTGTTTCCGATACAAAAGTTTTATCGGCCGGGTTTTCTAATACGAACAGTTTAGGGTGCTCAGTGCGTATAAGGTAATGTCCACATACTTTAAATTCGCCAATGCTCGTGAGAGCAAACACAATCTCTTGTGTTTCGAGCATATAAGTGACTCGATCAGTTTTCTTTTCCTTCGTCCTATTGGCATAACCTTCGTATAGTATGGTATATTTACTGCTCGCGCAACTGTCATCTAGCAAAGGTTCCCAAAAAGTGTATCCTTTTAAGATGTCTCTGCAGTTGATGTCTGTTGATTTGCAGCTAGTGCCAGATCGAAGTTGTATTCTATTAGTAAGTATTTTGTCTCTTATTAGTAAGTATTTCTTGCTTATTTTTAAATCGACATCAGAAAATATCAACCGGTTTTGTATCGTCTGTGATGACGCCGCAACCGATAATTGATAATTGCCTACAATCGTTTTGCATCCTGCCTGTATTTTTAGAATTTCTGTCCTACTAACTAACAAATAATCTTTATTTAATGAAAATATCCATTTTTGTTTTTCCTTAACACGCTCCCAGAATGGTACTTACGTATCTTGATATCTGATGTCACAATTTGCATAATCTGTTTTCCTTGGATGAATATTCGCAACTCGCGTTATTTAATTCTGAGCGTATAGGTCGTTCTTGTCGGCGTAGTATTATTTCTGATGCTGATATGCATTGTGCATATTTTTCTTCGCTCAACTCGTAGGTAGAATTCTCATTTATTCAGATTAACGGTGATTTTGGTTTAATATAGATCGATATACCTCCCGCTGGACTTAATCGTTCTGGAACTGGTAATGAACTTGATCGATAAAGATAATAGGTGTCTTTAGAAATTAGTGAAAATTCTATCGAGATTAGTAATCGACCGTTTATTCTTCCATATTTTATTTCGGATATGTCTCCTAACGAGTCTATGTGGGTTAGATATTTCGGAAGTGGAAAATTATACGAACTGTTTGGGTGTATTGTTTGCTCTATTATTCTTTGAAAATCACTGTACCTCAATATTCCCAGGTATATTTTCTTTGCTTACAAGCTACGCATAGTCTCTATCGCGCCTTGAAATAGCTCTGTATATAAATTTATGTGACGTTCGAGAATTTGTAATAATTTATGACTATGTTCGGTGCGATTAAAGCTTCCTTTGGCCATTAATATTTCCACTTCCTGGTCTAATAAATAGAAGGGATCTTCTATGCTACTTTTTCCTCCGAATCCGTCAAGACTATATCTTACTATGTGAAATTTTTTGTATTCAGGACGATTATAATTATTTTCTAATATTTTGTTCCCGTATATATAGCTGTTGTATGCAATTTTTTCCGTAGCATTCAAATCTTCGGATAGTTCATCTAAATATATCGTAAAGACATTGTTATATTGGTCCATTCTCACAATTCGCTGGTTTAACTCATCTATTTGTTTTTCTAGCTTGGAGCATGATTTACGCGGTGTACAATTTGATTCGGCTAATTTTAATAGCGTCGATAATCGTGTGACATTAAATTGATTATTGTATAAGTTTAAATAGATTATGTAAGTCCAATCATCTTGAATAAATTTTAGTTCGGTTATTCTCTCGAAATATAGGCCGGTGTTATGTTCGATCCTCTCAGCCACTGCGGGAGGTAGTAGCTTCTGGGCTTGTATTATACCGCAGTAGGTCAATAGGAGAAAATAGATTCCTGTGTCCATTGTCGACGTGTACTGAAAGGAAAAGGAGTCCCTTAAAACGTTGAGTGTATGTGTGTTTTGTATGATTTCGACATTTTATTAATCTTGCTAAAGTATCTTATTTTTAATATTTATTCTATTCTATGTTAGATGCATAAAAGCCTTAGTATTTTAAGCAGTGATTATATTAGTTGCTAGTGGTTATCAATATAGCGTTACTGAGCTTGAAATGTACTTTCGTTTGTTAATTTTCCTATATCCCGTTTTCAACCTTCCTTGTATTTCCGTCTATTTCTTACTATCACCATTCCATGATATTCTTTTTCTAATTAGACCCTTTTTAAGAACTGAATTGGGGGTATAAGGATTATTATTTATGTGAACTCATTTGCTTTTCCTTTCCTTGCTATCGTTCCTTTTGTTAGTTTACTTATTATCTTAATTTAAATTTATGATGATAATAATTTAAATAATTTTTATAATACATTTACACTCTGATCTACTGCACGCTCTTTATGCAAATAAAATTTTATCATTTCTTCTGTAATTTGATATACCCTGTTTTGGTAGTACTCGCTGCGGACTTGACAAAGTCGTAGCTCCCCTATAGTGACCTTGAGAGTGCTTCAAGTTCTGGTTTGTAAATGTTCTTAGTATTTTTAATAGTGTCACAGAATTCGATAAATTTTCCTTTCATTGCTTGCTCATACATGACATTTCTGCGTGGTCCAACTAAGAAGCTGTACAATCCCCTTCCGTCCCTTCTATTAATTTCCTCAATTCTCATATTTTCTAAAACTACTCGGCTCTCGTGATATAAGGAGCACAAATATGGTTGTTGATTTAGTGCTGACTGGTCTCCGGGGTGAATATTTCCACGGAGATGGTGTATTAAGGCCATTCTTTTAGTTCACATTTTCTTTGCTTCTACACCTGTCCACTGGTTTAACAGCATTCTTTTTTCTTTTCTATACAGCGGTGTTCCGAGTCCCCACAATAAGGCGAGTGTCTCTTCATTATTGTCTTCCATTGCGCTTTCTACTAGCGTGTGGTCCCCTCTTACCTTTTCTGTAAGCGATGCACCTTGTTGTACTGATAGCACAGCGGTCGTAGCATCGCCTATTCGCGCGGCGAGGCAAATGCAACTTTTACCTTCCTCGTCCATCCGAGAGTGTACGTTAGCACTTTTGTCTATTAAATATCTTGCGATTCCGTGATGTCCTGCTAGTATAGCCACTTGTAGTACCGTCCTTCTATTTTCGGTGAGTTTTTCTCAGCTTCCTCTAGATGCTAAGAGTTGGCGTATTATTGGAATAGCTGTTCTTTGTCGCACGGCTTCGCGTAGAAAACTAAAGGTATTTCCTGCTTGTTCGCTCGGGTTCAGTCCTTTTATTCCTTCAACACTCTCCTTCTTGATGGCGAGTCGCAATGTTGCGACTTCGTCATGAGGTCGTAACCCAGCAGACACTAATGATGGAATTAGATGTAATCTTCTTAATTCTAGGGCTAATATAAAAGGACATCCGCTTCCTACGGGTTTTAAAACTTCTTCCTTAGTCCTTATGATTTCCTCATGTTATATATATTTCCCATTCTTGTTTACCTGTGTATAATTTGCACCGTTCCTTAGCAGACAATTTTCTGCACTAGCGCTTCCAACAAAATGATTTTTACTGACTATTAGATGCGGCTTTCCTGCCCATCCTAATGTCCGCAGACAGTTTCTTTAATATCTTAATATCGACTAACTTAATTTGCATAAGACGCCTTAGACACGGCAAAGTCGAGAAGAAACCAAAGTTAGAGTGACACAAACTTCCCTCGAGGGGTCTGTGATTCCTTAGATTATAGTTGAGATGCCTACGCGAAAAAAGGCTAGAGACGGTATTCTCATTGCGAAGCATCTTGGTATAATTTTTTTTTATTTTTGATTTAATCAATAAATACATAGATAATAATCGATTACTTCTGGTATAATTCTGGTAAGATTGATAGTAATAGATTCTTGATTAACGTGCGAGCCGCTTCCCCTGCTCTTCGTATAATTAACATCCTTGTTTTCCAGAGTTTTCGTTGATAGGTCGACATGATACTCTGTGAATCAATGGGGTAAAATTAGTTTTGCTTAATTAATGGGTAAATTTCCTAATTCTTCTTTCAGTAATTTATAGGTCGAGTAAATTGAGCCTAAAATAATTGTTATATGAAGCTCGGATTAGTTTAATAGTCAATTTCAACATAAATGGTCTCGCATCTTAAATTTTATTATTTGATTGTTCCGAAGCTCGGATTAATTTAATAATTGATTTTGACATTAGTTGTCTCGTGTCATAAAACTTATTATTTATTTGCTCTGTTAGTTCATCTTTCACTGCTAAGAGAAAAATGCACGCTCCGTCGTATCAATGGATCGACGACACATGGCGCACGTTGTCAGGGCTGGGGCGCATTCTATACACGCAACTATGTGACCATACGGTAAGAACGCTGTTCCTAGCTCTTTATTGTAACAAATTTTGCATATGTATAATTCATCTGTCAATTTTTTTTTGGCGGTTGTTGTAGTTGGGATTGTTGGATTTCGTTTTTGTCATTTAATTCTTCCTTAGGTCGCACTTCTACTTCCTTTGGAGGGGAAATTGTACTTTTTTTTGTCTCGATCAATTAAATATTGTTCATTCACAAGGTTTAGAATAATTCTAGTTAATTCATTGTTTATTTCTAGGTGAATTTCTTTTTTTTACATTTATTTAATTCGATATGTATATATTATTTTTCCCCTTAATCTAATCTTAACGAACTACTACATTTAATTTTTTCGTACAGTCATTTTAATTCTAATTCTATTTTCATTTGAGTTCCATGTTTCCTCATGGTTTGGTTGATTTGTCTTATACAATTATAATGGAGACGTTATTCATTTCCTTTTATTCTTTCTTGTGATTATTTCATACGCGTATACGCTGTTATCCGCTTTTATATTTTTTTGGAATACAATTTTCGCATATATTATTTGAAAGCTGGCCTTGATGTTCCTTAAGATAACAATAAGTTGAAAGAGCAAAAATATTTCTTCCGCCATATTTTTCATTTAGATAAATGCACATGGAACATTTTCTCCAAATGGGTAAATGCACTCCACATCGAATGCAGGTTCCATGGTACTTGTGATCGGCGAAACTTATTCCTCCATATGTATATTTTTGTAAATAGTCACCATATGTACGACTTGTCCACTCACGTACTGTATTTTCATTTCGAGCTTGCCATACTTGTTTTTCGGTTTCCCGATAGTCTTCTTCGTTGAGACCATTTTCTATGCGCGTCTTGGCTGCTTTATAATCGTACTTGGCCAATCGTTGTTTGACGACACCGAACTCGGGGTGTTGATTACTATGATTTTCCTCTCTTCTACGCATTCGTTCTAGTAACGTCTTATGACACCGTTGTGTTATAACTCTTCGAATTTCCTTGTTATGAATATATGCATTTTGTGCAGCTTTTTGTGTGGGTGTCACGAATTCGTAATGTTTGCCCGACTTTTCTCTTTTATAGAAGGCTTGCCCCGGGGTTTTCTCTTCTAGCCGTCGTCGATCCTTTTCTAACTCATCGGCGTATGCCCAATATAATGACGCTTCGAATTCTTTCATTTCGGATTCCGTCTTGAATAAGCTCCTGCTATTCTATTTGTCTGTGCTACGACCTTGGTAAGTCCATATAACTGTTAGGATCACTTCCCTTGTTAATTTCCGTGATTGTATAATTTTACGTATGCATACAACTCTTCGATCCTACTCCTGTTTCGATTAATATTCGTTACTTGCCGATGTATTCACTAAGAAGATTAAATCAACTATGATCCGAATTTAATATATTTTCTTCCTCTAGCAGTTCTCGCTGCGTTCGTGGGCGGTGACTTGACTTGGTGCTTGTCATTGGTTGTTTGCTGGCTCTTATGTTTAGACTCATCCTTGAGTTTTGGGTTCTATATTTCCCTCTCTTCTCAACTATGATAAAGTTATATCGCTTATACTTGGACTGACTAAATTATGATTTTTAATTTATTTATTTCGAAGTTAAAATAACATGTAATATTTTTAATTATTAATTGTGGGCTGTTTGGTGTGTTCTCTTTCGCAACTATTATATTTTCTTAAAAGCCTCTTTTATTTATTATCCTGGTAGTACAATATGTTTATAACTAATTCTATTGACATTTTCTGTGAAATTATAATACTTATTTCGATTCTATTGGAGGCTCAATATTCGGTTCAGTGAATGCTGTCTTATGACGATCGTCCGGGTGCAGCGGAAATTGATAAAATCCTGACGCTAAGTCTAAAACCGTAAAATATTTTGAACCGCCAAGTTGATCGAAAATATCTTGTATATTTGGCAAAGGGTAGTTATCCGACAAGGTGATTTCATTTAATTTTCGAAAATTTAATACAATTATATATTCTTTCGCAAATACTAAAGCGGACTATTATAATCTGAGTGGGAGGGAACAATGAGTCCTCCATCTAGAAATTCTTTAATTTTTTCCATTATTGGTTCTCGATGCGCATTGGGGGGACTATATTGCTTGACATTTATAGGATGATTATCAATAGTCGGGATGCGGTGTTGAATTAAATGCGTGGTAGTCAATTTCTCGCCAGGTAAGTGAAAATGTTCGTGATAAATATCGATGAGGTTCTCAAGGGCTTGTCTTATTTCGGGTTCGAGATGGTTGAGCCGTAAGAGTGCCTTGACTCTCTCCGAGTGAGGGACATCGGCATCTATAGAATTTATTAGTAAGACATAGTTGGAGGTCTCATCAGTATACTCGTACATTGGAGTGCTGTTTATAACACACAGTCCTTTTATTTCACCTTCTCGTTTATTATATGGACTTGGGTGATTTTCTAATGAATTTGTCTTTGTATTATATTTACTCCCATCTGTAATTGTTTCTAATGCTTCTTTCATTGCATCGAATTTATATACTTTTGCGCTTTCTTGGTTTTTGTTTAAATTTTTGTACTCATCTGATATTTTGATAAAATCTTCGTAATTATCGTTCAACTGCGTTATTTTTTTAAGTGCCCTTTTAATTACTGAATTCAATTTAATTATTTTAGGATTTGACTTTTTGACCTTTATACTCGAGTTCTTTTTTATTTTCTTCCTCTTGAAAATCACACTTTTATTGCCTGCGTTTGGCCCGTTGCTTATTTCAAACGTCGGGATATCATCATTACTCTCTATTATATCAGTTTCTTCGTCACATGAATTAGACGAACTTACTTCAATTTCGTAAATTTCTTGTAAATTATCGTCTCGAAAACGCACTTTCTTTAAGGGCTTTTGATTTTTCGTAATTGAGCTAAATTCAGTTTTCGATTTTCCTTCATTCTGTGGATTCTCTAACGTCGTACTTTTATTTATGTGCTTTGACTTGTGTTCTTTATAATATTTTCCTCTATTGTACACAAAATCAGGTAAATAGTCTCTTCTGCCTTGCGCAGGTAGTTTTCATTCAATAGCCTCTTAGCCGTGTGACTGTATACATCGTATTACCTCACTTTCATAGCTTATACCCTTGATTTTATTGTAGTCCTTCGTCTGCGTGGCTGTATATGAGCATTCATTATTTTCGGTTACCTCTTCTATAATAATTTTTCCATTAACATTTTTCTGATCTCCTTTTATCTCGAATTTGTCGTCCGTACTTATAGTTTCATTGTCTGTATACGAGCATTCGTTATCTTTATTTTCACATTTTATATAATTATTTTCATTAATTTTGATTCCTTTTATTTTAATTGCATCTCCTTCAATTTTTTCGTCTACAACAAAATTTTCATTTAGTTCCCTTTCGCGCATTGTACTTGTATTATGATCAACACTTTTCTTGTCGAAAAATCGCAAAAATATCAGCTTTTTTTATTTCATTGGCTTCTTTGGTGCCTTCATCGCTCTCCTGGCATGTAAGCGCACAATTTTACTTCATTAATTTTATCAATTATACCTGCGCCTTCATCATCGCTCTCTTGGTGTGTAAGCGCGCAGATCCTTTCCTCAATTAATTTATATATACCAAAAAGTAAGTGCGCATTTCTTATTTTCTTCAATTTCATTGATTATTTCTTTTATTAAAATATCGCCCTCTTGACGTTTCGATGCACATAATTCAACGTTTTCTAAATTTCTACCGAATACTTCATTTTCATTTTCATTTTCATAATATAAATTTGCATTATTCATTTCTCCTTCACAATTATCTTGTGGTTTACATTCTTTTTTAACATCATTTTTCGAGACGTAGTCCCTTTTAAATCGTAATTTTCGTTCGTTTTTTTGTCTTGAACTATATTTTTTGTAATATTTTCTTCAAGCTCGAATCCATAAATTCGCTCGTTCTAGTCGTTTGACTGTGATCCTATTGAATTTCTCCTTCTCCCATTTTCCCTTTGCGGTAAATGTTCGATTCTCTTACCTTGTATTTATTGGGTATCCATATGGTTATAGACTCCGCCCTCTTGTGGCGTGGCCATACTTACGGTTCTAATAGAGTCACTTGTTCTTAAACCCTCTTAAAAATATTTCCTACTTCTGTTTGAGTTTCCGTAAATATGCTTCCGTTATTCGAATATCTATCGCCTCATATCCTGTTCGTCTTCCTACCCTTGTACTTCCTGTGATAGCTTTCGAGAATAATCATTTTCATCGTCTTGCGTAAATTGTAAACTATCGAGAAGTGGAATTTCCACGTTAGCCAGAATTAGATAATTTTGTTTATAACAGATTTTTGCACTTGTCTGTTCGAACGAAAACCTAAAATTTCTGCTTCTTTTATCGGAAAATCATCCTGAACTATGTGAAAATAAATATTTAGCCCGTCGTAATTTACAGTAATTGTTCATAAGGTTTTTATTGATAACGAGGTAATTCCTCTCAAAATAATTATTTCTTACATTAACTCGCCGTGACTCTTTTGTTTTTGAGCGAGAGTCATCTTTCCTTACGTCTTCTTCCGATTCTCCCATATATGCAAAATCTTTCTCTATTTCTATGGCTTTTTCACGCGCGTCTTCTAATGTTAATGGCATACCCATTCTTGCCTGAATTTCCCATCGCAGTCCCCGTATGAAAAATTTTATGCAGTCATTCACAAGATTTTCACCGATATTTCTTTGTTCACGCGATGCTAATTCCCAAACTGAGTTCCGACTCAGCTAAATTTTGTCCGACGGCAACTAAGTCCCGATTCAACTTCTGAGATCGTGATAGTGCAGGTGTCCGGTCCCGCTTAAGATTTTAAGTGCAACTGAGAGATTAGCCCTGACTGAGAGATTAAGTCCGAATGAGTGAGGGCCGACGTTTTGTCCGCGCCCTTATATAGTTCGGGCTCGCGAATTTTCTATAATATTCTCAACGAAAATCCCCAATAGGAGGGGTTAGCTTTTCCATATATGGAGCTAACTATTGTTCGTCTCTGGCTTTTTCTTGCAGCTTATCGTACATCCCCTCCCCCGGATATAGTTCCGTCCTGCTCGGCCCTATGTTTGTACAGGTGGTCGGGCTTCTTTGCGTCGTATGACTTCTCCGGGCTTCTTGTAGTCATCAAAGTAGACATCCACTTTGCCGTGAATATGAAGTCTTACTGTTTGTGGGTAAGGCTGCTTTTCTTGCAATAGATATCGAAAGAGGGACCGTTGTTCGCTTGGGCCCCGTGATGTTCAGGTAAGGCCGTCCGTCGATAATAGGTGGAGCATTGCGTTTCTAGCGTCTGCATCTCCTAAATTGTTCTTTATTTTCCTCGTTGTGGATATGATGTTTATATATATATTTTTTTTTTACATTCGCTATATCGTTGCACTTGCTATGGAACTGTTTCTAGCGACGTTCGATGTGTTCAAGTCTCAGTCTGGGTTTAACTTTCGTGCATTATAATCTTATGACGTATTTGAGTTAGTTATTCTTACTCTTGTTTATATGTATTTTACCGAAATTTGATCACAAGGCATTCCCGTAGAGGTCACAAAATAGAAATAATTATCTTTTCGCATAGATAGTTGCCCTCTAGATTCTCCAAAAAATTGTCCATAACCTTTGAAACATTCATTTGATCATTTATTGATGACTTTACCGGTTTGCAATCGACTTTTTCTACCACACCGTGATTTTCCGTCGCATGGAGATTTTCTAGTAGGACTTCCATTGTTTCGTGTATTAATTTCATTGCACCTGTATCTCCGGTTTCTAATGTCCCGGCCTTCGCCCTAAGCATATACACGTATAAAGTCAAGAGACTTTATCTGAAACCTTTCGCCGGGCATCTTGATAATTTGGTTGGCTTATTTTCCCTGCGTGCTCGGAATCGGATACTTTTCAGTTCGATGGTCTTTATCTTCGCGTATCTCAGTGTTTATCTCTGTATTGTTGCATATGTGCCTAACAGCGCCTACTACATTCTCTACCAGATTGCAAAAGAACGCGTCGGCATTGAGATTAACTCGACCCGGTTTATAAACAATGTCAAATTCATACTCGAACCACTTTAGTATTTCCACCAGCAAAGCGACCGATAGACGGTCAAGACCTTTGAAGTGAAACCAAGGATTAGAAGAGTCAAGACAATAATTGGAGAAGTAGAAGCATCCGTTGTTGGTACAGTAGTGATCGAGGTAGCGGTTAAACTTGGTGAGAGAGCGTTTAGTACAGAGGGGGAATAAATATGAGTAAGGAAGAGGAAATTCGAGAAACATGCTGGAGCCAAAAGCTTGTTTAGCGAGATGATCTGCCATGTCGTTAGCTGATATATAAAGGTGACTGGGAACCCAGGCGAAGCGAACGACATAATTGTTAATGAAAAGGCAGTGAAGAAGGTGTTAAATTTTAAATATGGAGATGTTGGATAAAAGTATGAAGTCACGAAGGTTGGAAATTGCTTAAAGGGTACTGAGAGAGTCTGTGAAGACGGGGTAGTTAGGAAGCTGAGCTGTTCAATGTTTTCGAGTGAGAGATAAATGATAAGAGCTTCAGCGGTAGCGATGGAGGCAAAAGAGGAGATGCGAAATTGGAGATTGAAATTCAGATTGGGACAGTGGATTCTAACGCCGACGTAGGAGCCCTCAGTAGATTTGGAGTCATTAATGTAAAAGGCGACTAATGAGGAGAGAAGATTCTAAAAACATAGAGCAAATTTTTCTGGAAAAGCGCGGGAATCTTTAATTTTACGGCCTTTGCCGATAATTACTTGCGGTTGGAAGATTTGGAGAGGTGAATTAAGGAAGTACCTCCGAGGAGTGAATTTGTTGTTATATTTTTTAAGTGAGTCTAGGAAGTCTAGGCTCGAAGAATAGAAAGTTGGAATAGATTGAGGACCTTTTGGTTATTAAGGATTCGACCTTCGGGTTGTTGAGGATGGAGAGTGTTCTAAAGATGTATTTGGAAGCAAATTTTTTGAGACGAAGAGAGTTTGAGACGCAGAGCGGAGTGCTCTGCGTTAGCCAACTCCTAGTTTTTAAAGATGACACCTATCACGAGGGAGGAGAGCCATGGAGCCATAGTCTATGGCTCCATAGCTCTCTATAGTTCTCATCTTCAACTCAAGATGAAAGATCTGTAGATTTGAAGAAGGGATTAAGGGTTGACTCCCCACCAGGTGCCACAGAGTGAGCGGATGAGGTTGATATACGGAATGCATTTTTGGGTAATGTATTTGATGTGGGAGACAAGAGAGACGTGAGTCGAAGACAACTCGTAGCAATTTAACTTGGGTGGAGGGGTTAATCGTGGAGTTGCAGAATGTGAGAGAAACCTCGGAGGTGTCGGATAGGTTTTTGGAGAACACGATGTGTTTCGTTTTTTCTGGAGCAATAGAAAGACCAAGAGAAAATAAGATGCGATTTTATTGAGGCTATTTTGAAGCATTGAGGTGCAGTGATCTAAATCGGGGGAAGAAGTGAAGAGAACGTCATCATCGGCGAAGCTCAAATATTGGTAATCGGCGTCGACTTTATTTATTTATTTATTTATTTATTTATATCAGCGTTACATAAATTTACAAAGTATATAAGTTCCTGAAACATTTGCGTGTAATACATGAGAAGTGTATTACGCGCATTCGTTTTTTCGTTGTACGCCAAAGAATTAAGCAAAGTACATAAAGATTTAAACGAAGAGGTTTTCCAGATTGAAGAAATTCTGAGAAGCAAAGGTGGGCGTAAAAAAGAATGTCTCGTCAAGTAGAATTATCCAGATAAATTTAATTCTTGGGTTAAGTCGAGTGACGTTGAAAGAATATAAAAAAACGAAGGGCCAATTCTACATTGTTCTGCCGAGTAACAGCAGCATGAATTATTTCGCGGAAAATACTACTACGCATTTTATTACACAGCAACCTCAGCAAATACGTCTTCAAGGTCAATGGCGTGTTGTCCTCACAGAGATTCAAATTCCGCTGACGTCTCTCCACGGATCATCAGTCAAAGACGAAAGATATGTATGAGTGAAGAATATGCCATATAACTCTTTAGATGTTGTTTTGATGGGATCTCCACCGGATGTTTCAATCGAGGAAAATAAAGTGATAGTTGATATTTTAAGCGGAAGTGCATCTTTGATGCACCCTGGAATTTATAAAGATATAGACACATTAGTGGCCTAATTGAACCATTAAGTCTTCATGGAGAATCACTTCGAATTTAAGGTTGAGTATGGAGGTTACGTAACAATCAATAGACTCTGTTCCGAGAGTCCCTGCTCGGATTTGCAACATAAGTTATGTTTGTCCAAAAACTAGAAAAAATTTTGGGTTTTGAGAAGACAAGTCTTTTTTTTGAGAGGAACGACTCAATTGAAGCCAAAAGACCAGCGCATCTCTCTAATGCCTTACCGTCAATGTTAATGATCTATAGCGATATTTGTAAACCATATGTGATAGGAGATGTTCAATCACGAAGGTTAAGATTTTTATCCATAAATACGGATAATTACGTTTATGGCAGCACAGGAATTAAAAGTTTTTCCCCACCGATGTACCTGCCTTTGTTATTCTACTCATTTCAGACCGCGGAAGTTGATATAAGGGATCAATATGGCCAACCAATACCATTTGATTACGGCAAGTAGACGGTAACACTACATTTAAAAAAAATCAGTGTTTTGAAAAAAAATGAAAAAATTGATAGATACGAAGACCATTTTAATACACAAGTTGGATATGGCCACGGGTTGAAATATCACAATGATGAAATGTCGAAAACCATAATTTCGACGGATATTTTCTCGAGGTCAGAATGTAGAAAGGACAAAAGTGTCGAAAATTGTTCTGTCGGATGGACCAAATATCGAAAACATTTTTGCCGAAGGATCAGAATATTAAATGGATCAAAAAAGAATTAAAATTTTTTGATCGAAAAATAATTAAAATTTTTTAATTTCTCAAGTTTAATGATAGCAAGTTTGATTTTTGTAATTGTAAACCTAAGATTTAAAAAAAATAGTTCTAAAAAAATAATAACGTAATATTTGAAATCAACGAAACATTCATATTTTTTCGAAAGCAATTAAATTACTGTTAAACCACAATAAAGATAAATATTTTGTTATAACATTATTTGTTAGTATCTATATATATATATATATATATATATATATATTGTAACGAGCGGCGAGACGCGCACGTCGGCGCGGGAAGCCGAAGCGCGGGAAGGCCGGTAGAGATCTCGCAATTTGAGGGCAATTCGAGACAGTTAACTTTTGACCGCACTCGCGAAGAGTAGTAACTACGCGCGCCAAAAGTTATAGAGATTACAGCAGTAGTAAAGACAGCAGCCCTAGCAGCAACAGCAGCATCGTGAGCAGCAAGAGCAGCAACGAGTGAAGCAACAGCAGCAACGGGAGCAACCGCAGCAACCAAAGCTACTACGGCCCAGGAACACGTCAACCCCTGGCAGGTGCTGGGGGGAGCAGAAACGCTACAGGCGAGACGAGTAGTGTACCTGGTAGTAGAAGCACTACCAGTGGTACGACGTCCTCCCACAATTCGTCTAGAGCGGCCAGTAGTGTATTCGGAAAGTGGCCAGTCCGATTCAACGGCGATGCCAGCATGAGCATCGAGCACTTCATTCAGAAGATGGAGGGAGTGCAGAGATTGAACGACCTTACAGAAGAACAGATGCTAGCTGCACTCCAGGAGGTATTCACGGGTTACGCCTATGAGTGGTTGTTATACCGGGTTGATGAGACGGGAGGATGGACTAGCTGGCAAGAGTTTTGCACGTGTGCCAAGACGTGGTTCGGCAAAACTCAAGGATACCAGCAGAGGCTTCAAGCAGAGGTACAGGCACGCACACAGGGACCAAATGAGTCTATACGCGTGTATATCACAAGCCTGCAAGGTATTATACGCAGGATGGTGCCGAAGCCTAGTGTATCACAGCAGCTTGATGTGATGTACCACAACATGCTGCCTGCTATAAAGAGAATTCTGCAGCAGAAAGACTACACCACTGTGGAACAAATTCTAGAAGCAGCTGCTGAGATAGAAGCCACCATCGAGAGCGAGGCGGTATATAGACCATCTCCACCTCCCGCAGCCTCACTATTGCCGGAATTGGCTTATAAGCCAGATCTCTGTCCTCATAGCTCCAAGGCCAAGGTAGCGGGAAATAAGTCGAGAAGCCCCAACAAACCAAAGACAAACACCTACAAAGACGTAGATTGTTTTAACTGCGGTAAAAAGGCCCATATCGCCAATCCGTTTGAAGGACGAAGAAGGACAAGTGATAGACTTGGTCCATGCCAATCAACTCAAACGATTTTATCCGGCGAGGGCAATATCTCGAGAAGAGGAGACTGTAGCAGGTAATACAGACTGTCCTAGGGATGTTAGAGCAGACACGCGACGGGGACTGCGAGCGAGCGAAGACCACTCTGGAGGCGACCAGAATGGCAATGCGCGTAACGATAGATCGCAGCACAGCGGTGCTCGATGTGTGAGCCCCCCTCAATGTATCACGGAGCGTCAAGCTGATGACGTAGGAGACTCGACCACGTCGCCTCGTAGGTTGCGCGGGCAACGCAACGCTACGCAGCAGATGGGAGGTCCAGTTACAGGGCGGCCAGTAGCCAGGCCGCACGGTAGGACTCGGAGGGCCCAGTACGCGACTCTACCGGTGCCCGCACAGCCGATGAACGAGGCTAGTGCGACAGGCACGGCTAAGAGAAAGCCTGGTCGGCCTAAGGGCTCACGCAACCATGCTAGGTAGACAGAATAATCTGTATTTCTGTTTCAGGATAGATTCTGGAGATTGGGACGGTGTCCTCAGCAGGATGTTTGAGGAGGCTCACCAACCGGCGGACTCCCTCACGGACGAGGAGATCCTCATGGATCTAGACCACCTGTCGGAGGAGGAGGGCCAACTGAGAAGGGACTGGGCAGAGGAGACTCGGGAGGATGAGCTCCTGACGACGCCCCGAGTACCACCATCAGCCAACCACCGGAGGAAGACGGTGAGGCTCCGCCGCGCCGCCTGCGATTCGCAGGCCTGCCCATCTCGGCGCGGTTGGAGTCCGCCCAGCCCATTTACCCAGCACCATCAGCACCTGCTCTGGAGACTACCTCAAGCGAGGTGGAGAAGGAGTGGACTAAGCTACGGCCGGCGATCGAGGAGGCGATCGAGGCGAGCCTGGAGGCTCGCAGGCTGGCACGAAAGGCCTTTAGGCGCTATGATAGCGCCGTGCGCCAGTATGGATCGGCTTTCCAGCAGCGCACGTAAGCCTGGATACGGCTGATCGAGGAGGAGAAGGCGGCGCTCAAGGCCGTCGATCAGTCGCGCCGTCATAGGAGACCTGAGGGCCAAAGAGTGGGCCTAAAGGTAGTGCCCCATCCCGGAGCAATCGCGCGGGCGCGCGAGGAAGCTCGACGGCGGCGTGCTCAAGAGGAGCAGAGCCGCGCAACCCGGGCCCTTAAGGAAGCCGAGGCGGCTTTGGAGAAGGTCCGGGCGTGGAAGGTGCTCGCCGACAAGAACGCGGCCAGAGGCGAAGTTCGCGGAAGGTCCGGCCAGGGGCGTGCAGGCGACCCCGGACTGATGTGCGTTCGGAGAGCACACCACAACCAGAGATGCCTATGCGCTTTGCAGGTGGTGGCTCTGCTCGGCGTGACCGGTCTGGGAATCGGGAGCACGTCTCTCCCGTGAACCGGCGAACGACGCCGGTCGTGCGGCGCAGCAGGTCCCGCACAGGGACGCGGGGACCGTCGGAGAACAGACGTGAGGAACACCCCAGGGAATCGAGGAAGCGCCGAACCAGCCGTTCACGGTCCAGGTCCCAAAGGAGGCGCCGGCGATCCAGCAGCAGGGGGTCAGTTCCGCCACCGCTAGCTCGTCCGCATGGAGTGCGGACGACCAAAAGAAGCTACTTCGTCTGCGGCCACGAGAGGGTGAACCGAGCTTCGCGGTGCCCTAATTATCCTCATACGAGCGCCTCCTTTTATGAATAAATTTTTATTTGTTTATTGTTGTAGATGAGGAGTTTGTCATTTGGCGCCACCCTATCTCTCTATGTATAGTAGAACCAAACTCGGGGCAATATTTTGGTCCTAGGGGGGGGGGGGGGGGGGGGGTGTAAAGAGAGGCGAGACGCGCACGTCGGCGCGGGGAGCCGAAGCGCGGGAAGGCCGGTAGAGATCTCGCAATTTGAGGGAAATTCGAGATAGTTAACTTTTGACCGCACTCGCGAACAGTAGTAACGACGCGCGCCAAAAGTTATAGAGATTACAACAGTAGCAAAGACAGCAGCCCTAGCAGCAATAGCAACATCGTGAGCAGCAAGAGCAGCAACGAGTGCAGCAACAGCAGCAACGGCAGCAACCGCAGCAACCAAAGCTACCACGGCCCAGGAACACGGCAAGGTCGAGCAGGAGACTCCCTGGCCAAAATACAACGAGGATCGTCGCGATAAGAGAAAGTAGGATCTTATTTCCTTTTATTTATGCGCGATCGACTGGCGAGGATTTGGCCCCAGTCGTTGAGCCGGTATATTTTGTGGCCTTCTCGTGACGCGAATATGCGCAATACGGACGACGGATTGCTTACTTGAATAAACGCCTTTTTATTAGAATCGGTAGTGTGTTCATTTTATTGTCTTCCCGATCCCTCTTCCTATTCAAACCGCCGAATACCGCCGCCTCCGCGGGCACTACACAGGAGTGTATTGTATACTGAGCACCGGGGCATCGTCACAGGTAGGCGACCACACGAGCGAGTACAAGGAAAGTGCAGGAGAACTTTGTATTTGTACGGGGTACATAGGCAGATAGCAGCCTAGAAACCACCCCGTTACGATATATTTATATACAAATTATTATCTATTATAACAACAATTAAAAAAAAAAAATTTTTTTTAACATTTTGTTTATTTGACATTTTGATTCCTCGACAAAAAGGTTTTCGACATTTTGTACTTTCGATAAAATGATCTGCGACTAAATGTCCATTCGACAGAAAAGTTTCGACATTATATCTTTTCGATCAAACGGTTTTCGACCTAATGTTCATCGGCCAAATGTTTTTCAACAAATTGGTTCCGACATTTCGTCCGGGTCCGTGATGTACCAAACACTCAACGTACAGTTTTTAGATTTAATGTATCGACAGTTGGACCTGTTAATAATCAAGTGGATGTATCTTTCAATAAAAAACCAGTATCACCATCGAGTAATACTTACGCCTACAGAACATACATCGAAACCTTACTAAACTATGGGCCTGCTGCTAAATCTTTACAATTGACGAGTGTCTTATGGTGTGATGACAAAAGTGCGCAGATGTATAGCTTAGATATGAACACAAAACTGGTACAACGTCGAAAATTTGTATCTGTAGCACAGATAATTGATTTAAAAGGAAACCTTCATTACGATCTATGTAACCAAGGAAAACTGTTGAACAGTGTTGACGTTAGAGTGCGACTTGTAAGATCTCGAGATAGTTTTTGTCTGATGGACGCTTTGCAAACTTTCTCTGTACACATAAAAGAAGTGAGTATATTGTTAGCCCATGTTCAAGCGCTTTCAAAGACAATTGCTAAATACCCGTAAACGGAAAATAATTTTTCTTTTGCTAAATTGATCCCTGTGTAATTTACTTGAAGATAGAATATTGCCTTTTTACCCCCACGGTAGGGAAAAAAATTATATGACGCGAAGTTGAAGGATATTATAATAATCATTTAAAACTTTTTGAATATCATTCAGACTTAGAGATTGTGGTTTATTCTTTAGAAAAACAATTTTGACTACCTAAAACTTTGACATATAATAATTTAAAAATATCAAAATACCAGGTACACAAAGGAACATTATTAGGAATATATTAACCAAAGCTTATGATGAATAATAATTTTTTTTCTGAATTTGTAGAGAAACGCTGATATAATCGTATGTCTATGTGTTAAGTCGGTAAACTTATAACAAATGAATATTTTAAGTTATTTTTTAAAGAGTAAACCCCAATCTCCAAGTCTGAATGATTTTCAAAAAGTTTAAAATTATTATTGTAATACTCTTTAACTTCGCGTCATAAAAATTTTGTTTTCCTGCCCTCAGGGGTGGAAAGGCGGTATCCTATCTTTATGTAAATTACACAGGAATCATTTTAACCCAAAATAAATTATTTTCCGTGCATAGCCTATCTAAATAAGAATTTGTACCATTTTAAGGCATTTCAGCGCATTGTACGTCTTGTGTTTGGAGCTATCGAATACCAGGTGAGCAGTGAGCGTCTTATGTGGTACCATAGTTGCAGTCGCCTTTGAACTGAAATCCTTCGGTGTGAGTTCGGTTCTGCTTAGAGAGCAGATACAGCTTGGACCTCTCTATGTCGACTATGAGAGCGAGTCTGGATGAAGGAGGGCCACCCTACCTGGTAAAGGCTACACCCACCCAGATTTGCTATTGAGGGAAAGGGAGGACGCTCGAAAGCCTTGTGTTTAAATTCTTTCTGGGATCAGTCCTAATCGGGGTGAGGGGGGAGGCTGGCCTGCTAAAAGATGACTTAGTCCTCGACCATGAGTTCGGTTGTGCCCTTAGCCACCGGCCCAGGGGTGGCCTTCTCCTCGGCTGGAGTTACCGAGAGGCGAGTGGCATAAACCACTTTCTCCCTTCGCATTAATAGAGACTCAACGATTTCGTAGGAGAGAATCTTGGACTTGATGCACCCGGGTTGCTTCGGGATGGTTAGCTGTCGCTTCGTCGGAGAAACGACCAAGGCTTTGCGAGGTCGTGGTCGAGCGGCCTTCCTTGCCGCAATCTTCCGGCTAATAATCTGGAGTGCGGGAGAGGTCATAGAAGCTGGATCAGATCTACAAGACGAGCGCCAGAGTACTGTATCCGGGACAGCTGAAGTGCTCGAGCACGTCCACCACTTGCAAGTGCCTGTCAACGTTAATGACGCTGCGTGCTGGTTTTGTAGCGGGCGACACAGGCAGAGAGTGATGGGATATTTAGACATAGAGAAACTTTCTGTGATACTAATAGCGATTGCTATAAGTATTTTACTGTTTCCCGAAATTTAAGCTAGGCAAACTTCTCTAGGTTTTTTAAAAATAATCGAAGTAAGTCTTAAAATAGTTCAATTAATTTAGTGCAAGAAAATTCAATTAAATCTACTGGTTTTGAAACATGAACTTGATCAAGGTGCCCAGTCGTCCTTCGTTAAATTAAAACGCTTCCCTGCAAGAGTACTTATTTCAGGAGTAGGAGGGTATGAACCATTTTTCTGCAAAAACATCATGTACCTCATTCCATGTTTTAATACGAATTTAATATAATTTTGTATATTATCCCGAAAATACCTCATATAATTCGTCCTACAGAGACGCTGTCAAGTGAAAGGATCTAAAAGGGATTACCCTCATAGACCCTCATTTTGGTAGCGCTGGATAAATCATTCTACTTGGTGCACACACACATGCTCATTGAGGAAGGGCTGAGGATAGGAGACCCGACGAACTCGCAATTTTTTTAGCAAGACTGCACTATGTTAAATGGTTTCTGCTACTAGTAAATTGAAGAAAGCCGAAATCCCACGCTTGTGTGTCAATCAACAATCCGAAGATATCGACTTGAATTCTCTGATGATAAATTTTGGGAAATTAAACAACGAACGACTAGCGGTAACTTTTTGACGAAGGAGGAGTTTTAATGCGAGCAACATTACCAGAAGAACATGATGCAGGATTCGTGTGGCCGTTATGACTGTGGCAATCGCCCAGGCTCAATTACTAGTAGATATTGGTGCGCATCTGTCGTTTATGAGAAAAACGTGCACAGACACAATTACAAGGACTTATCATTCGGTTTTTCCCGAAATCGCTCTGTTTTACACATTCTTAAATCAATAATCGTTAAACAGCGAAGAGCGCGCCTAGGTATGCGACTCTAGCAATAAAACGAGTGCTAGCCGCGCGCGCGGTTAGGCAGCGGTGTCCGGCGTTCCCTTCTCCTGGTATGCCGCGCGGACACGCTTGTTTTGGCTTACTCCCTTTACTACCAGCGGCCAGCTGAGGGCAAAGGAGAGGGGATCCCGACAAGAGACACGAGGCATATCTCCCTTTTTCTTTACAACACCCGCGCACTCTCACACGCTCCAAAGGAAAAATAAATCCAAGTTTCAAAGTATTCCGACTTGGGCGTTTTACCCGATTTCCTTTCCTCGCCTACCCGCACTCTAAAATGACTATTTTTCTACCTTAACCGACATTGGGAGATTCCAACTTGGCAGCTATGTTCATGAAAACTTTCACCTATTCAAGTATATCTGTGGTCCGACTGTAAGAACGTAATTTATTGGATAAGTGATTGATGACATTTGAAGCATATTTTAACTTGCCAAGGTGTAGAGTTGAATCTACATGTCAGTTTTAAAACTCTGGCGTCAAATACGCTGGTCCTTTTTGGTTTCAACTATCTGGACTAAGAGGTTATGAATCCTATACAGAATATTTACGTATATTGTTTGTACGATTACAAAGGCTGTTCATTTAGGAACCGTGTGTGAAGGTAAATAACGAAGTTATCTTCTTGCAACAACGTAAACTCAAATTTTGGTTCAATCAAGGTCGAACCCGCGTGAATCGCCGTTGATCCTCGCTTAGTGCCACCATGGCACGGTTCGATTCTCGCCGGTTGATAGTGACTCCATAATCTCATTCAGTCTCTTCTCAAGACGAATATTTTCTGTAAAATGTACAATCATTATTATTCAATATTTTTCTGTCAGAAGTCATTATTACTTCCCTTGTTGATATTCCTAACTCACGCTACTCAATCGAAACTAATGAGATCCTATATGGTCAAACTCCACACGCCTGTGTCGTCAGCTCGGGCGATTATCGTTTTTTGGTAGCGTAGTTTTCGATGTGATTTGACCCAATGGAGTTGCAATAGCGACTACAATAACCGTATTACAACATATAATTCAATTGCTCTTTGAAAATGCCTTCTAAACTCAACTTTCGCTCAATTTTTTAATACACGTGAAATAAAAAATAACTTTATTTATGATCCCCCTTAACGAAACCTTGAGCATACATTAAAATGATTTATACTTTGTATTGCTGTAGAAGTTATACACTGGAAAGCAGTTTTTGTGGATGTGATCAAGGGCCTTTGGCTGGATATCATTTGAACGTCAATCATTTACGAAATATCGGTGATGACATTTGTAAAGCTTTAGCTCTTATTGAAGATTCTCATTTACTGGAAAACAGCAATATGTAAGTATCTCATTCAGTTATAACAAATTTTTTTCAAACATTATTATTATAACTTTTTCTACTTTTTTTGTACAAAAATTATTCTTTATCTATTGCGTAAATTGATTAAGTATTTTAATGCATAAAACTCGGTCAGATACGATTAGATTATTATTTTTTCTATTAAATAGTAATAATAAAAATAAATTACTTACAAGCTAGAGTTCTTTTTTCAGTTTTATTTCTAAAATTATGGATTCAAGATATTATATATGTATCTTATTGAGTCTATTGTGCTCTCTCTCTCTTTCTCTCTCTCTCTCTCTCTCGCTCTCTCTCTCTCTCTCTTTCTTGCATAGCTATGATTGTTAAACTTTGCTCCAAGAGACATATTACACTACCATTTTTTCTTGAGACATTATTTATAAACAAGGTGTCATATAACAAGATGTATATAACAAGGTGATATATATCTGCCATTATATGTTTTATTTTCTTAGATACTTTTATATGTTATATAACGTAATATTCGTAATAATTACACATTAATGATATCGCTTCCTCAACGACTGTTTTAGTGTCCAATGTCGCTCGCCTCCCTTCGATATATTATCGTATTTTGTAAAACGAGACTCTGGTAAAGAATTTCGGCACGTGGCAAAATTTTCCTCTAAAAGAAACCACGAAAAAAATGTTCTTAATTGAAAAAGTAATATTATACTACATGTTTCATTAAGCACTGTTCACAAGATGCCAGGACAATGTACGGCCCAACCGGGCAGAACATTTTTTGATATAATCTTAGAAGCACTAGTTTTGGTATGAATGAAGGAAATTCAATTTAAATGAATAGAAAACATAAAAAAAAACAAGTAAAAAATTTACTTGTTTTAGCTTATTTTACATTATTTTTGACTTGTTTTATTTTTAAAAATTTTTCAGTTCATTTAAATTAAATTTCCTCCATTCATTCCAAAACTAGTGCTTCTAAGAGTATATCAAAAAAATTTCTGTCATCTCACCCAGCATTTAGATTCGTTGTTACAAATATAATTGTTGGAATCTTCTCTAAAAAGATGATAGGGTTAAAAAAAGTCGCACGGACACTATCACTTTATTACTATTTATTTATAAAAATATGTGATGGCGAGCTGTTGACGGCTTGAGAGCCAGTGGTAAAGTAAGAAGGGAAAGAGAGAAAGAAAGCGAACGCTCTCATGAACTTTAGTGCATCTTGATGCCAAGTGGTGGCGTAAGTCTCGGGCACATTACCGTATGTATTAAGTAGTATGTATTAAGTCAAGTAATTATGTATATATCTTCTCATTTCGGTTTCTTGTTATTTTCATGCCCAAAAATACTTTAGGTTCTGCTAAGTCTTTCATCTGAAATGTGGAGGATAATTTTTCTTTTATTTCTGTTAGTTTCGTCTGGTTGTTGCCTGCTAATATGAGGTCGTCTACATTCAGCAGTAACACTACCATCTGATTTTGTAGTCGCCAACGAAATAAACATGGTTCATTTATGTCTTTTTCTAATCCAAGTTCCAAGGTTTAGACTTTGTTAAACAAAAGCTTAAGGAAAATACCTATCCCGACAATTTCATTGATAATTGCATTCAATATCGTGTGAGATATCACAATTTTAGTAATTCAAGTATAAGAATTAATGTACTTAGGTCAGAAATGTCATCTAGATTCCATACCAAGAACAATTATTTTTTACATACTTCTGTAACGGTTGCGTTCCGCTCGCACCGGATTTCGTCAGTCAGGACCAGAATCCGGAGAGGGGAGTGAGGTTAAAAACAACTCTATTTGGTTCAGTTTAATTAGTTTATATATTTAGTAGCTTAATAAGGCGCGTCGTGATTCGCCACCTGTAACACAACCAAACAAAAGTACGCCTTTAAAAAGACTTATCTCTTACAATTACTTCTTAGTGTCTAGACGGTGCTTAATTTCTACGCGGTATGATTACGGCACTTATCATCTATCGGCGCGATCCTTAACATCTAATCGGTGTGACGCTTAACATCTAGTCGTCGCTTAATATCTATTCGTTTCGGTTTACGGTACGTATCGTTTATACGGTACGGTCGCAAGTACGCTTTCGCTTACATATACTTGTACATATTACGCCTAGAGCACGGCGGTTCGGTTATTCCCCCGGTGAAGCACTCAGGAGTGTAATCGCTGTCGCGAAGTCCTCGCGAGAACGTGTGCGCACGATCTTGCGCGGACTCCCGCCGGTTCCCGGTTTCCTCCTACCCTGTATGCGCACAGTAACAGGTGGAACGGAGGAACGTCGGCGTGATGTTGGTGTGTCGGTAGGAGTCCCACAGGGCCTGATTGAGACGTGTGCGCACGACTCAATCCGGTACAGTGGCTGTTTCTCGCGGTTTCCTTTGCCCTGTGTGCGCACAGCGGCAAGTGAAACGGCGGAACGGAGGGGTGTGTGTGTGTGCAGTGTTGTAGACCACAGGATCCGATTGAGACGTGTGCGCACGACTCAACCTGATGCTGGAATCGTTTCTCGCGGTTCCACTTACCCTGTGTGCGCACAGCGGTAAGTGTAACGGTGGAACGGTGGGGCTGTGCGTGTGTGTGCAGAGTCTGGCAGAGACGTGTGCGCACGACTCTGCAAGTCTCTGCAATCAGTTTCTGGCTCCTATTACCCTGTGTGCTCACAGTGGTAACAGTGTGTACGGTGTGCGTGCAGGGTCTGACAGAGACGTGTGCGCACGACTCTGCTAGTCTCTGCAGTCAGATTCGGGTTCTTATTACCCTGTGTGCGCACAGTGGTAATAGGAACGGTAGAAACGGTGTGACGGCGGAGCGGTGTATGTACGGTGTGTGTGCAGAGTCTGACAGAGACGTGTGCGCACGACTCCGCTAGTCTCTGCAGTCAGTTTCGGGTTCCTATTACCCTGTGGTTTCACTGAAAGGGACAATCACTCCGTCCTGCAGCTGAACTCCAGGCAGGTTCCATGACTCGATATCATTAACATTTTTACGGGAACCAAAGAATATAGCCTTAGTTTTGCTGGAGTTCAGCTGCAGACCGGAGCTACCCGCCCAATCAGACTCCAGTCGTGCCGCATCCGCTAGTCGAGACAAACCCTCATGTAATTTATCTTTGGTGGTATGTAGATAAATCTGAAGGTCGTCAGCATAAAATAGGTGTGTTAAAGCGCTATCGTCAAGTATGTTTTGCAGGTCGTTGACATAAAGACTGAACAGCAGGGGGCCCAGGACAGACCCCTGTGGAACACACAGGTTGGTATCCAACCATTCAGAGTTTCCGTGTTTATTAGAGATTACCATTTGGGTGCGTCCCTGTAAATATGATTTTATCCACAGAAAAGCTGCCCGGGAGAAACCCAGCTGTCGCAGTTTGGATAGTAGTCTGGTGGGCGAGATGGTGTCAAGTGCCTTACTGAAGTCAAACAACAGTAATAGCGTAACCCTCTTTTTGTCAACGGCCATGCGTATGTCGTCAGTCAGTTTCAGTAACGCTGTCTGTGTACTATGGTGCTTACGAAAACCTGCCTGGAAGGGATCCAATATATGATTTTTGTTAAGGTACTCAAGTCAAACATTAGTCAAAGTAAGAAACATTAGATGGAATGTTGTTCTTCCTTATTACAATTAACTGCGCTTGCTTCCAGATACTCAGAAAGATTCCCTAAGCAAAGGAGGAGTTAAAAATATGTAAAATAAAATTGCCAATGATAGAAAGAGCCTTAGTGACAACCTCGCAGGGAATGCCGTCAACACCTCTCGCTTGCAAAGAAAAGTAAGCAATAGCCGATAAAATAGTGTCCGTTGCTTCGTTAATATTTTCAAGGGGTGAGGCCGAGATCCCCGCAAAGTGCCCATTCAGCTCCCCAGGTAAGAAACCAAAAAACTCCTCCTCCTTATGCCCAGGCAAGAGGCCGAGATGATGAATTACCTTCCAGATGTTTTTGTTAACATCAAGAGCATCAGTCAGCTGTTGTCTAAGGAAGGATTCACGCTCTTGAGCCAAGCGCATATTGTTACGTCCAGATTACAAATTTAAATTACAAAATCTAACACATTAATACAATTACATGAATTCCTACCTGAATTGATAATCGAACTTCACGATACGTGAAAGTTATAATAATTTAAATGATTAAAAGAGTGAATGATAGGAAATCCCTTCTGGCTATTGCGGACGCGGTTATTGCCTACCGGGGAAGGGAGCCGGATACGAAGTCACTTAAACTATACATTATTTCTTTTTAAATCGACACACGTTTATTTCTATGAAAAGAGAAAAGTACCTTAAGGTGTGAGTGTGCGTGGATGTTTGTATATATGTGTGAAGAGATTCTTGAGTGTCTGCAGCTGTCAATCCTTGGCGCCTTCCAGCCCTGGCTCGGTGGTTCAGGTTACAGCGATGGCTAGATGCACTTAGATGTGACGGCTCGTCCTTTCGATGTGCGTAATGTAGATCGCAGGGAGTCCACTACCTCTGTTGCTTCTTCTTTTCAGCAGGGGGTGATATTCGGAAAAGTGCCGACGGATGCACTTGCTCCACTGAGCGACTAAGTCCGGTATGCTCTCTACTTTTAAACGTACAAGTAGCGAGTAATGTGTGATACTTGTTTGAAGAATGGTCTGGCGACGAGCAGAGTAACGTTCTGCGAGAGATTTCGGATATTACTGACGACTTCTTGCCCTTTGCTCCCGGGCTTTATATACTTGCATATCCCCTTGTTTTTCTCGGGCTAGTGATTTCCATATTGGGTCACCTCACTATTTTGTATTTTCCTCTCTCAATTTTAAGGGAATCGTAGCAGGTCAAGTCATAAACATCATAGTTTATGAGTACCACTTAAGAATTTGTCTCTTTTAGAACTCTCCCGCGGTCTCTCTTTTACTGGAGATCGCACACGTCTTTCCTATGGAATTCCAGATCGTCGAATATTGCGCCTCGGTTTCTTTCTCTCCTCGCTAGTTTTTTCTCATAGTTGTGCTCATTTTTCCGCGGTCGTTTGTCGTCGCATTGCGTGGAAACAGCTCCCCCGTTCTCGTGCTACGTAATTCATGGTTCTCCGTTTAAAAATACGGATACGCGGTTCTTATGAAGTTATCATTGAATCTAAAATATCCCTTAGCGTTTTTATGGCATTTTGAATTTACTGTGTGGTTCGTTGGAATATAGCCTATTTTTGTGACGGTGCCGCTCGCACGTATGAGCGAATCTCTCTCTCTCTCTCCCTGTTTTTCTTCTTGGGTGCCGCTGGTACGTATGAGTGAATCTCTCTCTCTCTCCTGGTTTTTCAGATCCACTTCTTAGGTGCCGCTTGCACTTATGAGTGAATCTCTCGCTCTCTCTCTCCTGCTTTTTTTCAGCTCCACTTCTTGAGTGCTGCGATGACGTGCTAGTGAGTAAGTATGTGCGTGTGTGTGTGTAGATGTGATATGTATAGCAATCGTAGTGTTTTGGATGCGTAATGGAATCGGTGATTACATTACAATATCGACCTCATTAGTGAGCCTGAGGAACTCATTGGGTAGATCTACGCGCCAAGTGCGTTGGATAACGCCTGTGCGTTGCATCACGTTTATCAATAAGGAGCCTCAGCTCAGGTCCAGACCAAGGAGGGTACATTTTAAAGGTGCTAATTCATTAATTACCAATCTTAAATTATTAGTTAAAGTATTTAAAGCACCTTCCAGGTCGGTTTCAAAGGAATTCATGGATGCCTAGTCGCAGCAAGACAAGAAGTCAACAAGAGTAGAAGAACGATACTTTTGTAGTCACGGTATGAAAAAGACCCCCTCACAGGAGTAGGTGTGTAGATGTATAGAGGAGAGGGAGAGAGGGAGAGAGGGAGAGAGGGAGAGAGGGAGGGAGAGAGAGGGGGAGAGAGGGAGAGAGGGAGAGAGGGAGAGAGGGAGAGAGGGAGAGAGGGAGGGAGGGAGAGAGGGAGAGAGGGAGAGAGGGAGAGAGAGGGAGAGGGGGAGGGAGAGGGAGAGGGAGAGGGAGAGGGAGAGGGAGAGGGGGAGGGCGAGGAAGAGGGAGAGGGAGAAAGAGAATAATAACAACGAATCTTCAATAAATTATATTGTATTTCGCCCAACCCCTCCCTACAACGTGGTTGCTACGCAAGCCTCCCACGCGTTGCACAGCCACGCAGGGCCTTCTCGCTCTGGCTATTGCACGTAGACTCGGCGCTCTCCCGGTGCGTAAGCAGCTAGTCAGCAGCTGGCCAAGTTCTCTCTGCGCGCTCTCTCTATCTCCCTCCGCCTCGCACGGCACTGCGCCGACCCGGCGCAGAGCTCGATCGTACAGCCCGCTGCCGCCAGCTGAACTCACTCACTCTATCTCGCTCTCTCTCTCTCTCTCTCTCTCTCTCTCTCTCTCTCTCTCTCTCTCTCTCTCTCTCTCTCTCTCTCTCTCTCTCTCTCTCTCTCTCGTAAACACGCGCGAGCGCCCGACTCGCGTTCGCTCTTTCCTCAGCGCAGCAGTGCGCTGGGTCAAAGCACGACCTGCCGTACGGCGTGTACTCACTCGCCGTCTCTCTCTCTCTCTCTCTCGCTCTCTCTCTCTCTCTCTCTCTCTCTCTCTCTCTCTCTCTCTCTTTCTCTCTCTCTCTGGTGAGTAGTTCAGTTCGTCTATCATTACGCTCCTACTTTCCTGAACTATTTCTGTTGTCTCTGTACCTTCGGGCCTTTTTTATTTTGCAGTAAAGGCATGCCTTTCGATGCCTCCACCTGTCCAGATAATTTTTCTTGAGATGGATGGCTGTTCTCTGGAGTGTTCTTTGATTTTTGTTTGCTGTGTTCCTAACCTTACTTTTTATCGGCCACAAGCCTACGACACCTATGAGTCATGCCGGGAACTCGATGCTCGGATCGTCGATGAAAATGGCGAGCCTCGCACCACTATCAGCTCTCCGAGCAGCGAAGAGGAAAAGGGATGATGACAACAGTGCGATCGTGGAACTAGGTGATGGCGACGATGTTGATACACTTCATGATGTGAGCGCGAAGTCCGCATATGTGCCTGCCTTCTCCGGGAGTCGTCCGGCGTCCGCTCCTGAGCTTACCGTTGGTGAAGTGAATGTGCTCGTTTGTGAAGTGAACGCGAGTTGTGAGGAGCTGCTCACTTTTATTGGTAATGAATAGTTACCTCCGGCGAAATTAAAATTGCAAAACGTGGTTCAGTCTGTTAACGAAGCGATCACCAAAATCTATTGTGGATACGTTAGTAAATTGTCGACCGAGCCACTCGCTGGATCTTGTATTGAAACTTTGTCACGCGCATGCAGCAATATCGAGCGTCTCACGGGGGATCTTGCGGTCAATGGACACGGCACTACGTCCCAGCGAGACCTGTCCTTTGCTGATGTGGTATCTCGCCGTGCTTACGCGTCGTCCGCCAGGGTCTCGCTGAGCCGCGGTAAGGCGTTTCCTATTAACACCTCGGAACAGGTAATGATCGGTCCTATTGATAGCGATGATCCGGCCTTACCCTCTTCTAGGGAAACTAAGACTGCGCTTTGTAAAGTTATCGATCCGGCGAAGCTAAAAATTAATGTACAGCGCGTTTCGAATGGCCCGAACAGTTCCGTGCGTGTCGATGGCAGCTACCTGGCTGCCTTGCATATGTCAGCAAATTTAGCCAAGGCGGGCTTAGAGGTTAAGCTGCAATCTAAAATGAATCCTCGTCTTATTGTTCACGACATCCTAGTGGAGCTTACCTCCGAACACATCGTTACTTTAAGTTTCGTTCTTGCGTCATTGAAATGAAGCCCTCACTTTGACAGAAGCTGCGTAATCGAAAAAGAGTCAATAACGACTGGTCAGGTTGATTGACTCACTTGTACTGACTGGTCAATGGTTCGGTCACTTGACAAAGGAGTGCAGCAAAAGTGCGTGTTGTGGATTTTGTTCCGGTGCCCACGAAAGTAGGACATGCGATACGAGAGGGTCTTTGCGTTGCAACAACTGCTTTAGTGCCAGGTACACGAGCACGGCGCACGCCGCTACCGATCAGGCTAAATGCCCCATCGTGCGTATGCAAATTGAGCAGAAAATGCTATCTATCGACTATTGCGAATCCTGAACTGTTCTTGAATATAGCACACTCCAACGTTCAATCAATTGAGCCCCACCTGCACGACTTCCGTACTGTCGCGCTCAATAACAAATTGCACGTCCTAGGTATAAGTGAGTCGCATTTAAAGCCTACATCTCCGCCCATCGTTGACATTCCGGACTTCAGTCTTTTCCGAGTCGATAAGGTGGGTAAAGGTTGTGGCGGTGTCGCCATTTATGTTCATCAGTCGATCACTGCGAGAGAAATCTGTCGCTCTGCCCAACCACCCACTTACTCTAGGTGGCCAGAGTTCCTCTGTTTGGAGCTTACACTGGAGCCCCGCAAAATTTTCTGCGGTACTATCTACAACCCGCCTAAGGCGGGCTACTGGTCTGATGTCGAAGATGCCTTAATCAATTGCAACGGTGCATATGATTTGTATATACTTATGGGCGATTTTAACATCGACTGTCTCTCTAAATTGTCATCTCGCATGACCTTGGCTGACTCTCTGATGAGCTGCCTTCTTGAGCCGATCCCCTTCGCACCAACACATCACACCGACAACTCGCACACTACTATCGACTATATCTGTGTTCTTTGCCTTGTTTATTAACGACCTAACTCGCGTTCTTCTGCACTGCTCGTATCACCTATACGCCGATAACTTCCTGATTTATCTCAGTGGCAGTATTCACGATGTGAGCCATATCATTGAGAAGGTCAATCAAGCTCTTGCTAGCATCTCTCACTGAGCGTCTGTGAACGGGCTTATCATCAATGCTGCAAAAACGCAAGCTATGTGGGTTGGCTCTCGGGGGTACATAAGCCGGTTGGGCGATCTCACCGTGCCTGATGTAATTCTCGATGGAACTGTCGTTGTCCCAGGCGATTCTCTCAGGGTTCTTGGCGTGATCCTCGACTGTAATTTGTCTTGGCGAGCGCAGTGTAACGTCATCGCTAGAAAAAGCTTCGCCACCCTCGCAAGGCTCCGGAAATGCCGCAATTATTTGCCGACGGATACCCGTTTAATACTCATCAAGAGAAGCTCTTGTCTTCTCGCACTTTGACTATAGCGCAGGTATTTTCTTAGATCTATCAAAAGAACTCGCGACGAAGCTAGGGAGGTGTAAAAATGCGGCTCTGCGCTTTGCTACGATATTTACAAACGGTACGAGATTCTGACATACACAGCAAGACGTGATTACCTGAGTGATTTGTCTCTTGGCAGCGGTTCTGCGCACAAAAACGCCGGATTATCTCGCTATAAATTTTAGATTTATTCCCGAGAATAGGCCGGGATGCAAGAGACGCTCTCTCCTGGATCACGACATTGACAGTTTTGACATGGAGTGTCTCAGACACTCTTTTCGCATTGGCGCATCTTACCTATGGAATAGTCTTCCACACGCTGCGCGGGAGCTATATAGGCACCGTAAATTCAAGAGCAGCCTTTATTCTTACCTTCTCGGGCGTTAAACCTCTTATAGGTGTATGCGTTTGCATGGATTTGATGTTTCTGTATCTTATATAAGCGTATTATTATTTATTATTTTTATTTTTTATTTTTATATATATATATTTTATTGATCTGTTTATTTTTATTTTTTTATATAATTGTGCGACTCTGTCATGTGGGCAGCGAGCCCCGTCTACACTGTTTTTATGTTTAATGACCGACAAACCCTTGTAACTGCCGTTGGTTACCACGGACCTCGTGTCCTTAGCTGCTTAATCAATAAATACTCTACTCTACTCTCTCTCTCTTTCTCTCTCCGTAAGTACAATCAACTGTCATTCACTGCACGTCTCTGTTTTTGTACTGCTTTCTGCCGCTTTTTGCCTTCGGGCATTCTCATTTGCAGTTTGTTGCACGCTCCTTAATGCAACCTTCAAGCTGATGTAAAATTCACTGGAGGCTGCATTTGCTTTTACTACTATTCTGCACCTCAAATTTCATCACTGCAACATAACCTGCAAATCTCCTGGCGCCGTTTTTCTCTGCTTGGCTTGATTTCTATCTCTTCGGGTATACACGTGGTGACACCTCTTGAGTCGACGGAACAACAGCTCCAGCTCCATCAAACACAGGTCGGTACGCTCCACTCTACTTACTCTCCATTACCACCATCTGGCGACAAGTTCTACAAGCTCTTTTACCTGCTCTACCTTATCTCTTACTTTATCAACTGCCAGTAAGTTGCCGGTAAAAATGAGCAATAGCGTGGAGAAGCTCACGGAGCAATATCAAACCATCTGCCATACCTGTGATAAAGCCATCCAGACCAAAGACCCTAAAAAATGTGAAATATGCAATTTCTACTTCCACACAAGGTGCATTTCCTTTCGGTCTGTGATGGTGAGAGCTGTTGCAACGTTTGCGTGCTCAGCCAGTGCTGAAGCACAAATAAGAAGGAGACTTGAGTCTTCTCTCAATGGCAGTAGCACAACATCTAAGGGCGCCAAGAAGAAGACTCAGTCTGCACCACCTTCCACTAATCCCTCGCGTAGTCAATCGCCGATGCGCAATATAGAGTCATCGGCATCGACAATGGAGTCCACCCTCCAAAACATCTTTGCTGCTCTGAGGGAGATCAGTGCCAAGCAGGATAGCGCAGCGGAGGCTCAGAGACTCCTAACGGAGAGGATCTCTGGGCTTGAAGCGAGGTTAGGCCCCCTCGAACAGCGCCTGCAAGCCCTCGATGTACTGCCTCAGCTCCAAACTCGCATGACAGATGCTGAGTCAACCATCACCGAGCTGAAGGCAGAGTTACAACATCTTACATCAGGGCACGCCTCCCTGCTCGCAGCGAATAGCAGCAACATCTCTCCAGCCGCTGATCCCCTCAAGATCACAAATCTACGAAGGGAACTAGCGGCCATCAAGAATCGCCAGGAGCAGAGCAACAACACCGCGGTGGTCATCACAGGACTGAGCTACACCAAAGAGAGCTCACTCAACCTCCTGGCTTTTACAGTGCTTTCTGCCCTTGATTCCGCCCTCATTAAGAGGGATATCGTCGCCACCAGGATCATGGGAAGACTTAACGCTGTCAACAACACCTCGACAGCTGACAGCAGACTTCCACCTATCGCTGTCACTCTGTCTTCCCATGCCCTTGTACGCTCCACCTTGGCGGCGAAAATAAAGAAGGGCAAGCTCCACACATCAGAGCTTAATGCCAATCTACTGGAGGAAGCCAAGGCCTTAGCCCCAGACCATCAGGGTCTCATTAACATCAATGAGCTGCTTCCCCCAGAGATACATAAACTTCGTGTTAGGGCCAGGCTGGAGGCCAGGAGGAGACAAGGGTGCAGATCCTATGTGAGAGACGGGAGAATCTTCATCCGCACTGCTGAAGATAAGGAGCGAGCTACCATCATCACCAGCGATGAAGAACTGTCTAATTTTTTAGCCAGGAGACCCCTGATCAACAGCAGCAGCAACTAAAAACGACACATCTCATTCCACCTACACCACCATCATCTTCATTGTCGCTCACCTCATCTTCATCCGTTTCCAAGGCAACTCTGTCCGACGGTCTAAGGGTCTGCCATTTCAATGCAAACTCCCTAACGGGTCACATTGAGGCGGTAAGGCTCTTCTTGTCCACTCGTCCCCTTTATCACGTGATAGCTGTAACTGAGACCTAACTGGACGTCAAGGTACAAACAATACCTCTACTCGACAACTACATACTTCTCAGACGGGACCGAAACATAAGCGGTGGAGGTGTGGCCCTCTACATACATCTATCACTAACGGCTACTGTTCTGACATCATCTGACGGTAATTGGTTAGGTAAGCCAGGGAAGCCAGAGTATCTCTTCTGCGAGATCTCCGCAAAAGAGGTCTCCCCTATCTTTGTGGGAGTTGTGTATCGTCCACCCCATGTACCATTCATTCAAGGTAATGACTTTATTGAAAAGCTCACGACACACATGCACAATTACTCCACAAAGATAATTATAGGGGATTTCAATGCGGACCAACTCTCTAGATCTGAAGATGCCAAATTCATCAAGGCCTTCGTAGAGGAGAACTCTCTTCAGTCGGTTCCTTATGGTGCAACACATCATAAAAAGGAATCTGACACCTGGCTTGACCTCTGCTTAATAGACGAGCATGATCGCCTGCTGTCGCACTGGAAAACTGACACACCTTTCATAAACGGACATGACCTGATCACGGCCACTCTAGACGTACAGATACCACGCTACGACCCGAAAACTTTTACATACAGAAACTACAGAGCAATCTGTGCCGAGAGACTTAAGGCCTACCTCGGTGCATGTGACTGGTCATCGCTCGCCACTTCATCACTCGACGATTGCATCAACACCCTCAACACCAACCTGACTAACGCCATTACTCATCTCGCTCCATTACGGACAGTGACACCCGGACCGAAGCGTCACCCGTGGTTTACCACGGCTCTTCGTGACCTCTTGAAAGAACGGAACAGACTCTACAGACGGTTTCGCAGGTCACGTCTCCCGCAAGACCTGTATTTTTACTGGATAGCGAGGGATGATGCTCATAGGCAGGTCGAGGACGCCAGGCTGAACTACTATCACAGACGCCTGTCCTCCTTGACCGATGCCGGTGAGATCTGGAGAGAACTTGAGAGACTTGGAATCACCACCTCCAAAGTAAAACCTCCCTCTCGTTTCTCCAGTGAAGACCTCAACGCATATTTCAGCAGCATTTCCAACAACCGACAGGCCCCCAATGTGGAGGAATACATGCAGACCCTGGAGAGTCTGAACATCCCCGAACACTTCTATTTCAGAGAGATAACGGAATCGGACGTTTTATCTGCAGTGATGCTCTTTGACTCCCAGGCCAGGGGTAGTGACGGCATCCCACAGGTTGTCATTCTCAAAGCACTGCCGGTACTCGCTCCATTCTTATGTCGTATTTTCAACCTTTCTTTGAGTGAGTCAAGTTTCCCCTCCGACTGGAAAAAGTCACTGGTGCATGCACTGAATAAAGTCAGCTCGCCAACAGCCTTAACTGACTATCGTCCGATCTCTCTTCTTTGTTTCCTGTCCAAGGCGCTGGAGTGGCTAGTGCACAGACAAACCTCGGAGTATCTTGAGTCAAGACTTTTCCTCGACAACTTACAAACTGGTTTTCGCACTGGCCACAGCACACAGTCCGGCTTAATTAAGCTGACTGATGATGTCAGGCTTGGAATAAACAGAAAGAAGGTAACACTTCTACTTCTTTTTGACTTTAGTAAGGCGTTTGACACAGTGTGTCACGCCAGACTACTCAAAAAGCTAACCTTCTTCGGCTTTTCTAAGCAGGTTATCCGCTGGTTTGCCTCATATCTCACAGGCAGAAAGCAGGCCGTCATTGGTGACAATGACGAACTCTCCACATTTCTACCGCTAAACACGGGAGTACCACAGGGGTCCGTACTGGGACCACTATTATTCGCATTGTACATCAATGACATCGGCCTCTGTTTGGACTCGGACGTATCTCATCTCATCTACGCGGATGACCTGCAAATTTACAGCCAATGCCACCTAGAGGAGCTCGATTCCTGTTCCGAGAGGATGAGCGCTAATGCCGAAAGGATAATGGGCTGGGCTGCGCAAAATCATCTTAAACTGAACGTACTCAAAACTCAGGCGATCGTCCTGGGCTCCTCCTATTATATAAACGCTCTTCCTTCCACCGCTAACACCTACATTAAAATAGGAGAGGCCCAGGTTGAATATCGGTCGACAGTGCGTAGCCTGGGGCTAGTGCTTGATTCTAAACTCACCTGGAAAGAGCACGTTACACAACTGTGTAAACGTGCACACTCTCTCATGTACAGACTATATTTTTTTAGAAAGAGCACTGGCTTCGAGCTGCGCAAGCATCTTGTGCAGGCTTTACTTTTCCCCATCATCGACTACTGTTCATTGGTATACTGTGACCTCTCACAAGAACTTGACACCAAACTACAGAGACTGGTGAACACAGGAATACGTTACATCTATGGTATAAGGAGGGACGAGCACATCGCCCCCTACAGGCGTGAGTTGCAATGGCTCACCACCGCCGGACGTAGAAAGTACTTTACGGCCTGTTTTCTAAGAAAACTATTCAATACTGCTACTCCATCCTACATCTTGGCCTTTTTTGACTTCCACGTTGCACTCCGCCCAGTGAGGGGCGAGGTGACTCCCCTGGACATTCCCGTTTTCGCCACAGAGGCGCTGAGGAATTCATTCCACGTAAGCGCCTCATATCTCTGGAACTCATTACCAGCTCATCTCCGTAACATTGGATCAATACCTCTTTTCAAACGTCAGATCAGGCAACATTACCTTAATCTTGAGAGAATCTAAATAGCCGTCACGAATCCAGCTTACACAATATTTCTCACCCCATGTACAACCATGCATACCACACTCATTCAAAGCACTTCGTCTCACACCATCACTCATACATGCATCCTCATTTTTCATTTTAACTTCTAATTTTTAAGCTATATTTATCTGTAAAAATATTTTTGTAAATACTTCTATATTATATATCTGTTTTTACTCTTTTTTGTATAACATAATGTACAGACAATAAAATCTAATCTAATCTAATCTAATCTAATCTCTCTCTCTGTCTCTCTCTCTCTCTCTCTCTCTCTCTCTCTCTCTCTCTCTCGCACTCGCAAGCCCCGCACTGCTTGCGTACGTCCTCGGTTTCGAATTCGCACTCGAGCTGCGCACGACACACAATAGCAGCAGTAGCTTACCTAATAAGGTATACAGAACGAATGATTATCAACGAGTGCATTCTTATCCCCTGGCTGCCGGTGGAAAATTACGCGCTAGTGTATTATCGACTCGCTCGAAAATAAAAAGCAATCAATCCGGATATGCTATTACGATACGATAAGTAGACCTGTATTCTCTCTCAAATTTTCTCAAGAATTATTACTGCCGCCACGCTGTGCGTGGATTTATTTTACAGGTGGCTGCAAATATACTTTGTGGCCGTCCTGTTGAAACAATTTATTGAAGGAACAACGTTGCACTTTGGCTTTTTCGCTGCTTAAAATTCGGCGGGCCGAGATAACCTCAACTTCTGGCTGTCACCGGAATTTTCCAGCCGTCTCTCTCTCATCTACACCGTCGTCGTCGGGTCTTTTTCTTATCGCCGTCATCATCAACGTCGAGCCAAGGAGAAGATCATCGGGGTGGCGGTTTGCTTGTGGTGCAAGACAGAGAAAATCGTTGAGGTTAGATCTTTTGGGGAGCGCTGCCTCTTCCAGTCGCGGGAAACGCTAGTCATCGGCGCTGTATGAGTGCGAAAAATTTTCGCCACTAGGGCGCAGGTACATCTGCACAGAATTTCTCGTAGGTTGGTTGCACTGTCGACTTCGAGCGTGCGCATCTTTGAACTGAGCGCGGGAATTGTCTTAAGTTTAAATTTAAATTTCGAATTTTCAATTTTTAATTGTGAATTTTCAATTTTGGATTTTGAATTCCGGGTTTTTGGATCTTGAGTTTTATCTTGAACTTTAGGAATTACTTGAGGATCCAACTCGGGGCAAACTTAAGCAGATAAATAAAGTAATAATTAACCAATTATAGCAACAAATTACGGGTGTATTTCTTGAGTCATTTAATTATTAATAATAATTATGGCACCGTTGTCATGTACAAAATACAAGAAAATAAATCGTCCTAATGCTGTTATTCGCAGATGTAACGACTGGGATAAACCATATCATGATATCCGCCATATTTGGTCGGTACTTGATAATAACATGGATGATAATACTGACAATAATACTAGTTACATATGCCAGGAATGCAACGCGATGGGGTTCGTCGGTGAAATCAGGTGCTGCTACTAGTAGCTTAGGTCGCGAAAGACGCATTGTCGGTGCAGACAAAGCAAATAAGAGTCATAATAATAATAACAACAATAATAATAGTAATTTTTTTTTTTTATATAGAGGGGGGGAAGCGCTTGATCGCCAACCTGGATAAACCAGAGTGTGAGACTCCTGCTACGCAGACTACCCACTAAACCCACCGCGACTACCGACTAAACCCACTAAAGCAACGCTGCGACTCCAGGCCGACAAAGATCCACCGAGGAGACACCTCTTCACCTGACCTTAGTCCACCCCGGCACTTACCGTTAGGAATACTTCGGGGTGGGGTCAGCAACACGCCTCGCGGTACCCTCCATTTTCAGCCTCTTATTTACTGGACGTCGGCCCGCTTTTGTCGAAGGACTGCTTCAACGTAGCAGGCCACCTTCGTCCAGTTTTCCTCCCGAGCCAGCATGTGGGGGACGATGCCGTCCGGAGTGAACCAGTCGACATCTTCCCCAAGGCCGGATCGTTCGGCGCTCCACCGTACGCACGTAAAAAACGTGTGCAGGGCGTCGTCTTTGGGGGAGGAGCAGTAGAGACAGTTTTGTCCCTCTGCTCTCCCCATTCTATGCAGGAACGTGCGAAAGTATCCATGTCCGGTCAGCAGCTGGGTAAGGTAAAAGTTCACCTCTCCATGCTTACGTTCCAGCCAGGGTAATAAGCCGTGCCGTCCATCTTCCGCGCGTTTCCTGCTCCCACCTAGACTGCCAAGACTGCCAAGAGCGTCTGCTCTCTGGCTGTCTCCTTGGCTTTCGCTCGTCCCAGGACTTCTTTATTCTGGTGGACGAACTTCCTCTCTTGGGCGAGAAGGTCAATGGGTATGACCCCTGCTACTACCAGCGCTGCCGGTTCCGAGACCGTGCGGTAGGAGCTGGCTACGCGTAATGCGCATCTCCTCTGGACCGCCGCATGGCGCTTGCGCTAGATGTTATGTCGCAGCGCATCGGCCCAGATCTCTGCACCGTAGAGCATTATTGACTAGGCAGTTTGAAGTAACAGGCGTCTCACGCAGGGTCGCGGCCCGTTAATGTTGGCTATAACCCTGCTCAGAGTCACCGTCACCCCGGCCGCCTTGTCAGCCGCCTTGCGGATATTTTCCCCGAAGGTGAGCTTTGTGTCAAGCATCACCCCCAGGTACTTTACGGCTGCTCTAGAGTGCACCGTAGTCTCTCCCACCGTGAACGCCATTTCCTTGGAGATGCGTTTCTTGGTCAGTAACACGATCTCGGTCTTTGCCTCTGCCAGTTGTAGGCCCGCATTGGCCATCCAGCGGCGCACGCGGCACATGACCTGGTCGAGTCGCGTCTGTGCTATTTCCACATTGCGTGCAATTATGGTAACAGCGACGTCATCCGCGTACCCGACCAAGGAGCAGCCCTCTGGCATCTCCAGCCTTAAGAGCCCGTCGTAGGATATGTTCCATAGATCGGGTCCCAGGATGGAGCCCTGAGCCGCTCCTGCGGTCAGTTCTCGCCGTCTTGGACCTTCCGAGGTGTCGTACAGGATGAAGCGATCCTTCAGGTAGTCTCCAATAGTCTGGAGAAGGTACTCTGGTACCTGGAAGTCACGCCCCATAGCCTGTAGCACTTCGGGCCACCGCAAAGAGTTGGAGGCGTTTTTGACGTCCAACGTCACCAGGAGACAGATCGGGCGGGAAAAATGATTCCCGTGTTCCGTGCTCCTGGCCGCCTCCACAACCTCCTGGACTGCTTCGATGGTAGACTTTCCTCTCCGAAAGCCGTGCTGGTTTTCAGAGAGGTCACCGGCAGCTCGCAATGCAGCGTGCAACCGGGGTCTTATGAGCTTCTCCAGGAGTTTACCCGGAGTGTCCAACATGCACAGAGGTCTATACGACGATGCCGCGCCTGTTGGTCCCTTGCCCTTACTTATCAACACCAGTCTCGCCTCCTTCCAGCAGGAATAAAATATCCCCGCCTGGAGGCAGGTGTTGTACATGAAAAGCAAGAGCTCGGGATGGCTCTTCGCTACTTCTTTCAGTACCTCGGTTGGTAACCCATCTGGTCCTGGCGCCTTCTTATTTTTCATCGATTTCACCGCTGAGTCGAGCTCCGCCCGTGTAAAGGGAGGAATCTCGATCTCAAGCGGTGCCCGCGGGTCATCCGGTCGTTTTGGATGTTCTGGAAAAAGGGTACGGACGATTTCGTCTATAGTCGTTGCGCTGATAGGGGCATCCTTGGCGAACGCCCCCACTTTGCGCATGACTATCTTGTAGCCCTTTCCCCAGGGACCGTTGTTAAGATCCTCCCGCAGGTCTTCGATGCACCTCTTTTTGCTGGCCAGTATTGCCCGACCGAGGCACTTTCTCGCCGCTTGATACTGGATGGCCCTCGAGGCGGAGATCGGATCCTGCCTCTTTCGTGCCCTCTTGACTTGGCGTCGTAATCGAAGGCACGTCCGACGCAGTTCCGCTATCTTGTTCGTCCACCAATATGCAGGGCGTCTCCCGCCTGCGACCTTCTTGATAGGTACCGCCCCTTTGCAGGCTCCCTGGATCAGGCGCATGATCGCGCTCACCACCAGATCAGCCCGCTCGGTGACGCTAACCCCGTCTGGTATCTCAACCAAAGTTCGCTGACCACGTTCTAGGGCGGAAGATAGCTTCTCGGTGTCCATCTTCTCGACGTTCCACCTGCGAGTGTGGCTCGGTGGAACCTCCTCGACTGGCTCGTTCCCACGTACGCGGAACGTGATGAACTGGTGATCGCTAGCTGTATAGTCTTCGATCACCTGCCAGTCCCGCACGTGTGCGGCCAAGCGTTCTGAAGCAAACGAAACGTCGATGATGGTCTCCGTGCATCCGGGTCTCCTGAAGGTTGACGTGGAGCCGGTGTTAAGTACCACGAGTCCCAGTCTGAACACCATGTCCATGACTCGTCTTCCCCTGGAGTCCGGATGAGGTTCGCCCCACTCGAGAGCTTTGGCGTTGAAATCTCCGGCCACTATCAGCTCCCCCTCCATTTCTCTGACAGCGTCTTCAAGAGCGTCCAGTTTTTCCTGGAATCGCCCTATCTCCTCGTTGGGAGTGAGGTAGCAGCTAACGTAAGTCACGTCGCCGCTTCTCACCCAAAAGGAAGCCGCTGCTGAATCCATAGCACACCGCTCGGAAGCGGTGTGGATTACAGATCCATATAGCGGCGGTACCCAGGCTATCGCTGTGCCATGCATCCCCTTCTTTGTCTCGGTACTGTTCGCTGACCAGGACTAGTTCGGCGTCTTTCTCGAGACAGATCTGGGTGAGCAGGTCTTGAGCCGTCCTGCTTCTCCGTAGATTTGCCTGGAGAACCTTAGCCATTTCAGTGGGTTCTCTTCAGAGCTTCCCGAAAAGCCCTGCACTCATTTGATGCGGCGTTATGCTTTAATGCGTCGCCAGATCCTCCTGCATCGGCGCAGAGGTAGCACTTGGCATCGGTCGTGCAATCTGCAGCTTTGTGCTGCTGTCCTCTGTACCGATAGCAGCACGTGCTGCGGTCGGGGCCTTTGCAGGTCGAACTCAGGTGCCGGAAACCCAGGCACCTGTAACAGCGCTCGACAACTTGTCGTCGTCGAACTCTGCAGTTGACCCAACCGATTTTAGTGCGGGCTGACTCGAGCAGCTTCCTGGCCTCGACCTCCGTAACGGTGATGATAGCCATTCGCTGCTCGGCCCTATTGGGCTCAGTCAGCCTCACGCTGAAGGGCACCTGCGATGTCAGCGCCGTGACCGCTGCGCTGACCTCTTGGATCGTTGCGCATCAGTCTATGTCTCTGATCTATAATAATAGTAATAGTAGTAACAACGGCGATAACAATAACAATAATAATAAAAAGGTTAGCAATGGCAGTATTAGTATAAATAAGAATATTAATAAAATAAATAAAACAGGAAGTAAGGGTTTGGCGTTGAAAAAGACTGTTAATGTTAAAATTAATAATAACAATAGTAACAATAACACAAATCGTAGCAGTAATAAAATACCACCGACTGCTAATGGGAGTAAAATCAAAAATACTCCTATTGGTTGCAACAGTGGTAGTAATAATAATAATGCTTAAATTAAAGTTACAGATAATGCTATGTCTTTTAAAAGTAATAATAATAGTAATAACAGCTGTAATAGTAATAATAATAATGAATTTGATAATAACGGTGTTATCAATTGCAACTCCAGCAGTATAATCATTAACAACACTGTTAATAACATCGATAATATGAACAATGATGTTACAAGTGCTGAGGTATCCCTTAAGGACAACCTTACAGCCTCAACGCCAGCTGTTGCCTCTAAGAAACCTAACTGCGATAGGAAACAGGTAGCCGGAGATTCGTTGATAGAATTAAGCGCGCTACGTTTTTGCAATTTGCCACCGACCATGCTGGATCTGTTTACATCACAATTTGGTCTACTTGAGACGGCAATGAGTGATCTTAGATCTCTTGTGGAGAGAAAACTCAGTACTGCTAATCAGGGGCTGGCCCAGCGGGTGAGAAATCGTGTATTATTGATACTCTAGTAGATAAAGTGTCGTCACTTAAAAAGATAATTATCGAGCAAAATACTGAGGTTGATGGTTTGCACAATGATCGCCTGCTCTTGCTTCAGGAAAATAGAGTGCTCAAGAAACAATTAAATAACTTAATGCAAAAAAATTGAAAAGATTGTTGATATCACAGCATCAAAGTACAGTGAGGACAGATCATGCTCGGATCATGGTGGCACTACAGAGGACATAGGGGTTCGTTGTACTGATGTTTCCCAAGTATTTGTATCACTCAGAAGCTTGGACACCTCTGCTTATAGTGCGGGCGCTACCGTCGGAGATACTATTTTAAAAAATTCTAGTAATGTCGTAGGCGCCTCTGCGGATAATGACGTTTCTTTAGGCGCCTTCAAAATTTGTAAAAGTCGCCGTCGATCGCGAGGTAGAAACCGAAAAAAGGAGGGTCGCAATCCTTCAAGCGGTCCTTTGACGATTCGGCTGGATGGTGATGAGAACTCTGCGAAAATTATAGTTTCTAGCATATTCGATGGTACGGAGGAGAAGCGTGGTGATGTGGCCCATGCTGTTCTCAGCACCATCTTGCCATCGGTCGCTAGGGCCAATATCGTCTCCACGCGTCTGCTCCGGTCGGAAAGTGTGTGCACAGCAGAGAAGGCTGAACGATAGTCACCGTGGATAGTTATCGCCGCTTATCGAATCGGTTGCTGATGGGAGACATCATGCGTGCGAAGCATCGTTTCACCGCCTAAATACTAGACATACCAACGTTTCGTCTTTGGACCAGGAAACTAGTAATGGCCTGATTCTTGAAAAAATTTGTATAAGTGAATTATTACAGAAGGAACTTTTTCTTCAATTTAGAAGCTTCAAAAGCTTGGCTCATGGACTAGGTTTTAAATATGTGTGGCATAAAGGCGGTCGTTTTATGGTAAAAAGACGAGACGGGGATATTGCTCACGCGTTTAAGACAGCTGCGGACTTGTATGCAATTGCTTCGTCTTATGACAGCGCAACTCGCGCCATTAACCCTGTAAATATAGTGACAGCGGTACAAAACTGTATTTCTGCAAACGATGCAGTATTTTCCTGTGACAAAGCGCGGGATACGGCTAATAATGTTTGACTAGACGGAGAAAAGGCTAAGGGAGCTGAGCTCGAGGGATTTAGGGCTGGTTTCTTGAATGCAACGTCCTTGAATAAACATATGGAAATGTTTCGCCAATTCATTGTAGGTGCTCGTCCCTTCTATCACTTGTTTGGCGTGACTGAATCGCGTTTCGGGCAAAATGTTGATGATGTGTTTGCGCAGGTTGATGGATACTCGGTTCTTCGACAGGATAGGAATACCCAGGGGGATGGAGTGGCCCTTTATATCCATAATAGTTACAAGGCTACTCTGTTATGTTCATCCTCAACAATGACAGATGTTGGTAAACCGGGTATTCCTGAATATCTCATGTGTACAGTACAGAGGGGCCAATTACCCCCTGTTTTTGTTGCTGTAATTTACAGACCACCGGGTATCTCTTTCACAGAGAATTCAGACCTACTCGAAAACTTGAGAATACATGCGGTTGACTTCGATCATCGCATAATAATGGGAGATCTGAACGCAAATGTGTTGTCTGCGTCCCGGGATGCAAATTTCATCAGAGAGCTATCTTCTGAGCTGAATCTTCAGCTTGTAGATCATGGCCGGACTCACCATGTTGCGGATTCTCACACCTGGATTGATGGGATCTTTGTTGATGAGGGTGAGACAATCCTGGATAGGAATAACTTGATGGCGACCTTTCCGAGCAGGCACAACATCATTGACCTAACCATCCCTGCTCCTAGGTCCTCACCTCCTACTTTGAGCTCCTTTTATTTCAGAGATTTTAAATCTGTTAGGCGGGGTGAGCTTCTTTCTCTCCTTGAGACACTTGACTGGTTAACTGTCCTCTGTCCTGCCGAGACATTAGACAGAAAGCTTGAATCTCTGAGCCGAAATGCCGCAGCTGCTATTGATGAACTTGCGCCCTTAAAACAGTTTAAACCGAAGAGGAAGGGTCTCTCGCCATGGATCAACGTCGAGCTTCAAGAACTGTATAATCGACGTGATGCTGTTAGACGTCGGTTTCGTCATACGCGTGACAATCGCCTGTGGACTGAGTTTCAGTCGCTCGCTGCGGAGGCTGAGCTACGCACGGCAGAGGCGCGGGATGTCTTCATTCAGAATAAAATCTCGGAGGCCTTAGATGACGATAAAAGCATCTGGAATGAGCTCCGCAATCTTGGGCTGTTAAGTAGGACTAGAGAGGAATTACATGGCTTTTCACCAGATGAATTGAATACTCATTTTGCGGGCGTTTCCATTTCTCAGTCAGAGCGTGAGGAGGACTTGCATGCTGTTCTTGCAACGGCCAGTGAAGATGGTTTGAAGTTTCGTGATGTAACGTTTTCTGATGTTATTCTGGCTGTTGCACATTTTACATCACAGGCGAAAGGGGTAGACGGTATTCCTCAGGATATCATTGCAAAGTCTCTTCCGGTTCTGGGTCATCATCTTGTTACAATTTTTAACCTTTCTCTGTCAAATGGAGTTTTTCCTGCAGCTTGGAAGAGGGCGCATCTGGTTCCTCTGCTGTGTTTCCTCGCAAAGGCACTTGAGAAGATCGTTTATGATCAAATGTCGGAATACATCGAATCGAAGAAGCTTCTTGATTCCCGTCAGACGGGCTTTCGCCCGTTCCATAGCACGCAGATGGCGCTTCTAAGCTTGACGGAGGATATCAGAGCAGGCATTAACAGCAAGAAGCAGCTACTGACTATTCTTCTGTTGTTTGATTTTAGCACGGCGTTTGACACCATTTCTCCCTCCAAACTCCTCAGCAAGCTGATTAGGTTAGGGTTCTCTAAGTCGGTGGTTCTGTGGATTGGATCATATATCACAGGACGTAACCATCAAGTAGTTACAAAAACAAACGGCGAGTCAGATTGGCTCACTACCAATCTTGGCGCACGACAGGGCTCGGTTTTGGGACCTCTGCTTTTCAGTTTGTATATAAACGATCTTCAGGATGTTTTGGCCAATTTTCAGGGGCCTGAGGGCTCACTATCAGACGGTGTTAGGCACTTGCTTTATGCGGATGACCTCTAAACATATACTCAGGTAGCTAGAGACAATCTTGTGGAGGGTGTGGATCGATTGTCGATGGTGGCGAGAGCTGTGTCGGCGTGGGCGACTAAGAATGCGCTCCGCCTCAACGTTAGCAAAACAAAAGCTGTGATATTTGGTTCGGAGTATAACATTACCAAAATAGAAAGCCTAGAGCTGCCCGGCATTGAGGTTGAAAGTGGCGTTTTCGTTCCATTTGTTGACGTTGTGACTAACCTTGGTGTTGTGATCGACTCGAGAATGACGTGGAAGCCGCAGGTTGATGCGGTTAGTCGTAAAGTAAATAGGGCTTTATATGGTCTCAGATCTTTGAGATCCTTCACAACTGAGGCGCTTCGTAAGCGGTTAGCTAGTGCTCTTGCAATGTCTCATCTGGATTATTGCTCTCTTGTTTACATGGGTATCTCAGGATAGCTTGAGTCTCGACTTCAGAGGCTGCATAATTCTTGTATACGATATATCTGTGGTGTTAGGAAGGACGAGCATATTTGCCGCAACCTTGCTAGCCAGGCTGAGGAAATTCCCAGAACCATATTGGTCCCAGGAATGTAGAAAACCGCTCAGCTCTACCCTGTTAGTGTTGGGTTTGAACTGGGCGGGGGCGCCGCCCTTCATCCACCCACTCGCCCCGGGGTCACGCAATTGACGACGCAACCCCGTATTCTTCGCCTCTGGCCTGGCTATCCTCCGGCTCTCCTCCGCTGGCTATTCGGGCTCACTGCCGAGGCTCGTCTCGCAGCCGGCCGTAAACTTCACGGAGGACTAGCTCTCGAGTTTCGGCAGAAACCCCTTTCAGGCCCCGCAGCATCTGCAGGATCTGCTTCAATGGTTGAAGCTGATGGGCATCTCCCACTGCCTGCTGGCACTGGTTCGCGCTCTCCTCCACCCGGCTCTACCCACCTTCTCCTCCTGGCCCCGTCCTCCGAGCTCACCGCTGATGCGCTGGCTTCTCTCCTCTCTCTCCGAGGACTGGCTACCCTAGCTGCGTTGTTCGACCCCTGTGCTCCCTATACGCAGCTGCACAACGCGGGCAGCCAGCCGTAAGCACCCCATGCCGAGGGCACTCGTGAAGGCCATGGCCGAACTGTCAGCAGTTGAAACAGCTGAAAGAAGCTGGATCTACCGACGGATCGGTCGGAATCGGAGTCAGTCCGCCGAACCACACGCCCCTGAGCTTAATGGCCAGAGTCCTGCGGTTGACGGATCTGTTCCGAACCCTTACACGATCCGACGGGCGATCCCGGGCTTACAGCTCCTCGTGACGCGACCTCTCGGGTACTTCCCTGGGCCGTTGTCTCTCTCTCTCTCTCTCTCTCTCTCTCTCTCTCTCTCTCTCTCTCTCTCTCTCTGCAGCTGATCCACCACCTCTAGCTGCGCTTCTCCCTCTCTTCGCGCTCTCCTCGCTTCACGCCGGCGGGCGTTCCGCGAAGCGATCTGCGCTGTCTACGGGATCTTCTCTTGGGTAGGAGTGGCTGGACGATGATCGTCCCGAGGCCTCTGCTCGTTGTTGCGAGCCGCCTGCTCCGCCAGTTCTCCTCGGTGACAGTCTGCTGCCTCCTCCTGCTGCCGCCGTCTCTCTTCTGCCGCTCTTGCCGCCCTCTTGGCACGATGGCGTCTCTCCTCCTCATCTCCCTGTCCCACCTCCTGCTGGCCTTCTCGGGGGGCATCGGTTGGACTTGGGTTTTCCCTCGCCAGCCCGGGCAACTGGTTGGTTACTGCCTCCGGGTCGCCTGTTCGGTCGGCAGGGGCCCAGTTGGTCCAGTCGATCTCTGCTGTTCCTGGGAACACCCCTCCGAAGAAACCTCGCAGAGGCGCGCCAGCCTCTCCCTCCGATGACTGGCCATTCTCGTCGTAGGCGTGGTAGTCAGCCAGCGTTAGCTGCCGATTCATACCCTTCTTCTTCTTCTTGGTCTTCTTCTTCTTCTTCTTTTCCCCCGCTGGCTGCCAGTCCTCTTCTCACGGTCTCTTCGGCGGACTGGGAGTCCGGTCTTGCCGTTCGCATGCAGGGGAGCTGGCGACCTATCGCTCCAGCTCCTTCTGCGCTTCCCGGCTTTGCACGGCCTCCGCGCTCACCTCCTCTGCTCCGGACGGCGCTCGCCTCTCCGTGCAGGCCTCAGCTGGCGCCGCAGGTGTCGCCATTACAGCTGGCACCGCTGGCGTCGCAGCTACTGCCGATACTCCGGCTCCTCCGCTAATGGCGTGGCGGGTAGCGCCCAGCCGCCGGGGTAGCGCACCTTGCGCCACCGCCTTGCTCAGGCTCTCTATCGCCGCCGTTCTCAGCTGCTCCTCCTCCTCCTCTACTGACTCCAGCCTCGGCTTGCCCGTCGGTTTTCCCGTCGGTTTTCCCGCGGGGCTGAGGCCATGCTCCGCCAGCCACCTGCGCGTATGTCACGCGCGGTTGCGTGCGACTACCTCGTGGCTGGCTCGGCGACGGCGGTTTGGCCGCGCCCTCCTCCTTCCTCTGCTTCATCCTCCCTAAAACAAAAAGAAAACATACATTAACCTATTTTGCTCTCGCACCTCGCGGCGGAATCCAGCGCTTAAGTTCGTTGACGTAAGCTTTGGTCAACCGCCGCGAGAAAATATTCAGGCGTTTCCCACCTGAATAAAATCAGCTCCTCGAATGCTCTGGCCACCGTCTTAGCGTCTGCCTTTCTTCATGGTTTCACCTCTATCCAGCGTGTAAACAGATCTTGAAACACGACCAGATATTTAAACCGATTCTTACTCGGCGGAAACTCCATGAGGTCAGCTGCTACGATGGCCCAGAGCCTCTCGACAACACGCCGTCCCATGAGTCCTTTCATGCCACTCTGCACCGTTTTATATTTCTGGCACTCCTCGCAATATTACACAAAGCGGTGCACACCATCGTACGCTCCTCGCCAGTTATATTCTCGAGCCACTCGGTCATATGTTTTCTCAATTCCCAAGTAACCCGAGGAGGGTGTGCAGTGCGCATCTCTCATCACCCTCTCCTTCTGCTCCTCAGGCACTACCAACCTCCACGCCTCCTCTCGTTGTGTAATCGGGTCGAGCAATGCATCATTACGCCAACGATATAACACACCGTCTTCGATGCGCCAGCCTGGATACTTTCCCGGAAAATTTTCAACATGCTCTCGCAGTTTCAAATATTCTGGGTCGGTAATCTCTTCGAAAGCAGCTACGGCATCTTCGCCGTTGTCCTTATTTCTAGACAGCGCATCAGGAAAGTGATTTAATTCACCTTTCCTATAAATTACCTCAAAGTCACACTGCTGCAGCTCAATCGCCCATCTCGCTAGGCGACCGCTGTGATCTTTCAAATTCTTCAGCCCGATCTTCAGGGGAAAATCAACCATCTCTATATGGTGCTCGGTGAGATGCGTCATCTCCAACGAGGAGCCTTGGTCCTTCAACAGCCTCTCTAATACTTCTTCTACTCGCTTACGCTCCTCATTAATGATCGTGGTTAGGCCTGCACATTCAGCGTAGACAGTGGCTTCCTCTTTGCCAGTTAAATCGGCAAATGGCTACCACTCTTCCTCGCCTGTGCGCCACAAGCCTCTTTCCAGCCGCACGTCGCAATCGAACTTTTTGCAGAAATCCATACCCAGGATTATCGGCTGTTCGAGCGATGGTGCGGCCTTGAATGATATGGCTTGAGCTTCGCCTCCCACATCAAGTATTAGCTCTAATTCCCCGAGGATTTTGTTTAAATATCCCGTGGCGGTGCGTAACATGATGCTACTCTTCTTTAATCGATTTCGAAACCTCTCCGCGATTTCTGGACCAATCAAAGAGAGCGTTGCCCCAGGATCAAGCAGTGCTTGATACACCTGCCCACCAAGACTTATCCTCAGAAAATTCCTATCCTCTGTATTCACTCCCGTATGGACAAGCGATATTCCCGATCAGCTGTTCGAGCTTCGCTTCTGTCCCACCTTTTCCTATCACCTAGCAGTTTCGTGAGTTCCTCCTCTAATTCCCCTAATTCAGCGAATCGAGAGGCCTCTTCTCTCTCCCCTGTCGCGGTATTGCCGAATTCACTTAAAGGATTCGCGAAAGTCACCTGCTTTTTCCCCTTCTCACGCACCGCTTGGCTTCTCGGGGGTGCAGATCTATTTATTTCTGCGCCCCCAGTGTCAAGTAACCCAATAACCCAATAACTTTACTGCGATCGGAGCACGAGAGCACAGTACTCCCCTATCGCCTGCAACCTTGACACGAGACAGTCGCTCCCTGCTCACTCACCCGCTGAGTGCACTATCTCGATGTGTGTCCCTTCAGTCTGCATCGGAAACAGACAATTTCAGGACACTCTGAAGCGCGGTACCCCACTCTGTGGCTCGTTAAACATGCTTCCAAAAACTCACCCTCTCTCATATTAGTCGCCCGCATTGACGACCAGGCTGCCCCTGCACCTGGATTCCCAGCGCGTGGCTGAAACCCAGCACCCTTCTGTCCACGTGCCGAGTTCTGGCTTGGTGAGGCACTCTTACCTTGCGAGTTGCCTCTGACAGTGTTCGACTGCATACTCGCACTCGCAGCCCCCTCTGACTTGGAGTTAGAGGGCGAGACCGTGGCTTTCTTCGCTTTGCCCTTCTTCCCCTTTTTAGAAGCTCCCACGAGCTCCTCTACCTCCTTCTCGGATGCCGCTGCTGCTGCGACTTTCGGCCGAGCAGCACCACCGTTGTATGCCGCGCCGGGAACGTGCATCTTCTCGGCTGACGGGGGTGGTGTGTAGCGGCTATCCAGGTCTCGCTGTTTCTCCCAGCGACGTCCATAACTCTCAAAATCCTCCATACTATCGATGAGCTTATCACCGATAGCTTTGCGGTATTGTACGTCACAGCCGTATCGAGTCGGGAAATTTCCCGAGTGCGAGAGCCAGACTGTTTTCTGTGAAGCGGCGCCGGGCTAGCTTGTAGTACTTTCCTTGGACCACCATCAAAATAACTATCTGTTTCTTGCAAAAAGTCTAGTCCAGTGTCGAAAGGTATTAACTCTTTTGGGTTCACTTCTACGGTTACATCTTGCTTGCTAGAGTTTATGGCCATCATTTTATAAGTGTTGTTTATATTACTAACCATGCCTTCTCCCAAGAATAAATTCTCATTTCCCACATCTATTCTGGGAATGTAGCCTTTCTTCAGGTCAATTTTAATTAAGTTAATTAGATTAGAATCACTTTTCTAGTCTTAGCCTTTATCACATACTTCACTTTATCCGATGTGGTATTTTCTTTGCTGACAATGTTTTTAACACTTCATTCGTTTAAGTTAAATAATGTTGAATGGAACAAAAGTAGGAGGATAACCCTTGGTTTTCAAAATCAAACGGAGACACTTTGTGTCATCGCCGTCCCCAGGACTATCTTCCCTGTTCTCGTTAGCTAGTGTGTCGCCAGCGGCTTACAGGCATCAGCGAGTGGAGAGAACGGGAGGACGACCATAGCCAGCCGGGAGCAACGACCTCTCGGGAGCTTCTGCATCCTCGCCAGCCAGGCGCCGAGAGTGAGAGAGAGAGCGAGAGACCCAGGGCATCTGGGAAGCCAGCGAGCCTGACGGCAGCGGGGCTTCCCGAGCTTCGTGGGAGAGAAGGGAACCTGGGGCTCACCCCCCTCCCCCTTCGAGAGGTAAGAGTTGTCTTCGTTTTTATGTGAAATCTCCGGCGCGAGCAAGCGTGCCGTTGGAAACTCGTATGTGCATGTGAGAGAGAGAGAGAGAGAGAGAGAGAGAGAGAGAGAGAGAGAGAGAGAGCGGAAAACTGAGCCACTCCGCGTCAGTTCCCTTTGCCTCCCGTCGGCAATTGCTCAGCCGATCTGTAAATTCTTCCGCATCTTCACTACGGCCTTTCCCTGTGAACTTGAAGTCCCAATCCTTAAGCCTCTTGGTGATACGGGCCGTGTTGGCCATCATGGCCATCACGGCGAGAGTGTGCAGAGCTCGCCTTGCTTGTCGCGCGGCTCGAGACACGCTCGAACTCGCTCTCACTGCTAAGGAGGCTCACGCTTTCTCTCGGGCTTCTACCACGCGAGACCTTCACGTTCACATCCCTCTTTATTCTCTCACTCTCTCTTGCCCTCTTTGCGCGACCTACTCCTCTCGCAGTGGTAAGCCGTTGGCTTTTCAGCCTCAGCTCATCCTCTCCGTGAAGGATGGACTGCCCAACCTCTATGCGCGCTACGCGTTAAGCTTTTGCCCTAGCAGCCTCTCGCACCTGCTCTAGGCGACGTTGCTGCTCTCTCTCGGCCTCTCGCTCTTCGCGCTCTATGCGAAGCTATTTGAGCGTCTCATTATACACGCGCTCGCCCTCGGAAGAGAGTTCTACGTTGAAAACTCTTTCCCTGGCTTGCTCGTAGGTCATTCCGCTCGCGCGGTATTCTCCTATCCGAGCAACGCGAGCGGCGAACAACTCGTTCGCCGCACTCTGACGCTCAGCTCCGTTGCTTGTGCTCTCAGCTGAGCTCTCACCAATTTAGCGACTCCTGCACCGTAGCCGCCGATCTACGCCTACAATATTCGCCGCAGGCGTATAATAGCATTCATCCCTCTCGGCGAATGCATCCTCACTACCAGAGCTCTCAACTCTGGCATCGCGTCTGGCAGGACCCGCTGGTGGCCGCCTATAGCCGCTACCACCCTCGCAGTAGGATTGCTAACCAGGTAACTCTGCAGCCCCCTCGCCGGCTTGTCCGCCTGCTGGTCTAAATCGCTGACTGCAGCTGTTGCAATCGGGCGACCCGACAACGACGCTGTCGTCGTCACCACTGCTCTGATTCCCTGCGATGTTACTACTGACTGCGCTGTCGTAGTCGCAATCGCATGACCCGCTATCGCCACCTCATTTTCACGGTTATTGAGGGGTAAGTCGCCGCCATTCTCGCATTCGCTAGAATGTGGTCTAACTTCCCTCAATGTGCTCTTAGGCTTGGCTACCCGTCGCCTAAGCCCTGGTAATACTTCGCTTAGTACTACCATCTTAATCTCGCCCTCCGTACGCGTGAGATCTCTACCTGCATGATCCCACTCATACCACGGTGCATCCTGCCTCTTTTCCACAAAACACGCGCGCAATATTTAGTCCCGCTTCACCTCGACCGAGCCACGTACACTACACCCCCTAGTGGCGAGCCCTGCATCGAGTTCAGCCTTGAGATGCGCCTTTAATGCGCTCGATTTATTTTATTGTCGGAGGATTCGACCTGATCACTTTCGCTTAAGAGAGCTGGGAAAGAGAACGGAGAATAATAACAACGAATCTTCAATAATTGATATTGTATTTCGCCCAACCCATACAACGTGGTGGCTACGCAAGACTCCCACCCGTTGCACAGTCACGCAGGGCTTTCTCGCTCTGGCTGTTGCACGTAGGCTCGGCGCTCTCCCGGTGCGTAAGCACCTAGTAAGCAGTCGGCCAAGTTCTCTATACGTGCTCTCTCCATCTCCGTCGCCGCCGACCTAGCGCAGAGTTAGATCGTGTAGCCCGCTGCCGCTGGCTGAACTCTCTCTCTCTCTCTCATTCTCTCTCTCTCTCTCTCTCTCTCTCTCTCTCTCTCGCCCCCCCCCCCGTAAGTACAACAACTGTCTTTCCCTGCACGCCTCTGTTTTTGTACTGCTTTCTGACGCTTTTTGCCCTCGGGCATTTTCATTTGCAGTTTGTTGCACGCTCCTTAATGCAACCTTCAAGCTGATGTAAAATTGACTGGAGGCTACATTTGCTTTTACTACTTTTCTGCACTTCAAACTTCAACACTGCAACATAACCTGCAAATCTCCTGGCGCCGTTTTTCTCTGCTCGGCTTGATTTCTATCTCTTCGGACATACATGTGGTGACACCTCTTGAGTCGATGGAACAACAGCTCCCGCTCCATCAAACACAGGTCGGTGCGCTCCACTCTACTTACTCACCACCACCACCATCTAGCGACGAGTTTTACAAGCTTTCTTACCTGCTCTACCTTATCAACTGCCAGTAAGTTGCCGGCAACAAATGAGCAATAGCGTGGAGAAGCTCACGGAGCAATATCAAACCATCTGCCATACCTGCGATAAAGCCATCCAGACCAAAGACCCCAAAAAATGCGAAATATGCAATTTTTACTTCCACACAAGGTGCATTTCCTTTCGGTCTGTGATGGTGAGAGCTGTTGCAACGTTTGCGTGCTCAGCCTGTGCTGATGCACAAATAAGAAGGAGACTTGAGTCCTCTCTCAATGGCAGTAGCACAACATCCAAGGGCGCCAAGAATAAGACTCAGTCTGCACCACCATCCACTAATCCCTCGCGTAGTCAATAGCCGATGCGCACTATAGAGACATCGGCGTCGACAATGGAGTCCACCCTCCAAAACATCTTCGCTGCTCTGAGGGAGATCAGTGCCAAGCAGGATAGCGCAGCGGAGGCTCAGAGACTCCTAACGGAGAGGATCTCTGGGCTTGAAGCGAGGCTAGGCCCCCTCGAACAGCGCTTTCAAGCCCTCGATGTACTGCCTCAGCTCCAAACTCGCATGACAGATGCTGAGGCAACCATCACCGAGCTGAAGGCACAGTTACAACAGCATACATCAGGGCACGCCTTCTCGCTCTCAGCGAACAGCAGCAACATCCCTCCAGCCGCCGCTGATCCCCTCGAGATCACGAATCTACGAAGGGAACTAGCGGCCATCAAGCATCGTCAGGAGCAGAGCAACAACACCGCGGTGGTCATCACTGGACTGCACTACACTCAAGAGAGTTCACTCAACCTCCTGGCTTTTTCAGTGCTTTCTGCCCTTGATCCCACCCTCATTAAGAGGGATATCGTTGCCACTAGGATCATGGGAAGACTTAACGCAGTCAACAACACCTCGGCAGCTGACAGCAGACTTCCACCTATCGCTGTCACTTTGTCTTCCCATGCCCTTGTACGTTCCACCTTGGTGGCGAAAATAAGGAAGGGTAAGCTCCACACATAAGAGCTTAATGCTAATCTACTGGAGGAAGCCAAGGCCTTAGCCCCAGACCATCAGGGTCTCATCAACATCAACGAGCTGCTTCCCCCAGAGATACATAAACTTCGCATCAGGGCCAGGCTGGAGGCCAGGAGGAGACAAGGGTGCAGATCCTACGTGAGAGACGGGAGAATCTTCATCGGCACTGCTGAAGATAAGGAGCGAGCCACCATCATCATCAGCGATGAAGAACTGACTAATTTTTTAGCCAGGAGGCCCCTGATCAACAGCAGCAGCAGCGTCAACTAAAAACGATACACCTCATTCCACCTACACCACCAAGTAGGTAGGCTAGGGGGGTTCTGGACCACTTCAGGGATCTACCTTACCGACAGTCGGTAACCGCTAGCTCAAGTGGTTCATGTCTCGGCTAACTCAAGTGGTTCGTGTCTCGGCTAACCCAGCCGGTAAGGTAGCTGACCCAAGTTACCGACCGTGCTGATGACATCGGGGAATCCCCGAGCTAAGCCAGGTTACCGACCGAGCTGATGACATCGGGGAATCCCCGAGGGGGTATAACTCAAGTTGTAGATGTAGTAAGGCAAAAATCGAATCCTAACCTCAATTTCGAAATTTTTTTTTTTTTCACTATTAGGTAGAGATTACAAAGTCAGACCCCAGCTCTAGATGGCGTTGTAGAAAGGTAGGAAATAAATATGAGTATTTAAAAAGAAAACATTTTTTTTTATTTAGATGTTTATTTTATACATTGAATACCAAAAATATGCACGAGCGCCTTCAACACTGTTATTTACACTTAACGTTGATTCCTATCATCAAGTCTCTCGTATTTGTTGCGCTCTGGAAAAGATTTTGTGTTCGTCGAATATTTTTCGAAATACGATTTCCACTGAGAATTTTCTTTCTTCTTTTCCTCATTTTTGCAAGGAGGAAGAGGTTCGTATTTGGTAGTAGGACTGGTATTTTGATCCATCTTTATCAACGTTCAAAGTACAAATGAGATATGTAAAATTCGCAGGCTATTTATAGCCTCAAGCAAGAGGAAGGGTGATTTCCCCCTCCCTTCGAGTTACTATTCCCATATCATCGAGCAGTCGATTGGTTTCTTCTCACCATCTATCTGACTGAAAGTTTCTTTGTAGAATATTTTCAGAAGTTTCACGTTGTGATGAGCACAGTTGATTTGAGAAGATGTTCCACCATCGTGATGAGTACAGATGGTCACTACCTTCAGTTTATCCAGTGGTGGATAGCCCATTTCAGCTATATCGTGAACGTTGAACTTAAAACGTTCGAGCCATTTTTTCTTCAAAGAGCCCATCACGAAAATTCGAGTAGCATCGCGAAGAGCTTCTCGAAGAATCTTGCCTATGTCTGTGTATGGTTGTTCACCAGCGCTCCAAGGTATTCCATGATAGTAGTGATACATCCAAGTGTTTTCTCTCTTGTATTTGTCGGTAAGACGTCGCCAAGGAAAGGGTTCTTTGAATAGTAACACCAGAGGATCGATGTCTCGATTGAGCGGTACTATGGCTAACTCCTTGAGGATGAAGTCGTTGCCTGACTGCTTGTATCCTTGCATGTCCACTACGTACTCCATCTCGACGATTGATTTCTCTACTTTAGAGCGAGCGCTTTTATAGGCTTCTACCCCTCTAGACAAGTTTCTTCACGTCCCCGCTGACAGGATTGTACTGGACTATGCGGTCGTGCAAGATCAGGCAGTAAGCCGAGGTGTTGGCGGGAAAATTGGCTCGAGATTCAAACTCCAGACGTACGTCGACGGGAGCGTTCTTCAACACCTCGCTCTGCTTGGAGCAGTCGATGACGTAGAGGGGGACGTGATTGATGAAATCCCCCTTTCTAAGCAAAGGTTCGGCGTTTTTTTCGTAGTACGCAGTCTGAAAGTTCGCGTACATATCGTACAAAACTGCGTACTGTTGTTGATCTATGTGGAGATTGAGATTGCCGTACGGATAGTACTGCGAATTGAGGAACAATTTCACGTTGTTCAGATTGCAGTGATCGAAACGACTGGCATTGACTGTTTTCGAGTTCTTTCGATTCGTTTGAAAGCCTAAAACGACGAATCTCGGCTTCTCCAGTTGATTGGATGTCTTGACTGTCCAGACGTGTCTCGTGGAGCTCGGCAGTACCGGATACTCGTAAAGCTCCCAACTCCTGAAACTCATACTGATGGGTCTGTTCTTCTCTATGTAATTCAGCAGACGTATTTTGTCGACGTTGGATGCTACGATGTATGGCATCAACCACTCGATTCTCGTCAATGTTATCTTGAATTCTTCGTAAGTTATGTCATTGCCCGTACCTTGTTGACCTGTCTGAACAATTGCATTCAAATCGTTTCTCGATCTGGTGAGTATGAGTTCGTGCTTGACATTCGCTACGATCTTTCGATAGTCTTCGGCGAATCCGAGAATCATACTCAGTGGGATGGCGACATCAAAGTAGCCTTGATCGTTGGTCAGACTTTGCGTCTCTGCAACGTCGAGCCAACCCGCATTTTCCACGAGCACACTCTGACTCGGATTGAGTGACAGCCATCCTTTCATGATAGTTGTCAAACCGACGTTCTTACATTTATCGATTTCCACGGCATTGATTTCGTAGCGAATTTCCTCGAACATGTGGCAGAAGGCGTTGTTTACCAGAGTTGTGTGCGCTACTGTATTTCCATCTGATTTTGTGAGTCTACCGCATATGTGTATCATACTGCGCGACGGCAGAACGTACAAGTCTTGATGTTGGATAGCGATGCGAATTTCGTCGCTGTTGTTGAAGGACGAGGCAGTGTATGGTTGATGAGGATGCAGCTCGTAATGTGCAAGAGACTCATCGAATGCCACGGGAGACTGTATGCTTAGAATATCTTCCATGCTCTTTATTCGATATACAGCACACGAATATACAAGTTATTTTCCACCACCACGGGCGCTTATCACTCTTAAGTTTAGACTTTTTAGAAACTGAATGTTCCGACGTGTTAACGTTTTGGAAGTCCGTTGAAGACTGATGGGTGGTCGACATCTAGCTTGCCTTATATAGCCTCTACCGACTTTGAAGTTGTAAACGATTCCCATCTTATACTCGTTTGATATGTAATCTGATGGTAATGATTTCTCCACGAAAGTTGACTAGATTTCCGTCTTGATCGACTATACGTAATTGAAGATGACTAATGCTGTGGACCGTGACTGGAAGGTAAATGACCTGCGATGGCACCTCGATGATCTTATATCCTGGTGGTACTGCAGGAAAGAACTCGTGTATGGTATGAACTTGCTGACCTTTTATGTAGGCGCCAGTTGTTATGCTGCACTCCACTCGAAGAGCGTTGACCTTGAGTATGGCAACGGGTAGATCCGAGCTGTGAGTTAGATTCGCTGGGAGGAGTCTTTGAGCAAAGCCGAGCAGTGCACCTATGGAATCTCGTGGACGAAAATCGATGTTGTGACTGCACTTTATGATACTGCGAAGTGTATTATTGTTGGGCTTCAGACTGAATGAAATGCCCTTCTGCTCCAGAAATTCTCGCAGATAAGTATCTATATCCTCAATTTCGTAACTTCCAGTTGGTAACACGACAACTTCCTTACCGACGTACAGTTTGTTAGCACCTGTGTCGATATTGGGTATAGAATTGAAGGTTAAGAGCTCGACTAAGCCGAGAACGTAGTTTTTATGAGGTGATAGCTCGATTGGAGGAAAGAACTGAGTTTCTAGTACAGAAGATGTGTCTGACAGACTGATTGTCAGTGATTCACTCTCCATGATAGTTTGTTGCATAATGACTGATTGCCCGCACGTTCACGCCTTATATACGCGAAGTCTGTTGGTCAGAAACTCGAGACAGAGATGACCGCAGTTGACGGTGTTGTAGTCTTGATATCTCTCGTGATTGTACTTCACCTCGTTTACTCCCAAGTATAACATTAGATCTAGTGGAGGCTGTAGATCACCGAAACTATCGAAATATATCACATCATTCCCTCGCTTGCGATACGCTACCCAATGAGTTCCCGGACCATCCGCATCGTCGAGGTTCACTACAGCTGATTCGTTACGACGTGGACCATCAGCGGGCAATGCATTTCTCATGAATACACCTCGAAAGTGGGGAATTCTCAATAGTTTGGCGTACTTGGAAATATCGATGTCGGTGAGTGCTCTATGTGGTAAGCTGCTCACTTTGAGGATCTTTTTTTTTTCTTCCTCAATCCACTACCTCGGTAAGGCTTGAGACGAAGACCCAGTCCCGTTTTGTGAGGTTTCAAGAACAATCCTTTGCCAACAGCGATATCCTCCATCTTTTTATTATGACGACGGCTCTCCTCCAACTGCAACTTGGCAGCGTTGGCGTCGTTGACTGATTTCGCTATACCGGCCGCACCTCCAGCAATAGCGCCAGCTGCACTCAATCCAGCGAAAACGGGCACGAGGAATGGTAGAAATCCTCCTACCTTCGATGGTACAGGTAAGACACGTGGTACAATTATACTGCGCTTACCACCAGCCTTCTTGACAGCCTCCCGAGCATCTTTCAAGGCCGAAAGAATTGCTTTGCGATAATTTTTACTAGACACCATCGAATTGGAAGCAGCCTTGATGATGTTTGCTAATCTCGTAGGACTCTTCTTCTTTCTCACACCCATTCCAAGTTTTGATTTCATCTTCATGACGTTTGCTACTGAGTAAGCTGCGGCTTTTTCACCTATACCCGAGTCTTTGGCCAAGACTCTTTGCCAAGCTCGATCGGCTAAGACTTTGTCCGCCTCGTGTCTGGCCTCGATGTTTTCGCGATTCTGCGAGTAGGCTATGTCGTGCTCTTTACAGGCACTGTCGAGAGGATTGATTCCTGGATCACCGCGAGCTAAGCGTTTGGCTAACTTGGTACCTGGTCCACAGTACTGATATCCGGGTATATGCAATTCGAACGGAAGTTTGTTGATCAGAGTGTTCACTATACCGTGACCTCGTCGAGAGCGTTTATGTACGATCATCATACCTCGAAGGTTTGATTATGACTGAGACGAAAGCTATATAAGCGTGGTATTTATAGTTTTGCTCTCAATCGTAAACGAGCTCTCGTGGTGAACACATGAACTTCAAGGAACAATCCGTTAAACTTCCTATAGTGAATTTTGACACTATAGAGGAGCAGCAGAGAAAAAAGATGAAGCGTCATGGACGACTGCTTCCAGACAGCATTCGAGCAGTATTCTGCGGTCCATCGAACTGTGGTAAAACTAACAGTCTGCTTGCACTCATAACGCACCCCAATGGGCTCCGATTCGAAAACATTTACGTCTATTCGAAGTCGCTAGATCAGTCGAAATATCGATTCCTTAAGGAGCTCTTGAAACCGTTGAAGGGTATACAGTATTTCGCTTTTAGCGAGCACGACGAGGTTGTATCTCCCGAGAAAGCATTACCCAATTCCATCATGATATTCGACGATGTGGCCTGCGAAAAGCAAAACAATATCAGAGCCTATTTCTGTATGGGAAGACACAAGAACGTCGATTGCTTCTATCTGTGTCAATCGTACGCCCACATTCCTAAACACCTCGTGCGAGATAATGTGAATCTACTCGTCGTCTTTCGACAAGATGATGTAAATATGCATCATCTGTATGACGACCACGTCAATACCGATATGACCTATCCTCAATTCAAAGACCTGTGCTCGAAATGTTGGTCGGACGATAAGCATGCATTCTTGATGATCGACAAGGACAGTCCAATCAACGATGGTCGATACAGAAAGGGTTTCGACACGTTTGCTATAAATATCGGCATACATACGTACCGTTAACAATCTGTTGACAACTTTTGAAGCGTCAACATGTCTGACTTGCAGCGAAGAAAGAACATTCTTCATGAGCTGGTCAAAGCTCGAAACGCTGTCAAACGCAAGTATAATTTACTGAAATTTGGAAAAGAGAACTTTGAGAGAGCTGTGGGTGAAACATTCAAACCAATCATTGATCCTCTTCAAGTACTCGTTACCGAGACAACCAAAAGAAATCTCCCGGCAGTGAATTCATCGAAGATTAAAAAGAAATCAAAGTCATTCGATGATGATGATGATGATAAAAGTGTTGGTAGTCTCGATGATACGTATAAAGTTGACAGTGAGCACGATGCAACGCAGATCTTTAAGGAAGCTGACACATCGTTTGAAACAGCAGCTGAAGAAGATAACGAGGAAGCTGATCATTCGAAAAATCAAGAAACTGATAAAGAAGATCGTCAAAATAAACATAAATTCATGCTTGACCCAAGATATAGCAAGAATATGGACAAAATTTATGGAGTGTACAAGGAGAAAGGTGCTTACATGATTGGAAATTCTTCGATACTTTTCGAAGATCTTCGTGTGAAAGTAAATGACAAAAGTTATGCTAAAACTCAAGGATTATTGGACTTGCTTATATCTAAGTATCCCAATAGACAGTTGATTACTAGCGATGACTTGAAGAATTATCGAGAGATTCTTGAAGCATCTAGTGCGCACAAAAAGAAATTCAACCCCAATGAATCTATTCGCGTGCACAATAGTAAGAAATACAGTGACTATATTGCCCCTCTTTTCTCGGTGGTGGATGAATCGAGAAAACGAAAATCTACTTCGAAAACAGGTGGACTACTGCGACATCAACTCCCTCCATACAAAATTGCAAGACGAGACACGAAGATGGATTACGTCTACTGGGATGATCCGAATGAACTCGTAGATAGACTCCGCCTACTGATGGCTGAGCAATCAGCTGGCAATCCCAGTCACACCAATGAGATTCATTCGATCATAGAGGAACTTCGCGAGGCTGGCTATATATATTGAACTGCACGCGAACATTTCATTCATTTCAATCATGAGCGTCGACGTGTTCGGACGTAATCTGAAGAAAAAAGAGGGTAGTCGCGGTCCTCCAGGTATTGGCTACAAATTGACAGCAGACGGTCAGTACGACTTAGAGAACAAGAGACTGTGTAACGTTTCGGAGCCTCAGCAGTTGGGCGATGCAGTGAACCTGAAAATCTTGCAAAGCTTGGTTCACTCGGAAGTACGTAGTGTGTACGAGGTTACAGCTCGCTTGAGGAAGGATCTCGACGATGCACAATTGGAGCTACAAATTTTCAAAGATCAGAGTGCAGAGAAAGTGAAGAAAATTGACCTAGCTATCGGGGAATTGTACAACCTAGTGTTCAGCAGCTCGAACGTTAAGGAAAACGATGGCACATAGGGGAGTAGTGGAGGAACTTCATAAGCCAGCGCGACGCAACTATCCACGTCGTAAATTTGATGTACGTGGACTCGACGAAACGTGGCAGGCTGACTTGGTTGAGATGCAACCCTACGCTCGCGAGAATAAAGGCTACAAGTACATGCTCACGATCATCGATACGTTTTCGAAGTATGCGTGGGCTATGCCAATCAAGCAAAAAACTGGAAAAGATGTTACTGCAGCAATGAAGTCCGTATTACGTCGTGGTAGAGTGCCGAAAAATTTGCAAACAGACCGAGGCAAGGAATTTTATAATTCAAATTTTGAAAGTCTCATGAAGCAATACAAGATCAATCTTTACTCCACGTACAGCAATCTCAAAGCATCTATTTGCGAACGCTTCAATCGCACGTTGAAGAACAAGATGTGGATACAGTTCAGCTTACGAGGAAATTACAAATGGTTGGACATACTACCTAGACTAATTGAAGCTTACAATGATACGAAACATCGAACTATAGGTATGAAACCTAAGGACGTTACAGCTGCATACGAAGCTCAAATTCTCGATCGACTCTCCTCCATCGATGCGAAAGCTCTAAAGAAACCGAAATTCAAGTTGAACGATAAAGTTCGCGTGAGCAAGATTAAACAGGCTTTCGAGAAAGGATACACTCCCAACTGGTCAACAGAGATCTTTACGATTACCAAAGTATCCAAGACGAAGCCAGTTACATATCATTTGAAGGATTACAAGGATCAGCCAGTGAGCGGTGGTTTCTACGAACAGGAACTCTCGAAAGCGAAGTATCCCGACGTCTATCTCGTGGAAAAAGTTATCAAGAGACGCGGTAATCAAATCTATGTTAAGTGGTTGGGTTTCGACAGCTCTCACAACAGCTGGACCGACAAATCATCTGTATAAAAAAAAATGATCTGGAATAAAGAATTTTTTTAAACGTATAATATGCAAGTGTTATTTCTTATTCTAAATAATTTTATTTTTTTAGAGATAGTGAGAGCCCCCACCTTTGCTCTCACCTGTGAGGTACTTCCAACTCAACGTCACTAATGAACCTCTTACCACGAGTGGTGAGAGGCGCATGCGTGCCTCGTATACCTCTCCATTAATCTCTTTTTTTTTATTCTACAAACAATAAATAAAACAGTTTATTTGAACTTTTTCTTTATTGAACATTAATCACTGAATAATACAGTATATTAATCACTAAATTCAATGTTATTGTGATCGGTATATGTAACGAATAACTTGTATCGCTGAATGGACTCCTGCAGGCTCTCGAAAAAGTCTTCGTTCGCAATGAGTGCATCTGATACTCGGCCTAGGAGGAACATCTGGAACTCGTTGTCCAGCTCCGCGACGACTCTTTTGCCGTACCTGGTACTGACCTTCCTCAGCGCTGTCACCAAGAATTTCTGATTCCTCGCACACTCGGAGAACTTCTTCGTGGGCAAAAAGCCTCCACGTGCGATCTGGTTCAGCTTGTTCACGTCCATTTTCTGAAACAAGCGAATGATTATTATTATTCTCGTTGGGATTTTTTTTCTACGACAGAGAACTCTAACACACTCACCTCTGAGTAATATTGTATACGCTTCTGGTATTCAGTGCTCCTTTCGAGACCTCTTGCTCTTTGGCTCTTCGGCCGACTTAATGATACCAGCTCCACAGCGCGCCGCCTTATGTAGGGTTGTTCCCACCATTTCCGCGGTCGACGGGTCCGCGCGTGCTCCGGCCGGCGGGTCCGCGCGCGCAGGAGGGTCCGCGCGCGCCGGCGGGTCCGCGTGCTCCCGCGGGTCCGCGCGCGCCCCGACAAGATTCAGCAGGAGCTCCTCCTCCGATATGGCGTAGTGCCCCCAGGGAAGTGTGTCCGTCTCGCCGGGGACGAGGTAGCGCTTGTTGTCGTGTGGGCTCAGCGCTATCTTGCTCTCCTTCTCACTGCGTACAACGTGAAGTCGAGAGCGGATGTTGCACTGCTGCCGTGTCTGCCTGGTGTTCTGGCGTAGACACTACACGTAGTCGTCGAACGTGATGGTCGTTCTGACGACGGCAGCTTTCACACCCCTAGCCTTCTTGATGGTGTCTTGGCCCTCGATCTTCACGCAGTACATCTTACTGCGCAAACCCACAAACTCCGTTATGACACGGCCGCCACACTCGTCCTTCATGAGGCCGACCACTTTTTTGTTGACACGGGGCATGTCGAACTGATTTGCCTCGGGATAGTCCGACGTATCAAAGTGGTCGATGTCTCGCTTCATGACCTCGTACACATCGACACCAGTCACCTCGTACACGAGGCTATGCGTGTCGGTGTACAGGAGCTTGCATCGATCACCCACTCGGTCTCGCATGTACTCATAGTGGAAGTCGTAGACGAGCGACTTCGACAAGTCGAGCACGCAGAGACCTATGTAGATGGACTTTCTCACGGTGATCTCGGTGCGTGCAAGCTCCACGGCCACGAAATTCTCCTCGAAGATGGAGCAGCTGTGAAAGTTGGGTTTGGCTATGAGTGCCTCTGCACCGTATCGCCCACCCCACTTCGTGACGAGCTTCACGTCTATGCGCTTGCGCTCGTTCTCCATCGTTTTTCCGTATACGGCGTTGTTGAAGAGCTTGTAGAGGAGCTTCTCGAACTCATTCTTTGCCATCTTCCTCTTCTCGCTGTTCAAATCAATGTACGAGCGCAGCCATGCCCTCTGATTGAACTTCAAGGCTCTGTGGATCTTCTTCAGTCGCAGTCCATGCTTGAGAGCCTGTTTGAGGCTGCGATAGTGGATGACGTATCTCTCCTTGTCGTGGAGAGTCGTCATCAGCTTCTCTTCTCGGGTACCTGGAGCTACTGTGTGCTCGGGACACAGAGGCAGGTCCTTGTGAGCATCGTGAAGTGTCTCAGGGTACTCGAGGTCAACCTCTAGTATGTAGCCCACAGGATGATCGTCTGACACTTCGAAGAAGTCGGGTGCCTCGACGGCGACGTTGATCCACTTGAAGCCGCCGTATGGCAGACACTCTCGCATCGCCCAGCCGTAGAGATTGTTAACGTCGAAGTACACGAGATACTTGGACTCCTCTGCCTCGTTGTAGTCGTCTCCCATGTATCGGTTGTTGGCCTTGGCGTAACGATTGGAGCACTGACTCACACCACCCTTTATACCTCGCTCAACGAATAGGAGCATGTCGACGTCGGTCAACAGCTCGAGCTCGATGTTCGTGTACTTGAGCATGGCATCCCACGTGAGGCCAGGGGTGGTGTAGTAGTGTGCGGGATCGAGGCCGTAGGCTTCGAGACAGTTGTCCCTGAAGTTCTCGAACACGTCGGCAAGAAGGAGCACATCCATCTTGAGATACAGGTCCGAGTAATCTCCGAGAGTCTGGATGTCGAAGACTCGCCACACCATCTTGGCGTGTTCGTAGTCGTCGTTAGAGATGTGACTATCGTTCAGTTTGCTGTAGAACTGCTCCTTTGTAGGCAGCTCAGTGTCCTGTAGCTTGTCGAAGCAGCTAATGTAGTCGTAAGGGAATACCCCCTTCCTCTTCAACAGCTCGATCTGATCAGCTGTGTAGTCCAGTTGGAATACTCCCTCTGCTATGTTCAGTTTCTCGAGGTAGGAGGCGAGTTTCTCTAGGCTAGATGCCATGAAGCGATAAGAGTCGATGAATCGGAAATTGAACTTCGTACCCTCGACAAACTTGGAGAAGGAGATGTATCGCTCCTTGGTCTGTGGTATGAGCGACACTCGACCCTTGAAGCAGGTTGCTATCTCCTTGATGAAGAGATGAGAGTCGTAGCCGCTGAGGTTGTGGAATATCACGGGTATGGTCCTCGAGTCATTGTAGTTGATGTTGCACTTGTTGTGCGCTGGACCACGGTATCTGAAACATTGAACATTGTGAGATTAGAAATAAACAATTATGATTATTTTATGCATATATAATTGAGTGCACATACCTTCCCGTGAGGTGGCAATGATCCTTGATCTTCCTATCCTCAGCTGAGAATGGCTTTCTGCAGATGTGGCAGACTCTCGCTCTCTCGAACTCCTCTCTTTCCAAAGCTGTGAGTGCATTCATTGGTTTGGGATTCTTGTAGATTTCATCCAGCTCCTCGGCCAAAGCTTGCAGGCTCTTGACGAACCACTCAGCTGAGCCTTGAGAGCCTTCGTCCTTCTGTCTGTAGCATTTGTACTCAGAACGAGCATAATCGAAGCTACATCTGAGGTAGTAACCGACACTGAATGGTTCGTGCTGCTGGTACGCACGCTCATCGTCTTCTACGGGTCGCAATAGGCACTCGAAGTCGGCGTAGACGACGAAAGGCACTCGCTCTCTGTGACCAAAGTTCTTGAACTTTAGGATGTTGTCGTGTTTCGTGGGCAGTTTAACTTTGCACTGATTAACTTGTGCGCAATCGACCTCGTGAGCACTCAGTTTGATCTCTGTCCAAAAGTAGTGGAGACAACGTTCACAGATGTATTGCTTACATTTTTTGTTCGACGTTTGTGCTCTCACTAGCCTGGACAGATCTTTTATCCACACGTAGTGGAATTTCGGCAATAGCTCGATGTCGCCATCGTCCTCATCTTCCTCCTCGTCCACATAGTAATCTTGCACGAGAAGAAGGTTGATGTGTTGGATCTTCTTCGACGCTGTCACATGACACGGGGACACTTCGAATCTCTCACCCCTCTTTTTGAGAATGTACAAGTTCACCGACACATCGTTCAGCTTCTCAAACTTGACGATGTGTTTCGGAGACACTGGGAAGTCGATGCCTTGGAAGTTCAGCTCATCCGCGAATTCCTCGTACTTTGAAACTCTATCTGCGTGATATGATGGAGGATGCAGCGCGGATAGCACAGCCCACTTGAAACACTGGTTGTCGTTGTTTTTCACGTTGATACAGGCATGCTTCGAATTGATGAGGGGTGGTAGTTCGATGTAGGAGCTTCCTCTCAATGGATTCAACTTGTTCACGTTCACTGTCAAGTTTAGAATGGAATGTAGGGTCCAGCCGGAGTCTCGTTCTTGGAATTCTTCCATGTCGCGTTCTATGGGCTGTTGGACGTTCGCAGTGAACCACTCATTCAAGTCAGTGGTCTGGTAAATCGACGCACTCTTCGTGTTGAAGTACTTGATGTCCTTGGTTTCCTCGTCATTCTTCACGATCATGTACTCAGCTGCCAGCACAGTATTCACTTTCACAGCATTGTGTTCGCGGAGCGCCAACTCGATCTTCGAGGCGAAGAGGGCTCTAGCGTCATCCATGAACGTGGAGATGTCCAGATGTCTCAAGTTCGTGATCACACCTGATCTGATACGACTTACAAAGGCCGACTTCACTTCATTCCAGGCTACACTTGGCTGCTGTTGGAGGTTTCCACCACGCTTGACACAGCAGCTCATTCTGTGTCGAATGGTATGTAGGAGTGCCACTGTAGACTGGTACTTTTGTCTCTCTGGCACACTGAGCCTTGGCGTCTCCAAGAGGCGCTCGAAGGTAGTGATGTGATCGGGGACGATGACGTTGGTCCAGCGTTCCACCGATGCATCGTCGATGGCACCCTCAATCATGAGACTCAGTGCCTCCTGCATCATGGCGACGGCCTCCCTGCAGTCCTCCGCAGAAGCCATGGTGATCTTGAAGAGTGTCTTCTTCGTCGAGGGTCTTCCTCTAGGTATTCGAAAGATTTGTTCACTCATCGAAGAACTTTTGATACTGAGGAAACCTCGGATCCCTGGCTCCTTATATACACCTAAGAGAGCTACTTGTTGGAACAGATATTGGAAAACCAGCATCGACTTGAAGAAAGTTCTGATCGATGCTCGCAGAGACCTACAGGTTAGAGCAGGTTCTCCGAGACCTGCATCGGCTCGCAAGGGCTCAGCAATTTCTACAGATCGGTAGTACCTGCACATACTTGTCATAGTAAAACGTGGTGGGGTAAGCCTCAGAGAAGGGTATAAAAGCGGTGACTGCAGCCAAGTGATTCAATTGCCATCGATATGGAGTTCGTAGTGGACGTACAAGGCTTCAAGAGACCGGTGAACGACTTCGTCTTCAAGGAGGTGGTTGTGGTTCCTCTCCAGGAAGACTCTCTGCCGTCCGTCTACCTCTTTCAACCACCGACCAGCTGGGACTACCTACCTTCCAAGTACAAGAGCGAGAATCGATGGTTAGAGTACAACTACCACGGGATACCCTGGAGCTCGGGCGACATCTGCTACGACGAGGTCACTAACACCATCCAGAACGTGCTGCGAAATGCGAGCAAGATCTACGTCAAGGGTCTTGAGAAAAAGAAGTGGTTGATGGGAGTGACGATGACTTACAACGTCTACGATCTGGAGGAACTGGGATGTCCTTCACTGCAGAAGCTCCAGAAAGCCACGACGATCAACACAACCTGCTCGCATCATCCATCGAAGTGGGCCCCGATCTGTGCCGTGCACAACGCCAAGATAATGAAAGAATGGCTGTTGGGCCATCGTGGGGTTGACGAGGTCGATTGCGGATGGAGCACCGAGTGTCTCGCCTCCTCGTTACCGCTCAGAAACTATTACAATGATGTAGATAATACGTTTGAATAAAGTAAAAAAAAGAGAGATAAACGGAGAGGTAAACGAGTCGCGCATGCGCCTCTCACCACTCGTGGTAAGAGACTCATTAGTGACGTAGAGCTGGAAGTACCTCACAGGTGAGGGCGGAGGTGGGGGCTCTCATCATCTCTCTCTAAAAAAAAATTACTAGTTCGCGGTTAAAAACATGCTCTTGGATTCAAGGTCATCTTTAGTTTAATAAAAAAAAAAATTTTAAGTTACCTGCGTGGTGAAAGCATACTCTCGGATTCAAGGTCATCATTAATTTTTTTTTTAAGGAAGTGGTGAGAGCCCCTACCTCCGCTCTCACCTGTGAGGTACAACCAATTATCTCTACCTCTCCATTGACTTCCTTTTTTTTTTATTTTTTTTTATTTTTATTATTTTTTTTTTAATACAATTAAAAATCCTTAAAATCTAATCGTCGACGCTTTACGTCTACGACCTTCGATGGTCGGGTGGCCTTGCGCACGCAGGGATCATCCTCCTCCTCTTGGGCTGGTGAGCGACGTCGACGATGAGGTGCGCGCTTCTCATCAGCAGAGCGTACAGGAGAATTTTCTTTCTCCTCATCGTCACTTGATGGTGCGCTCTGCTGACGAGGAGGGCACACCTTCGCCAACTCCTGCATGACAAGCTCGCCACTGCTGCTGCTGCTCGAGAGCTGGAGGTCGCGTGCCAGCACAGCCCACTTCCCCGGTACCTCCTTCTTTGTCGACGGTAGTCGAGGAACGGAGTCTACCTCCAGCAGGGCCCTCTCCAGCAGGGAAGCCGCCGCCACCAAGCTCTCCTCCATTTCAAAGAGGCCAGTGCTGTGGGCTAGGGGAGACCAGGAGAGAGGAGACTCTTCCTCCGAGCTCATCGCGGCCATGGTCTCGTCGTGTTTTAACTATGAAAAAAAAAATGTGAAAAATTATTTAATTATTCACAAAATGATCTACGTATTGATACTTACGGCAAATGGTGGCAGAGGTAGCTCCATCGCGATCCTAGCCCTCTGCAGACGAGGATCGTCGAGATGGTCTGGTAGGCCACAGAAACAAAACATTCCTTAGTTCTTACTGTAAGGCAAGTCGTGTAAATAATGACGGTTCCCTGCTCCGCGATCTCCTTTATAGGGTCGATGGGTGATGCAGTTCAAACTTGCATAGCGATATCGGATGCTACGAGTACGACGAGCAGCCTCGAACCTGCACGGCAGCTTCGGATATACATACGGGTCATTCTGTAGGAAACGCAGTTCGAACTTGCATAGCGATATCGGATGCTACGAGTACGACGAGCAGCCTCGAACCTGCACGGCAGCTTCGGATATACATACGGGTCATTCTGTAGGAAACGCAGTTCGAACTTGCATAGCGATATCGGATGTTGCGAGTACGACGAGCAGCCTCGAACCTGTATTGGCAATGTCAGATACTACGAGAGATCGACGAGCAGTCCCGTACCTGTGTATGACGTCATCAATTTTGTATCTTGCTATATGTAATAGCTATGATAAAGGATATCGATGCGTATTTACACCCCTTTGTCGATTAATGCTAGACTTGTAACTTTGTAATCTCTACCTAATAATGAAAAAAATTATTCGAATTTGAGGTTAGGATTCGATTTTCGCTTATCACTCGCGAACTACAGTGGGTAGAAGGAAGCTGTCAAGTCATTTCGCTGCGTCTCAACGCTCTCCATATAGAGACACAGGTTGTACTCGAAAATATTGAATTTTGAGGTTAGAAATGCATTTTTTGTCAATATCTCGTCAGGGAAGGGTTTTAGAGAAAAACGGACAAAATTTTCACCCCACCAAGTGGGGTTTACCCCACTTGGTGGGGTTCCAACTTTGTAATCTCTACCTAATAGTAAAAAAAAAAATTATTCGAATTTGAGGTTAGGATTCGATTTTCGCTTATTACTCGCGAACTACAGTGGGTAGAAGGAAGCTGTCAAGTCATTTCGCTGCGTCTCAACGCTCTCCATATAGAGACACAGGTTGTACTCGAAAATATTGAATTTTGAGGTTAGAAATGCATTTTTTGTCAATATCTCGTCAGGGAAGGGTTTTAGAGAAAAACGGACAAAATTTTCACCCCACCAAGTGGGGTAAACCCCACTTGGTGGGGTTCCAACTTTGTAATCTCTACCTAATAGTGAAAAAAAAAAAATTTCGAAATTGAGGTTAGGATTCGATTTTCGCTTATCACTCGCGAACTACAGTGGGTAGAAGGAAGCTGTCAAGTCATTTCGCTGCGTCTCAACGCTCTCCATATAGAGACACAGGTTGTACTCGAAAATATTGAATTTTGAGGTTAGAAATGCATTTTTTGTCAATATCTCGTCAGGGAAGGGTTTTAGAGAAAAACGGACAAAATTTTCACCCCACCAAGTGGGGTAAACCCCACTTGGTGGGGTTCCAACTTTGTAATTTCTACCTGATAGTGAAAAAAAAAAAATTTCGAAATTGAGGTTAGGATTCGATTTTTGCCTTACTACATCTACAACTTGAGTTATACCCCCTCGGGGATTCCCCGATGTCATCAGCTCGGTCGGTAACCTGGCTTAGCTCGGGGATTCCCCGATGTCGGTCGGTAACAGCACGGTCGGTAACTTGGGTCAGCTACCTTATCGGCTGGGTTAGCCGAGACACGAACCACTTGAGTTAGCCGAGACATGAACCACTTGAGCTAGCGGTTACCGACTGTCGGTAAGGTAGATCCCTGAAGTGGTCCAGAACCCCCCTAGCCTACCTACTCCACCATCATCTTCATTTTCGCTCACCTCATCTTCATCCGTTTCCAAGGCAACTCTGTCCGACGGTTTAAGGGTCTGCCATTTCAATGCAAACTCTCTAGCGGGTCACATTGAGGCAGTAAGGCTCCTTTTGTCCACTCGTCCCCTTTATCACGTAATAGCTTTAACTGAGACCTGGCTGGACGACAAGGTACAAACAATACCTCTACTCGACAACTACATACTTCTCAGACGGGAACGGAACAGAAACGGTGGAGGTGTGGCCCTCTGCATACATCTCTCACTAACGGCTACAGTTCTGACATCATCTGACGGTGACTGGTTGGGTAAGCCAGGGAAGCCAGAGTATCTCTTCTGCGAGATCTCCGCAAAAGAGGTCTCCCCTATCTTTGTGGGAATTGTGTATCGTCCACCCCATGCACCTTTCATTCAAGGTAATGACTTCATTGAAAAGCTCACGACGCACATGCACGATTACTCCACAAAGATAATTATGGGGGATTTCAATGCGGACCAACTCTCTAGATCTGAAGATGCCAAATTCATCAAGGCCTTTGTAGAGGAGAACTCTCTTCAGTCGGTTCCTTATGGTGCAACTCATCATAAACTGGAATCTGACACCTGGCTTGACCTCTGCTTAATAGACGAGCAGGATCGCCTGCTGTCGCACTGGAAAACTGACACACCATTCATAAACGGACATGACCTAATCACGGCCACTCTAGACGTACAGATACCACGCTACGACCCTAAAACTTGTACATACAGAAATTACAGAGTAATCTGTGCCGAGAGACTGAAGGCCTACCTCGGTGCATGTGACTGGTCATCTCTCGCCACTTCATCACTTGACGATTGCATCACCACCCTTAACACCAACCTGACTAACACCATTACTCATCTCGCCCCATTACGGACAGTGACACCTTGACCGAAGCGTCACCCGTGGTTTACCACGGCTCTTCGTGACCTCTTGAAAGAACGGAAAAGACTCTACAGACGGTTCCGCAGGTCACGTCTCCCGCTGGACCTGTATTTGTACAGAATAGCGAGGGACGATGCTCATATCACACACGCCTGTCCTCCTTGACCGATGCCGGTGAGATCTGGGGTGGACTTGAGAGACTTGGAATCACCACCTCCAAAGTATAACCACCCTCTCATTTCTCCAGCGAAGACCTCAACGTATATTTCGGCGGCATTTCCAACGACCGACTGGCCCCCACTGTGGAGGAATACATGCAGACCCTGGAGAGTCTGAACGTCCCCGAACATTTCTACTTGAGAGAGATAACGGAATCGGACGTTTTATCTGCAGTGGCCTGGGAGTCAAAGTGCAAGATGCACTTTGACTGCCAGGACAGGGGTAGTGACGGCATCCCACAGGTTGTCATTTACAAAGCACTGCCGGTACTCGCTCCATTCTTATGTCGTATTTTCAACCTTTCTTTGAGCGAGTCAAGTTTCCCCTCGGACTGGAAAAAGTCACTGGTGCATGCACTGAATAATGTCAGTTCACCAACAGCCTTAACTGACTATCGTCCGATCTCTCTTCTTTGTTTCCTGTCCAAGGCGCTGGAGTGGCTAGTGCACAGACAAACCTCGGAGTATCTTGAGTCAAGACTTTTCCTTGACAACTTACAAACTGGTTTTCGCACTGGCCACAGCACACAGTCCGGCTTAATTAAGTTGACTGATGATGTCAGGCTTGGAATAAACAGAAGGAAGGTAACACTTCTACTTCTTTTTGACTTTAGTAAGGCGTTTGACACAGTGTGTCACTCCAGACTACTCAAAAAGCTAACCTTCTTCGGCTTTTCTAAGCAGGTTATCCGCTGGTTTGCCTCATATCTCACAGGCAGAAAGCAGGCCGTCATTGGTGACAATGACGAACTCTCCACATTTCTACCGCTAAACACGGAAGTACCACAGGGGTCCGTACTGGGACCACTATTATTCGCATTGTACATCAATGACATCGGCCTCTGTTTGGACTCGGACGTATCTCATCTCATCTACGCGGATGACCTGCAAATTTACAGCCAATGCCACCTAGAGGAGCTCGATTCCTGTTCCGAGAGGATGAGCGCTAATGCCGAAAGGATAATGGGCTGGGCTGCGCAAAATCATCTTAAACTGAACGTACTCAAAACTCAGGCGATCGTCCTGGGCTCCTCCTATTATATAAACGCTCTTCCTTCCACCGCTAACACCTACATTAAAATAGGAGAGGCCCAGGTTGAATATCGGTCGACAGTGCGTAGCCTGGGGCTAGTGCTTGATTCTAAACTCACCTGGAAAGAGCACGTTACACAACTGTGTAAACGTGCACACTTGCTCATGTACAGATTGTATTTTTTTAGAAAGAGCACTGACTTCGAGCTGCGCAAGCATCTTGTGCAGGCTTTACTTTTCCCCATCATTGACTACTGTTCATTGGTATACTGTGACCTCTCACAAGAACTTGACACCAAACTACAGAGACTGGTGAACACAGGAATACGTTACATCTATGGTATAAGGAGGGACGAGCATATCGTCCCCTACAGGCGTGAGTTGCAATGGCTCACCACCGCCGGACGAAGGAAGTACGATTGAATATAACGTTGTTTCCTCAAAAGTAATCCACGTAAGTGCCTCATATCTCTGGAATTTATTACCAGCTTATCTCCGCAACGTTAGATCATTACCTCCTTTCAAACGTCAGATCAGGCAACATTACCTCAATCTCGTAAAATCTTATATAGTCGTCTCGAATCCATTCTTAATAATATGCTCACCCCATCTACAACATGCATACCACACTCATCCAAGCATTCATCTCACACCATTATTCATATATGCATCCTCGTTCTTCTTTTTAATTCAAAATTTTTAAACTGTGTATTTTTCTTTAAATTGTTTTTATAACACCCTTGTAAATTTTTTCTGTATCTTATATCTTATAACTATTTTGTACATCAAAATGTACAGCAAAAGAAATCTAATCTAATCTAATCTAATCTCTCTCTCTCTCTCTCTCTCTCAACAAATTACTTTTACTTTTACTTTTACTTTTACCGTCTCCGTCTCCCTCTGCCTCTTCTTCTCCCTGTGCAATCCCTATTGTTCCCATCGACTATTGCTCATTAGTTTACTGTGACCTGACACAAGAACTGGATATTAAGCTGTAGAGACTGGTGAATTCGGGAATTCGTTACATCTATGGTATCTCATCATGACGAGCACTTCACCCCCTACAGGCGTGAGTTGCAATGGTTCACCACCGCCGGACGAAGGAAGTACGATTGAATATAACGTTGTTTCCTCAAAAGTAATTAAAGAAAAACCGTAGTTTCGTCGTCAACATCAGTACCCAGTTTAATAAATTATGTGAATTTAGTTACGCACAATCCTATGAACTACGCCAGCTTCCTCAGTCTTGGCTTACCTTGCTTACAATGTTGGTGCCACAGGTCGCCGTCGACGCCAAAAAATTTGCACTTTAATGCTATGAACAATGCACACCGGTTAATTTTGCCACGATAACCACGCACTATGACGGAATGAGTGTCGCCACTGCTCGCTGCATTAGTCCTGTGCTCGGGATGCCCGCTCCACTGCTGGCGCCATCGCGCAAGGTCTCTCGCGCGTGCGCGCACTGCTTTCGCTAGATCTCCAACCTGGCTGGCTTCTGGCCTTGCTTGGCGACTGGGTCCCCTCGCTGCCGAAAATTTTTCGACAAATTTTTCTACGGCGAGGGTTACATACTAACCCTTGCCGTCTCGGTCAAACTTGTGATAAATTAAAAACCCGTGCGTGGGCTCTACCGCTATCACTGGCTTCGTAGTGAGTGTGTGGTATGGCTCCGAGTTTCGTATTACAAGACCCGAAGAAAGTACGACTCAACTCGATTGTGGAATATGTGCGTTAGATTTTGTTGTTGCATCTCCGCGACAATATATCCTCGACTGCTTCGCCCATACTTAAAAAAGAATAGAATAAAATAAGTTTTATTTGAGCAAGTCAAAAATATACAACATTACAAAGTGCACTCAGTACAATTTTCTGGCTCTTAGCGGCACTTGTAGAGAATATGTTGCGCGCTAGGCCCTTATTCCTTCGTAGTCAATCACAGTGATTTACATTATCACAGTCAGTATCACAGTCAATACATGTAATACAACATTTACAAAGCTAATAATATCACAGCAAATATTCAGCCTCATTCACAGATTCGTCGTGAGGCCCGATTTTTGCTGCTATTTATTAGATGGCTACGCAGAGCCACTTTGAATTTTGAGTGCGAGGCCAAGATTCTTATGCTGTCTGGCAGCAAATTCCACAACCTCGCCCCAAAGACTCGAAATGAATTTAGGCCCACTTCTGTGCACGACTTCGGTAAGGTAGGTTCCCTGTATACCCTCGCCAAGGACCTGCACTGTTTTTTTTTCGAAGAGGGCAGAAAGATACAGCGGCTGTCCCATAGAATAAGCCTTGTATACAAATACCACCGCGAAATAGGCTCTTTGATCACTAACGTGCAACCAGTTCAGTTCGATGCTGAGAGGGGTGATGCGCTTGCCCCGTCCAACACCTTTAATATATCTCACACATGAATTTTGCAACCTCTCGTCTGAAGCTCCTCCGACACATCTAGATAAACCACCGAGCAATGGTCCAAGTGAAAAACGATAAGGGTGCCGGTCAGCTGCTTGCGCAGAACCTCACTGGTACAGGACCTAAAAGATCTCAGCCCACAAACGGCTGTGTTAACCTTGCGGCTAACAGCATCCACCTGTGGTTTCCATGTAAGTTTAGAGACCATGGTCACACCTAGATCATCCGTCGTGACCTGAGTATACAGGGTGTCTGAAAAGTTCCGGTACGGCATAATAACTTCTGAATTAACAATGGTAAAAAAAATAAAAACACATGGTTGTTAGGACCCAATTTTTTTCCCAGCTTTCCGATGGGGACCTTCAATTAGATCTTGACCATGTTCATCAAGGTCATTTGAAGGTCAAATCGATTTTTTTAAATAGAACTCCCCATTTTCGACCCCGAAAATGAAAAGAGCGGAAACTTTTACGTTGAATATGGTCTAAAATATTTTGAAATTTGACCTTGGAAGGACAAGGACAAATGCAGGTTTGGTACGATAACTCGAAAACCAGGACTCGTAGAGAACAACATTTAAACCGTAATATTCATAATAACTATCCAGCTATTTGATGGAGACCTTGGTTTTGTCCTTGACCATGACCTTCAAGGTCATTTGATGGTCAAATCGATTTTTTTAAATAGAACCCTCCATTTTTGATCCCGTAAATGAAGGGAATGGAAAATTATCGTTCATATAGGGTCTTGACCATTTTTAAATTTTGACTATTGCAGATCATGAACAAGGATCATCCCAGGTTCAGGCTGATAACTTGGAAACCAGAATTCGTAGAGAAAATTATTTAAGAAACAATATTCATGATTATGAGCTGCAAGTACATTTGTAGATTAAATCGTGGATAATTTCGCGTCTTAAAAACGTATCAAATTTTAATCTTAACTTAACTTGATTATTTTATCGTAAATTCTACATCATCAACTCAAATTATTCCGGTATTCAAACAACCCCATTGTTGAACGTCCCTGACATTATAAAAATTTTAGTTATCATTATCTTACTTCTAAACTGCTTCAGCATAATTTTCATCCCGTAGACTCAAATTACTCCACTTCTACTTTCACTTATTAATTGCTTAAATTTTCTCGACACAAATAATAATAATTATAATAATAGTAACGTCTCAATTTTCAAACCTTCTATTAAATGGACAAGACTTGTTTAAATGAATAATGAACATTAACAATTTAAAGAAGGGTTCATAATAAACCATAAAACTATTTTTAAAATTAAATTTTAATTTGACCATCAGAGATATGGTTAATCAAGAATTTCTAAAAATTTTCTTCGTTTAATCTTTCCAATCTCAGTCATCTTTCATTCAATTTCAATTTACCAAAGCTCATTTTTTATTTCTTAGTATCTCGTTATATGTAGAGATTGACAATATTTTTCCTGGAAAAGAAGTATTTCTGTAATTTTGTCTTGAAAATAGTGTTTTCTTGTAAGGTTCTGATTTACTATGCTGAACCGCGCAGTAATTCTATATACAAATAATTATTTATTTGAGTATAGGTGAACTAGCCTTGACTCGAGAGTCTTCTGTTACTATTAAGTAGGTTATGATTCTAATAAACTGTCTCTTTATGGTACTTCTTTGTTATGACTTTATTTAGACGAAGGCCCAATGCTTTGATACAGATGTTACACAGATGTTTTAATCTAATCTTTATGTTTGTTCTTAATGTTACGTATTTACTTATTTCTATTGGTTCGACTTACAATCCCGTTCGGACACTACTAGTAGATTGCACGGTCGATGACTGGGCGGTGTTTAGTATTATCCTACACGGATGGTTCCGTGGCGTGTTGAGAGTAAGTTCCTTAACTAAGCTGCCGAAGCTAACGCCAGATAGGTTGACGGTCCTTAAGCCTCGTACTGTACCAACTCACGTCCAGAGTATGAAGAATTCCACCGGTTAGCTTCCACGGAGTTTGAGTGGTTTCTAAGCACCCAATAGACGACGCGAAGGACTAAACGGCACTCGTATTCACACACCAGGTCCAGCAGGGACAACACTCGTTGTCCTTGTAAAAAGAGACTTCACTAAAGGCAATATGAGGACTGAGTGCGGGGCTTATAAGGCTTGGCGGATGATCTCAACGTTAGGGTAATAACCAATCACCGATCGCCACCGAAAGTGTCTTACAATATAGGTTGGTGATGGTGCAGAATAAGTAGGTTTTGGGATTGCTGACTCGGGGGTCAGTTGGTTTAATTAGTGGGACGCGTTTGATGTCGTAAACGCGGTTGCGGAAATGCTTACATTGTGATTATCGTCGTATACCTGCGCCTGTACACATACACGCCGTCATACATCATTCTGTATACAGTATATTCATACATATAATTATCTTTTATGAACATGGGACGTTACACCTCCCCCCCCCAGAGTATTGCTGTCCCCAGCAATGGGTGCTGGTGCAAAAAGAAAAAAAAACGTGCGATGTTCATTCACAATATGTTGTTACATAAGTATATTGTTTAAGAACTTTTCATAAAGTTAATAATATAATGCTGACATATGCATTATCTCGGAAGATTAATAAGTGATGAAAAAGAAATTTTCGGTATTTTGATCTCTAATCCTAGTTGTAAAATTTTTGTTTTGATCCGATCATAATTGCGATTTTTCGTACTTTATTTACAGGATAACAATGTAAATATAAACAATTTGTCTAACTTTTATTACATTATTAGTTCGGAGACTCTTAATTGCAAAATTACAAAAAGGTTTGGTTCGAATCCGACCATAATTTTTTTTTTTTTTTTTAATGTTATTACTGTTTTTTTTTTTTTTTCTCATAGGTCGATAGAGTATTCTTGACTAACAATTTAGGTACAAAAATAACAATTTTCGTACTGTAATTTTTCGAGTTACAGGCCTATAAACATTTGATTGTTGCTACTCATTTTTGGGTGTATTTTGACTTCCTAAGGTGCGGTCGAGTGCTAAAAGTCCGAAATTATTATTATTTTGTTAGGTAATGCCAATTGTTGCTAAATTGTTTATTCCGCATGTTTAGTATTTGTATAATATGAACCCTTATGTGGTCTTATTGTAAGTCCGCTAGATTGGAAAGTGCATGTGTGTAGGTATAAGCCTGTATGCAAGTATAACTGGTCTTATGTATATTTATATATATACTCTTACCCGTCTTTATGTACACTGATATATATACTCGCATGTCCATACGTTATGTTCATTTATATATATACTCGCTACATATATATAAGTATAGTATTGACTGCGAGTGTGACGTACTGCATTCCTGGGTGGGTCGCATTCCTGGATGGGTCTTTTTGATTCTTCAAGTATCCGCTCGGTGGCAGGAGTTACCGCGCTTTGGCGCGAACTCGTGCTTTCGTCACGCCTACATATACGCGCGTGCTGTGTAAGTTTCGGCGCGAGCTGACAACACGTGAGCGCGAGTGCATTGGCTTCGGATGGTAGTAGCCGCAATGCTAAGTTCACTGACAATAGGTAGAGATAGACAATAGGCCGAAAATGAACTGCTTATTTTCTTGTTTTGTTTGCCTAATCTTAAGTATTTGTTGTTACGTTTTATTGAACCCACGATCCTATGCTGCTTCCTTTTGCGTAAAAATTAATTACTACCAAAATCATTTAGTCGAAAGAAGGAGAATAATTTGGACACCGGTAAGTTTAAAATACCGTGTCTTGAATTTGTAGTGGTCTTGTCTGGTCTACTCAGCGATAAAATTTCTCTAACTTATCTTTATGCTTTACTATAAGTTTTCCATTAGATGATTCTACTATGACATTACTATTGTCTTTAATTTCTTTTACCAAAAATTTTCCATTATAAAATTTATCTAATTTCCCATATCTGGGTTCCTTTAATACTCTCACTTCGTCTCCGACAGAAATCTGTAAAGGTCTTGCCTTTTTATCATAGTACTCCTTGTTCTTATGTTTTGATTGTATGAGATTATTCCTGGCTACTGTTTGTGCATCTCTCAAACATTCAGTTAGTTCTTGTATGTAATCGTTGTAAGTTTCTAATTCGAATTCGTTCGGCAAACGATTGGGTGTACGGGCTGGTTTGCCGTATACTAATTCATGAGGAGTGTAACCCGTTGATGTATGTACGGATGTATTATACTCATGAATAGCAAAGGGAATTACTTTATCCCAATCTTGTTTGCTTGATGATTTATTTCTTAGAAAGTCTGCTAAGACAGCGTGACTTCTTTCTAAGGATCCATTAGACTGTGGATGGTATGCAGTCGTAGTATTTAATTTAAAATTATAAATTTCGGATAACTGTGACAATAGATTGTTTTGAAAACTGCGTCCTCGGTCGCTTAGAATTATTCTAGGTACTCCAAAATGTACAAAAAGGTGTCGGGTCAAAGCGTCTGCGATTGTAACTGCTTTGATGTTGGGCACTGGTACTGCTATACAAAATTTTGAAAACTGACACTGCATAGTTAGTATATGCACGTTACCTTGCGTAGATTTGCATAAAGGTCCAACTGTATCTATGGCTACTTTATAGAAAACTTCACTTGGTGTATCCGTTATTACCATTGGTTCTCTTGTCTTTACTCTAACCAGCTTTTGTTCTTGGCAGATTTCACATTTGCGTACGTAATCATGTATATCTTCTTTCATTCCTTTCCAATAGTATCGTTCTCTTATTCTTCTATAGGTTTTTCCCATACCACGATGTCCTCCAAACAAACTATTATGGTAATCGTTCAGAACTATTAACTTGTATTCAGGGGCTAGTATCTTACACTCACCGTAACATATCGTTACTGCTATTTGTAAATTTTTCAGTTTTTCCTTAATTTTATTTAATAATACCCCTCGTGGAAGAGTGTCAGTTAGCTCTCCGCTTCTAGCTAATCTAAAAGACTTTAACTTTTTATTCTTAATTTCGTTTGCTAATGTACTTAAACATTTCGATAAATTATCTGGTGTAATTTCGTCTTTTTCTTTATCTGAAATAACTAAACTGAAAATGAATCTTTTTCTATTTTGGGTAACTATTACATCACCGATAGTTATCTTGGCCTTCGATAATTCATCGCGATAAATAGCTTCTACATCAATAAGTAATTTGTTAGTTCCATATGATAAACTTAAATCTTTTGAAATGAAATGTACTATATTATCTTTTAGATAGGTTATACATTCTCTAGTTTTTAAAAATTTTAATGATTCACTCGAGTTCACATCTGAATCTACATAGTCGAAAAATACAGATGTTGGTGTGTTTCCTAATCTTGGAGCTGTACTGTCTTCCTTCGGTTTACTATTTATATAAGAAGTATTATGGTTGTTGGTAAGTGTTCCGCTTGTGGGTGTTATTATTGTTTTTGTCGTTTTAGGTGGATTATTTTGTTTTTTGGGTTTAGATAATTTTTTTCTTAATTCTTCGTTAATCTCATCCTCCGATTCTTCTTCACTATCCTCTTGTTCTATTGTGGAGAGGTGATGCCAATTGGTGTTTTTGGCCATCTCTTCAGTCCAAGCAGTAGAAGATGCTCTAGGTTGTTTTATGGGTGACTTGAAACGAATCGGATTAGACTGACTATCTGCGTATTCTAGCATCCATTCTCTCACAGTGCTGCTGGGGACTACTGCCTGTGAAGCTTCTCCTAGTAACGTAGGTGGTTCTGAACTCGCTTTCTCTCCTTGTTGTAAGGGTGATGAGCTTTCAATATCTTTCATGAGGTCCCAGTTCTCGGTTGGAGTTTCATGATAGAGCTCTAAGAAATTATCCCAGCACATCGAGAGTGGTTGGTTATTTGTAGTCTCGCTTGGGTTTCCATTAGGATTAATCTCTTTTTCCTTTGCACTTTTGTTTAATTCAATGCTAGATAATTGTTGTAGTTCTGAATTATCCATGAGTTGACCTGGCATTGATCGTCTCATAGTAGATTGTAAATTTGGGTTTATTAACTCTTTGTCATCACTTGATGATGAAGAATCTCTAAATTTTGTTTCAATTTCCGGACTAGTTTGTCTAGAACTAGTAGGAGTTTTATTCTTTTTGTTGTTAGGATTTTTACTCTTGATCTTATTGGGTTTATTCAATATTATCTCATCAAATTCACTTTCACCTGGATCCTCGTTTGACTTGACCATAGTAGAATCAGTTTCCTCTTCTGACTCTGTATCTTGATTCAACAGGCTAGGAAGCAAAGATTTGTTGCTTAGTGGTATTGGTGGAGCATCGGAAGATTCCGCAATACTACTCTCAATTGAGTTGGTTATTTCTGAATTATCTGTTTCACTCATTGATGGTGGTTCGGAAACTATGGGTTCTGCAAAAACTACTGTTTTCTTTTCTGTAGTGGCTGGTTCGTTCTTCCTCATTCTAAGTCTCTTCGCGATTGTACTTGCTTCTAGGTCGGCTTGCCCTCCCTCCATACCTAAAGGGATAGTGGGGTTATCAAGCTTGATTCCTTCCTTACGACCCGGTTTCTTTCGATGTTTAACTCCTTCTTTAGAGGTTTCGTTTTCGCTTTGTAGTTGAGTACGATTCTGTCTGGCTAAAGAAGTTTTAGTCGGCTTAGGTAGGATAGGCAGTACTCGTACCTCCCCCCCCCCTGTTCTTGTTCATCTTCTTTAATTAGTTGGTCTCTATCAACTGGATTGCGGGAAAGGGCGTCTGCGTTAACATTTAGACGACCAGGTTTATACTTGAAAGTATAGTAATAACCTCGTAATCTCATTCTCCAACGATTTAACCTACTGACTGGATCTACGATTGGGTGTACGGGCTGGTTTGCCGTATACTAATTCATGAGGAGTGTAACCCGTTGATGTATGTACGGATGTATTATACTCATGAATAGCAAAGGGAATTACTTTATCCCAATCTTGTTTGCTTGATGATTTATTTCTTAGAAAGTCTGCTAAGACAGCGTGACTTCTTTCTAAGGATCCATTAGACTGTGGATGGTATGCAGTCGTAGTATTTAATTTAAAATTATAAATTTCGGATAACTGTGACAATAGATTGTTTTGAAAACTGCGTCCTCGGTCGCTTAGAATTATTCTAGGTACTCCAAAATGTACAAAAAGGTGTCGGGTCAAAGCGTCTGCGATTGTAACTGCTTTGATGTTGGGCACTGGTACTGCTATACAAAATTTTGAAAACTGACACTGCATAGTTAGTATATGCACGTTACCTTGCGTAGATTTGCATAAAGGTCCAACTGTATCTATGGCTACTTTATAGAAAACTTCACTTGGTGTATCCGTTATTACCATTGGTTCTCTTGTCTTTACTCTAACCAGCTTTTGTTCTTGGCAGATTTCACATTTGCGTACGTAATCATGTATATCTTCTTTCATTCCTTTCCAATAGTATCGTTCTCTTATTCTTCTATAGGTTTTTCCCATACCACGATGTCCTCCAAACAAACTATTATGGTAATCGTTCAGAACTATTAACTTGTATTCAGGGGCTAGTATCTTACACTCACCGTAACATATCGTTACTGCTATTTGTAAATTTTTCAGTTTTTCCTTAATTTTATTTAATAATACCCCTCGTGGAAGAGTGTCAGTTAGCTCTCCGCTTCTAGCTAATCTAAAAGACTTTAACTTTTTATTCTTAATTTCGTTTGCTAATGTACTTAAACATTTCGATAAATTATCTGGTGTAATTTCGTCTTTTTCTTTATCTGAAATAACTAAACTGAAAATGAATCTTTTTCTATTTTGGGTAACTATTACATCACCGATAGTTATCTTGGCCTTCGATAATTCATCGCGATAAATAGCTTCTACATCAATAAGTAATTTGTTAGTTCCATATGATAAACTTAAATCTTTTGAAATGAAATGTACTATATTATCTTTTAGATAGGTTATACATTCTCTAGTTTTTAAAAATTTTAATGATTCACTCGAGTTCACATCTGAATCTACATAGTCGAAAAATACAGATGTTGGTGTGTTTCCTAATCTTGGAGCTGTACTGTCTTCCTTCGGTTTACTATTTATATAAGAAGTATTATGGTTGTTGGTAAGTGTTCCGCTTGTGGGTGTTATTATTGTTTTTGTCGTTTTAGGTGGATTATTTTGTTTTTTGGGTTTAGATAATTTTTTTCTTAATTCTTCGTTAATCTCATCCTCCGATTCTTCTTCACTATCCTCTTGTTCTATTGTGGAGAGGTGATGCCAATTGGTGTTTTTGGCCATCTCTTCAGTCCAAGCAGTAGAAGATGCTCTAGGTTGTTTTATGGGTGACTTGAAACGAATCGGATTAGACTGACTATCTGCGTATTCTAGCATCCATTCTCTCACAGTGCTGCTGGGGACTACTGCCTGTGAAGCTTCTCCTAGTAACGTAGGTGGTTCTGAACTCGCTTTCTCTCCTTGTTGTAAGGGTGATGAGCTTTCAATATCTTTCATGAGGTCCCAGTTCTCGGTTGGAGTTTCATGATAGAGCTCTAAGAAATTATCCCAGCACATCGAGAGTGGTTGGTTATTTGTAGTCTCGCTTGGGTTTCCATTAGGATTAATCTCTTTTTCCTTTGCACTTTTGTTTAATTCAATGCTAGATAATTGTTGTAGTTCTGAATTATCCATGAGTTGACCTGGCATTGATCGTCTCATAGTAGATTGTAAATTTGGGTTTATTAACTCTTTGTCATCACTTGATGATGAAGAATCTCTAAATTTTGTTTCAATTTCCGGACTAGTTTGTCTAGAACTAGTAGGAGTTTTATTCTTTTTGTTGTTAGGATTTTTACTCTTGATCTTATTGGGTTTATTCAATATTATCTCATCAAATTCACTTTCACCTGGATCCTCGTTTGACTTGACCATAGTAGAATCAGTTTCCTCTTCTGACTCTGTATCTTGATTCAACAGGCTAGGAAGCAAAGATTTGTTGCTTAGTGGTATTGGTGGAGCATCGGAAGATTCCGCAATACTACTCTCAATTGAGTTGGTTATTTCTGAATTATCTGTTTCACTCATTGATGGTGGTTCGGAAACTATGGGTTCTGCAAAAACTACTGTTTTCTTTTCTGTAGTGGCTGGTTCGTTCTTCCTCATTCTAAGTCTCTTCGCGATTGTACTTGCTTCTAGGTCGGCTTGCCCTCCCTCCATACCTAAAGGGATAGTGGGGTTATCAAGCTTGATTCCTTCCTTACGACCCGGTTTCTTTCGATGTTTAACTCCTTCTTTAGAGGTTTCGTTTTCGCTTTGTAGTTGAGTACGATTCTGTCTGGCTAAAGAAGTTTTAGTCGGCTTAGGTAGGATAGGCAGTACTCGTACCTCCCCCCCCCCCTGTTCTTGTTCATCTTCTTTAATTAGTTGGTCTCTATCAACTGGATTGCGGGAAAGGGCGTCTGCGTTAACATTTAGACGACCAGGTTTATACTTGAAAGTATAGTAATAACCTCGTAATCTCATTCTCCAACGATTTAACCTACTGACTGGATCTTTTAATGATTCAATCCATGTCAATGGTTCGTGATCTCCGTAGACGGTGAAATGTTTACCGTAAAGGTAGTGGCTAAAATACTCTATGGCATTTACTACGGCTAAACATTCTTTTTCTGTGGTAGAATAATTTCGTTCGCATTTGTTGAGAGATCTGGACATATAGGCGATTGGATGTTCTTGTCCTGGTTCACCTTGACTTAGGACTGCACCTATAGCTCCATCACTTGCATCCGTAGTTAGAATGAAAGGCTTACTCTCATCCACTGTTGTTAGTACAGGGGCTTCACAAAGTGCTTCTTTTAAGATCTTAAAACTTTGTTCTTGTTCTAATTCCCACTTCCATTTTACGTTTTTGGCTAATAGGGCGTTGATGGGCCCTGCTTTCTCTGAGAAGTTTTCGATAAACCTTCTGTAATAACCAGCTAATCCTAAGAACTGTCGAATTTCAGTTTGGTTAGTTGGCCTCGGGTAGTTTTTAACGGCTTCTAACTTCTTAGGGTCCGGTCTTACTCCATTACTATCGATGATATGACCTAAATAATTAATTTCTGGTACAAGGAATTGGCATTTATCCATTTGTAGTCTTAAGCCTACCGCTGACAACCTTTCAAACAATTTAGCGATTTTCTCCTCATGTTCTTCGAGAGAATTTGCATAAATCACTATATCATCTAAAAAGACATACATTTCTGATCCTTGTAGACCTGTTAGGACGCAATCCATGAGCCTTTGGAAGGTTGCAGGCGCGTTGGTAAGGCCGAAGGGCATACATAGGTACTCAAAATGGCCGTATTTGGTGTTAAAGGCAGTTTTCTCAACATCCCCAGGGTCAATCTCTATTTGATGGAAGCCCATGGCGAGGTCAAAAACTGAGAAATATTTTGCTCTTCCAATCTGCTCAAGGATTTCCATGATGTTAGGTAGTGGATATGCGTCCTTGATGGTTTTCGCGTTTAACTTTCGGTAGTCAATTACCAACCTGTACTTTTTCTTTCCGTCTGGTCCTGGTTTCTTAGGTACGATTCGAATAGGACTGCAAGATGGGCTCTTTGAATGCCTGATTATACCGGCTTCCAAAAGTTTTTGTATTTGGTTAAAAAGCTCGTCATCTAGTCCTGTTGGTCCTCTCTTGTACTTAACTTTGACGGGTTCTTCATCGGTTGTCCTAATCTTATGCTTAACACATGATGTTCTTGGTGGCGGATCTCCTGGCAAATAAAACAGATGAGAATATTCTTTTACTATTTTCTTAATCTGCGTTCTTTCTGGTCTAGTGTGATAGTTGGTTAAAACTTTTTCCAGGATTGTTTTTACGCGGTCTTCTTCGTCTTTAGGTGGTTCCCCTTCTAACGGAAACTCGTAGTCATCCTCCAAGTCATCGTAAAAGTCAAATGCTTCCAATGGCTGTGGAGTAATTTCTATTTCGACTGGGTCAGGTAGAGTATTAGTGGCCATTACATAACAGTAGCCTTTGTTATTTTTAACGGCGGCTTCTCCTATAAAAACTCCTGGGACGGTATTTATTCGTCTTAAGTAGGCTTGGCCCTTAGCTGAATGTTTAGTTGCGGGAATTCTTATAGGAACTTTTGCTCTGGCCGGTAACTTAAATACAGTTTTACCATTGGATTTAAAACCTTTAGAATTAAAATTCCAATTTACTGTATCTATAGATTCAGGTTCTATCTCGCGTTCGGCATATGGAAATTCAAACTCAGGTTCAATCTGAACTCTTTTTACTTCCGTGTTTCGATATGCTTCCTCTGGATGTTTATCTTCACTAGTTTCTGGTATTAGTTTATGAACGAAGGGAACGGGTGTTATCGGATGACTTTCTGTTACTAGTACTCCCTCTCTAAACATGATGTTTACTTTTTCTACAAGTAGAAAAGGGTTACCCAATATAAGTTCCTCTGATAGTGGCGTGCTAGATGGTAACACGTGGAATAAATGGTCCTTTCCTAAGATTTTTAATTTTACAGTTCCTAGAGTCCTTACCTCCTGTGGAGAAATACCTAGTATAGAGATCACGTCATTTTGGTCTACTATAGCATTAGGACCCAATGCATTTTCTTTTACTGCATTGATTTGGGCTCCGGTGTCCACTACACATAAGGCTTCTGGAACTGCCAATTGTTCTATTTTTAATTTTATTGTGGGCGAGGATTCGACTCTTGACGTGAGTCGAATAACTTGGGCTGGTTTCCCGACTTGGCTGTGGGGCCGGGACTGGTTGAACGCTGTGGAGTCGTCCCGCTCACTGGTGCGTTCTTCCAGTGAGCGTTGTCCCAGTTTAAATGATTTTTATTTCCACTGCGAAACGGGATTGGCGACTTCGGCTTTTCTCCGTAATAGTCTTGATTTCGGTTAATTGCGGATTCTTGATGGTGACATGGTTCCTGCATTGGGACTGGACTGTGCGTACACGTTGGTGGATTTTGATGTTGGTAGCCTCCATTTTGAGGTGGGTACCAATATCCGGCTCTCTGTTGATTTTGAAAGTATATATAACATGCAGCACAGTTACAGGGTCTGTAATCCAGATATAATGGTGCCTCTGGTGGTATAACATGTCTTTGTACTGGTGGTCTTACTGGCACCATAGTATTCTCAGTATATTCCCTCTGGAGTATACTTGGATGTTTGATAGGCTCGGGTACTGGCTTTTTATAACTCAATTGTGGTGGTGCGTGTGTCTTGCCTCCTTCAAAAGTCATTTTTGGGAAATAGGTGTCATCCCGGTCTATTGAATAAGAAATCTCATTTCTATTATGCGTAGAATCATGAAAATTCACTCTTCTTTGCCCTCCTCTATCTCCTTCCTCATTATTCAATGTTCTTACTTGATGTATACTTTCATATATTTCTCCTGAACCATGGGGTGAATCCCGTGAACCATGTGGACTTCGATCTTATGTATGACTTACTTGATGAATACGTGGATTGGAGTAATGATTATTATACATGGTTACTTTACCCCGTTCATATTTCGATGCTAACGCGAACGCGTCATCCAGTTTTTCTGGTGCTAACTCGATAATACGGGTTCTCCAACCATCTGGTAATCCATTAATAAATGATTCTAAGGCAATGATTTCGATCTGAGGTTTTAAATGATCTCGCTGTACGTTATTTCCCAGTACTTCCAACGCGGCGTTAATTGCGGCATTAACTAGCGCGTTTATTCGACCGTAAAATTGTCGAATATTCTCTCCCTGCCTCATGGAAGATGATTGAATTTCGTGTAAGTAATAACTATATGTGCGGGGCGGTGCAAAGGAGTCTTTTAAATGCGATTTTAAATCATTCCAAGTTTTAAATGTGCTACCTTCCAAGGCTTGTCTGGCTTTACCCCTTAATTTTGATATAACGATTCTTAAAAAGTGTGCTTCTGAATCTGTAGAAATCATGGTAAAGCAGTTATCAACATCTTGTAAGAATTCTTTTAGATTCATATTCGTTCCATCGTAATCTGCAAGATGTTGAGTTGCTCTTTCCACTGCCCGAAAATTATTTGACTCTAATATACTACGTGAAAATTCTAATAATTGTTCTTCTCTTTCTGCCTCTTTAAATCTATAAAATTGATCTAAAGCATTGATTCTTTGTTCTAAGTTGGGTAATCTTAAGATTTCCTCTCTAGTCTGATTAAACGCCATTATGATTTATTTCGTCTAAAAGTTTCCTAAATTTCTTCTTAATAATAAAAATTCTAAACGAGACAGTTGGTACTTTAGTAACAATGGCTTAGTTCCCCACAAGGGATGCCATTTGTAAGGTTCTGATTTACTATGCTGAACCGCGCAGTAATTCTATATACAAATAATTATTTATTTGAGTATAGGTGAACTAGCCTTGACTCGAGAGTCTTCTGTTACTATTAAGTAGGTTATGATTCTAATAAACTGTCTCTTTATGGTACTTCTTTGTTATGACTTTATTTAGACGAAGGCCCAATGCTTTGATACAGATGTTACACAGATGTTTTAATCTAATCTTTATGTTTGTTCTTAATGTTACGTATTTACTTATTTCTATATTGGTTCGACTTACAATCCCGTTCGGACACTACTAGTAGATTGCACGGTCGATGACTGGGCGATGTTTAGTATTATCCTACACGGATGGTTCCGTGGCGTGTTGAGAGTAAGTTCCTTAACTAAGCTGCCGAAGCTAACGCCAGATAGGTTGACGGTCCTTAAGCCTCGTACTGTACCAACTCACGTCCAGAGTATGAAGAATTCCACCGGTTAGCTTCCACGGAGTTTGAGTGGTTTCTAAGCACCCAATAGACGACGCGAAGGACTAAACGGCACTCGTATTCACACACCAGGTCCAGCAGGGACAACACTCGTTGTCCTTGTAAAAAGAGACTTCACTAAAGGCAATATGAGGACTGAGTGCGGGGCTTATAAGGCTTGGCGGATGATCTCAACGTTAGGGTAATAACCAATCACCGATCGCCACCGAAAGTGTCTTACAATATAGGTTGGTGATGGTGCAGAATAAGTAGGTTTTGGGATTGCTGACTCGGGGGTCAGTTGGTTTAATTAGTGGGACGCGTTTGATGTCGTAAACGCGGTTGCGGAAATGCTTACATTGTGATTATCGTCGTATACCTGCGCCTGTACACATACACGCCGTCAGACATCATTCTGTATACAGTATATTCATACATATAATTATCTTTTATGAACATGGGACGTTACATTCTCATTCATTGGTCATTTTTTCGTCGCATATTTTTCAGTAGTTAATTTGTCATTTTTCGCAGTCGTGCATATTTATTATCTGCACATAAACATGCAACGACTTGATGAAAGAGAAAGAATTTTACTTTTAATGATGATAGGCTGGGGTGAATTTAGACGATCTTAAGAAAATGCCAAAACTCTCTTCAATGAAACTTTCAGACTTGGCCGTTGCCCTAATTTCTAAATCTACAGTATCGAGGGTTGTCAGACGGTTTTATGATACAGGAAGTGGAAAAGATCGTCCTCTTTCTGGAAGACCGTCTACTGCAACAAACGAAAAAATATCACTAGATGTCTTATTGTTACTCACAGATAATCCCCATATTTCAATATGCAAAATGTCTCAACAACATGAAATCAGCAAGTTTTCTATTCAGAAAATATTAAAAACTAACAAATTTCAACCATGCGGCGATGAAGCTCCAATTCATACGTGATGGCGGGTCGCCGCGACCATCGACGCAATATATGAGCGAGCTCGGCTAGCTCTATAATAGGAAAAAGGTTGTAGCATCAGGGTCGTGGGATAATAATACTTGACTCGGTTGTTGTTGAAATTTTCATTTCTTTTCCTCTGTATATTTAACTTACAAAAATAGTACACATTAAACCTCGGTACCTTGCCGATTAACAATCTGTCTTTCACATGGCCCGCTGGCCTAGACTTCCATTCTCGCGACACACTCGGCGACTCACATAAAGCCCGCCCGCTCACGGTCGCCGTACAAGGTCACTGTGATTTTTACATTCACTGTGCGGCCGGCGCCACAAAAGTAACCCATTACAAGCTCTTTCGCCAGTAGATTCGCCCGCGCCAATCGGTCAATCGCCGCCGCTCGTCAGCGTGAACATCTGCCGGCTAGAACGATCGGCACGTCCGTCACGGCGTACTCTCGCGGACTCGTGAATCTCTAGAACTAAGTCCTAATAATACTCCATCTACCACTCGTGCGCCGACTCTTTAACCTTCCGCTTGCCGACAACCTTGCCGCGATCGTGACGCGCGTTCATACACATACGACATTGGGACTCGCTGTGCCTATGCATCTTACTACTTCGATTCCACACAATGCTACTCGATAGCGAACCAAACCAAACGGCGGGAACGAACTTACGGTGGCTGTCAAATATTAACGAGAGCATAGACGAGAGCTGGAGTTTATTAGCGAGAGCTGGGGATATTCAATAGTCGGGAGACGATAACTGGTGAGAGGAGGCATTAGCTTGTGAGGGGAGAGGGGAGTTTGTTTGTGTGAATTCGAATCCACTATATTTTCTCCAGAAAAAGACTTTATTTTGAATTTTTGATAATGGATTTTTCACTATTATAGTATATGTGTATATAGTAGTACTAGTATAGTATATGTATATGTATTCTGTTTGATCATTATAGTTATATTTTTTCGATGTAGCCAGATCTTTTCATCGCAACAGTGACATTGCCACATTCTTGTTATATTTAATGAATTCTTTAGTTTCTTTTAGTTTTTTCTCAAAAATAGTGTCTTCTATTTTTGTGTATTTAGTGTTGAGTCTATATTGTGTTCTTTTTAATTAGAATATGACGTATGTTGTTTGCAGTGTTATCTGGTAAGTTATTGCAAGTAATCAAATTTTCTATATTCTTTAGAAATTGGATCGTTTGGGTTTCATCGAGTTCACTTTTCGGATTGAATTTTCTTCCTAATGACATTACGAATTTTACATTAGTTGGTATCTCTATGTCAGTTAGATTTACGAACCATTTTTCACTATTTAATTCGGGGTTAGTGTTTGTCTTAGCAAGTTTACAGAATTTTTTTTCATGAATATGGTTAGTTTCTTTCGGTGGTTAGTATTGATCAAATCTTGATTTTCAAAAATACTGTGACTAACATTAAGTGGTATTAATTTCTGTAACTGGTCTATTGGATTAAATTTCTAACTAATTGATATATATACAAAAATCTTAAATCTCTAAATTAAAAACTTTACATTGAAGATTAGAAACAAGTTTGTTAAATTTTCGTCTACCCGGGTCGGCGTGAAAATTGAACTGGTTTACGTTACTTACGATGTTGGTGACATGTGTAGGTTGGAAGTCGTGTATTCTGCAACGAAGTAGGAACTCATCGAGTAGCCAATAAAGAGGCACATTGAATGCTTTACTGAGGACTATCTCCATAATTGCAAGCCTTTTTCTCTGTAAATTTTGTATATAATAATCTTTTCTAATAAACAACTTGTTCACATCAGTTTCCTGGTAAGGACGACATTCATTGCCGAAACGTTGGAAAAGAAAAAAATGATATAATTTATTTTTCTTTCTTTCTTTCCAGCTTCGGAAAGACCGATAAAGCCAAATAAATATTTTTGGTTCACCACCGAGGGATAGAGTCAGATAGAGGACTTTTCTCTATGTATATTTATGTTATGGACCGTGGGTCTTTACCAGTCTCATCTGCTGGCTCCTTCTTCAACAACATCGAGAGGAATTATGGACTTGACGCTTAATACCTTCTAAAGAAGCGGGCATCTCTACAACAGAACTTGACGAATGCTAGATCTCAACGACAGTTCCGATAAAGCCAAATAAATATTTTATACGATATTTAGTTACTCAAAGATAACATTGTTAAAAATATCATGTGATCAACTCCTATCCACAGAACAAAATGTCTTATACCCTCTAAAATGGAATATGGTAGGAACACGCTCATAGTTCTATTGAAGTTTATAATATTCCACTATCATCCATACTATAGGACGTCATAAGATCATTGTAACGCGGTAAAAACCCAGCGTGAGAAATTATCCCACTGGGTCCTCCTTGCACAACGCACAAGTTCGTCTACCAAAAATGTATAATTATTATATTTGAGCGCTAGGTAGCCAGTACAGCTACTCAGCGGTTAACACGAACATCCCAGACGGAGAGACATTAAATACAACAGTGCGTAGTCACGATTGAATGTTAAATGATTTATGGGTTAAATAAATTAAGTAACCTGCAAAAAATAATTATGAAAAATAATACGGACTAGTACCACCAGTATTATACTCCGTATCAGTGGTGGCAGCAGTAGATGACCCTGGCTGAGGAGCTGGAGTAGATCCTGCTTACGGAACCAGCATAGATCCTGGTCAAGGAGCTGGCATAGATCCTGGTATTTGTCGAGGTTGCACGTACAGCAGCAGGTGCAATGTCTCTCCAAGGCGCAACTGTAGTGCATTGTTGATCCGTATTATCAGAGGAAGCTACACGGACATCAGCCGCAACAGTGAAGGAGTAGCACAAATTGTATACCCTACCAGCGGCAGCAGCAGTTGTTGACCTTGATCGAGGTACCGGCGTAGATCCTGGACCAACTTGCATATACAACAGTCGTAGTGAAGAGAGAGAGAGAGAGAGAGAGAGAGAGAGAGAGAGAGAGAGAGAGAGAGAGAGAGAGAGAGAGTGAGAGAGTAGAGTAGAGTAACTTATTAAGGCTGAACTAACTCTGACTCTGAGGTCCATGTAGCCTCCATACATGTACAAAATAATACAAAATTTAAAAAGAAATATGCGCGTTACATAGAACATTCACACTGCGAAAGGTTAGCGTCCACTTCTACAAATAATAACAGTATACAAATATAAAAATAACGAGTACAAAGAATAAATAAAATCACAATGGATTAGTATTACCTTGATCATCGGATATAAATAAAAGTCGACGATAAGAGTAATACAACGTTGCTACAGTAAGCCAAAAATCATAGGTAGTTTATATCCTTACTAACCGTTGCACGCAAGATGTACAAAACTAGCACTTTTTTGAAGCACGGTCGATTGTAATGTGTATAAATGTCTCTAGGTAGAACGTTCCACAGATTAGTCGTTTGGGTTGCAAACGAGAGCTGATAACAGCCAGAACGAGCCCATGAAACTTTAAGCTCAAAAGCGGAACGACGCTTTGAACTCATATCGTCATGGTCGTAAAAAACAAATTTTGTCGCAAGGTATTTGGACTGTTGAGTTCTCAGAACAGTTGTTAAGAGGCAGAGACAAGCACAATCTCTGCAACTTTGGTACGGCATTATTCCAAACCTGCGATATATTGGCGTGATGTGCTATGATTTTCGTGAGAATGAAGCAAAACGTAACGCAGCATCTATCTGCTTAATTCAAGAGTGAGTTCGCCAGATAGATTGAGAAAAAGCCCCAAACAGTATTTGAGAAGAGAAAAAACAAGCAATTTGACGAGCATGAGTTTAGTGTTCTGCGGTATACAATCGGCGCAACGACGAAAACGGGCTAAAGTAGAGAAGCACTTTCTGGAAAACTCCGTGCACTGGGACCGCCATTTTAGCGTATAATCTAAAAAAAATTCTAAGAATTTTTACCGAATCGCAAATCTTCATTTTTTGACCGCTGACTGTGAGTTATGGCAGACCCAATCTCTGTAGCCTGCCCATAAATCTCCGAGAACCAAACCAGATAGTATTAGTTCTGGTGGCATTAATCTGCAGTCCATTACGCGATGTTCATGCCGGAAGACGTTCCAAGTTATTGTTCACCGCTTGTAGAATTTTATGCGTCTGTTTTGTAGGACCCTGATAATAAATAGATCGTGAGATCTTCAGCATACAGATAATACTTGCAGTGGAGTAGTGCATCGTTCGTAAAGAGCGAGAAGAACGGTGAACCACAGAGACTCCCCTTCGGTATTCTTGGGCAGCGCTGCAGACAGGATGATAGCTCGCCTGACTCTGCGGCTACCACCTAAGTTCGATTTGTAAGGAAGGAGTAGATCCACTTACAGGACGCATCGGAAAAGCCTTAGTACTTTAATTTTGTAACTAAAAAAGAGATATTTACTAGATCAAAGGCACGGCCGATGTCGATGCAACCAACAGAGTAACTACATCCTTATCTACGCTCATTCCGAGTTCATCCACAATGTCAATGAAGACTGTGTGTGCACTCTGATGGCTAAGAAACTTATACTGTAATCAATCCAGCAAGCATTTTAGAAGGAGCACAGAGAATACTAATCGGTCGAAAGTCTCCTTCATTCGTTGACTAACTGCTCTTCGGTAGAGGTAGCACAATAGCGCACTTCCAACTTGCGAAAAAAATGCCTGACTGGAGCAAGCAGCCGAAGATGTCGACAATGAACGGCAGAATGACGAGCAGCGGTTGTAGATGAAAGCTGAATAGGATATCACCTGATCCTCTGATATTCGAGACAGCTGACAGCAGCGCATCAAGAACATATTCCGCTTCGATATGCTTGAAAAAAATATGATTCCGGAGAAATCCTAAGGTCGTGCAAGAAACCCACGCCATCGTCCCCGACAAAGTGCTCATTAAGCTTGTCTAACGAAACCAGCAAAGCCACCGTATCCATGAATTTTTTGCTCATACCAATCTCATCAATCATCCTCCATAACTCTCACTTATCAGTGCAATTCTTCAATTTTCTGCGGCAGTAGGCTGCCTTCGAGTTCGTTATTTGCGTCTTAACTCAGTTACGAAAGCAGTTATAAACTTTATCACTACCACCATACTACTTGAGTACATTCTGTTCGTGATTACGCTCCCATATTAGCGACTTTAAATCAGAGGCTATCCAGGGCGTGAGCCGTTTTTTCTTCATAAAGGTACGGTAGGGAGAGTGTTTATTGTACAAGCTCCACGTTCGGTATCATATACATTCAAAGCCTGAAACGGCAGCACGGTAGGAAGGACCTCGCTCGCACCCAAACAACAGATACTGGAGCGGCAAAAACAAGGAAGTATACAAGAAGCTACATAAACAAACTGCCGATACGCACAGTATATGGGACTGTGAGAACTATATAAGGCCAGCGCGCACAACAGCCTGTACTCAGATTTTCGCAAATGCTAATCCGATCAGCTCTCCCGACTGAACAGATTATCATCTTACAGGGGCTCTCGGCATACATGAGTCTTATGCATGCCGAGAATACCCCAACCCGCCGAGAATACCCTAACCACACTTATTCTCGATACTTGAATAAAGAAGATCAATGAGAATAAGAAAAATCAACTGAGTCACTTCCCAGGGCATCTTACGTGGTCCAGAGCTATTAAATCTCCGCATCACGATACCCTCTACCCCCGCATTGACGATCAGCGCTCACCTTCCCTCAGTGCGGATGATCGCCGATCTGATAAGCATCTCAAGTGCTTCCTGCCCTTCCCTCTCCACGCTTCGAGTCTCGACACGAACGCGATCTCGCGATTCTTCTGCGGATCAATCTGGTCCGTTTCAAGCCTTAATAATTACCTTATTACCTATGTCTAATGTAAAATGCTCCGCGTGAGCATTTTTCTTCGCTGCGCGACTGAATGCTATACGGTGCGCTAGCTCGCATGCGAGCGATATATGCTCTTTTTTATTGTTTGCACGTTGTCACTTTCCATGATTTTTATTTTGAACATCTCTTATCAGACTCTTGCTACTGGGAGAGTGGGTGGGATTATTTTCATTTTGACTTGGTTGGTTATTTATAGGTGGGTTAATTTTGTAGTATCGTTTCGTGGTTTTGTCATTGTCGAATTCAGTTAATATCTCGAGGTAGTAATTTATCGTCTCGACTCTATGTCACGTTACCATTCATCTTATGTCCCGGTCAAAATGTTCCGCGATTTTATTAACTAGTTAGAATTCTTTGAGCGACCTATAACCCGATCATAAAGGTAGCAGTTGACGCGGAATCTTTGCCCCAGAGCCTATTATCCAAATTCCACTTTGCGACTATTTACTCGTTGTATAAAACGGGTTCAAAACGTGAAAAAGCTATTCACCTCGTTTTGTAGCAGATACCACCAATTGTGTGCATCACCCCCCCCCCCCCCCATTGCTTGGGATAGTACGCAGCGCAATTCGTGGTTTTCCGGTTTTACAATAGCAACGTAATTTTCCAGTTCTTTTAAAAATTTCATTGGTCTTTCCCAATAAAGCCCTTTGAATTTTGGAATGTCTATTTTCATTTGACATGTGATATGTAATGTCGACTTGTGAGAATCATTGTTTTTTTCTGATTAGATTTTCGAGCCTTTTTAACTCCAGAATCTGTGCTTTTATTATATTTTGGATTTTTTCAACCACTTCTGTTTTTGTCGTGGAGGCTTCAACCGCTTCTTTGATCTTTGTTAAATCTGAATATAACTAGGATTTCTTCTCAATGAAAGAATCGTTGTGATCATGTTTGATGAACGATGGTTCTTCGATCAACAGAAGATCGTCATTCGCTTCTGAGCTTTCTATCTGCTCCTTAAGTGCACTTTGTTTTTTATCCAGCAAAGAAAGTTCTAATATAATGGCTTCTATCTATTCAAAAGCCTCTTTGGCTGCCGGCGTGCCGTCTTCATCTCTGCGTTCATTGAAGATGTTCTCAGTGCATTATGTATTCAAAGCCAATTTACTCTAAAATATTTTAAATTTATTTTAAATTTATTTAATTTTTAATATCAAGATTATTTTAATTAATACAAAAAATTTGGACCTATTACATTAGTCACCTAAAGATCTCGTATGTATATGTCATTAGATTATTCTCTGCTTTCCGGGAGGGGATATCGAAAAGATTGCGGTGAAATTTTGAGATTCTGCATCTCAATGGTGATGTCGTCGATTTGTAACTCCAGTGTTCTCATACAATTTTCTACTTTAAAAATCTTTAGGTAGTGTCATAGCGCAACTTAGCGACATCATCACCCATTTGGAAGAGATCTTCGCCTTGTTTCTTTGCCCTTACAATAGCCTTGTCGAATATTTACCACCAGTCAATCTGTTCTTTTCTGTGCTCATAGCGTTCGATGAGGTATTGACTGCTCCTCGAAGGATAAAGTAAGTACTAGTATCATTTGAAGAAAGAAAAATTTTAATTTTCATAATGAGAGAAGGTTTTGTTGAGGGATTTGAACTTACTTTTAACTTTTTTTCATTTCTTATTCGAAGCCACACGTTGGGCGTGTAAGTTCAGAAGGCACCCGAAGGTAAAGAAAAGGCACTTGAGTAGGCGAGAGCTGATATCTCTGAGAGCATCGTGCCTTCGAGTTCGCTGCTCACAGCAGTTCCCTAGCCCTCTAGTGATATGACGAATACAATTCCTATATTACTAGAGGAACGTCACTCACATGTATCTGGGAGAACAGAGAAGACGAAAATGTCTCTTTTTTCACACGTGCTGGTCTAAAATAATTTCGTGACCGAAGTCAGTAAGAAGGGCTCGCTAGTACCCGATCTACTATCTTCATGGATGAGCTTCCACCTGATATCTAGGCATCAAACCTAGATCATGTGGTTACTCCCAAGTGGAGGATGAGCTGATTTTAAAATAAGTAAAACGATTCCTATAATTAATCTGCAGAATAACAATGTATTTTAATTTAACTGCTGTCTCTATGATAATAGTCATGCAGCGCGGAGAGAGGGGATGGGTTTGCCCAGATTCCTTCGCAAGAGCGTTTTGCTCGTAATATATGGAGTCGGGATGACCCGCGCCTATACTGCGCGCGAGCTACAGTCAAACAGTCGATGAAATAGTACTAATTGCAGGCCGCGGCCCTCGTTTTATACTCGCGGCGATTCGCTCTCAAATTCTTCATGCGCGCAGGCGCATGCTTGCGCTCGAGCAGATTACTGCTTATATGATAATATAGTTAGTATTACCATAGCAGTAGTCTGCTATGGTAATATACCGGTATCAGTACATTGTTTCTGCGTCTGCTGAGACATGTGCTCAGTATTGCTTCGGAGATATTACGGTATACATACACACACACGCACACATCCAGATGGAGGAAAGTTGTCATATAGATCGCTCTGCAGACTGGATATACAGGGAAAAATATTTCAACGCATAATCTGCATTAGGATGGAATGCACAACCGAACGGACAGAAGACCTTGTAGAATACAGTATGGCTCCCGGAAGTGCCACTTCAGGGGACACACCATCTTTAAAATTCGCAAAAATAATTATTTTTAATTTCACACAGATAAGTTGGATTGACTTGAAATTTTATACGTATTATATTTACACAACTTTATTTTTATTTGAGAATTTTTTTGGCCTATTTAGTCCTAATGTACTCTAATGAAAAGTGAAAAACCAAAGAACTTTTTGTCATACTCTTAAAAGCACTTGTTTGGTATGAATGGAGGAAATTTAATTTAAATGAATAGAAAACTTTTTAAAAATAAAACAAGTCAAAAATAATGATAAATTAACTAAAAGAACTAAATTTTTTACTTGTTTTATTTTTAAAAAGTTTTCTATTCATTTAAATTAAATTTTCTCCATTCATACCAAAATTAGTGCTTTTAAGAGTATGTCAAAAAATGTTCAGCCCGATTGGGCCATACATTGTCCTGGAATCGTATGAACAGTGCTTTTCGGTGTTTGATTTTTCATTAGGGTTCACTAGGATTAAATAGGCCAAAAAGACGTGAGATGCTGCAAGAAATATAGGATCAGACGGTGTAGTAAGAAATAGACAGCAGACGACAAAGCGGATAAATAATGATAGACTGTCCAAGTGACGAAAGTGGAGGTTTCGAAATATATCGACCACATAAACAGACGAGAGCGGTAACCCGAAGTATTCCTGTGAAGCAATACTTATAGATGTTATTGCGAGAAGGGCATACCGGAGAAAGAGATAGGTATAACTTAGTTAAAGTAGACAACTAACTTTCCTGGAAACCTTCCTGCAACATTTCTTGAAAGCTTTTTGTAAGATTAACCAATCAGAAATCTTACCATGTAGGTTTGAAAAATCTTCAATGATGTTTCAGAGAGTTAGAGCGTAACCTTTTTGAAAGCTTCCAATTATCTTCTTGAAATATTTTAACAAATAGGAATTGTCATGGCATTCTCACATGAGACTTCTTGACTTTCAAAATGATTTAAAATTTTCTATAAAACTTCCCAAGCTTTTTCTGAAGTTTCCTGAAAATGTTTAATAGCATTCCACGCTGTCTAAGAGCCTTTGAAACCTAATCAAGACTTACTGTATCCTTTATATCTAATAATCATTACAGAATTATTTAAAATAAATCCTTGGAATCTTTTCCATAAATGTTACTGGAATATTTATGCGGTCAAAGTATCACAGGCATATTCAGTTTGCAGGAAGATTGCATGATAACTTTTTGAATGATTCCGAAATTTTAAGGAAAACTTTTTAAAATTTTACTTTACCTTTAATGCTATATGAGCATCACCCATCTAAAAATAATGTTACTATGTTGTTACTTATTCTTTAAGATCATATAATTTTACTGTTAAGAACTAATGCGATTAAAAAATAAATAAGAATTCCGCATAATATGTATTTTATTTATCTATAAAATAATATGTTTTAAGCAAATTATATCTTTGCAGAAGCGGAGCAGAGTATTGTTGTCCACTGCAGTGTATTTCAAAATTATCTAACAGAGCGAAAAAATGTATACAAGATAGAGACGCCAAAAATCATATATTGGATATCTTTTGAAAGCATTTACTTATTACAAATAATGTGAAGCAATATTGTTATCTAGTATTTCGCTATCTTCATAATCGTTTGCTTAATGTACATTTATTTTTAAAATTAAAATAGTTGCAACTGACTGATTCAGATCTCTGAACCCTCAAATCATTATCCTACAAACATAAATTATAATAATGACCTGAGGAGAACCAGAAAAAACTGGATAAAACCTGTTGATTTAAAACGAACCGGAACTGAGGACGAAGTAAAGACAAAAAATCATAAAAGAGCGAAAGTTCAGTATAAGTAACCGAACATAAATCAAATGTTCTCAAAAGCGATAAATATGAACTAGATGAAAATAAAAAGTTAATAACAAATGTCATCAAAAATATAGGGCTTTGTAAGTTGTGCTATGAACTTAGCCAAGACAAACTAAACATTTACTTATTCGCAAAATCGCAAGTGGATTTAAACCTGTGCACCCTTTATCGCGAAACGCGAAAAACTCATATTTAAATTTTCGGAATCACTCTAAAAAGAAGTAGTTAAATTACTTGAAATTTTCATAGTATATAGTCTCTTTTAGCAGTATATGCAAACCCAATTTGAAATGTTTAGTTTCAGTGATATAAATTTTGTTTAAAAAATTACCATTTTTCCCTGTGTTGCTGAACGAAGCAGCCGATTTTGAAAGCCAAACGAGAAATAGTAGATTATTTTTGCTTCCTCCTAGAAGAAGCTTTGTAATAGTAAAATTTTCAGTTTCACAAAAATTTCATAGAAACATGTTTTTAGATGATAGAAGTTCGAATTACGTGTTTTCAGGAAATGTCCGCATGGATGTGTGTGTGAATGTATACCGTGATATTTCTGAAACTATATTCCACTCAGTCAATATCAATCAAATTTGACACGCATATCTATTTTTGGATTCTGAAGTTGGAAAAACATTTATTTTTTTATTTTTTCAATTAATTTTTTTATGGCCATTTTTTGATTTTTGGAAAACATTATTTTTCTTATTTTCAATCATTTCATTATTACAAACAATTCAGCTAAAATGCATTTAAAAGATAATAAAATTACCTATTTTTCCCTGTTTGCTCCTCGGGATTGACCGCTCTGTTCGGCAGATAAAATAAAGAAGAAATTGTTTTTTTAAATTCATATCTCTAAAATTAAACATCATAATCTCACAAAAAAAACATGTTGATGGGTTACGTATCAAAGTACATTCCATTAAAATTTCAAGTTATTTGACTACTTATTTTTTTAGTAATAAATCGAAAACTCATAAAAATGGTTTTTTTTGAGTCTTGATTACGCGGGTTGAAAGGCCTTATTCCACTTGCATTTTTGAGAAAAGATAGATCATTTGATTACCTCGGCTGAGTTCTTTTCCCAGAGTTACGTCCGCAGCTATGATGCTGTCGTCGCTTGCAACAATTTTATTGGTTAGTTTATTATGGGGAACATGGAAAATGACAAGAATTTTTATGAGAAAATCCTAGCGCTTTCGCGCTTTGCCTGGTCCGGAAACCTTCTATTAGTGAATAAGAACTTAAATTCGAGCCTTCAGAATATTATTCGACTTAAAGTGTCCTCATAATCTATGCTACGCGTTAGTTCTATAGCTTTTCTTCTGAGAGAGAGATAGAGAAAGAGTGTGTGTAAGAGAGTAATGTAATGAATTGACACTTACCTTTTGTTGAGTCGGCTGCTTTGTTGCTCTGCTACCTGCTCATCCCCTCGGTGGGTGATCGGAATCACTGGGTCGGTGGTCGACGCGGATTATAAATTATTTTATTAGGTGATGATAATATGTAAGGACTCGGAATTTGGATTTCGATTAAAAAGTCGTGATTTAATAGCAATAAACCCCTTTTTTTATTTGCCTGAAATAACAATTACCCGAATTTTGTCAACGCTCAGTGTGACTATCGCGTTAATGAAATATACTAAGTCGATGTACTAGCACTAAGCTCACAAACTGTAGGTGAGCCAATTTACTCCGAGAGACGGTGCGAGACGTAATGATCCTATACCTTTTTACTGAAAGGGTTAGTAGTACCCAAAACAAATAATTTAAAATGCCCTCGATTCTGATTGGTTCTCACTCTATTTAACTCCGTAGCGCGTTTGAAAGTCTTTTGTGATGTCGTTTTTCTTTTCTTTGCCAGTTGCTATGCGGTAACTAATTTATCTCGCGGCTCGATTTCCTGGTTTCCGTCCAAATTTATACTACCGAATGATTTTTGCGCGCACTGAAGCTAAGTCTCGAAACGAATAATTTTATGTGCACCGATGCTAAGTCCCAAACCGAGTTCCGATTCGGCTAAATTTTGTCCGACGGCGACTAAGTCCCGATTGAACTTCTGAGATCGTGATAGTGCAGGTGTCCGGCCCCGCTCAAGATTTTAAGTGCAACTGAAAGAGATTAACCTTGACTGAGAGATTAAGTCCGAATGAGTGGGGGCCGTGCCGTTTGTCCGGGCCCTTACATAGTCCGGGCTCGCGAATGTTCTAGAATATTCTCAACGAAAATCTCCAATAGGAGGGGTTAGCTTTTCCATATATGGAGTTATCTATAATTGCTCCCTACTCCTCTTCTTACTATTTTTCGTCTCTGGCTTTTTCTTGCAGCTTATCATATACCCCCTCCCTCGAATATACTTTCCTCCTGCTCGGTTCTTATGTTTGTACAGGTGGTCGAGCTTCTTTGCATCGTATGGCTTCTCTGGGCTTCTTGTAGTCATCAAAGTAGTGCTCTACTTTGCCGTGAATATGAACTCTTACTGTTTGTGGGTAAGGCTGCTTCTCTTGCAATAGGTATCGGAAGAGGGACCGTTGTTGGCTTAGGTCCCGCGATGCGCAGGTAAGGCGGTCCGTCAATAATAATTGGAGCATTGCGTTTCTAGCGTCTGCATCTCCTAAATTGTACTTGATTTTCTTCGTTGTGGATATGATGTTTATATATTTTTTTTTTTACATTCGCTATATCTTTACACTCGCTATTGAACTGCTTCTAGCGACGTTCGATATGCTCAAATCTCAGCCTGGGTTTAACTTTCCTGCATTATAATCTTACGACGTATTTGAGTTAGTTATTCTTACTCTTGTTTAATTATATTTTACCAAAATTCGTGTTCGTATAATAATGTTGTCTCGCGCATGATTGGTCGCATTTCGTTTTGGATATTTATTATACCACATTTTATTTTAATAACATTAATTCCGCATATGATCATTTCGTCTCTCCTGTTCTTATCGTCTCCTGCTTCCTATTTTTCAGAATATTAGGAATGTATAATGTGCTTTCCCGAGTTGGCTTGTACAGTGTGGCTTGTACTTTTATTCTCGTGAGCTTCTCGGATCGGAGCTATTCAGTGTTTATTCTCACTCAATGTCGTCGATGCTCTTTCTCTCCCGCTATACTCAGTGGGATCGCCATTCTATTGCTTGCATATAATATTCTTTTAGTATCTATAATCATTCTTATTGAAAATAGAAGTGCGAAAAATTGAGCATTTCACACCTTCCCCCTGAGTTGAGTGTTCTGCGGTGAGCCTCTGACGCTCACAATTTCATACTGTTGGAGCGTAAATCGCACGGTGAGACCAGAGGGCGCTAGCTCTTTACCTACAGTCAGTCAGAGGTGACGGCAAGGGTAGGGGAGAGAGCGATGCGAACTGGTAGGGGAGATTGGCGCGAGTTAGAACTGGAGGAGACGGACTGGAGGTCGGACGTGAGCAGCGACGGTCGAGGAAACGAGGCTTTAAGAGTTTTCTAGGACGGAAGGAAGCAGCACGTCAACGAGGGTTCATCAAACCTTTTTTTTGGTAGAAAGAGATTGCTAGGGTTGCCGCTTCGTGAGCGTTGCCCGGGATCGACATATGTAAGTATGACTTGCGGATGCCGGGTTAAGTCGGTATGGTCGCGAGGTCACCTGAACGCGTTGGCTATTGTTCGTGGAACGCGAGTGGCCCTTTCCATGTGTCAATGCGCTATTATCAGGGCGATCCGGACAGCGAAGGACGAGGTCCATCACCAAGTAACGCCGTGCAACACGACTTGCTCATGATTTCGAATTGCTATTATCCACGCGACGTGTACAGCAGCACAAAGGGCTCGAACCGCCCGCAATTCTAAGAAAACTCAGTTTACCGACGGGCAGTATGGGTTATTTGGTCCAAGCACCATGACATCGCGAGTTCAGCGGCTCAACAACGCGGGTTTGCGATGTGTAATTTGATAAGCGAGTGTCTCTTGAAGTTCAGGCAGTTGTTGTCGTTATTGTTGCGCGTTCTCGGAATAAGGGGCGAGCGGCGCATGTTGTGATTCGTTTTGAATTCAGCGCGGCAATTGAGTCGAACGCGACAATAGGCCGCATTTACATGCATCACCTTGGCTAAAGTTTGGAATCACGCAGGTTTCGGGTGAAGTCTGCGACACTCAAACACATACTATTTATATAACTTTATTTCATGCACAATCTGTTTTTAAAATTATCATATTCGGATTTACTGAGCGTTTACTAATGATGCTTAAACATATTGTAATTGTAAGATTTCTTATCATCTAATTTCTTCATTTGACAAATGTATTTTTCTAGCATTATTGTGTTTACATATGAGGTAGTGGTTTGGTTTACAATAAGTTTTTCTTTATCGTATTTCTTTCATTTTTGCGAAAAAAAAATGTTTTCTTGCTTTTGTTTCCCAACACCTTTCTAATTATAATTTCCCTTCACCAATTTCTTATTATTATTATTATAGATTCTTTTTTACTGTTTGGTATATTCTAATTTTCCCTTCATTATTTTGTATATACTTATATATTTACTAATTACTATTGCAACGAGACGTCAGTCTTGTGCAGAACACATACAAAGCAGCCACACACATGAGCGAGCGAAGGGCGAACCCGCACGAAAACAAAGCGAGCACAAGCCGAATGCTCATGTACACCAATACGTGCTCGAGCACCGTGAATATAGCCGCGGGTAAAATAGACGACGGGAGTAAATCGCCGCACGCACACTAGCGAAGGGAACACACAAAGGCCTACACGAATACACACACACTACACCACCCACTCACCTCCAGAGGGCGTTGGCGCCAGCGAGTGGGGCTATATAAGCCTAGCCGCGACAGCACAGCGGGCAGTTCAGTTAGAGCTTCCGATCCGAGCGTTACCGTGAGCACATGACACCGTTCGGAGAGTGCTAATAGAACCACTGATATCTGGCCATTTCTTGCGCACACATGACGGCGCAGATATCTGAAATCATCGCACCGCTATGTGGATTACCGCTGTGAGCACACAGGATAATCCAGAATCACTAAGTACCAGGAGGAGCACATTCGTGAGCACACGTGGCGCAACTACAGGTACTAAAGCCACCGCCAACTACCGTCTCACCGTTTCCTCGTCCCTATTGCCGCTGTGAGCACACTGGGTAATAGGAACTAGAAACCGACTGCAGAGACTTGCAGAGGCGTGAGCACACGTCAATGTCAGACTCTGCACATCCACTACACACACCTCCACCGTTCCGCCGTTCCACTTGCCGCTGTGCGCACACAGGGCAATAGAAACCGCGAGAAGCACCCGCAGTATCAGGTTCAGTCGTGCGCACACGTCTCAACCATATCTTGTGGAATATGACTCCGCACGCCACTACACACACCTCCACCGTTTCGCCCTTCCACTTGCCGCTGTGCGCACACAGGGCAAGGGAAATCACGAGAAGCAGCCACAACATCAGACGGGGGTCCGTATCCTCCAGTCTATATGTCGACTATAGCTTTGTGGTTATGGAAGACATACTTGTCGTGTGGATCATATGTTTTATGGAATTTATCTTGTCGATTACATGCTGTGGTGGAAGATCAACGGAACGCGAACCGTGACAGTAACGACGGTCACATCGTCGTGCCAATTTGAAAAACGACTCGAATATAGGCGGAAAAGAAAGAATTGAAAAAGAGTTGAAAAGAGCTTTAACAAGCTTTAACAACATTTTATTGTCATGAAGGATATAAATTGTTTTCATATAATTTTAAATAAAAAAGGATTCATAATAAATAACACGTGTTCAATAATATTGTATACAAAAATTAAAATTTTTATTTGTAATACAAAATTATAAATAAAGTTTTATAAATTATTCTTGAACAACACGCTTCAAACTTATTTCCTATACATATCTTTTGAACATTGTAAATGTATATAACTTAATTTTTAAAATCTAAAATCTGAATCAGCTTCAGGAGGTGCAACTCTAACCGTGACTGGAATCCTTGCTGCTTGATCATTGTTGATGGGACTGATTCCCTCTGGTAGTTCTGAGCCCTGCATTTTAAATGAAGAACCAAATTGTTAACTTTCAAGTACAATAAGTTTGTTTTTTAGAAGTTTGTGTATTTTGTACTTACAAGTACAAAATACATATCAAATCAATACTAACCCCTGTGCTCAGCCTGTAGACGTTCCTGAGCCTTCTGTTCATGTCTTCCTCGATGGTAAGACCATCAGCAGCACTGGTTCTACTGGCCTGTCTCTGATGATACGTACCACTGCTTCAGCGACTGGAACAACTGGACAGAGTGGTTAAATCCTAGAGCAACTATTAGAGAGTCAGCAACTGAAAGAAAAATAGAAAAATGTCGTTAGCTTTCAAAGTAGATTCAGTACACATCAGTAATAAAGATCTAGGCGACTGCTGATTACTTACAATTTTCACTCTACAAACTATTCAACTTAAGGACAAAAAATCAGTCCCATCAACAATGATCAAGCAGCAAGGATTCCAGTCACGGTTAGAGTTGCACCTCCTAAAGCTGATTCAGATTTTAGATTTTAAAAATCAATTTACATACATTTACAATGTTCAAAAGATATGTATAGGAAATAAGTTTTAAGCGTGTTGCTCAACAACAATTTATAAAACTTTATTTATAATTTTGTATTACAAATAAACATTTTAATTTTTGTATACAACATTATTGAACACGTGTTATTTATTCTGAACCCTTTTTTATTTAAAATTATATGAAAACAATTTATATCCTTCATGACAATAAAATGTTGTTAAAGCTTGTTAAAGCTCTTTTCAACTCTTTACTCTTTTCAACTTCAACTAAATATAAATAAATATAAATAAATTTTTAACGCAACGACTTTTAACTGCAATTTAAACGAACAACTTATAAATTATTCCAGTCACGGTTAGAGTTGCACCTCCTGGAGCTGATTCAGATTTTAGATTTTAAAAATTAAGTTACATACATTTACAATGTTCAAAAGATATGTATAGGAAATAAGTTTGAAGCGTGTTGTTCAAGAATAATTTATAAAACTTTATTTATAATTTTGTATTACAAATAAAAATTTTAATTTTTGTATACAATATTATTGAACACGTGTTATTTATTATGAATCCTTTTTTATTTAAAATTATATGAAAACAATTTATATCCTTCATGACAATAAAATGTTGTTAAAGCTTGTTAAAGCTCTTTTCAACTCTTTTTCAATTCTTTCTTTTCCGCCTATATTCGAGTCGTTTTTCAAATTGCCGCGCGATGTGACCGTCGTTACTGTCACGGTTCGCGTTCCTGTCGACCTTCCACCACAGCATGTAATCGACAAGATAAATTGAATAAAACATATGATCCACACGACAAGTATATCTTCCATAACCACAAAGCTATAGTCGACATATAGACTGGAGGATACGGACCCGGGCACGTTTCGGCCTGCAAAGTTGGAATTTCGAAATAAAAAAAATCATATCTGATAGATCTTAATTAGCCCTTTCGATCTACGTTAATTAATTTATAAGCCCCTTTTTCGTTTTCCCAGGAAAAATCAAAATACGATTTTCCATTCTTATGTATTTCAAATACCCATATCTCTTTAAAAAATGGGTTTATTATACTCTACTAAGCTTAGAAAAATTGCCCTTCAGCTAATTTAATTTTCCCGCGTGTCAATTATTATAAATATTCGGTAATTTATATATAAAAAATAAAAAACCGTAATAGTATTTCTAAGCCAATTGTTTGCGCATTGCCCATGCACGGCAGAATTAAGGTGGCACTTACAACAAAAGCGTGCTGCACATGGTGCTGCATATGTACCTAATGCAAAGCATTTAAAATATGAAGTTATTTATCTTAACAAAAAAATGAAACTGATTAAAATAATATTTCAACCCAAGTTAAATTGTTTTTATAATTGTTCCGTTTTCGGTATATTGTGGTGTACAGTATTGCGTTGAACGTTACTCGACTATGAAAAGTGAAACATTATTTTTTTACGTCGAATATAACCTCACTACTTCACTTAACAGAGAAGAACTGTACGACTGCATCAGTATTTAATTGGATTAACAGGAAAATCAGTATCAGAAGATATGTGGAAAGTGTTGGAATTAATGTACGGGCTTTTCCAAAAAGATGGTTTCGATTACTTGACAGACATGATGTCAGCTCTACATAATTATATCACTATACATACGCCAGTATTTTTACCAAACGAAAATCATATCTTAGCAATGTTCAACATGTGCAAGGCTTTGCTGGTTGGTGACGCAAGGGAAGATCCCAAATGTCATGCAACAAAACTTCTTGGAGTAATAATTTTACAGTGTTAGAACTCGTTATAATTCATATTAGAATGATTAACACGCGACGTCAAAACTTCAGAATTAAGGATAATGTGTCTTCAAGTTGTTATCACTGTATTGTATTACAATTAGACTTTGTGCCTGGAAACCATGGATATAGACTGCAAAGTACTTTAGGACAGTCATCAGAGCCGATTGTATCACACTTTATTAAAAAATCGATTCACGACACAGATTGCTTCCTAGGGTAAATGATCTTTTACGATTGCAAAAATTTGTTTAATGTAAGGGTCAATTTTTGATAAATTTTTGTACTTATTATTTTTAGACTTCACGACAGGAAACTTTCTGTTTAACAAATCATTCCATCTTTGATACTTCTTTGAGAATGAGGATAACGAGGAATTTTTTCAGACATTCATAGGCCTGATACAACGTGGTATAGTGCATTAACTAATCATCTAATACCAAAGCAAAAGACATCATTATTGGAAATTATAGTGTTAGCAGATCAACATACAATAGTTTTAGAGAGCAAGCGAATTGAGCAAAGTGGAGGTTATTTTTTTTAAATTAATTTCATGTCTGTTACTGTGTTACTACATCACAGACTGTACCCACTTCGTTTAATTTTGGTGGTACGCCTTTAGGCCGATAAAAATATAAACGTTTTTTACTTATGTAAATAAAAAAACGGTATAATGAGCGAATTGTAGCATGCGAATGCAATGCAATTATTTTAATCAGTTCCTTTTTTTTGTTAAGATAAATAACTTTATATTTTAAATGCCTTGCATTAGGTACTTATATGCAGTACCATGTGTAGCACCTTTTTGTTGTAAGTACCACCTTAATTCTGCCGCGCATGCGCAATGCGCAAACAATTGGCTTAGAAATACTATTACGGTTTTTTATTTTTTATATATAAATTACCGAATATTTATAATAATTGACACGCGGGCAAATTAAATTAGCTGAAGGGCAATTTTTCTAAGCTTAGTAGAGTATAATAAACCCATTTTTTTAAGAGATATGGGTATTTGAAATGCATAAGAATGGAAAATTGTATTTAGATTTTTCCTGGGAAAACGAAAAAGGGGCTTATAAATTAATTAACATAGATCGAAACGAGCTAATTAAGATCTATCAGATATGATTTTTTTTATTTCGAAATTCCAAACTTTGCAGACCGAAACGTGCCCGGTCAACATCGCAACTGCCGCTGTGTGCACACAGGGTAGAAGGAAGCCGAGAACCGACACAGAGACCGCTAAAGATTGTGTGCACACGTTCTTGTGAGGACTCTGTGACTACAAACCCACATCCGGGTATTCCGCCGTTCCTACTGTCACTGTGCGCACACAGGACAATAGGAACAACCGCACTCGGGAACTGCAGGCCGTGCGTACACGGTTTTGTTGTAACCGATGAAGTAAATTGTAAACATCCGACACCGTACGGTACCGTGCCGTTACCGCTCCGTACCGTATAGAATATAAGAACTAATTGTAAAGTAATTGTAAACTTATTAATAATTAAATATATAAATCACTTAAACCAAATCAGAACGTAGTTAATTTTAACCTACTTCCCTCTTTAAATCCTGGTCCCGACTAACAATATCCGGCGCGAGGGAAACGCAACCGTTACACTATTATTCGTTAGGGTCATCAATTTATTTTTCTCCCGATAGGTTCATTTAATATGAAATAATGAATAAAATAATTATAATGATGCGGGATGATATAATTTGATTCGCCTTTCGAAACATATTGCTTACAGTTTTTCTTATCATTTCTTTTTCCTTTTCCCAATATATACATATATATATATTATTTTTTTTTCTTCTGAATAACATGATATTTCTATAATATAATATAATAATATAATAATTTCAACTAGTTTCCCCATCACCTTGATATAGTTTTAATGTTTACAATATATATATATATATATATAAAAATTTTTTTGAGTCTTTTTTTATTTTTAATTACTAGCTTAGTTAAGTTTTTCTCAATTATAATTTCTTATTATTATCCTTTGTATGTAGATTTACAACTATGATTTGTAATAATATAATTTTGGTTCTCTTCACTTTGTTTGTGAAATTACACTGTTTACTTTTCCTTATAATTCTATTTTATGACAATTTAAATGTATAACTGTACTTGGCTTATTTGTGGTATCGCTTAGCATTTTCATATTCTCTCAATTGATCATAATATAAAATGTGAATTCTTATAATAGTTTGAAATTCTATAACATTTCTTAGGATATCAACCTCTAGTTCTTTCAAATTTAAACTATTTTGGCAATTTATTACTTTGGTATAATAATAATATATTTTGGAGTGATAAAAATGTAAAATAGAGAGAGAACAGAATTTTGATTTGCCTATGAAATATACTTACTTTAGCTGTTTTCGTAGTCTGAGATTCTTTCTTCCTTCCTAGTTTTTCTACAATTGTACTTGGATTGTGACTTTTATGATGAACTTCTTTCTTGACTTCTGAGGTAGTTTCGTCGGATGCAAAATATGAATAGTTTGAATCTAGTGTTCATTTTGGTGTATTCAGATTTCCTTGAATAGGTTTATTAGTCTATAGGCGTCGTAGATGTTTGTCTAATAATTCGATAACGTCTCTTTGATGATGAAGTCTTGGTATTATTCTGGATAAATCTATTGTTTTTATTTTATTATTTTCGTCTTCTGTGAAATATGGAGAAGATCCATTTGCTAACTCCATGTCGGTGCCATCAAAGAAATCTTCAATTAAGGATCTTGTGCAAAGAATTCATTTACATTAAAATCTATGTTCGGGAAATCTTGTATAAATATTATTGATACACATTCTATATCGATTAAAGGTAGTATCTCAGTCGCATCTGTAATTTCTCTATACCGCGAGTAGTAGTTTTGTTCCTGATTTATTCCTAAATAACATCCGCTACAATATTTTTTTCTTCGATTATCTAAGCTGTGATATGTTTCGGTTCGGTTGCAATTTAGTTTTTCCATCTGAAATATTTTATAGTTGAATTATTAAATAGAGTTATTTCTTTTATATTGCTCTCTCCTATCTTTTTATTATATTCTTTCTTATACCTCATTGTAAAATTGTTAAAAATTTTTTTTTCCGATTTGAACTTATAATTGATTTGCGACTTCTTTTTCATAAAAATATGCGTCCATGCTTTGTAAGCAGTCAATTAATGGTTCGACTCATAGTACAGATTTTCCGCAGTCCTGACATTTGCATCTTGTGAATTCTATATGTGAAAAACTGTGCCAGTTTATATATTGTGTGATAATCTCGTAGAAGGATAGGTTCCTACTATAAAACAGGCATGTAATGGCTGGCGTATACCCTGCATATACAATTTCATCGGCACGTATTTTCTTTACACAATCCCATTCATAAAAATCACTATAGATAAGTGGGTACTGTGATGTAATTACGCCATCGTATTTTATCTGTACTATCTCGGTGGGCGGTTTCATTTCGCGATTTTCGTCCTGGAACATTCATAGTTATTTATTACTTTTATAGTTATGGTTTCTCTCCCTCCTTCTATTGTGCAGTTATATAGTTCCTTTAACCGATGTTCTATTTTTATTGCGTGTCGAGCTGCTTCTTTACTGGTTCTATATTCGCATGGCGCGAGTAGATATCGCCAGAGGTCGACTTTTATTCCTAATATGTATCCGATAATTGAGGTTTCTTCTGTAGCGAGTGTATCTGTAGTTCATTTCGAGAAGTTTTTAGGCGTTGATAAAAATCTCTCGCGGACTTTAGTTCCTTTTCTTTTGCGCACACAATATCTATTTTCTTCTTTAAAACTTCACGCACGACATGTTGTTAAACTTTATATTGTTCTACGATGTGGTTGGTTGAAATTTATTTCTGATTGTCCTTCTACGTCATCGTAAATGGGATGGGGTGGATTTTTATTGTACTTTTCTTCTCGAGTTTGCTTTGCATAAGGTTGTGGTTTTGTAGGTTTCCGATTTCCCAAATATAGTAGTAATTGTGTGACGAAATTCCAGATTGATCCTAAAAGAAGAATAGAGAATCCGTATACACTATACATTGCGTAGCCGTGTAATATAGTGTCAATTAATAATTTAGTTAAGTGAGCGATCATTATGAATCCAATAAGTGCTGCGCTGGCAGTGCCGAACGTAAGAAATTTGACCCACAAGCGATCCCATGTATTGTTTGCAAGTGCTTCTAATGTTTCAGGGTCTAAAAATTTATTTATTGAAATTTCTTTCCCTTGTATCGATTTTCCGGACATTCCCATTGCTTTATTATACAAAACGGCTGATCTTTCCAGTGCAAACATAAAGTGGTCTCTCAAGCTATTTAAATCGGTTTCTGTATATATGCCGCTTACGGCTAATGCTTTCGGGGCGCTATATTCCCAAGTGCTCTTTGTTTGTGGGCGTAACGTTTCTGGGGGGACTACGTTCGAAGAGGCAGGTAGAAACTGAAGCTAACTTGAACCTATATTGAACATAGGTAGCATGGCGCCGCTGCATCCAATCTATGTGCCTGCTTTGGTTAATATTCTCGTTCGTGGTGACAAAAAGAAGAGTTCCGTCCCTCTTAATACGGGCAATTGTTTATAGCATTCTTTATATCTCTCCTTTGCACTTCTACTTGTAGACACTTTATGACATGTACTATATAACCTGGCTCTTTCATTAATTGAAACGCGAATTCATCCGGTGCTTGTACTGCAATTGATAAGGCGTCGGTCAGGATTTTCCTCTCGAGATTGTATTTGTGCATTAATAAATCATAATACATTTAACTAATTTTTTTCCTAAAATGCCTTTCAACATATACAAATTTGGAGTTCACGTATGAAGTAATATCTAAGTTTTCTACTGGTGATTTTGTTTTCGATACAAAAGTTTTATCGGCCGGGTTTTCTAATACGAATAGTTCAGGGTGCTCAGTGCATATAAGGTTATGTCCACATACTTATATTATTAAGTCCATTACTTATATATAATTCGCCAATGCTCGTGAGAGCAAACGCAATCTCTTGTGTTTCAAGCATATAAGTGACTCGATCCGTTTTCTTTTCCTTTGTCCTATTGGCATAAGCTTCGTATAGTATAGTATATTTACTGCTCCCGCAAGTGTCATATGACAAAGGTTCCCAAAAAGCGTATCCTTTTAAGAAGTCTCTGCTGTTGGTGTCTGTTGATTCGCACCTAGTGCCAGATCGAAGTTGTATCCTGTTAGATTTTAAATTTACAGTCGCATAATAATTTGTGAGCAAGATTTCTACGTAGTCTTGTACTACTACGTCGTCCCATTGTCCATATGGATAGACGCAGGATGCTCCTTTATAGTGACCTTCATTATCAATTTTTCCGGCGAAAGTTATAGGTGTAGAGAAGGTGCTATTTCTCATTAAATTTTGTATCGAGGTGCCAGCGATTATAGTACTCGTATATCCTTCACTATACATTCTCATACAATCGTCTCTTTGTACTTCTATGAAATAACCGATTTCTCCATTTTTCACTTGTGATGAATGTGAATGCATCCCGCAGTGTGTGATTATACGCAAGACTTTGATTGAGAATTTTATATCACATGTGTTTTGGCAAACTCGTTGATTTGTAGTAGTTGTATATATATTGTTTCGTGATATTTAGTTTTGGCTCCTTTATTTCGCACTCTCCCACTTTTAAAAGAGATGTAGTCGTTAGATTGTATAGCTGTTCTCCACAGGCGAATCCAGCTAGACGGATTCCAACATTCAACTGGACTGTCATTATTATTAATATTATGATTAGAATACCCTTCATTTGTCACAATCCCAATGCTCACAACTAACATCATTTTCCTGGCGTGATATAAATTTCGAAATTTTCTTTATTAGTAAGTATTTCTTGCTTATTTTTAAATCGACATCAGAAAATATCAGCCGGTTTTGTATCGTCTGTGATGACGCCGCAACCGAAAATTGATAATTTATAATTAATTGCCTACAATCGCTTTGCATCCTGCCTGTATTTTTAGGATTCCTATCCCACTAACTAACAAATAATCTCGTTTATTCTTGTATACTTTTTGTAGTTTAGTAGGTTCATTTAATGAAAATATCCATTTTGGTTTTTCGTTAGCACGCTCCCAGAATGGTGCGTACGTATCTTGATATCTGATGTCACAATTTGCATAATCTGTTTTCCTTGGATGAATATTCGCAACTCGCGTTATTTAATTCTGGGCGTATAGGTCGTTCTTGTCGGCATAGTATTATTTCTGATGCTAATATGAATTGTGCATATTTTTCTTCGCTCAACTCGTAGGTAGAATTCTCATTTATTCTGATTAACGGTGATTTTGGTTTAATATAGATCGATATAACTCCCGTTGGACTTAATCGTTCTGGAACTGGTAATGAACTTGATCGATAAATATATATTTTCTTTGCTTGCAAGCTACGCATAGTCTCTATCGCGCTTTGAAATAGCACTGTATATAAGTTTATGTGACGTTCGAAAATTTGTAATAATTTATGACTATGTTCGGTGCGATTAAAGCTTCCTTTGGCCATTATTATTTCCATTTCCTGGTCTAATAAATAGAAGGGATCTTCTATGCTACTTTTTCCTCCGAATCCGTCAAGACTACTTCTTACTATGTGAAATTTTCTGTATTCAGGACTAATATAATTATTTTCTAATATTTTGTTCCCGTATATTCGGGAACAAAATGCTGTTGTATGCAATTTTTTCCGTAGCATTCAAATCTTCGGATAGTTGATCTAAATATATCGTAAGGACATTTTTATATTGGTCCATTCTCGTAATTCGCTAGTTTAAATCATCTATTTGTTTTTCTAGCTCGGAGCATGATTTACGCGGTGTACAATTTGATTCGGCTAATTTTAATAGGGTCGATAATCGTGTGACATTATATTGATTATTGTATAAGTTTAAATAGATTATGTAAGTCCAATCGTCTTGAATAAATTTTAGTTCGGTTATTCTCTCGAAATATAGGCCGGTGTTATGTTCGATCCTCTCAGCCACTGCGGGAGGTAGTAGCTTCTGGGCTTGTATTATACCGCAGTAGGTCAATAGCAGAAAATAGATTCCTGTGTCCATTGTCGACGTGTACTGAAAGGAAAAGGAGTCCCTTAAAACGTTCAGTGTATGTGTGTTTTGTATGATTTCGACATTTTATTAATCTTGCTAAAGTATCTTATTTTTAATATTTATTCTATTCTATGTTAGATACATATAAGCCTTAGTATTTTAAGCAGTGATTATATTAGTTGCTAGTGGTTATCAATATAGCGTTACTGAGCTTGAAATGTACTTTTGTTTGTTAATTTAACTAGTATACATATAAAGAAAAAAAAATGTTTCCTATATCCCGTTTTCGACCTTCCCTGTATTTCCGTCTATTTCTTACTATCACTATTACATGATATTTTTTTTCTATTTAGTCCCTTTTTAAGATCTGAATTGGGGGTAAAGGATTATTATTTATGTGAATTCATTTGCTCTTCCTTTCCTTACTATCGTTTCTTTTGTTAGTTTACTTGTTATCATAATTTAAATTTATGATGATAATAATTTAAATAATTTTTATGATAGATTTACACTCTGATCTACTGCACACTCTTTATGCAAATGAAATTTTATCATTTCTTCTGTAATTTGATATTCCGTTTTGCTAGTACTCGCTGCGGACTTAACAAAGTCGTAGCTCCCCTATAGTGACCTTGAGAAGTGTTTCAAGTTCTGGTTTGTAAATGTATTTTTAATAGTGTCACAGAATTCGAGAAATTTTCCTTTCATTGCTTGCTCATACATGACATTTTGGCGCGGTCCGACTAAGAAGCTGTACAATCCTCTTCCGTCCCTCCTATTAATTTCCTCGATTCTCATATTTTCTAAAACAACTCGGCTCTCGTGATATAAGGAGCACAGATATGGTTGTTGATTTAGTGCTGACTGGTCTCCGGGGTGAATATTTCCACGGAGATGGTGTATTAAGGCCATTCTTTTAGTTCACATTTTCTTTGCTTCTACACCTGTCCACTGGTTTAACAGCATTCTTTTTTCTTTTCTATACAGCGGTGTTCCGAGTCCCCACAATAAGGCGAGTGTCTCTTCATTATTGTCTTCCATTGCGCTTTCTACTAGCGTGTGGTCCCCTCTTACCTTTTCTGTAAGCGATGCACCTTGTTGTACCACTAGCACAGCGGTAGTAGTATCGCCTATTCGCGCGGCGAGGTAAATGCAACTTTCGCCTTCCTCGTCCATCCGAGAGTGTACGTTAACGCCTTTGTCTATTGCTAGTATAGCCACTTGTAATGCCGTCCTTCTATTTTCGGTGCGTTTTTCTAAGCTACCTCTAGATGCTAAGAGTTGGCGTATTATTGGGATAGCTGTCCTTTGTCGCACGGCTTCGTGTAGGAAACTAAAGGTATTTCCTGCTTGTTCGCTTGGGATCAGTCCTTTTATTCCTTCAACACTCTCCTTCTTGATGGCGAGTCGCAATGTTGCGACTTCGTCATGAGGTTGTAACCCAGCAGACACTAATAATGGAATTAGATGTGATCTTCCTGATTCTAGGGCTAATATAAAAGGACATCCGCTTCCTACGGGTTTTAAAACTTCTTCCTTAGACCTTATGATTGCCTCATGATATATATATATATATATATTTCCCGTTCTTGTTTATCTGTGCATAATTTGCACCGTTCCTTAGCAGAAAACTTATTGCTCTAGCACTTCCAACGGGTACGGCTTAGAAAATAAGAGTTTCGCCATTTTCATCTCGCGATTCCCATCGTCCCTTGTATTCAGCGATCAAACGTAGGAATATCGTTAATGCATTGTTTGTTAATCTCCTAAATATTTCACTTATTATTTTCCACGCAATGTCTGTTTTGTTCATCCATAATGAGTAGTCATACTGTAATACTTTTGTGGAATTTCCGTTTTTCTGTAACTACGAATTCTTCTACAAAATTATTGTCATTCATTGCAGCGAATGCTTCCATAGTTAATTGTGCTAATTGAATTTCGCTTTTGTTTCTTTCCTGCTTACTGTTGTTCTCCGGTCTTTTGATTTTTGTTGAGCTGCACTTTATTCTTGGATAGGCATCCTTTGATTCCCTTGAGTCGTACTCTGGATTTTTCCTTGGCGTTGGTTTCGTAGTCCCTTTGTCGACATGGATACTTCTGTGGTGAAGATGAGAATGATTTCGATCAATATGAGTAGTGGGTTATGTATTAGTTTATTTTTATTTATTCTAAAAGTGAAAATAGGCTACTCGTTCTATTATCGGGCCAGGATAAGCGTTATAAGTCACTCTTTTCAACCATTTTTCTCGCATTTCCCACTTTTGTCGATCATTTTTGATCTTTTGAATGGCTTCTATTACAATTGATCCGTACAAAAAATTTTATGTAATGTAAATCGTCCTCACGCTGCCGAAATGCAAATGTCCGTGCCACTTCTAGAAGACGGTCAGTCGATTTTACTACTACGTGTCGAAAGGAGATTCCCGCCGTGAGGGTTGTCTCAATCATGCGCTGTCATTCAACGCATGCATTTTTAAAATCTTTGTATAATTCTGGGTAGTGTTCTTCCAGGGTCTTCCTACCCTCAATATTTGTGACTCGCTTTTCTATTGTCTCTCTGGCCAATAATGGAATAAATTTACTAGGCGTAAGCCATGGTATTCGATTCGGATGTATATATCGTACATTCGATCCTGGTGGATATAATAGGGCTTTTCTTTGTAATAATTTGTCTCTGTTACCGAATTTTATTAGGGGTTTTAGCCGCTTTGTGTTCTATTAGTATTTCTAATGTTCTGTCATTTCGATGTATAATAGCTGTTGCAATTGCGCTATCATCATAGTTGTCCAAGGTCTCTATAGGTACTCCTTCGTCGAGAAGTAATTTTATGTTTTGACTAGAATTAAAATACTCCTGCTGCGATATTAAGTAATCTCTTTTGTGTCGCTGCTGGGTTTGTAGTTCCTCTGGCGTATTTTAGTATTAATTTTAATATTCTGGGCGACTCTTCGCAAGCTCTTTCTAGAGGTGTTCTGTTGTAATCGTCGGTTCTATTAGGGTTAGCTCCTACTTCTAATAATAATTTCGCGGCTTCGTCATTATTTCGGTGAATGGCATGGTATAAAAGTGTCGAGCCGCTTATATTCACTGCATCGACTGGGTCTCCTCCATCTACTAATGCGCGTAGATATGCAATATATGTGTAACCCATAGCTTTTTGTAGGGTGTCATAATTCCAGTCATAATATAATTTTTTTCCAGCGCCTGTGTTTAGTAATTTTCGTACGATTTCCAAGCATCCATATTCTAATCCTACTATTAGAACTGTCCGCAGACAGTTTCTTGAATATCTTTATATCGACTCGATAGCTCCTTCATCACTTCGACGAATCGCAAACATAAGTGCTTCGCATAAGACTAAATCTTGTGTTCGAGGGTATTCTTCTAGAGTTATTCTTACGACGTATGGGTCGCCGACTTCGACAGCTATTTGTATGATTTTTGTTATTTCTTCTGGGGTCATAAAAATCGCCCATCTACGAATTAATTTCTTCACGCTATGACCTTGATTTTGAGATACTCTTGTTAAAATTGTCCGGACTTTCTCCTTGTAATTCGGATATATTCTAGTCAATAGTTGATTCATCAATTTCCATAGGTGCGTGGTCATTATCGTTCTGTTAGACAGAGGAATACGTTTGCAAATCAAAATCTCACCTTGGATTCAGGAAAAGGAAAATCTTTCTTATTCTTGACTATTAGGAATTACATTATCTATCTCATGTGTTTATTTTATTTATTTATTTTATTCATTTTAATAATATGATTACTCTAACGTTAAATAGTAAGCAATGTTTTCTAAAATGAGGGCTGGAATTGAATTATGTGTAATATTTCTGAGTCTTTTCTCATGCCCTAGCCATTTAGCTCTTTTTCCTAATAAATTTTTTATTGCTTCTATCATATCCGCGCCGAAAATGGAGAACCTATTTTGTATTTTAGATATGCGTGCTTGTCGCGTCAATGCTGGAGATCTCGAAAAACGGAGTAATTGTTCGGTCGACTTTCCTATCATCTCTGCACAAGTTACATTGTTTATGACATACGTCTTTTGCATACAACACCACTCTTGATTTGCCGCTTTGTAAGCCTCGTACAAATCTGGATAATGGGTTTCGAGGGTTCGGACGTCCTCAAGGTTCATCTGTAATATACTATATGACACGGTCTGCCGCGGCATTGTGTGTGGGTGTATATATTTCAATGGGATTCCTTTAGAATATATTTTCGCTCCTTGCATTAGGAGCATCTCTACCTTTCTATAATTTTTAGCAAAAAAGGGGATTGTTAACGCAGTACGTCCGCTGGAATCTGCCTTATTGACGTCGATCATTCCTGTTTGTAATATTAGCCTCAGAGATTCGACGGTCCCGAAATCGGCGGCTACATGTAACATACCATCTCCTATTATAGTCGGTACTTCTACGTTAGCTCCATGAAAGAGTAGCGTTCTTAGTACGTCGTCGTTATTTTGCAATATTGCTGATTGTGTTGCGTACCTTCCTTCGTGTGAATGAAAGTTTACTGGTATACCGCGTCGGATCAATACCTGCACGTTCCTCAATGAACGAGTGACCGGTGCGCAGGCAGCTTTCTCTAATAGCCAATGTCTAGCTGTGGCTGGGCTCCCTGCTTTCTCTAGATACTCCAATAGTTCTTCTAATATTACGGAGTCTCTTTTACATGCGATTTCTAAATACTCGTCTTTGGTTAAATCTGCGTTTGCATTTAATAGTACCTATACTGCTTTGTAGTTGGATGTCTCTATTGCTACCCACAATGCAGTCATCCCCGTTCGGTCTGAGCTATTAACTTGGATTCTCCCTTTCTATAATAATTCTAGATATCGTATGTTACATCTTTTGACAGCTTGCCGCAATACGGCAAAATCCCACTCTGTGTTTGTTTTATGTTCGATTTTTAATCTTATCAATTTTTCTAATACATCTACCTGCTGGGAATCAGCTGCTGCATAGATAGCGGGGGCTTGCCATTTACATGGTGAGTCATAATTTACTTCATATTTTAGTAATAGATCTATTATATTCCCGGCCTTTTTGTGCATAGCATGAGCGAGAGCGTTTGTCATACATAATAGGGTCTTTGGATAATAGGCTTCTAAACAGGATGTCGCTGCCTCTATGTCTTGTATTGCTAAGGCATCTTCTATAGTGTTGGTAATTTTGGATGGGCTCATGAAGGGGATTAAAGTTCTGATCATCATTCTGGCTTCCCTTCCTTCTTTCATGAATATTTTTCTCTGTATGTATTTTAATTTTCTTGTTGGACTTGAGAAGATAAACGGGATCCAAGTGTATACCAATTTTCTCAGGAAAGTTGCCATCTGTAGGACAATGATGTTAATATTAAAGAGTATTACTATTCCTAGTAATTTGTTCAATTATTAAATACTAGTGCTCGATATAAATATTGGTTTTATTGTTAATACCTATCATCAACAGATCATGATTCGCGAAATGATGGTCTAAGGGTTCTCTTTTTTTCTGGGTGTAAAATGGGACGCTTATTTAGTAGATTTTAAACTTTTATTCAACGGTTATTAATATTTAATTTATTCTCGTTTCGTGCGTAAATCTTTAATTTACAATTCATTAAACGTTCTTTGAATTTCTTGTTTCCTAGAGATCTGACTTTTAGAGCTTCGGGGTGAGTCATCTCTCTCCCTTTCTCCTAGTCCCCACTATAGAAATTCTCGCGATAGGTTTCTTGTAAATTTTCTCGTGGGCGGGCTTATTGTAGTCGGTTTTGACTGGTGTCTCCTTTCTTTTGCTTCCTTCTCCTTCTCTCGGGTTCGACATGTACCTGAGCCCTTCAAAACGTGGACTGTTAGCCCTTTTGGGGTCAGTCTTATTTGTGACTTTCCAGTCTTATCCTACGAGTCACCCGACTGCGAAAGATGTACCTTCGACCATGTATACGTAGATATATATGATCGAAGGTTTAACTGCATGTTCGCTAGCCCTTGACGCCAACATCGCTGCAGGCTTCCAAAACATTCAACTACGTAGAGATGCCGCCTCTGACCTTGAGCAGCCTTCTGGTGATAGCTCGGTACGCGGAGTATGCTATCCGCAGTGTACCGCCTGGAGTAGACTACCTGGAGTATACCAACCCTCGCCTTCGGCTGGGGTGGTAATTCACACTCGTTATGGACTTACCAATTCTTTACCTCCCTCGGGGCCTAATATACAATATTATATATGAATATTATTGATTGCAGTTTTTCACAGTTCATATTAATATAATTCGATAAATAATTAATTTTTATCTGCCAATAAATATTTTTTTAACAATATTAATTGTTTAGTAATTGAAAAAAACAAAATTAATTTTTTTACATTAGCTGAAATGAAAGGTTGAATAAGAAAGTTAACCAGTTAAATTTAATACATATATTTTATAAAAGGTTACATAACTGAGATATTACAAGAATAATACATGATAATTACATTTTTATTCACGTAAAGTATAAAATATTTATTGGTTTACTTTTCCGAACCAGTAAATATTCTATACTTTACGCAAGCGTGCTCGTACACCATAAATAATAAGATGTACTTCATAATTATCGGACTCCATTATAATGATCGTAGCAGCGATGGTCGGTATATGCTTTCCAACACAAGGACCCATCCTTTCAATGGGAATACGTAAACGTCGCGTCAGGAACACGTACTCGTTATTGTTATTCATGTTTACTATAACAAATATAACAGTGATTTATTTAAGACATGATCGTGGATGCGAAAAGTGTATAATTAGCAATGAAGAGAAGCATGTAAAAGAGAGAAAGAGTCTGCGCCACGGTAAAAGCACTGCATCCAGCTCATAATTCAAGCCTGTATCAGAATATATAAAATATGAACGTGAGCTAAATTTTGATGGAATAGAGTTCCCAGTTATACCAAAACAAGTACCTAAATTTGAAAAACAAAATAATATTTCCATCAATATTTATATTTTGAAGAAGCATAATGACAAATTTACAGTTGTACCAGTTTATCTCACTAAGCACGAGAAAAATCCACATATCAACCTTTTACTGTTACAAAATTTTTATACAAATGATACTGATGAACAGGAGGCTGTAAACAATGAACCACTCAGATAACATTACGTTTGGATCAAGAATTTATCCCGTTTAGTATCAAACCAAATATAAAAAAGAAAACATCGTAAATATATTTGTCATCGCCGCCTGCATTATTTTACTAATCAAGATAAATGAACCCTACACGAACAAGATTGTATTCAAATTAACGACTGCTGCATAAAACTACTAACACTAAGACAACCATTTCTAGAATTTAAAAATTTCAGTTTCAAATAAAAAGTCCCATTTGTCATTTATCCAGACCTTGAACATTTTTTGAAACCTCTTGAGGATAATAGTCCTCCCTATTGAAAAATCTCACGTGAGATCTCACATGAGATCTCACATGAGATCTCAGGTGAGATCTCATGCCAAAATCTCATCTGTCCAATTCTTTGCTTATCATAGGTTGTAAGCCCTTCTTAATTGATTAATAACATTTTTTGAAAAATTTGAACTTAGAAAATTTTTGGGAAATTTTTTGAAGTCTATATTTTTTTCTAAGTCCGAATTTCCCAAAAATTTTCTAAGTTCAAATTTTTCAAAAAATGTTATTAATCAATTAAGAAGGGCTTACAACCTATGATAAGCAAAGAATTGGTCAGATGAGATTTTGGCATGAGATCTCACCTGAGATCTCATGTGAGATCTCATGTGAGATCTCACGTGAGATTTTTCAATAGGGCTGCGTATCAACAACATGAAGCCTTTGGCATTGGCTACTACATAAAATGTAGTTATGATGACTCATTATCTAGTTATCATAGCTATCGAGGAAATGAGCCTGCGAAATGGTTTATGAACAAACTTGAGACTATAGCGAAACAAGTCGAGGAAATTTAAAAAAAAATTTATACCAATGCAAGCATTGACATGGGCTCAAGAGCAAGCTTTTCAAGCAGCAACATTGTGCCACATTTGTGAAAAATCACTCAATGAAAATCGTGTAAAAGATCATTGCCATTTAACGAGCAGGTTAAACTATCTCACTACAAAAATACTATTTGTCGCTATAAAAATACTCATATACCTGAATATTTCAGATACCGAGGTCCAGCACATGAAAAATGCAACTTAAATTATCAAGATTCACACATCATTCCAATTATTTTTCACAATTTTACTGGATATGACTCACATTTCCTCATCAGCGATATTGCTAATGGCTTTCCTGGAAAGATAAATCTTTTGCCATTGAATAAAGAACACTTTATTTCTTTCACCAAACATATTGATGGCTGTGATATCAAACTTAGATTTATCGACTCTTTTCGTTTTATGGCATCATCTTTGGATAAGCTATCTTTATACCTCGAAGAAAAGAATATGCTTAAGAATGAATTTGATCGAGATCAACAATATTCACCTTTTACTGGTGAAAAATTACAATTATTACAAAGAAAAGGAGTTTTTGCCTACGATTTTTTGGATAGTGAGGAAAAGCTTTCGATTACAGAAATTCCATCCAAAGATAAATTTTACAGCAGTTTGTATGATAGTGAAATTTCTAATAAATATTATGAGCATGCAAAAAATGTTTGGGAAAAATTTAATATATCAAATTTAGGAGAATATTCCGATCTATATCTCAACACAGATGTATTGTTATTAGCTGAAGTTTTGAGACTTTTCGTTGCCATTCAGCGTATGGGATGCTATGCTTAAGTATACAAAAATACAGCTTGAACTACTTACTGATATTGATCAGGTAATGTTTATTGAGCGAGGCATAAGAGGTGGCATAAGTCAATGCTCTTATCGTTACGCTCATGCGAATAATAAGTATATGGCTGAATATGATCCAGAAAAGGAGTCGAAATATCTCATATATTTTGATGCTACTAACCTCTATGGATGGGCGCTTCAACAACCATTACCTTATGCAGATTTTCAATAGGTCGATGAAAATACCGATTTTAATGTGCCAGATGATTCAGAGTTCGGTTATATCCTTGAAGTTGACTTGGAATATCCACAGCACTTGCAGGACCCTCACCTAGATTTACCGTTCTGTCCGGAGCACAAGAAACCACCAGGCTCGAAATTGGAAAAACTCTTGACAAGTTTAGATACAAAGTCACGCTATGTTCTTCATTATCGAAATTAGAAACAAGCACTCAAGAATGGATTACATTCGTTTGTACGTTTTTTGTATGGATTTGGCTGTGAAGATATTTACGCATTCATGAAACGAGATATTCAGAATTTTGACACTTCAGATTATCCCGCTGAAAATATTTTTGGAATGCCTCGTGTCAATAAGAAAATTGTCGGTCTAATGAAAGATGAGTGCTGTGGAGAAATTATGACTGAGTTTGTGGGACTACGTAGTAAAATGTATAGTGTACGCATAAACAGAAAAGATCGTATAAAAAAGATTGAAGGTATAAAAAGCTGGGTAGTTGATAGAACAATTAATTTTGATGATTACGTTGAGTGCTTGAAAAACCATTCTATACGGTATCGACAACAGTGTATCATACAATCAAGGTCACATAGAGTGCATACTGTTAGACAAACAAAATTAGCATTAAGTCCCTACGATGATAAGCGGAACTTAATGCCTGGAAGCACGGATACTCTTCCTTGGGGGCATTATCAAATATTAAATGAAAATTGATTGTTATGAATTTTTGTGTATAAATCATAGAGAATTTTTAGTATGAATAAAAACTTTTTATTATAAGTTTTACAAATCTGATTTATTTATCCAACTATTATGTGAATCATCAAATCCTAACCATTTTACATACAACTGATTCCCTCGCTTTTTCATTACTTTATCTACAAGGTAAACATCTGGATATTTGGTTTTGAGGAGTTCTTACTCATAAAAGCCACCAGCGATAGGTTGATCTTGGTAGTCCTTGAGCTTGTACGTCAGCACTGGATGCGTTGACACAACTTGACTTATGGTGAAAATCTCTGTCGACCAGTTGGGTGTATAACCCTTTTCAAATACTTGCTTCATTTTACTCACTCGCACCTTATCTCCAAGTTTAAATTTTGCTTTCTTCTTGCTTTCTTGGTGAGAGGAACGTTTAAGGACTTTAGCTTCATTCTCTCTACTGACATCTTTCGGTTTCATACCGATGGTGCGATGTATGCTGTTCCTCTGCCAGTAAATCAGGTAAGATATCGACCCATTTATAGTTGCCTCGCAAACTAAATTGCTTCCACATCTTGTTTTTGAGCGTGCGATTGAAGCGCTCACAGATGGAAGCTTTTAAATTGCTATATGTTGAGTAGAGATTAATGCCATAACGTTTCACGAGACCTTCAAACGAAGAGTTGTAAAATTCTTTTCCTCGATCGGTATGCAAGTTGTTTGGCACTCGACCTTGCTTTAGAATAGATTTCATTGCTGCTGAAACTTCGTTTCCCGTTTTCTGCTTTAAAGGTACGGCCCAGGCGTATTTTGAGAATACATCGATGACTGTCAGTAGGTACTTGGAACCTCTATTTTCTTGTATTTAAGGTAGCATCTCTACCAAATCAGCCTGCCAGGTATCATCTAAACCAGGCATTATAAACCTTCGCTGCTGATAATTACGTCGAGTTGGTTTATGAAGCTCCTCTACTAGTCTAGCCTTTTGATGTGTCATTATTCTGAGCAATTTTAAACAAAATTTCGTATAGTTCACTAATAGCCAAATCTATTTTTCTCTGTTTCTCCGCATTCTCATCCTTGATGATTTGTATAGATAATTCTATAGCGTCAATTGCTTTTCTCAGATCACTCGTGATTGCGTAAACAGCGTGAATCTCTGATTGAATTAAACGTTGAATCACTGCTAAATATACCGCATCGTTTGCTTGCTCTGGTTCTGCTATATTACACAATTTTTTGCTTCCAATGTCGAAGTGACCGTCGGCAGTGAGTTTATAGCCAACACCAGGAGGACCACGACGACCTTTGGAGCGATTTAATTGACGTCCAAACACATCAACGCTCATCTTGATACTGACTTGAATTTGTTGATTATAGCAATTAATATATGATTTTGGTTTTACGCAATACTTCGATAATGAAATGAATCTCATTTACGTGGCTATTGTTAGCAGCTAATCTTTCAGCCATGAGTAAACGTAGACGATCAACTAGTTCGTTAGGATCGTCCCAATAAACATAGTCCATGAGAGTACGCTTTCTTGAAATTTTATGTCTAGGTAAGAGTCCACGACCATACTTTACAGGGCTTTGCAACTTAAATAGAGGGGCAATTATGGTATTATATGTATTGCTATTTTGCTGACGTATAGGCTGATCGAAACTGTAACGTTTCCGATGTGCGTTTGTAGCTTCAAGAATTTTCTTATAATTTTGCAAATCATCAAGCTGAATCAATGACATATCTGGGTTTAGTTTAAAAAGCAGTTCTTGCAGAACTTCAGCTTTCGCATACTTTAACAAATTCCCGTTTCTATCTAAAATGCTAACATATTTTTGTAGATTTCTATGGGTGTTTAATTTCACTGTTGCTTATTTTGTTTGAGCAGCTGAATATACTTGTCGTTCGTATCAATATTCTTCTCATCCTCTTCCTCGCTATTAGTTTTGGCACTTCTAAATGAAGCATCAACTGTGTCACTGAGTAGTGTATCATCGATATCATCATGTTCCTTATCAAGTTTATCATTATTATCATCACGTTCCTCATCAAGTTTATCATCAAAAAATTATTCTTTTTGAGGTTCTAGCTTGATTTCTTGTTTCACTTTCACTAGCTTCTCTGGCGGATCTACTATAGGTTTAAAAGTTGCACCAAGAGCTTTTCCCATGCTAGCTTTACCTTGATTTAGCAATCTATGTATGCCTTTTTCACGTCGAATGTCTGCCATGTTGACTCTTCGACTATTTACAGACTACTGCAAATACTCAGGGTCTGCTGTAGGTTATATATTTGTGGCAAAGCAATCAAAACCTTTTCTATAACGTCCATCATTGAGTGCTCGTTCCTTGTCGATAAAAAGAAATCCATGCTGATCATCATTCCAGCATGCTGAGCATAAATCTTTGAAGTTTGTATATGTCATATCGGAATTCACATGGTCATCGTATATATGTTTAAGATTTACATCATCTTGGCGAAAAACTACGAGCACATTTACGTTATCACGCACCAAATTTTTTGGAATGTGAGCGTGCGACTGACAGAGATAGAAACAGTCTACGTTTTTGTATCTCCCCATGCAAAAGAAGGCTCTAACGTTGTCCTGTTTCTCACAGGCGACGTCGTCGAAAACCATGATTGAATCAGGGGGTACGTTGTTAGGTGCCACAACTGCGTCATGCTCACTGAAAGGGAAGTACTCTATGCCGGGCAAAGGTTTTAAAAGCTGCTCGAGAAACTTATACTTGGGCTGTTTCAGCGACTTTGAATAGATGTACACGTTTTCAAACTTGAGACCATTGGGATGTGTTATGAGAGCGAGCAATGTATTAGTTTTGCCACAATTTTATGGTCCACAGAATATTGCTCGAATATTGTCAGGCAGTAGTTCTCCATGACGTTTTCGCATTTTCTGCTGCTCTACTAGAGTATCGAAATTCGACACTGGCGGCTTGATTTTTTGTTGCTGGAAATCCATGTGAACGCTTCATCAGCTTAAGGGCAACTGTCACTTTAGCTATAAAAAGCGCGTTTATAATGTGTCAAGATCAGTCGAGAGCTGTCCTTTCGTGCATCATGAGCGTACACAAGCAGAGACAACGCAAAGGTCGTGGTGTATTGAATACACTTATCAACAAGGTTCCAGTAGAGCTGCATCTTCCAGGATATCAGTACTGTGGATCTGGTAGTAAACTAGCAAAACGACTACCACGTGGAGATCCTGGAACAATGCTCTTGATAGAGCTAATAATGAGCACGATATTGCCTACTCACAGAAAAACCTACACTCAGGGAAAACGTCAAAGCAAGAAACGCTGCAGATAAGATTTTAGCTGCAAAAGCTTGGGAGAAAGTCCAGGCGTCAGACGCGGGTATTAGAGAAAAAGCAGCTGCTCTCGCCATAGCAGACACCATGAAGGCAAAATCCAAGTTTGGGTTATTGGGTTTTAAAAGGCAAATAAAGAGGCAGAAGAAGAAAAAGAAGCCATCTTTATCATTGGCCAAAGTGAACAAAGCTGCTTCCACTTCTGCTATTCCAAGCAACAACTCTCACACAGTCATTCGTAGCGCTCTGAAGGCTGCTCGTCAAGCTGTAAACAAGGCTGGATTCCAAGAAGAATTTCCGCATCCCACGTGTGCTACCAGTCCCATCCAAAATTGGAGGATTTCTACCATTCCTTATCCCGATATTTGCTGGTTTGAGTGCAACAGGTGAAACAGTGCAGCACCAAAGCAGTGAACGATGCTAGTGCTGCTAAACGACAGCTTGAGGAGAGTCAAAGACATGACAAAACAATGGAAGCTATTGCGTTCGGCAGAGGTCTATATGGGCTTGACAAGTCTTATGAAATGATTCGTATCATTCAGCCCTAGCTCAGCGATTGAAAATGCTGGCTGGCTCGACATCGCAGAGACTCAACGGCTTGATGATAATGGCTACTTTGACGTATCAATTCCACTTTCTATGATCCTGGGTTTTGCCGAAGATTATCGCAAAATTGTTGTGAATGCCAAACATAAGCTTATTCTCACAAGATCAAATTCTGATGTAAATTCAGTTATACAGACGCAAGTAGTCATGGCCGGTGCAAATGTTTACGAGGATTACAAAATCACCAAAATTGAATGCTAATGCCATATGCAGTGCTCTCGGATAAACATAAAATTAAATTGCTCAACTACCTGGAAAAGGATAGACCTGTCACCATGAGTTTTCGTAGCTGGGAACTATATGAGTATTCATTGTTGCCCAGTACATCGAAATACGTGTTAACTGTTCAGACTGCCAGCCAACTGGAGAAGCCTCGCTTCGTTATTCTTGGCTTCCAGACAAATCGCAAAAGAGGAAAAACAGCCAATGCTAGTCGCTTTGATCATTGTTATATAAGCAACGCAACACTCTTTCTCAACACTCAACACTATCCCTATGGAAATCTCAATCTCAATATTACTAATAATCAGTATGTTCTACTCTACGATATGTATGCCAACTTTCAAAATGTGTACTACAACAAAGAGATAGAACCAATGCTGAAAAAGGTCGACTATGTATCGTATGCCCCTCTCTTTCTCATTGACTGCTCAAAACAAAATGAGTTCCTTAAGCAAGCATCAGTTGATGTACGTCTCGAATTTGAGGCTAGGACAAATATTCCAGTTGGCACCTCTGCATACTGTCTCATCCTACACGATCGTATAGTCGAATACAGCCCTATGAGTGGGGATGTGAAAAAAATTGTTTAAAGGATGGTGGGAGAAGATGATATAAATTGAGAAGTAGCTTGTGGTAGGCAGTCAGTCAAAATGGAATACGTGCTCGATGTGCAAGGATTCAGAAAGCCTGGGAACAAATTTGTCATCAAGGAACTTGCCATAGTTCCACTCAACGCTCATCTCAAGACCTTGGTGTTTCTTTTCAAGCCGCCCTCACCATGGCGCAGACTCACAGCCAAGTACAAGTCTGAAAATCTCTGGTTGGAACGCAATTATCATGGATTAGTCTGGAGTTCGGGAGATGTGGCCTATGAGGATCTTGAAAATGTCTTGAAAACTGTTCGATTACTCGAGAAGTTCAATTTTCACGTAGTTGATATGGATGAAATGGGCTTTCCCTCACTACAGAGGCTGAAATATGATATTCTGGAGCCACTCTGTCCACACCATAAATTAGCGTTCAAGGCAAACTGTGCACACAGAAATGTATTGTTGCTGAAAAAGTTTTATCACGACAACGCTCCATCTTTTGAGAGATCTCTGAGACAATTTTATCGCACAGAGCATCTACCGTTTATGACTCCAAGAGATGTTGCATATTTACCACGAGAATTTCTCATTACATTTGCCGCCAATAGCATCGAGCTAGCTTGGGATAAGCTGCCAGAGAACCTGAAGCAGGATTCGGATATTTTGGAGTGTCTACGTTGTCGAGACCACAATTCCATTGGGAGTGGAGTTCCGCCTTTACGAAGAGACTGCATACAGTGTAAATTGAATACTCGTTTATTCAATTTACAATAACGATACAACAGTTTATTTAATGTGAACGTGGGTATATGCATATAAAAAGGCACGTCATGGAGAGTGGGAGCAAGTCGCCCGAGATCGAGAGCGTTTCAAATTTAGAATCGAAAGAGCAGGAAAAATTATTGTACCTGTACTTGAGAGAAAACTAAAAAAAAAAACTAAATGAGTTGTGTATAAAGTAACGTTGAATAAATGTATTAATTTGAATGGTGACTATTGCATTATAATCCTTTATCCCTAATCCTTATGCATACTGTTAAATACACGGACGCAAACATCACACGCTTCTAAAATCTGTAGACCCTCTGACCTCGAATGCCCTCCTGGACACAGCACGCTGCCAGAAGTTGACATTTTCCCTACCCCTGTGAGAATTTTTTTTCACTTAAATAAGGCCGATTCTGCCTCCCGCTACCACCACCACCAAACATCTAGAGGCTTCTAGAGTATACTAGAAGCTTCTAGCACATTCTCACCTGTACAGGTAAGTTAATTAAAAAGTGGGAACGCTGTATTCATATGTTAAAGTTGAGTGGTGGGCGGAGGCAGAACCGGCCTGGCTTACCTACTCGTGTTGGTCCCAGGGTTCGTCCTCGGATTCCCAAAGCCAGACCCCGAGTAAAAGAACCCGGCTTCTGCGAGTTGTTCCTTTGTTTGGAGGATACGAATCGACGACCAATTGTCAACGCTTGACAATCTAGTTTCATAGTTTATATATACTAAAAATTCCGGTTTCTTTAACACGGTGTTACCCTTATCACTCCATTCTCCTGTTAAGGTTCTAGTTGTGCAACGAGACATCAGTCTCGTGCAGAATACGTACAAGCGGGCACACAAACAAAGCAAGCGAAAGGCAGACCCGCACGACAACAACATGAGCACAAGCAGAGTGCTCATGGATAGCAACACGTGCTCGTACAATATAAACACAGCCGCGAACGAAACCGACGACGGGCGCAAACAAAATAACACACACCACCGAAAAGAGCACGGTAAGCACCACACAGATACACAAACAACACTCGACCCAATCACCACCAGAGGGCATTGGCACCAGCGACTGGGGCTATATAAGCCCGGCCGCGACAGCACGGCGGCAGTTCGATCAGAGCTCCCGATTCGAGCGTTGCCGTGAGCACACGACACCGCTAGGAGGGCCCTAGAGGAACTGCCGATATCTGACCGTTTTCGTGTGCACACGTAACGGCACGGATACCAAAACTACCGCACTATCTGAATTACCACTGTGCGCACACAGGGTAATTCAGACCCACCGAGTACCTGGAGGAGCGCTCTCGTGCGCACACGTAGCGCAACTACAGGCACTAAACCTTTAACCACCGTCCCACCGTTTCGACCATTCCTGTTGCCACTGTGCGCACACAGGGCAATCGGAATCCGAAACTGGCCGCAAATACTGGCAGAGTCGTGCGCACACGTCTCTGTCAGAATCTGCACATACTCCGTTTCACCGCCACACCGTTTCTACCGTTCCTGTTGCCGCTGTGCGCACACAGGGCAACCGGAATCCGAAACTAGCTGCAAATACTGGCAGAGTGGTGCGCACACGTCTCTGTCAGAATCTGCACACTCTCCACACACATACCGCTGCACCGTCACACCGTTTCGACCGTTCCTGTTACCACTGTGCGCACACAGGGTAACCGGAACCCGAAACTGACTGCAGAGACTTGCAGAGTCGTGCGCACACTTCTCAATCGGATCCTATGGTCAACTGCACTTCACACACACATTCACTCACCACTCTGTTGCTTCACTCGCCGCTGTGCACACACAGGGCAAAGGAAGCCGCGAGAGACAGCCACTGTACCGGATTGACGTGCGCACACGTCTCAATCAGGTCCTGTGGGATTCCACCTACCACTGTGCGCACACAGGGTAGGAGGAAATCGGGAACCGGTGCGGGGTCCACACAAGATCGTCGCACACGTTCTCGCGAGGACTCCGCAATAGCGAATTACACGCCTGATATTTCACCAGGGAACAGCCAAACCGCCGTGCTCGAGGCGTAGTCGGTATAAGTAATTGTAAGCGAGGCATACCGGCTACCGAATAAGCGTTACGTACCCGAAACAAATGTTAAGCGGCGACTAATGTTAAGCGTCATACCGTAGAATTAAGGATCGCACCGATAGTTTAGAAGTACCGTGATTACCGTTTAGATAATGAGAAATAGATGTAAGAGATAAGTCTTTTAAAAGCGTACTTTTGTTTGGTTACAGATGGCGAATGATGACGCGCCTTAAAGAATACTAAATATACCAACTATTAAAACTTAACCAAACGAAGTTATTTCTAACGTCACCCCTTTTCCGAATCCTGAATCCCAACTGACAAAATCCGGGGCAAGGGGGACGCAACTGTTACAGTTGAAATGATAGAATCGGTCCCTGGTTGATATCCTCGTAGCCGTGTTTGATGGACGTCATTGCTGCGAGGATGCCATTAGGGTATTGTATTTGCATCTACCCTAATCGGTACGTTACCGCAAGGTAGAATCCTGATGTATCGACATCGTTCTCCCCAACACCGGTGTTCGATCATAGGGTCGTCTCCTTGATCCCAACGGCAGAGTTCCGTGAAACACTAAAAATAACGGACTCTGTCGATCTGCTTAGTAAAATAGAACCCCGCGGCTGCTAAATCCCTCGACGTTACCTGGTTCGAAGGCCAGCTCTCGAAGCTTTGTAGCCTTGTCTCTTCGTATCCATAGTCCATTCTTTCGTCTGCGGGATAAATGATGTTAGGTGTCAAAAGGTGTTCATTATTTTCGCAAATAATTTGCTTATTTTGGAGGGGAAATCGTACTATTTTCGTCTCAATCGAATAAATAATGTTCATTCACAAGGTTTATAATAATTCTTCCGTTTTTATTATTCCTATTCTAGTCGATTCATTGTTTATTTCTAGGTGAATTTCTTTTTTTTCTATTTATTTAATTCGATATGTACATATTTTTCTCTTTGCGTGGTTAGAGGGTTTATCATAATTTATTGATGAATCTTAACGAACTACTACATTTAATTTTTTCGTATAGTCATTTTAATTCTAATTCTATTTTCATTTGAGTACCATGATTATTAGTAAACACATTCATACATTCTGCCTTCACTTGTGCTTGCTTTGCTAACTTCCTCATGGTTTGGTTGATTTGTCTTATGCAAATATAATAGAGACGTTCTTCATTTTCTTTTATTCTTTCTTGTGATTATTTCATACGCATATACGCTGTTGTCCGCTTTTATATTTTTTTGGAATACAATTTTCACATATGTTATTTGAAAGCTAGTCTTGATGTTCCTTAAGATAACAATAAGTTGAAAGAGCAAAAATATTTCTTCCGCCATATCTTTCATTTAGATAAATGCACATGGAACATTTTCTCCAAATGGGTTAATGCACTCCACATCGGATGCAGGTTCTATGGTACTTGTGATCGGCGAAACCTTTTCCTCCATATGTATATTTTTGTAAATAGTCACCATATGTACGACCTTTCCACTCACGTACTGTACTTGCATTTCGAGCTTGCCATACTTGTTTTTCGGTTTTCCTCTCTTCTACGCATTCGTTCTAGTAACATCTTATGACACCGTACTGTTATAACTCTTCGAATTTCCTTGTTATGAATATATGCATTTTGTGTAGCTTTTTGAGTAGGTGTCACGAATTCGTAAAGTTTGCCCCACTTTTATCTTTTATAGAAGGCTTGCCCCGGGTTTTCCTGTTCTAGCCGTCGTCGATCCTTTTTTAACTCATCGGCGTATGCCCAATATAATGCCGCTTCGTATTCTTTCATTTCGGATTCCATCTTGAATAACCTCCTTCTATTCTATTTGTCTGTGCTACGATCTTGTTAAGTCCATATAACTGTTAGGATCTCTTCCCTTGTTAATTTCCGTGATTGTATAATTTTACGTATGCGTACAACTCTTCAATCCTACTCCTGTTTCAATTAATATTCGTTACTTGCCTATGTATTCACTAATAAGATTAAATCAAATATGATCCGAATTCAACATATTTTCTTCCTTTAGCTGTTCTCGCGGCGCTCGTGGTCGGGAGTTACTTGACTCGGTGCTTGTCATTGGTAGTTTGCTGGCTCTTATGTTTAGACTCATCCTTGAGTTTTGCGTTCTATATTTCCCTCTCTTTTCAGCTATGATAAAGTTATATCGCTTATACTTGGACTAACTCAATTATGATTTTTAATTTATTTATTTCGAAGTTAAAATAACATGTAATATTTTTAATTATTAATTGTGGGCTGTTTGGTGTGTTCTCTTTCGCGACTATTATCTTTTCTTAAAAGCCTCTTTTATTTATTATCCTGGTAGTACAATATGTATATAACTAAGTCTATTGACATTCTCTGTGAAATTATAATACTTATTTCGATTCTATTGGAGGCTCAGTATAGGATATGCGTACACGGTTCATATGTACTACTTCATACTTATTTTGCCCTATTTAATATAGTTTTGTCTTATTTTAATATAGCATTTCGATCGTAATAATATTTTACTCTCCAGTTGCGAGTTGGACGATATAGTCGGAATAGGTAGGGAGCCTGTCGTCCGGTTCTAAAGGGTCGCTCGGCGGGGGGCGCGCTAGCCTGCCGAAGACAAGCTCGTACGGCGTATGCTTAGTTGCCTCATGTACCGACGTATTATATGAAAATGTTGCCATTTCTAGCCATTGATCCCACTACACGTCCGGCGAAATGAATTGTTTTACATATTCACTGAAGACGTAGTGGCTGCGTTCGAGGGACCCATTTGACTGCGGGTGAAATGCGGTTGTTTCGAATTGAGTAATACGAAACCTTTTCGCTACGCGTTTCATAAGTTTTGCTTAGAAAATTTGTCCCTTGATCTGTTAGGATTACTATTGGAGCTCCGAATATACAAATGAAACGTTTTATTAATGCGTCGCCGACGGATCTTGCTGTGGTGTCTGAAAGTGCTATCGCTAGTGAATACTTAGTTAAACAACATTGTATCGTTAAGACATTATCGTGTCCGTCCTCTGATTTAGGAAATGGCCCAACTAGGTCAATCGCGATCTTATCGAAAGCGCCCATTGGTGTATCTGTAATTACCATAGGGTTTTTGGTTTTTACTCTAACGAGCTTTTTTAATTGACATGGTAAGTATTTTCGTATGTACATCTGTACGTGAATTTTCAAATTTTCCCAATAATATCTTTGCTTGATATGCTTATAACTCTTAGTTACGCCTTTATGTCCGCCGATGGCTGAACAGTTAGCCTCTTCTATTATTTGTGCGCGCTCATTTATAGATGGATAAATAATCGTCCCTCGACAAATAATTATTTTAATGTTAATCCTCTCAAAATAGTCCGAATTTTGCAAACTATCTGCTCCCATGGTATGTTTTCTACTGAACTGCTTTTGGCGATGTTGATTGATTGTGTCCCGTCTTTTACAATAAATATCTTTAATTGCTTTAATCCGTTAGTTAAATTTTCAAATATCGTTGATATACTTTCGCCTATTTCGCCTCGTAGCGTTATTATAAAATGATGTTCATTGCTCTTAGGCATCACTCTCAAATCTCCTATAGATAAATTATGTAAAGGTGGTAGTTCTCGACGCTTTTCTAAAAGTCGTGCTCCATAGTCACACGGCTTGCCTTTATTGGTTACGAAGTACAAATAATTGTCTTTGCGCATGAACAACTGTTCTTTACATTCGACGAAAATTTTCCCATAACTTCAAGAACGTGGTTCTGAGAATGTATTGGGTTCTGTGTATACATTTTCGAAATAGCTGTAGGACTATAATCGCCAGCGCTTGCTAAGCCGGGTGCGTTACTTTCCTTTGTCGTAGAAGGACGACTTTCGTTCTCTTGGAAGTCCCTTACCTTCCCCCTGCGTTCATACTTACCATTTGATTCATTGGGGGCCTTGTTTCGAGCATCTCTGTAATTCCGTCGCTCTAATTTACCTGCACGCATTCGCGTCATGCAGTCATTCTGGGGAACCGTAGGGCTTGGGACCTCCTTTTGAATTTCGCTTTCTTTTGTTCCTGTTAGTTCGTTCGCTTGACTCTCGTATTACTGCTCTATATCATACTCAGTCGTTAACACAACTTTGTCGGTGCAGGGCTCAATATTCGCTTCTCCTTGTTTAATGTGCATTATAGTTTCGGAAGATTCTTCTATAGGATTGCATGATAGCGCGTCCGCGTTAAGATTTATTCGACCTGGCTTATATAAAATATCAAAATCGTATTAGGTTAATTTCAGTCTCTAACGTATTGTGCGTCCGGATCGCGTGAATTTTTCCATCAACACAACGGCGAGTGATCTGTGCAAATTGTGAATTTAGTGCCCAATAGATAGTGTCTGAAATGGCGAATACCAAAAACCATGGCTAGTGCTTCCCTTGAGTAAGTGTCATATCGTGTCTCGGCGTCGTTAAGTACTCGCGAAGCATACGCGGTAAAGGTTTATTTTCTATACTTTCAATAGATTTTTAATAATTATTACCGATTTCACGAGAGAAAAAAAAACATTTCTTTCTTTTTGTTAAATAATTACTAGAATGTTCGAATTTTTGCATTTTCAAATGGTTATTTTTTACCAATTAAAAAGTTTCCTGGCCTCCGATGCACCAAGAAGTTTTTTATAGAAACAACCTGTTACGTCCTCGGCTATGATGCTGTCGTCGGTTGCAACAATTTTATTGGTTAGTTTATTATAGGGACCACGGAGAACGACGAGAATTTTTATGAGAAAATCCTAGCGTTTTCGGTGTTTAGACATTCCCACGGTCCTCAAGAACAGCGCCAAATGCCTGGTTAGGAAATTCTATTAGTGAAAAAGAACTTAATTTCGTGCCTTCAGAATATGATTCGACTTGAAAAAACCCCTCATAATCTAAGCTACGCGTTCTATAGCTTTTATTCTGAGAGAGAGAGAGAGAGAGAAGCTTCTAGTGGGATAGTAGCGCTGTATTGAATTGACACTTAGCTTTTGTTGAGTCGCCTGCTTTGTTGTTCTGCTACCTGTTCGTCCTCTCCGCGGGTGATCGGTACCACTGGGTCGGTGGTCGATGCGGGTTATAAATTATTTAATTAGGTGATGATAGTATGTAAGGACTCGGAATTTGGATATCGATTAAAAAGTCGTGATTTAATAGTAATAAACCCCATTTTTTATTTGCTTAAAATAAAAATTACCCGAACTTTGTCGACGCTTGTCAGTCGATGTAGTAGCTCTAAGCTCAGAAACTGTAGGTGAGCCAATTTACTCCCAGAGACGGTGCGAGACGTAATGATCGTATATCTTTTTACTGAAAGGGTTACTAGTACCCAAAACGAATAATTTAGAATGCACTCGATTCTGATTGGTTCTCAGACGACTTTACTTTATTTAACTCCGAAGCGCGTTCGAAAGGCTTTTGTGATGTTGTTTTTCTTTTCTTTGCCCGTTGCTATGCGGTAACTACTTTATCTTGCGGCTCGATTTCCTGGTTTCCGTCCAAATTTATACTATATGAAAATTATTAGTGTTTATGTTAATTTGACGCGAAGCTCTAATTTCTTTTAATAATAAATCTTGTCGAACTTGAATATCGGACCGAATGATTTTTGCGCGCACTGAAGCTAAGTCTCGAAACGAATAATTTTATGCGCACCGATGCTAAGTCCCGAACCGAGTTCTGACTCGGCTAAATTTTGTCCGACGGCGACTAAGTCCCGGTTGAACTTCTGAGATCGTGATAGTGCAGGTGCCCGGTCCCGCTCAAGATTCTAACTGAAACTAAAAGAGATTAACCCTGTCTGAGAGATTAAGTCCGATTGACTGGGGACCGTACTGTTTGTCTGGGCCCTTATATAGTCCGGGCTCGCAAATGTTCTAGAATATTCTCAACGAAAATAGGAAGGGTTAGCTTTTCCATATATGGAGTTATCTATGATCGCTCCCTACTCCTCTTCTTACTATTTTTCGTCTCTAGCTTGTTTTTACAGCTTATCGTACATCCCCTCCGTCGCATATAGTTCCGTCCTGCTCGGCTTTATGTTTGTTCAGGTGGTCGAGCTTCTTTGCGTCGTATGTCATCTCCGGGCTTCTTGTCGTCATCAAAGTAGTGATCTACGTTGCCGTGAATATGAACTCTTACTGTTTGCGGGTAAGGCTGCTTCTCTTGCAATCGGTATCGAAAGAGGGATATGGCAATGCGACAAGCAGTAAAGTATAGTGACAAGAAATTCCTAACATTATGAATAAAGAAAGGAATATTAATAAACAGTACAAATCGTCTGGGTCAAACTATTATAGGATACGATATAGAACGATGAGATTATGAGGCCGTCAAAAAATTATTGGAATCAGGAGCAAATATAATAAAATACTACCATCTTGGATTAGCTGCACGTAGGCATTCAGAGGTTTTGAAATACTTCTAGAATATGCAAAAAAAAATGGAAATGCCAATTGAAAAACAATCTTGGTTGTTGGAAAAACCTGCGGGTGCTCACTATATGATTCTTCGCATAACGGATATTTATTATTAGAATTGGGAATACCCATAAACTCGTTCTTTCGCGACGGTAAATACGTAATTGAGACAGCTATACTACAAGAAAATGACCACACTTTAGCGATATTCCTTGAGGAAGGAGCCAGAATAGATATACCTACAAAAAGTGGCGAAAGTTTATTGCACGTTGCTATCGAATATGAAACTCTTATTGGAGCTCTAAAATTATTGTAAGAACAGCGAAAAGTAGACCTCGATAAAAGAGATTGTAGGGGATACACCGCCTTAAGACTTGCGTACAGTGGAAATGATCATATAAAATTCAGAACGTTAGCAGAAGTAGGAGCGAAATTATATCCACTCGGAAATTTAATGCGATATGTATATTCGGACAAAATATCAAGGTCATCAATGCCATAATTTATCACCATGCTGGCCAAAGAAGCAATGGAAGAATGGAGAGTGAATCCAGAGGATCTTATAACTCTTAGCGAATACTATCTAGAATATTTCTTTACTTATCTGAATGCATGTAGAGAATGGAAACAAATGCAAATCACTTATATTGCTAGAGGGATAACTTACACAGATTTATTTGAGGAATCATTGATAAAGTTACTTAATTGCGCTAAATATCGATTGCTAAATCGTCATGAAGGAGCATATAAAATCCAAACCCAATTCCCGATTTACGGATTTCAAATTTCGAAAATATCGGTTAAAATATTACGTACGAGAGCAAAATGAATAGGCCATGAAAGAAGGCTTTTATAAATTACTAAAAATCAAGTCCCTAGTTTAGTCATAGAAAAAATTGCGTATTTTTCATAGTAAAATTAAATTCTTTAAATAAAATTTAGAAAGTATCTACTTTCTTACTTTGTAGTATACTATGAACGTATGACGCGATGTTGGTCCAAGCCTCTGTAGTTGTTGTCATCAGTGTCGTCACGTTGTCTGGTGTAATCGTCGTACTCAGTACTGTCTCTAGTCTCTGTTGCTGCTCGGTCCAATGTGTGCTCTCCGTGGTCCTAGACTTGTCCGCAGTAAGCACATTCCGGCGTCGTTACTTTGTTCATTCTATGGATATACTTTGCAACATGGCAGTTCACTGCCAGTTACAAGCGGCCGCACAGAGCTCGGCAGCGCCTCGGAACGAGTCGGCGAGCGCGCGTTCGGCCGTATTCGCGGAGCCTCGGCCGGCATCGGCTAGGCCCAAGCGCGAGCGACCCAACCTAACGTCGACGGCGAGAGGGATCGACGCGAGCGCTGTTCGTCATCTCTTCCCTTTTCGTGTCTGACTGCCGTAGCAACAGGTACACTTTTGGCCACTGACTCTCCGCTACTTCTCCAATTGTCGAGCATCGGACCACCGAGCGACCTTTGATATAATAAGGGAGTGCTGTGCGACGGACTGCTGCGTACCCGTGAGTAGAGTGAATATTGTATTAAGTGATACCTACGGGAAATAGTGTGCCGATTGCGGAGTAGCGCGTACTCGCGATATTTAACACGCCACGTGGCCAATATGGCGGCAGGAATGCGGCGAAGCATGAGTGCGGCTATAGCATGCTTTGTCGATTTAACAGCGCTAAGTCGTTCGGCGTACTAAACGAACATTACGCCTCTACTGATTTACCGCATACTGTAACTACTGTACACATGACTGACACGACAATTATTACACCGACGCTTATCAATGTAACGATAGCGTTAGTGTAATAACGATAGTCATACGCAATTATGGTTATTACACTGACGCTTTCACGACAAAGACAAAGACCACAGTTACACTAAGAAGCTATCGTCCACGCTCTCGTATGCAACACAACCATGACCTACACGACGGACACAAGGACACGACTATCGCTAGTTCTAGCCCGCGCGTTAAGACACATTAGATTAAGATTTAGTATTAGATTAAATTAATAACCGAATGTAATATAAGTATGGTAGTTGGGACAGCGGTCCCGTTAAGTTAAACATAGTGGTATGGTGGGGACCTGCGTACGTCGGGAGAGAATGGTTATCGTCGGGACGGGGATTCATGGTCTCGTGAGGGCAGACTGCGACGGACGCTACGATCGTCGGCACCGGTAGACGATCGGAAGGGCGAGGCAGTTGTACCGTCCGCGTCGGGTAAGCCGCCCGGCGGGCACGAGCGAGTTCGGCGCCGGGTCAGTGAACAGAATTTTGAGACGACCGGATACGCGCTCAGGGCAAGCGTCGGTATTTCCTCGCTCAAACATCGACGCGGTGACGTGCGAGTCACAGTGTGAGTATGTGTGCGATCGACGGGAATGTCGTAATTTATTAAAGCGCGCGACTGGAGATCGCCAGAATGTAAAGTAATAACGAAGAAAGATTGGTAATTGAAATACAGAGATAGTCAAAGTTAACATTGATCATTCATTCTGTACTGATACCCACGACCTTGTGTGATTGTCTCATTTTCCATGTGTATTAATTCGTATACTGGCTAGCCGAGCAGGTGGACGAAGTGATGTTTCGACACGAGGCGGCGTCTCAAGGTAACGGGATTGCGGGATCCCTGGCAGTCCGGTGCTTGGCCCCAAAGCCGAGGCGGCCCGCCGCCTCGTATGTATTGAAGCGATAGTAGGAGACGAAGTATTTCATCGGTAACGCCACTCGACAAAAAACCCAGCGTTACCATACGCTGGGTCCACCGTTACAACTGGCTCCCAACTTAGTGGTAGTACGATTGGATGAATGTGTTAATGCGAATTAGGCCGAATTGATTTTTTTTACGTAGGAATTAGGTTAAAATCGAGTAATTGATAAAGATATAGATAAATTAAATTACGTTATAAGTTAGCATTAAGTAAACTAGAACGACACAACGACGCTATCAACAACAGACAGAAAATTACAAAAGACGAAAGGTCGACAAACAGATGCACTTTCTGAAAAATTTACTGACTAAGAACGTATACACAAAGAAGGCGTACAAGGTTACATAGACTACCGAGACTTTCCGAATAACACGAAATACACAAACTGACAACACGGACCGGCTAGACACATAACATCTCAGCAGTCAACTTGACCGACCTTTCGACCTATCGAAACCAATAACAAGGTCACAAGCCTGGGAAACATATAGTGCGACGATATTTTGTTTTTCTTTCTCCGTCCTCGTGTCCTCGTGCTCCCTCTTACTACAAATCGCACATTTTGGTCAGTCGTAAGCAAGCAGTCAAGCAAGCAGCACACCGTCTAGCATCTCGAATACTCCGCAATACACTAGTGAAAATTGTATATCGGCGAATCTACGTACGATTAGATTGTTAAGTGACTAATTATAGAGTGACATTATTTTATTTATATTATAACATTAATATAATTATATACATTGATTGTAAAGTGAGTGCAACGGCTTAGGTGGTCAACACCAACAAGATAAGTCGAATATTTTCGACGACGATAAGAGTTAAGTATTAGTTTCAAACCCAGTGGCAGTGTGTGCAGTGACGCAGTTACTTATTAAATCTTGTGGCAAATTATATTAATCAGAAAAGCGACAATATTTTTTTTTCTTTTTCTCTACCCATAAAAATTATATTAATCAGGAAAGTGACGATATTATTTAATAATCTTTTTTTTTCTACCCATTAAAATCAGAGAGCACGTTTAGCCTAGTAGTTGTCGTACATGCTCAACGTACAGTACCGATGCCTGCGAAGGAAATTAAGACGAAACGTGACGTGACGACCGTACAAATTCATCTAGAAACATCCAATAGCTCATACGGAAAAACACCATTACTCTCGCATAAAAATACTAAGAACAAACGTTTTGTTATAGATTTTAGATATATAAACCCAATTAACAGCTCTGAAACACATAACAACACACGCACCCAATACCTGACTGAAAGTATTAAACATTAATTTGACGAACTTACCAACATAACTTATCAATAACAAACTACTTATACACTTGTCCAACTACCAACTGACGCTATTAATTTATATAATTTATAGATTTACTACCGTTCATACACGACATACACTTAAACAGCTATCGATTTACTACCGTTAATACACAATATACAACTGACCAGCTATCGATTACTACCGATTTTTACACAACACACAGTTGTCCAGCTATCGATTTACTGCCGACGTTTACACAACATACACTTGACCAACTACCGACTTACTATCGCTCAGACACATTATACAGGTAATCAAGTATCGACTTAAATACAATATACATGTAGATACAACACTCAAAACAAATACTATAATATTTTACCATTAATTATCGAGCATTAGACCACCTAAAGCGGGTGGATCACTACACACAAGCACAATGACTGACCCAGGGGACCGCGAAGAGCAAATAAATAATTGAATATTCGGACTATTACCGGACGAGTTAAGAAAATAATTACAAGCAAGGGGTTTGAACATAGTAGGGGAGGTTCAGGAACTTAGACCACGTTTAGTAGACGCGCTATACATAGAACAGGGAATTGACGTGTCAACCGTAGGCGCAACAGCAACCCCATTTATGACATTACCAAACACCAATAACACATACCTAAACTCGGAAAGGACGATCCTATCGGCTACACCAAGTACACAAGCAAACACTCAAAAGACAAATATGTTTCAGAACCAACCACCCAGCGTACCCATTACACTAACAGAACTTCCAAAAAAACGGTTCAGTTTGGACACTATTTCCGCGAGCGGGAACTTCGAAAATCAGCAAGAAATGCCCCGCTTAAATTTTAACGACAGGCAACAAAATAATGGGGTAAGACAAGCGAGATTCGACCTCGACAATTTTCAGAACGACACTAACTTTATCGAGGAACACACACGTGACAGAGTTAATAATAATTACGGGAAAAATAGACGGCAATCGGATAATAGAAGTCGACAATGAACCACAAACAACGGTTACGCGAAGGGAAGCGGCTTATGGAAATACCGGATGTCGAAATATTCGGTATCATCCCTTTCTTCCTCGACGGTATCGCTCTTAACTGGTTTCACAACAATGTGCAAAAATGGAGAACTTTTAATGAATTTATTGTAGATTAGTGGAGGCGTTTCTTTGACGCGAATTTCCAGTACGCGTTATTAAACCAAGCCCAGAGGCGTACCCAAGGTTTAAACGAACCAGTAGCAGACTATCTGACGTGCTTACGGACAATATTCTTAAGAATAGAACCGAGACTAGACCGAAACCGGGAATTAGATATCGCGTGGCGAAATATGGCACCGCTGATTCAACTAAAGATTGACATTAACGATATCTTAGACCTAGATGACTTAGAGCGGGTAGCAGTGATGAGAGAAAAAGGAATTCGAATCGCTCGAGATTATAAACCGCCACCCAGAGCGAATGAGTCCCTGCTACCTAATCTAGCATACCGAGACAATGATAACCCTAAACCACAACGCCCCATTAGACCCGGGTTAGCAAATTTAAACGAAATTCGAAACGCACACGATACGGATTACGCTATCGATGCTCTCGAACTCGACTCTGACGACAAACTTGACTTGGAAAATTTATCGACAAATGACAGACTAGATAGACAACAGACGAATTCTCGATTCAACGACACGAATAAACAACAAAACCAAACATAAGGTAATTATCGTAACGGAAATGACCAAAGATAGAAACGCTCGGACCGTTGTCACAACTGTGGTAAAAGCGGACATTCCGCGAGATACTGTACAGGACCACGTAGAGTAATCCAACGAGACAGAAATTTTCGCAGACTATTTATCGGATACCAAATTATCTCTGACGGAGACAATTATCGAAGGGGACAGTAACAACAGCTGTGGGATCACCGGAATCCATTAAAAGCGTAATGACTCTGACAATTAGAATAAAAGAAGTAACAAGAGAATTAACAGTACGCGTACTAGACAAATTAGATTATGATCTGATTCTCGGATTAGACACGTTGATAAAATTCGGAATAAAAATAGATTTCGCAAATATAACTTGAAATTAGAAAACGACCAATCAAATCGATTTACTTTCGAAACGCTTCCGACAGATAACCTAACGAACAGTAGAACTCGCAATTGCGGACTTAGAGACCACACGCGAGTTACCGCCACATACGGATAAAATCAGACTCACGACTTTAATCACACACAAAATAGATGTCAACGGGCACCCACCTATCAAACAACGCAATTACCCGTTATCAAAAGTTCTCGCGAAAATATTACATGACGAGGTAGACGACATGCTAAAGCAAGATATAATTGAACCGTCACATAGTGAATGGGCCTCACCCATACTATTAGTTAAAAAAAGTAACGGGAAAAGACGACTATGCTTAGACCTCCGGAAGGTAAATAACGTTTCAAAAAAAGACGCCTACCCTATACCGCTTATGGACTCAATACTTGACAACTTAAGACGAACACGTTATATTTCGACGATAGACTTGAAACAAGCATACTACCAAATACTACTAGACGAAGACAGCAGGGAAATGACCGCGTTCATAGTACCGGGACGCGGACTTTTCCATTTTAAACGTCTATATTTTGGACTCTCGGGCGCGCCAGCCACCTTTCAAAGACTGTAAGACAAAATCCTGGGCCATGCTTTACAGCCTTACGTATTTTATTATTTAGACTACATTCTAATCGTGACCGAAGATTTTGGCGAACACCTACGTTACTTAAAGACAGTTTTAAACAAACTTAAGGGGGCAAACTTAACGTTAAATAGAGACAAATGCGATTTTTGTTGCGCCTCGGTAAAATACCTGGGATTTATCATTAACGTAGACGGCATGAAAACAAACAGGGAAAAAATTGAACCTATTACAAACCTATCCACCACCACGTACCCTAAAGCAAGTTAGACGATTTATCGGAATAGCATCTTGGTATAGACGTTTCATAAGGGACTTCGCGACAATTATCGAACCAATAACGAGACTGTTACACAAAAAACAACTCTGGAAATGGGGAGAAGAGCAAACTACCGCTTTCGAAACTATAAAAAATTACTAACATCAGATCCTATATTAATCAGACCGGACCTAGACAAACCTTTCTCCATCCACACAGACGCTAGCTTAGTTGGACTAGACGCGGTACTGACACAGACAAATGGCGATACGGAACACGTAATTGCCTATGCTAGAAGAGCACTATCGAGCGCAAAGAAAATCTACGACCATAGAATTAGAGTGTCTCGCGGTGACATGGGCGTGCGAAAAATTCCGACGATACGTGGAGGGGTCAAAATTTACGATTATTACAGATCATAGCAGCTTATTGTGGCTACAAAATCTAAAAAACCCCCACGGCAGACTAGCTAGATGGGCCATGCTACTATTAGAACTAGACTTAGAAATTATCCACAGAAAAGCTACACTTCATCAAGTACCGGACGCACTGTCGTGAATGTTCGAAAACCAACAAGAAATAGCTTCAACCCTCAATGATACACTAAACGATTGGTACGAAAGACGCCTACGTGACGTAACAAATACACCCAACAAATTTACTGACTGGACAATACGCGGCGACAGACTCTTCCGTAAACTCCCGAACCTCATAGTCGACGCAATAAAAGAAGACGGGTCGGAATGGAAATTAGTACTCAGACATAACGAACAGGAAAAAGCCCTACCCTTAACTCACGAATCAACTTAAGCCAGCCATCTTGGCAACAAGAAGACGTACACACGAGTAATTCAAGAATATTTTTGGCCGGGAATATTTAAAGACATAGTACATTATATTAATAATTGCGGAACTTGTCAAAAGTCTAAAGTTGATCAGACGATGGCACGAGGGTACCTAGGCAAGCGAATGATCGCGCACCCTTGGGAGGTGGTAGCTACGGACATAATGGGCCCATTTCCAACCAGTAAGTCCGGAATGGCTTAACTCCTGGTTATACAGGACCTGTTCTCAAAATGGATTGAGGTTAAGACCCTCCGCACAGCTACCGGGAAAGCAATCAAAGATGCAATAGTAGACTTAGTCATTCACAGATGGGGACACCGCGTGTACTATTAACCGACAACGGAACAGAATTTGTTAACAACACAATTTCAGAACTTACGAAAGTGCTAAAAATACATCATTCTAAAACACCCCCCTACAGACCTCAAGCAAACTCAGTAGAAAGAGTAAATAGAGTATTGAAATCAATGATCTGCGCATTTATCGGACAGGATCACAAAGACTGGGATAAACATATTAATGATTTCCGATTCGCATTTAACACTGCCAAGCACACTTCCACTGGGATGACACCAGCTTTCTTAAATTTCGGACGCGAACCATTGCCATTGCACTCGCTTCATAAAGAACTGAACTGTGATTATGACACCGACAACGCTAATGTAACGACATGGACAAGACGAATGACTAGATTACAGGCAATCCACGACTAGATCGCATTGAACATCGAGATGGCACACGAGAGGCAAGCCAAGCATTACAATATCTAGAGAGATATTGTAATGATTAGACTGTAGATTAGACTGACAAGTATAAAGGACCGTTCAAAATTTCTAAAATAATTTCTCTATTAATTTACAAACTAATCTCTGACGATGACAAAATTCTCCCACGCATACATATTACAGACATAAAGAAATATAGATCCAGCAATAATACTAACAAACCAGACTGACGTTACTAACACAAAGCGGAATACTAGACACAAAACATTAACTAATGCTTAACTTTCAGCTTCCTGCTATCGCTCACTTATCGCCCATCGCTACCGCAAACACTGCTACTTTCAATCATACATACGCTTCACCTACTTTCATTCCCACTAACACACCATCCATCCACAATACAGCAGACACACACGCACACACACAACCCCAATTATCGTTACGGCACGACCACCCTCTCGACTACCACAGACACAAAGACATGGCACGACAGACGTACGTTGACGAGGACGTACTTCTGGGGGATACGTCTGATTAGAGGAGGGGGATTTCGACTACATCACTATTGATAGTGATGAGTCGACAGCGAGTCCTCCTCGGCGTGCTTCGCCGCCACTCCACACCCCCACGGAGGAGGGGGAGTCCATGGATTGGGATGCCCCATCCACGGACGAGGAACTCCCCCTTCGTCGTCCTCATACAAAACCACGAGCACAGGCGACCCCGACACCACCGGACAGACGAGACAGACGGAACGCGACTCCCGACCGTGACGTTCTCTGGGCCTACGAGGCCTTGGACCCGCAGATGAGCTGGATCCAGCGACTCCTGCACGACGACCCCGAAATCCTGGAAGCTATCCAGGAAACGTACAACAGGGTCGTCGAGCTGGTGCGCAGCCGGCCATATAAATCACCGGGCTCCACATTGCCGTGCTTGGGCAAGGTGGAGACACCGGTGAGACCGATATCTTGATCTCAACGTTACGTCTCGGTACACACGGTCCTCCCGTCGGTGGATGCCGAGACTTTGACAGAACGACTGACGGCGGACATAGAGACGCAGACAGGAGAAGCACCGACGTCAGAAATGGGGACACAGACAGAGGACTGGCTGACCACCAAATTGATCCAGACTACACCACAGCAGACGGGACGACAGCCACTTCTGGCCACCCCTACAACAGCGATGCCGTCCCTGGCCATCCCTACAGCCGCGGCCTCACCAACACCGAGGCCATCAACATCAGCGACAGCCCCAGTCCGGGTAGAGGACTCCACGGGGTGGAGGATAGTAGGGGATCGCCAGGTGTACGTGACAGCACCTTGACCAGGATGTTGGGCCTGCGGGAGCCAAAGCCACCGGGCTCCCCGATGCCCGGACCGCGCGCACCATCAATACCGGTATTGCTACCGGTGCGGTCTGGGCAATGTGACCATCAAAGAGTGTCTCAACTATGGCGAGGAATGGCGGGCCAGAAGGCCACACGTAACAACACGGGACAAGACGTAACGCAAGACCGACCAGGACTACCATCACAACATTTCACGGAGCTCGTACTTACCGACCGAAGCAAAATTACCGACCCTGACAGATACACTGATAAAGTTTTGTTAAAAGAAAATATATATCTGAGTTAATAAATTAAGTTATATTACCGACAACACCCAAAATCTGTTTTTCCACCATAAATTTCAATATAGCCTAACCAGACTCGAGGAGGAGGGAAAGTACCCGCATCACCACCACGAGGTCAGCAAGACGACGATCAACGTTCACAGGAGCCCGACCACCTGCAGGACGAACTAGCGACGCAGTACGGAACCACCTCACGCCACCATCAGTGCAGGGTATCGATAGTGCCACCCGCACACTCCGGGGAGAAGAGAGTTGTAACATGGCAGTTCACTGCCAGATACAAGCGGCCGCGCAGAGCACGGCAGCGCCTCGGCACGAGTCGGCGAGCGCGCGAGAGCGAGACTAGGTAGGTGAGCGACCCAACCTAACGTCGACGGCGAGAGGGATCGACGCGAGCACTGTTCGTCATCTCTTCCCTTTTCGTGTCTGACTGCTGTAGCAACAGGTACACTTTTGGCCACTTACTCTCCACTACTTCTCCAATTGTCGAGCATCGGACCATCGATCGACGTTTGATATAATAAGGGAGTGCTGTGTGACCGACTGCTGCGTACCCGTGAGTAGAGTGAATATTGTATTAAGTGATGCTTATGGGAAATAGTGTGCCGATTGCGGAGTAGCGCGAACTCTCGATATTTAACACGCCACGTGGCCAATATGGCGGCAAGAGTTTGGCAAAGCATGAGTGCAGCTATATCATGCTTCGTCGAATTAACAGCGCTGAGTCGTTCGGCGTATTAAACGAACATTACGCCTCTACTGATTTACCGCATACCGTAACTACTGTACACATGAAGGACACGACAATTATTACACCGACGCTATCGTTTACACTATGACTACCATTATTACACCGACGCTTTCGTTTACACTCTGGCTATCGTTATTACACTGACGCTATCGTTTACACTATGACTACCGTTATTACACTGACGCTTTCGTTTACACTATGTCTATCGTTATTACACTGACGCTGTCGTTACACTGATTATCGTTGTTACACTGACGCTACCGCTTATAACACGATTATCGTTATTATACTGACGCTTTCACGACAAAGACAAAGACCACAGTTACACTAATAAGCTATCGTCCATGCTCTCGTATGCAACACAACCATGACCTACACGACGGACACAAGGACACGACTATCGCTAGTTCTAGCCCGCGCGTTAACTCGCATTAGATTAAGATTTAGTATTAGATTAAATTAATAACCGAATATAATATAAGTATATGGTAGTTGGGACAGCGATCCCGTTAAGTTAAACATAGTGGTACGAAGTGAGTGAATGTTCGCGTCGAAGTTCGGGCAAAGTCACCGGCGCGGAAACGGCGGGTACGCCTGGGGACCTGCGTACGTCGGGAGAGAATGGTTATTATCGGGGCGGGGATTCATGGTCTCGTGAGGGCACACTGCGACGGACGCTACGATCGTCGGCACCGGTAGACGATCGGAAGGGCGTGGCAGCTGTACCGTCCGCGTCGGGTAAGTCGCCCGGCGGCGTGTTGACGAACACGCCGCGGCTAGGAGATTACACCGGCGGGCACGAGCGAGTTCGGCGCCGTGTCAGTGAACAGAATTTTGAGACGACCGGATACGCGCTCAGGGCGAGCGTCGGTATTTCCTCGCTCGAACATCGGCGCGGTGACGTGCGAGTCACAGTGTGAGTATGTGTGCGATCGACGGGAATGTCGTAATTTAGTAAGGCACGCGACTGGAAGATCGCCAGAATGTAAAGTAATAACGAAGAAAGATTGTTAATTGAAATACAGAGATAGTCAAAGTTAACATTGATCATTCATTCCGTACTGATACCCACGAACTTGTGTGATTGTCTCATTTTCCATGTGTATTAATTCGTATACTGGCTAGCCGAGCAGGTGGACGAAGTGATGTTTCGACACGAGGCGGCGTCTCAAGGTAACGGGATCGCGGGATCCCTGGAACTCCGGTGCTTGGCGCCCAGGGTCGAGGCGGCCTGCCGCCTCGTATGTATTGAGGCGATAGTGGGAGACGAAGTATTTCATCGGTAAGGCCACTGGACAAAAAACCCAGCGTTACCATACGCTGGGTCCACCGTTACAACTTTCAGAAGAATTGGGTAAGGTAGAAGTCTACCTCGTCGTGCTTTCTATCCTTCCAGGGTCCTACGTCTGGTATCAGTCTGTACGTCCAACGTCCTTTTACGTTCGTTGTCCATCTCGTCTCCCATTCTCTAGTCATGCTTATCCGTTCCTCTGTCGCAGCGTCTGCCCTCCCTGCGTGCGAGCTCCGTGCGTACCAACGTTTCCGCTCGTGTGCAAGAAGGTTGATCGGGATTACGTCCACTATCACGAAAATCGCGTTTTTGGATTCAGTCCGGTACGCGGACGTGATTCTCAGCGCTCCAATTCGTTGAACGCTCGTCATAACGTTCACCCGCTTCTTTATCTTCAGCGCGTCCGCCTATACCTCGGCTCCGTAGAGCATAATCGAATCTAGCTTCATGGTATATGTTATTTACCTTGTCTACAATCTATAATGCTCTAATTGTTAAGCGTCCTCGTCCGAGAGGTCTCTGACAGCTTCCACAGCTTGCAACAGTCTCGGTCACAGCAATAGTCCGCACAACTTCCCCGGCGTATTCAGGAGGCTCAGACTCCTATAGGAGGACGACGAAGCCGAATGTCCCTTCCATTTGGGAATAAGGACCAGCCGAGCGCTATTCCATGGCCTATCAAACACTCACACCATCAGGCAACCGTTGTAGAGCTGTAGTAAAGCATCGGCCTGTTCATCGACGATGAACCGCGGCAGTTCCCTAGGTACACCGTCAGGCCCTGGGACTTTCCGAGGCTTAAGCTTGGCTGCAGCACTCTCAAACTCCGCCACCGTGAAAAGTGGGCACTCCATTTCGCTCCGCTACCGTGAAAAGTGCGCAACCCGTTGATCGTATGTCTGAGTAGCTTTTTCGCAGATTTGTATTCCCTCGAAAGAGCATCCCTTTCTTCCGTGTCTCTTGCGTGACCCATTGTCTTTCTGCGCAGTCGGTGGCATTCCCTTCTGATTTCAACAATCTCTTGCGTCTACTATTAGGTTTGCCGTTTATCCCGTCTGTATTGTTTCTGTGGCATCATATCTTCGCAGATTGTCTGCCCTTGAGACAGGTCCGCAGAAGGTACCGTTACGTTCCGCAGATTGTCTGCCCTTGAGACAGGTCCGCAGAAGGTACCGTTACGTTCCGCAGATGCCTCTGAGGTCGTTCTTGTTTATACGTCCAATGTCCCACTGTATCGTCCATCTGTTGTCTTTGCCTCACCGTAGTAGCGTTCGTCAGGCTGAAGACAATGTAATGGTGATCGCTAGCCGTATAGTTCTCGATCACTCTCCATCCCCTTAGCCTCGTCAACAGCATGTCCGTGGCCAAGGTAATGTCTGGTAAAGAGTTACCAAAGCCGGGTCTCCTATATATAAACACGCTTCCGTCATTAATAACTTCCAATTCCAGTCAGGCAGCCATTTGCAGGATCAGTCGTCCTCGTCTGTTCGTTGTTGACAGTGAAAAACAATTTTCCGAACAATTTTTTCGAATCAATATTTAAATTTCCCGTACGGTGGGTGCCAGATCTGGCATCCCTGGTTGTTGCCATTCCCCATTCGATCGCTCGCGCGTTAAAGTCACCCGCCACGATCACCTCATCAGAGAGGTCTCTGACGATGTCTTCTGGGACCAATTTCTCTGCGTATTCGCGCGTGCTACTGTTTGGAGAAAGGCAGACACTAACGAGAGTGACAGCGTCCAAGCGTAGTCGTCCCCGAAACCGCTGTCTGCGATCAGTGCCGTATTCGCCCCTTGGACCCACACCGCCGCCATATTCGTGCTGCTAGCAACGCACGCTGGTTCGGAAAGGTTTCTGTATTGCTCGCTTATCACGAGCACGTCAGCGTCCGTTTCCTCCACAATTTGGGGGAGCAGCGTTTGGGCTACAGTGCTCCTGTTCAAGTTGCATTGCAGTTACGCTTCTCCTGTTCAAGTTGCATTAGAGTTACGAAGCTCCTGTTCAAGTTGCATTGGAGTTACGCTGCTCTTGTTCACGTTGCATTGTCTTGCGTTCTGTTAGAGCCGCCTTGAATGCAGCCTACGAGGCTGTACCAGGCACGTGCGCTAAGTCTTGGTTAGCTCTCCCTGAGCAGAGGAAGTAGGAAGGCGTATTTGTACACGCCCTGCCTGCATGCCGCCTTCGGCCGCATTTCCAGCATCAGTCACATCTGTCTGGTCCTTAGCAGTCAACCCTCACGTGTAAAGCTGTTAAGCTGGTCCAAGGAGAGCTGCTACTCAGCTGACTCAGGATTCACAAGAGTAGTCGCTGCTAAGCAGACCAAAGGATCAGGTTGCTACTGAGCAAACCTTAGGATATAGAATGACCGCTATTGAGCAGATCCAAGGAGAAGCCGCTGTCAAGCAGACTTATGAGGTTTATGATGAATAGTCGCTTTTGTAAGCAAACTAAAGGAAAAAAAGGTAGAAAATTCGTCAGCCAATGAAGAATTCTTTGTAAAGTATATGAGTCTAAAATTATCTTAACAAATGCTTAAGAAAAAAAAACTTCAATGAAAATCACTGTTACGCTCCTGGTTTGAAACAAATGAAAATTTTGCACTTTCAAATTGAAATAATTCAATTAAGTGAGGATGGTCAAAAGAGCGAATTTATTATTTAAAACACCGACTTTTATTTTAACAATATGCAATAAACCCTCTTTGTAATAAGCTAAAACAATTAAAATTGTAAAATGCCCCAAGTTAATTTTATTGTCAAAAAAGATTATTTATTTATCTAAATTGACACTCTGATAATTCATTTATAATAATTTGTTAATTCCTATTGCTAAACATCATTAATATGTGAATTTTACATGAACTGCACTTTGAGTTTCGCGCGCGCTCTTCCAAAATGGCCGCTGTAGAGGTGCCGAGTCACTAGGCCTACACCACTATAGTCTCCCTAGTGTCGCGTCTAGTTCCACGCCTGCGCTGGTGTTTGCTCTGAACAAACACGAAGCGTCGACTGCTACACGCCATGTAATGCGCGTTTAACCTCCGCGCGCGTTGCGTATTTTTCTCACCGAAGTATTTTGCGTAAAACGCGTTATTCATTGTCGAAACCCATAATCTGTGGATTCGCGAGTGTCTCCTCTACTCGTGTGCGTGTGTTTTGGTTTGTTCAGTTGGTTAGGACCAAAGTTGTGACTGAAAGTGTTCAAGGACCCGACCCAGTGTATTATACGCTGTGCAACCTGTTGCTTCTAGTCAGATAAGTGTTTTTTTTTTTTGTTGTATTCTATCTGTATCTCGCCAACTTAACACAAGAGCAAGTTGCTTTGTGTAAATTGTACGTTTCTGTTACAGGTGGTGTGAATTTTCATACACCAGGCAAATGTATCCGAGAACTTTTGTTCATTTGCGAACACTACTTCATAGGTACATAACCTTTAAGTTACTTATTCAAATATGAGTATAAGAGAACTATTTTGAATGGTCTTATCCTTTTGTTGTCAACCATTCAATAGAATTATATTATATATTTTGAAATATGCTAATTAATATATGTATATATAGGTTCAGAGGGTTAACCACGCTCTGCGGGGTCTATTACCTCTATCGAGCACCTGCGTCAGCTACGCCCTGGTTCGACTGTGGCAGAAAAATGCCAATTCAGCTATTTCTTGCTGGTCGACCAGATTTTGGTGAGTTTCACTGAGTACATATAAATTCAATATGTCCACACCTTATGCATGTGAAAATATTACAATACGTTTATTATGATTGGGCCCTTCCCTTTTAGTCGTATTTCAACACTATTCGCACATGTCTTATTTTTGATTTGAGTAATATTTAGAATGACTTGCAATTTGTTTGTAAAAATCTCTTTATAGCAATCGTTGTTATAATTTTTATTGCATCTTACAAAAAACTTACGTATTGACCAATTATTTAATTTGAGAGGGTCAAAACAATTTAAACTCTCCTTGTATTTTTCAGATATTAAATCCTGGGTCTTTGTATCAAACGCGTGGTTGTGACGTCACCGCACGACGCCACGCTATACTCTCGGTGCGTCTGCTATTGCCGATAGCACGCGGCTAGGTAATACGATACTCTTTCTTATGCCTTTGTACTTCTCTCTTGAATATTCATTAATTTTTCCCGCATGGATATTTATATATTTATTCGCGCACTTTTTGTTATATTTTATTTAATTTGTTTAATCTTTTTAATATATATGTAATCTTATTTTGTTTCTTTTTTTTAGATACTACTACTTTTACTGGCATGCAACAAGAGAGAAAAATGAGCAGACAGTTATGCGCGAGATCTCGGTGGGACCTCCAATTTTTGTTAGGTGATTATTAGTCACCTAGCAATATTAACCAAATCTTTGCGTGAGTTGATCTGGCGCACGCAACTATACAGTTACGGGAGAGACTCTACTCCTAGAATCTCTCCTGGCTGTCAGCTTAACTTTTCTCTTAACTGAAACACGGATTTGTCTATAATAAACCTTCTTACCTTGTATTCTTCCTTATCTCTTGCTAATCAACCCCAAAGTCTATAGTCCTCTATCTCTTCCTGGTCCAAGGAAGCTTCAAATGTATATATGTAGGTTAAACCAATCAAAACACACTTCAATCACGTTTGAAAAAGCTTCTGGCTTTATTTGGTCCTCTTTTATTATCAATTGGGCTCAATATTTATGATATGTGTATATGTAAATGTATCCGTCAATTTGAAAATGAGAAATGATGAAATATAACAATTGATTTTTGAACATCAATAAAACAAAGTGTAAAACAAAGCAAAAACTACTGAAAAATTGTCGTCCGCTCGGCAGCTTGGCTCGAGTCGGAGTGCCTGAGGTAGCGTGGCTTGGGGACGCTTCGGAAGTATATCCGGACCTCCCACGCGTCTCCAAGCTCCACTTCCCCATCTTGACGTCAGTGCGTCTGCACTCGTCGCACTCATTAGGCCTTACGGGACCTGTCGATGGTGCAAAGTTCAAGACTGCAGCGTGGCTTCGCACGTGCGGTCTTGCGCAGTGGAGGGGAAACTGCTTAGGTCAGCGAGATTCTTGGCTACCTGATACTTTTGTGGCCTTGAGTTTCGCTGTACTTTTTATGTGCAGAACTTTCTCGATTTTATATTCAAAATAATTGTTCGAATGTGAATATCGTAAAGTTGTCACATAACAAGGAAATAACGACATTATACTGTTATTATTACAGATGCATTCAACCGAGGAATACAACTCTATATTCATATTGAACTATTTTATGGACTAGACAGGTCTTAAATTATGTTCAGATTAATATAAAACGAAGCAAATAGAGAATCAGGAAGGAATGAAAAGAATAACACGATTCGTTATAAAACTTCTACCACTCAATCATAAATACAAAATCTGTTAAACGAATTTAATAAAATATGTGTAAATAAAAAAAATTAATATTATTACAGGGATTGCAAGCAGGAAAAAGAGTTGATTTAAAAATAATTCAGGACCCCCCTAAATGCAGGATCGGAAAAGGAATCGGGAGAACCATCAATCGATTTAGAAATAGATCCCTTCTTTTTCAATGAAGCATAGACACAACAACCTTAATGAGAGAGAATATATATATATATATATTGTAACGCCACACTTTGTGTGTGTTACATAGCTGAGCAGGATACGATGGTGCAACACCCAGTCCTGCTCATGCTGATAGAGAAAAACCTAACTAGTGAACAGAGTGCATAGATTTAGGAAAGGCTCTATGCAGCCAATGCGACAAACCCTTCCCAACACCTAACCCCTCACATGCTAAATCCTACCTAACAAAAATACATCTACCTAGGCTACCTAAGCTACCGTATAGTAAGGAAATTTTATCCGAAAAATCAGGACCCAGGCTGTATAGTGGCAAATGCTGCTATAGGTGGAGAAATTTTAGAAATATCGAAGAACAAAAGGAAAAAACTCGAACAGATTATTTCTGATTTAACAATGCCCCCTGAAAAGCCCAGCCCTCACGCAAACCTAACCCCCCATGTAATTGAACTTTTAAATTATCGCCCCATAAAACAAAGAATGCGCCCCATCTCTCCCAAATTATTAGCAAAAGTCCATGCAGAAATTGATAGAATGTCAGCTGAAGGGATAATTGAATCGTGTGAAAGCGCCTGGAGCAGCTGTCAAGTAATAGTACCAAAAGCTGACGGAGGAATAAGATTTTGCATAGATTATAGAGCCCTCAATGGCGTGACAAAGAAGAATGCATACTCGTTACCATTAATGGATACGCTGCTAGGAAATCTGCGAAATTGTAAATACCTATCGAAAATATACAGCTTTCACAGTCCCCGGAAAAGGATTATTTCAGTTCTGCAGACTACCCTACGGCTTATCAAATGCCCCAGCCACATTTCAGGCAGCAATGGATAAATTATTTACGGCAGAATTGCAACCCCATGTATTCGTTTACATGGATGACATCGTCATAGCAACAGACACATTCGGAAAACACCTAGAATATTTAAAAATTGTGTTACAGAAGCTAAAGGAAGCAAACTTAGAGTTGAATAGAGAAAAATCGGAATTTTGCTGCCCTGAAGTTAAATACCTTGGATATGTGATAATTCGCCAAGGATTGAACACCGATCCCGACAAAATTGCCCCAATTCTCAATTACCCTCCTCCTCGTAATCTAAAGCAGCTCAGGAGATTCCTTGGAATGATCGGATGGTATGCCCGATTTATAAAAGACCTAGCACTCGTAAAAACCCCCTTAATTGAGTTGCTGAAAAAAAATGCCCCGTGGAAATGGGAAGAAGACCAACAAAAAGCATTTAAAACATTGTTGATTCTTCTGACCGAAGCCCCAGTACTGGCTCGACCAGATTATACTAAGCCTTTTTGCCTCCAGATAGATGCAAGTAGTTTCGTTTTGGGAGCTGTATTAACACAGACAATTGAAGAAGAAGAACAACCGATAGCCTACGCAAGTCGATCTCTCACGAAGGCTGAAAGGAACTACACTGTGACGGAAAAAGAATGCTTGGCAGTACTGTGGGCAGTCGAAAAATTTAGAGGTTGTTTACTAGATGAAGAATTCACAGTCATAACAGACCACAGTAGTCTGAGGTGGCTACACAACCTGAAAGACCCAGCTGGAAGATTAGCCACATGGGCGACAGCACTACAGGGTTATAATATGAAAATAGAGCATCGTAAAGGAGCTCTTCATAAAGTACCGGACGCGCTGTCTCGTATGTTCGAAGAGGAAATCTGTTGTATAGTAGCCTCAGGGATGATCGAAGAGGATAGCTGGTATGCTAAGCGTAAAGCAACAGTAATGAAGAAGCCAGACAAATATCCTAATTGGAAAGTACAAAATAACTTACTGTACAAACATATTCCAATCACTCGTATAAATAAAATAATCCCAGATTTAGATAGCTGGAAATTAGTAATACCAGAGCGCGATCGCGAGCGAAAAGTAGAGGGACCTTGGACGAACGTAGCAGCAGATATAATGGGTCCACTACCGAAAAGTAAAGGACAATGTCGCTACATCTTAGTGTTCCAAGACCTCTTTACAAAATTCGTCGAAATTAAAGCACTTCGTAAAGCAACAGCAAAAAGCATCATTAAGGCTTTCGAAGAATTAGTAATCTTCCGATGGGGATGTCCAAAATATTTCATTACCGATAATGGTACTGAATTTTCGAATAAACTCGTAACAGCACATATGGAGGACCTAGGAATAATTCAAACCACCAATGCTCCTTATCATGCGCAGGCAAACCCAGTCGAGCGTTGTAACAGGACAATTAAACAAATGCTGAGTATCTTTATGAAAAATAACCACTCGAATTGGGACATCCACCTCAATGAATTCGCCTTTGCAATGAATACGGCGGTAGAAGCATCGACACGTATGACCCCCGCGTTCTTGAATTTCGGAAGAAACCCCGGCCAACTCAAACTACTCACCCAAACACCACCACAAACCTCAGACTCCTCAAATCCTGTAACGTGGGCGGAAAGCGTTGCAAGACTGTCAATGATCCATGATATCGTTCAAAAAAATTTGAAATTATCCAATGAGAAACAAGCTCGTTACTATAATAAAAATAGACGGGATCTCAAGCTAAAAGTAGGAGACCTCGTCCTTCTGAGAAATCGGGTTTTGTCATCAGGTGCTGATAACTTTGCTGCTAAATTAGCGCCAAAATTCACAGGACCTTGTCGAATAATCGAAATGTTATCGCCAGTTGTATATTTGCTTGAGGACATTGACAGTGGGAAAAGAATAAAAGTTCATGTATGTGACTTGAAACCCTATTACCCACCCACTAATAATAGCTCTTCGAAAATAGCTACATCTCATCACGCAGCGGAGAAGGATGGACACCCAAGGTAAGGGAAGAGCCAAAAAGATCCGAACCAGGAGGATCGGCTGGACGGAGCAGGAACTGGACCGTCAACTCGAGGAGATCAAGGAGTGGGGAAAGGTCGAGCGACCTCAAAACCTTATAACCTTCGGCCGAGGAAGAGGCAGGGGAATAATACCCCACAGCCCACCTAGGCGCCCAGGACAACGGCTCATCGATCTCGAAGAGGATCCAGCTCCCGATACTGCTGGTAGCCCTCCGTTACTTAGGTCAGCATCGCCGCGGGAGGATTATATCTATGACCCGATCAGCGGTAGATACAACTTATTGCCTTGAGCCGTTTCAAAAAAGGGCCTATGTCCCTCCTCGCCCTGTGATGATCCTTTAGCCTTCCATGCACCGTTTTCGCAGGATACCTCACTTGGGAGGCAGAGACGTAGGGAACGGCAAGGCGATACTGAATCCCCGAAGCACTCCCCTATAAGGATTCCCCCGTGCCCGATCCCCAAACCAAAGCCCCCCACCTACCTAAACCCGATTCGTAGACACCGTAAGCTGGAAAATCCCCCACCCCCCATAATCAAGGTAGTTCACAGTAAAAAGGGTGAAAAGATCCGGGTTCACCGGGGCGACGAGATCACGTTCGTCAATGATTCTCATACCCAAACCAGAGAGGTAAGTCCATCAGAGCGGGAATACCGTGTGGGAGAAATCCCACAAGGCATAGCTACAGGGCCAATTAGCTTCATACCTGGTGGGACACCAGCAGCCCCTGCAGCCTTACAAGGCATCCCTGCACTGATGGATCTCAAAATCCCTCGGCCTGGATCGTCTACTACCGTTAAACCCGTTCCTGCACATTCCCCTATACAATCCCCGAAAACCAACAAAAGCCATAGTGCAGCTACTACTCAAAGCTTGATACCACCACTTATGAGCCTACGAATTGGAAAGCCACCCATCCTGACTCAAACTGGGGAAGACAAGTGTTGGAATTGCGGAGGCACAGACCATCGGTACTCGAAATGTACACAACCGAAGTCTCGGTTCTGTTACAAGTGTGGCCAGCGTGGATCCGATACCAGAACGTGCTTGACATGTTCCAAATCTCCCCCAGCTCCACGGACGGGAGAGGATGGAACAGCATTAAGGATAAGACCAGAATCTCAGCAATCTCGATCATCTAATAGTACTCAACCACCGGCATTAACGCATGAAATTTACGGTCAACAAGGAGTTCACGGAGAGGCCATACAAACGGTGATGATCGTGATGCAGGGAGCATCAGTCTTCCTCGGTTCCCCACGTCAACCGTCTCCCCAGTAAATTCCCGTACCGCTCTACCGTTCCAAAAGGAAACAACCCACCCATACCGTATACCACAAAAATCCTTCCCATATCGCATAATTATCGCTCTACCATCCCAAAAGGAAATAACCCACCCATACCGCATACCACAAAAATCCCTCCCATATCGCATAATTATCGCTCTACCGTCCCAAAAGGAAATAACCCACCCATACCGCATACCACAAAAATCCCTCCCATATCGCATAATTATCGCTCTACCACCCTAAGGGAGATAACCCATCCATACCGAATACCACAAAAATCCCTCACGTATTGAAAAATTATCGCTCTATCGTCTAAAGGAAAATATGACCCACCCATACCGTATCGAAAAATACCTCCCGTAGCGACTATTGCGGAAATAAACCACACCAATACCGAGCACCATGATAATACTACCCATCGCTCGTTGTAATACATTCTTTAAAATCCGACAACTTACTCGAGTCAACCAAACGCTAACGTTGGCTTAGCACTTATTGAAAAAACTGTATATAATTAAAATTACAAGCCACACACATAGCAAGTAAATCGCTTACATCTACACAGGAATAACTAAAATTTTCTGAAATGCCGCACAAAGGGAGAGATGTATTAAAATACTCCGTGTATGAGTCGTAGACATTTAAGAGAATTTTCGCACAATATTAAGTATCACTTGCTATTTGCATTATTTTAGTTTCACATGAAAATTGTTGCGAATAAGATTTTGTATTTTTGTAATAGATTTAAGAATTTCAGATGCCAATAGACTTAAGATTGTTGCGTCCAAGACCTCCAATGAAAGAAGATAGGCCAAAACTTCGACAGAGAAAGACAAGAGTCCAGCCATGGGAACACCAGCGAAACCATGAAGTGCTGCGATAATGAAAAATAAGAGGAGTTTGTAAATATAAATCGAAAGTATTATTGTACTTTTCTTTCTCAGATACATGCGAAACTAATTATTAAGTTAGAATAGGCAAACATTGTACAAATTGCGTTACTACAGAATAGGCATAGTTTTAAGACAATTACGACTTGTTCGCGTAGTACGTTATGTCATGTATTCGAAATAGATATAAAACATAATTAGGAATAATTATCTAGGAAATAATAATCGAATTTTTTGTAATCCTTCAGTAAACCGTCCCCGCGTAGCGTGCCGGTTTAGGAAGGGGCAGTTTGTAACGCCACACTTTGTGTGTGTTACATAGCAGAGCAGGATGCGATTGTGCAACCACCAGTCCTGCTCATGCTGATAGAGAAAAACCTAACTAGCGAACAGAGTGTATAGATTTAGAAAAGGCTCTATAGAGCCAATGCGACAAACCCTTCCCAACACCTAACCTCTCACATGCTAAATCCTACCTAACAAAAATACATCTACTTAAGCTACCCTATCCCCTCACATGCTACCCTATGCTATACTCACATTCCCCTTTAAACCTTCCTTTCTTCAATGCCCTGGCAGGCGTTGAGTTGTTGGGAGGCCAGTCACCATCCCAACTAGTCCCCTGTAAATAGAAAAGATATTAGTACCTTATCAGAAGAGAGAGAAATAGTTAGTGCAGTGCAATGACACAGACTGACTTACCACGACTCCTAGGCAGCTCCTATAAAGAAGAAAAGATTAATAAAGGATTACCACGATGAACGATGCGAATGAAATGTACCTGCTACTGCTCAAGGAGTCATCATCGAATTACGTTGCTTCAATGGACGTCCTGACAGAAGAAGGGAACAGCAGGCACCAGACATCCTAGAAGCAAACAGTCACTACACAAAAAACTGGCAGAGGCATACAGTCCACACACATAGGTATCCTAACCCTATGTATGCACTTGCCAGAACATAAAGTTCCACTAGCATCTTCGAACACTGTGTCCAGGACCGTCGAGAAGGAGACGGGACGGCCAACTCACAGCACTAGTAACAGGAACAGCTGACTGGTCGTAGTTCCACTGCAACAGGAGGAAGCCGCACTGGTACACACTCGCCGCACTGTACATCGTAGGTCATGCTGTAGCAGCATTCTCGCTCTCGTTCGCTCTCTCTCTCTCTCTCTCTCTCTCTCTCTCTCTCTCTCTCTCTCTCTCTCTCTCTCTCTCTCTCTCTCTCTCTCTCTCTCTCTCTCTCGCACATACCTAAAGTCCCTTTCCCGTCACGTGACTCGCCCTCTCAGCGCACAGTGGGATTTTTTGGACAAAATTCTTGTGACAGCTCAATTCATTTAATCTAATCAGGAACAGGTCTATAACAAGTGAGCAGTGCGAAAAAGTAGACACCGTGAACCCAAAAAATCAAAACACCTTAATAAGTAATTTAATATACAACAAGCACTTAAATTTTCAATTACAACGATATACATATATATCTAAAACCTTTGACCCCAACGACCCTTAAGTCTATAAACCCTTAATCCCACAAATCCTTAAGTTCATAAACCCAACCCTGAAGCCCATAAACCATCGAAGCATTTAACTCATAAAACCTTAAACCCACAAAACCTAATCCCATAATTCCATCAAGCCTTAAACCTTTGATTGCAAAAACTCATAAACCCTCAAACCCTAAGACCCATAAATCCCTAAAACCCTAATCCCATAAACCCGTAAACTCACCAAACCATAAACCCATAAATCCAAGAACCTAAAACCCAACCCGTAAACCCTTAAACCAAAAAAACCCTTGAATCCAACAACCCTTAAGCCCATAAATCCTTGAGCCCTTAAACCATTAAGCACATAAACCCTTAATCTTAAACACCCTCAAACCCTTAAATACAATAACCCTCAATCCCGTAATTCCTTAAACCCTACAATCAATAAACCCATAATTCCATCAAGCCTTAAACCTTTAATTCCAAAAACCCATACACCCTCAAACCTTCAATCCCATAAAATCTTAAACCCATAAACCTTAAAGCTGTACACCCCCAAACTTATAAATGATTAAACCATAAACCCTTAATCCCAAAAACTCTCAAATACATAAACCTTCAAACCAGAAATCCTCCAACCTATAAATCCTCAAACCTATAAACTCTCAAACCCTAAAACCCATGAACCCATATACCCCAATACCCCAATACCCATAAACCCCAAAACTCATAATTCCCAATACCCCAATACCCATAAACCCCAAAACTCATAATTCCCAATACCCCAATACCCATAAACCCCAAAACTCAGAATCCCCAATACCCCAAAGCCCATAAACCCAGTACCCCAAAACCCATAAACCCCAATACCCATAAACCCCAATACCCCGATGTCCATAAACCCCAATACCCCAAAATCCATAAACCGCATTACCCATAAACCCCAGTACCCATAAACCCCAATACCCATAAACCCCAATACCCATAAACCCATAAACCCAAGAACCTAAAAATCCTTAAAGTCTTAAAGCCTTTAAACCCCTTATAAAGTATCAAGTCTTATCTATGTATTAGTTCTTGATTCAGTCGCCAGGAGGTGACAACCTTATTTATTGAAATCCTAAAGTAAAGTAGTATTTTGTACTCTATAAATCCGGCTAAATTTTAATTCAAGATATTATCGTTTAGCACGAAACTGTAGAGAAATCTCTGAAACAATGTTAATGAATCTTTTTTCCTATCTTTTCTCAATTTTTGCAATCTAATTTTTCTAATAACTTTTTCTACTTTTTTTTTTATTTTGTAGAGGTAAAAATTTGTATAAGTGAGCATGAATATCACAGTTTTTGGATTATGTAAATTCTACATATTATTATTTCTAATCAGATGTATGACATTTCGTATTATTTGGTTGAGGAAAAAAATTGTAACCCGTAATTGTGTGGTAGTTTTAAACATACTTGTCTATGTTCTACAATTTAATGTGTATAAATAAATTATGTTTTTTTATCTTAAAGGTAGATTTTCCAAACTCTTGTTTCTGTTCTTTATTCCTTATCCGATGAACTATTTATTTTGAATTTACAAATTTTTTTGTCAGAAATATACGTTTATGTTCTAAATTTTTGCAAAAGGGTTTGTTTTATGTTAAAGCTTTTTAATAAAATGAGGGATCTCGATAGAAAGTTACTAAGTATTAAATAGCAATAAATAAAACATAGGATTTAAAAACAGATCTTTAACGATTTAAGTTTGAGGATACTTTCGGTGGTTGTTCAGAGGAAAAGGTATTAATGTAGTCATAGATTCTAGATAATTTATGTTTTTACATATGTATGAACTATAAACTGATATTTTTTTTTTTTACTTTATCAGTTGTAATATTGCGGCTTAAAATATGACATTTTTTATAAAATAAATAAATAAACATAAATCGAAAAAATTTTCAATTGTAACCTTTGAAACTCAGGGTTAAGGTTTATTTTTTGGTTGTTTCACAAAATGGGTATGAGAATAATGTTCTAAAATTTTGATGTATCTGCGTATACATTTTAATGTTCAAAAATGAAGTATTTTTTCATTGACCATGATTATTGAAAATGAATTTTTCACACTAATTCAAATATATTTATACTATTTGAGGAGACAATTAATGAACTTGTAGGTTTAATTTTCGATTGTTATTAAGACAAAAACAATTACATTTACTTTGATTTCAAAATGTCTCGTTTACCTATGAAAGTAAACTATTCATATTTTTGCAATATCCTCTGGAATAAAAATAATAAAAATAAAGAAGAACGGGCTGATTTACTTGTTAGAAAATTGAAGTTAATTTATACATTTTCTAGTGTTGAAGAGAAAGTTCTTCGAAGGAAAATAGTTACAACTTTTCTAACGCAGTTTGTAAAAAAATGGAATAGCGTAACTCGTAAAAGAAACCTTTTTGAATAAAAATACGCAGACTTCTTAAAAATCGATTTTATTTTTAACTTTGATGAGATTAATTCTACAAATACATTACAACCTTCCACAGCTAAATGTAATGAATGCGAACGTGATATAAATCAGCATAAAAATCTATGTAATAGCAAAGACAAGCTAGGTCGACCACGTTTGTTATTTGATGAAAGTTCCTCTAAAACTAAAAAAAGGAGATCGAAAGAGCTTGCATCTAATCATACTGTTATGCAAAACCTAGTGAAATGAACAATATCCCAATCCTATTAAAACGTCCATGTAAAGATTTATGGAGTATGTATTACACATTGCATACAACTTAGATTTTAAAAAAGGAATGGCAAAAGGAAATGATAAAATACTAAAAAAAAATACAAAAACAACAATTCAAGAATCTTTAAGAAGTAACCTTCAGCTTACTGTTGATGTGGTAAAACAAGGTTCTGGTACCACTAATACGGGGAATCTTGGTAGAATTTTTTTTGAAAAAGCCGAGCGTGTAAGTGAATTAATAGGCATAGATAAGGATTTATTAGTAAGATTCCGTACAGCTCTTCAGGTAATTTCATGTAGACAAAAAATCAATTTAGAAAAATTCAAAAGATATTGTATAGAAACTGCAGAAACGTGTATGAAGCATTATTCGTGGTACAAAATGCCACCATCTGTGCACAAGGTTTTGTTCCATGGCTGTGATATTATGAAGGCATTAAATGCCCCAATAATTTGGTTTTCAGAAGAACCCCAAGAGGCGAAAAATAAAGTCTTTCGGGAAGCACGTTTGCAGCATAGCAGAATGTATCAAAGAAGTAAAACTAATGAGGACATTATGCATTATGAATTAGTATCATCTGACCCAGTTATCAGTTCCTCACGAGTAATCAATTCAAAAGACCACAGAGAACTTACTTCTGTAGTTGAACAATTTTTGATAAAAGCATGAAAACTGCAAAAATCCAAAGTGTAAACGTGAAACTATTTTTACATATTGCAAGTTTCGTGATGAAATTTTATTTGTGTTATACGTTATCAACAAGTGATAGTAATACCTAAGCGACCGAAGTATAAGTTATTAGTTTACTTAACCATTTTCATCTCGTATTACATATTATAGCAAAATTATATTCATCATTTTGTTCTGAATAATTTGATCCTAAAATCATCAGTTTGCAAAATACACAGATTAAAGTTTATATTTCAAATTTATTTATTAAAGTAGGAAACGCTTACAATTATTCAGTTGACTATAAGTAAATAATAATGCTTAATGCTTATGTATTATAGGTTCATGTTTTTTTTTTTGTAGGTTAAGGTTTTTATAAATTGAACTTCAAGGATTCATATGCAAAGTATTTATGATCTTGAAGGTTCACGTGATAATGTGTTAATCAGCATCATGTTTATGAATTTATATTTTTTTAAGTTTAATGTTTAACAATGTGAATTGCACAGACTTAACAGTTTGTAAATAACAAAGTTTATTGCTTTATGTATTAATGTGTTCAATATGTTAATGGTTTATTGGTTTATTCGTTAAAAATTAAAGAGGGTTATCAAGTTATCTGATCCTATGGTTTATAAAATTTTGGTTTTTTTCTTAAAGCATTTAGTTTAATGATTATTTTGTATAGAGAAATGGATTTAAGGGTTTTTGGATTTAAGGGGTTTTGGGTTTGAGGGTTTTTGGGATTAAGGGCTTATGGGCTTAAGGGTTTAAGTGCTCAAGGATTTATAGAATTAAGGATTGTTGGATTCAAGGGTTTTTTGGGTTAGGGTTTACGGGTTTTAGGTTCTTGGATTTATGGGTTTATGGTTTGGTGAGTTTATGGGTTTATGGTTTGGTGAGTTTATGGGTTTATGGTTTGGTGAGTTTATGGGTTTATGGGATTAGGGCTTTAGTGATTCATGGGTTTTAGGGTTTGAAAGTTTATAGGTTTGAGGGTTTATGGGTTTTTGGAATTAAAGGTTTAAGGCTTGATGGAATTATGGGATCAAAGGTTTATGGGTTTTATGGTTTAAGGAATTATGGGATTGAGGGTTATTGTATTTAAGGGTTTGAGGGTGTTTAAGATTAAGGGTTTATGTGCTTAATGGTTTAAGGGCTCAAGGATTTATGGGCTTAAGGGTTGTTTGATTCAAGGGTTTTTTTGGTTTAAGGGTTTACGGGTTGGGTTTTAGGTTCTTGGATTTATGGGTTTATGGTTTGGTGAGTTTACGGGTTTATGGGATTAGGGTTTTAGGGATTTATGGGTCTTAGGGTTTGAGGGTTTATGAGTTTTTGCAATCAAAGGTTTAAGGCTTGATGGAATTATGGGATTAGGGGTTTATTGGTTTTAGAGTTTAAGGAATTATGGGATTAAGGGTTAATGGGTTTAAGGAATTGTGGGATTAAGGGTTTATGGTTTTAGGGGTCAACTGGTTTAAGGTTTTATGGGTTTAAAGTTTTGTGAGTTTAAGGTTTTATGAGTTAAATGCATTGATGGTTTATGGGCTTCAGGGTTGGGTTTATGGGCTTAAGGGTTTGTGGGATTAAGGGTTTATAGACTTAAGGGTCGTTGGGGTCAAAGGTTTTAGATATATGTATATCGTTGTAATTGAAAATTTAAGTGTTTGTTGTATATTAAATTGCTTATTAAGATGTTTTGATTTTTTGGGTTCACGGTGTCTACTTTTTCGCACTGCTCACTTGTTTTAGACCTGTTCCTGATTAGATTAAAATTAGAATCATTAATTTTCACAATGAATTGAGCTGTCACAAGAATTTTGTCCAAAAAATCCCACTGTGCAGCGCCTCGACGGCTGATAAGGGAACTACGCTATCGAGCCTCACCGCTGCCAAATCCCCATAGCCTCGATCACTCTGTTCCGGGATAGCATTCAGATTACTTCGCTTTGACATTGCACTCGACACTCTCGACAGCATCGCCATTAGCAATCATCCGTATACGTAGTCATTATCGAAACCTTGTGCCGCACACCGAGAGCAAATAAGCCACGTTTGGAATAGGGACAGCATCCTGTTGGAACATCGAGACTGCGAATTGTAAGTCATACTTAATCTTTGTGCGATACCACGCGCGTAGTAAATCTTGTTCGAATTCGAGTCTCCGGGTTATTCAATTGTATTCGTGCTACAACTGTAGCTGGCGCCCAACTAGAGTTAATATAATTATGTATATAGACTCAATGGATGTAAATATATTATGCACATAAGTAATTAGTGTTCTAAATTTATATATCATATTTGTACCCAATTAATTGCTCGACATTACAACAAATTATGTTAAAGCCTGCCAGAATGCAGCGCGCATATTCCGCTGCATTGACGGAATATGCGTCATAATATATATATATATATATATATATATACATACCGTAACGGGCGGCGAGACGCGCTCGTCAGCGCGGGTAGCCGAAGCGCGGGAAGGCCAGTAGAGAACTCGCAATTTGAGGAAAATTCGAGTCAGTTAGCGATTGATCGCACTCATGAATAGTTGAGATTACGCGCGCCAAAGTTCAACGTGATCAGCAGCAGCAACAGCAGCGTCGAGAGCAGCAACAGCGACAACGATAGCAGTAATAGCAGCAACAGCGACAACGATAGCAGCAATCGTAGCAACCACAGATAGTACCGCAACAGCAGCACGGTAAGGTCGAAAAGGAAACTCCCTTGCCAGAGGACGACCTTGATCAACGCGATAAAAGAAAGTAGGATCCAATTTCTATTTATTTATGCTCGATCGACTGGCGAGGCATTTGGCCCCAGTCGCTGATCCGGTCTTAGATTTTGCGGCTTTCTCGCGACGCGAATACGCGCAACGCGAACAACGAATTTCTTATTGAATAAACGCCTTTTTATTAGAATATTAGGTATTCAAACCGCCGAATACCGCCGCCTCAGCGGGCACTACCCAGAGGTGTAGTGCATACTGAGCACTGGGGCATCGTCGCAGGTAAGCGACCACACGAGCGAGACCCCGTTACAACTGGTTACAGCTTAATCCAGATAGGAAAGCGGAGGTTTTTCGTGTATTGCAAATACACAATAGCTCGCCAATAAATTATCAGATTAGGTAGCCGCTGCTGCTGCGTTAACTAGTTTCATAGCGTCCGTAAAATTTAGCTACGCGTGAAAGATGGCTCAAGATACCGAAAAGAGCGTAGGAGACTGGTGCTATGCACTAGAGGACGCGGATTTAGTAGAAGCACTGACTTCGCTGAAGCTTTTATGCCAACGGGAGAGCCTCCGGCAGACGTTTATCAACGAAACCAGGCTGGAAACGACAGGTGATACGATTGCAGATGAATCGTATAACCCTACGGTATCACACCTGCTGGGAAGATTGGCGCACGATCAGACCGTAGCCGAACGGTTAAGGTGGTCAAGTGAGACACGGGTCCCATGCGGGCAAGGCGCTGTCAAGAAGGTAGCGCGAGCCTCAGCCAGTACACCGTGGGTAATCCCACCGATGCAACTTTCCGATGAGGAGGAAGATGCGAGAAATGTTGCAGACAAGCAGAGAGAGGACGATGAGCAGCTGAATCCCATGTCTTTTCCGACGCACGGTGGAGGATTGGCTGAAGGGAGTCTACAGCGAGCGCGAGGTCAAGCTGCGATACAGACAGCAAAAAGGAAAGAAACAGCTGAAACTGGCAAAGATGAGCCAGAAGATGTTGTAAAAATTTTGGCACGCTGAGTGGAGGCAACACACGCCAAGATGGGCCAGTTAACGAAGAATATGGAAACGTTAATGGCGATGATGATGGGTAACGCTGCTTCTAGTACAAGAGTGGAGCCAACTCCAGCTCCTTCGAAGCCAACGCGCAAGGCGCGAGGTGGTTTACCCCCGCCAAGGGTCGAATTTCAAGACACGTACAGTATCTTTGGAAACGAGAAAATGGCCAGTCCAGTAGCGCCGCCGCGTAACGCGACAATGTTGCCGGCAAGGGGCACTAGACGTCGACCCCTGGCAGGTGCTGGGGGGAGTAGAAACGCTATTGGTTAGACGAGCAGCGTACCTGGTAGTAGAAGCACTACCAGTGGTATGACGTCCTCTCACAATTCGTCCAGAGCGGCTGGTAGTGTATTAAAAAAATGGCCAGTCCGATTTAACGGCGATTCCAGCATAAGCATCGAGCACTTCATTCAGAAAATGGAGAGAGTTAATTGCCGAATATTTTGACATTTGAGAATTTTTCCCTTGAGAACAATGAACTAAAACGGAAAATTATCAGGTATAAAAAGGTCTTAGAATCGAGCAAAGAATTCACCTTAATTTTTTCAGAATATTCCGAGCAATTTTTTAATTTTTCAAAATTTGACAATTTGCAAAATCAAAAAAATCGCTCGAAACTTGTTGAAAAAATTCAGATGTATTCTATAAATCATTCTAAGAGCTTTTTCTTCTTTATGAGTTTCTCGAAAAGTCCATACTTTTCAAGCAAAAAATTCATGGATGTCTTGGCAAAAATATAGTCATTAAAACGCCATTTTGAACACACGAAGATGAAAAATCGATCTGAAAACTATATCTTTCGAAAGCTTAGACATTTATGCCACCAGTTATTAAGGTTCCGAGTGGATTGCAAACCAAAAACCATTCGGGAATCTCGATTTTATAAAAAAAAATTTGTTTTAAATCATGTTTTTTTTCATTTAAACAATATTTTTGAATAATTAACAACTTTTTCTCGCATTTTTCTGCACATCATTGGAAAGGAGAGATCTTAAGCTTCAAAATAGTGTATCTTTCAACTTTTTATACGTTGAATTGCATGAGTTATTAGTACCGGAAGGAGCATTCTCGGGCTTAACGGGTTAAGAGAAAGAGGAAACTGTAACAAGCTAACTAATAATTATAACATTTTAATGTTTTAGAAAACAATGGAGACTATCGTAAATCCAAGATACACCTCTATCAGAAGATGATTTATTGCACATGGATGTACCTATTTACAAAGATATAAAAGATCTCCAAATCATAGACTTCGATATTGACGAATATATTAATAAACTGATATTCCCTTCAATTATAACCAATGCCCAAAAGGAATCAGGTTTCATTCCATGCCGATTTCGGCTAAATTTAGACAAAACATTATCAAAACTTTTGAGAGACAAGGGAGAAGAATTAGAAAATTATATAGAAAGACATTAGACCAAGATCCCTATGGATTAGAAAACCTCTTTAGTGAATCAAATAGAAATAGCATAAAACGAAGATACTCTTCAAGACTTATCACAAATAAGGATCAGAAAGATATCACAATTTCTAAAAGGAAAAAGAGAGAGTAAACACTGGGAATATTTTAAAATAATAATTAATTCCAGAATATGAAGTTACCAATCGAATCCAATCAAGAGCGAATCGAGGGAGTAATTACTACTTCATGCTCAAGATTCTATTTCATTTAGATTGATTAATAAGTGTTCAACAATTGAATAAAATGTATTCAAGAATTTAACAATAATCGGATATACACAAAAAATGTAAGTATGGATAAGATTTTAAGAAAGAAATAAAAATCCTTTTACTGTTATGTCTTAATGTCGAATTTGCAAAAGAAAATTTAATTCTCATTAAATCAAAAGAGGGGGATAATTATATAATATATTATATCCCGGCGCTCGGCCGGGATGTTGATGAAACGAGGTGCCAAGATGGAGATAACACTTCTCAAGCACTCGCGCAATCCTTTAATCTCGGTCTAACGCGCGGTACAAAAAGATATACAAATGATGCGATGGTTTCTAGATGGTGACACCAATGGCGATACTATACGGTTTTCGACGGTACTATGCACTAGGCGGTAGACACGACAGTGTCGTTCCGCGTCGTCTCGAGTCGTCGCGAGGCCCATTGCCGAGCGCGGCGCACGTGTGATACGACTGTTTACGTATAATCGCGCGTATGTGTGTAAGTATAGTGGCGCTAGTCTCGCGTGAGATCGTACATACAGGTGACGACAGTGTAGTGTGTGTGTTTTTATGGTGGACCGCATTCAGGATTCAGAGAGACTACGTCAAGGTAAGTCTCTTTTCATATATCCATACTGTTGACTTGGCGTTTATTATCTTTTTCTCCCTAGGTTCTGCTCTTGACAAGGGGTGTTCCGGATATGGGTTAGGTCCAAGTATGCCAAAGGTTTGGGAAGGATGTGGGTTATGCTCTGTGTCTGTGAGAGTAATTTCTAATTGTACTTATGTTTCAGGTATTTGGATCTTCAGCTGCTCGTCTTTCTCTTCACCTTCAGCGCAGGGACTTGCATCTTATCCACGCAGTAGGGATTAGTATGTGAGGGGTTAGCGTAGTTAGGGTGGTTTGGTCGCTTTCAAGGCTCTACAGAGCCTATTCTTCAATCTGTGCTTCCATATTTTATCTAGTTTTCTAAATTAGTCAGGAGCAGCTACGCCAGCTGCTCTGACTACATACATGTTAGCTACTGGCATGTTACAATACATAAGAAGGACGATGTCCGACTATCTGAAGGACAGAATAATACTATATGACACCGGGAATGATACCAAGACCTATGAAGTCACAGGAGGTGTTCCCCAAGTGAGTATCATTAAACAAAAAATAAATTAATTCCTTCACACGACACATGCTACAATCAACGAATATAGACTCATACGGAAGAACGTTTATAGGTTAGAAGCCGGGGATAAAATTGAATACACATATAACCTATACTACACTATAGCTGTAGTATACACTAGAATTTATATTCGTTGCTATAATTGTGGAATTTGGAAGGATTTGCCGAAAGATTCTAAAATAAGTTTTGATAAGCTTAACCTAAAATTGCATTACTGGTATAGATAATGTTATATACAATACATTAATTTATTTTAAAGAAAATTGTCACTAATTTATTCGGGCGAGGAGGTTCGTCGCTGTAGTCATCAAGTTATTTCAACGGGAGACTTTAGTAGATTCTACTGAACTGTCAGTTCAGTTGCAACTACTTGACCAAGTTCAGTTGGGTTTACTTAAACTCTCTTACTTAACGATTTAAGTTACAGTTACTGAACTTTTGAGTAATCGCTACTCATTTTTTTCTCCATGCATATTAGGAATTGCGGACGAATAGCGGTAGTGGTGGTAGCGAAACATATAGAAGAGGTTAAAGAAATAGCAGAGGAGGTGATCCAAATAATTCACGATTGGCTAACTGAAACAGGTCTGGAACTAGCCAGCTACAAGACGGAAGCTCTCCTAATTTCCAGCAGGAAGACATTGGAGACGGTAGCACTGACGGTGGATGGACATGAGATTGTCTCTCAACCAACGATTAAGTGCTTAGCTGTCACCGTTGATGCATGACTGAGTTTCATGTAGCACTTAGAGATGGTGAGCGATAGAGCAACAAAAGTGGGCGCTCCTCTGTCACGACTAATGCCAATGGTAGTGGAACCACACAGAATAGAAGGTTACTACTGGCCACTGTGGCCACATCGATCATGTTGTACGGGGCACCCATATAGAAGTGCATAAAGGGATGTCTCTGCTTACCGTACGGTTTCTTACGACGCCGTATGCATAATAGTAGGTATGCCACCAATTGACACACACAGACACACCGCCACATACATATACACACACTCTACTCCGCTACACCGGTCCCAAGCCCGGGGCCCCACTACCCAAGAGGTGGGGAAGGAGGAGGGGGAGGAGTAACAACCTCGCTTAAAAAACCAAGGTGCATCTGGCCCGGATGTTAAACTTTGTTAAAGGGCCCCTTCCTAGGGTACAGGAGCTAACGGTGCTGCCACGAAAGTCCTCGGCACCCCAGCACTGCTTAGAATTACCGAAACATCAGGTATTTAGGGTGGCAAGGACAATCAATCAAGAAGCGTTCTCAAACATATGAGTACCCAGGCAGGCATTACTAATCCTGCCGTCGATTCCGATCGGGTATCAGCCCCGGTGGTCGACGCTCGCCTCCTTGGGGATAAACCCCTTGGATCTGGGAGAGGCGAAAGTACGCTTTCGATGTACAACACAACCAGCCCCGTTGTAGGTAACCTGGCACGGGAAGGCAATGGTAATGCTACAGGAAAGAAGGCAGACAATATGGAGGTAGACGCAGATGGCGACAAGCGAGCAGAAAGCGCGACCTCCAAAAACGTGCACTTAGATCGCCTTGGCAGCAAAATCGATGAGCTGATCGATTATGTCAGGGACAGACACAATGTGCACAAACAAATCAAGGATCTCGCCCGGAGCATAAGGGCCAGCTACAGAGCTCTCTGCTCTGCAGACGATAACCTTATGCAGTGCCAACGGCCAGGGACTAAGGGCAAGGTGACCCAAACAACCCCTGGCCTTCTGGAAAGGGCAATTAGCCTAGCAGAGGCGAATGAAGTGACCCCTAAGCCGGTCGGCAAGGGGAAACCACAGCAGGTTAGCCGCGTTAGTGGGGCGAGCACTGCAAGAAGAGTAGCCGACGACAATGTCCACCAGAGGGAGAAAGACTCGTGGCAAGAGGTGGTGACAAGGAAGGCAAAGAAGAAAAAAGACAAAAGCGTGAACAGGAAGGACAACACTGGTGCTCGTGGCCAAGACCAAAAAGGCACCAGAAAAAGTAGGACGGCAAGAGCAAGACCTCCTAGACCTGACGCCTTAGTCATCAAGGCCGAGGGTGGAAAAAGCTACGCCGAAATCCTAAAGAAAATGAAGGCAGAGCCTAGCCTAGAAAAGTTAGGAAACAGCGTACATAGAATACGCAAAACAACAGCAGGATATCTGCTACTCGAACTACGACGTTCCAAGGAGGTGGAAACAGCTGAGCTCCAGGAAGCGGTGAAAGCAGTACTAGTGGAAACTGCTACAATCAGGGCGCTGCATCATGAAGAGGCCTTCGAGATTAAGGATCTTGACATGCTGACCACTAAGGAGGATATAGTGGACGCACTACGCAAAAATAACGAGGAAGGACATAATTTCGAACCTACGGCGGTTAAGTCGCTTCGTAAAGCTTATGGAGATACGCAGAAAGCAATAGTACAGCTACCTGCCCAGATAGCCCAGAAGTTTATCAAGGGTGAGAAGATAAAGATAGGGTGGGTTATCTGCCGAATAAGGGCAATAAAGCGAGACACCCGCCCGCTCAGGTGCTATAAATGCTTGGGCTTCGGCCATACTGCTGCAAGCTGCATTGAGCAGCACGATAGAAGCCGCTGCTGCTACAAATGTGGCTCAGCGGGACATGTAGCGAAAGACTGCACAAACCAGCCCAGCTGCATTCTCTGCAGAGGAAAGAACGACGTAGAGAGAAGCGACCATGCCGCAGGTAGCTATAATTGCCCAGCGTACCAAGCGGCAGTGAAAGCCACAAAACAAAGAAGATGAGAATAGTACAGTTAAACCTGAACCACTGTGAGATAGCACAGGACCTTCTCTGTCAGTACGTCCGTGAGCAGAAGATTGATGTTGCTATAATCAGTTAGCAGTACAGAGATCTTGAACAGCCAAGGTGGGAATCCGATGGCTCCGGTAAAGCAGCTATTTGGGCGTGCAGAGACCTTACCTTTCAAAGTAGGATGAAAGTCAAAGAAGCAGGTTTTGCCAGCGCAAAGATTGAGGGTATACAGATATACAGCTGTTATGCCCCACCCAGTGCGCCAATAGATCAGTTTCAGCAGTTCTTGGACCGGCTAGTACGAGATGTCAGGGCTAAAAAACCAGCTATTATAGCTGGGGACTTTAACTCATGGGCGGTTGAATGGGGCAGCCGAAAAACTAATAGAAGAGGACAGGCCCTACTAGAGGCATTCACACTTCTGGACATGGTGCTGGTGAACGAAGGCAACGTACCAACCTATAAAAAGGTGGACGCTGAATCAGTGATCGACTTAACATTTGTTAGTAGATCTCTGGTAAAAGAGGTGAGTAAATGGACCGTAAGCGATCACTTCACTAATAGTGATCACCTCGCCATTATAATGGAGCTGGGCACACAAAACATGGTGCACTGTACTACTAACCCTATAAGTACGAAAATGGAATGGAAAGCCAAGGAGTACGACAAGGAACTATTTCTGATGATGTTAGGAAATATCCAATTGACGGGATCAGCAGAACATAATGCTGAACAAATGACAAAATGGCTCACCCGAGCATGTGACGCAGTTATGCCAAGAAAAGTGCCCAATCAAAGATGGACACCAGTATATTGGTGGAACGAGAAGATTAGATCAGCGCGCTCCGCTTGCCACCGAGCACGAAGGCTTGAGCAACGGGCAAGGAAAAAGTTTTACCGAACCGGTATTGGAAGCGAAGCTGTAGAAGAATGCAGCAGAAGAATGAAAGAAGCCAAGTGCACCCTCAAGAAGTGCATCAGTGAAAGCAAGCAGAGATGTCATAAGGAGCTGCTAGAAGAGGTCAATAAAGATCCATGGGGCAGGCCCTACAAAACAGTTATGAAGACACTCAAAGGAAGCTATATACCCCCACCAAAGTGCCCAGAGGTACTAAAGAGGGTAGTGACAACACTTTTTCCAAGTCAGCCGGACGCACCATATGCTATAGCAGAGGAAGTGCGGGAAGAAAATATACCTCCAATTACAGTTGAGGAGCTACTTGTAGCAAGCAAGAGGGTAGGAAACAATAAGGCTCCCGGTCCTGACGGCATACCAAATGTAGCGCTGAAGCATGCCATCGAGGCTAAACCTGAAGAATTTGTTGGCCTCTACAATGCATGCCTGGCAGAAGGAAGATTTTCGACGAACTGGAAAAAGCAGCGACTTGTGTTGTTACCTAAGGGTAACAAAGCGCCCGGAGGGGAGACATCGTACAGACCATTATGTATGATGGACACTCAAGGAAAAATACTGGAGCGCATTATCAGCAACAGGATGGAGTGCATAATCGAAGAGACCAAGGGGCTTGCCGAGCACCAATATGGCTTTCGGAAGTGCCGATCTACTTTGGACGCGATCGGCCTAGTGGTAAACACAGCCCGAGCAGCCATCAGTGGAAAACGGTGGAAGGGCGGAACAAAGAAGTACTGTGCAGTTATTACTTTGGATGTCAAAAACGCATTCAACTCTGCAAATTGGACGAAGATACATGAAGCGCTTGAAAAGCTTGAGGTGCCCACATACATCAGGAGGATGATGGCCGACTATCTGAAGGACAGAACTTTACTGTACGAAACGGATTGCGGCACTGAAACCTACAAGGTCACGGCAGGTGTTCCACAGGGATCAGTACTGGGCCCGCCATTGTGGAACATTATGTATGACGGAGTGCTGAGACTACAACTCCCGCGGGAGGCTATGGTAGTAGGATTCGCAGACGACATAGCTCTTGTAGTAGTAGGGAAGGAAAAAGAAGACGTCGCTGAAATCACCAATGAAGCGATCACCACCATCCAGAGGTGGCTGAGAGAAACGGGACTTGAACTGGCTGGACACAAGACCGAGGCGATCCTGATATCTAGCAGGAAGAAAATGGAGACAATCGCCCTAATGATAGACGGCCATGAGATAACCTCTAAATCGACTATCAAGTATTTGGGCGTTACTATAGACGAAAAGTTGACGTTTAAACAGCACCTTGATTTAGCAGGTAAAAAAGCGTCAAGAACGACTGCTGCTCTTTCTCGGCTCATGCCGAATGTCGGTGGAGCTACTCAGAAGAAAAAGAAGCTGTTAGCAAGTGTCAGTACATCGATTATGCTGTACGGGGCACCAATTTGGGCAGATGCAATGGCAATAAAAGCCTATGCGCGGAACCTGTCATCCGTGTATAGACGGAGTGCGCTAAGAGTAGCGTCTGCTTACCGCACGGTATCGGACGATGCAATAAGCGTCGTGGCAAGCATGCCACCCATCGACCTCTTAGCACTAGAGAGGAAGGCCATATACATGGCAAAACAGGAGAACAGCGATAGAACGAAGGCAGAAATCTGGAACGCTGCCAGAGAACAAACAGTAGCTGAGTGGCAGAGAAGATGGGACAGTAGCCTGAAAGGGCGCTGGACGCACCGACTTATACCAAAGATTGAAGACTGGATCACAAGAAGACACGGGGAAGTAAACTACTACCTCACGCAATTTTTGACGGGACATGGATGCTATCGAGCATACCTGTGTAGATTTAATTTAGAAGACTGTCCAGACTGCCCAGCATGTTTGGACATGTGCGAGGACGCTGAGCATGTTTTTTGCTACTGCTCGCGTTACCAGCAGGAACGTGAAGAGTTTGAACGCTACCTCCAGACCAGAGCAACTCCTGAGTCTATTATGGTAGCTATGTTCGCCACCGCTGAGGGCTGGCACGTGGTTAGTAACTACGCCGCGTTCATCCTCAAGAAAGTGAGGGGCGACGAAGAGAGAAGAAGACGAGAGATGCTGCAAGAAGCTGACGACCGGACGATGCGGTAAGAAGTAGACGGCAGCCTATAATGAAGAAGGTACCATAGTAGATCTACTAGATATGGACGCATAAGGAATGACAATCACATCAAGGAGACAAGGGCAATGTCCCTATGCCCCCCCGCGAAGTAATACTTGACCGTGGTACCGCGGGGGAAAAAGGCACTGAAGACGGAGCTTGGCCCTCCTCACCGACAAATCGGTAAGGAGAGCGAAGAGGATTCGGGTTGCAATTGGATTCTATATTCGGTCGCAAAACGAAGGGTTTTAGTTGGTGAGAATCCAACACACGGTGGCTCAGGCCATGTCATGGTCTATTAAGATTTTTCCCTTCAACCTTTCTCCAATAAAAAAAAAAAAAAAAAAAATATACACACACTCACTCACACTCATGCATATGCACACTCACGAAGCCCGTGTTTTTTTTTCCTTATAGAGTGAGAGGTTAAGGGCAAATCCATTATGGACGATATGGCACCGACTGGTACCACCTGTGTGGGACTCTCACCCACTAAACCCTTCGTTTACCGTTAGCTTTTGAGTTCCAACAGCAACCGAATCCTCTCCGTTCTCCTAACCGACCTTAAGTAAGTTGGACCTGGCTCTTTCTCCAATAAGCCCCCCCGCGGTAACACCGTTTGAGTATTGCTTCGCGGGGGAACTTTGGGCTACCGCCCTCGTCTGTTGATGTGGTCGTCATTACGTTTTCCGCTGCCGTCTACTTCTTACGGCATCGTCCGGTCGTCTGTTTCTTGCTACATCTCACGTCTTCTTCTTCTTTTTTCTTAGTCCTTTCGGCCCTAATTAAGGATATCTGCAGCAAAATAGTTTATTGCTCTCCATCCGTCGGCCAAAGTCATCATAGCTACCATAATAGACTCAGGCGTTACTCTGGTCTGTAGGTGGCACTCAAGTTCTTCTCGTTCCTGTCTCCTCTTCTTGGCATAGCAGCGTCACAGGCGCGGATGATATTATCCATCACCTATTTAGCTTTACAGTCCGCAGTTCCAAACAGTTGCATATCCCCCAGTGCCAACAGAAATATCTTCTTATCGTCGTAGTCCTTCGTTTTCCAACTGACTCAATTCGTTTTTGTACTTACGTAGTTCCTTGCTTCGATCTACCTAACTCCATTATTATGGCCTGATGATCACTATTGGTGTAGTGTTCACTCACTATCCACATGTCAACTGAGTCAATTAGACAACCGCTTACGAACGTCAACACCAAGTCTAAAAGAGTAAATGCTTCCAGGACCACTCGACCTCTTTCGTTTGTCCTTATACTGCCCCACTCTACAGCCTAGGCATTAAAATCGCCTGCGATAAGCAGTGGTTTCCTTCCCACCGCTTCTTGCACGAGCCGATCTAAGAGTTGTTCGAACTGCTCGATTGGCGCGTTGGGAGGAGCGTAGCAGCTGTAGATATGTACACCTACTACCTTAGCGCCTATAAATCCTTCTTCGCAGGTCATTTTTTTTTCCTGGAAAGCAACGTTACCACATGCCCAGATGGCCGGTTTACCAGTAAAGTCCATATCCCACGATGGTTCGCCCAGATCCCTGTACTGTTCGCACACAATGCGCTACGATAACTTCTGTCTCACGGATGTACTGGTTTAGTAGGTCCTGTGCTGTCTCGCAGTGGTTGAAATTCAACTGCAGTATCTTCATTTTCTTGATCTATCTAACGTTCCTACTGTATCATGCTCAAAATGACTAGTAACACCAGTTGCATGATTACTTTTCCCTTCTGCATCTCATTCCTTGCAGAGTACGCAGTTCGATTCGTTGTTACATTCTTTTGCTTTGTGTCTCCCAGTACCACATTTGTAGCATTGGCCACTGCGATAAATTAGTAAATTAATAAATTAAATATAATAATTAATTTAGTGCTTCATTATTTATTGAAATATTTCTAAATTATGTTATCTTTTGTAAGGAATGCTTAACTATTATATTTAAAATATGTTTAGCATCTACGGATATATCAAAATTCGATAATATTTTTATACTTTGTTGCTATGTATGTTTATTTTCGAAATATAAGTTACAAAACCTTCTTATGAAAACTACTGCTTCTGCTGTGCAATGCAACCTACACAGATTTTAAACTTTAAAATTAGCCTAAGTTTATAATTTTTTAATGATATTAATTAAGTTGGAGTTGCTCTCACTATGTAAACGTTGCAGACGCTACTCTATTCATTAATGATATTTCTGACGGTATTGTTTTAGTAAAAATTGTATCACAGGTTGTTCTACCTAGAATTCTTTTAAGATATTAAATCAAAGTTTAGATTACTATTCTCATTTATTTAATTTTCATTTCAAGTATATGCAACGAGACATCAGTCTCGTGCAGAATATGTACAAGCGGGCACACAAACAAAGCGAGCGAAAGGCAGACCCGCACGACAACAACATGAGCACAAGCCGAGTTCTCAAGGATAGCAACACGTGCTCGTACAATATAAACACAGCCGCGAACGAAACCGACGACGGGCGCAAACAAAATAACACACACCACCGAAAAGAGCACGGTAAGCACCACACAGATACACAAACAACACTCGACCCAATCACCACCAGAGGGCGGTGGCGCCAGCGACTGGGGCTATATAAGCCCAGCCGCGACAGCACGGCGGCAGTTCGATCAGAGCTCCCGATCCGAGCGTTGCCGTGAGCACACGACACCGCTAGGAGGGCCCTAGAGGAACTGACGATATCTGACCTTTTTCGTGCGCACACGTAACGGCACGGATACCGAAACTACCGCACTATCTGAATTACCACTGTGCGCACACAGCGTAATTCAGACCCACCGAGTACCTGGAGGAGCGCTCTAGTGCGCACACGTAGCGCAACTACAGGCACTAAACCTTTAACCACCGTCCCACCGTTTCGACCATTCCTGTTGCCACTGTGCGCACACAGGGAAATCGGAATCCGAAACTAGCCGCAAATACTGGCAGAGTCGTGCGCACACGTCTCTGTCAGAATCTGCACACACTCCACACATACTCCGTCTCACCGCTACACCGTTTCTACCGTTCCTGTTGCCGCTGTGCGCACACAGGGCAAGCGGAATCCGAAACTAGCTACAAATACTGGCAGAGTCGTGCGCACACGTCTCTGTCAGAATCTGCACACCCTCCACACACATACCGTGATTACCGTTTAGATAATAAGAATAGATGTAAGAGATAAGTCTTTTAAAAGCGTACTTTTGTTTGGTTACAGATGGCGAATGATGACGCGCCGTAACGAATACTAAATATACCAACTATTAAAACTTAACCAAACGAAGTTATTTCTAACCTCACCCCTTTTCCGACTCCTGAATCCCAACTGACAAAATCCGGAGCAAGGGGGACGCAACCGTTACATAGATTTAAAATAATATTATTTTGTATACGGTTGTAATCCAGAAGCTTTCTTTATTGATTAGTTTTGTTTCAAATTCTACAAAATTTATTAGCTGCTACTTTCCACGTGGTATTTTTCATGACAGAAATATTAGTTTGAAGCAGTCACAATTAACTTTTAAGTTGATATAGCTTATGTATACTTGCCCATGATTAATTAAAGCATATAAAATATCCATAATGTCTGAGTCTACTGCAAATCATTCTTTTCCAACAGTTCATGTTGACAGATGTGTTAATCCATTTAATATTATTCGACATCTTTATTTATTTATCCAGATATATTCTTTATTTAATTATCCAGATATACTTGAAACTGCTATGATTTGTGCATCTTGTAGAAAGTCGTATTCGTCTGTAAATTTTAATTTATCTAATAACTCTCTAAATAGGCTGAGTCAGAAAGAAAATGAAAGACCAGAAAATAAGAGAATTCGTCTGTCGAGATGCTCAACTAGAACAAATGCTGGATGGTCTGAAAAGTAAGTTATCTTCTTTACTTCCAAATGATCCATTGATAGTTTCTATTTTGACAATAGCACCTGGATGCTGAACATTACGCGATATTGCATCAGAGTTTAATGTCTCTTTAAGAATTGCAAAAAAAGCGCGATATTTGAAAGATGAATTCGGTATCTTAGCGATTCCTGATCCGAAAAAAGGGAAACGTTTAAAGGGAAACGTTTTTAGCGGGAACTCTCGGGTGCGGAATTTAGCGCCAAAGAAATATGTACAGATTCGGTATTTTGTTTATTCAGCAGTTTCTAATTATAATACAAATGAGATCGCGTGGCAAATGTTTGCGGTCGTGCTCGTTAAATTTTTGCGGAACAAAGAAAAAACCCATTACAAGGGACCTGTGAGGATTTTGCGTATCGTTGTTGAGCGATCAAACAAGAGTGTGTGACATGCTTCTCTCGGGCCGAATTCTTACAGGCAGAGCGCCCTCTAGAAGATCTCTCGTGCTTGAAGGTGTTGCTTGCGACGGCCTCGAGGTGGCGACAGCAACCGGGATGGAGCAACCACCACAAGTTTACCTGAATGTATTGCATCGAACTTTTAAAGAAGAATCTCTGCAATATCCTTTAGTAAATTCGCCGAAATACGTCCAAAATGGTGTGTTTTGACTGGCGAAAGAGGCACGCATAGCGTGTGCATATGTGTAATACACCAGAACTTCAAGGCCATGCTTGAAGAATGTCCAATGAATGGTTATACCGATTGCTTTTCGTTCATCCTATGCAGAAATCAGAATCCTGCTTGTTTTTTAGGAAGTTGTCAAAAAGGTGGTAATTTTTAAAGATTTGAAGAACATTTATCTTCTGTATTATACGAAAATAAGGTTGAAGAATTAATTTTTATTGTCGGACAGTCAACAGATAAATGTACTTTAACAAGAGAATGTCTTTTGGTGGATGATTTTACGTCTGAATTCTCTATGAGTTTAAAAAAACTTATACCATATCATTTTATCGCAAAAAATTAATCTAAATATATAAAAGATCAGAAGAACAACTTTATGACTGGGCGAGACAAAAGTTCCAAACAATAAAATTCTTTCAGTATTCCAAAAAAGATTAAGAAAAAACTTCCAGATCACTAAAGAAAAGATTCTTGGCTGCACCGACTGTTACGAAAATTGCAGAAGGACATGCGTTTTTAATTTTTCCCGACAAAGAAATTACTGTGTTTAGATATTCGAATTAAAAAATGTTTAACAAAATAATAAAAATATACAAAAATAAAAATTAATAAAAATTTAAAAACTTGAAAAAGTAAAAAATAAAAAAAAAGAAAGTAATGCGGGCTTTGCAATAAAGATAGTCTCAACCCTGTAAAACTCAGAGAGCTTTCCTATGAATTAATAAAAAATGTTACACGGTAACCATATAATCAGTAATCAGTTACATTTTTTGAGTGCACTGCAGTAATTGTAAAAAAACTTAGCTTTTTGCTCAAATTCAGTGATTTAAAATTTATGAAAACAGCCTTGGTCAATGATTTTCCTCTAGACATAAACTTTTTTTACCGCGTAAAACAGCAATTTTGGGGAGTGTTTTTTGAGGTTAGGGACGATCGCTTGAGGTATTGGTAAAAAATACCGCCGGATTCGTTCTTAGCAGCGCAAAATACACGAAAATATTCTCTGTCAGTAATTTTCATGACGTCGATCACAGGATTAACCTCTCTACTGCGTGAAACAGTAATTTCGATTTCTGACAGCTTGATCATATCGTAAAGCATTATTTTTTTAAGGTTAGGGAACGCGTAGCTTCGTCTCGGAACCAAATTACAAAAAACGCCCCTCAGCAATCGAAAGTACATAAAAAGTGCTAAATTTTCCATGTATTTAAACATTTTTAGATCAAAAGGAATTTTGGGTAGAGTTTTGTTACATTTGACGTGGAACGTCCTACATATATATATATATATATATATATATATATATATATATATATATATATATCTGGCAAGACGCTACCAGAAAACAAGCCTATTGGTGGAAGACAAGGGTTTACTGTAAAAGTAATTGATAAGTAGTCGACTTTCTATGGCAAACCTATTAGAAGTCTGAGAATCAAGGTCTATGCGCGTGGAAGATAGAAAACTTGGTCCCAAAGGATTTGGTAAGCACTAATTTAAGTTACACTTTAAACAATTTTCATAAACTTTAAAGTTGATTTCTCTGAATGTTGTTTTTACTGATATCAGCTCACTGTCCGTAAGATTCCAAATGAACACATGGTTCTTTTTGATTGAAATTCAAGGAGGATACTTTTTACACCTTTAGTTCTGGTATGAACGCAAGGATTAGGTATATAGAAAATATTCTATATACCTTTTCTATATACACTAGGTATATAGAAAATATTCTATACACAAAAAGGTGCCAGAATAAGTGAACAAAATTAAAAAATGCAGTTTTTTCAACGACAAATCATTTCTAAGTATTCAAATTTAAATTCCTGCATTAATACCAAAACTACAAGTGTACAAAGTATCCTCCTTGAGTTTGAGCCCAAAAAAACCATTCGTTCACTTGGAATCCTACGGACAGTGAAAAAGTTCACAAATTCTTGCACCGAGTGCCACAAGGGGCCAGCAGGAGTATGAAGATTTAAGGATGTTGAAATTAAAGGTATTTATGCTAAATATATCTATAAAAGAATTTAAATTATTTACTTAAAATTTCTGGGTTTTTTATAGTTTTCTTTTTTGCAGGGTTTAAAGGTGTTGTGTCCCCTTAAAATTCTAGTTCATTTTAAACCGCCACTCCTGACTCCCCACTGGTCTTCGTATTACCTTCATTCCGCTTTAGAAGCCGAGCCGAAGCCTACTAAATGGACGAGCAGGTAGCTTAGCACAGCAGTTGCAGAAAAACCTAACGTAAGTGATATACATTTAACTGGTTTCACATGTTTCATTTACCCTCTCTTTCTCTAATTATCTTACTCTCTTAGATTAGGGTAGGTATAATCTTACGGAAAAAAAGAGAATAAATTTTATAAAGAAACAGAACTTCGAGAAAGCAAAATTATCCCTCCTATATCTTTCCAAAAATATTACCCCCACCTATTCCAGATCGAGCACCAACTATTATAAAAAACAAACCTAAACATTCAATTTCAAAATCACCAGGAATTTTTTTGTAAGCTGTGAATAGATTTTTTTACAATAATAGATAACAATAAGAACAAATCCTTAAATGTTTTAAAAAATCGGATATATTTAGGCGGGGAGGGAAGCGAAATAATCGTTTCTTTGTCAATTTTTCTTTTATCTGTAACCTATATGCTAGATTACAAAGTGGTAGGTAAATTAAAGTATAAAAGGACAAATCAAAGATTAAAGCAGCTAATTTGTAAAATTCTGCTTAAGTACGTGTAAAACTCACTCATCATCGACCGACTTTGAATTTTCTTTTACTGCAATTATCCTATTGCAATAACTTGGCCCCTCAGGCGTTACGTCGTAAGACGTATGATCACTATTTGTAATACTTTATAATTCGATATGGCCTAAATTAAAGAAAAACTGCTGAATCTCGGTTTCCCAATATGCCAGTGTCGCTTATGAGTTAAGTTCGCAAAATGTCAACTAATGACTTTTGTAATATAATTTCGATTTACCTTGTGAAACAAATGACAGAATTTTGAAAGGATAAGAAGGTTTAAATAAACTTTATACGACTTTCGTCGTCAGTCAGGAGCTCCGTACAGCGCCGGTCCGACAATCGGTGACAATCACTATAAAAACCTAAAAAGCCGCCTAGCCGCAATTACACATTTTTTATAAAGTCTAAATATACAGATTTTATAAACTACAAGATCTTGTGAGTTATATTTATTTACGCGAAAATCTACATTACCCAGTACGAGTCAATAGCTGCAATGCAGTCAACTAGTACCAGGTTCAACATAAGGTAAGATTCACATTTATTTTACTAATAGTGATCGTGATTTCGGAAGAATTCCCGGTAGCTACTGGAGGACGTTCTTAATTAGATCGCTAAGGTAGTCAGGCATCGACGGGGCTCAAGCTTGCGTTTCAAAGCTTTGTCCTCATCCGTGCTTAATGGAGTCGAGCAACCTTTAAAGTTACTGTCTGGTGACAACTTTCACTGGTTTAGGACACCCTGATGTATCAAGCGGATACCTCTGTACTGGCGACACTGATCTGCTTCGGGATTGGCCTGGTGTCCGTTTTAAAATACTTATAGGACCCGTGGGTTGGGGTGCCTTAGCGTAGCTAAACTGAGGAGGAGCATTTATTTTCCCATTCACAATAGTTCTTTTGGGAAAGTACGTGTCGTTCGTTTCGTATGAATACTGTATTTCATTTCGTTTCGGCTCCGAATCGTGAAAATTGACTTTCTTAGGGATGTTACTTTCAAAGTCGTCATAATTTTGGTACTGCGTAGACAGTTGGTAAGCCGCAGTATCATCTCTTCCGGGAGGATCTTTGTCCGGTTTACAATATACGTAATGTACCCTAGGTTGGCCGTAACTGTCACTGAACATTCTAATCCTAGCTTTCTCGTATTTAAGAGCCGTATTGAATGCTGCCGTGAGTGTTTGTGGTGCAGCATCTGTGATCCCCGTTCTCCATCCGTCGGGTAGTCCGTTGACGAACGACTCAAGTGCTAGCAGCTCCAAGGGTGGCCTTTGGTTCACCGTAGCTTGTGCCTCCGTCAGTCCTTCCTTTACGGCTGCAATTGCATTGTTTATCAAAGCATTTAAACGCCCATAAAATTGTCGGACATTCTCACCCTGCTTCATTGTAGATATTTGAATTTCGTTTAGGTAATATCCGTACGGTCTCGAGGGGGCAAAACAATCTCTGAGATGTTTTTTAAGAGCAGCTAGCGTCTGAAAAGTATTTCCTTCCAGCGTTTGTCTCGCCTTGCCCTTTAGTCTGGATATCACAAACCTTAGGAACTGTGGTTCCTGTTCCGCTGGCAGCAATGTGAAACCATTCTCGACATCCTGCAGGAACTCTTTCAAATTCATGTTTGTCCCGTCATACTCTGGTATATGCATGACTGCTCTTGATATGGTTTGTGTCTGATTAGATTCCAGCACACTGCGGGACATGTCCAGCAGTTATTGGTCTCGTTCAGGTTGCTAGACACGGTATAGCTGGTCCAAAGCTTTTAATCTAGCTGTCACGTCAGGGATGGCAAGAATTTCCTTTCTGGTTTGATTTAAATCTGCCATTTTTAATGTCAAATCAATTTATAGCAATAAAATAAATAATTAAATCAGGTTCAATTCTAGTTTCAAAATTTCTAAGTTCGAAAACCACGTTTACTTTTTCAATCCTCTAGAAATCTCTAATTACATCTAGACTTCTAATCTTCTAATCCTCTAAAAATTTCCAATTAAAATCTAGTATAATTGTAGATTATGTCTGATTGTTGCTCTAGTAACAATGGCTAGTTCCCCACAAGGGATGCCATTTTGTAAAGACCGTATTTAGGGTTAAATGCGGGCTGCGCAGTTCGTACAAATAATTATTTAACTTAGTAGAGACTAACCGTCGGCTCGTGAGCCTTATGTTACTAGAGGTATGAATCTAATAATCTAATAATCTAAAGAGCCTGGGGGACGCGCGTAACTGTCACGGCGGTGGGACTTGCTTGGACACTATCTCGTATGCGGACGGTAGTCTGTCCGCTCTGTACGTTTACGCGGACGATGTCGAGTCCGGTTTTACTTACGCGCGGGCGCTTGTCTGTCCGCTTCTGCTACTGTTGTCCCAGTGTCTCTTACCTTGACGGCGATTGTCCTGCTTAGTCCGGTACTCGGGTTTATTAGGGTTTTTGGTATATTATTGATTTTTATTATTTTAGAATAATTGAACACAAGATTTATTTAGATTGTTATAAATTGTTTTATTGGCTTAGGACCGGAGCACTTGATTTCACACACAGTTGTTATGTTACAGGTTTAGATGTTTACTTGACTTAACTAAGATGTTGTTAGAATATTATTTTTCTAGATGATTATACTAGGAGACTTACAATTAATATCTTATCGACCGCACGCTGGATGTTAATAAACTCCTTCGTCGGTACGGCGGATGTCGATTGGACTTATAATTACACGAAGTTTTGTGACAATATTTAATAAAGTTGGTCTACTGCAAAGATGAAGATCTCTTCACTAGCTTTCGCCGGAGGTTCACACGGCGGTCCTTCACTATGTCTGTACTACCTCCGACTCCTGTCTAGTGACGAAGAGTTATACTGTACTTTACTCACAGAGTTTGAGTTGTTTCTAAGCACTCAATAAGCGATGCGAGTAAGAATACAGCACTCTTATTCAATCGCTAGGTCCAGTTGTTAGTAGGAAGAGTTTACGTGAAAAGGCGCTGCGTGGATCGGCTTCGTGGTTTTTAATTCCTCGGTGACGATGCAGGCAGTTGGCCTGATTCCACTGAAAAGGCACTACGCGACCAATCAGTATCCGCCACCACGAGGGCACGCGCATCACGGTTTTGCAACCAACCGCGTGCGAGCAGTGCTGACTCGCAGGTCAAGCACCGCTCCGATTTTCGGCGATCGATTTTACTATGTCGCAATCGGTCTCGGTAACGTGATCTGTGCGTGCACATGAATGCTATCGCACAGGCGCCATACATATACGTATTATAAACGTGGGACATTACACCTCCTCCCCCCCCCCAGAATATTGCTGTCCTCGGCAATGGAGCCGGCGCAAAAAAATAAAAAAAATGTCCCATGTTTATTAACAAGAAATTAGACCTTGTAATACAATTATAGGCAATACCGTTATACAAAAATAATTTAACTTAAAAAAAAAACGCTGTTTTGCTAACTTTTAATGGCTTCTAGGCGCGTCTCTTCAATTTGCATATTTTGCATTCGCATGGGATGCTTTGTGTGCACTGACCGTTTGCCCAGTTTGTATGGCAAACTACGGAAAGTAGCCAATTTGTGCTCTGATGTCCTGTTCCCTGGAACCAGCAGTCATCTTTACATCCCGTACAACTCGTGAATAACGGAGGCTGCGGGACCAATGAATGTTGGGTGTTAATTTCAAGTCTACTTACAGGAACTCTAACTTTATTTTTCACTGCCTCTTCTTTTAATTTCATTCTCTGCTCTCGTTTTCTGATTCTATCTTTTTCTCGTCTTGTTGCTTGTTCCTCTTCCATTTCTATATGCTTGCTTGATTTTTTTAGATTTCGTTTCTTGCTAGATGATTTTTTTAATGGAATTTTTTCAACAGCTTTTTCTTTCGATGTTTTATCTTCACGTGGTGTGCTTGTTTTCTCATTATATTCAATTCCCCTGGTAGCTGGTCTTTTCCAGAGCCAAGTTATCCAGCCGATAAGTATTTCCGCTGGTATGGACAAATTCGGCTGTTTGTTCGCGAGGACGAATCGGATTTCTGTTTTTGATATTATCTTTTTAGGTTCTCCCACGCAAGGCGTTGGCTGGTGTATATGATGTTTAGTCCTCTTTTTATTGATGATATTGGTTTTTAATTCTTTGCGCTGACTCAGCAGACATGGCGTAGTCTACGGGCTCAGTTGTGTCGGTGGACCCGGCGGACTCGGCTGTGTGTCCCACTCTTCGTCCGATATCAAGTCCACTACGCACACTGGCAGACTGTTTTCGTTCTCGCTATTTACTGGTCCCTCTCTTTTTGCAGGTACATGTTTTGATACTTGTCTACGTGGGATCAGCGATTCCGGGAGATTAACTTCTACTTCCGATGTCAATTCCACTTGTTGTATTTGTGCTGCTGTGCAGCCCTTAGGTAAACTTCCCTCAAGAGTCACTTCGCTAGTATTTAGATACTCTTGGGCTTCACTTTTCTTGTTTTTACGCGAACACAAACGGTAATGATTTACCGCTTCCCAGAAATTTTCTTGGGCTGCGTTCACGGCAAGTTGTGCTCTTTCCAATTGTCCTATGGCTTTGTCTCCTTTGCCATTGCCACTACTTCTAATTTAAAATTTATTTTTTCCATAGTGATGTAGTTTTGATGCATATGATAAGCGGTTGCAACGTATACTGGAGCTTGTGGCTTAGCCGAATCGTACGACGGCATAGTGCTAAGGTCAGCATTTTGCCGGGCAATGCTCTTTCCACTTGACTTCGTTTTTATATGCGTTGCGACTTTGGATTTAGTTGTACCGCTTCTGTATGTCGTTTTTAATTCGGACCATGGCAGCACTTACTGGATTATCGACTTCGATTATTGCGTTATTTATATTTTCAACATTCTGTACAAAATATTTTGATTTCAGTAAATGCTTTACATTTACTTTACTTTTTCACTGAACTTTTTATTTTTCTTACCATACTGGCGTTATTAACGTTGAATGATCTAAACTATTAATAGTTAACATACTCGATTAGCAATTTAGCAACAATTTACTAAAACTATTTAATTATTAAATATTTTTGAATTCTGGTGTTTTACGGTTCTTTAGTGTATGAGTTTAGTCTTAAAAATACCAATCGCCAATCAATTTATTATAATAAAATCACCAAGCTTATAAACCATTGTTTATAAGTTTATTTTTAACAAACTTGCATTTTAGCAATTGTTATCTTTATTCCTAATTTGCTATTTAAGTATACTTCAACTATATATATATATATATATATATATAATTGAATAATATAACATATAATATTTAAAAAAATTGCCAATTTATAAAAGCTATAGCAACCTCGTAATAATGACTGTATTGTCATCCTTTTTTTTACATTTTACGCCAATTAGTAGTTATTTTTCGATTTTTGCTAATATCTAAATTTTTATGAGAGTGTAAGAAATAAAAATTAATTCTGCCCATCAATGCAAAGAACTGCCTTGAATCGGCAACGGTCTTACGTAGTAATTCAAGGAGTCTACGCTGGAAATTCTTCCTCTTTCTGCTGATTGCTGGTATGATCCTGATGTTTTCTGTCCTTGGTAGACTGCCAGCTGTGTACAATTTAGAATCTTTGTAGGTGATATATGGATGACCGTTTCTGCGGCTGAAAACTGAGGCATGTTAAACTGTGTCGTTACCTCCTCGAAGTTGTGGACCGTGTTTTTGGGATTATAAGCCAGAAGAGGTCTAACCGTTGGAAACTCGAGTATTTCATCTTTAGTACACTCTTGTGTTTTGGCCTTTTTCTTGTGACTGCGTTTACTCTTTCTAGTGCATAAGTTGCATCCCTTTATTGGGCAACAATACTTGTATACCACAACTATTAAAGCTACTATAATTAGCGGACTTACTGCCGCCGAAGAGATGTACGATATATACAGGTATTTTTCCCTCTTTTGGGCTGCAATCTCAGTAAACTTATCTTCGAGTTGCTGGAGCGTGATCGCATCCTCGCTTTCTGCCCATCTGCGAATATGTTGTTTCTCCACGTTTGTAATGTCCGGGACTTCGTCAAAAGAGGAATAGCTTTTTATAATGCTATCAGTTGCGAATGTCAGGTTGAGTCTGAGTTCTGGGTTATACAGGTAGGTTTCGTTTGTTTGTACAATGTTTACACCGTGTAGTATATTTTGGGCAGTGTGATCGCAACACTGTCCGCGTAACGTAAGTATACCTGTCCCATTTATTGTTAATTCGGCCTTGCGTTCATCGTTACACGTAATACGCATTTGAGTCGGTTTGATGGCCGAATACAGCCATTCGTCGGTACTACTGAACTTGTTCCAGTGAGGAGTGGACTTGGAAGATATAGCTAGCTTACACTTCCTCAGCGTAGCTGGCGTAGGCCTTGCTAGTAATGCAAACTCGCACGGACTATTCTCATTATCTATGTTGAATGGTAAAGTTGGTGGACACATAAATACTTTTTGATACGTCTTGCACGTATCAATATACTTTTTCGTAGCCAATAAATAATTTTACATGTCATGTGACACTATTGAGTGTGAATACTGTGGGACTAACGTTACATAGGATTTTCCTCCGACCGTATTCACATTAATTTTAGACATCGCGTGTAACATCTTCACTGTTACAGTACTATGCTCCCAGGGTAAGGTATGTCCATTTATTGTTCTGAGTATAGTATTTAAGTTGCTCGTATTTAAAGAGCAGTGGGTGTAAGTGACCTTGTGTAACCGTCTCTACTGTGTTCACAAGAGTTTTATACGAGTTGATACTGTGCTCTAGTGATTGATCAAATTGATGAACCCACCTTAGTAAAGTCTGGACTGTTACTGTCCGATTAGCAAAGGTGTCGAGTTGGTTCGTCCTATTTGCGAGCCGTAGGAATTGTAATTGTTGCTCATGTAATGTTCGCTGAGCGTCGTCGAGTTTTTCATGTAACGACTCTAGGTTAGATCTCACTATGTGAGTCTGACTGGCTACTAAAGTTGATATATTGGCCGTCCTCTCATAGAGTCTGTCCAGGTCCTGATTCAGCTGCTCTATATCTCCTGCGTCCATGGTTCCGAAGAGTTGTCGGCTAGTCCACCCAACAAACTCGAACGGAGCCCAACGCTTAGCTAAAGTGTGGGTGTATGGAGTGAAGCTGTCGTCTGGAATAACTAATGACGGTGCGAAGAATATGTGAAGGTCCTCTTGCAATGATTTCAATGTTTTTATTGCTAAGTCGAACTTATAAATTAAAATAAATTCGTTGCATTCTTGTTTACTTAGCTGATCATTGCAGGTGGTAATAATTTTGAGCATTTGTTTTTCCCTCCAAATTATCGGATCATTCCATTTGCGGTAATCCAATTTACTCTCTCGATCTTCACCTCTCCCATGTATTCATAATATATTCCAGGATTTTGCGTTAGTGGTGTTAGCTTGTAGTAGGGTGGACCGTCTTCATCCTTACCTTGACAGAATGGCACCCACGAGAGTATAAGGAACACCGCCAGTGAAAATGTCCGGACCATCTTTCTGTAATAAAAAGACAACGGAGTTTTACTGAAGGTTTATTTATAAAATTTCCCTCGTTTATCCTTATGTTTTACTATTAATTTTCCGTTTGTTGATTCAACTATTACATTATTATTATCTCTGATTTCTTTTACTATGAATTGGCCATTGTAATATTTATCTAATTTCCCATATCTAGGCTCCTTGAGTACTCTTACTTCGTCTCCTACCTCTATGTTTAGTGGTCTTGCCTTTCTGTCGTAATATTGTTTGTTTTTATACTTGGAATTGATAAGGTTACCTCGAGCTATGATCTGCATTTCTCTTAAACATTCTGTAAGATCTTGTATATGCGTTATACGTTTCTAACTCATACTCATCAGGTAACTTGTTTGGAGTTCTAGCCGGACGTCCGTATACTAGCTCGAACGGCGTGTAACCTGTCGATGCATGTATTGAAGTGTTGTACTCGTGTTGTACTCGTGAACGGTACCACCTTGTCACAGTCCTGTTTGCTATACGCCTTGTTTCTCAAGAAATCCGCCAAGACCATATGGCTTCTTTCCAACGATCCGTTAGCTTGAGGATGATATGCTGTTGTCGTATTTAGTTTAAATTGATAGATGTCAGACACTTCGGATAATATCTTATTTCTAAAGCTTCTCAATCTATCACTCAAAATGATACGAGGTACTCCATACTGTGCGAATAGATGTCTGGATAAGGCATCTGCGATGGTGACCGCTTTTATATTTGGGACGGGCACTGCTATACAAAATTTCGAAAATAGACATTGCATGGTTAGGATATGCAGATTTCCTTCCCTAGTTTTGCGGAGTGGTCCCACTGTGTCGATTGCTACCTTATGGAAGATTTCACTCGGTGTATCCGTGATTACCATTGGTTCCCGTGTTTTAATTCTAACCAGTTTCTGTTCTTGGCATATTTGGCATTTGCGGACATACTCGTGTATGTCCTCCTTCATTCCTTTCCAATAATATTTTTCCCGGACGCGTCTACAGGTTTTTCTCATTCCTCTGTGTCCTCCAAATAAGCTATTGTGATAGTCTTGTAATGTCGCTAAGCGGTACTCAGGTGGCAGTGTCCTGCATGTCCCATAGCAAAATGTTATTGAATCTTTGCACTAAGGTTCTTCTGGGCAATGTGTCCATTGGCTCACCCATTCTAGCTATTCGGAAAGAAAGTAATTTCTTTTCTAGGATAAGTTTTTTTAACGTGTCCAAGCACTTGTTTAGGTCGCTTGGTTTCACTTCATCTCCAGCCTTGTTAGTTATTACTAGGCTGAATATATAACGTTTACGGTTGATAGTTACGATTACGTCCCCTACTTCGGCTCCTGCTTTGGCTAGATATTCTTGGTAAATAGCTTCTATATCAGCGAGTAGCTTATTTGTGCCTGTGGATAAGTTCAAGTCTTTGGAGACAAAGTGGACTATATTATCTTTTAAGTAGGTCACGCATTCCCTGGTACTCAGCAACTTTAACCTCCCCATCACCTCCATAGGTTCCACAATGTATGGCAAGGGTGCAGTTACTGGTACTTTTATGTTTTTGGAGTTGGTAATATCTGTAGTTAAAGTTGGTGTTGGTGGTAAGGCGGCGGCTTTGTCCGCCACTTGCTTGGCTCTTTCGCTCGAATGACCTGAGTCACTTTGGTTGATAGTACCTGTCTTGTCCTCAACAACTGTTTTCTTTTCTGCGACTTGATCTGATTGTTTAATTTTTAACGATGGTACCCCTTCATCTGTCTCCTCCTCACTATCTTCTTGTTCTATGGTGGATAGATTGTGCCAATTTGTAGTATGCAACGTCTCATCGTTCCAAGCAGTGGAGCTTGCTTTCGTGGCCTTTAGAGGAGATTTCGCACGTATTGGACTGGCCTGACTTGCAGCATACTCTAGCATCCACTCTCTCAAAGTACTGCTAGGCACGGTCTTGTCATGCTTGGATTTACCAAATTCTTCAAGTAGTGCATCATCTGGCTTCGAAGGTGAGGGGAACAATGACTTAGTTTTCCTAGCGGGAACCCAGCTGTACGCATTTTGTATGTATCATTCTTCGTCGTCCATGTTCCTACTTTCTTGTCCTTGGCCATACGAGGACTCTGGATATTGCTCCATATAGTTGTACCAACATAATGATGATTTCTGGTTAAGCGCAGTTTCTTCACCTCTATTAATGTCCTGGTCTACTATGCCGTTGCTGATATCGGTACCGTCCTTATCTATACTGGACAGTTCGTGCAACTCACTGTTGTCCATCATTTGTCCTGGCATAGACCTTCTCATGGTTGACTGCAATTGGGACTCTACTAATTCTCCCTCGCTGCTGGATGAGGAAGAATCTTTTAAGGGTGATTGTATTACCCTCTTCGTCGGGCATGTTTTTGGTGTAGGACGCTGTCTATTGACTTGTTTGCTTCTTCCCTCTACAACTTCTTCCACCTCGCTTTCGCCTAGGCTTTTGTCGTTTTCCTCTGCTTCAGTATCTTGTGTTTCGACTTCCGACACGGCGTCATTACGTACTAGACTAGGAAGGATAGATTTGTTACACAGTGGTATGGGTGATGGTTCTGAAGTTTCAGTACAGTTATCCTCTGTAAGTATGACGTCCGATGAGTCATCACGACGTCCGGACGAAAACTCCGATGAAGTTACTAGCGGTTCTGAGAAGGCTACCACCTTAGGTGCGTCCGCCTTTCTCCGTTTCAATCGCTTGGCTATGGTGCTGTCGTACAAACCAGCTTGGCCGCCCTCCATACCCTTGGGTACTGTTAGTACTGCATTCTTGGAACCTGGCTTTCTTCCCGGTTTCTTCTTCGGCCCGTCCGGAGTGCTCGATTTGTTGCTGAGATTTTGTCTAGCTAGGGAAGTTTTAGTCGGTTTCGGGACTATTGGTAAGACTCTAGCCTCCCCTCTCACGGCTTCGCTTGGGACAGGCTTAATCAGGTCTTCTCCCTCCATAGTCCTCTTGTCTATAGGGTTTCGGGACAACGCATCCGCGTTAGTATTTAATTGCCCAGGTTTATACCGGAATGTATAGTAATAACCTCTTAGTCGCATTCTCCAGCGGTTCAATCTGCTCATGGGATCCTTTAGCGAGTTAATCCACGTCGATGGTTCGTGATCTCCATAGATGGTGAAGTGTCTACCGTATAGATAGTGCCTAAAGTAGTCTACAGCATCTATCACCGCTAGACATTCCTTTTCAGTGGTGGAGTAATTCTTTTCCGATTTGTTGAGGGACCTGGACATATTCGCGACCGGATGATCTTCGCCCGGTTTCCCTTGACTGAGGACAGCGCCAATTGCTCCATCACTAGCGTTAGTAGTCAAAATAAAGGGCTTATTGAGATCCACAGAGGCTAACACCGATGCTTCACAGAGAGTCTGTTTCAAGGTTTCAAAACTTTGTTTTTGCTCATCGATCCATTCCCATTTCTTATTTTTCTGGAGCAAGGTATTGAGTGGTTGAGCATTCTCCGAAAAAATTGAGAATCAATTATCGGGTTTATTAGGGTTTTTGGTATATTATTGATTTTTATTATTTTAGAATAATTGAACACAAGATTTATTTAGATTGTTATCAATTGTTTTATTGGCTTAGGACCGGAGCACTTGATTTCACACGCAGTTGTTATGTTACAGGTTTAGATGTTTACTTGACTTAACTAAGATGTTGTTAGAATATTATTTTTCTAGATGATTATACTAGGAGACTTACAATTACTATCTTATCGACCGCACGCTGGATGTTAATAAACTCCTTCGTCGGTACGGCGGATGTTGATTGGACTTATAATTACACGAAGTTTCGTGACAATATTTAATAAAGTTGGTCTAATGCAAAGATGAAGATCTCTTCACTAGCTTTCGCCGGATATTCACACGGCGGTCCTTCACTATGTCTGTACTACCTCCGACTCCTGACTAGTTACGAAGAGTTATACTGCACTTTACTCACAGAGTTTAAGTGGTTTCTAAGCACTTGTAAGGTTCTGATTTACTATGCTGAACCGCGCAGTAATTCTATATACAAATAATTATTTATTTGAGTATAGGTGAACTAGCCTTGACTCGAGAGTCTTCTGTTACTATTAAGTAGGTTATGATTCTAATAAACTGTCTCTTTATGGTACTCCTTTGTTATGACTTTATTTAGACGAAGGCCCAATGCTTTGATACAGATGTTACACAGATGTTTTAATCTAATCTTTACATTCGTTCTTAATGTTACGAATTTACTTATTTCTATATTGGTTCGACTTACAATCCCGTTCGGACACTACTAGTAGATTGCACGGTCGATGACTGGGCAGTGTTTAGTATTATCCTACACGGATGGTTCCGTGGCGTGTTGAGAGTAAGTTCCTTAACTAAGCTGCCGAAGCTAACGCCAGATATGTTGACGGTCCTTAAGCCTCGTACTGTACCAACTCACGTCCAGAGTATGAAGAATTCCACCGGTTAGCTTCCACGGAGTTTGAGTGGTTTCTAAGCACCCAATAGACGACGCGAAGGACTAAACGGTACTCGTATTCACACACCAGGTCCAGCAGGTACAACACTCGTTGTCCTTGTAAAAAGAGACTTCACTAAAAGCCTTATTATTCGAGTTATAGGCCTATAAACATTTGATTGTTGCTACTCATTTTTGGGTGTATTTTGACTTCCTAAGGTGCGGTCGAGTGCTAAAAGTCCGAAATTATTATTATTTTGTTAGATAATGCCAATTGTTGCTAACTTGTTTATTCCGCATGTTTAGTATTCGTATATTATGAACCCTTATGTGGTCTTATTGTAAGTCCGCTAGATTGGAAAGTACATGTGTGTAGGTATAAGCCTGTATGCAAGTATAACTGGTCTTATGTATACTTATATATATACTCTTACCCGTCTTTATGTACACTGATATATATATACTCGCATGTCCATACGTTATGTTTATTTATATATATACTCGCTGTATATATATAAGTATAGTATTGACTGCGAGTGTGACGTACTGCATTCCTGGGTGGGTCGCATTCCTGGATTGGTCTTTTTGACTCTTCAAGTATCCGCTCGGTGGCAGGAGTTACCGCGCTTTGGCGCGAACTCGTGCTTTCGTCACACCTACGTATACGCGCGTGCTGTGTAAGTTTTGGCGCGGGCTGACAACACGTGAGCGCGAGTGCATTGGCTTCGGATGGCAGTAGCCGCAATGCTAAGTTTGCTGACAATAGATAGAGATAGACAATAGGCCGAAAATGAACTGCTTATTTTCTTGTTTTGTTTGCATAATCTTAAGTATTTGTTGTTACGTTTTCTAAGATAATAAATTTTATTTAAAATTAATCTTTAAGTGAAAAAAATTTCTTTCAAAAATAGAGTTTTATCCCAGTAATTACATTGAACCCACGATCCTATGCTGCTTCCTTTTGCGTAAAAATTAATTACTACCAAAATCATTTAGTCGAAAGAAAGAGAATAATTTGGACACCGGTAAGTTTAAAATACCGTGTCTTGAATTTGTAGTGGTCTTGTCTGGTTGCGCACTAAGTTTACGCCAGTTGTTCGGCGTTTATTGGGTAATTGCAGCGTTGCTGGATTTGTCGCCGGTGTATTGTACACAATGACCTCTCAGGTATTCGGTGGTAGCGTTGTGGATATCCTTGAAATTGCTGATTCTGCAGATGTTCCTAAATTTATTTCTTCAATGTTGCAGGTTTTATATTTAGTATCGTGTTGTAATAATGGGTTGACTGTAACTTTGTTTAAACTGTACTCAGCGATAAAATTTCTCTAACTTATCTTTATGCTTTACTATAAGTTTTCCATTAGATGATTCTACTATGACATTACTATTGTCTTTAATTTCTTTTACGAAAAATTTTCCATTATAAAATTTATCTAATTTCCCATATCTGGGTTCCTTTAATACTCTCACTTCGTCTCCGACAGAAATCTGTAAAGGTCTTGCCTTTTTATCATAGTACTCTTTGTTCTTATGTTTTGATTGTATGAGATTATTCCTGGCTACTGTTTGCGCATCTCTCAAACATTCAGTTAGTTCTTGTATGTAATCGTTGTAAGTTTCTAATTCGAATTCGTTCGGCTAACGATTGGGTGTACGGGCTGGTTTGCCGTATACTAATTCATGAGCAGTGTAACCTGTTGATGTATGTACGGATGTATTATACTCATGAATAGCAAAGGGAATTACTTTATCCCAATCTTGTTTGCTTGATGATTTATTTCTTAGAAAATCTGCTAAGACAGCGTGACTTCTTTCTGAGGATCCATTAGACTGTGGGTGGTATGCAGTTGTAGTATTTAATTTAAAATTATAAATTTCGGATAACTGTGACAATAGATTGTTTTGAAAACTGCGTCCTCGGTCGCTTAGAATTATTCTAGGTACTCCAAAATGTACAAAAAGGTGTCGGGTCAAAGCGTCTGCGATTGTCAAAGTGACTGCTTTGATGTTGGGCACTGGTACTGCTATACAAAATTTTGAAAACTGACACTGCATAGTTAGTATGTGCACGTTACCTTGCGTAGATTTGCATAAAGGTCCAACTGTATCTATGGCTACTTTATAGAAAACTTCACTTGGTGTATCCGTTATTACCATTGGTTCTCTTGTCTTTACTCTAACCAGCTTTTGTTCTTGGCAGATTTCACATTTGCGTACGAAATCATGTATATCTTCTTTCATTCCTTTCCAATAGTATCGTTCTCTTATTCTTCTATAGGTTTTTCCCATACCACGATGTCCTCCAAACAAACTATTATGGTAATCGTTCAGAACTACTAACTTGTATTCAGGAGCTAGTATCTTACACTCACCGTAACATATCGTTACTGCTATTTGTAAATTTTTCAGTTTTTCCTTAATTTTATTTAATAATACCCCTCGTGGAAGAGTGTCGGTTAGCTCTCCGCTTCTAGCTAATCTAAAAGACTTTAACTTTTTATTCCTAATTTCGTTTGCTAATGTATTTAAACATTTCGATAAATTATCTGGTGTAATTTCGTCTTTTTCTTTATCTGAAATAACTAAACTAAAAATGAATCTTTTTCTATTTTGGGTAACTATTACATCACCGGTGGTCATCTTGGCCTTCGATAATTCATCGCGATAAATAGCTTCTATGTCAATAAGTAATTTGTTGGTTCCATATAATAAACTTAAATCTTTTGAAATGAAATGTACTATATTATCTTTTAGATAGGTTATACATTCTCTAGTTTTTAAAAATTTTAATGATTCACTCGAGTTCAAATCTGAATCTACATAGTCGAAAAATACAGATGTTGATGTATTTCCTAATCTTGGAGCTGTACTGTCTTCCTTCGGTTTACTATTTATATAAGAAGTATTTTGGTTGTTGGTAAATGTTCCACTTGTGGGTGTTATTATTGTTTTTGTCGTTTTAGGTAGATTATTTTGTTTTTTGGGTTTAGATAATTTTTTTCTTAATTCTTCGTTAATCTCATCCTCCGTTTCTTCTTCACTATCCTCTTGTTCTATTGTGGAAAGGTGATGCCAATCGGTGTTTTCGGCCATCTATTCAGTCCAAGCAGTAGAAGATGCTCTAGGTTGTTTTATAGGTGACTTGAAACGAATTGGATTAGACTGAATATCTGCGTATTCTAGCATCCATTCTCTCACAGTGCTGCTGGGGACTACTGCCTGTCAAGCTTCTCCTAGTAATGTAGGTGGTTCTGAACTGGCTTTCTCTTCTTGTTGTAAGGGTGATGAGCTTTCAATATCTTTTATGAGGTCCCAGTTCTCAGTTGGAGTTTCATGATAGAGCTCTAAAAAATTATCCCAGCACATCGAGAGTGGTTGGTTATTTGTAGTCTCGCTTGGGTTTCCATTAGGATTAATATCTTTTTCCTTTGCACTTTTGTTTAATTCAATGCTAGATAATTCTTGTAGTTCTGAATTATCCATGAGTTGACCTGGCATTGATCGTCTCATAGTAGATTGTAATTTTGGGTTTATTAACTCTTTGTCATCACTTGATGATGAAGAATCTCTAAATTTTGTTTCAATTTCCGGACCAGTTTGTCTAGAATTAGTAGGAGTTTTATTCTTATTGTTGTTAGGATTTTTACTCTTGATCTTATTGGGTTTATTCAATATTATCTCATCAAATTCACTTTCACCTGGATCCTCGTTTGACTTGACCATAGTAGAATCAGTTTCCTCTTCTGACTCTGTATCTTGATTCAACAGGCTAGGAAGCAAAGATTTGTTGCTTAGTGGTATTGGTGGAGCATCGGAAGATTCCGCAATACTACTCTCAATCGAGTTGGTTATTTCTGAATTATTTGTTTCGCTCATTGATGGTGGTTCGGAAACTATGGGTTCTGCAAAAACTACTGTTTTCTTTTCTGTAATGGCTGGTTCTTTCTTCCTCAATCTAAGTCTCTTCGCGATTGTACTTGCTTCTAGGTCGGCTTGCCCTCCCTCCATACCTAAAGGGATAGTGGGGTTATCAAGCTTGATTCCTTCCTTACGACCCGGTTTCTTTCGATGTTTAACTCGTTCTTTCGAAGTTTCGTATTCGCTTTGTAATTGAGTACGATTCTGTCTGGCTAAAGAAGTTTAAGTCGGCTTAGGTAGGATAGGCAGTACTCGTACCTCCCCCCCCTGTTCTTGTTCATCTTCTTTAATTAGTTGGTCTCTATCAACTGGATTGCGGGAAAGGGCGTCTGCGTTAACATTTAGACGACCAGGTTTATACTTGAAAGTATAGTAATAACCTCGTAATCTCATTCTCCAACGATTTAACCTACTGACTGGATCTTTTAATGATTCAATCCATGTCAATGGTTCGTGATCTCCGTAGACGGTGAAATGCTTACCGTAAAGGTAGTGGCTAAAATACTCTATGGCATTTGCTACGGCTAAACATTCTTTTTCTGTGGTAGAATAATTTCGTTCGCATTTGTTGAGAGATCTGGACATATAGGCGATTGGATGTTCTTGACCTGGTTCACCTTGACTTAGGACTGCACCTATAGCTCCTTCACTTGCGTCCGTAGTTAGAATGAAGGGCTTACTCTCATCCACTGTTGTTAGTACAGGGGCTTCACAAAGTGCTTCTTTTAAGATCTTAAAACTTTGTTCTTGTTCTAATTCCCACTTCCATTTTACGTTTTTGGCTAATAGGGCGTTGATGGGCCCTGCTTTCTCTGAGAAGTTTTCACTAAACCTTCTGTAATAACCAGCTAATCCTAAGAACTGTCGAATCTCAGTTTGGTTAGTCGGCCGCGGGTAGTTTTTAACGACTTCTAGCTTCTTAGGGTCCGGTCTTACTCCATTGCTGTCGATGATATGACCTAAATAATTGATTTCTGGTACAAGGAATTGGCATTTATCCATTTGTAGTCTTAAACCTACCGCTGACAACCTTTCAAACAATTTAGCGATTTTCTCCTCATGTTCTCCAACCATCTGGTAATCCATTAATAAATGATTCTAAGGCGATGATTTCGATCTGAGGTTTTAAATGATCTCGCTGTACGTTATTTCCCAGTACTTCCAACGCGGCGTTAATTGCGGCATTAACTAGCGCGTTTATTCGACCGTAAAATTGTCGAATATTCTCTCCCTGCCTCATGGAAGATGATTGAATTTCGTGTAAGTAATAACTATATGTGCGGGGCGGTGCAAAGCAGTCTTTTAAATGCGATTTTAAATCATTCCAAGTTTTAAATGTGCTACCTTCCAAGGCTTGTCTGGCTTTACCCCTTAATTTTGATATAACAATTCTTAAAAAGTGTGCTTCTGAATCTGTAGAAATCGTGGTAAAGCAGTTATCAACATCTTGTAAGAATTCTTTTAGATTCATATTTGTTCCATCGTAATCTGCAAGATGTTGAGTTGCTCTTTCCACTGCCCGAAAATTATTTGACTCTAATATACTACGTGAAAATTCCAATAATTGTTCTTCTCTTTCTGCCTCTTTAAATCTATAAAATTGATCTAAAGCATTGATTCTTTGTTCTAAGTTGGGTAATCTTAAGATTTCCTCTCTAGTCTGATTAAACGCCATTATGATTTATTTCGTCTAAGAGTTTCAAAAATACTGACCCTAAATTTCTTCTTAATAATGAAAATTCTAAACGAGACAGTTGGTACTTTAGTAACAATGGCTTAGTTCCCCACAAGGGATGCCATTTGTGGCTGATTTACTATGCTGAACCGCGCAGTAATTCTATATACAAATAATTATTTATTTGAGTATAGGTGAACTAGCCTTGACTCGAGAGTCTTCTGTTACTATTAAGTAGGTTATGATTCTAATAAACTGTCTCTTTATGGTACTCCTTTGTTATGACTTTATTTAGACGAAGGCCCAATGCTTTGATACAGATGTTACACAGATGTTTTAATCTAATCTTTACATTCGTTCTTAATATTACGAATTTACTTATTTCTATATTGGTTCGACTTACAATCCCGTTCGGACACTACTAGTAGATTGCACGTTCGATGACTGGGCGGTGTTTAGTATTATCCTACACGGATGGTTCCGTGGCGTGTTGAGAGTAAGTTCCTTAACTAAGCTGCCGAAGCTAACGCCAGATATGTTGACGGTCCTTAAGTCTCGTACTGTACCAACTCACATCCAGAGTATGAAGAATTCCACCGGTTAGCTTCCACGGCGTTTGAGTGGTTTCTAAGCACCCAATAGACGACGCGAAGGACTAAACGGCACTCGTATTCACACACCAGGTCCAGCAGGTACAACACTCGTTGTCCTTGTAAAAAGAGACTTCACTAAAGGCACTGTGAGGACTGAGTGCGGGGCTTATAAGGCTTTGCGGATGATCTCAACGTTAGGGTAATAACCAATCACCGATCGCCACCGAAAGTGTCTTACAATATAGGTTGGTGATGGTGCAGAATAAGTAGGTTTTGGGATTGCTGACTCGGGAGTCAGTTGGTTTGATTAGTGGGACGCGTTTGATGTCGTAAACGCGGTTGCGGAAGTGCTTACATTGTGATTATCGTCGTATACCTGCGCCTGTACACATACACGCCGTCATACATCATTCTGTATACAGTATATTCATACATGTAATTATCCTTCATGAACATGGGACGTTACACACTCAATAAGCGATGCGAGCAAGAATACAGCACTCGTATTCAACCGCTAGGTCCAGTTGTTAGTAGGAAGAGTTTACGTGAAAAGGCTCTGCGTGGATCGGCTCCGTGGTTTTTAATTCCTCGGTGACGATGCAGACAGTTGGCCTGATTCCACTGAAAAGGCACTATGTGACCAATCAGTATCCACCACCGCGAGGGCACGCGCATCACGGTTTTGCAATCAACCACGCGCGAGCAGTGCTGACTCGCAGGTCAAGCACCGCTCCGATTTTCGGCGATCGATTTTACTATGTCGCCATCGGTCTCGGTAACGTGGTCTGTGCGTGCACATGAATGCTATTGCACAGGCGCCATACATATACGTATTATAAACGTGGGACATTACAAGTGAATTGTGTAAATTCATGTAATGGAATTTAAGAAATCACTATAACAAAGCTTCCTATAGAGAAAATTAGAAGCATTATAGCTAAGGTAGAAGCAAGTTTATTCTCCGATTTAATATGTTCAAACAAATCTACATGCAAAGTTTCAAGTTCGTATCTCTAATAGTTTCTAGGTGAGAGCCAAGATAAAATTTTTGTACCACTCGATACAACTAAAATTGAACAAATTAACCTTGGTAGAAATAATAATAGAAAATTAGCTAAATTGTAAGTGATAATTTATTTAGTGTTGAATGTTGTTCAAGTGTATGTTTTGTGTAGAAAGTGGTGAATTTATTTTGTTTAAACTCCCAGATAGTCAGCAATAAGCTCTGGAAGTCATGTGTTAAAATTTTGAAAGTGTGAGGATCAGTGAGAAATGTTAGCAAAATGGTTTTTGCGTGTTACAAGCATTTTATGGCAGCCAGACATTTCATATTTTACACAAAAATGTGCAAATTTATGTGGAGTATGGCTGCCACTTCAATTTTTTCCAAGCTGGCTTGGTATGCCCACCAGGAGTCGAGTGTCGTCTGTGTGCTCATGTGGTACATGTAAATTTTCAAAATTAATCAAAACCAAGTTGATATCCTTGTAGTATACAACAAAACAAATTTCTTAGTAAAATTTCTGCCCTGTAGCTCAAATAGTCTTCGAGTAAATCCAAAATTATATTTGAAAAACAGGGTTACGTAAAACAACCATGCATTTTCAAATATAATTTTGGATTTACTCGAAGACTAATTGAACTACAAGGCTGATATTTTACAAAAAACTTTGTTCAGTTGTATACTACAAGAATAACAACTTGGTTTTGTTTAATTTTGAAAATTTACATGGGCGAACCAAGCCAGCTTGGAAAAAATTGAAGTGGGAGCCACACTTCACATAATTTAACATATTTTTGTGTAAAATATGAAATGTTTGGCTGCCATAGAATGCTTCTAATACGCAAAAACCATTTTGCCAACATTTCTCACTGATCTTCACACTTTCAAAAACTCGTATTTATCTCGCATTTATTATATTTATACATATACTACCCTCGACACTTTATTATATAGTTGTGTAATTACCTGCCACCTACCGCTACCATAGCGCACCAGTCTAGATAAGGAAGAACTCTACGCCACGTTACCACGAAACAACTACCTTCCCATCTTCACCAAATTCCCGCGGTTTACGTTCAACCCCACGTTGATCTGGTTACTAATGGTACTAGTATTCCGAGGCATAAGCTGCAAAGAAATCATCGCCGCAGTAGCGAAACCAGAAGCTCTCAGAAAATTCGACGAACAAATACCAGCGCTACTAAACCTGAACCCGGAAATAACTAAACATGAAAGCAGATACGACGCATCTGCAACAAACAAATATAGACAATATAGCAAAGACAATATAACAAATATACCGCACTACACATTAATGGCAACAACCGGCCATAGAGCACACCCTTAAGCGCGGCAATGAGATTAACCGAAACGTCCAAACGCAATACCACAGCTAAAAGTACTCCCATAAGCAACTGTGAAAACAGCGGGGACGCATGTCACAACTGCACAATTACACCGGTCCGCAATCTATCGATAAAAGACGCAATAAACTCTACACCAATGTTCGATATCTTCAACATACCAGTATCACAATTCGTGATCGCCTGCAGAGAGGCAAGCCTACTCCTGCCACATTAAAACGAACCGGAAATAATTAAATTCATTAAAACTAGAATACAAGGCGAAGTATAAAAGTGCGCATATCAAAAAATATTACGGATCGTAGCAGAAGCAATCGCATTCTTTCATAGTCGATTCGGTACCGCTGACTTATACCACCAGCTACAAAGAGAGATAGCATCGTTAAAACAACGAAAAACGAACGCGTTATCATATTCTCCAACAGAGTCAAAGCGTCAAAACCATAGCGGTAGAGATTCGCGACGCAGCCGAAAGAGAAAACAGACTCAGAAGAGGATTAGAACTGGAAATAGAATTAGATGCAATTAGATTCTTTGTACGTGGATTACACAACGGATTCAAAGTTCCGCGCAATAGTTCCGAAATAGTTCCGCGTCCGGCCGCCAGGCGGGTGCGCCACAGTTCGCGCTGCTCATAGTAGGAATGCATCCTGGAAGGGGATATAGAGGCGCCGGGCCCGGCGCTAAGGCGTCTCCCCCTCTCCACTCAGATTCCGTATCTGGTATTAAGAGCTCGTGACAGGCAACTTGCGCAGCTACCAAATAAATCTGATTTTTGTTATAATAATAATTACTTTGTAATTATTTCTCTTCCCTCACCTTCTCGCATGCCTGGACCATCCTACGCAGCCCTACGGGCTGAGCTGGAGCTTACTCGGTACTATCTCACTTAAGACCATAGGGCGAGAGTTACGGAATGACGACGTCGGTTTCCCTTAAGAGTCGACGCCACCACCCAGACAGAGCCGACCACCACCTACCAGGACCGCAGCACGCAAGTGGACTGGCCTTCCCTCGTCTCTCCTGTGCCTCAGCCAAGGCCGCCTACTCCAGAACCCGCAGCCGACATCCTCATCGCCGAGTGTCCAAAACACCTGGAATTGGTGGAAGTACCAGCCTGCCCTGCTTCTCCAGGCTTCAGAGCGCTCTTGGCGCCCCCACCAGCGTCTTCGCAATCAACAGCTCCTCCGCAGCTGTGCATCATCAGCCGAAGGATAGCGGTGAAGCAGGGCACCCGGCCGAAACCCCGCCAGGTCTTGCTAGCCTCTCTGACCAAGCGAAACCCGTCGCCCTCTTCGATCGTGAGGAAGCGGACCCGTCCGCAAAAACCGGGGATCCCTAAGCCAAGGATCGTTCGCAGCGAGCAATTGATCTAACGATCGTCGACTAAAGCGCCCCGCGCCTCTTAGTCATTTTTGAGTTGTCTGTATCCGACAGACGGTCCAGCTCCTTCGCACTGAGCGCACCTCAGGGTGATCCACCGACCTGTCCGTGCTCACCAGCGCCCGCTCTCCCTGCACCCTTACAGACCGCTTAGGTCGAGTGATGCCCAACGAGGAGCCAGACTTCAGACTTCGCTAAGAGAGCGCTCTCGCTTTTCTCCCCCAACAGGCCCGCTTACATCAGAGCCAATATAAAAAAAATAAATGCAAAACCAGGAAATGGACAAGTTTTTCCAAAAAGGGACACGAACCGAGGAAATCATCAGAATCAGCGTCACTATTAGAAAAAAATGCGCTACTTCAGTTAATAAAGGAAACAGTGCTACTAAATATCAACAGCCATGCACCCGCAGTAATCATGGACTCAAAAAAGTTCAAAGAGCCGCTTTGTACCACTGAAAGAATCCAAAAAACCACCGGAATTTGCGGGAAACACATAGGAAATATTACAACTGTCGAAAATAAGCAGTACTAGCATAAACATTGCCACAAGATAGAAGCCCAATTTCGCGACCTAACACTGCAGTTACATCTGATCCCGGATAATTTTCCGATTGAAGAAGACGGACTGCTAGGAAGCAAAGCGTTTAATATATTTGACTCGGAAATAAGTTACGCTAGCAAACAGTTCAAAATCCGGAACCGCACGCTTTCTCTATGCAAACCAATCGTACGGAAGCATAGCATGGTACCGGAATGCAAAATTTTCGCTCTGAAGCCCATAATCAAGAAAAATAAGTCTGAATCGGAAAACGTAGAAAGCACAAAACCTGTAGAAACAGAAAAATCAAAAATTAAAAAATCGAAAAAATCGGTGCATTTTGAGAAAAATTGCGAAATTTTGTTATTAATATCCGCTAGTCCAGAGAAATCAGAAAAGCCAGAAAACTCAGGAAACCGAGAAAACCGCGCAGAAGCAAAAAGAGCGGAATGTGCAAACTGTTCAGTTAGTAACAAAAAATCAGGAAACCCAGAAAATTCAGAAAAATCAGAAAAACCAAAAAACTAGTTTATCTTGCAGAAATACCAAGAAAAGAGAGAAGAGGTTTATTAGTCAGAAGATCCAAAAATAATTATGTACCCATAAGGAATGGAAGAGGCGGCGCCAAAATGGCCGCCACAAAGCGGCCACGCCGGAGTATTGATCCAGGAAACAAAGCATGACAAAATTAGTCATTGAGGGAAACAAATTCATAACGTTAACAACTCAACCTGCTACTAAGAAAAAATCAAGAATTCAAGTGGGACGAAGATACACAACGAGCATTCGAGATCCTTAGAGACAAGCTATGCGACGCATCGGGCTATGCGATAGCATAAGTTTTAAGCCAAGGAGAAATCGGACAAGACAGGCCCATAGCGTACGTATCAAGAGGATTAACACCAAACGAAATTAATTACTGCACGTTCATTAAAGAGGCCTTAGCTATAATTTTTAGCATTACGCAGTTCAGGCCCTACTTATATGGAAGAAAATTCGATCTATATTCCGATCACAGGCCGCTCGTATGACTATTCTCACACAAAGATCCTAGTTCAAGAGTAACAAGGTGGCGCCTAAAATTGGCAGATTATCAGTTCGGCATAATATACAAACCGGGCGCGATCAACTTAAGCGGCGTCGCTCTCTCGAGAAATTCAGTTGAGCTTCGCGTAAAGGCGAACATAAAAAACCAGGACACCTGCAAGGTAAAAGAAGACCCAGCAGAAGCACCATATATTAACCATTGCCGAAATAACGGGCTTAGACAGCATTGAAGAAGAGCAAGGGGGAGGAACGCACCGTGGCAACAATTTCCGAAACACACGCAATACACTCGACTGGCGTCATGACGCATCAGAGAACGGGGTGACAAAAAACTAACGCCAGGTACGATGAAGCCATAAAAACACTCGCAAGAGAGTAGCTGGACGTCGTAAAAAGCTTGACGAACCGATAGAGCTGACAGCCAACAACCACCCCGAAAACACCCCGAAGAGAACACCGACTGCGCCACCATCAGCCGCGCAAGAAATGCCAAACGAAGCAAATGAACAGGAATATGCACATGAATGCAATAGATATGTAAGCACGCAACGTGATCGCTCTATTAGAAGACGATGACATAAATAGTATGTGCGGCCAATAGAAAACACCAAGCTCCATATATTAAATTAAAATAACGTAATTTATTGTAAAGTTATTCATGGGAAAGGACAATCATATATATTTCACTAACACGAATGGCCAACCGCTAGATGATGGAGCTAAGCAACTGGCCGAAATAAATAAACTGTCGCATTCCGATAACTTAAGAGTTGGCATACCCAAAGCAATTAGAGTAAACAACAGAACACACATCTCATTACTTCTGACTTCAATAACGAAAAAGCTTAATAAATATAGCAAACAACATAAGGATACTAATGCGAAACTTAAATTAGGTCATATCAGAAAAAGATATAAAAACAGTAAGTTTAACAAAGCCAAGGAAATCGAAAACTGGCCGCCACAAGAGTGTTAATAAAACATTCAACCGAATTTGCCAAAAATACCACTGGGAAAACTTAAAAACTGAGATTCAGGAATATATACAGAGATGCAAAGATTGCCAGCTAAAAAAGCTGTTCAGAATAAAGACTTAATAAAAAATGATAATCTCCGATTTACCGCTAATACCCTTCTTTAACGTAGCCCTTGGCATAGCAGCGCACCCCTGTAGGACCAAACGGCGGCCTCAGTAGCTGACGCACTCATCAAACGTTTCATTTATTATTCGGGTATTCGGGTCCCCACAAGCTATACTGACAGATCAAAAAACTAACTTCCTAAGCAAATTCATTAATTTGCTTTGGAAGTTAGTTTCTTGATTTATCAGTATGGCTTGTGGGGACTCGCATACGTAATTTAACCGTTGGCTACCCGAGCAACGGCTCGGGTAGCCAAACGATTTAAAATAAAACAATTAAAAACTACAGCTTCCGACCCACAGTCAAACGGATCGTTGGAAAGATCACATCATCCACTAACAATGAGTGAATATTTAAAAATGTTGTTATTATCGAAAGACCGCGAATGGGACGAGTGGGTAGAACTAACCATGTTTAATTATAATACTGGGAAGCATGAAGGTACACAGTAACGCCCTTCAAAGTAGTATTTGGTCGGCTGCCCGACTACCTGCGAGTAGCCCACTAGAAGCCTTTTACCGACCAACGCAGATTACATGATGGGCCTCGTATCACGCTTAAATGTTTTACATGAAATAGCTTCCGAGCGAATTACGCAAGCAAAGGCCAGAGCCAAAAAGTATTATGGTAAACAGGCGAATCTAGTAGAAATAGAAAAGCGTAAATAGAACTCAAGTCTTACACAGCAACCGCTTAAACTTATCGTACTTGCATCCGCAAAATAGTAAGGAATAGTTAAAGCAAAAAAAAACTGCTTAAGTGTCGTCTCGCAGTGTTTTTTAGTTAAATAAAATTTTCCTAAATGAACGTCATATTACTGATTACAGATGAAAAGCCTTCTGCTGATAATACTGACAAAAGCCAACATTATAAAGATCAACACAAAATAGGATACGATTGTACACAAAAATGTACTAATTACACTACCTTTTCCGGAAGAAGACATCGGCGAATGCGACATACCCAAACCCAGTACTTAACACAACGAAAACGCAAATAACATTACTACAACACAATAACTTCACGACCATACGAATATTCTATTGCAAAATAACGGTCAAAAGAACGGTTGAAAAATGCGGCATGTTTTCACACAAATCAACCGTTAAAAACAGCGAAGTCAGTTACCTCCGAGAAGTATCCCGCGAAGAATGTCTAAAAATGCACGTTCAAAAGTTAATAACCATCGTAAATGACATCATCAACAACCTCAGGGTAAAAGACACTATATTTTACCCAATGACCTTCGCCAGCGAATTACAAAACGACGGAAAGTGCGAAAACACCGGCTACTGCGCAGATCCGTACACCTGCCAGGCAAGCAAATATACTAACATGTAGCCGGCCCTGTAGCTAAGATCACGGTAAAAGATAACGAACGGGGGCCATTTTACGTACTTGAAGCCGAAGAATTAAGGACGTAGGAGCCATGCACGTATGCGGATTCCAACTAATAAAAACAGAACACCCAAAATTATTCATACTAGAAGACCCGGATAAAGAAAGACTTGAAGCAACAAAAAGCAAAGACGTGAATAACATTGATCTTTTCGCGTATGTAAAGTCGATATTCATGTATACCGTGAGACACATAAGCGGTGAAATGATGAAATTATATCACGATGTACTACTGCAACAATGTAAAGTAGAAAGATAAATCATAGCCAACGAGCTTAGTATAGCAACAATAGCACCAGACCTACTCGCATATCAATTAATGCCGGTCCAGGTTACATTAGCGTACTTGCCGGAGAGATAGTACACTGCCGAATGCTTCCAAGAGCTGCCATTAAGAAGAGACAATAAATATATTTTGCTATCCCCGCGCACACACATCCTGCGCGAATACGGGAAACGAACAATATGCGACACAATAATACTAGTAATGAAACAATTTGATAGCCAAAGGTACAAGGCACTACCAGGCATAACAAAGCAAGATGCGCCGCAGATATTGATACCACAGAAGAAAGAAATGTGGAAATACAAGAACCCAACAGATCTAGCGAACAGTGATATGTACACATACGGCGATATGGAAAAGCTTAAAACGTTCATGATCTTTCCCAACGAGCGTACAGAAGTACTAAATCAATTGGCAATGGGATTCGCGGGAAAAAGCAAAATGGGCAGCGAAATATCCATCACGCGTATAATGGACGAAGAGACCCTAGAAAAAATTGCTAACTCAACGTGGAATGGCATATGGATAAAATCTATAACTTTTGGATCAGCCAGCGCAACATGCCTAATAATACTATTGATATTTAGACTAATTAAATTCATACTAGATACAGTGGTTATAGATTACACAGCATATACGGAATTTCTATACACATTATAGGCGCCTTGTGGAACTCGCTCACGTATCTACTATTGCACCTGGCTCAAACGTCAGAAGACAAGGACAAGAAAGTGGAGGAGCGATCAAAACCACCACCAGAGCTGCCGACTAATCCAAACGCACCACCCATCTCACCACGTGCACCCAACAACACACCAACAGAAACAAAGCAGAACTACATGATAGGATGTCAATATCTAGGGCAATCAAATGGAAATAACGCAACGCAAGTAATCGAAAATAGGAGATACCCCGTACAAGAGGAACCGTAAATACCGTCTCTTGTACCACGCAAAAAACGCCTCCGAGCAGGAGTATAAAAACTAGCAGCAATGAACGCCCAGCAAAAATTAAACCTGTTCAATAACCTCATCAAACTCATGCATAGCGAGAAAGATTAGCGATCTACGCGTACATTCGTGGGTCAAGACCAGAAATTAAAAGATACATTACCAAACCAGAAGTCTAGTAGATTTAAAAAATCTAAAACGATGGTCTGTAATACCCATGCCACGAGTCTATACGTAATATGCAGACTTTACACGTATTTTGCACAAACGCACAGCTAACTAGTATAGGACAAGACATCCAGGAATGTCACACAAACTAACGATAGATCTCCTTTTAGCATATATGGAAATCACAGCCAGCCTCAAAGAACTCGCTAGTTTACGCTTAGCTCGCAGGAAGTGCTCTCACACATACGAGCGTACAAGATTATTTACGTAGACGAATACAACATATTAGTCTATTGCGAAAACTGTTGCGAAACTAAAGTCACAGATCCCCTTCGACTACACACACACTGCCAAGTATGCGAACCCACACTACTGTACAGTAACGAAAGCCGATACTGTATCACCTGCATTCAGTTAAACAAAAAAATTAATGAACCATTATTGGAGGCAGAAGTGGCACATATCTCAGAGTAAAAAATAAAGATAATTCGCAACACGAAGCGCATACATTACGAATGCGGGATGTCAAAGGTATACCTCGATTGTTTCGCAATCTGCTCCAAACCGTCGAGCTAACAAACCGTATAGAATGCAATATTTGCAAGAGAACCATCCAGTTGTATACAACACAGATAACGCAAGTTTGGACAAAGGCAGACACATGCATTATCTGCATCAACAGCCCGGCGTGCCAATCACAAATTAATACCGACAGCAATAAACTTATGCGATAACAGCACCACAGAACGAATTAACGAACAGATAATGGCAGAAACAAGAAACCACATCATCAAGTGCGAACAAGAAAAAAGAGACGTAGAAGTCAGACTAAGAAAACGCAAGCAGAAGACAACGAAATACAAGATTTAATGGAAATAATCGCGCTAGAAATGTTTATAGAAGATATAGATAAAGTACAAGAAATCTTAGACGAAAAACTAGAGCTCATATGCACAGAAGAACTGGACAAACATGTATGAAGCGCACAGTAAATTAGTTACCATAGATGTACTGACCACGCACTTTCAACAACACAGAGGGAGGAGGGGAACACATATCCAATGTAATTCGCACAAAGCACACGAGTTATCCTGTAACTGTTAGCTATAAGTAGATTAAATATAAATTATAAGCACAAAAAAAATATTAAGGGTACAATGGCCAATGCACTAGCCCTACTCATTATCTGCATCACAATCAAGCTTACGACCAGCTAGTAGGGGATGCAGTTCAAATCAGTGGCCCCGAATCAAGGCATAGCGTACAGCCGCGTCAAGAACATTAACATTTCCCGAAGCAAATGGAGGCTGTTGACGTCAGTACAAATCGAGGACCTCAATAAAGTTAAACAATTAACAGCTGAAGTAGCCAACATAATCAACAGCGCTAAGCACAGGATCGGAAGCCCCGACATACGTACTCCAATCACCAACTATTTAATATTGGAACAATTAAAGGGAACGGATTCTCTAGCTAAACTAGTGACACGTATAATAAACTATGACAGAAAAGAATTCGCGAATACCGACAGCTACGTCCGCACTAACATAGATAGAGTAACCTATACTAGTATAGAGTAAACTATACTAGATAGATATGTATATACTATATAGTATAGAGTAAACTATACTAGAACGCATGCGTTAGGCCAACAATAAAACGTTAAGTGGGCAAGACCAAAATACTTATTTCATGCAAAACGAGTTGACAAATACGATTAGAAAATATTTAAACTTTCCGATCAATATTACGAATTGCAAAAAATAACGGTTACAGTAACAGATTTTAACGAAACGATTAAAGCAAACCGGTTCAATGCCATAAAGACAGCCTTAACATAAGAAATATGCTGGTGGAAATAAATTCTATACATCATCAAATCATTGGCATTCTTAAACACCGAAAATTCTTTCTAGAAACTCGTTTAATGAAATAAGTACTGAACGACATTTGTAAAAAATCAAATGCAAAATTACCCATAGAATTAGAAAAGTTGAATATAGCTACCTTGTCTGAAATAGTAGAAATAAATACAGTTTCATTTAATGAGGAAATTATAATTGAAATAATTGTACCGTTACTCGATCAAAACTCGTATAGAGTATACAAAATGATTGAATTTCCCGCGTTCCAAGTATCAAGGATAGAGGACAACGCAGCGGCCTTCATAAAATCTTATCACGATTATATAGCCGTAAACGATAAAAAAGGCACTCACTTCTTTGTAAATCAAACCACGCTAAATAACTGTAAGGAGATAAAAAGCAGCCTTTGTAAGAACAGGTTCGCCTTCTCGAACGAATAATCATGCGAATATTTACTATTTACCGAACCAAGCGCGCAAGCTCTACAGGACTGAAACATAGAATTAAGCTCAGAATCAGACACCTTTATAATACCGACAACGGATCCCTACACATGGTTAATTTCGGCTATGATCAACCATAAGGTCATAGTCAAATGTGATAATGAGACCAAGGAAGTGCCGTTCGACGGGCCCGGAGTAATAGAACTACCCCCTAGATGTAGCGTCGGAGCGAAAAACAGAAGTTACAAGGGAGCCGAATCGGCAAATATAAGCAAATTCCAGTAGTAGGGGCTACACTGTTACTGCGCCATGCGACTCCTGCGCCACCGAATACCGACCGATGGTAACAGGGATCTGCTTTTTTTACCATCACTGTTTTACCCGTGATGGTTACTGTTTTACCCGCTTACCCACAACGGTCACTGTTTTACCCGCTTACCAATGATGGTCACTGTTTTACCCGATCGGTATGGGGCAGCCCGCGTCCAGCTGTACGTTGCAGACTGTCCCGATGGGCCAGTGCGTAGAGTGGAGGGGGAACAGAGATCTGCTTTTTTTACCATCAATGTTTTACCCGTGATGGTTACTGTTTAATCGCTTATCCATAATGAGCGCTGTTTTACCCGCTTACCCATAATGAGCGCTGTTTTACCCGATGGAATCGGATGGGGTCAGTCAGCATCCAGATGCAGGATCCCGATGGGCCAGTACGTAGAGTGAGAAAAGCATTGAAAAGTGTGTGGGGGAGACCGCTTGCTAAATAAGTACATGCGGAGGGAGTTAGGGTAATTATTTTACCTAAAGTGATTGTGAAGGAATAAAGGTTAGGGTTGTTGAATAAAAACATGAGTAATATAAGTTTTATTTTTTAGTTTATTGAAAAAATTTTGAGTACAATAATGATAGAGGTAGCTGTTTGTTCATCTCAGTACCTCTTGTAGCCCTGATGTTCTGGTATGGACTTTGTGTTAGTGGAATATTTCTCAAAAGTTTTTTTCCACTGTTCACTTTTATTAGTAGGAGTAGAACAAGGTTCTCCTCGATACGTATTACATTGTTTATCATCTTGCGCTCTTCTAGCGCTTTTATCCTCCTTGAGAGGAGTGTACGAAGCGCTATATCGATTCATTTTTGAGATCTATCTTGACTGATGGTTTATAACAGTACTGACTAATTAATTGTTCACGCGAACTTTATATAGTTTTAGACGAGTTTCTTAACATCACCGCTTATAGGATTATACTTAACAATGCGATCATGTAAAATTAGACAATACGCAGTTGTATTTGCAGGCATATTATTCTTATATTCAAATTCAAGGCGTACATCGACAGCTGCTTGTTTAAGAGACTCGTTTTGTTTTGAACAATCTATGACTATGAGTGGTGCATGTAGAATAAATTCTTCTTTACTCAAAAGAGGATCTATTACTATTCTATCAGAATAATATACATTTTGGAAATTTGCATACATATCATAGAGCATAGCATACTGATTGTTTGAAATATCAAGATTGAGATTACCGTATGGATAACTCTGCGAGTTGAGGAAAAGTTTTACATTAGTAATATTACAGTGATCAAAATAACTAGCATTTTTTCTTCGTACTCCTTTCCTCGGTGTCTGAAAACCTAGAATGATAAAACGTGGCTTTTCCAGTTGATTCGATGTTTTCACTGTCCATACATGTTGTGTGGTTGTTGGAAGTACTGGATACTCATACAATTCCCATGAACGAAAACTCATAGCAATAGACACATCTTTTTGTATGTAATTAAATAGTTGTATTTTTCGTCGATCTGATAGGACGAGGTAGGGCATAAGCCATTCTATACGAGTGATTTCAATTTTAATGTCTTCGTATGTAGGTCTTCCATCTACCATTATAGGCTCTTGTAAAACAGCGTTTAAATCATTTCTCGATCTGGTGAGAATGAGTTCATGCTTAACGTTTACAACGATTTTTCGATAATCCTCAGCGAAACCAAAGATCATTGATAGAGGAACTGTCACATCAAAGTTTCCATTATTATCAGATATAGTTCCCACGTTAGTAATAGGCGTCCAGCTAGAATTTTCAAGATACTTTAGCTGACTGGGCGAGAAAGAAGTGTAGCCTTTCATCAAAGTTGTTGCAGCAACATTTTTGCATCGATCAATTTCTATAGCATTCATCTCGTATCGAATTTCCTCAAAGAGATGACTAATAGCATTGTTCACGAAATTAGTATGCTCTAAAGCAGTACCATCCTGCTTTGTAATCTTTCCACAAATGTGTAGTGAACTTTTGGATGGTAGTACACACAAATCTTGATGTTGTATAGCAATTCGAATTTCATCACTATTGTTGAATGTAAGTGCGGTGTAGGGTTGATGTGCATGAACCTCATAATGTGAGACAGATTCATCAAAGATGACTGGAGATTGTACGTTAAGAACTGCCTCCATCTTGGCAGCAGCAGCAGCAGCAGATAAATGTACAAGTTATTTTTTCAATATTTTTTTCGCTTGCCTTGTTCTTCCTCCACCACCGCGTACTTTGAGACCGAGACTTTGCAGGAACTGACTGTTCTGACATGTTAATCGTTTGATCACTCGCTGCCGACTGACTGTCTGATGACATACTGTACCGCTAATATAGCTTTTCTCCGCATTAAAAACAATACCCATTTCAATTGCTTTTTAAATGTAGACGAATTGTAATAATTTCACCTCGCAGATTAATCAAATCACCATCTTGATCTACTATGCGTAGTTGTAAATGATCGATTACTTTCACAGATATTGGTAAGTATATTATTTGTTTAAGCACCTCAATTATCTTGTAGCCGGGAGGAACTGCTGGGAAAAACTCATGTATTGTATGAACTTTTTATTGATTTATGTATGCTCCTGTCGTAACATTACACTCGACACGCAAAGCGTTCACTTTGAGAATAGCTACTGGTAAATCTGAGTCGTGGCTTATATAAGGTTTTAAGAGTCTTGGAGTGAATCCTAGTAGATGACCAATCGAGTCACTTGGTCGAAAATCAATTTCATGACTGCACCCAATAATACTGCGTAGTGTATTATTATTTGGCTTGATACTAATTTTTATGTCTCGAGTATCAAGGATCCCTTGCAGAGTTCGATCAATATCCTCAATCTCATAACTACCCGTAGGAAGTTCAATAATTTCTTGACCAACATAAAAATTATGTCAGTTTTCATCAACGTTCGGTATAGAACTAAAAGTCAGTAACTCAACAAGTCCAAGACTGTATTGCTTATCCGGATCCAGTTCTATTGGAGGAAAATAGTGCGTCTCAAGGATTGATGACGTGCCGGAAAGGCTGAGAGTCATTGATTCGACAACCATCTTGAGCAGACTAATTCAAATCAATAGTCTACTTCTTTTTATATAGACAAAAATTATTCTTACGATTGAGCTGATTACAGAGAAATTTCAGACAGAGATGACCACAGATGAAAGTTGAAAATTCTTGATACCTCTGATAATTGTACCTGACTTGAGATACTTTCCAATAGTTCATTAGATCTTTTGGTGGTTGTAAATCACCGAAACTATCAAAATATGTAACTGTATCACCAATTTTTCGATAAGCTACCCAATGCGTACCAGGTCCACTTGCATCATCCAGCTTAACGATTGCCGATTCTCTAGCTCGACAACCATTCAAAGGCAGACCATTTCGCATAAAAACTCCACGAAAGTTTGGTATTTTCATTAATTTTACATATTTGAGTAAATCATAGTCGGTGAGTGCACGTTTTGGTAGTCTTAATTCATTAAAGTTTTTTTTTTCCTCCTCTACATTGTTCCTTTTTTTTCAGAACAATGCCGAAACCTTTACAATGAGGTTTCAGAAACAGTCCTTTACCGACTGCCAACATTTCCATTCTCTTATTATGTCTTTTTTGCTCTTCCATTTGTTTTTTTGCAGTACTTGCTTTATTTATTGCTTTAGCGATTCCTGCAGCTCCTCCTGCAAGTGAGCCTACTGCACTGAGACCGGCAAAAAGTGGAATAAGCGCTGAAAGAAAGCCACCTACTTTACTGGGAACAGGCAATATACGCGGAACACTAACTTTACTTTTTCCACCATTTTTTTTCACATGTTCTCGAGTCATCTTCAATGCGGACTTTATCATAGAGCGAGAGTCATTGCCAGGAATGACTGATTTTCCAGTTGACTCAATCAAATTTTTTAGCGTGATCTCTTTTTTTTTAATCGTTTTCTTGAGTTTATTAGATTTTCGAGCCTTTCCTCCAACACCCATACCAAGCTTTGATTTTAACTTCATGGTACTTGCTACAGCAAAAGCTGCTGCTCTTTCTTTCAAACCAGCGTCTTTAGATTTCACTCTCTGCCACGCCTTCTCTGCTAAAATTTTATCAGCTGCGTTTCTCTCTTGAATGTTATCGGGATTCTTCGAGTAAGCAATGTCGTGTTCTTTGCAAGCAGCGTCTAGAGGATTTATTCCAGGATCACTACTAGCTCGACGTTTAGCTAGTTTAGTACCTGGTCCGCAGTACTGATAACCAGGCACATGAAGTTCAATGGGTAATTTGTTAATCAATGTATTAACTAAACCTGTACCTTTTTTCTGTTGCATGATGCTAGCTCCTAACAAGCTCATGCGAGACTGACTGAAGAAACTATAAATGCTCATATTTATAATGTTTCGAGTCAGTCATGATATGAATTTTTAAGAAGCATGATGGATCTTAAGAAACAGTCAGCAAAGTTACCAGTGGTTAATTCGATCTTTTAACGCAGCAGCAGCAAAAAAAACCTCGACATGGAAAATTGCTACCTAACAGTATAAGAGCAGTATTTTGTGGCCCATCTAATTGTGGTAAAACGAACGCTCTCTTATCTCTAATCATTCATCCTAATGGTTTGAGATTTGAAAATATTTATGTATACTCGAAATCTCTGAATCAGCCTAAATATAAATTCTTACAACAACTTGTTGAGCCTTTAGAAGGTATCAAATACTTATCGTTCGCTGAACACGATCTTGTAGTATCACCTGATGAGGCTCAACCAAATTCAATTTTTGTTTTTGATGATATTGCATGTGAAAAGCAGGATAATGTCAAAGCTTTCTACTGCATGGGTAGACATAAAAGCGTGGATTGTTTTTACTTGTGTCAGTCGTATGCACAAGTACCGAAACACTTGGTGCGTGACAATGTCAACTTGTTGGTAATTTTTCGACAAGATGATATGAACTTGAAACATGTTTACAATGATCACGTTAATACAGATATGACATATCAACGCTTTAAAGATGTTTGTTCAATGTGTTGGAATGATGGCAATCACAGTTTTCTCGTTATAGACAAAGATTGTCATATTAATGATGGACGTTATAGAAAAGGCTTTGATCAGTTTGTTATAAATATACAGAATACTGAATAATTTAAGTATTCAGTTGTATGACTCTAAACTATCAAGATGTCTGATTTTAATCAACAGACTGCAGTCCTGCGAGAAGTTGAGAAAGCTCGAAATGCAGTGAAAAGAAAGTATGATTTATTAAAATTACATAAATTGGAAGTGGAGAAAAATTTAAGTGATTCGTTTAAGCCAATCATAAAACCGCTAGAAAAGCTAATTGATGTGAGTGAACATAAACAAGAAAAAAGTGTATCACCAATGGTGATTAAAGGAGAAAAAAGAAAGAAGAGAAAATTGAAATTGGAGCGGATCAAAAGTATTAAAAAAGACGATGATGGTAATGATGCCGATGATGGCAATACTGATGATGATGATGACGATGATATCGGAGAATCAGCTTTTGAATCAGCTATAGGTGATTCAGATATTTCAGATCAGGAAAATACCATTACTAAAGATGATACTGATAATTTGGAGAAAAGTGATAGTGCTGATGAAAACGTTCAATTGCTGCTTAATGGACAAGTGCAGACCTTGGATACAGTATATGGGGTGCGAAAAATGCGGGATAATTCACAAATGATTGGAAATAGTCCTATAAGTTTTGATGGAAATAAAATTATCATTGGCAACAAAGAGTATGAAAAATCTTCTGGTCTAGTTGAGCTGCTGTTTAAAAAATATCCTGATGATACTTTTCTCACTGATAATGATAAGAAAAATTATGCTAAAATTTTAAAAGATACAAATGCACACAGAAAATACTATAATGCAGAGGAAGATATTCGTGAAAATACTAGCAAGAAATATACTGATTTTGTGAGTAAAATTCTCAAGATTGATAAAAGTGGACGAGGACTCATGTCATATAAGATTGCTCGTGCAAACACTCATACCGATTATCGCTATTGGGATGATCCAAACGAGCTTGTCGATCGTTTAAGATTACTTATAGCTGAAACATCTGCTGGCAATAATAACCATGTCAATGAAATACAATCAATCGTTGAAGAGCTTCGTGAAGTAGGAATTATTTTGTAACAACTCAGTATCAAAATGAGCATCGATGTGTTTGGACGTCGACTGCTCCACGCAGGCACATCTCGAGGACCGCCTGGACTAGGATTCAAGCTGACTAGTGATGGAAATTTTGATTTAGAGAACCGAAAACTATGTCATGTTGGTGATGCTGTGGATCAAGATGATGCCGTAAATTTAAAGTCTGTAAAAAAGTTGATTAAACGAAGAGCTGAAAAAATTGTACAAGAATTGGAGAGTTTAGTAAATGATAGAGTTATAAATACTGAGACTGAATTTTCTAGAATAAATAATACGTTAAGAGATTTACACGAGAAATTACAAATCTTGGATTCCACAGTAAATAAAGTTATAAATCAAGATGAAAGCAGCGCTAGTAGAAGAACTTCATAAACCAGCAAGGCGTAATTATCCACGTCGTTCTTTTCTTGTCAAAGATATCGATGAAACTTGGCAGGCAGATCTTGTTGAAATGATTCCATATGCTAAGCAGAACAAAGGGTTCAAATACCTGCTCACGGTTATCGATGTATTCTCAAAGTATGCTTGGACTGTTCCGGTAAAACAAAAAACTGGAAAATGTGTAGCTCAAGCTATGAAATCAATACTATTGCAGAAGAGAGTGCCTAAGAATTTGCAAACAGATCGTGGCAAAGAATTCTACAATAAAGATTTTGAGAAACTAATGAAAAATTATAAAATTCATTTATACTCCACCTACAGTAATCTCAAAGCATCAATTTGTGAACGTTTTAATCGCACTTTAAAAAGCAAGATGTGGCAGTTATTTAGTCTACGTGGTACCTATAAATGGTTGGATATTTTGCCAGATTTAACTTTACAGTATAATAATAGTCGTCATCGAACAATAGGAATGAAGCCTGCAGAAGTGAACAGAGACAAAGTGAATCGTGTACTTAATCGATTTAAAAAAAATTCAAATAGTCAGAGTCTGTTTAAACGAGCTAAATTTAAAGTTGGAGATAAAATGCGCGTAAGCAGAAACAAGGAGATTTTCGACAAAGGCTATACACCTAATTGGTCAACTGAAATCTTTACAATAACGCGAGTTTCACCTACAAAGCCTTACACTTATCATCTCAAGGATTATCAAGACAAGCCAATAGCTGGTGAATTCTACGAGGAAGAACTTCTCAAGACTAAATATCCAGATGTCTATTTGGTTGAGAAAGTTTTGAAAAAAAGCGGGAATAGAGTTTATGTAAAATGGCTTGGTTTTGACAATACTCACAATAGTTGGATAAATAAGAGTGATATGTAAACAAAAATAAATTGATAAAAAAAAATATTCTGTTTATTTTTTATTTATTTCACATTTCCTTTAGTTTTTTTAAAAGTACAGGCATTATAATATCATTTGTTTGCGCAATTCTTCGCCTGAAACGTGCTCGATCGCGTGCAGCCTCCTCCCACTTCCCAAATCGAGCTTCATGATGAGCGAATCTCCATGTGTGCATCAAGTGAATGGTTGGTTCCTCCTTGAATCGTACATGCTTCTCTTTGTTGTTGGAATCAAACATCTCTAAATTGAATTTTGTGTGTGTAAGATACATGTATAGTTAATACGAACTTACCCATTTTGTTGTTGTTGTTGTTGTTGTTGTTGTTGTATTTTGTAATGTCCCCAAGCGAGCGTATCAGTACTGTTCTCTTGAAGGAATCTCTTATCGTCATAAGGACTGAGAGCGATCTTTCTCTGTCGAATGGTCTCGACGTTATGAAGCTTTGATCTTATAGCATACTGCTCTCGACTCTGAATGCATGAATTTTTCAAACAGTCCAAATAGTCCTTAAATTCTATGGTTTTCTTTACAACTGAAGCCTTAATACCCTTAATTTTTTTCATGCTATCTTGATTATTCACACGTGTACTATACATTTTACTTCTCAATCCAACAAATTCGGTGAGAATCTGACCATTACACTCATCTTTCATGAGTCCTACTACTTTTTTATTTACACGTGGCATGTTAAATATATTATCTACAGGATAATCTGATGTATCGAACATATGAATATTTCTTTTCATATCTTCATAAAAATCATCACATTTTATAGCATATATGAGACTATCAGTATCTGTATAAAGTAATTTCAAGTTTTTTTATATATTTTTTGCATATAATTATAATGAAAATCATACATGTGAGTCTTGGAGAGATCTAGAACTGTAAGACCTACATAAATTGGTTTATCTATACATATATCAGTCTTATTCATTTGTATAGCAACTAAATTTTCATTAAATATTGAACTACTGTGAAAGTTTGGCTTTGAAATTTCAGCTTCAACACCATATCGCTCATCATATTTACTCATGAGCTTGACTGAAACACGTTTTCTAACATTTTCCATAGTCTTACCAAACACAGCGATGTTCATTAACTTGAAAAAATTTTTTTCAAATTCATTTTTTGCTAATGATCGCAGACTGCTATTTAAATCTATGTATCATTTGAGCCATGGTGATTGTTTAAATTTCAGAACTCTATGAATTTTAAGAAGCTGCAGTCCGTTTGAGAGAGCCTGTTTTAGAGCTACATAGTGAATAACATAATTTCTTTTGTGATGAAGTGTAGCTAAAAGTTTTTCTTGCTTAGAACCTGGAGGTTTCGCGTGTTCAGGACAGAATGGTAAATCATTATGAGTGTTGTGTAATTCACTAGGATAATCTAAATCAACTTCTAAAATATAACCATGAGAGGCATCTGATGCAATGGAAAATAAATCAAAATTTTCATAATTTTCAAGCCATTCAAATTCATCATAGGGAAGATATTGTGAGAGGCTATGTCCATATAAATTATTTGCATCTAAATAAATCAAATACTGATTTTCCTTATCCTCATTATAATTCTCATGCATATATTTATGATTGGCTGCTGCATAACGATTTGAGCATTGGCTTAAACCACCTCTGATCCCTCGCTCTACAAAAAGTACCATATCAATATCTGTTAAAAGTTTCAATTGTATGTCATTATGTTTGAGCATTGCATCCCAAGAAAAGCCTGGAGTAGTGTAGTAGTGAGCAGGATCAAGACTATAGACTTTTATACTCTGCTCACGAAAATTTTCAAAAACATCTGCTAACAGCAAGACGTCAGTTTTCATGTAGAGGTCAGAATACTCGCCAAGCGTTTGCACATTAAATATATTCCACACATTTTGTGCATGCTCATGATCATGATCAGATATATGTGAATCATTGAGCACGCTGAAAAAGCTTTCTTTTTCTGGTAATTCACGCTCCTCTAGCTTATCCCATGAACTTATATATTCATATGGTAAAACACCTTTTCTCATTAATAGATCAACTTGCTCTCTGCTGTGAACATTAAACTCTTTATTAACAATTTTGTAATCCTGTAGATAAGATGCCAATTTTTCAAGTGACGAAGGCATGAATCGAAATGAATCTAAAAATCTGAATTTGATTTTACTATTTTCTATATGTTTTGTGAATGAAATATATTTTTCTTTTGTTATAGGAAGTAGATCAATCTGTCCAGGAAAATGATTTGATACATCAGATATAATAAAGTGTGCGTCATATCCACCTAAATTATGAAACACCACTGGTACTGTTTTTGAATCTTGATAATTTAATTTACAGCTATTATGTGCGGGTCCTCGATATTTTCCAGTGAGATGACAGTGATCGCGTACTTTATCATTATCATTCAAACATTTTTTACATATATGACATGTTTTTGAACTGCGATAATCTGCTGTTTCAACTTCGGATAGAACTGACATAGGTACAGGATTATTGTATAATGTACTTATTTGTTCTTCAATACTTTTTAACTGTTCAGCAAACCATCTTGAAGCTTCACGACCTCTATAAAATTCATATTTTGATAATGAATCATTATAACTACATTTAAGATAGTATCCAATACTATAAATTTCATGACTTTGTACTGATTGTGTGTTGGTTTTTTCAACTTGTCTTATTGGTTTAAGCAAACACTCGCAGTCTGCATATATTATAAAAGGTAACTTTTCATTATAACGATGATTTTTAAACATTATTACATTATTATCTTCACTGGGAAGTCTAATTCTACAATTATTCAATTTTTTACAATGTTCTTCGTGTCTCGTTAAATTATCTTCTTTGAAAAAATAATTTAAACATCTATCACATACAAAAAGTTTTTTCCCATTTTTGTTTAAATCATTGCTAACTAAACGTGAAAGATGTTTGATGTATATATAATGCAAATCGGGTACAGACTCATCATGTTCCTTCGTTAGTAAAAGAAGATTTATATGGTAACTCTTTTTACAAGATGTTAAATAGAGAGGTACAATGTTTTTGTTTTCCAAACCAAAAACATTTATTGAAATCGTTATATTTTGCTTCTCAAAATTCGGTATCTTTTTCAATGATACAGGTGTCTCAATACCTTTCATGTTTAATGTATGTTCATATTGAATGTAATTACTCAATCTATTAGGATGATTTATACGTTCTACAGGATACAAGGCAGATAAAATTGCCCATATGAAACATTTGTCGTCATAATTTTTAACGTTGACACATGCTTTTCTTTTCTATATAAATGTTGGTAAAGGTATATAAGAGCTACCAGTACGCATTGGATTAAATTTATTTATATTTATTTGTATATTTTCTATGGAATGTAGAGTCCAACCAGAGTCACGTTCCTGAAATTCCTCAATATCTGTGAGTAAAGGTTGTATGACATTTGACTTAAACCATTCATTTAATGATGTAGCAGATAAAATTTCATGATTTTGCGTATTAAAATATTTTGTTTCAATACACTCTTCTTCTTCTTCTTCTTCAGCACCTTCATTATGCTTTACACATATTTTTACAAACTTACATGATAAAACAGTATTCACTTTATAAGCTTTATCATTTGTAAGCAATATATTTTTCATTTTTTGTGAAAATAATATTGCAGCATCTTGTAGAAATTCAATTACGTCAATATGTGCTAAATTAGCTATAACAGCAGTCCTCATTCGATTATTAAAAGCGTTATCCATATCAATCCAACGCACTCTATCAATAATCTTTTTCTTCGGTACTTGTACTCCACTACCACATTTTCTTCTAGACATAACTTCAAATCTTGCTTTCATGCATTCTATTTTGGCTGTAGTACATAAAATACTCTGTTTTTCTTGAACTGACAGTCTTGTATTATTTAAAACCTTACGACACGTCTTTAGTGACAGAAGAAATTGGTTTTTCCATCTTGCTATCGTTGCTGTATCAGTAAACGTTGAATGTAACAATTTTTCAGCTTCTTCTAAGAGCTTGACCAATTGTATACATTCAGCTATAATATTCTCCATTTTGATTCTAACAAATAATATATAAAACACATTAGTGAAAACACATAGCATACATATAATATAATTTACTTAATATTTAAAAATGTAATACCGCAATAAAATTAACGTCATTGAAAAGAAAACTGTCAGTGTTTATTTTTAATATACATCCAACGGTAAAAAATAAGTTTGAAATATTGTGATAACCCGCTATGTTAGGTGATGTAAATTTTGTGCTGGGTCAGGGAAGGTTAGATGTACGATGACATTCTTTTTACATATCGTGACGTACCTAACCTCACCCTGCAGAGCACAATGTTCACAGTCTGGGAGACTAGACTAGATACGGTGAGTAAAGTTTTTCAAACATTCAGTAGGTGGCGCTACTGAGCTAGACGTTCGAATAGTACAGAGAATCTGTTTTATCGACGTTTTACTCAGCCTGGTAGCTGCACCTTGCGTACGAAAGATGGTACATTGAATATCTTACATTTAGTTCAAAAATATTTAAAGGTTATATGATGTTTGCCATCAAAATACAATAGATTTTTTACACTTTTCTCTATTTACAAGAAGTTAAGCGGGTATAATCATAATAGAAAATGTAAGGATGCAATAGTGAATTAAAAATTCAAATTTCGCGCTACAATATAGCTACCGCTGTCAATAAAGCAGATTTCCAGTCTTGGCTATGTTTAAGGTTATAACGTCCCACTAAACATGCTGGCGATACTTTGCGCGTGTAGCGCCGCTCTCGGCGTGCAGCACGTGCTTCAGCAAATGCTCGGCATATGCCCTGCACGTGCCGACGATCCTTGCCGCCCCGGTAGGTGGCGCGGTAGGCGCATGCCGCAGTATTGCCTATCTAAGTCCCACTGATGAGAAGTTAAAAATTCTGGAAATACGGGAAAAAAGTATAGGAAGCTGCTTGGGACATTATTAGAAAGCATACTGTGCAATAATTTGTTATAAAAGTAATGCTAAATGGGCTTTTTTTATTAAAAAAGGGACCGATATCGTTGTCACGCGTGCAGCACGATATCGGCACGGAGAGAGCATGCGTTACGGCACGCGTACTGCTGAAATGACCAGCTCGTGATGTGCATAGAGACTGAGAAGTTAAAAATTCTGGAAATACGGGAAAAAAAGTATAGGAAGCTGCTTGGGACATTATTAGAAAGCATACTGTGCAATAATTTGTTATAAAAGTAGTGCTAAATGGGCTTTTTTTATAAAAAAAGGGACCGATATTTGGACAAGCACGCGTGCTGCTGAAATGCCCAGCACGTGATGTTATGGGGGGTGATGTATTTTTTAAAATAAGTTAAAATATGTTTTTTTATTATTAATAAATAAAAACACAGTTATATATTAAGGAAAAAAAAATTTATTACAACAATCTTGAAGAAAAATAGCTTTATTATTATTTTATATTTATTATTATTATTAATTAACATTTTCTTTATTTTTTATATTTAACACATTCGAAGTTAATTTTTTAATTTCCTGTAAAATGTTTTTGGATAAAAAATCGTTGTTTCTCGCTTTTTTAGTCGAACTTGTAGCTGCTGTTGCACTCGCTTTCCGTTTAGCAGCTACCTTCTTCCTCGTCGTTGTTGCTGTTGTTGTATTGGTGGTGGTGGTGGTGAACGTACGTAAAAATATTTCATTCTGCTTGTTTAACTTCTTCATCTCTGACAATATCTCTCTATTTTGTTGTGAGATTATTTCTAGAGATTTTGACAGAGTCTCTGTTATTTTCAAAACATCAGCGCTTTTCATCACATGGAAAAACGTTATTACGTTTTTTGTGTTATCAGCTACCTCTGATTCTTTATAAATACTTGTCAGATCAATGACAATTGGTTGTTGTTGTCGTGGATTTTGTTGCTGTTGCTGCTGCTGCTGCTGTTTTTGACACTGTTGCTGATGTTCCTGCTGCTGTTGTTGCTGCTGTTCCAAATCATTAACGATTGGCTGTTGTTGCTGCTGTTGTTGCAGTAGTTGTTCCTGCAGGAGTGTTTGCTGATGTTGTTGTTGCAGCAGCAGTTGTTCCTGTTCCAGTTTTTGTTGAAGCTGTTGTTGTAGTAGTTGTTCCTGCAGGAGTTTTTGCTGTAGCTGTTGTTGCTGTTCCTGTTGTTGTTGTTGCTTCTGCTGTTGCTTTTGTTGTTGCTGTTCATGCTGATGCTCCTGCGGTTGCTGTACCTGCTGTTGCTCCTGCTTTTCTTCAGGCTTTTCTTGTTGTTGTTGTTGTTGTCGTTGTTGTTGTTGTTGTTGCTGTTGCTGTTGTTGCTCTTCTTGACCCTCTGATTTATTCAAATACTTTTCTAAATCTTTATAAAAACTTTGTATATCCTCTGCTTCCCATTCTGTTATATCCTTAGATGCTGGAGTTAGATTGATATTTTCAAGCTCTCGCAAATCTGCAGGCATTAAATCTTCTACTTCAGATTTACTAACTGTTCCCTGATTTATTATGGCATCAGCAACGGACAGTATATAATCTAACGATAAGTTCAGATCATCCTGAAAAAATACATTAAAAATTATAAAATTGTAAAACAGTTTTATAATATAAAATTTTTTTTTTTTTTTATTATTATAAAAATGGTTATTTACCTGATGGACTACCAGACTAAGTCAAGGTTTTTCTGTAATAAAACAACAATAATATGTATTATCGTCTGATTTGCATATAAATATATATATATATATATATATATATATATATATATAGAGAGAGAGAGAGAGAGAGAGAGAGAGAGAGATTGATTGATTGATTGATTGTTTTATTTTGCGCCTTGGGGTAGAACCCTATCTGGCGTTGTAGTTACAGCGGTGAAAGATATTACAACAAAGTAATTTACATGAAATGTTGATCGGACATAGTAGTAAGAGTATACTTAATAGTAAAGCTAAGAGTAATGCCTAAGTAACTTATTAATAATATAAGATGTAAGAGCTGACTGTCAGATTTATAGCTAGTGTAATAACGCTGGATTTGTTTAACCCACGCTCAACCCTTCCTGCACAACTCGCGCTTCCCAGTCTGAACGATCCCTGGCTAAGAGGGCGCAGTGAAGGTCACGCTTAAAAGCCGGAAGCTGCTGCTCAGAAAAGATCGTGATGTTCAGGCTGTTCAGCAAGATGGAAGCCTGAACGCAAAAGGATTGCTTCCAGGCTTCTGTGCGAGGAGCTGCATAGAGGAGAGCCTGAGGGGGGTTTCTAGCCGATCGACGTATAAGCGAGTCATCATCAAGGACCGCAAAACGAGACAGCAAGTAGGACGGGGATCGGCGGGCTAATGCTTGGTATGCTTGGACACCAAGAAGATACTCACGCCTACTTTTTGCAGAGAGCCACCCAAGCTCGAGCCTATAGGGGGTGACATGTGCACGGCGTGGAATATTACCAACAACAAAACGGACACACGCATTCTGTGCTCTCTGGAGCTTAAGTGTACGAGTTTTGTCGAGGGCAGAATAAGCGGGACTCAAGTAGTCAAAGCTGGGAAATATGAGTGTACGTACGAGTTTCATCCTGAGGCTCCTGGAGAGCGCATGCCGATGGAAGCGAAGAGAAGAGAGCGTGGCATAGACCTTCCTAACAACATGCCGAGCATGTAACTGCCAATCAAGGGTAGGCGTAATCCAGAGCCCCAGGTTTTTTGCTTCAACAACAAAGGGCAGTGGAACCCCATCCACACATACTTTTTGAACCGTAGCAAGATCAATAGCTGAGGTATAGAGCTGGCTACCAAGGATCATAACCTTGGACTTTAGAAGGTTCAGCTTAAGCCCATTGTGATGCGCCCACAGGGCCACTGCTTGTACATCTGAGGAGATGTTCTGGATGCCTTGTTTCAAGTCACTAGGCGAGCAGTGGGTGTAGATCTGGGTGTCGTCAGCGAACATCATATGATGAGAAAATTGGAGTACACGAGGGAGGTCGTTGATGTAGACTGCAAATAGTAGTGGTCCAAGGACACTACCCTGAGGAACTCCAGAGGAAGCCTGCAACCACTCAGAAACGGACCCTCCTTCGTCCACAACAGCTTGGATCTGATCAGCTAGGTAGCTGAAAAACCATCGGAGTGTGCCACAAGAAACATTTAAAGCTCGCAGCTTCTTCAGCAAGCGAGCATGCGAGATTGTGTCGAAGGCTTTAGAAAAGTCGAGCAGGACAAGCAGGGTAATTTGCCTCTTGTCGATAGCCCAGCGGATATCATCAAGAACTCCAAGGAGGGCAGTCTGAGTGGAGTGCCCTGGTCTAAATCCAGCTTGCCGTGAATCCAGTAGACCATGCGCTTCAAGATAGCCAAGCAGGCGTTGCTGGACAATTCGCTCCAGAACTTTAGACAGTTCGGGCAACTGAGCAATAGGCCTAGTGTCAGAAGGGGACGTTAAAATCTTAGCTTTTGAAAGTGGAGTGATGAGTGCTTTCTTCCAGTCAGTAGGAAAGGTGGCAGTGACAATCGAGTTGTTTATAATTAGAGTAAGCGGCCTGAGGATGACGGCTAGCACTGGTCGAAGCATAGGGGCAGAAATACCATCTACACCTGACCCCTTAGATTTACAGCTCTTCAATGCTTCCTCCACATCTTTTTCACTGACTGGAGCAAGCAAGAAAGAGGTATGCAAGGACTCGTTAATGGGTGAGTTGCAAGCATCGTCGAAATCACTCTCAGACAATGGTGGGCTCAGATTCACCATATTCGCAAAGTGAGCATTGAGAACTTCAGCACTGAAGGAGGTAAGCGGAGAGGGAAGTCGAGTGTCTGTGATTCGAAGGTTACGGATGTCACGCCACTGGGCTTTAAGATTTGGGGCTGAGTCAAGTTTCCCGGCGATATAGCTATTTTTAGCTGTATCTAGTTCATTTGACACTTGAGCACGAAGCCTTTTGAAGTCGTCAAAGTCACTAATGAGGCAAGATTGCTTCGCACGCTGGAACACCTTATCACGTTGCTTCATAAGGCTACGAATGGCCGGTGAGACCCACGGCTTACGCTTTGAAGAGAGATGGATCATTCTAACAGGAGCAGCAGCATCGTAGGCCGTGATGAGGGCAGAGGTCATGGACTGGAGAGAGGTATCAATTGAGGCGGAAGGTCTGCCTGCCATGTACCCAACTCTGTTGTCTATTCCCGAAAAAATGAAAGCTCTGGAGAGAAATTCTTGGTCCTGGTTGGAAAAAAATGGTGACAGTGCTGCTAGGGTATCGCGAGCAAGCTGGTCAGCAGGAACACGAGCAACATCACGAGACTTGATCACCTTATTTTCAATAGGTGGCTTTGAAATCCTCAATGTCAGAGAAATAAAGTCGTGCCCTGCTACGAAGGGGGCATCAGATTTATCATAAGATATGATGTTCTCAGGATTTGTCACCATGAATAGATCAAGCCAAGTGTGAGAAGGCGGTGAACGCCAGAATACATGGTGTGTGGGTTCAGAGTGGACCAGAGTTAGGGATAACGAGTCCAGGGTTTTCCGAAGGTGTATTGAGGCGTCATTTGACATAGCCATGTTAATGTTGAAATCACCGGTGACAACAACGTTTGCATACTGCGAAATATACAGTGATAGATAATCAGCGAAGACAGTAGGGTAGGCGGCGGAAGGGCGATGATATAAGACAGCTAGGGCAATTTTTGCATGACTATTTATTAATTCAAAAATTATAAATTCAGGAGCATTTTCATACACTGGATTTGATTGCGCCAAAATTTTTACTGTAAAAGTATCACGAATATAGGCTCCTACACCACCACCTTCCTTGCCCACGCGGTCGTGTCGAAAGAATTTGTAACCATCCAACGAAAGATGGCAGTCTGGATCATCGGGTTTCAGAAATGTCTCAGTAATGGCTATGACATCAAATTTGCGCTCAGAGCATTTTGCTTCAAGCAAAGAAAAATGTTCACGCGAGTTCAGACGATTTATGTTGATGTGGCCGACGACAAACTCATCCTTTTTAACCGCGGGGGGAGGCCCAAGCTGATTTGAAGCCGACTGTCATACTCGAGCATTACCTCGAGGAACAAGTTTTTCCAGGTCAGCCTCAGAATATATAGGAATGCGTACGGATCGCTGAGTCTCCCTTACGCATACCACGAGATTCTCAACTATGGGGCGTGCATACCCAAGTCGCTGACTGACAGCACGCGCTTTACGAAGCAAGTCGAAGACTGACTTGGGGTACAGCTGGTTCATGAAAACATTTGGTTGGGGGTCGACGCCGAACACTGGGCGTAGGTCGATTTCGCGCAGATCAGCAGCTTTGCGCATTACCACATCACGTACAGTGCTGGAGGCGAATTTCACAACAAACGCACAAGTTGCAATAGCTGGCGAAGACGATGACTGCTGGGTTTGGCGAGTATCAGTTGCCGAACCTCGAGCAGGCCACGGCCTAAGCGAAAGTACATGGGTCATAATATTTGATAGGCCCAGTACATTAAATATACGTGAGGCAGCATCGCCAGGCGAAGATTCGAATTTTGCGGGTACGCCAGAGATGACAATTTCGCAGTCATCATGAGTAATGGCACTGCGCGCTAGAGAAGCTAAGTCAGAGCGAAGGGAGCTTAGTTCTGCCTTGTGCTCGGTAGCTGAGGCCAAGATTTTGTTCTCGAGGGATTCAACTCGACTATTGAGATTGGTGATGGCTGTATGACTCTCGGTAGCTTGCTGCTGAAAGGCCGCGAAGAAGTTCAGAAAATAACCTGGAGCACCAGTGAGGTCAACTTCAGAAAGAGCGCCAGGAGCCATGCCAGTATGTGAAGGAGAAGCTAGGGTTACCGAGTATGAAGAAGATGAGCTGCCACGACTAAGTTTGTACGCAGGTGTTAGAGAGGGTGACGGAGGCGAAATCAAGCGTTTGCTATAGGTAATCCCAGAAGCAGCTGGAGTAATCTTAACAGTTGCTTCAGGCCTAACCTGTGCGTAATCGGTGTCAGAAAAGGTGCCTGTACTATGGCCTATTGCGTTGACAGAAACGTTGGATGCCTCAACCTGCGAATCGTACGTACGTCGACAACAGTTATCTCGAGATTTCTTGGCCGTGTAATTCGCGAGACAACCAGGATGAAAAACACTGCTGCAGTCTAAGCAGCTTACAGATTGGCCAGCTATATTTGTACGACACTTTCGACAGACAGGCATGGGCACGGGCCTGAGCTAAACAAAGCATACGGCGAGACTGAACAGCCAGAGCAAAAATTGATAAAAAACGGTGAAAAAACACTAATATCGACTAATACACGCTTAAATAGTAAGAACGCAGCTTAAAAATGACATAATATTGATAAACTTACATACAAACGCATTTACGAAAAGATTCAGTGAGTGAGGTCAACGCTCGGTCAGGTGTCGGTACAACAGGACCCTTTTACACCAGTATATACAGTGATCACAGTACTCGTCCGGTCAGACACAAAAAAATTTTTTCGGATGGCTTTACAAGAACAATGTCGCACAGAAAAATTTTTATAAAGCACTGAGAGACTATCGTTGACTAACAGCACTGAACTATGACCGCCAAACACTAGAATGTGCAAAAGATGCAAAAGTTTACCGCCACGTGGTCGGGTAACCTAACCTACAAATAGCCAAGTTAAACGCGTTCACCGCATGCACAAACTCACTGAACAGAAACGTCTTTTTTACTGGTGACTGCGGATAAAGCACACATGATGCAGTGACGTTCTAAACATACAGATCATGAAAATCACGCAGTACTAAATACAACACTATTACTGACTATGACGCGCCGACGAACTTCATAAGTCAGCATGGAGCTACGCTATTATCGGGCGGCACTACACAGCACTTAATCGAGAATCACAGGCGAAGACGGAGTCCTCGGATGTAGCAAGAGGTGACGGTATATTGCTTCCCTCGAAATAGCTGAAGAGATGGTCCTAAAGCGTAGCAAAGAAGCAGTCGGCGTGTACAAAGATTGCTGCGGGGGGTCTCGCTCTCTGACTGTCTCGGTGATAGCAGATTCAAGTTAACGTTTCTTGGCAACCACCAGGTCCACACCAATAATTATTAGCACGGGTGGTGGCTTGCAAAGTTGCGCATGCAAGGATCTAAAAGAAAAAGTGCCCGAAGGCATATAAAGGCAGCAAAAATACAATTGTAGTAGGAGCGATCTGGAGCACGTCAGCTCGTACTTACAGAGAGAGAGAGAGAGAGAGAGAGAGAGAGAGAGAGAGAGAGAGAGAGAGAGAGAGATGTGTCTGTATGAGCACAGTGTTACTAGTAAAGTTAACTTACTTGGTTGCGCATGTTGTTGCTGCTACTGATGATGATGATAATGTCTACAAATTATTTATAATTTACAACACTCGTGAACTTTTAAATATGCACACACTTTATATTTTCACCTAACATAAATTCATAAAATTATTTATAATTTACAACACTCGTGAACTTTTAAATATGTACACACTTTATATTGTCACCTAACATAAATTCTTTTCAAACTTTTAGAATTATTGCTAGTTCTATACACGATGTTACTACAGCAGCAGACGCGATTCGAATGACATCCCCGTCTACAGGACTGCCTAAATAGGCTCCTGGCGCTGGACACTAATTATCAAGAAGTATCGTTATCTACCTATGGATTATGACGCTCGGGAAACGCATGCAATGTAAAAATATTGAAGCATTACATTTAAATATTCTATTATTATTATTATTATATTATTTACTAACTGAATGTTAAGTAAATTAATTTTGTTTATACCTGTATATTATTATTATGAATAATAGTTCTTGCTGACACAACAACTATCCCAATTCCACTATAAACATGTATAATCCTTTTGCCGACTAAACACAATCTCACTGTGCTCTGACTTATATAGTATAGAAAAAGAGTGTGGGGGTAATTTTTATTGCCTGTGAAAAATTTAACTATTTTAGCATGTTTTTAGTATTGGTGGGGACACTGAAAATGCATAGAAACGTTTAGGGGTGAGGGAAATCTTTGTCACGAAGGAATGCATGCTATCTCTCTGCAGAGAATATCGAGGGTAAACAGTCGTTAATGAGAGCCTGCGTGCGAAGAAACTGAGGACTAGTAGTGACCAGCTCGCTTCGCTATTATAATGCGTGGGGGTGTAGGAAACGTATGTAAAAATGCGGGAGTGAGGGTATTGCTGCGTTCTTCTAGACTGCGGTGGTGTGCTATCTCCGCTGAGGGCAAACAGTCGTTAATGAGAGCCTGCGTGCGAAGAAACTGAGGACTAGTAGTGACCAGCTCGCTTCGCTATTATAATGCGTGGGGGTGTAGGAAACGTGTGTAAAAATGCGAGAGTGAGGGTATCGCTGCGTTCTTCTAGACTGCGGTGGTGTGCTATCTCCGCTGAGGATATATGGCGCTTCTCTGCTCGATTCGTGAGGCATGAAAAAAGTAGGGGTTATAGAAAAGGTATAGGACAGCGTAAGAGAGAGGGTTGACTCTAATGATCTCGCATATGAATTTAGCCTGAAAAGCTTTTGTAGTGGTGGAGAGGTCTGAGTTTCATGGATATTTAAGCAGTGCTCTAATCAACACTGAGTTACCTTATCCTCTAGTTCTTCGCTAGTACAGTACTAGAATCTAATTTAGTGAGTATATTATAATTAATATCATGAGTATTTTAATATATATATATATATATATATATATATATATATATATATATATATATATATATATATTTCTATAATATGAAATATTATTTTAATAGAAATATGGATTTAGTTGTGGATTGTCAAGGTTTCAAGGGTGAGAACGGAGAATTCGTTGTCAAAGAGTTAGCTTACGTGAATCCGAACGAGCCAGCTGCAGTGGCACAACTCATAGTTTTCCAGCCCCCGTACTCTTGGGACAACTTGTCGAATTCTCTAAAGCGCACCAATCTTTGGTTAAAATATTCATTTCATGGATTAAACTGGGGTAGCGGGGATGTGCCATATAACAAATTAGCTGAAGTTTGTTCTAACATTTTAAACATCTCACCAACGAGAAACGTCGTTGTATGGGTAAAGGGTGAGCAAAAAAGACGTTGGTTGCAGCCCTACTTTTCACATATTGAAAATCTAGAAGGTCTTGACTGCCCATCTCTCAAAACACCAGGATTCAGAAGCCCCGTCGTATGTACTTATCACCTACCTGGCTGGCGGCAAAACTGTGCAGTACAAAACGTTGTTGCAATAAAAAATTGGCTGTGGACAGTGAAGCAAGATATACGGTACAGACTGGCAATTTTAGCAGACTACTCATCTGATTCTTCATCAAATTACTCAACTGATTCTTCAACGTTGACTGACTAAATTGGCATGTAAGTATAATGCATAAGTTTAATTAATTAATATGCATAAGTGTGTATGTGTATATGTCGCATATATATTATATATAGAAGAGATTGAGAGAGACTGAGAGAGAGAGAAAGAAAGAGAGGAGTGAATGAAATATCGTTAGTGTGATAATTTGAAAATTAATATTTCTAATGTATTATTTTTATTTACAGCATGGACTTAATAAACGCTGTGTCTACATCATCTGCATACCTGCCTACGAAGAAGCTCTCTGATTTGGAAATCAAGCGCTACAAAGTGACGGGGATCAAGAAGGTGCAAACTAAATTTGGTGTAAAAATGGTTGTAGAGCTGGACAATAGCTTTGATACATTTTTACCATCACGCGTCAACAAATTGCTGATAGAAGATACTACTGTGCTTAAGAAGCTGGAAGAAGAGATGAAAAGCCGAGATGTTTATTTAAAACATCTTGGTAATAACTTGATTGAATTTATTTAAATTGTAATAGTAATTATTTAAAAAAGATGATCATTTGAAATTCTGTTACTGTTAAGTTATATACTATTATATTTATCATAAGGATTTTTGTATCTTTATATATAAATAAATTGAAAAAAAAACATAAAAAACATAAAAAATTAAAACAAATCTTTTCATTTGCTACCTACCTACCTACCTATATCATCTACTTTCATATATCTCATTCATTCATCTCTCTCTCCCTCTCTCTCTCTCTCTCTCCCCCTCTCCGCACTTATTTAGCAGCAGCAGGATACGAAGTGTAGTAGCACACATCGCTGCAGCAAGCGATCCTCCCACACTTTTCAATGCTTTTCCCATACTCCTTCCCCCCCCCCCCCCCACCACTCTACGCACTGGCCCATCGGGACAGCCTGCAACGTACAGCTGGACGCGGGCTGCCCCATACCGATCGGGTAAAACAGTGACCATCATTGGTAAGCGGGTAAAACAGTGACCGTTGTGGGTAAGGGGGTAAAACAGTGACCGTTGTGGGTAAGCGGGTAAAACAGTAACCATCACGGGTAAAACAGTGATGGTAAAAAAAGCAGATCCCTGTTACCATCGGTCGGTATTCGGTGGCGCGGGAGTCGCATGGCGCAGTAACAGTGTAGCCCCTACTACTAATTCCCTATAGTACCAGCATTACAACTAATGGTCTATAAAATAGATGCCTTATTAGCGAGCGACAGAACGCGTCATAACATGTCTACATACGCCGATACTACAATCAAAATCATTCGATGCTTACAAAAGACACGCGCGAAAATGACCTACGATTATTAATATTTCTGACAATCACCGTAACCATCATTATCATCTGTTCAATCGCCGTCGCCGTAGTAATTGGATGGGCATGTAAGGATAGAAAACCGACAGCAAACCTGGAAAACACCTATGTACCTGTGTCACCCATAGATAATAGCATTAAGTTAGATTTTACGGACGTTTATGTATAAGACACACCGAAATGTCCGTCACGGCGAGTATCAGTTCTAGTCAGTAAGGAAAATAAAAAAATAGTTATCAGCGTAGTGAATATTAAGTGCAAAAATAATACTCAGACTCTGTAAAAACGCGCTGCGCGATAAAAGCAGAAAATCCTCTCCAACAAACCCCCACCTGCCTGCCCTCTCTCGAAACGTACACCCCTACTCCTAACCTTAAATGAATTTCCCTCACTACCTGCCCCCTCACCCCCGAAAAAGAATAGTAGAGACTTCGGAAAAACACCTGACCTTGAACTTTGACAGTACGGAGTTTCGATTGTAGTTATACAAAATTAGATGGATCACCGTACACAAAATTATTGAAGTCGTACGACTCTACGCTAGTGCTGCAATGTTTTAATTTTTATAATTTTAGAGGTAAAAATATTTAAGAGCCAAATAACTACAAAAATTGGTACATTTACGCTTCAATATTCTTTTCAATGTAGATTTAGAACAAGCTATAAGATATTTCAGTACTTAAATTTATTCCTAATAAGATTTAAACTTTATTCAACTCATATTTTTTTTTTTTATTGACCATATACATATGCTTATTAAAGCATCCTATAGAGACAAACTTAGTTGCCTGTACATAGGTATGGTACAGATAATCTTAGAATCTAAAACTTAATCTAAAAAATAACAAAAAGATGATACAGCATCTTTTTGATAATCTTTTTAATAAATTCCTGTGTAAGTTAAGTAACGATGCATACAATTTTCAAATACCGCTATCTATAATTTTCTCTTATAAACTTTTTTAGTCTTTTCTTAATTGCGATTTTGTTACCTCTTAAAGTTTTAAGATCATTCGTTAAAGTGTTGTACACTTTTACAGCTACGAAATAGCTGTTTTTTCTGTTCACAGCTTTCTTATTTTTTGGTAATTGTATACTCTTATTCCTAGTATTGCTAGAACTTATGCTATATTTTTCTCATAAACTATGGTAATGATATGTAATAGCTTCCAATTGGAAAAGTTGCCTTACAGTAAGAGGAGGGTCTTGTATTTGAAACTGATCCCTGTTTATAATTTTTAATAGTTTCTTCTGTATTCCTTGTATCAAATTTAAACAATTATTGTACGCTCCTCCCCAGGCTATTATGCCGTAGTTAGTTAAACTTTGGAAAAAAGCATAATACATCATCATTAATGTTTTGTTATCCATTCTTTTTTTTATTTTCGCAAAAATAAAAATTAAATATTTTGTTTTTTTTTACTATATAATCAACATGTTTATCCCATTTCATGTTATAATCACAAATTAATCCCAAATATTTATGGCTTTCTACTCTTTCTATTTTAGTATTTCCTATCTCTATATTTAGACTGTCCGGGACACTATCACAGTAGCTGCCATAGGCAATATAAACCGTTTTTTTAACATTTAGAGATAATTTATTTACAGTAAGCCACTTTGCTACATCGCTAAGATATTTGTTCATTTTGTCCTGGGCAGAAGACCACGTGCTATCACTAGCAATGATAACAGTGTCATCGGCATAAGACACAATTGTATCATTCTGCATATCCCTCAGTAGGTCGTTAACATAAAGTATGAAAAATAATGGTCCTAATATGGTCCCTTGCGGGACACCAATAGTTATATCTTTATATTCACTTTTACAGTCTTGGATTTTAACACATTGTTTTCTACCTGAGAGATAGCTATTTATTAAGTCAAAAGCACTACCTCTTATTCCATACCTATCTAATTTATCTAAAAGTTTCTTGTGATCTACTGTGTCAAAAGCTTTTGCTAAATCCAAGAATGTAGTTATTATCGGAGTACTTTTGTCTATATTATTATATATAATGTTTGAGATGTAATTTAAAGCATCCGTAGTTCCTCTATTTTTAACAAAGCCAAATTGTTTATCAGATATAATATTACATTCCGTTAGGAAATTAAACAATCTATTATATAATATTTTTTCAAAGATCTTGGCTATATTTGATATCAGCGATATCGGCCTGTAATTTGATACACAGGAACTATCACCAGCCTTGTATATAGGAACTATGTCCGCTTGTTTTAAAGCGTTTGGCCACGTGGCTTGTTGTATACACACATTAAAAATATGTGTCAATGGTTCCGCAATATAATTTGCAATTGTCTTAATTGTTTTAGCATTAATATTATCAACACCTCCAGTTTTATTTTTCAGCGAATTAATAGTTTTCATAATCTCAAAATTGTTAGTAGGGTAGATGAAAATTGATTTATTATTTTTATCTGGGGGTTTTAGTTCTGTATCTAAATTTTGAATCTTATTACTTAAATCAATACCTATTTTACAAAAATAATTATTCATGTGATTAGCTATAGTATATTTGTCTTCAACCTTTTGACCATTTACGATTAGGTAATCAAGTGACTTGTTTTCTTGAGATTTTTTGCCAATCTTTGTGTTGATAATACTCCACAACTGTCTTGGATTGCCAATATTTTTTTTTATTTCACTATTCTCAAATTTGTATTTCGCATCTTTTATAACTTTATTCAAAATTTTTTCGTAATTTTTGTATTCATTTTTTAAAACTAAGTTAGTTGGGTTCATTTTCCATAGATTATACATATTTTCTTTAGTACCGCATGACACTTGGATAGCTTTAGTTATCCAGTTTTTTCTCGGCAGTGTACCTTTATTTTTTCTATTGTTTTTTTTGCAACATGTAGCATTTTCAAGACAGTTATGTGACATCTGTATCATAATATCCACTGCTTCATTGGGATCTTGTTTGGTCAGCAATGATTGCCAATCCAGTTTTTCAGCATACTTTTTTAGTTTCCTGTAATTTATGTATTTGTTATCCTTTTCGCCATCTTTCTGTAGTGTGTTCTCATTAACACTTATGACTAATGGATACTGATCGTTAAACGGATTATTCAATTTAAAAGAATCAATATTGATGGTTTTAGTTTTAGCGAAACAGTTGTCAATGCACGTGCCATTTTCATTATTTACGGAGGGTCGTGTAATTCCTCTAAAGTATGGTATATATTCAAGTTCTAGATAATTCATTAAAAATTCCTGACTAATTATTTTTTCACTCATTTCATTATTTACCATATTATTTTCTAATATATCTATATTAAAATCTCCAAAAATGCAGTGGTTATTAATATTTCTATTTTTTGCTAAAAACTTTTTGACACTATTTACAAATTCAGATTTTGGTATATCATGGCACCTATATATGGCAGATATTCTTATTGCCTCTCCGGACATAAGTTTAATGTCAGTACTTACAACACTCAATCTATCAACAACATCTATTCTAGTATTATAATAAATATTTTTTTTTATATATATCATGACGCCGTCCGCCTTATTTATATAACTTTCATTGTAACAACTTTCATAACCTTGCAGTTGATAGTATTGAGAATGTTGCAATTTCCAAGTTTCCGTACATACAATTATACATGGTTTTCTTACTAAACATTCAATGAACACTTCCAGCTTTTCAAAATTTGCATTCAAACTCCTTATATTCACACACAACATTACGTTCTTTTTTTTCATTATTGCTTTATTAAGTTTTTTGATATCGTCTATTTCCAATTCAAACTTGCTTATCTCTTCAAAATTGATGTCTTGATCCATCACTATTGCTTCTTGCTTCTTAGTCTTGCTGCTATATTCACGTTGATTGATTGGAGTGACGTTGACGATATTCCAGAAGTTTTAGCCACGACACCTTTGTCCGATGTTCTCACTGCATTGCCGATATATCTTGGTAATGCAGGCTGCGTCGTATAATCGGTAAAGTCGATGAACTTTCTGATCTTAGATTGCAGAATTTTGCATTCGTGGCTATCTGTTGCCATATGTTCAACTCTGAAATTTGTTTTATATCGCTCATTGCTATAATCACAATTTGCACATTTTAATTTATTTACTTGACAATCTTTAGTTTTATGATCACCAGCACACCTTAGGCATATAGAATTATTTTTACATTTGCTGCCACTGTGTCCATACCTGCCACAATTAAAGCATGGTTTAATGTTACAGTAATCATACACTCTGCAGCTTTGATAACCTACAAATATTTTATTACTGTTCTCTCTGATGTGTTGGTATGTTTCGGCTGGCATTTCTAGAATCACTGTTTGCAGATTCGTTTTGTTATTCTTGTAGGAAGTCAGAACAACACATTTCTTTTTAAAATTTCCAAAGTTCCTTTCATTGATGTCATTTTCCATATTTTTATTATCCATATTTTCCAAATTGTTTATTCCTACAACTTTTACTTTAGGATTATTAACCTGTTCCTTATTGACATCACATAATTTTGACAGCTTACTTTGTAGTAATTTATGAGCTTTGCCTACACTTTCCTCATTTAAACAGTTTATAATTATTTCATCTTTTTTCTTGACTACTTTTTTAGTTTGAATTGATTTGTCTTTTATCAAGTAGTGCGATACCAATTGATTTATATCGTCAATGGTTTCCTCTTCTGATTTATTATTTATTATAATACTAGGTATACTACTCATATAATATTAAATTAAATATATACTCATATAATATTAAATATATACTCATATAATATTAAAATGTTCATACAAATACAAACATAAACTATTCAAAAATTGTAGTTTATCTCTAATGAACAAAAAGTTGAGTCCAGATGAAAATTATTAATTTAAAAGTTAACGAAACAAAAAGTAAATAAAAACAAAACGATGTTAACTGTGAGATACAGCAAAACTTTAATATATAAAGCCAATTAACAAAGTATTATTAACTCCAGTCACAGTCAAAAACTCTCCGATTTTTTTCCAGCAAAATAAGATTCACTATTTTGCATAGATTTGCAATTCGGACTCTACTTGTCGATGAACTTTGGTGTTTGATCCAACAAATATTGGTCCAAAACGTCGGAATAAACCAACATTATTCGTGGTAAAAATCTTCCTTGTAACACCTTAAAATCAAATTTTAGGAAATGAATAATAAAATCTTTAAATCTAATTTCTTGTCTTTAATGTTTTTGAAATTAATGCTAGTAGAGAAATAATACGAAATACAATTATAAGAATAACTAATGCAAAAATGTCCATCCAAAAGAAGTCCTGTAAAAAAAAAATTTTTATTATTTATAAAATTATAGGATAATTTGATGATTAAATTCAACGTTTTGTAACCTTGTTAAAATTCAGTGTCTGCAGTACCATTAAGCCAGACTTGGGGCAGGTTGCGTTATTTCTTGTACAAGCAATCGATTCAACATCTGCCCACTGATTGATTAAAAGGGCTTCATTGCCGTATCTAAACCATGATAAGTATGAAAACCATTTTAAATAAATAGGCACCGACCTAGAAATATAAAGTTATTATTAAATGTATACTTAAATCAGCGATGTATTAATTAAAATATTTAAGAATATAAATTAAAAATAGATTAATTCAAAGTTGGTACCTATGTACCGGTACATATAGAGTATAAATTCGCTTTATAAGTGCCTATGTCATCCAACTGTAGTATACGCTTATGCAGCATGGTGTTTATCTACTATACAATTTTTGCTGCAAATAAATGCTTATATAGTACAATAGTAGTTGTTTTTTTAGAAATTTGCCGTCGTTTGAAGGTCAAATCCTCGACAATTAGTAAAATCGAGTTAAGTTATCATTCTGACATATTTTTTGAGCCTCTAAATCCAAATATAAAGACCTCCTAGTACCTCAGGGTCAAAGTCAAGGTCATCCTACATGGACCAATATACATTTTTTTTACTAAATAAGGAAATTTTGACCACAGATTCAGGGAAAGTGGAAAATTTTACATCTAGTATAATAATCTATACTTTGTGGTTGTTTGTTATGACAAACAACCACAAAGTATATACAACGGTTGCTCAGTTTCACAATTTTTCTCAAATACTAATTTATTGCACAGCATTCATTAAGATGTAAAATTTTTTATTTACCTGAATCTGCAGTCGAAAATTAATTTTTCCTAGAGTACACAGCTTTGACCTTCAAACTCGCATCATGGAGAAAAACAAATACCGGATTTGGATTCAGCGCCCCCCAAAACAAATAGATGTCTTGTATTGTTTATCTTAAACCCAATGTGATGAAGTTAAACGAATGCCAGATTTGGACTCAGCGTGCAAAAATACATAGGAGTGCATGGGTTTTGTCGATGGACATCCAAGTTCATTTTTTGTGTGGCCCTGTATAATTATAAGCCTATTTTATGTGGTATATTTCTTTATTTAGTTACTAGATAAGTTAGTTTTAGAAAGTAAAACTATAAACTTTGATCTATGTGTAGTAATTGCTTTTATTGTGGAGGAGGGGCGGAGGGAATACACAAGCAGCCTTTTGGCCAAGCTAGTGTTTTCATACCTTTATTAACGTATAAGGGTGTATACGTATAAATAAATTAATTTAAGCATATACTAAAATCTTTAAAAGATCGCACCTTTTCTGTACAAGACGTACCTAACAGTTTGAAAATAGAAATTTGAATATCTGCGCGCTACGTACCGCTTCTTGATAAAAGTTAGAGCGCATGCGCGACAGTATTGTTGGAAACTCAGTTTGTCTGTGAGCATGTAACCTAACCCATCCTGCAGAGATGCTTAATTTAAATTATATAAATGCATAATCACACGAAACAAGCATACGAGATACGACATACACACACTAACAACTAAGACCAAGACAGCAGCTCCAACGTGACCATAACAATAGACCTTTGTTCTCACCTACAGCACTTTCTCGCAACAAACAACTTTTATTATATACGAAAAAAGTGTCGTAAATTCAAGAAATATGAGAAAGAGACTTTTACCCACGTGGCTCTCGAAGAGCCGCCTATTTATGACAGGATCGGGTTTATGACAGACAGACGGACTTCGGTGCACATGTGTGTTCAAGCTGCATTGTTTTTTCTATTACAGGCGTGACCACCGGACATTCGTCCTAACCAATGAACACCCTTTCTTTCCACTCTTCTTAACCAATCAGCATCCTCACTTTCCTTCCATCCTCGAAATATAATATAGAACACATGGCCACCGACAGCCACGAATGCGAAATACTGCAAGTCAAGATACGCAAGTTCATTGACTTTACTGGTTACAAGATTAATCCGATGTTACCAAGATACGTCGGCAAGGTGGAGCATACTACAAACAAAGCGATGCCAAATACAAATTTGAAAATAATGAAATAAAAAGAAGTAGTCATAAACCAAGGGAGCTATGAAAAATTATTAATGGTATACTGGGTAAAACCCTTCAAAATAAGTTAGCAGCTAATTATTTAGTAGTAAATAATCGAAAAATAGACGATAAGATAACTATTGCTAACACAATGAATGATTATTTTTGTAGAGTGGGCATTGATTTAAGCAACCAAATTCCAAATTTGGGTGATGATCAGCTCAAACTTCCAGATAGAAATAATAAAACAATTTATATCTACCCAACTGATAATTTTTAAATACAAAAAATTATAAATTCTATGAAAAGTAAAGCTGGAGGGGTTGACAATATCGATGCAAATACGCTCAAAATAATCGCTAACCATCTAAGTAAACCGCTAGACCATATTTTTAATCTATGTATTCATCAATCCACATGGCCGGAAGCACTTAAAAAGCTGAAATAGTTCCAATTTATAAGTCTGGTGATATTGTCTGTCTGGCAAATTACAGATCGTTATCGCTCATATCTAATATTGCAAAAATTTCTGAGAAAATAATACACAATAGAATCTTTGTGTTTTTATGAAATGTAATATCATTTCTGATAAACAATTCGGATTTGTGAAAAATAGAGGAACCATCGATGCACTGAATTTTATTTCTAATCAAGGGGCGGGTCAGCGCCCCGAA